>JALAZF010000136.1:157500-1407500 GCA_022829125.1 Lathyrus tuberosus
AGAATTCAGAGGAAACTTTTGAATCACTCGTCCAAGACAATGGAAAGTGAGGAATGTTTGTCTCCCTAGTCGTAACCATCAAAGCGCCATCTCACCCCATGAATTTGAGGAACTTATCCTTCTAATCGGGGTAGGGGTTGGAGTAGGGAATCAGTAGCTTTGGCCTTGGAAGGCTTAATAGAGTCGCTTATCTGCTTGCAGGCGTCAGCCTGACACTAAAGAAAGAGAAGAATATTCCCATAGCGGGAGTAACCTCCAGCCGGCGACACAGAACTTTAAAGGCTCTGATAATACTCCATGCATTGGGCATGATTTCAGAAGGGGTAACCTTTGTGATTGACAAGATTTCAGCATCAAACGTCGTAAAATAGATTAAGACCCCAAAATAAAAAAAATAACATGAAGATGAAAATAGAAATATGGAACGAGCAAACCACCCTTGGTGGCCATGATAACTCTCTCTTTTTTGAAACAAGGTTCTAGTATCACGTCTTCTTTGCATCTCGTACTGGAAAGTCCAGTCTCTCATTGAAAGGTCATGACTTTTTTTTCATCAGAGTACAATTATGTAAAGTCTTGCCCTTTAACGCATTTAACACTTTCCTCGTTGAACCCTGATAAGATCTAGAAGAAGCATGCATGTTACTAATAAAGATCCCTAGATTATTGTATATAATATTAAAGATGCAAAAGAAACCAAGAATGAGGTGCCAAACCCTACCTATAACTATGATAAAAAATTTGGAGGATAAGCTTTACACCCATACAGACTCCTGGCTGTATGGAAAAAGATTGAGTGGAAAAAAGGTTGAAATGAGGGGAGCGTAGGTTTCTATAAAGATGATTAAGGATAGGGGTAGGGGAAACCTATCTCCATTTAAGTATCTTAATAGTTGCAAAAAATGGGAAAGACCCACTACATTTGACACACACGTAGGGAGTGAGGTCAAACTTAGATTTCCAAGAAAATTCCTCATTAATTGTATTTAATGTAACACACATTTTACTTTACTAGCACTTCAATCTCTCTTAACGAATTGACATTTTATTTATTTCAGTGATTGACGTTCGAATTTCCATAGCTGGCGAGTGAGTTGTACCATATACATTCGGGTGCATATGCCTTAGGCAAAACCGCACACAAAAGGAAAACACCGTTGTATTTAATGCCTCGTCTAAGGGACTCAATTAAATTCTCTCCTGAAAGGCTCAACTAAAGTCACATCAGAGGGACTCAACTAATGTATCGCCTTAAGGACTCTCTTAAGCCCCACCCATAAGAGTTTTTCAAGACCTAGGGCCAATAAACAAAGCTTCGACGAGCCTTTTCACGAAGTTCTGAAGATGAGTCAGGGGTTAAAACACTTAGGCATCTACGAGCCCTCGTGCTTGAGGTACTCTATAGTGATATAATTTAGAGAGACCTTGGGGGCGAGGCAAAGGACACACTTTTGGCCTTTCGTCCTTCCCGAATTGCCCTTGCACTAGTTCGATTGCCCATTGCCTAGAAGTATCGCATGAGTCACCACTTTTCTTGTCCATGGCGCGCGATCGGGCATATAGCGTATACTATGTTAACATATGCTACATAGGAAGTCATGAAACTTGACCATACCTCCTATATTTGAGGAATCAACCACCCATGCTTAGAGTGGTTGCTAAATTATAGGAGAATCAATTCATACCCTAGGTTATAAATACATCATTATCACCACATTGATGGGAGAACTAATAACTGTTGGAGTAAGCCCTACTAGCCAATCAGTATTGGCTATATATACTTTTGTATCATGACTTTGATATATATATATATATATATATATATATATATATATATATATATATATACGTATTATGCATTGTATTTATTGTGTTACTTGTATATGACATAATAGAGTCCTTAGAATAATTCGTTTGTTTAATGATACATTAACTGAGACTCCATTAAACATAAGGAAGTTATTCTTAAAGTATCCATAGTCAAGCTTTACTGTCAAATAGGACAACAATAATGCATAAAGACTATTATGTGAGTAAATTGATGATTGTATCTCATAAGTCATAGATATGAGATATCAAGTCTTCACGTAGATATCAAGTCTTCATGTAAGTGTCATAAGTTATTCTCATAGTGATAGTGATGTATACCATCTTTCGACCTGAAACAACTATGGACCCTAGATGTGGAGTCGAGTACTTTATTGCCAATAAAACGTTGTCCATAACAGGATGATCATAAAGATGGTTTATGGGTACTTTACAAATCATGCTGAGGGACATGAGTGACCTAGATGGGATTTTCCCCTCCTACATATAAGGGAGTAATAGTTGTGGGCCCCTTGATAGAGTATGATTGTAAAATGCATGGTCGTGCTCAAATAAGTCGATATGAGATATTGAGCTTATTTGTTGTTATCAAGTATACTCAGGGATCAAGGAATAAAATATTGGACTATACAAGGGTGACACATTTTATGCCTTGTGTTCAATATAGATATAATGGCAAAAGGGTAATTGTACACATGATCATTATCATAGAAAGATTTTGTCAGATCATATGATATTCTCATTACTTGGGTAGCAGTGATGTGTTGCTAGTTACCGCTCACTGGTTATAATATTAAATATATGATTCAATGTTATTGTCAACGTAAAGAGAACCTACAGGGTCACACGCATAGAGTACTGATAATGGAACAAATGATTAAATTAAATAAGATTTAATTTAATAAGATGTTAACTGTATTATTTAATAAATTAACACAAATATAGTTTATTTGATTAAATATGATTTAATTAAATAAATGATAATTGACAGTTAATTAAATTAAATATAACTTAATTTAATTGATATTTAATTATAAGAGTTTAATTAAATATAATAATATTTTATTTAATTAAATAAGATTGGGCTTATTTTGGAAAAGCCCAAAATAAGAGCACTAGGGTTTTAGTAGCTCTCTATAAATAGATGAGATATTTCCCTTACTGTCGCGGCGGGAAAATTGAGATTAAGCTATTGATTAACCTAACTCGAAAAGTAAGAGTCGCCACCAAACTTTATTGTTTCCAAAGGGAAAGGGGGAAAGGTCGAACAAAACCCACAAAAGGGAAATCTGAATACGGGGGTTGATTATGAAAGGGGAAGGTATTAACACCCCTCACATCTATGGTAATCCATAGGAACCACTTGCAAATCTGTGTTTATGAAAAATCTTGGTTGTTTGTTGATTGATTTTAATTTGAAAATACATTTTGTTGTATTCGAGTGGGAAACTCAACTTACTACACACAAGTATGAGGAAATGAGCATTTGCATCATCTTGATATGGAGAACTTTTACATGGACATTATCACAAGCACGTCTTAACATTCAAGTGGAAAATGTCAATCACTTCTCAACATATTGTAGAAGTTTAGTGGTTTGCATCACTACTGGAATAGACTAATATTCAATCTTTCAAAAAAAGACTCTTAAGGAAAAGTGCGCAAAGGCACAAAAAGAAGTTAGATAATGTTTGTCTTTTTTTAGAAGTTTGAGAAAAGAGTTTAAGTATACTTAAGTGTTTTAGCATTTATTAAGAAAATGATTTTGTGGATCACTTAACAAAGTCAAGGTTTATTATGAAAAGATGTGAAGTTTGAAAATAAGAAGTTTTGAAAATAGAGAGAAGTTTTGAAAATTGAAGAAGGGGGGGGGGGGGGGGGGGGGGGGGGGGGAGGGGGGATGAAGAGACTATCCTAAAGCATAAAGTAAATGACATGAGGAAAGAACTAAAGTCCTAAGGTCCAAAAGTTGGAAATATTAAAAATAAAAGGACTTCAAAAGTTGGATGCATGAAAATTTGAAAATGATCAAAAATAAAATGGAATATGAAAATCAAGTGAAAAAAAGGAAAATATTAATTAAATGCAAAATTGATTTTAAAAATTATGCAAAAAAATATATGTGTTGCAAAATATTTTAAGTTTTTTTTATGTAAAAACATTTGGAGCAGAATGACTTAAAAATCATTTTAAAATAAAATCAGAAAGGAAATAGAAAAATAAAATGAAAAAAAAAAACTAAAAGAAATAACAAAAAGACGTCGACGGCTAGAATTTGAAAAAAAAATGCGCTGGCACGCTGCTATTGAATGAGGAATTTGAACATGTGCGAACTGACTTCATTTTCAACCTCCATTCAATTTTTGCAACATCATGAACTTGTATTTTTATCAAGAATCAAGCATGGATTCAGTTTTCTAACACATCATCGTTCATGTCTCTTTGCTTCAAAGCCATTGATTGACTCTGAGCAAAGAGAATTTGCTCAAGAACACGAAGAACCCTAGTTCTTCAAAGTAAAATTAAATGACTAATACGAATTATAAATTCAAGGTAACTGAGGGATTTCAATCAGTGAATCAAGATGAAGAGTTTGGTAACTTGTTTGTGCAGGAATTTTACTTGTATCTACCTTTTCAGTTGAAGCTTCAGAGGTCAACAATGGTGGATTTGGAAGTCTGGTTCCAAGAAGTTTCAAGACACGACAATGCTTCTATTAGCTTCAGATGAGGCCATTGAGTGATTTTGGGTAGATACGTGGAGTTAAAAGAAGCTTAACATGAATTAAGGGTTTATGGTTTTTTTTTGTGCTTTCGTGAGTGAAAATGGAAGAGGTTTTGTGGCTGTTCAAGCCTGGAAATAAAGGCAAATGCTACCTCTATTTATAGGAAAAGTGTTGCTGAGCTCACACATGTGAAATAGATCTAAATTCGTGTGAATGGAATTAGAATTTTGTGATTTGCAATCCGTGTGAGAGAAAGGATGAAAGCCGTGACTTGGGCATAAAACCTAGTCGTTTTGCAATCCACTCTATGAATTTTGCAAGGACAAACAAGTTTGTACATGTGTTGGTAGTCCCAAGTGAAGATTTGGATGATCACAAGTTTCAGTTCATGCGTGAAATGCAGAGTCCATGGTACCATGTTTGAGCTTAGGCCAAATGAAATTCACTCGTGCGTTTTGGAATGTTTTTCATGCCAAATGATCTTCTCTTGGTGAAGAATAAAATGAAAAAAGACTCAGATGAAAAGGATGTTTGAGTTGAAAATTGCATGGATGAGAAGTTCAAGTCATGACCTGAAATTCTAGGTCGGGCATTAGGTCTACTAGGTCTTGGACCTACTTTTGTGCAGACATGGGCATCTTGGCAAATTCCAAAATTGATGGAATTGGAGGCAAAATTGATGTTTGAACCTTGAAACAAAATTGTAAAGGAGTTCAAATGTGACATTTGCCTCAAATTAGATTCCAAAAATGTTGAGAAATGAGAGAGTTATGGTGTTTAGACCAAGTGATATTCCATACTTGTTTTTAGGTCAACCAAATATGTACCAACTTGTGACTTCTTGCCATTTATTCCATCCAAAGGCCCAATGATGAACACTTGAATACCAAATGAAGGAATCTTGATTGTCCTTTGAATAATCTTTGATGATTGCTTGAGAATTGGATGGAGATGTCATGGAAATAAACACATGAACCATACTTTAATCAACTTTGAAATTATGAACCAAACTTGAACTTCTCTTGATCAACTGATGTTAAATAAAGCTTGACATGAATGTGACCTAAGATTATAGGTCATGCCTTGAAGTGAAAGCTCTTGTGGACCACTTGTTGACCAAACTTTGACTTTGAGAATAAAAACCCAAATTTAGAAACCAAGCTTGATCCTTTGATTGCAAGTCCCTGCCTTGTACAATAAAAAAGAAAACAACATATATTTTTGAATTTTGAATAAGGTTAGAAAAGTTAGAATGTAAGCAAGCATAGAGGCAAAAAGAAACACAAAGGGTTCTTGGTGATCTCCCACAAAGGCAAACCCAAAGAGGTGAAGGTTAGGAGAATGACATGGTTGTGATCTTGGTCGAAATGCAAATGATTAGGGGTGTTCGCGGGTTGGGTTGGGTCTAATTTGATTAAATCCAATACCCGACCCGATCAATATTCTTTAGGTTGGGCTGAGTATCCAACCCGTACTTTTAAGATTAAACCTGGACCAAACCAACTCGTTCATCAATGGGTTGGGTTGGTTTGGGTTCGTGGGTTATCCCCTAAATATAATTTTCAAATTATAAATAAAATATATCAATTTAATTAACACATTTATATTATAAAAACATTAAAAAATCATAAACTTTTGGTATTCAACTTAATACCTAAAAACTCTTTTATGATTCTTATAAAGTTAGAAAAATATACAAATGGTGTAAAATATAATTTAAAAGGTAAGATATATCTCTCTTTGAATAAATAAAGTTGATCTCTCAAATTTGATTTAGACTTAGGCTTTTACAGTTAATAAAAACAATAATTATATTAAAAAATATATGAATTGTAAGAATTATGCTAGATAATTTATAAATACAATAAAATAAAAATAGTGTGACATATCAATGGGTTGGGTTCGCGGGTTCGTGGATTTAAAACTTCAAACTCGTTACCCGAACCAAATACCAATGGGTTTGAATGAGTTGGTTTGGGTTGAACCCGTATATGATTGAGTTGGATAAAAATAAGGGTTGGGTGAGTGGGTTGGCAGGTTGGCCCATACCCATGAACACCCTTACAAATGATAGGATAGGTGGAATCTTAGGGGTAAAAATTAGGGTATGATAACTGCCCATATTTAAGTTTCTTCTATCCGAAGATATGAAGATTGGAAATCTTTGTATCGACGAGATTGAAGAGACTTAAATACAGAAGACCCAATTTTTAGCCCTAAGATGCCGCATGATGCTTATTATATGATTGCAAGTGATTGGACTCCGCGAGGAAGACGCTGCGGGAGACAAACTATGTGTAAATGAACTACAAATCTGATACTGCTAGAGAAAAACTTGAAGGGAGCCCGAAAGGGAGACATGACTCGCTAGGGAGCGACACAATATCACGAGGGCCCATAATAGGGAATAACCTAAAGTACGCCAAAAGTGAAAGAGATAGCAAGCGACAATGGAAGACTCCACTAGGGAATATGCAGCAAGGAAAAAACACTGAACTTACTGGGGAATCAACCCCGAGTAGTCCGTTGGAAAAAGGAACTACTACCAACTCATAGTTGAAGGAAGTAAATAGGATCTGGACATACTACCAACTCATTATTGAAGGTAGTAAACAGGGTAATACCGATTCATAGATGACGGTAAAGAAATAGGTAATACCGACTCATAGATGACGATATAGAAACAGGTAATACCGACTCATAGATGACGGTATACTACCAACTCATAGACGAAGGCAGTGACAAGATTTGAATTGATAACAAGCTTCCCATAACTTCTGGTCTTCTACCTCGAATGGGGCTCAGCGTCTTCTTTAACCAAGTATTCCACCTGGAAAGGGTAACAAACTTCCCATGACTTCCGGTCTTCAACCTGGAATGGATTTCGGTTTCTTCTTTAACCAAGTATTTCACCTGGAAAGGGTAACAAACTTCCCATAACTTTCGGTCTTCAACCTAGAACGGGTATCAATTTCTTCTTTAACCAAGTATTTCCCCTGGAAAGGGTAACAAAATTTCCATGACTTACGGTCTTCAACCTGGAACAGGTCTAAGTTTCTTCTTTAACCAAGTATTCCACCTAGAAAGGGTAAGAAACTTCCCATGACTTTCGGTCTTCAACCTGGAATGGGTCTCAGTTTCTTCTTTAATCAAGTATTCCACTTGGAAAGGGTAACAAACAAGCTTTCTTCGACTTCTGGTCTTCAACCTGAAGCGGTTTTCACTTGCTGGAGATTTATGTCTTAACTCTAATCGGGGATCGCAACAAGTTTCTCAAGTAAAGAGACGCCCATTTGTTAGAAAACGAGATTGTGTTAACTTTGATTTGTTTAGTCACAACAAGCTTCTCTATCGGGGATTGGCTGAAGAGATTGCCACTTGCTGCGAAGTTAAGGATTGATATTGTCGGGAATAAACAAGCTTCTCAAATAAAGAGACTGCCACTTGCTGTTGAAAATAAAATCTCAGAGATATTATTAAAGCGATAATTGTTGGGGAATTATATTCTTCATCCATTGAACAAGTCTTCTCTGCTGAGGAAAACAGGATCCAAAAGGTCCAAAACATGCCTTCTTCGTCATCTATGTTTCCATCCTAGAGAGGTGAAAAAATTGATGTAGGTGACCAAAGTTCAATCCAAGAAAGAACTAGAGAGAAACGGTCAAACATGACTCTACCCAACGAGGAATGAACTCAACTGGGGATTTGTTCCATCCAGACAATGAGCTGGGGAGGAAAACTAAAACATAGTTTTTCCCATGAGGCACAATCTAGGTGGGGAAATAGAAATAAACTTTCTTTTAGGGGAAAGTACCACCGGGGAAAGTGGATTTAGAGACAACAAGGACATGCGAATAAGCACGAATCTGCATTCGTCTATGCATGAATGCTTTATGAATGCTAAAATGCATGCAATGTTATGCTTATACTGACAAAACAACACATTGAACAAACTGGGAGACCAAAATATCAATGAACTGGGTACTCGGCCAAATCTTAGCTATATGGAGACCCTGCCGCAAAACTTGTCTTATGCAACATCTTCCAGAACAAATGATCCTTCGCTGGGGATAAAAGATCCTTTGGGGAAACTTGAAATTTTTTCAGAAATCAACAGATCTCTGAGGGTGCAGAAACTTTTGCTGGCTTTGTTATGGGAGAACCCCAAATCAACATTGCGATAACAAAACTGGCTAGAGGAAATCCACTATCTGACAACAAATCTGTTAGAGAAAACAAGATTATCATACCAAGGATATGCACAGGATAATCCGCATGAACTGATGTACTGGGGAATCTAAGTTCCGCACTTCGAGACTTGATCAATCTCGAACAACCGCCAGCATTCCTTGTAGTTTATTTAAAAGTCAAAGGAAAACATTTTGTAATTTTCAAAAATCATGTCTATTATTAAACCTTTGTTTCAAAGATTATTATCAAAAATAAATGACATTTTGCAAAAGAAACAATATATATATATATATATATATATATATATATATATATATATATATATATATATATATATATATAAGAATTGAAATTAACTGGCAAAAAATCAGGATTTTATTGATAGAATGGTAGTCCGCAAAAGGCGTGACTCCATGGATCATTACAAAGTTTGGAAAATGGTAAATGGAAAGGATACATTGAAATACAATGATCACTATTCTCCCTAACAACTTTGAATTTTTGTAATTAAGCTTCCGTTGAGAGTGACTGAATTGTGACTTCCTGATCGATGATGCTACTGCTTCAAGTGATCAAGCTTTGCTAGATGCAGTTACTTGCCATAAAATTACAAACTTTTGCATAGATTTCCCATTCGGGTTTTCAATCTACCGGGATGCCTTATTTCTGTTTATGTCTCTAATTTTTTCATGGACTGCCCTTTCGGGTTTTCAGTCCATAGAGACGCTCATTATTGTCTAAGTCGCCCTTTCGGGTTTTCAACTTAGCGAGTTGTTCTTTTAATTATTTAGGCGAAGTATTTCTTGAATGCATTGACATTTACTGGATGGGGAAGCTCCTCACCATCCATAGTTGTAAGAACCAATACACCTCCAAAGAAGACTTTCTTGACAACATATGGGCCATCGTAATTGGGAGTCCACTTGCCTCGGGAATTATTGTGAAATTGAGAAAGTACACAAGAAGGGGGGGTTGAATTGTGTTTTTTGTTTACTTAGTTTGTATCTGATCAGAGTTCAAAATCTAAACTGGTGTTCAGATTCTGGTTAATTCTTAGCAGCAGAATGTTAACAGAAGCAAATAAATAATAGCAGAAGACACAAAGATTTATAGTGGTTCCTCCCCTAACTGAGAGTAGTCCAATCCCCTTGCTTCACAAGAGATTTTCACTATAATCAAAACATGATTACAATCGCTTATGCATTTTGCATAAGTCTTTTACCCTTGCTCATACCCAAGGTCCAAGATTTCTGCTCAAGCGCCTCACTCGATACTTGCTGCTCGGGTTCCACAAACCCAAAAACTTCCTTGCTTAGGCCCTCAGACCAAGACTTCTGCTCCAAGTCCCATGAAATGAGCCTCCGCTTGCACACCCCTAGCCCAAGACTTACTGTTATGCTTCCATGTACTGAGCATTCCTGCTCAATCCCCTCAGGCCCAAGACTTCTGCTCAAGGTTCCATGAAACGAGCCTCCGCTTGCACCACCCCTGGCCAAAACTTACTGCTACGCTTTCTTGAACTAAGCTATCCTGCTCAAGCCATACTGGCTCAAGACTTACCTTCTCAATCAATCTACTTGATTAATACTTTTACTGCTCAAGCACATAGCAAGAGACTTACGTGGCTCAAGCATCTTGACTCGAGACTTCCTTGCTTATATCCCAATGATACAAGACTTCTGCTCAATCAATCCACTTGATTAAGACTTTCACAACTCAAGCACATAGCAAGAGACTTACGTGACTCAAGCATCTTGGCTCGAGACTTCCTTGCTTGTATCCCAATGACACAAGACTTTTATCTAAAATGTTGAACAAGCTCGGCAGCATAGAGAACAAGGTGTACATGATACAAGTATCAGAGGTACGAAAAATCACCATAATAAAGACCTAAAGCTCTTAAGATTTTTAAGATATACAATGTGTAAGAAATATTAAGGCTCTTACAATTACAATCTACATTAGAAAAATGTGCATATATATTGAGTTGATAATTACTGATCTTGTTACTCCTTCTTCTAGTTGATCCTTGTTAAAGATTCAGTTTGAACCTTCAGCCATATTTATAGCCTTTTCATAAACTAGTCGTTGAGGAGGTAACTTGATCAAAAGTATTTGTTATTACTCTATAGTACAAGAGTCATTGAAGATAGATACACCAGAAGATCTTAAACCAATGTGTAACATGTTTAACCTTAGAGTCTTCAAGAGATTCTGTACTATTAGAGCCGTTGAGAGTAGATATCCATAAAGCCTCTCAATCTTTCTTGAGCCTTGTAATCTGTAGACTATAGCTGACAAACTGATTTGACAATACATCTTGCTTTCTGCAGTACGGACAACTTCAGCTTTATCATCAACTTTGAATGGTACAAGAAGCCAATTTGCATTCACTAAGTGTAGAGACAATAATGTTGCTTCTTTTGATGCTGATTCCTTCAGCTTCAGAGTTTTCACCAGACATCACTTAGCAAGTGTTCTTCAGATTCTGCCAGCATAAGCTAGCAATGCAGTAACTCTCAGAGTGTGCTTAATGTAGAACAGTTTCAGATAATAATATTTACAAGTATAAGAACATGCACACATGTAACACACATCAAATAAACCATTATTCTTTAAATACTCTGTTATCATCAAAACCCAAAGAAAATATGTCATGAACAAATCTTGTTCTAACACATTGTGGGTGTCATACCCCAAAATTTTCCCTACTTTTTTCATTGAATTCATCTAGCTTATGGTTTTGTTCAATTGCATGTATTTTTCCATTTGATCATGCATTTAGGTCATTTATCGGCATTTGCATTTCGAAACAAATTTAGGCCAAAGGTTTTGTAATAATGGATTTATTTGGTTTAAGTGTTTTTTCAAGGAGAATATTATTTAGTAATTATTCGGGTTTATTTCCCATGTTGGTGCGTATCATCTCTTTATTTAAGATTCATGGTTAGCTGGGAGATTGGAATGATTGTCACTTGATTCAAAAGTACTTATTTTCAACACAAGACCACCCCCCAAAGCACTTAAGTCCATAGTTTGATTCATAAAATAAGCATGGAAAAAGTGGCCAAAATCCAAAGTAAAATCAAAGTAAATTCAAGCCAATTTCAAGTTCTAACCAAGTGACCATTCACCTTACCCCTAAACTTGGTACTTATGCTAAACTCAAACATGTCTTGCTTCTAACTACCTTTAACTACCTATTTCTCCACAAGTCATCCATTTACCTAATTACCCCTAACTTCTCTAACTACCAAACTAACAAAAAAAACTACCAAACAAACACAAATCTCAACTTCCATTTTTTTCATTCAATCTTAACCATTCTTAACAATTAATCCAATGGTTGAAATTGGTGATCCTCGACTAATTATTAAATTAATTTCTAACCATTGATAAAACCATTACTTGGATCACAATCCAAGGGTGATTATTAATCTACCAATTCTATATAGACATGTTATTTCTCACAATTTTGGGGCTAGCTAAAATGAACCAACATAACTTAGAAAATCCATAATTCACCATTTTTTTTCACCATTTTTTTTCTTCTCAATTTCTCTCTTAATTCATCTTCTCCCTCGCCCTCACCAAAGTTCGTTTTCATCATCATTTAGAACTTCACATTGAAGTTCTAAAATGACGGAACTTAGCCACAATCCAAATTCAACAAATCATCCATCAACAATCATCATCTAAAGGTTATCAATTTTCGTCAACAATCATCATATAAAGTTTATCAAGTTTCATCAACAATCATCATCCAAAGTTCATCAATTCATGTTTATTCATCAAGACTCATCTTCTATGTCCATCCATCATAAAAAATAATCATCAATTCTTGGAAGCTAATTGGATCATATTGAAGTTTTCCGTATTACCCTTCGACACGCCGAATTTCAACACTAACCGGAACAAACCTCTGCTCTGTCGCTAATTCTTTATCTCTTCCATATTCTTGCCATGAATTATTGGATGCTTGATGGTTGATTTAACTTAAGCTACTATTTTGGAATTGCTTATGGGATAATCACTTATTTTGGCATGAAACACATAAACTTGAAAATAGTGATTTTTTAATTCTTAACTATTAATAACATGTGAATACATCATTAGAAGAGATTTTTCATCACGATTCTGAATATGTGATCATTTTTTATCCCGGTGCATATTTTAGTCGAACCGACGTATTCTTTAATCGATTTTTTTGCCCACTTTTTACTTTTTTTGGTTTAATTTGTAACTTGTTTTGCAATTTATAGTATATGTTTGATGCCTTTATGAAGTTTTGATTTCAACGATATATTAACTTGTCGAATTTGATTTTGTTGGCCGTTACCGAAAGCTTGTTCAAAGCTGGTATTTTTCTCCATGTTACTACTATTTGGTTACTGCCACTTCATATTTCTTACTACATATTCAATTTTTTTTTCAATTATTCTTATTATTTTTATTTTTATATTGCTAGATATAAGTTAATAATATATATAGAAACCTATATAAAATTTATCAGTAACAGCAATGCAAAATCACCGCAATGCTTCGTGTCTTTTTTTCCTACTATACCGGCTGCATCCGCATATGCTGAAAGTGTCCATACTGTAGCTTCGTTGTAATTTTTCCTAATGCAGCTTTTCTTTTTAATTAATTAATACTTTCAATCTTTTAGTAACAAATATATACATCATTAGCTTTAGTTTAGAAAATAAAATTAGTTTTAATAAATAAATAATCATTAATTTTTAGAATCAATTTCCAATTAGATTTTTAGAAATTAATACACATTTAACTAGACATTTTAATAGATAAAAATTCTTGTTAATTGGATTAATTTTGTTAGAATTTTATTTCTATTTTTATGTAATTAGGATTAGTTTTTGAATTAATTTTTAATTAGAACTTCACTTTAAAATTAATTTTAGATCTTTGGATTAACTAATTAGAGAACTTTATCTTTGAGTATTTTCTTTTAATTAGAACCTTTAGAATTAGGATTTATCATGTATTTTAGCATTTTTATTATGCTTTCATATTAATTTTAATTTGCACCATTTAATTCATCAATTGTCTTATTTTGACTCCTTGAATGCTTTATTGTTGGTTGTATGATTTGTACACTTGTATGAATTTTTTAATTCTTGCATAGTTTATGATTTATCCCCCAATTGTGGGTAATATGTCCTCATTCCCATGAGCATGTAATAGCTTCGACTTTTCTTTGTAGCTCACTGCACATGTTAATAAATAAGATAAAATCAAAACGTTAAAAAATAATCTTTTTGAGAGAATAAAACACACTTGATCTAATGTCAAGTGATTTTTAAAATCAAATGAAACCAAAAGCATCGTGAGTGCTTGATCCAACGTCAATTATCTCAATTTATCCCATTTCCATCCATGCTATCTCGATTTCATCTTCAGAACTCTCATACATTCTATCTCCATATCATTCTTTCCATCTAATCTCTATCCCGTTCCATTCTAATCACATCTTTGATGCACTCAAATTTTTCAAAATACTTTCATAATAAATTGGAAGAAAAAGGATGGGGTGTACGTTGTAACACCCCACTTTCCCATTTTAGAAAAATATATAGATAATAAAAAAAATAATCAGAGTTCCCTTCACAAGTAGGGTGTCACACAATTCAAAACATAACATAAAGTCTCAATTATTTCATTCTCTTCTTTTCTCATAAATGAATTAAAACAGCGGAATTAATTATTTTATCCAAAATCACGGCACCAATGCCCCATACAAAATCTCCACATACTCGTGGTCCACAATATTTTGAAAGAATAGTGATACGTAACAAAATCAAATAAAGAATAACAATTAATGAAGACTCCTAAATCTCGTGTTACGTATTAGAGTGACTCCTAAGACTCGATCAGGCAACACACACTCCATGCACTACTCAAGTACCTAGATTATCTGTACTTCCCAAGAAGCACAGACACAAGAAACAACAAAGGGGTGAGAACTGCATTCAATAATTAACGGTGTATAATACATGTTAAAGAGTAGTAATCACACATTCATGCATAAACAACACACAGTCACGACATACTTGTCACTTTCATTTATAATTCACCAAACACATAATAATGCAATGCAACTCAACGACATTGACACAATGCATGTGGTACCAATACACCATGGTTCATTCAATCGAACCTGATTCCTAATAGAATTTGGATAAATCACATACTCTCCCACTGAGCAATGATTTACCTCCATCACAACTCCACATTGGAGTCCGAACAATGCTAGGCACCCATCATGGATTCCCACCTAGTTGTCTCCACCAAACACATCATGAAATGCATGACACAGATTATGCACAAAACACATGTATAATAACAGTTATACATCTTCACGATCCTCCTGATCACACGTGAGATACATGCTCACCGTAATACACAATAGTATTACCACACATGCCCAATCAATTCAGCATAACACACATAATCAAGGAAAATACCCAGCGTGGCCTTAATTTAGCTAATTGTCTAATTAGTCCATTAAATTCAATTTTTAATTATTTCAACTATCATTCCTAGGTTCAATAAATTCTGACACCTATCCCAACCTCTCAGACCAAAAGGAACTGCATCAGACGCGAAATTGGGAAAGAAATCACGAAAACAACAAAATTATGCACCTCTGCTGGTCATACGCGTATGGCTTTGCCCATTACGCGTAATGCCCAGCTCACTCGCCCCCCAGCTACGCGTACTCAAGCGTAATGCCCACTCTGCAGCTTGCCATACGCGTAATGCCCAGAGTGTTACGCGTATGAGCAGAGACTAATTTCTCTCTAGAATCCCACTCCCATATCTCTTACGCGTGTTACTAGCCTATTACGCGTATTGCCCACAAAACCACCTTGCCATACGTGTACCGCCTTGCCAATACGCATAATGGCCCTCTGGCACGCAATGCCTTACGCGTAACACCCCCTCTGTTACGCGTATGGGCAGAGTCTGTGAAAAATCTCAACTTTTCATATCAGTCTGAATTCTACCACTGTGATCTCACTTCTAACATCCAGATCTATCCGAAAAATCGTTTCTACATTGATTTTAAGACCCATAATTCCACATTACCTCATTCTCCTATTATTACTAATCAGTTTAATGTTTCCTAGATCTAAATTCGTCACTCTCAACCTGCAACAAAACCAGATCTGCAGACACAGTTATACAACAACACAACATAGTTCAATCATCATAATCGCACGAATTTCAGATCTGTATCCACATCATATCAATAATTTCATAGCAGTCATACACATACAATCAAGCAGGCATTCAGATTCAAACATAACACAAAAATTCTATGAGGGGAAGGAACCCTCACTACCCTCTCATGGTATTAACACGTGTTTTGAACCCATTATCCCCCCTTACCTCAAATTTGGTCAAAAAATCCAGCGAAAATTTGATGATGGAATGCCCTAGTCCTCCCTTTTGTTCTTCCCTCTCTAACCCTTTCTTGGTGAAAATATGGTTATGATTAAATCTGTCCCTAAACCTGATTAATGGCTTAATTCCTTATTTTCCTCCCACTAACATATTACTAATTAAATCTGATTTTATTTAATATTAATAATATTTGATAGTAATACTAAGAATAATAATAATAATACCCATAATAATAATAATAATAATGTTAATAATATTAGACATACTAATAATAATAATATACCTCATACTACTATTATTAAATATGCCCCCACATTATTCATTACTACCTTATTATTATCCCGACATCTCTATTTTACCGGTTCCGCTAAGGACACTACACCCTACGCGCTCAACCACACACACCCTTAACAAAGCCAAACAAACGAAATAACACACGACAATTAAATAAATTAAAATGGGGTGTTACAACTCTCCCCCACTTAAAATATTTTCGTCCTCGAAAATGTACCTGATGGAAACAGTTCTAGATACGACTCTCGCATCTTACTTTCCAATTCCCAGGTCACACTTCCTCCAGCAGCTCCTCCCCAAGCTACTCTCACCAGAGGAATCTCTTTTCCTCAGAGTTGCTTCATCTTACGATCCTCGATCCTTATCGGCATCGCTTCCACAGTAAGATTATCTCGAATCAGCACTTCATCCCTCTGAATAACATGAGATGGATCAGGCACATACTTCCGAAGCTGCGACACATGAAACACGTCATGCAAGTTTGAAAGTTCAGGTGGCAACGCTACCCTATAAGCAACTGCACCCACTCTTTGCAAGATCTAATACGGTCCAATGAATTTAGGATCCAGTTTCTTTGATTTCAATGCACGTCCAACACCGGTCACAGGGTTGATTCTCAGGAATACATGGTCACCTTCGCTGAATTCCAAGTCTTTCTTCCGATTATCATGATAACTTTTCTGTTTACTCTGAGACGCTTTCATCATTTCACGGATCATCTGAATTGTCTCAGTAGTCTGTTGCACAATCTCAGGCCCAAGCACAACGTTCTCACCAGTTTCATACTAACACAGAGACGTCCTACACCTCCTACCATACAAATCTTCGAAAGGTGCCATTCCAATACTAGAATGGTAACTATTGTTATACGTGAACTCAATCAATGGCAAATGAGTATCCCACGCACCACCTTTCTTCAACACACAGGTTCTCAACAAATCCTCTAACGACTGAATAGTCCTCTCTGACTGACCATCGGTCTGTGGATGATAAATCGAACTCAACTTCAGTTTGGAACCCAAAGCTTCTTGCAAACTCTTCCAAAATTCTGAAGTAAACCTCGAATCTCTATCCGACACTATGCTCGACGGAACACCATGCAACTTCACAATTATTCTGATATAAATCTCCGCCAGCTTTGACAACGGAAAACTGATATTAATTGGTATAAAATGTGCGGATTTCGTAAGTCGATCCACCACTACCCAAATAGCATCAAAGCCTCTCGCCGTATTTGGCAACCCAGTAACAAAGTCCATAGTAATACTATCCCACTTCCATTCTGGAATTTCCAACGGTTGCATCAACCCTAAAGGTTTCTGATGCTCCACTTTTGACTTCTGACATGTCATACAAGTATAAAAAACTGAGCTACATCTCTCTTCATAGCGGACCACCAAAATAACTTCTTCAAGTCTTGATACAGTTTCGTGGCTCCCGGATGAATACTCAGGCTACTCCAGTGACTCTCCTCTAAGATTGTTTTTCTCAATTCCACATTATCCGGCATGCAAATCCTGCCCCGGAATCTCAATACACCAACCTTATCCACTTTAAAATCACTATCAGAATCATCTCCTCCTGCAGTCATCAAGTCCACTAGCTTCACATCAAGTCTCTGATTTTCCTTAATTACATCCAAAAAGTCATTATTCACTTTAAGCATACCCAATCTAACACTCTCAGGTGTAGTTTCACAAACCATACTCAAGTCTCTGAACTGTTCAATTAATTCCATTTCTTTTATCATTAATGCCGACATATGAATTGTCTTCCAACTTAGAGCATCTGCTACAACATTAGCTTTCCCCGGATGGTAACTCAAATTAAAATCATAGTCTTTTAAGAACTCTAACCATCTTCTCTGCCTCATATTCAATTCCTTCTGATCGAACAAATACTTCAGACTCTTGTGATCACTGAATACCTCAGATCTCGATCCATACAAATAATGCCTCCAAATTTTCAATACAAAAACCACCGCAGCTAATTCAAGATCATGAGTAGGATAATTCCTCTCATGCACCCTCAATTGCCGCGAAGCATATGACACCACCTTGCCATCTTGCATTAACACTCTGCCTAATCCCATCTTAGACGCACCACAATACACCACAAAAGGTTCACTTGGACTTGGTAGAATTAATATTGGTGTTGTAGTCAATTTCTTTTTCAACTCTTCAAAACTTTCCTCACACGCCGTATCCCAAACAAAAGCTTGATTCTTTCTAGTTAACTGAGTCATCGGTAATGCCAAATTAGAAAACCCTTCGATAAATCTTCGATAATAACCTGCCAAACCCAAGAAACTTCTAATTTCCGTTACTGTCTTCGGAGGTTCCCACTAAAGCACCGCACTTACTTTAGATGGATCCACTGCTATGCCATCACTAGAAATAACATGACCCAAGAAACTCACAGTCTTCAACCAAAATTCACATTTTGAGAACTTTGCAAATAATTTATTATCCTTCAACACCTGCAATGCAATTCTCAAGTGTTCTGCATGATCCTCTTCAGACTTAGAATAAATCAATATATCATCAATGAATACCACAATAAACTGATCCAGCTAAGAATGAAAGATACGGTTCATATATTCCATAAACACACCCAGCGCATTAGACACTCCGAAAGGCATCACTGCATATTCGTAATGTCCATAGCGAGTTCTGAACGCAGTCTTCTGAATATCATCTTCCTTCACTCTAATCTGATGGTAATCCGACCTCAAATCAATTTTGCTGAAAACACGAGCCCCCACAAGCTGATCCATTAAGTCATCAATCCTCAGAAGTGGATACTTATTCTTAATGGTCACTTTATTCAACTGACGGTAATCAATGCACGGACGCATACTACCATCCTTCTTTTTCACTAACAACACTGGAGCTCCCTACGTCAACACACTCGGCCTAATAAACTTCTTATCAAGCAATTCTCCAATCTAAGATTTCAATTCTGCCAATTCTGATGCAGACATCCTGTACGGCGCCATAGATATAGGTCTAGTACCAGGAACAAGATCAATAGTAAATTCAACTTCTCTTGTCGGAGGTAATTCTGTAATATCATCCGGAAACACTTCAGGAAATTCACTCACCACCAGTAACTCATTAACTGATGTCTTGCTTTCAACAGATAACGAGGCAAACACAGCAAACATCTTAGCTTCGTCTTCTAACAAGGTTCTCAATTCTTTGGTAGACAAAGAATTAGTCAACGCTTCCTCTTCAGGAGTAAGGAACAACAACCTCTTCCTAAATCAATCAATGTAAACTCGGTTGAATTCCAACCAGTTCATCCCCAAAATGATATCTAGATTACTAAGTGGAAAACAAATCAAGTCCACTCCGAATTCTCTACCAAAAATAGTCAACGGGCAATTCAAGCATGCTAAGGAAGTAACCACAGAACCAATAGATGGAGTTTCAATTGTCATCCTCCGATCTAAGGTAGACGCCTCAATCCCTAATCTCTTCACACAATCAACAGAAATGAACGAATGGGTTGCACCCGTGTCAATGATAGAAATCAAAGGAATGTCATTAATAAAACAAGTACCTCTGATAGAATGCTCCTCACTGGTAGACTGGGCTCCTACCAATGCGAACACCTTTCCACTTGTCTGAGATTTCTTCGGCTTCTGACAATGAGTACTAATATGACCCTGTTCTCCACAGTTGTAACAGGTAGGTATATTAGTCCTACAATCTGCCACAACATGAACTGGTCATCCACACTTGAAGCACTTCTTCATCTCATTCGAACAATCATTAGCACGGTGACCCGTGCCACCACATCTGAAACACTTGGTAGGATTGGGAACCATCCCTCCCTCTTTTGGATTCTTTCCCACAGCGGCTTTCTATTTTCCTTTGTCAGCTGGAGCACTATAAGGCGTACTCCCATACCTCTGCTTACCCTTTCGGTCACTCAAGGCCTTGTAATGAGCAATTCGGGCCCTGTTATCATTATCATAAATTCGGCTTCTGCTTACCAGTTCTAGATAATTCCTTATCTTCTGACAAGCAATGCCCTGTTTGATCTCGGGACGCAGGCCGTTCTTAAACTTCAAGCATTTCTAAGTCATAACCTCATCAGTATTATAGTGAGCACAATACTGCACCAACCCTTCAAACCGAGCAGCATATTCAGCAACAGTCATGCTACCCTGTTTCAGTTCCAGGAACTCAATCTCCCTCGCACTGCGAACATCTTCTGGAAAATACCTTTCCAGAAACTCAGTCTGAAACACTGTCCAAGTAATATCAGTACACGCAGCTTCCAACCTCTGACGACTATTATTCCACCAGGCTTCAACTTCTCCTTCCAGCATATGAGTGCCAAACTGCACCTTCTGAGCCTCATTGCATCCCATGGTCCTGAAGATCTTCTCAATAGCCTTCAGCCATTTCTGTGCAGCATCAGGATCAAGAATACCACCCTCATATGTAGGCGGCTTATTGCTCTAGAACCTCTCTAAGTAACGGAACTGCGTATCCCCAGCAATCTGATTATTGTTCTGCACTGACTGTGCCATAGCATTGCACGCAGCAGCAAGAGCAGCATCATTTCTCCCTGCCATACTATTCAACAATAAAAAACACGGTTAGAAGAACACACAAATCTACTCCTATTCTAAGGACAGACTCTACTATAACATCTGGCCGGATGGATCGACCTTCTCTAATACCAATTGTAACACCCCACTTTCCCATTTTAGAAAAATATATAGATAATACAAAAATAATCAGAGTTTCCTTCAATTCAGCATAACACACACAATCAAGGAAAATACCCCACGTGGCCTTAATTTAGCTAATTGTCTAATTAGTCCACTTAAATTCAATTTTTAATTATTTCCACTACCATTCCTAGGTTCAACAAATTCTGACATCTATCCCAACCTTTCATACCAAAAGGAACTGCATCAGACGAGAAATTGGGAAAGAAATCACGAAAACAGCAAAATTTTGTACCTCTGCTGGTCATACGCGTATGGCCTTGCCCATTACGCGTAATGCCCAGCTCACTCGCCCCCCAGCTACGCGTACTCAAGCGTAATGCCCACTCTGCAACTTGCCATACGCGTAATCCCTAGAGTTTTACGCGTATGAGCAGAGACTGATTTCTCTCTAGAATTCCACTCCCAGATCTCTTACGCGTGTTACTAGCTTATTACGCGTATTGCCCACAAAACCACCTTGCCATACGTGTATCGCCTTGCCAATACGCGTAATGGCCCTCTGGCACGCAATGCCTTACGCGTAACACCCCCTCTGTTACGCGTATGGGCAGAGTCTGTGAAAAATCCCAACTTTTCATATCAGTCCAAATTCTACCACTGTGATCTCACTTCTAACATCCAGATCTGTCCTGAAAATCATTTCTACATTGATTTTAAGACCCATAATTCCACATTACCTCATTCTCCTATTATTACTAATCAGTTTAATGTTTCCTAAATCTAAATTCGTCACTCTCAACCTGCAACAAAACCAAATCTGCAGACACAGTTATACAACAACAACACAACAGAGTTCAATCATCATAATCGCACGAATTTCAGATTTGGATCCACATCATATCAATAATTTCATAGCAGTCATACATATACAATCAAGCAGACATTCAGATTCAAAAATAACACAAAAATTCTAGGAGGGGAAGGAACCCTCACTACCCTCTCATGGTATTAACACCTGTTTTGAACCCATTCTCCCCCTTACCTCAAATTTGGTCAGAAAATCCTGCGAAAATTTGATGATGAAATGCCCTAGTCCTCCCTCTTGTTCTTCCCTCTCTAACCCTTTCTTGGTGAAAATATGGTTATGATTAAATCTGTCCCTAACCCTGATTAATGGCTTAATTCCTTATTTTCCTCCCACTAACATATTACTAATTAAATCTGATTTTATTTAATATTAATAATATTTGATAGTAATACTAAGAATAATAATAATACTACCCATAATAATAATAATAATAATAATAATAATAATAATGTTAATAATATTAGACATAATAATAATAATATACCTCATACTACTATTATTAAATATGCCCCCACATTATTCATTACTACCTTATTATTATTCCGACATCTCTATTTTACCGGTTCCGCTAAGGACACTACACCCTACGCGCTCAACCACCCACACCCTTAACAAAGTCAAACAAACAAAATAACACACGACAATTAAATAAATTAAAATGGGGTGTTACATACGTACTTGTGCACACCATTTCTCAAGTACTTGGGTTGTTGGTCTTGTTTGGTTTGTGGCCCGATGCTTGTCTTCCATTCAGAACACCTAAGAATCAAGCGAGTTTAATTCAGTCCTCTTAGGGCAAAAAAGAGAGGTTGGGATACCATTATCCATTCATCTCCCGAATATCTGATTGTAGCTCGTACTTAGCTTGTGGTTAAGATACTCATCTCCCTCTAAGTACCAACAATTAAACTCATCAAACAAAATTCATAATTACAAAGCAATCAAATACATTCTTTTGCCTTAGAGCAACATCCAAGTCTTTCATCACTCAACACTATTCAACACCTTTCAATACTTTCAACACTATAACATTGCAATATCATTGCTTCATTAACCACACTTTCTCTTTGGATCAAGTATCATACTTTCCTTGACAGCCGCACATCTTTAATCAATTGCCTGTAGAGTTACAGACTCTGGCATGTATTCCTTTACCCTTGTAGAGTTATAGACTCTAGGTATCTTTCCTTTTGCCTTGTAGAGTTACAGACTCTAGCAAATCCCTTTTTTCTCATTTCGCTTTGTAAGGTTACAGAGTTAGGCAATCCTTCATAGAGTTACAGACTCTGATGGACTTCATTCCTTTCATTCTGCCTTGTAGAGTTACAGAATCCGGCAACCATTCATTTTTACCTGTGGAGTTATATACTCTGGGAATCACTTCATTCCACCTCATAGAGTTACAGACTCTGGCATTCATGCATCTTGCCTTGTTGAGTTACAGACTCTGAAAACCGCTTCATTCTGCCTTGTATAGTTACAGACTATGGCATACAAACATTTCTCTTGCCCTTTTGAGTTACAGACTCTGGCCACCTTTTCTTCCTGCCTTGTAGAGTTACAGACTTTGGCATTAATTCTTAGAGTTACAGACTCTGATAGAGCTTTTTTCTTTCTCCAGTAGAGTTGCAGACTCTGGTATACCTTCTTAACATGCCTTATTGAGTTATAGACTTTGGCAATGATCTCTTTCTGCCTATAAGGTTACAGACCTTGGCAAATCTAGTTTCCTGCCTTATAGAGTTACAGACTCTGGCAAAATCATTCATCCTTGTATTAACACCTTTTGGTTCATACCATATTCTCACTATTCAAACAATACTCCTTTGTTTCTCCTTTGGCCACACCATTTATTGGTCAACGACACGCCTTTGTTTTGCGCTTTGGCTAAATCACCATATATTGGTTAACGCCGCACTCTTTCGCACTTTAATCAATATTTCATTTATTCCCATTTTCACCCTTATGTGAGTGTTATCTACAAATTCAACCAGGTTTTGAATGATGTCAAACAAGGTAGTATATCATATCACTTTTGTATATTGGATGGTGTCAACCTAAATTTAGATGTGCATTTGTCATTTTGAACGAGTTTTATAGGTCTTAGGCATGTCATACACATCAAAAACCAAGTTTCATGTGTCAACATATCTGCGCAGGCCGACCTATACGAGTTCAGGTCGACCTATGGAAGCCTTGGCTTCAGTATAGGTCGGCACATCCAAGTTACAGGTCGGCTCCCATGCTCCAAGAACGAAGCATGTAGGGTCTGCCCACAGGTCTCCTCTTAGGTCTCCTTACAGACCGGCCTGAACACCTTCATATGCCGACCTATGGCCTTCACAGGCCGACCTATGCAACTTCAAACATGAAAAATTCTTTTTGCATCTTATTTTTCTTGCATTCTCTTTGCCCATTTCCACACACACACACATACACACACACACACACACACACACACACACACACACACATATATATATATATATATATATATATATATATATATATATATATATATATATATATATACACTCATACATGCACCTTCTTCTAGTTTAAGGGTTTTCTAGAGATAAAACCTAAACGAAACTGGATTACAAGGTTGCTCATCATCTTCAACCTTTCTTCTATGCATACACACAATTGAACTACACATAATCATTTTTCGATTGGGTGACCATCTAGATTATGGTTGATAATGTCCAATTAGGTTTGGTGTAACCGAGAATATTGGGTTGTGAACTTTGTGTATTTCAAATAAGAAAACCAATGTGGGGTTTTCTTTCAAGATCGATGTGATTTGAAGGTTTTGGACAAGATCACGTCAACACAAATTTGATCGAGTGAAGGCCTTGGGACAAGGTGGTTTCCTTGCAATGGAGTAGCGCGACAGTGAATTGTGTTCGGGAATCTTGGGTTCAACAAGTTGCGTGCTCAGGATAATCGGAGGATTGTATCCCCATTGCTGGTCACTTGATCAAGCTTTTGATCAAGGGTTTGGAGGTGGAAGAATCAACACAAAATAATAGGGTTTTGGGGTTTGCATTCTTCATCTCTTGTATAAACGATTTTGCAAAGAAAAGGTTAATTGCAAGCATCTCAATTTGATTTCGAATTGAGGGCAGACGTGTCCATAGCGAGTCTGATTGGGGAACTGCCTAAACAAATCCTGGTCTCTCTCTCTCTCTCTCTCTCTCTCTCTCTCTCTCTCTCTCTCTTATCTCTTTATCGCTTTAATTGTTGATTTCGAAATTTATCGAATTCTTCGTTGTTTGATCAATTTGATTGGAAATTATTTTTCAATTAACTTTTAAAAGTGTTGTTGTTGATATAATCATAATCACTTTGATTGTGATTGGCTTTTAACATCAACAAAACAAATTGAATTTCCAATTGCTATCGATTGCACACCAAGTGTTAGATAAATTATATGTGCATATTTTAATTGTCTTTTGGTTCATTGGATATATGAGTTACGAATATCTTTGCATTTAATTGATTCGTAGCTTGATTGTTGTTAAACATTTACGTTCATTATCATTTCGTTTGGTTTGCGATATGTATATAGCTTTTCGATAGTAGGTTCGGTTAGACGATTCGATCCAGGTCGTTTTTTCGCTGCACCATATTTTTGAAAACAGATTTTTGCCAAAGTTTTTTTGTTGAAAAATTTGTGATCTATTCATCCCCCCGCCCTCTAGATCGAAGCTTATCATCTAAAAGTGGTATCAGGAGCTCCGGTTCATTCTGTGCTTGAGATATATTTCTTAGAAGAATGGTTACCGAGCCTAAGGGTGCGTATAGAGAACCAATTTTCACAGGTGAAAATTATGGCTATTGGAAAGCTCTTATGCGTATACACGTCAACCCCGTTGACAAAGGTATTTTGGATGCTATCCAAAATGGTCTAAATGTAATAACTGTGACCAATGAGTAGGTTGTCACATTAACTAAACCGGAAGCATAATGGGATGCTAATGATTGGGAATTGTGGTCACAAGAATAGAAATTGAAAAACATTCTCACTTCCACTTTGGGAGTTGATGAGTTTTATCGCGTTTCTCATTGTGAGAGCTATGTGGGACGTATTAGAGATTGGCCATGAGGGTACTAATGATGTCAAACAAGCTAGGATCAACACATTAAATATAGAGTTTGATCTATTCTGTATTGAGCATGGTGAAACCATTGCGGATATGCAGAAAAGGTTCTCACATCTTATTAATCGATTAAATGCACTAGGTAATCCCGTTTCCAATGCACTTGCTACTAACAAAGTTTTGAGGTGTTTAAGTAGGGAATGGAAACTGAAGGTCACCGCTATTAAAGAATCAAATAATCTTAAGTCACTTGATCTTACGACTTTGTTTGGTAAGTTGGAAGAGCATGAGTAAGAGCTTACTTGCTTGGCAAAATACGAGAAGGAATATGAAAAGAGATTGAAGAATGAGAAAGGGAAAGACAAAGAAGAAGGGAAGAAGTCCATTGCTCTAAAGACTTCTAGCTCAAGGCCTTCTCAAGATGTGCAAAGGGATAGTTAACCTAAAGATAATAATGAATCCGAAGAAGAAGATATAGGATTGTTCATAAAGCGAGTCAATAAATACATGTCAAAACATGGTGACAAATATCCCAACAAGTACCGTGATAAATCAAAAAGGTTATCAAGTTCCTCAAAAGAAGAAGATGAGAGCAAAAAGAGGAAGTCACGAAGTACGTGTTACAACTATGGTAAACTTGGTCACTTTAAGTCGGAGTGTCCAAAAATTAAGAGTGAAAAAGGCCGTCACAAAACGTATAGAAAATCTAGAAGAGCTTATTGCGCTTGGGAAAGCGAAAGTGATTCTTCAAGTGATGATAGCTCTACTTCAAGTGATGAATCTGCCAAGCTTTGCTATATGGCAAACAAAGGAAAGAAAAAGGTTATAAGTCACTCCAAACTTCAAGCTTCTCATGATTTAGCCTTTTCTCAACTTCAAGAGTTTTTTTTTAAATCTACAAAGACAAGCCATAGATGCCTTCAAGAGATTAGATTCAAACAAGAGAATTATCTCCCATTTGGAAGCTAAGATTACTGAAAATGAAAAACATGTGGAAGCACTAAGGAAATCTATGTCAGATATTCTAGAAGATCAAGATGAGGATCCTAAATCTTTGTGGAATTTTGGTTGTGAAACTTGTCACATTTGGTAAAAGGAGTCAAAGACTCTTAAAGCTAAACTTGATAAAGCTTTACAACCCAAGGTTACCTTTGCTATAGATACTTCCAAGTATGACTTACCATCACACAATCCTTATCGAAGGTATAGTTACATTAAATAGGAACCAAATAGCAAAAGGTTATCTTCTTCTAACTTGTATTGTCACTATTGTTGCAAAAAGGGACACGTTATTGCAAAGTGCAAATTTAGGAAACTCTTTGTTCCTAATGGTTCCTTTCAATGGATGCCTAAGTCCAACCAAGGTTTTACTAATCCTCAAGGACCCAATGAAGATTGGGTACTTAGCACAATTTGTTAATCATGCAGGAAAAATGTCTTGACTCTATGAAGAGAGCATGAGATCTCGTTCGTGGATAATCAAGGAACAACACGGTGACATGTCCTTATTGTTTTGATCCATGTGACTAACAAGGTGGACCGTGTTACCAATCAAGTTAACTCTATGTGTTTTTCTTTTAAGTGGTAAAAGTATGTGAATGATTACTAATGTGCTATCCAAGAAGTGTAGGAAAGGTATTATGTTCAATGATGTAGGTAATATTAGACAAGACTTACTCAAGTGCATCAAACTATGAGTGATCAACCTGAGATGATGAAGCATGAGGATGAATGTTACCAAGATTATCATCAAAATTGAGCAAGAAGAAAAGTCCAGTTGAAGTGGACAATTATCTTTTGAGTTGGAAGAACTTACAATAATTATCAAAAGATCTTCTTGAATACATTACCAATCTCACTTTCAGATACTTTTACAAGAATAAATGTGGTAAGAATGTTTTAGTCTCGTTTGTGTTTCATGGCACGTATTGCATTTATTTAAACTTTTGTTCGAAAGTTCTTCGTGAAATACTAGTGCATCCTCCGTCTTGTGTACGGTGAGGTAATATCGTTTCAATCCTTTTTTTGTTACGTACGTAAGTGTTTCTTTTACCTGTTTATTTCATAAAAATATGTGAACTAACTATATGTGTGATATTTATGATACGTGTTACTTACAAAAATATCAAATGTGACTGTTGATTGTTGCATTTTACATGTTTATAGTAGCTAAACATAAATGCAATTACATTTAATTTTTATCTCAAATCAAGTCATGCTTACATTATTTGTTTGTCGCATGTGTCAAGCAAACAAACCATAAATTTGATCATATGCATGTGTATCTCATAAACCTATTATCCATGAGTCATTATAAGTCTCTCAAGGTCACTAAAAATCAATTGAGTCAAATATTAGTGAAGTTTAAAGTATTTAGGTCAACACAATCTGGTACAGGTCGACATGTGCAAGTAAATCTTTTAATTTGTCTGAAATGTCTCAGTACAGGCCGACACATGTTTGTTTTAGGTCGGCTCATGTCATTTTTTTTTAATTTCCTAAGTTGTTCGCTTCAGTATGTGTCGACCTATAGCTTGGACAGGTCGACTTAGAAACACATTTTGGAACATTCTTCCTCATTTTTATCATTGCTCTTGCATGTACAAAATACCCACCATCTCAAATTCACTCAAATTCTTAAAAAATTTCAATATTTGTGTTTTATGCTTAAATATAACATCTTAAATCCTTCTTTTATCCTCTAATCTCTGTTATATCCTTCATTAATCCATCAATTTCTCCATTTCTCTCAAAACCCTCAAAAGCTCACCCCACTTCATCATAATTCGAAATTATCCATCGTTTTGTATTTGTTAATGTTTCTTTGTGTTAGTTTACTGCTATTGCTTGTGTTGGAGTGTGTGAGTACTCTTGGGCCTCACATTCTCTCATACTTTTCGTTCAAACATTTTCACAAACACCTTGTGTGCACATTGTATCTCACCAATCTAATGGCTTCCAAGTCTAAGAGTACATCCAAAGGCAAAAGTAAGGCCTCTTCATCCACTCCTGCCTCTGAGAATCCATTCTACTTAGTTTCAGAAGAGTATGCAAGAGATTTTGAGCTTAAACACGTGAAGCATCTAGTCGTCAAGCAATACTCGTGAAAGAAGAAGACTTTTGAAGGCCTGGCTCTACCCGAAGGTATGACTCGTGTTGAGCATCAAGACATTGATTACTTTTTATAATTGGCTCAAGATTACAATGATGATCTTATCCGTGTGTTCTACTCCAAGCTACACAAACAGGAGGGTGCAAAATTTAAATTCTCTATTGGTAACAAAGTGTATGATTTCACAAATTAGCTCTGGAGCTCCTTATTTGGTATTACTGTTAGTGATCCAGACATTGATGAGGAATTTGATGAAGAAGTAACATATGAAGTGGTAACCGACTCGGATAAGCATAAATATTTCAATGGGAGTGTTCACTTGAATGAGATGCTCAAGGCTCATCGTCCTTCTAACTGCTATGATCCCATTTCCACGGGCAAATTGAAGATGTTGCCTCGAACTCTGTTATGGATTGTGTCTCATATCTTGTGTCCGAAGAATGGTGGATTTTCAAGAGTGGATTTTGCTAAAATTCATCTGGTGTATGTCTTGCTGCACAAAGTCGAAAACAACTGGCCACACTACTTTGTTGATCGTATGTTTTCTGTCAGAACATGCAACAAAGGTACATATTTATGTTATCCGCCTATGATTGCAAATATTTTGAAGCATTTTAAAATTGGTGTGGCAAATCTTATCTATAAATCACCAAGTACCTCATCAGAGTTCTCGCAACATACTCTTACAAACATGGGCTATTTTTGGGACATTAGGCATCGAGCATACTATCTTCATAAGAACAGAAGAAGATTTTTAACTTCGATGATCCTAACGTGGTTGATGACGAGGCTAAAGAAAATCATATGGAAAATGAGCAGCCTGATGAGATTCCTCATGGTACTCTAGATGATGATGCAACTATGCAAGATGTGGATCAGGGAGTTAGTCACAATGGTAGTTCTTATGTTGGCCCTAGCGAAAATGATACTATTATTACCATGCAGTAAAACATGCAGGTGCAGCAAGATAAGAGGTTTGCTGCACAGTCAGAGTAGCTTCATCTCATGCATAAGCACATGGCCACTCAAGATGCTGACCTCCACTCCTTTGTTGCCTATACAACAGAAAGCCTCATGTCTTTGTGTAACATTATTAATGAGAATCATACTGTTGAAATGGAAAGGTTGAATCACATTATTCACACCCAAGAAACTGATGGAGATCATTATGATGGCTTCTACCGTGAGCTATGTGAGATTGACACATTCAATGCAAGGCCAAGGCCAAGAGGATGCGGAAGGCATTGACTGGTGTTTATGATGTGGTGTCATATCTTGTCTTTTCTCTTTGGCTTGTGTTCTTTGAGTTTCATCTATTTCATTTTCTGAATTATGGTTGTTTTCTTGTTATGTCTTGGTTGTTAGAATAATATTTTAAATTGCTACATTGGTATACTAAGTATTGACTTGTGTATCTCTTTCGGATATTGTTGTTGTTAATTATTAAGCTTGTGCAACTTACATATGTGTTGTATGTGAGTGCACCTCTTCTCTTTGTAAATTGCCTCTATGTAGTATTTGATCTATGTGAACTAGGCATCTGCGTGATGCTTCTAACGGATTGGATTTTCTCTTTTTGATGTTGTCAAAGGGGGATAAGAAAATGAAGAGGATAATACAAAAATTTAGGGGGAGCGCTATCAAGGATAATGCATAAATTTAGGGGGGGTTATTCCATGAAGAAAAATGCAACGGGCTACAGCTACATCATGTATGTTTGCCATCATCAAAACGGGGGAGTATGTGAGTGCTATCTACAAATTCAGCCAGGTTTTGAATGATGTCACACAAGGTAGTATATTTTAGAGTTTTTGTATATTGGACTGTGTCAACCTAAATTTAGATGTGCATTTGTCAATTTAACCTTAGGATGCATAAAAATAGTCTTTGAACAAGTTTGATAGGTTTTAGGCATGTCATACACATCAAAAACCAAGTTTTGTATGTCCACATAACTGCACAGACCGACCTATACGAGTTCAGGTCAACCTTGGAAGGCTTGGCTTCAGTGCAGGTCGGCACCTCCAAGTTACAGGTTGGCTCCCACACTCCAAGAACGAAGCCTGCAGGCTCTGGCCATAGGTCGCCTCTCAGATCGCCTTATAGGCCAACCTGAACACCTTCATAGGTCGACCTATGCAACTTCAAACTTGAAAAATTCTTTTTACATCTTATTTTTCTTGCATTCTCTTTGCCCATTTCCACACATACATATATATACTCATACATGCGCCTTATTCTAGTTTAAGGGTTTTCTAGAGATATAACCTAAACAAAACTGGATTACAAAGTTGCCCATCATCTTCAACCTTTCTTCTTTGTATACACACAATTGAATTACACATAATTATTTTTCGATGGGTGACCATCTAGATTAGGGTTGATAACGTCCAATTCGGTTTGGTGTAACCGAGAATATTGGGTTGGGAACTTTGTATGTTTCAAATAAGAAAACCAAGGTGGGGTTTTCCTTCAAGATCGGTGTGATTTGAAGTTTTTAGACAAGATCACGTCAACACAGATTCGACCGAGTGAAGGCCTTGGGACAAGGTGGTTTCCTTGCAAGGGAGTAGCACGAGACGGTGAATTGTGTTCGGGAATCTTGGGTTCAACAAGTTGCATGCTCAGGATAATCGAAGGATTGTAGCCGCATTGTTGGTCACTTGATCAAGCTTTTGATCAAGGGTTTGGAGGTGGAAGAATCAACACAAAACAATAGGGTTTTTGGGGTTTGCATTCTTCATCTCTTGTATAAACGATTTTGCAAAGAAAAGGTTAATTGCAAGTATCTCAATTCGATTTCGAATTAAGGGCAGACGTACCAATATCGATGTCGATTAGGGAACTACCTAAACAAATCTTGGCCTCTCTCTCTCTTTTATCTCTTTATCGTTTTAATTGTTGATTTCACAATTTATTGAATTCGTCGTTGTTTGATCAATTTGATTGGAAATTGTTTTTCAATTATCTTTTAAAAGTGTTGTTGTTGATATAATTATAATCACTTTTATTGTGTTTGGCTTTTAACATCAACAAAACAAATTGAATTTCCAATTGCTATCGATTGCACACCAAGTGTTCGATAAATTGTTTATGTGTATTTTAATTCTCTTTTGGTTCATTGGATATACGAGTTACAAATAGCTTTGCATTTAATTAATTTGTAGCTTGATCGTTGTTGAACATTTACGTTCATTATCATTCTGCTTGGTTTGTGATACGTATATAGCTTTATGATAGTAGGTTCGATTAGACAATTTGATATGGGTTATTTTTCCGTTGCACCATATTTTTGAAAACAAATTTTTGCTAAAGTTTTTTGGTTGAAAAATTTGAGTTATATTCATCCCCCCTCTAGATTGAAGCCTATCATCTAACACCTTAGTTCTATGAACTACGGAGTTATGGCTTCCTCATTGCACTATGAGGATACGTAGACACAATATTGCGAGATCTTGGCGAGAAACCTTCCTTCACTTTCACCCTTAGTTCTCCGAACTACGGAGCTCTGATTTCCTCATTGCACTATGAGAATATGTAGGCACGAGGGCCCCAACCCTCTGCAAGCACCCTAATTATAAACCTTTTTTCTCTTTTGTAAGTAACCTTGAGATAATAACACACATCCGAGCAAATAACAAGCAAAATGGTTCCCATAGAGTACGACAGATGTGAGGGATGTTAATACCTTCCCCTCGCATAATCGACTCCCTTACCCATTTCTCTTTCCCATGAGTTTTCTCGATATTTTCCCTTTCCTTTTGGAATAAATAAAGTTCGATGGAAACTCTGTTGTATCATCGAGCGTGCGATGCGCTCGGGTATTTTTTATGTATCGGCAGTAGGGATGAAAGATCTTTTGAGCACAAGGTCACCTTCTCTGAATTCACGCGGACGAACCTTCTTATCAAATGCTTTCTTCATCCTCTTCTGGTACAATTGACCATGACATAAGGTTGTCATTATTTTCTCTCTAATTAGATTGAACTGGTTATATCTATTATAACACCATTCAACTTCTGTCAATTTGGCTTCCATCAAGACTCCTATTGATGGGATCTCGACTTCTATAGGGAGCACTGCTTCCTTGCCATAAACTAAATAGAAAAGGGTAGCCCCTGTTGAAGTGCAGACAGACGTCCGATATCCATGCAAAGCAAAAAAAAAAAGCATTTCATGCCAGTCCTTATAGGTTACAACCATCTTCTGCAGGATTTTCTTGATATTCTTATTTACCGCATCAACAACCTCGCTCATCTTGGGTCTGTAAGGTGAAGAATTTTGATGTTTAATCTTGAAGTTTTCATAGAGTTCTCTCATCATCTTGTTGTTCAAGTTTGAACCATTTTCAGCAATGATCTTGCTTGGAATACCGTATCGACTGATGATTTGATTCTTAATAAATCGAATCACCACTTGCTTAGTGAAATTGGTGTATGACGTTGCTTTGACCAATTTGGTGAAGTAATCAATAGCTACTAGAATGAAATGATGTCTGTTTGAAGCTTTAGGCTCAATCATGTCAATTCCCCACATAGAGAATGACCACGAAGATGAAATAATATTGAGTAGAGTCGGAGGCACATGCACCTTGTCCGCATAAATCTGACATTTATGACACTTCTTGACAAATTGACAGCAATCAAAATCCATTGTCAACCAATGGTAACTAGTTATAAGCATCTTCTTAGCCATAGAATATCCATTGGTGTGAGTACCAAAGGACCCTTCATGAACTTTCTGCATTAACATATCTGCTTTGTGTCTATCCACGCATCTGAGCAAGACCATTTCGTAATTTCTTTTGTATAACACATATCCATTGAGAAAGAAGTTGTACATCAATCTTCTCAAGGACTTATTATCTTTACTGGATGCCCTAGATGGGTATTCTCGACTCTGGAGGAAACACTTGATATCATGATACCATGGTTTATTGTATACTTCCTCTTCTGCTGCACACACATGAGCAGGTCTATCCAGACGTATAATTGTAATTTGGGGTGCCTCAATGAGGAAATTTACCCAGTACATAGAGGACAAGGTAGCTAAAGCATCTGCCATTTGATTCTCCTCTCAGGGTATATGATGGAAATTGACTTTATTAAAGAAAGGCAACAACCGCCTAGCGTAATCTTTGTATGGGATCAAACCCAGATGACGATTTTCCCATTCACCTTTGATCTGGTTTCTAACTAATGCTGAATCCCTAAAGACATCGAGATTCTTAATCCTGAGACCAATAGCTTCTTCAAGGCCAAGGATACATGCTTCATATTCTGCCATATTATTCGTGCAATAAAAATATATCCTTGCAGTAAAAGGAATATGAGAACCTCGAGGAGTGATTATAATTGCTCTAACTCCATGACCATATGCATTAGAGGCCCCATCAAATACCAAACCCTATCGGAATTCAGGCTCTGGTCCTTCTTCAGGAGTTGGTTCATCACAATCTTTAGCTCTAATGGCCATAACATCCTCATCATGAAACTCAAATTGGATAGGATGATAATCTCTAATCAGTTGATGAGTCAAATGATCTACTAATACACTTCCTTTAATAGCTTTCTAAGTACGATATTCAATGTCATATTCTGATAGCAACATCTGCCAATGGTTAATTCTTCCTATCAGCGCAAGCTTCTCTAAAATATACTTGATATGGTCCATTTTGGATATCAACCAAGTAGTATGGTTCAACATATAATGCCGGAGACGTCGGGCAACCCATGCCAAAGCACAACAAGTTTTCTCAAGCAAAGAATACCGGGATTCGCAATCTGTGAATTTCTTACTAAGGTAATAAATAACATGTTCTTTCCTACCGTCTCATCCTATTGTCCGAGGACATAACCCATCGATCCTTCCAAGACTGTTAAATACATAATCAGAGGATTCCCTTCCACTAGCGGGATCAAAATAGGAGGCTTAAGTAAGTACTATTTAATACTATCAAAGGCCTTCTGACAATCTTCATTCTATACAATACTTTAATCTTTACAAAGCAATTTGAAGATTGGATCACAAACGACGGTCATGTGAGATATGAACCTGGAGAGATAATTCAAACGTCCAAGGAACCCTCTAACTTGCTTTTCTGTTCTAGGTGCAGGCATGTCACGAATGGCCCTGACTTTATCTGGATCCACCTCTATACCTTTCTGGCTGGCAATGAAACCTAAAAGCTTCTCGGAACGAACATCGAAAGTGCATTTGTTTGGATTAAAGAGGAGTCTGTATTTTCTCAAACGTTGGAACAACTTCAACAAATATTCTACATGATCCTTTTCAGTCTTAGACTTGGCAATCATATCATCAACATATACCTCGATTTCCTTATGCATCATGTCATGGAATATAGTAGTCATAGCCCTCTGGTACGCAACACCAGTGTTATTCAATCCGAGGGGCATCACTCTGTAGCAAAATCTTCCCTAAGGGGTGATAAATGTTATTTTTTTCCATGTCCTCAGGTGCCATCTTAATTTGATTATATCTGAAAAAACCATCCATAAAGGAGAAAACATTGAACTTAGCTGTATTTTCTACCAACATGTCAATATGTGGCAGAGGAAAGCCATCTTTTGGACTCACTTTATTCAGATCTCTATAAACTACACACATTCCGACTATTCTATCTTTCTTCAGAACTGGCACAATATTGGCCACCCACTGAGGATAAATAGATGTGACAAGGAGATCAGCATCAATTTATTTATGTACTTCTTCTCTAATCTTGACAGCCATATCAGGATGAGTTCTTCTTAACTTTTACTTCACTGGTGGACATTCTGGTTTAAGCGGCAGTCAGTGCTCTACAATATCAGTATCCAATCCTGGCATATCTTGATACAACCAAGCAAATACATCAACATACTCTTTCAACAGCTCTACCAACCTCTTCTTTACATCTTCACCAGGCAGTGCCCCAATGTTAACTTCTCTCTTGTTCTCTTCGAAACCCAAGTTTATCAGTTCGACAGGCTCTTTATATGGTTGAATAGTCTTTTCCTCGTGCTCAATCAGCCAAGTAATATCTTTTGGAATATCATTGTCTTCCTCATTTTTTTCTTTCGCTTCAAATACAGGGAATTCAAAGTTGGGAGAGGGCACAGAGTCATTGTTTTCAATGGGTTTATTGTTCATTAATCTTCACATGATTTATGGTTTGTTTTAGAAAACAGACAACTGTGAAAGTGATATGCAATAACTGAAATTGTCTTTGATAGTTTTTTTAGTTACCATTTTCAAGAAAAATGCAAAAACAAAAAAAACACATTGGATAACAAAACGTCGTTTATTAATGATCTTAAAATTTGAAACAAAGGGTGCCCGAACACTGTCGCTTTCACCTTGGGCAAAGTGAAAGGAATTATTTGAAAAAAAACAAATTACTTTGACAAATGAATGACACTAGGAACATCCACAACAGTCCAATTCAGACTAGTCTCTCCATGCTTCATAAAGCAAGGCCATTCTGGATCTGAATCACCTTTACTGGTGGCAGCAACAACTTAATCTCCAGGGTGAATAAAACCAGCAATATGGAACACCTCCTAGATAGGTCTGATAATAGCTTCGTGCTTCAATGCTCTTCTAGTTGTATAGGGTGAGAACCCTAAACCAACTTTGTTCTTATTCTCGGGAAGCTCAACAATATAACCCCAACCTTCTGCTTGACCGCTCTTCACAGCCTAATGTGTATCTTTCAATGAAGTGATAGATGCCTCATTCTTATGAACAACATTGACTATATAAAGGGATTAGAATTGAGTCCCAACAGTTTCCTCATTTGCGTCTATATATCGGAAAGAAGAAAGGTGACTGACCAGTAATGACTGCTTACCATAAACGATTACCAGCTTATCATTCTTAACAAACTTAAGTCTCTGATGAATAGTTGATGTTATTGCCCCAGCATCATGTATCCATGGTCTTCCCAATAAACAACTATATGTCGGGTAAATGTCCATTACTTGAAAAGTGACTTGGAAAACCTGTGGACCTACCATCATTGGGAGATCTACTTCACCAATTACGGTCCTCTTGGAACCATCAAAACCTTTGACTAAAAACCCATTGTGTCTCATAGGAGCACCTTGATAAGCCAACTTAGACAAATTTTCTTTTGGCAAAACATTGAGCGAAGAACTTGTATCAACTAATACATTGGACATGGAGTCCTCTAGACACCTTATAGATATATGCAAAGCATAATTGTGTTTCTTACCCTCTGGTGGCAGTTCTTCATCACTGAACCTTAAGACATTACAATGTTTCCCACTACGCTATCAAATTAATCAAATGTCACATCATGATCTACACCGGCTTGTTCTAACACCTTCATCAAATATTTTCGACGAGCCTCGGAGTTCAGCAACAAAGACAACCTTGATATTTTGACAGAGTTTGAAGGAGTTGATCTACCACTTTGTAATCACTTCTTCTAATTAATCTTAGTAATTCTTCAGTATCATCATTCTTCTTAGGTTCATTACACAGGCCAATAACCACAGGTTCTTGATTAACCACAACAGGATCCTTACCATGCACTTTCTTACTTGATGACACAGAATCAACCTTTCGGAGAGATGCTGGAGTAAACATACAACCACTTCTAGTCATTCCACTGACATCTGCTATATTTTTTACTGATCATGCTGGTTCAATCATTACCTCTTTACCCTCTTGCAACACAATGGAATTATACCTCCAAGGGACAATTTTGTTAGATGCATACAGAAACGACTTCAGCAAACAAACTATCAAGGGACCCACAATGCTTCCCTTACTTTGGTAGGTGACTTCCAAGGGCTTTGGAATATCAAACTGAGGAATTATGATAGCTACCTCATCTTCCCTATATTTAGTACTGACCTGTAAAATACCCAGGTCCATCAGGCCCTGAATATTTTTCTTTGCTAATGCGCATCCTTCGGGATTCTGCTCACACAACTGACAATCTATATGGTCACTTCCGAACAAATCAACCTTGCTTAATTTGGCATGCACATAAGCCAAAGGGGTCTTCACCAAGTTAACATTAGAAACCAAATACTCTCATGTACAGACTTCTACCAGACTTACAGAGGGTCCACCATGTTCTGGTAGAGGATTAACTTGCACATTAAGTCCGACATCTAGGAACTTCAACATACCACTCTTGACAAGCTTTTGAACTTTTGCTTTTAACGAGGAACAGGTCTCAAGGTCATGCCCCGGTGCTCCCTGATGATAAGCACAATGGGCTTCAGGTTTATACCACCATGGAAGTGTACTTGGAACAGCTGTAGGAGATCTAGTTTGGATCAGCCCCCTCTGCAACAAAGATGGATATAATTCCATATAAGTCATAGGGATAGGGTCAAACTGAACCTTCCTAGAAACACAAGCTTGTTGGTTCTGATTAGGCTGTTGATTATGTTGTTACTGTGAGAACTGTGATTGATAAGTCTAAATAGTGGGAATTAGACTAACCGTCGGAGTTACTGCGCCAATATGAGGTTGATGATAATATTGTTGCTGAGATTGGTTCTGCGGACTACCTCCATTTTTGGGTCTTCGTTGCCTTCTCCCTTGAGAAATAGCATTGGTATCCCCTTCTTTCTTCTTCTGGAAAATGTTGCTAGACTTCTTCGTTCCACTTGATGAACTTGCGTCTTTTGTCAAACGACACTCTCTAACACATTCTTCCAATTTGATTCCCATACCAACCATTTTAGTGAAATCATTTAAAGCGCTGGCAATCATCCTCTCATAGTAGAAAGAACTCAAAGTTTTGAGAAACAACTTCGTCATTTTCTTTTCCTCCATCGAAGGGTTAATCTGAGCAGCAACTTTACGCCATCTCTAAGCGAACTCTTTGAATGATTCCCTATCCTTCCGTGACATGGCATGAAGCTGGTCATGATCAGGAGCCATGTCCAAATTCTACTTGTACTAACATATGAACGCCTCTACGAGGTCATTAAAAGAACTGATATGTGCCCTATCCAGCCCCATATACCACTTTAAAGCTACACTAGTCAAATTGTATTAGAAATAATGGATCAACAAATTGTCATCATCATTGTGAGTAACCATCTTCCAATAATACATAGTCAAGTGACTTTGAGGAAAGGAGTTACCCTTATGCTTTTCAAACTCAGGAACTTTAAATTTGACAGGGATCTTGACATTAACTACCAAGCATAAATCATGAGAATTTTTACCAAACATATGTTTCACTTTCATAGCTTTCAACTCTTTCTGCAGTTCCTAAAATTGATCCTGAAATTCATCCATTCTCTCATAAACATCCAGATTCTCACTAGGAGCAGTATGGTAGATAGGATCCTCTACTTATGGCACAATATGCACAACTAGAGGAGCGGTGGCCATCACAGGTTGAACTGGAGGAACCTGACTCACCAAAGGAGCCTCAGTAGCAGGGTTGAAATTTTATGGCATAAAGTTTAGAGGCATACCCTAAGGATAGCCAGCAGGCATCTGATTCTAACACGTGTCGCTACACAAAAATACTCGAGCGCATCGCACGCTCGATGATACAACAGAGTCACCACCAAACACTACTTATTCCAAAAGGAAAGGGAAAATATCGATAAAACCCAAAGGAAACAGAAACGGGTAAGGGAGTCATTTATGCGAGGGAAAGGTATTAGCATCCCTCACATCCGTTGTACTCAATGGGAACCATTTTGTTTGTTCTTTGCTTTGATGGGTGTTACTATCTAAAGGTTACTTGCTAAAGGAAAAAATAAGTTTATAATTAGATTTGTCATCCTTTTGGTGTCAGAATCCTATGTGTGGGTTCACTATCATCCTTTTGGTGATAAGTCTGTCGTCCTTTTGGTGTCAGAAATCTGTGTGTATACTTACTATTATCCTTTTGGTAATAGAAAGTTGTGTGTGTTTACTATCATCCTTTTGGTGATAGGTCCGTCGTTCTTTTGGTGTCGAATATCTCTACGTATATCCTCTATCATCCTTTTGGTGATAGATCTGTTATCCTTTTGGTGTCAGAAATCTTTCTGTGCATTTACTGTCATCCTTTTAGTGATAACCATTTGTGTTTTGATCCAACCCTCATCCTTTTGGTGATGGCGATCTCTGTCACTCCGACTTAACCATCATCTTTTTGGTGTTGGCAATCTTTGAAGTCATTGATTTAGTTATCATCCTTTTAGTGATAGCTAGTTTTGTTGACCTCATTGATATCCTTTTGGTATCAGCAATCTTCATAGTTTTGATCTTATTGTCATCCTTTTGGTGTCAGTAATTTCTATCAGTGTGATCTCATCGTCCTTTTGACGATGACGACCTTTTGCAAGTTATTCAGTGTCAACTCAAGGGTCGACATTGATCTGTTATTCCACTTCCCAAGCATATTTCTTTCTTTTCAGACATATTCAGAGTCTTCTTCGTATCTAATTGACTTCTACCTTGAAAGTATGAACCTTGTGGTAGTTCATCTTACTAGGTTTAAGCCAATTAGATAGGGGCAACTATCATACCCCAAATTTGTCCTACCTGTATATCACCTTTCATTTGTGTTTCCATCTACTAACCATTATTCAAAAATCCAAAAAAATATAAGTTGCTTTCATTTCTTCTTGTCCAAGTTTGCTGCAAGGATGAATCCAGATTCATTTGAAGATATTAGGTCAAGCATATGTGCAGTATGGATTGTGGTTCATCTGGTTTGACCCGATCTTGGTCAAACAAGAGTTTGTTTCATGATCAAGGCCAGAATGTGCATAATTCAGGTGACTTGTGTATGAGGTGTCAATTAGGGTTTTTGTGCCAGTTCAAGTTAGTTGTGTATGGATCAAATTATCAGTGTTTCATGGTTGAAGAATCATCAGAATCCATATTACTTTCCAGTTAAGGTTTTATGCAAGATGTTCAAGTCCATATGACAAGTCATTATCTTTTGATTTCAAGGCATTTGGTGCACATTTAGTTCATGGTGAAAGTTTTGGTTCATCAATACTCAAGTGGTTAAATTCAGGAAATTGATGCATCAGTGATTTCATGGTTTCAAGGCTTTAATGCATCTGAAGATCCATGTTGTTCCATGTTCATTCTCTCTGGACTAATTCAAGGATTGTTAGAGATTAGTTTTAGTATGATTTGTGGATTCAATTCAAGATTTGGTAATTTTATTTATGTGGAATCAATTGAAGAGTGATTATTCAAATTCGAGTACTCAGACATAGAATTCAAGAGCAAACATGGAAAAACAAGTGTTAATGTGGAGGGTGTGTCAATAATACTCAGGTTCAGTTACAAAGTTTTCAGATCATATTACATTATAAAGATTTTTACCAAATACATGGGTCTTAAATTCAAAAAAGGTGGCACATTTGAAGTCCATTATTTTTTTTCCAAAATCCACATTTCATTACAAAAAATATACAAATGAGAACCCGTTGCAAGAGTTACACAAAATAAAGTCCAAAGTCCATCACAAATGTTACAAAGAAAAGTAAAAAAAAAATTGAAGTGAAGGGACTCCATGACCAATACACGCACCAAGCTAGCACACAACACCTTTTCAAAACCACTTGCCTTTCTCATCACCTCTCACAACACACTCCGCCATTGCCAAACCTCAAGCCATGTATCTCAACAATTAGCCAAGCCACAAATTACACACAAAACACAAGCTACACGCATGATGAAGCAAGTCCAACACACCAATTTGCCAACCTCAACAACCATGATTTTTGTACCAACCATGACAACAATACCATGTCCCACATCAACCAAACTAGCGGGATACCCGTGCCTTCGCACGGGTACCCGTCGGTGACGCGCATTTGTCTACATTTAAAATTTTGTCAAAAAATATGATTAATAAAAATTAGTAAATATAATTTATATTTTAAAAAAATAGAATCAATACCCGCGAACATCGGTTGATATTTTTTATAAAAATATTTTTGTAATAATTTAGTTCTAAAAAATATCAAATAATAACATAGTATTTGTAAATATTAATTTAATTGTATAAATAAATATTAGTAACATTAATAAAAGTATTTGGATCATCCATACACTATTTTTTCATATAGAAAAATAAAGTTCAATCTAAAGTATTTAAATTTTTTCCGTGTATAAAAATATATATGTCTCGTATACATTACTATATTACCAATGATTTCATTTTCTCCGTTTCAGTAATATAGTTTTTCCCGTAGTTATATAATTTAAATTTTAAAAAAAATAGAATCAAATATACTCGTACTACTTTTTTTGTATTTACCCGTAATAAATTTATTTTATATATTTTTTTAAAAAGACAAATATTTTTACTATATTTTTAATATTTATCAATCATAAATATTTGTCCCGTAATTTTTTTTTTAATTTTCGAATACAAATGTAACAATTATTTAAAAAAAATTATAGATTTCATATAGTAATTAAATTTTATCAATATATATTTTTTAATTTATTATCATTTATAAAACATTATATCAACAATAGACTTTCCCCGTTTATAAAACATTGTAATTTTCTTCGTAAGAAGATTTATTTTATTATCAAATTTTAGAGACGAATCATTGTGACGTCTTAAATAGTTTATTTTAATAATTAGTTAGGCTTAAACAAAACTTATAATTATATAATATTTTTTGAATTGAGTGAAAATTAAAGTTTTTTATTTAATTTTTAATTTGAATAAAATATAATTAAAGTTAGATTTAATTTTTAATTTGAAAGTTTAAGATTAAGTAGATATTATGATGTGAAAGAAGAAAGTTAGATTTTAAAAATGTAGAAAGAAAAGATATTAGGTAAAGAGAAAATCTGTTTAAAAGATTTGAAGAAAAGAAACATATCTGGCCATTGAAATGGAATGAAAGCTTCATACGGCACCCACGTGTCAGAAGAAAAAACAGAAGGGCACTGAAGTAATTTTCAGAAAGGGCATTAAGAGTAATTTAATATAGTTGATCAAAATTAATTGAATAATTTAATATTGTTCTTAATTTACATAAATATTAAAATAGTAATATAAAATTAAAAAACAAATTTAAATAGTCACTTTATATTTTATAGGATGCAACATTTATTGGATATCGTTAAAAACATATTTACACCCTTTATTATAAATTTAAATTTTTAGTATCATTAATTATGTTTTAATATGTTATAGTATTTATAATTATAAATAATATATTTAATTTTAAAATAAAAAAATAAAATATATCATAGATGTGATAAACTTATAATTATTTTGTTTTTAATAATCAAATATAAACTTTCTAATAATTTTTAAAATAAAGATCATATAGTAATATAATAGGTTTTTTTTCAAAATGTGAAGGAAGAAATTAGTAAAAGAGAAAGAAAATTGTATAGTATAGTAGAAAGAGAAAGAAAAAGGTTTTGAAAAATAAAAATGCTTTTATCAATTTGGTTTGAGACGTGGAATGAAAAAATGATGCCAAGGATGAAATAGAAGCTGCCAAGGATGAAATAGAAGCAGTCTGCAACGTGGAGGCCTGTGAAAACAGCGACGTGGCGGCTTGTAGATACAGAAGGACAAATGGGTAATTTCATAGACAATGAATTTTCTTATATGATAGATTGCACAACCATGATTTTTGTACCAGCCACGACTTACACACATTCCATGCATCCTTATAATTCTTTCCAAACCATGAGCCAGCTTGACAGCAATTTCCACAACAATCCATGAATCATCACGTACACACTTCCAACCATCACGATCATCATCATTTTCCAGATAGCACCACACAACACATAAACAATACACACACAAACCGTTACGCATAACAACACCACATACACGAGCAACAATTCCACAACACACAAAACAAGTGACCCCACAACCTGAAGAAATTTCCAAACCACGTCACAAATTCGTACGGCAATGCAACAAATCGTTTCCATCCTCTCACTCTATAAATACAATGCTCCCTCTTTCATTTGCTTGAAGCTTTTTTAATCCAATGAAATGATGTTCAAATAACTCCTCAAAATCCCTTCTTCAATCTTCTTTAAACCCACACCTTCCTCAAACCATCAACACACTACAAACCTTCCTCCATTAAACCTTCTCCTTCCTCAAACCATCAACACACTATAAATCTTCCTCCATTAAACCTTCTTCTTCGAATCCACAACAACAACTCACTACAAACCTCACCTCAATAACATTCACAAATTGCATCCCAAATCGAAACACAAATCATCCAGAACAGAGAGTTTGAGATGAATCAGAGAGAGAAGAAGAATGAAGCCAACCAAAATGTGAGAGGGAGCGAACCAAGAATAAACCTGAGCAAAAGCGATTTGAGGAGAGAAGTTGAGATTGAGCGAACGAAGGTTGTGGATCTGATGATTTTGTTCTTCGTAATGTTGTCTTACTTTCATTTTTGTTTTGAATCTTCATGAAAACTGATATGTCGTGTTGATGCTTTTGTTTTAATTTATTTTTGTTTGATGCTGATGGAATGAAGCAGATAACCGTGTTCCCTTTTCTCTTTTTCATACTGTTATGATGTTTGGGTTATGGGCCCGTGAGCCCTTTTTGGTTTATTTCCCCATTCACAACACCCTCATGTTGCTTTTCAACGCCACCTTGTCTTGTTGTTGTTGATTGGGCTTAAGGCCCATGGCTGATTTCTACACATCACCCTATGATCTCTTCATGCACCCTTTTCTTCCCTTTCCTATTTTCTTTTCTTTTTCTTTTTCTTTTTTATTTTCCTTATGATTTTTTTTATTTATTTATTTTGTGATGATAACATTTTCTCTTGATTTGTTACTTTTTCATTTCATTATGATTCCATGATTTATTTTCTTATTTTCTTTTCATTTCAATTTTATTTCCTTTTCATTTTGGTCGATGAAGTCTTTAATATCATGAATATTGATTTTTGAAGTTGTCTAACCTTCATTATCTCAAATTTGTAGGGAATGATAATTTGGATCATTCTCTATACTTTAGGATCGTGATAGGTTACCTTTGATTAATCGATGGCAGTTCTTGATTAAGACGAGACCGTTCTCTTTTTCTTTTTGTGTGGCATGACTTTTGGAGAATGATCTACATATCATTTATCTATCGTGTTTTAGCACAAACATTGTTATTGATCGGACTCCCATAATATGATATTCCTCATATATTGTGCTACGATTGCTTAACAAGCGCTACATTGGACCCGATTCAAAAAAGTGATCATCAGATCAATGACAATTGACAACTAACAACTAACTTTAATTTTTGCTCATTATTCTCTTGCCTTATCCTTCTGCCAATTATATCATTGTCCATATATCCTTGTTCATATTATATTGCTCATTATCTTATTATCATATTATTCTCATTGTCATCTTCGTTTATCTTGTTCCTCTTATTAAAAAACACAAAAAACATGATAAAATTATTGAAACCTTAAAAAACTTTCAAGTATTAGACTGTGGTTACTATCCTCTACATCATGGATATTTGGGACACTGTACAGAAACCCTAGCAAAGGAGCTTTGGATCTTGGTTATCTCTATTCTCTATGGTTTTGTCTTAGAACACTTTTGCACATCATTCATAGCTTACTCTTGGGCTTTCTTACAATGAGACTTATTCGATCAATTACTTCTAGTTGGTCGTCTAAAAGACTAGCCCACTTTGCTAGTGCACGTTTAGTTTATCATTTGGGTTGTTTGTTTATTGTTTATTCCATCCCCATTTGAGAAAATGAATCCCCACTCCTATGACGTGTAATAACTTTTACCGCTTTCTCTTTGCTTGCTAGTTGCTTAGGCTTTCCTTAATTTAAGAGTAAAATCAACCACGCCTTTTCAAAAGATCACAAATAAGCTTGATCCAACGTCAAGCATTTTCATAATAAATTAATTCAATAAGTTTCCATCATCACCAAACCTCTCAACCAATCACACTCCATTTGCATTCACCCTTTGTAAGTCGATTGTCTTGTGCATCTCCATTAACCTACCCATTCACCAAAACATTTTCATAATCAATCCAACAAACCCTTGATCCAATGTCAAGCGGATTTTCCTCAAATCAAATTCAAAAACACAATAACATACGAGAGGGATTGTGCGCCATGAGCCTTAAGTGGTGGAGAGTGAGTGAGAATGGACATCCTTACACTCATTCTGATTATTTCGACACAAGGCGTTCGACTTGGTTGATTGGAATAATTGCCTCTACCCATAGTCTTTAGTGCAACCCTAATCAAGAACAATCTTTCTCAAAATCATAAAAACAACATTAACTCACTCAAACTTCTCTTTTTTTGTGCCTTAGGGCCACCTTCCGAAAATCCTTTTTCAAGGTAAAATCAACCAACAAACAAACATTTTTTAGGCTGAACTACGAAGCTCTGACTTCCTCATTGTACCATGAGGGTACGTTGGCATGAGGCCAACACCGAGGGGAGCACCCCTAACAAAACACATCTTATTTCCAATTAGCAGATAAACCTTTAGATAAATAACACTCTTTCACGCGCAGACAACCTAGATGGTTCATGTTGAGTACAACAGATGTGAGGGGTGTTAATACCTTCCCCATGCATTTCTGAACCCTGACATTTGGTTGCGATGACCTTGTCCTATCTGTTTCTTTGATTCCTTGGGTTTTCTTAATATTTCCCCTTTCCCTCTTTTAGGAATAAATAAAGTTTGGTGGCGACTCTTTTGTCAAGTCCAATCGGCGAGATTTTCTCGCGAGGTTGTGTTCTCTTAATTTTGAGGTGCGACAGATTGGCGACTCTGCTGGGGACTGGTTCTCCCTAAGCAAGTCAAGCCTAGTCTAGGCTTTCTTTGCATGTTTAGATGTTCATTTATCAGCTTTATCTGCTTTTATTTAATGCCTTTTGCTATAAATATTTTGTATCTTATTTGTTGTGGGTTGAATACTCTTCTTACAAACCTTGTGTGAAAGGCTTTCTACCCGAGTCTAGAGTGTACAAATATAAGGTAGGAGAGGATGAGTAGTATGGGGCACCAAGGAGTTCTCCTTGTGTAGTTCGATACGAGAACCTCGCTTAGAGTAGATTCTATTGAGGATATTGACGACTGTTAAGCTCTTGGCGTAGACGATCAATATTTTCCTTAGAATCCATGACTCTAAGGACCTTTTAGAACCTTGAACCATTGGCCCAAACTAGGATTGATGGTCCCGTGGTATGGGGCAGTGAGGTGTACTCCTCGCGTAGTTCGATACGAAGATCTCATTCAGAAGAGATTTTCTTGGTGGAGTCGTTTCCCTGACAATCACTAACATATGCAACAAACAGTCAAGGAAGTCCATGACTCTGAAACCCTTGTCTAGAACCCAATGTTGATGGTCACATAGTATGGGGCACCGAGGTGTACTCCTCGTGTAGTTTGATATAAAGACTTCACCCAAAAGAAATTCATATGATGGAGTCATTCAACCGTCATGTTCATGGCGTGTCTAATGAACAATCATGTGGATTTATGACTTTGGGGTTCCTTTTAACTCTAGATCATACCTGGTGAAATTCTAGTGAGGAGAGCAGTCGACCTTATCCTCTATCCGCACTTCAAAATTTTTTGATCCTGTACCCGTGATCCTGGATTCTTGCATTGCATCTATATCATATCATGACATTACATTGCATTTCATTAGTTGTGCATCTTGCATTTCATTCAAAAAACAAAAAACTCATTTCATTTTCCTTCATTTCCAGTAATTCAACCTTATTCCTCGACACTAGTACGCAACTCGAGCCAACACTACACGAATGATGGATCATATTTAACAAGAGAACCCCGCCTTCAGAGAGGAGTTTGACTTTGTCAAGGGCAAGATTGACCAGATTCTCGAGGCCATAACTGTTATGGCCAGAAAGGAGGATGCCACTGCGGGATGCCACTGTCGTAAATAACAATGTTCATGTGCAAGGATCTACCTCAAGGCTTTCAGTTCCTATTCCCAATCCTATCATCTATGCAATGCCTTTGAACTTCACTCCTGCAGTTGAAGGAGCCACTACTCAGATACCCACATCTGGAGTTACTGTTGGAGCTATCGCTCAAGCCCAACTTGTTATTACTCAGATTCTCATTCCTCATGCTGGAGAAGATCTGCAAGACGAGTATGAGATGGAAAACTATCATACTGTTGTTCCAATTGCTAATCCTGTTGCTGCTCAAGATTCTAAAGCCATCAAGATGTGTCGCTATCTAGCTGAAAAACTTCGAGTCATGGAAGGGCATAACTCAACTTCCTTGAATGCCTTAGAAATGTGCTTGGTGCCAGATGTTATGATTCCTCCCAAGTTCAAGCTGCCTGAATTCCCAAAGTATAAGGGCCTAAGTTGTCCCAACATTCATCTGAAGATATACTACTGAAAGATAGCTGCCTACGCCATAGATGAAAAGTTGATGATCCATTACTTCTAAGATAGCCTGTCTGGGGCATCTCTAGAGTAGTACATGAAACTTGAGCGTAGCAGTGTGCACACTTGGGCTGAGTTGGCCGAAGCTTTTGTGAAGCAATACAAATACAACACCGATCTGGCTCCGAATCGTACTCAACTTCAGAGTATAGCTCAAAAGGACGGCGAATCCTTTAAGGAGTACGCACAATGTTAGAGAGAGTTAGCTGCAAGAGTGCATCCACTGCTGGTTGATCGTGATTTGATTGATATCTTCATGGGCACTTTGTAAGGCTAATACTATGAGAAGCTTATCAGTAGTGTGTCTTCTAGATTCTCTGACATGGTGATTGTCGGTGAGACAATTGAAGAGGGTCTGAAGAGTGGAAAAATCCAAGGAGGTTCTAACAGCCAGACTGGAATAAAAAAACCTTTCAATGGATACAAGAAAAAGGAGGATGAAACAAATGTTATCTCTGCTCAGAGAGGACAAGCACAACGGAGGGCGCCTGCTCTAATGCTTGCTCAAATCCCTTACTTCCAATACCCTTATGTTGTTGTTGCGCAATATGCTCATATGCCTTATCAATAAGCTATTCCAACTCAGATTTCTACTTAGACACCTCAACAACAAGCTCCTCAGCAACGAGCTCCTCAGCAACACGCTCCACAGTGTCGTCAACCTAATCAGCAAAGGATAAGGAGACCAAAAAGACATTTTGGTCCTCTGCTTGTGTCATATGCTCATGTCTTTTCTTACCTGTTGAAGGATGGGACAATCACTTTGAGAGACTTAGCTCCTCCAACTGTTATCCCTCCAGACTATGATGCCAATGCTTACTACGAGTATCATAAGGGTGCCCCAGGGCGCCCCAGGGCACACCATAGAGAACTGCAGAGCTTTCAAGCACAAGGTTCATAACTTGATTAAGTTTAAGGCTCTCACTTACACTTCAAGGACTCCAAATGTCACAACCAACCCCATGCCACCACTAAGCTAGTTTAATATCAAGTCAAGAAAGGAAGTTCATTTTCCTCGAAGAAGGCAGTCATCATGCCATCCCGTCATTTTGCATTCTTGTATTTTTTTCTTGTTTGTTTAAGTACTATTTGCTTTAATCATTGGCATTCGTATTTAGTTTTATTAATGAAATTATTATGCATGTTCTGAATTAGTTATGTTGTAGTCACTCATTCTTTCCATTTACTGCAAAGCATATACACATATTTCTCCATTTCACTCTCTTTATTAAACTGTTGTTTTAGCAAAGATTGGAGGGAAGATGATGAAAATGAAATACCCATAATTGCAAGACGTATGCTTTTGGATAAAATCCTGTTAATGATGTACAAGCATTGTTTCAATCCCCAAACACTAGAGAGACAAGGAGTTAAACCCTAGTTAACCACTTCGAGCCTAGAAGTAGGAGTTTCCTTCAGATTTCTAAACCCTTACGCTTAACCTGGGCAGGGTAGTGTTCAGTTAATCCAATTATGCACTCAAATCACAAGGCAACATCCAAAAGACATGTCGGCTGTTCTTTAATAACCAATGACTTGGCAGTCACAATCCTTCATAAAAAAAAATCAAAGATAAAAAATCAAAAGCCTGCTAAGTCGAACACCCAAAGAGGAGACTTATGCAAAAATCAAGGCTATCTTGATGGACTCGAAAAGAAAAATCAGTCCATGCAAAAGTTAGGGATCAAAAGAAAAATCAATCAAAAGAGGTCCTCAAATCCTCAACAAAAATAAAATAAGATTCAGTAACCACTATATCAAAATCAAATGGTCATTGACATCCATGACAAAAACAAAATACGACGACTGTCATTTCAAAAACCTTGAAGCATCATCTTCACCATTACACCGTCAACCATTTTGGAAGACAAATGTGTGTAGATTAACTGAACGTAGGACTGGAGTTCATCACGAAGAAGGGGTGGATACAAACCAAATTTTGAGCCTTGTGTCCTTTGTTTCAATAATTGTGAACCAGGCCACGTTACAACCTTCAAAAGACCTAATTGAGGCGGAGTTTATTTTTAAAGCATACTACTACAAGGTTGCGTAAACTGACTCCCCACAGATTTGCTAATCTCCAGCATTGGTGTCATTCTTCTTGCTGTATCTTTCACACACTATCAAAATCAGCACTACGTTTGGACTAATGGTCCATTTGTCTTACACTATCACAATCACTCCAATAAATGACTTTTTCAAAACTTGCATGAGCACCGCATTAAAATTACCATTTGTGAATGAATAATTTTAACTGCAAATCAGTGCTTGACATCAAGTAAATTCCAACAAGGGGAAAACAAAGAGGAACTTGAACTTTCAGTGGTGCCGGCCCGAATCAAGACTACCTCATAACCCTGTGAATCAAGGGTAAATCCTTCAAAGCTAAATCAGGGGCAAGCCATCTTAAAGCACATCAAAGCTCAACTTCCAAAGATTAGACCATTGCAAGAATTGGTTAATCAAGGGCAGACCATTACCATATTCAGACACTGAGGTAAATCATGTCATGGTAACTTCCAAGAACTTCCGTTCAAGGAGTATTTCTTTCAATAACCCTATAGATTGGAGCAAGACAAGTTGCAAAGAGGCAGATACTCTTTGTATCTCCAAATTAGACAAGAAGATCTTGCCAGACGCTAGCAATCATTGAGTTCAAAGCAAAAGCACAACCTTCATGAGTTAATTACGTTGCTACGCTCATTTTCAGGTCATTCTGACCCTCGGGCATAAAATTTGTGGTTTTCTCAGGAACAAACACACGGCTTATCATCAAGTGATCAAACTTGGGGCACTAAGAGTGTCTTCATCTGCCTTTGATCATGGCATCGTCAAAGACTGAGTGTCGAGGAAATTAAACCCTCCCACCACCCAAAGTCTAATCCGCATTGGCAACCACCAAATAAAAGTCCACTATGCTGGCACCTTCATAAAACTTATCCAATCACCTATCATACATCATCATATATATTACATACATCATAAGCACCGAATGCATCATATGTATACATAAACCAAATTATATCCCCAACACTTGCATCTCAATGCGTTAGCGTTTGCATCATATTTCCATCCGATATGGAATATATTCACAAAATCAATCATGCATACATGCATAAGTCAAGATCCAGGATCAATCACAAGATTCCAAGACGGTCTTTAGCCCAACCAGGGGTATTTCTTCAAGTTAGTGGACGTTCCCCATTGGGTTTTTGTCTTCAACCTTTTGTTGATGAAGTTGTCGTCCTCAGCTCAGCCAGTGGGCATTCCCCATGGAGTTGTTTCTCTCAACCTTTTATTTATGAAGTTGTTATCCCCAGCTTAGCCAGTGAAATTTCTCTGAGTCAGTGGGCGTTCCCCATTGAGTTGTTCTTCAACCTTTTGTTGATGAAACTGTAATTCTCACACCAGTCAGTGGTTTTTCTTCGAATAAATTCTTACCTTTCTCTTGGGAGGTGTTCAAGTAACTTATTTGCTTTAACTTTTTGTTGATGTCCTTAAACAAGTCATACTCATTGATGTACTGACATGTCTCCAATAAGCTTGACCTTTTCTCAATAATCTTACTATCATCCTTTTGGTGGTAACCATTCCTGTTGATTCAATCTAACCTTCATCCTTTTGGAGTTGGTGATTCTTGAAGATGGGAAAGTACTATCATCCTTTTGGTGGTAGCATTTTGTATTGTATGATCTTACCATTATCCTTTTAGCGTCGGCGATCTTTGAATATTTGGTATGTGTATCATCCTTTTGGTGGTGACAACCATTGAAGCTATTGTAACTTACTGTTATCCTTTTGGTAATAGCAAGTTGCTTTTTGACCTCACTTTCATCCTTTTGATGAAGGGTCATTGAGTTGTGTGTTCTCTATCATCCTTTTGGTGATAGATCCATCATCCTTTTGGTGTCGAAAATCTCTGTGTGTGTCCTCTATCATCCTTTTGGTGATAGGTTTATCATCCTTTTGGTATTAGAAATCTTGGTGTGTGTTTTCTATCATCCTTTTGGTGATAGGTCCGTCATCCTTTTGGTGTCGGCTGTAACACCCTTCTAACCCAACAATTATTTCACATATGTATGTAAATTAAATCAAATAAAATCACCGCTCAAGGGTTTCACACTTCACAAAGGCCTCATAATTATTTTCCTGCTCCGTAACACGGGTTGCAACATATAGGAATCACAACTTATTTTGGATCAACACTTCCTTTAAAACAAAACGTCGCAGCGGAATTATCGTCATAAAAATAAAATCTCCTTTGTAAAACACCTCATAATAATTTAATCTCATCAAATTTGGAATTTAAAACAACTCAACATCTTCAAACATCCTCATGAAACATGTTAATCCAAGTAGCTCAATATTTCAAACAAAAACGTTCCAAACCCCGATGTTACATAATCAGAGCAAGACACACCCTCTACTCAACTGAAAAGCAAAACTGACTCCAAGGCTAACTCTTCACGTACCGCGAACTATTCTTGGTTATCTGCACGTTACCCATGTAGAGGCGACATTCAAACAGGCAGGGTGAGTAATCCCAATTCAATATAATCATATAAAGGAAAGACATTAACATGGCAACATTTGTTTTCATAAAATACTACAGCGACTCACCCAAAACATCATATAAAACATCACATCACCAGTATCACTCATATGCAATCATGCTATGCCACCAAGAATGAAATGCTACATCATAAAAATGCATGTGGTACCAAATCGTCATAATAATGGACACTAGGCCATCAACCCTCCAAAGATCCCCGTCAATAGGATCGATCCCGCATTTGGAACCGGAGCACGTCATAATTACCTCATATCCGCACAATGGGAATGAAGCGTCGTCACAGAGTATGCGTATGAATGTATGATACACAACATCACTAATCATCACCATCAATTAAACATCATAATATGCATCATCATTCATCAATCCTCATATACGTCATATCGTCACATATTCGTCAAACAATCATCAAAACATCATCGTATACTTATCAGTAACATCATGAAAAATCATCATATAACACGTCAACACATAGCAGCACTTTACAGCAACATCACAGCATCAATATAATATAAAACAGATATTTTCCATGAATTTAAGTCAATAAAAGTCACATTTTTCAGTCCCAGGTCGCGCTAAGCGAGCCCCACCCGCGCTAAGCGCGCTACTCAATGCCTCAAGGAGGCAAAAGTTTTCCAGACCACGCTAAGCACGCTAGGCCGCGCTAAGCGCCCTCTGCGATTTTGGCAGAAAAACCCTGCGATAACAGCATTTCTCCATCTGCGATTCAACACCCCTAAACCAGGTTTTATCCTTAAATTATCACAGATTATGTTATTATAACCTATATCTATCATATGCACGTCAATAACAACAATCATCACATAGCAAATCATCAAAATCCATCATCTCTAACCTCTAATTCCTAGGTCTTCCCCCAAAACCCCAATTACCCACCAACACCTAATCTTTATATCAAAATATTGCAAAGTGATACTCCCCATACCTTAGAATATTGTCTCCTTCGATCTCTCTTGAAGTTTCGCCGAAATTCTTCTATGCCCTAGCCTCCTTCTCACTTGTTCTTCAGAGCACCTTTGCCTCTTCCTAAAAAATAATACGAATAATGAGTTCCTTTCACTATTCTCTCTTAAAATACCCCTAAATGTGCTCTCCCCATTATACCCTCACTTATCCATCCCTAATGACCAACATACCCTCAATACTCCCACTTCTATTATTTTAAATAATAAACAATAATCTGAATAATACTATATGATTATTCTTACTATTAATATTATTAAAATAATTTCACCACAATGCATCGCGCCACATAACCACATATCGTCAAAATCACCTTATATCCTCAAATAAGCAACAATTAATCATAATCGAATTTGGGGTGTTACAACTATCCCCCACTTAAGGAATTTTCGTCCTCTAAAATTTACCTGAAGCAAATAGAGCCAGATATGACTCCTTCATTTGATCTTCGCACTCCCAAGTCTAACTTTCACCAGCTGGTCCTCCCCACAGAACTTTCACCAAAGCAATCTCTTTACCTCGTAGTCGTTTCATCTCTCAACCATCGACACGCACCGGCAATACTTCCACAGTCAGGTTATCCCTCACTTGTACATTATCCATCTGAATCACATGCGACAGATCCGGAATGTACTTCCTCAATTGAGACACATGGAACACGTCATACAAATTCGCAAGTGACGGCGGTAAAGTAATTCGATAGGCTACCTCTCTTATCCTCTGCGATATCTGATATGGACCAACAAAATATGGAGTGAGCTTTCTAGACTTCAAAGCTCGACCCACACCAGTCACTGGCGTCACTCTCAAAAACACGTGATCTCCCTCTTGGAATTCAAGTGCTTTCCTCCTCTTATCATGGTAGCTCTTCTGACGACTCTATGAAGCTTTCATCCTCTCTTAGATCTTCCTAATCTTCTCAGTCGTCTCTTGCACAATTTTAGGTCCGAGTATAACACTCTCGCCCAACTCATACCAACACAACGGAGTCCTACACCTTCTCCCATACAAAGCTTCATAAGGCGTCATTCCAATACTAGCATGAAAACTATTATTATACGTGAACTCAATCAACGGAAAATGGTTATCCCACGATCCTCCATGATCCAACACACAAGCCCTCAGTAAATCTTCTAAAGATTGGATAGTCCTTTCTGTCTGACCGTCCATCTGCGGATGATAGGCAGAACTCATCCTCAACTTAGTACCCAAAGCATCTTGCAAACTCTTTCAGAACCTCGATGAAAACCTCAGGTCTCTATCCGACATAATACTCGAAGGTATCCCATGTAACTTCACAATTTCATCGATGTACAACTCCGCTAGTTTCTGTATGGAATGATTAATCTTCATCGGTAAGAAATAAGTCGACTTAGTTAATCTATCTACAATCACCCATATCGAATCATTCCCTTTCACAGTCTTCGGTAATCCCGTCACAAAATCCATGGAAATATTATCCCATTTCCATTCTGGAACATTCAACGGTTGCATCATACCTGAAGGCTTCTGCTGTTCAATCTTTGACTTCTGACAAGTCAAACATGCATACACAAATTCAGCAATGCCTCTCTTCATACCTGGCCACCAAAATAACTTATGCAGATCCTGATACATCTTCGTAGCACCAGGATGGATACTCATTCTACTTCGATGTCCTTCTTCTAGAATACTCTTCTTGATTTCTGGAACATCCGGAACACATAATCTATCTCGAAACCTCATCACACCATTCTCATCAATCCTGAAGTCACCTTCGTTACCTTGGTTAATCAAAGTCAATTGCCCAACCAAATTTAAATCGGATTGTTGTCCCACTCTAATTTCTTCCAGAATACTACTAGTCAACCTCAACATTCTCAACTTCACACTGTCAGGAGTCGCTTCACATACCAAACTCAAATCTCTGAATTGCTCAATTAGTTCCAACTCTTTCACCATAAGCATCGACATATGCAACGACTTTCTGCTCAATGCATCGGCCACTACATTTGCCTTTCCCGGATGATAACTCAAATCAAAATCAAAATCCTTCAACAGCTCTAACCACCTCCTCTGCCTCATATTCAATTCCTTCTGATCAAATAAATACTTTAGACTTTTATGATCACTGAACACTTCAAATTTAGAGCCAAACAGATAATGTCTCCAAATCTTCAACGCAAACACCACCGCGGCTAATTCCAAGTCATGTGTAGGATAATTCCTCTCATGAACTTGCAATTGTCTCGAAGCATAGGCAACGACTTGTCCATTCTGCATCAATACTCCACCAAGACCCATCTTCGATGCGTCACAATACACTACAAAAGACTCGCTCGGATTAGGCAAAATCAACACTAGAGCAGTAGTCAATCTCTTCTTCAATTCCACAAAACTCTCTTTGCAAGCTACATCCCACACAAAAGTTTGACCCTTTCGTGTCAACTGAGTCAATGGTAGTGCCAACTTAGAAAAGCCCTCAATAAACTTGCAGTAATAACCCGCTAATCCCAGAAAACTTCATATCTCAGTAGCAGACTTCAGAGTCTCCCACTGCAACACAGCATCAATCTTAAAAGGATCAACAGCAATCCCACCACTTGAAATCACATGGCCAAGGAAACTCACTTCCTTCAACCAGAACTCACACTTCGACAACTTTGCATACAACTTCTTCTCTTTCAACACTTGCAACACAGTCCTCAAATGCTCGACATGTTCTTCTTCAGATCTAGAATATATCAAGATGTCATCGATAAACACCACCACAAACTTATCCAAATACTCATGGAAAATCCTATTCATGTACTCCATGAACACACCAGGTACATTAGATACACCAAACGGCATCACAGTGTATTCATAGTGTCCATACCTCGTCCTGAAAGCCGTCTTCAGAATATCATCAGGCTTAACTCGGATCTGATGATAACCCGACCTCAAATCAATCTTGCTGAACACACAGGCACCTACTAGCTGATCCATCAAATCGTCGATTCTCGGTAGCGGATACTTATTCTTGATAGTCACTTTATTCAACTGCCGATAATCAACACACAACCTCATACTTCCATCTTTCTTCTTCACTAACAACACAGGAGCACCCCACGGGGAAACACTTGGTCAAACGAACCTCTTCTTAAGCAACTCTTCCAACTGTTTCTTTAATTCACTTAGCTCAGAAGCTGACATCCGATAAGGAGCCATCGACACTGGACTCGTACCTGGTATTAAGTCCACTGCAAACTCCACCTCACGCTCTGGAGGCAAATCACTGATGTCATCTGGAAACACCTCTGGGAATTCACAGACAACTGGCAACTTCACACTCGCAGCTTCACGATCAATTTGCAATGAGGCAAACATTGCAAACTCCAAAGTTTCGTCTTGTTGAAGTTTGTCTACTTGCTTAACAGACAAGAACATAAACTCCCCACTATTATCAATCCCAGGAAACTCCACAGTCTTGTTATAATAATTTATATGAACACGGTTGAACTCCAACCAGTTCATTCCAAAGATCACGTCAATTTGGTGCAAGGGTAGGCACACCAAATCCATCACAAAACTCTTCTCAAAAATCGTCACAGGACATCTCAAACACGCAAGGGTAGTAGTAACAGAACCATTAGCTGGAGTTTCTATTACCATATTCCCATTCATATCAGATAACTTCAAACTCAATCTATTAGCACATTCAAGCGAGATAAAAGAATGAGTAGCACCAGTATCAATAATAGCAACCAACTTGATATTATTAATGAAACAAGTACCTCTAATCAGGTTGTCCTTCTCTGGAACTTCTGCACCACTCAAAGCAAACACACAACCACTGGTCTGGGCAGCAGTAGCAGTTTTCTTCGGCTTTTGACATTGAGTACTGATATGACCTTTCTCACCACAATTGAAACAGGTCAGACCTTCATCTTTACAGTCAGTAGCTCTATGCCCCTTCTTACCACATCGATAGCACCTCACCATATTATTGGTGCACGCATCAGTATGGTGACCTTGCCCACCACACTTATGACACTTTCCAGAAGCAGGAGCTGCTCCCCTACTTGTCTTCTTCCCATCTGAAGCCTTCTACTTCTCTTTGTCAGCTGAAGTTGTATAAGGCTTACCCCTATACTGCCTTTTCTTCTCACTCAACTGCTTGTAGTGAGCAGATCGAGCTCGGCTGTCCTCATCGTAGATTCTGCTCTTGTCAACCAACTCAGCATACCTGCGGATCAGTTGATACCCAATATTCTGCTTAATCTCTGGTCTCAGCCCATTCTCGAACTTGAGGCATTTGGACATCTCAGCATCAGCACGATTGTAGTGCGGACAAAACTTCACCAACTTCTCAAACTTCGCGGCATACTCTGCCACAGTCATATCTCCTTGCTTCAGCTCAAGGAATTCCATTTCTCTCTTGCCATGAGCATCCTCTGGAAAATACTTCCCCATAAACTCCTGCTTAAACACAGCCCAAGTTATCACAGTACCAACATCCGTGAGTCTCTGACGGGTGTTATCCCACCAGTCCTCAGCCTTTTCTTCCAGCATATGTGTTCCGAACTGAACCTGTTGCTCATCAGAACACCCCATCACCCGGAAGATCTTCTCGATTACCTTTAGCCACTTGTGTGCACTTGCTGGATCATGCGTACCCATAAAAGTCGGTGGATTATTCCTTTGAAACTTCCCCAAAGCACGAAACTCCTCAAGAGCCCCACCATTTGGACTCAGCTGCTCCACCACATTAGCAACCGATTCCAACGCATCAGCAATTGAACAATCATTCCTTCCAGCCATCCTGCACACCACCTACAAGGTTAGAAGAACTAAAACATCGACAATGTACACACACTCGTCGACTGACAGGGGACTGACATCACGTAAAAACTTGGCCGGACGGACCAACCTGCTCTGATACCACTAATGTAACACCCTTCTAACCCAACAATTATTTCACATACGTATGGAAATTAAATCAAATAAAATCACCGCTCAAGGGTGTCACACTTCACAAAGGCCTCATAATTATTTTCCTGCTCCGTAACACGGGTTGCAAGATATAGGAATAACAACTTATTTTGGATCAACACTTCCTTTAAAACAAAACGTCGCAGCGGAATTATCGTCATAAAAATAAAATCTCCTTTGTAAAATAACTCATAATAATTTAATCTCATCAAAATTGGAATTTAAAACAACTCAACATCTTTAAACATCCTCATGAAACATGTTAATCCAAGTAGCTCAATATTTCAAACAAAAATGTTCCCAACCCCGATGTTACATAATCAGAGCAAGACACACCCTCTACTCAACTGAAAAGAGAAACTGACTCCAAGGCTAACTCTTCACGCACCGCGAACTATTCTTGGTTATCTGCATGTTACCCACGTAGAGGCAACATTCAAACAGTCAGGATGAGTAATCCCAATTCAATATAATCATATAAAGAAAAGACATTAACAAGGCAATAATTGTTTTCATCAAATACTACAGCGACTCACCCAAAACATCATATAAAACATCACATCACCAGTATCAGTCATATGCAATCATGTTATGCCACCAAGAATGAAATGCTACATCATAAAAATGCATGTGGTACCAAATTGTCATAATAATGGACACTAGGCCACCAACCCTCCAAAGATCCATGTCAATAGGATCGATCCCGCATTTGGAATCAGAGCACGTCATAATTACCTCATATCCGCACAATGGGAATGAAGCGTCGTCACAGAGTATGCATATGAATGTATGATACACAACATCACTAATCATCATCATCAATTAAACATCATAATATGCATCATCATTCATCAATCCTCATATACGTCATATCATCAAATATTCGTCAAACAATCATCAAAACATCATCGTATACTCGTCAGTAACATCATGAAAAATCATCATATAACACGTCAACACATAGCAGCACTTTACAGCAACATCACAGCATCAATATAATATAAAACAGATATTTTCCATGAATTTTAAGTCAATAAAAGTCATATTTTTCAGTCCCAGGTCGCGCTAAGCGAGCCCCACCCGCGCTAAGCGCACTACTCACTGCCTCGAGGAGGCAAAATTCTTCCAGACCGCGCTAAGCGCCCTCTGCGATTTTGGCATAAAAACCCTGCAATAACGGCATTTCTCCATCTGCGATTCAACACCCCTAAACTAGGTTTTATCCTTAAATTATCACAGATTATGTTATTATAACCTATATCTATCACATGCACATCAATAACAACAATCATCACATAGCAAATCATCAAAATCCATCATCTCTAACCTCCAATTCCTAGGTCTTCCCCCAAAACCCCAATTACCCACCAACACCTAATCTTTATATCAAAATATTGCAAAGTGATACTCCCCATACCTTAGAATATTGTCTCCTTCGACCTCTCTTGAAGTTTCGCCGGAATTCTTCTATACCCTAGCCTCCTTCTCACTTGTTCTTTAGAGCACCTTTGCCTCTTCCTAAAAAATAATACAAATAATGAGTTTCTTTCACTATTCTCTCTTAAAATACCCCTAAATGTGCTCTCCCCATTATACCTTCACTTATCCATCCCTAATGACCAACATACCCTCAATACTCCCACTTCTATTATTTTAAATAATAAACAATAATCTGAATAATACTATATGATTATTCTTACTATTAATATTATTAAAATAATTTCACCACAATGCATCGCGCCACATAACCACATATCGTCAAAATCACCTTATATCCTCAAATAAGCAACAATTAATCATAATCGAATTTGGGGTGTTACATCGGCGACTTGAGAATCTTTGGTCTTTGTGTCATCCTTTTGGTGAATGACAACCTCAAATACCCCTATGTGCTTTTTATTATCCTTTTGGTAATAATAAGTTTTCTGGACCTCACTTTCTTCCTTTTTCTTAAGTTTTTAAGGAACTAAGGAATTATAAACATATTGCAAACATCATAAGTAATAACACATAAAAAGGGAAAATTGAACTTTGATTTCACTGAAACATCTGTACGAATTACAATTACAATACATAGTTTCAAAGAAATCCTAAACAAAAGACATAAACTAAGGCCTAGGATCCGAGGGAACCACAACAAAAGAAGACCCATCTCCATACTGCAACTTCCTCTTGAGCTTCCTGATCTGAGCTTCAAAAGCAGTCATCATGTCAGCCTTTTCTTTCAAAATCTTGTCAACAACACCTTTCCAAGCACCAGACCTAACCTCTTGCACCCTATTCATTTTCTTCTCATGTTGTTCAATCAAGTCATCCTTCTAGTGAAATAGATCATCTTTCTTCTTCAATTGCCTTTGTAACTCTAACTTTTCCACATTTGAAACATGAAACTTGTTGTCCCAAGCATCTCTTTCGTCTTTCATCCGAGCTAAATTAACTTGGATTCCTTTCATATATTCAACTAGAATAATGGTGGGTCCTATGACTTTAGGGAAAATATGTTCTTCCAGAGGATAAGGCATCTTGATCTTAGTAGCTCTTACTTGCACCCACTGAATGTAAGGCTCCAAGGCAACACAATCCTTATTTCCTAATTCATCCCTTCCTTTTCTATGAATCTTATGCCAGGCATGAACTATCCTTTCCTTCAACCCCTTGCTATCAACACCTTCTTGAATGAAGAACCTTTCCAAAATGATGTTGCTTGGTTTATCCTTCATAACATATCCAAGGTAACGTCGACCCAAAATTGGATTGTAGCTGATACCTCCTTCGAGCCAAGAAGAAGTACATTAGGGAATTCACCACAACTGTCAATAATCTTTATGTCATCATAAACTTTAGAATACCAAGTCACATCTGCATTGGTGATAAACATAACTCAAACAATTATTGTTATCCTTGAATAAGCTGGACTGTGGCAAGTGTAAAATAAACCACTTGTATAGTAAAGGTGCGCAATACATAACAGTCCCTCCGTTCTTCTCTGTTCTGTAATAGATAGAATAGTAGGTATCTGCGAGCAAAGTAGGAACTGGATTCCGAATTAAAAAGATACGAATAATATTGATATCCACAAAATTGTCAATATTAGGGAACAAAACTATGCCATAGATAAGCAAAGCGAGAACAGCTTTGAAAGCAACCATGCTCCCCGCACTAGCAAGAGTAGCAGCCTTCTCCATCAAGAACTTAGTAGGTAGACTAAGAATACCTCCTTTAGTCACAAGATTATCATCAATCTCCCCTTTTCTCAAATGCACGGCCTCTCCAATGACATGAGAATTAGGGATATCCTTTAAACCATTGAACGATATTTGATCTGATACATGCAATCCTACGTGATAAGAATACTCCTCCAAAGTATGTGCAAGCTGATAATCAGGGAAAGTAAAACACCTATATGATGAATCATAGAACTGGACTAAGGTGTTCAGAACTCTGTCTTCTACAATATTTAACACAGTCAGAAGTCTTCCATACTGGTTTTTAAAATCAGAAGGACAAGTAACCAAAGATCCTAGCTTCCCCAACTCTTTCAATTCAAGACACTTGAAACGGAACTAATGAGTGTTTCTCCTTCCAGAGTCCATGCTCAAATCCCATATGATGTTTGCGAATAATGTTCCTAAGTTCCTTGAAAACCAGGTGAAAAGAGATGTTTATGAATGCATGAATGCATGTTTATACCATAATCACAAACATGGTAGGTTCAAAGGTTCAACATCACGAGCATGGATCCAGGTGGACAGGGTAACAACCATCCCATAGGGCATATTCTATAACTTTGAATGTCTTAAAGACTAACCAGGTTCTAAAAAAGTTCCCATAGTCGTAAATCCATCTTTCGGATATTACGGTTTTACGACTTGCTCGTAGACCAATAATATTCTCAAGAGAACCTCGTTTGAGTATAGTATCGTGTATCAACCAGACCAGACCTACGCCAGGAAGGTCACCATACTACATCCTAAAAAGGCCAAGAGGGGTTTAAAGTGTTCTAAAGGTCTCTCAGAATCCCAGACTCCCAAGTCAAAAATAATAATTCCATTACGACTACTCGCAAGAAATTAGTACCTTTAAAGGGGCCTCATCTGAGCAGGGTTCTCATGCCAACCTAACAAGGCCTACGCCAATAAGGTCAACATGACTATACCATCATCATAGCTTAAGTGCACTTAAGTTCAGGTAGAAGACTTATCTTACCACACAGAGATTACCAAGCACCCACAAACAAAGTAAATGACATGAAATCAAAGGTAAATGACATGAAATAAAAGGTCTCATTGTAAGGTAGCCCAAGAGAAAGACTTTATGTGTGCAAGTGTACTAACCACAAGGTGGAGCGAGCATTTGACATAAGTCAAAATAAGCATTCTTTTCCCTTTGGATTGAGCCACAAGATGAACAAGCACATGAACAGATAAATATCAAAAGATCCAGATGAACAACAAAGTCACAAAGCCACAAAGAATGTCTAAGTCTTGAATTGAAGACTAAAGGGTCTAGAGGAATCACAAGGTCTCATATGAATCACAAAGTCTCAGATACCAGTCCAAACAAAGGAAAACACTAAAGTCCTAAGGTCCAAATTCCAACATACTCCTCACGCAAGGGATGGTAACACAAAGTCCAAAAGATCAAATTAAAGTTTTTTAGGGTTTTAGCCATTTTATAATGTTTTTGCTCTTTTGAAATAAGAAGGCAATAAAATGCATAAAGTAAAAAGCAAAAAATAAAGGGCAAGAATGTAAATGAAATGAATGTAAATGACATAAATGTAAAGAGCATAAAGGTAAAAGTTAAATATTAGCACAATTAATATGTCAATGTTAGTGTTAATGAGGATTTAACTGAGTCGGGACAATTTAGCGTTATGTTAAGCAAACGTAAGTGGACTTATGTAGAAGTCACACCTATTTGAGGCCAGTCAATAATAATTTATGGTCAGACATGTTAGATAACTAACACAAAGTTAGCCTCATAAAACATGCAACACAAAAGTCAAAACAAAAGCAAAAGAAGAAGAAGAAGATGGAGGAGAAGAGTTGATTAAACACAATTGAAACACAACAAGGGATCATTTATCAGCAATTTCAATCATTCTTCTTCATAATACAATAGGATAAACTTATCATTAATCCAAAGTACCAAAAATGATCAAATGATCATTTAAATGATAAGTTTGAACTGATGAAAGTTCATGCAACCAAAGTATCATTCAAAGACCAATTGAACTTGATGAAGCACGAATCAACCAAATCATGATCCAAGTCAATAAAAGTCAAAACAGAAATGGATTAAAATAGTAATTAAAAGAAGATTAAAATGATTTTAAAATGATTAAAAATGGAAATTAAATGGAAAATAAAAAGAAAAATCAAACAATGTACTAAAATAGCAAATTAATGTTTGAGAAAAATATGATAAGTTAGAAATATTAAAAATAAAAGGACTTAAATAATTGGACGCAAGAAAATTTAAAAATGATAAAAATAAAATGGAAAATGAAAATCAACTGAAAAATAAAGGAAAATATCAATTAAATGCAAAAATGATTTTAAAAATTATGCAAAAAATATATGTGATGCAAAATAGTTTTAGAGATTTATGTAAAACATTTGGAGCAAAATGACTTAAAAATCATTTAAAAATAAAATCATAAAGGAAATAGAAAAAGAAAATGAAAAAAAAAAAGAAATAACAAAAAGGCGCCAACTGCTAGAATTTGAAAAAAATGCGCTGGCACACTGCTAATGGTTGAGGAATTTGAATTTGCCACGAACACGTGCGAATTGACTTCGTCTTCAACCTCCATTCAATTTCTGCAACATCATGAACTTGTGTTTTTAGCAAGAATCAAGAATGGATTCAGTTGTCTAACACATCATCATTCATGTCTCTTTGCTTTAGAGTCATTGATTGGCTCTAAATAAAGAGAATTTGCTCAACACGAAGAACCCTAGTTTTTCAAAGTAAAATTAAATTACTAATACGATGAATAAATTCCAGGTAAGTGAGGGCTTTCAATCAGTGAATCAAGATGAAGAGCGTGGTAACTTGTTTATGCAGGAACTTTACTTGTATCTACCTTTTTAGTTGAAGCTTCAGAGGTTAACAATGGTGGATTTGGAAGTCTGGTTCCAAGAAGTTTCTAGCCACGACAATGCTTCAGAGGAGGCTAAAGAGTGATTCTGGGCAGATATTTCGAGTTAAAAGAAGCTTAAAATGAAGTAAGGGTTTCTCGTTTTTTGGTGCTTTCGTGAGTGAAAATGGCAGAGGTTTTATGGGTGTTCAAGCTTGGAAATGAAGGCAAATGCTTCCTCTATTTATAGAAAAAGTGTTGCTGAGTTCACACATGTGAAATAGATTCGTGTGAATGGAATTGGAATTTTGTGATTTGCAATCCGTGTGAGGGCAAGGGTGAAAAACGTGTCTTGGGCATGAAACCTGGTCATTTTGCACTCCACTCTACGCGTTTTGCAAAGACAAACAAGTTTTCACATGTGTTGGTAATCCCAAGTGAATATTTGGATGATTACAAGTTTTAGGTCATGCGTGAAATGTAGAGTCCATGGCACCATGTTTGAGCTTAGGCCAAATGAAATTCACTTGTGATTTTGGAATGTTTTTTGTGCCAAATGATCTTCTCATGGTGAAGAATCAAATTAAAAAAGAATTAGATCAAAAGGATGATTGAGTTGAAAATGGCATGGATGAGAAGTTCAGGTCATGACCTGAAATTCTAGGCCATGCATTAAGTCGACCAGGTCTTAGACCTATTTTTGTGCATACATGGGCATCTTGGAAAACTCCAAAATTGATGGACTTGGAGGCGAAATTGATGTTTAACCCTTGAAACAAAATTGTATAGGAGTTCAAATGTGACATTTGGCTCAAAGTAGATTCCAAAAATATTGAGAAATGAGAGAGTTATAGTGTTTGGACCAAGTGACATGCCATACTTGTTTTTAGGTCAACCAAACATGTACCAACTTGTGACCTTTTGTCATTTCTTGCATCCAAATTCCCAATGATGAACACTTGAATACCAAATGAAGGAATCTTGATTGTCCTTTGAATAATATTTGGTGATTGCTTGAGAATTGGATGGAGACGTCATGGAAATAGACACATGAACCATACTTGAATCAACTTTGAAATTATGCACCAAACTTGAAATTCTCTTGATCAAATGATGTTAAATGAAACTTGACATGAATGTGACCTAAGATTATATGTCATACTTTAAAGTAAAAGCTCTTTTAGACCACTTGTTGACCAAACTTTGACTTTGAGAATCAAAACCCTAATTTAGAAACCAAGTTTGATCCTTTGATTGCAAGTCCCTGCCTTGTACAATAAAAAAGAAAACAACACTTATTTTTGTATTTTGAATAAGGTTAGCAAAGTTAGAATGTAAGCAAGCATAGAGAAAAAAAAACACAAATGGTTTTTGGTGATCTCCCACAAGGCAAACCCAAAGAGGTGAAGGTTACGAGGATGACATGCTTGTGATCTTGGTTGAAATACAAATAATAGGATAGGTGGAATCTTAGGGTAAAAATTAGGGTATGACACTTACCAATCCTAATTTTCAATTTTCTCATAACAAGAGACGGCTAGCATCGCATTCCACTTTGTACTCGCATGGACTTCGTAGAGACGATGGTATTTTCCACGTCCGTGATCAAAGTTAAAGCACGCTTCAAGAGGTAATTCGAAATCCTTATTTTGTGTTTGATTTGTGATTAATGGTTTAATCAAGATCCGTTCATCGGGATTATTCCGCTAAGAGACTAAATTTTTGAAAAATCCCTCTTAAATTTCAATAGTGGTATCAGAGCTTCAATTTTAATTAAATCAATAATTTGAATCAGATTGATGCATATTAATATTTATATAATGATATAATTAAAATAACATGTGTTGGTTTGATTAAAATATGTTTAATCATAAATAATTTAATTAGATTAAATTTTAATTTTTGACTGTTACATGTGATGTGATTTTTGTTTGATTAAATGATTATGATATCTTTTGTTGGAAGTGCATGTAATTGATGAAATGGTTCCTAGTGCTATATCATGAATCACATTCGTTGCAATAATTTTAAAAAGCAAGTTTTTTTTCGGATGACATAAGACCGGATTGCGGCATTAGATTTAAGTTTACGGTAGTATATTTCTTGCATCACATATTAATATGCGGATATTCATATTTGTTATGTTATTTATTATAATAATCATCAATAGTAATAACATAACAATAACAAGGGTGCAGGTATCAATGTATCATCCAATTTGATTCTGTGAATGTCGTAACGATAAGCTAACTCACAGTTTAGTGTATGTTGTTACACTTAATATTTTTTTTTAATAATAATAGTTTTTTATTATAAATAATATTAATAATAAAATAATAAAGTGTTTATTATTCAATTTAAATATTGACATTATGTTTTGTATAATTTAAATGTCGATATTGATTATGCTTCGGAATTCGACATTTATATGGTGAAACAACGATACTTCTATTATCCATAAGTAATATAAAAATTATTGTTCAATTTATATATGATATAAATATTTCTGATGCAACGTCAGTGTATTTGTTATACTATTTTATTTTATCCATTCGATTAGTGTAGTGATTTATGAGTTTGAATGATCAATGTTCATTCTACTTCAGAATCCGACATTTCTATGGTGAAACAATGACATTTAATCAATCATATTGAATATTCAATCATTATGTTTTTTATGGTATGAATGTATTGCATTAGAGTTCGTGATGACACAAGAGTTGTACTTTTAAGGTTTGCAAAAAGTATCAAGTGTTGATATGTCAATATTTATAAATTGATAATTTATTGTTATTTAATACTAAATTATTTAGTATTAAATAATTTGGTATACGATTATGACCTTAGAATTTTGGTGTTTATTTATTTAAATACAATATGCATGTTGTGATTTATTTTATTTAAATACGACTTACGCGTCGTACCATTTAATTATTCTATTTATGCATTTAAATATTATAACTAATCAAGAGTTGAAGAGAAGACAACGCCAAAGGATGACACCGATGGAGAAGTTTGAGAAACTTGTTTGTGGGTCAAATAATTGTATTATAATCGTATCATCAAATTGTGTATTATTTTATGCATGTGATGCATAAAATGTAGGTTTACATGCGAGTGTAATATCCAACTGCTAAATTTTTGGGTTTGACTTGACTAAACTAATTATAATAAGATTATGGGTTAAATATGTTTGTGGTCATTCTAAATATCTCAAATTTCAGTTTTAGTCCCTCAAAATATTTACTTCAAAGAATGGTCCTCCAAAAAATTTTCATCCACACTTTTGGTCCCTTCTGCAACTTAGAGACGGATTTTACAGCTTAGCGACAAAATTAGTGATGGTTTTAGCGACGATTTATTACTTAGCGACTGAATTAGCGACAATTTTAGTGACGGTTTTAGTACTAGGGACCAAAAGTGTGGATGAAATATTTTCGGAGACCATTCTTTAAAGGAAATATTTTGAGGGATTTAAAACGAAATAGAGATATTTAAGAGGACTACAAACATATTAACCATAAGATTATATATGTTTAGAAGCAAGATTTGAGAACAATCCATATGATGGATTAGAATAAGAAGTTATTCACAATTGGAAAGAGTTTCTACCTAAATAGCAGAGTTTTGTGTAATCTGCCTACGCAGACTTAATATAAAGTGAAATATGGATCTCGACCCGCTAGATAATCTTTCAACAGGATTTTCCGAATCAAATGTTGAGGGTAATTTGGTTTGAGTAAAAATAGTGGGAGCATTTTAATAAAAGACCTTATTAAAATGATTTAATTTGATACAATTTTTACACGTTTGTAGCTAGAATTTCTTTTGCATTTTATTTTATATTTTACCGTGAAATGTCCTTATGAAGGATGTAAGGATCAGAAAGGAGTTTTTGAGTTAGTACATAAATTGAGAACTATTCTCAAACACGAGAAAATTGTATTCTCAAGCAACCAATTCCTAACAACCGAATATAACTAGATTCGAAGAACGATACTTATGAGAAGGTTCAAGTCGAATGTCTAGATATAATATATCTCATAATTGTAGTCGTCACAGAGAATGATATGATCATTAAACTTGAGGACTTTATTTTAAATAAGAAATACAAGATATGAGAAATGCAAAACATTTCAAGGTATTTTCTATACAAGTTAGGAATCCAAATAGATCTAAAATAGTTGAGATTTAAAATTTGGATTTCTTATAGACCAAGTAGTTGGTCACAAGTTCTATTTGAGATTGTCTTGGATAGGTAGATTAAATTCATTATGAATGTATTTTAAATATATCTACCATGTCTTGTTGAAAAGAAAAGAAAGTAGTTTGTAATACTAAATAGATGAATTATAAAAGGAATGTGATTCATTTTATATTCCTTTGAATTTTAGCAGAAAAACACGGTTCTAACGGAAGACAATGATTTCATGTGTTGAAAGAAGAAAACTGTTAATGGTTGTCAAAAGAGTCAAAGTAGAAGAAAGAAGTAAGATTTTTTCTTCATACATTTAGTTATAGACATTTAAATTGTCTACTCCTACATCATGAGTATGTGATACTATATATTGATCTCATATTTATAAGAATGTGAAGAGTCTTTAAAGAAGCAGAACATTGATTATAACTTGAGTCATCTTACGTCTAGAATGGAACAACAAGTTTTCATTGACTATAAGAGCTTGTGGTTAGACTTAGATTAGAGCTTGAAATGAAGCCAAATAATTGTTATTAAGTTTCATTTAGTATAAGAAACATTAATTCTAAGTCTTGCATTGATAAGATGAAGAGTGGATGTTTTGATAATGGACTAATATTGTTATGATTATCCAAAATAGCGGTTTCAATACTAAATCGAGTAGTGGATTTGAGTTCTAAGATCTTGATAAGCTCATCTATAACAAACGTAGGATGGATCAAATAAGATTTGAACCTTGTGTATATTAAGGACATTAATGTTTAGTCCAAATAAGTGAGAGACACATTTTCAAAGTCTATGAGAATATACTGTTGGATTCATTTGGTTTTAAATCATTTGATAGATGCAAGTCTTAATTTTGAAAGATATATCTAATATCTCAAATCATTGACTAAAGTTAAATGACATATGATATATCTTGATTATATACATGTATGATGTATAAGGACCTCTAAACATATTTGCTAGATGAATTTTGTTTCTCTTACTTCATTTATATTACTAACAAACTCAGTAATTATGGATTTGTGTATGTGACACGAGTTAGAATTCTTTTGAGAAGAGTTCAAGAATGAAGTAGAAGGAAACAACTCAAAAAGGTATTAAGACCATGCGAATTATTCGTTGTGGTAAATACTTATATAAAGAATATAATGACCATTTAAATCGTATCATGTTTGTCATTATTTGATCTAATATAGTTTAATTATATATTTGTGACTCTTATTTATAAATTATTTTACATACAATTATTTCTATCGATAACTAATTCCATTTAAAGTAGTCGTAGAGACACCATATTTGATATGGAGGTAAAAGTACCTAGTTTGTCTTTATGATCATTTGGGTTGTAAGATTTATTAAGTAAACTTGATCACAATCTAGATGAAGATGTATTTATGGATGTATCCTAATAAAAATTGGGGACACATATTCAATAACACTTTATAGAACAAAACCGTTTTGTCACTATAACTGGAGTATTCCATTAGAGATAGTATGTATCTAAAAGATTCAGTGGGAGTGATGTAGAACTTGAAGAAATTCAAGCACCATAAAATACATATATTTATGAGAATGAAACATGAACCAATTCAACAAAGGGGTTATTGTTGGACCATTGATGCATGTAGCACGTGATCTGGAGATGATAATAAATGATCTCGATTCTAAAAGGTATATAAGTTATCTAAATCCATTTATGGATTGGAGCAAGCCTTTTGGCTGTGAGAATCGGATATCAAGCTATTAATTAACTTGAATCACAAATCATAGTTCACCACCGATCTTTAATTTATCCAAGGGAAGGGAAAAATAACGAATAACCCATGAGTATGCAATGCAATGCAAAGCAAAAGAGAATCTAAGGTTCAGGGGTTGGTTATACAAAGGGAAGGTGTTAGCACCCAAAGTATCTGTAGTACTCTACAGGAACCTCTTGTTTTATTGTGTTATTTGTTATTTGTCTGCTAAATGGTGAAAAGGTAAAGGAAGACCTAAGGTGCTATTCCTAAGTATGTTCGCCAAGACATTGCATCTCGTGCCTACGTATCCTGACGGGAATGGAATTAGAGCATTCGTAGTTCCCCTCAATAAGGGTAAACAGGTGTAAAAAGAAAAGGTTGCTCGCCAGGGATTAACCTTGTGCCTACGTATTCTCAAAAGGATCTTGAGAAATCAGAGCGTCTGTAGTTTGGACTACAGATAAAAGCAATGTTTGTTGGTTGGATAGGAGAAGAGACAAGTTATCATCTTAAGTAGATTACTCAACTGAACCACCACAAACATGCAGAAGATGGATCTTGCTTCACATTAAGAGAAGGGCTCTGACTCGGATATCTGATCGACGAGTATGCCACATACCTCTCTCAAGTGGAAAGAATCTACAACTTTCTCAGCTATGTCATGGGGTAGGAGATTTACATCTCAACTAGGGATGACTCGTGTCTAATTCTCTCATGGGAGAAGAAAGGGAGACTAATTGTAAATTGTCTAAGTTAACATCCTAAGGGAAATTATCCTAAGGGAATCTGTCTAAAGTCAAGAATCTGAGTATGTACATCCTAGAGGGAATCAACCTAAAGGGGAAACATGGATCAAGCACAAAGGTAAATGATACAAAAATGAATAAAATGCAATGCACATGACTGTATAGTCAACAATAAGTCCTTCCCTTGGACTCAAATAAGGCATCATGAAAATAATATACAATGAGCAAATAGCAAAATTAAAAGCATGAACAAATAACAACATATATACAAGACATAAATCAAGGCATCATGAAAACAGGCATCAAGCAAATAGTAAGAGATGGAAGGATCTAACCAAAAAAGATGGCGCATGACAAGCGTTCCCCTCTACTGGACTGGTGATCCGCCAATACAGACAAAGCAACATAACCGGTGTAGGGTCTCTAAATCTCAACTCCAAGAGCATAGGGAAGGATCCTAGATCTAAGTCCATAGTCCAAAGCTCGAGATAATAACCATAATCCACCAATTAAAAGTTGTAGGGTTCCGATAGTTTTATTGAGTGTTTTGAATGAGGTATGAACAAGATATGAATATGAACAAAAGTATATAGACAGTGATATATTAACAAAAAGATAAATCATGAGTATATAGACAAAAATTAAAGTCAGTGGTCAATCGGATGAATCGGGTCCACTTTAGCGCTAAGCACTCGTAGCACGATCTATGAGGAAAATCATGCTATAGGAGATCACGCAACAAAATGTTTGTGCTAAAACACGATAGAGAAATGATATGTTGAATCATTCTCGAAGAATCGTGCCACACGAAAAGAAAAGGTGAAGATCTCGTCTTAATCACAAACTTTTGTTGATTAATCGAAGGTAACCTATCACGGTCTCAAAGTATAGGAAATGATCTCGATGGTCATTCACTACAGCTTTGAAATAATGAAGGTTAAACAACCTCAACAATCAACATTCATGAATTGAAAGACTTCATCGATCGGAAAAGAAAAAAGAAAATAGAATAAATAAGATGAGATGGAAATCGAAAATAGAAATAAAATTGGTTTCATCTTAATCAAGATTTAATTGATAAATCGACAATCTATGATTTTAGACTTTCATTGACCAAACAAAAGGAAGAAAAGCAAGAAAAAAAAAGACGATCTCATATTGATCAAGATTTTCCATCGATTTATTCAAATCAACAATCTATGACCTTTTAATATATCATTGACCAAAATAGCAAAATAAAATAATAAGGAAATAAATCAAAAGAGTAAATGGATTAACATAAAAATTGGTGAAAAACATAAAAGGAATAAAGATTAAATATAAGAAACTTTTGTTAAAACGAAAAATAGTAAACTGAACTTAAAAAATAAATAAGTTAAAAAAATTTAAAAAAAAAACAAGAGGAGGGGGCGTTGAGAAGGTTACGGGCTGATGAGCCCAATTAAATCTTTCAGAAAAAGAAAACGCCTAAATGAATATGGAACCAAAAATGAAGCAAACAAAGGGTGGTGTCAATAAGAATCGAAATGTGGGCTGAGCCCATCACTACCACATGATCTGCGGGTCACGTTAAAATGAAAGAGGGACCAAGCCTCATATCACAAAGTTGATCAGAACACCACCATCAAAACTCAGTCAACCCTATTGAATTCTCATTCCATTTTTTAAAGAAAACAAGTAAACATTCATAGTGAATCACAAAAAAAAACACAGCGAATTAGAAAGAGAACACAGCAGAAATGGTGTCGCCTCGACCTTCTTCTTGCGCAAGATCCCATTCGTCTCTGCTCTATTTTCAACCTCGCTTCATCAATTCTGACTCAGGTTTGTGAGTTTCGGATCCAGGTTCAAGGTTCATACAATTTCGTCTCACTCCGTCTCATTCTTCTGTTTCATCTCGGTTTCTTCTCCATTTCTCTGGTTTTGTGATTCTTGGTTGATTTGTGGTTTGAGGGTTATTTGGAAGTGGGTGATGGAGAAAAACAAGGTGAGGGTGTTTGTATGTTGTGTTTGTTTCGAGAAGTGAGAGATGATGATAGACGATGAAAGGAGGGTTTAACGGTTGAAGAAGATTGAAAAATGAAATACCAGAAGGTGGTGTTAATGTGTTGAAGGAAACAAAGGTTTGTAGGTGGTAGTCGTGTTTGTGAATAATAAAAAGAATGAGAAGATGGAGCGATGTTCAATGGCAAGTGAGGATGGAGTCTTGGTAGCGTAACAGAGGGGATGGTGGTATAGCGCTGCAAGGAAAAATGGAGAGGAAGGTGATGGCTGTGTGTGGAAAGTTGTGGTGGTAGGGAAAGAAGAAAGAGGTTACGTGGTCTTGTGGTATGTATGAGTAAAAGAGAGTATGATGGATGAGGTCGTTCTATGATGATGGAGTGGGAAAGTACTATGCAGTATGAGGTTTATTTGAAAGGTTCACTAAGAAAAATCCCTCTTTCTCATGTTCATTTTTTATTTTAGTACAAGGGAGAGAGATTAACTTAGAATAAAGAGAGTGAAAGAGTTTTTTGGTTTATTGTGAGATATTGTATGGTGCAGGTTTATTGTTGCAGCATATGGAGTGATTGCAGCGGTACGAACGGATAGAAGGATTTGTCTGGTGTATGTAGCAGAGTGTGGTTTGCCTTGCTGAAGGTGGTTTCTATGCTAGTTATATTATTTCACAAAAATGAAAAAAAAAACAAAAGCCTTTCATATACTTGTTAACTAAGTATTGTTAAAAATGAAATAAAAAAATAAAAATCTAAATAATAAAATAATAATAAAATAAAAGAAAAAAAATCAAATGAAAATAAATATTAACCATCTAAAACAAGAAAAATCTGATTGGTAAAAATAATTATTAATTAAAAAAAGGAAATAAAAAAATCAATTTAAAACGGAAAATGGACCGGTATCAAAATGCTCAGAAAAATACGAACACACCAAAATGATCAGCGCAAAATATACTTATTAGAAAAATACAACGTTTGGTCAAATTTCGAAATAAATTTTACCCGCTGAAACAGGTTGAACTAATAAAAAACGCGATCGAAAAGTGGTCGAAAAGTTCAAACGACCAAGCTAGATTAAACTACACGAAACGTAGATTAATACCACTGACGTCTGCAGGCTCGGTTTTAAAATTCTCCGTCCACTGATTTTTCACACAGTTGACTTTTTAATTTGACCGAATCGGCTGTAAATCCAACAAGTTTATTTTGGCTGATAAATTGGGTATTATGCGAGATGAATGTGATATTCTATGCAAAATAATGCAAAACAAAAAATGTAGAATTTTAGAGTCAAAAATTAGGGTATGACAGTAAATACTTATATAAAGAATATAATGACCATTTAAATCGTATCATGTTTGTCATTGTTCGATTTAATATAGTTCAATTATATATTTGTGACTCTTATTTATAAATTATTTTACATACAATTATTTCTATCGATAACTAATTCCATTTAAAGTAGTCGTAGAGACACCATATTTGATATGGAGGTAAAAGTACCTAGTTTGTCTTTATGATCATTTGGGTTGTAAGATTTATTAAGTAAACTTGATCACAATCTAGATGAAGATGTATTTATGGATGTATCCTAATAAAAATTGGGGACACATATTCAATAACACTTTATAGAACAAAACCGTTTTGTCACTATAACTGGAGTATTCCATTAGAGATAGTATGTATCTAAAAGATTCAGTGGGAGTGATGTAGAACTTGAAGAAATTCAAGCACCATAAAATACATATATTTATGAGAATGAAACATGAACCAATTCAACAAAGGGGTTATTGTTGGACCATTGATGCATGTAGCACGTGATCTGGAGATGATAATAAATGATCTCGATTCTAAAAGGTATATAAGTTATCTAAATCCATTTATGGATTGGAGCAAGCCTTTTGGAGTTGAATCATTTTATTAATGAAGTTTTATGAAAACTTGGATTAATAAATGTCACGTTTAAATCTTGTGCACACAAAAGGTTAGTGGGTGTATTTACATTAATCTAGTATAGTATATATGTGACATACTAATCATCAAAACAAAATCCATACAATGCCAATGTAGGACATGGTTAAGGAAATTATTTTGATGAAATGCTTAGGCGAGGTTTCCTAAAAGATTAGGAATCAGAATCTATAGAGATATATGGTTGATGAATCTCAATTCTATCACAAGTACATATTCCAACGAAGTGTTGAGACACCTAATATACATAATATTGCATGTATGGCATCATGTTTTGTCTAATGGACAGTGCCTTACCTCATTGGATGAGAAAAACGACACCATGATATGTAGTGCAATAGATGCACCATATGTTATGATCATAAACAATAAGTACAAAAATGATTAAAGTATTCATCACTAGATCACTATCAAGAAGGTCTACGGATATCTTAAAAGGACCTGATGTTTCTTTTCTTGAGAGTGGATGAGAATAATCATTGTAAAGGAGTACAATGATGTTATTCCAAAAAAATTATGAACTATATATTCATATCACAATATAAATTAAATGTTATGTTTGGATGACAACTGTATAAGTTGAAAAAGGTTTCAGATATTTGTCGTTTATAGTACAAAGGTCAAATATATGATTTGGATTGCTTTGCTAATTCTTTGGAAGAAAGTTGTGTTTCTTGTATTGCATATCCTATTGATCTCATTAACGATGATAATGGGTTAATCTTGCAAGTACAGAAAACTAGATCTCACTAGCGATCCATGTGTATATGTTTTGATACTTCAATTTATTTTAATAGAAGATCAAAAGTTGAAATTGGAAGAGATGTATATTACCAACATATGAAAGAGTTCTGTTCCGGACTGGGCCGAGGACCTGCTCAACACCCGAACAGGCCCAGTCCACACGGTACTGGCCGACTTTGTAGCAGAGATGACCGCCCCGGAACCCTCGACCAACGGGTCACAAAAATGGACAATCTATGTCAACGGAGCATCCAGCCCGAAGGGAAGCGGGGCGGGAATCATCCTGGAAAACGAGGAAGGCATCCTGATCGAGGTGTCCCTCGAACTATCCTTCCCGACATCGAACAACCAAGCCGAATACTAGGCCTTCCTCGCAGGACTCCGGCTGGCCGAGGACCTCGGCGCCAAGGAGGTCAAACTTTTCACCGATTCTCAGCTCGTAGCCTCGCAAGTCCGAGGAGAGTACCAAGCCAAGAACGACAGCCTCATAGAATACTTGGCCTTAGTAAAAGAAAAGATGAAAAAGTTCACCTCGGCGGAAGTAACTCACATCCCCCGCGAGCACAATGCCCGAGCAGACGTCCTGTCAAAATTGGCGAGCACAAAGAAGAAAGGCGGGAACAAGTCCATCATACAAGAAGTGATTTCCCGCCCAAGCATCGACAAACCAGTCATGGTTTCGGACATCAACGCCATAGGGGATAGAAACTGCTGGATGACCCCGGTATACGAATACATCATGACAGGCAAGCTGCCCGAAGATCCCAAAGAAGCAGGAATGGTCAAAAGGCGGGCGTGCTCCTACACGGTAGTCGAGGATAAGCTATACCAACGAGGGTTCTCTATCCCCCTCCTCCGGTGTGTCGAGGAGACTAAGGTCCCCGGCATCCTCCAGGAAATCCACGGGGGAATCAACGCCCAGTACCTCGGCGGCCGCTCGTTAGCCCGTAAGGCGCTTCGCGCAGGATACTACTGGCCCACCATGCAACAAGACGCCAAGGAACACGTCAAGAAGTGCGAGAGGTGCCAGCGCCACGGGGACATGCACCTCGCTCCCCCCAGCGAGCTCAAAACGCTATCATCCCCGTGGTCGTTCGCTTGGTGGGGAATGGACATCCTTGGCCCCTTCGTCGTAGGATCATATCAAAACAAATACCTCATCGTCGGGGTGGATTACTTCACGAAGTGGATCGAGGCGGAAGCATTGGCCAAAATCACGACCTTTAACATACTGCGTTTTTACAAAAGAAACATCCTCGCCCGATTCGACGTGCCTCAAGCCATTGTCACCGACAACGGGACACAGTTCACCGACAAGAACTTCCAAGACTTCGTCACCAAACTGGGCACGAAGCAGCACTTCACGTCAGTCGAGCACCCCCAAACAAACGGGCAAGCTGAGGCGGCGAACAGGGTAATCCTCCGAGGACTGAGACGCCGATTAGGCGACGCCAAACAAAGGTGGGTCGAGGAGCTACACATCGTCCTCTGGGCCTACCGAACGACCCCACACTCCACGACCGGGGGGACCCCTTTCTGTCTGACCTACGGAACGGAAGCAGTGATCCCTGTGGAGATCAGGGAACCCTCGAGGAGGACAGAAGCCCCCCTCGACGGGGACGCGAACGGTGAAGCCTTGAGGGAAGAACTCGACTTCGTCGAGGAAACACGCTCGGGCGCTTCTCTCCGAGAGGCGTCACTTAAACAAAAAATAACACTACGTTATAACGACAAAGTTATCAAACGTGAGTTTCAAGTAGGCACCCTCGTCCTACGCAGGAACCAGAAGGACTCGCGAGAAGGCAAACTCGCTGCGAACTGGGAGGGCCCGTACCGCGTCCGTGGGAAAACGGGGACGGGAGCCTACTTCCTCGAAAACCTACACGGGGAAGAACTTGCTCGACCATGGAATGCTGAGAAGCTCAAGCAGTACTACAGTTAAACACTGCCCGCGGCTCACTAGCACCGCGATTACGGGGACGCGCTAGGGTACAAGCGCGACACCCCTATACAAAACACGACGATCAGAGACCGCATTATGTGTGCGCGAGGACCTTTGATCCGGCGGGGATACCTCGATCGAGGCCTACCGTCGTCGTACCAACCGGGCATAACACCCAGCTTGCGATGGGAAGTTCATGCCACGAGGCTAGGACCTCAATCGAACTCTTAGCCTCGTCGAAGGTCGGAATACACCTCCGGCCGCCCGACCAGCTCTCCACGCGGTCAGGGACTATCAAGGTCGAGCAAATCCCAAAGCCTTATTACTTAGGCAAAAATAAAGTATAACAAATAACACATCACACACAATTCAAAACATGCAAACAATACTGGCAAGTAAACAAGAGTACATTAAAACGGGCAGAAGCCCAGTGTACGAATATTACAAAACAAGTATTACGAAAGCGTCAAAAAGCCCCTGACACATAGGCCGGGCACAAATCATTACAAAGAAAACGGTGTGCAGGCCAAACAACCAAAGGAACTACACAGCTATATCATCTTCAACCCGACTTCCATCTCCCTCCTGCCCCTCCTCCGGAATATTGAGCTTGTCGTCGACCACATGAAGGAACGGGTCGATTCTGTCGAGCACCAGCGAAACCCCGGGATTCTTAGCGGTGATCTATTCCACAGAATTCTTGAAACCTATTGCCAGAGCTTCCAGGCTATCTGTCTGAAGCTCCCGAATCTTGCCAATCAGAGCGGCGCGGTCAACAAGGTTTTTCTCCACGGGGGACTCATTCTCCGCGGGACGGACAGCAGCCTCCAACTCCTCGACCTTTTCCCGAGAGCGATCAAGCTCCTCTTGGGTCGCCTTCAGGGCAGATTTGACCTCATTCAGCTCGCGGAGGGTATTGGCATGACCCTTGCACTCAACTTGGGCCTTCAGCAGATCAACCGCAACCCTATTCTTCTCCTTCTCGAGGGCAGTGTAGTCGTCTTTCAGCTTCTGTAGCTCAGAGGAAGAGGGGGCCCCGTCGTTCAATATCAAGGCAGTCTCAAAGACCCGCATCATGGCCGCAAGGTCCTCGACAAGCGCCACTCTCCTGGCCGCCCCGTCCATACCCAGAACCGCCTTCACCTCGGCATCAACAATGACGGGGGGGCTTCCCCCGAAGAAATTCCGCTAGAGATGGCAAGTGGGCAGCTGAAACTTTTCCGGCGAGACAGGGTCCACGAGATCCACGAGGACAGGCTCCTCGGTCATTGCTTTCTTGGCAGGGGTGCTCTCTAGGGGAGGAGACTGGCTGCATTGTGGCGAGGAGGAGCCACTCGTCGTTCCAACCGGCGCTGCAGTCTCGATAATATCTCGGACACGGCTCTTGGGGCGCTTGGGTGCCCGCTCAGCGGCCAACTTTATGATACGCTCGGTGGCGTTAGACATTTGAGCTGCAAGAGAAACACAAAAAGTTAGCACAGAGACAAAGCAAAATAAAGGCCCGAATAGGGCGAGGAAATCCCACCTAAGAACCTCATGGCCTCGTCGGGAGACTTGCATTCGAGGAGCCCCCGGGTATTTATGTAGCGAGCCTCCCGCAAAACCCTCCCTTGGGAGTCGCGGAGGAGGTTTCCATCCCGACCAACACATTCTGCCTAGTTGAAACCCTTGACAAAGGCGACCAACGTGGCATACGCCCCTTGTCATCCTCCGACAGCGCGCTATGCTTCACGACGTAATCCTCGGTGCCGAGCGCAAAGTGAGCGTCCTCCCACTCCAGAGGACACTTGGATACGAACCTCTCTCCCCCGGATCCGTCGGGCACAATGTCATAAAGTGTACCAACGACCGAGTGCGTCGCGGGCATGACATAGTAGAACCTTCTCTTGAAGCCCCTTATTGAATCCGCATATGCCTTGAACAACTTCTGGGGTTGTTTGAAAGAAGCCCAACTATGTCTCCCACCGTCCGTCGAGCGTTGCAAATGAAAGATGCGGAAGAAGAGCTCGAGGGTGATCCCAATTTAAAGATAGTCGCAGACGATTTCAAATGCCCGCATGAAAGCAAGCGCGTTGGGGTGAAGCTGCGATGACGCCAAGTGCAGACGGTTGAAGACCCCTAGTTGGAAGCTGTTGAAGGGGAGACGGATACCGGCCTCTTTGAAGGCGAACTCGTACATGGGAAATCGCAGCCCGCGATAGTTCGAGCAGATGCGATGGTGTACCCGGGGCTGGAAAACCGTCCATGTGGCCTCCTCTCCGTCGGGGACGTTCTCGACGAAGGCGAACGCGTCTGTGTCATCGACCGAGAAACACGACCCGAGATGCAGAGGTTCTTCCCCGGCCCATTCGGCTGCCGGACGCACGGACGCCTCCCCGGGGATCTGGGCGGGTCCATCCATGTCGGGCTCAGTATCTACGTAGATAACCCCCGGAATCCTCGCGACCATTTTTACCTGAAAAGCAGAGAAAACAGGTGAATTCGTCGATCGCGACCAAGTCCACCCTTCCATCGCAGATCAAGTGAAAGGGCAACGAGCAAGAAACATTCGGGGACATGGCGAACTGCCCGAGGCCGTCACCCCGTCCCTTCTCTCTTCGCTCCCCGATCTCCCCGTTTCACTTCCCCGTGACATTCATCGCGCATCCACGGCACATTCATAATAGTCCTCAGGACATTCATCTTGCCCTCGGTATGTTCATCCCAAACCACCGTCAGAACCTACCGGAAACCTAGGAATTTTCCGCCGTTCCCGGCGGAACCCTAACGGAGCGCCGGGAATACACTCTACTCGCCGGAAAACTACTGAAAGATGAACCCTACATCCACTCGCCGGAATACTACTAAAAGATAAAACAAAATAAACCACAAAGGATGAGAAACTTACTTGAGCAGTGGATAGCGAAGTAGAATAGCAGAAACAACGGTACACGGCGGCGTGCGGCGGCGGAGCAGTGACGACGACTAGAGGAGATGTAGAGCGAAAAAGGGGGGAACGTGCAAATGGCACGAACTCGCCCCTTTTATAAGCCCCTCACGAGCTTCGAGGAGTCCCTAGGCAATCGAGTACGCTACCCTAGGGTAGCCGCCCTACGCAATAATGAGGTGTGACACGTGGCGTACGCTTCCCCAAGCACGTCTGTTCATTCCCTCGCACGCGTCCCTTCATTCACCTCGGTTGTGACTCCTCGTGTCCCCGCGATATTTTCCCCTCTACGACCAATCTCGCTCGAGCATACCTGTTTACTTATGCCCGGTTCACGAGGACTGCTCCCCTCTCGAAGCCTTTTCCCGAACGGGCACACCCTCGACATAACTTGGACCCTTAAGTCATCACTCCGACATCTCAGAGCAACGACTTGGGGGGCTCCTGTTCCGGACTGGGCCGAGGACCTGCTCAACACCCGAACAGGCCCAGCCCACACGCTCTGGGGCGACCCATACGAAGGACTTAGTCGAGCCAGTGTCAGGCAAGTGTCACGCCACAATGTCGAGCACGAATGGTGTAGAGCTTCGGGCAGAAGCATTGAGCCTTCCCCGGAGTTATCCCCTCCTCGACACGAGGATATAGCTCCTCACGAGGAGTCATCTCCGTACACGCAGCGAGTCCTCCCCGCGAGGACACGTCTCTCCCCGCCATTCAAGAGTCCTCCCCGCGAGGACACGTTCTCACGTAACCGCTCCACTCCCGAAGGAATCGGTCTGCCCTAATCCCGGAAATCTAGGAACGGTTACCCCAGGGCGAAGACCACATGCTAGTCTTCACTACGCCACGTAAGCCCTGACAGTTACTTGGATTGGGCCTGGCAATCCAGCCCAATGCAAGTAATCGTTGGCCCCGCGCTGGGGGCTCTATAAATACCCTCTCACTTGAGAGGGTCAGGTTACACACACTTTCTTACTCACTTCTGTACTTGCCTTTTCTCTGACAACCACCTTACTTGAGCGTCGGAGTGCCTTGCAGGTACACCCCACCCCCCCCCCCCCCCCCCCGCCGTCTTTCAACTTCACCGGAGCCAAAGTTCAATAGACGCCGTTGGCCATCAGAAACTGTCTGATCCAGGTACGATCAAGTTCTTTATACCTTAATAAAGTATCATGCTTAGATAATGCTTAACGCACACAATGGGCAAATAGATGTTAAGTTAATATCTGATTGGCTCTAGTGATAGTGGGAGATTATTGGAGAAAACCTTACTAGCCAATCAGGATTTGTTGTATATGCTTTTGTATCATGACCATAATATATATTATTTGTTAATATATATACGTATTAGACATTGTATTTATTGTGTTATTTGTATATGACATAATAGATTCCTTAGAATAATTAGTGTGTTTAAGATACATTAAGTGTGACTTAATCGTGAAACTTCATTAAACATAAGGACGTTATTCTTAAAGTATCCATAGTCAAGCTTTAATGTCAAATATGACAACAATAATGCATAAAGACTATTATGTGAGTAGTCTGATGATTGCATCTCACAAGTCATGGATATGAGATATCAAGTCTTCACGTAGGTATAAATATTAGGAGTAATATTTATACTGGATGGACCCACAATGAGAATACTGCATAGTTTGTAGCGTAAGTGTCATAAGTTATTCTCATAGTGATATTGATGTATACCCTTCGACCTGAAACCACTATGGACCATAGATGTGGAGTCGAGTACTTTATTGCCAATCAAACGTTGTACTTAACAGGATGACCATAAAGATGGTTTATGGGTACTTTATAAATCATGCTGAGGAGAGACATGAGTGACCTATATGTGATTTTTCCCTTCCTACATATACAAGAGTAATATGTGTGGGCCCCTTGATTGAGTATGATTGTAAAATGTATGGTCGTGCTCAAATAAGTCGATATGAGACATTAGACTTATTTGTTGTTATCAAGTATACTCAGGGATCAAAGAATAACATATTGGACTATACAAGGGTGACACATTCTATGTCTTGTGTTCAATCTAGATATAAGGGAAAAAAGGTAATTGTACACATGATCATTATCATAGAAAGATTTTGTCAGATCACATAACATTCTTGTTACTTGGGTAGTCGTGATGTGTTGATAGATACCACTCACTGTTTATAATATTAAATATATGATTCAATATTATTGTCAACGTAAAGAGAACCTACATGGTGACACGCATAGAGTACTGACAGTGGAATGAATGATTAAATTAAATAAGATTTAATTTAATAAGATGTTAATTGTATTATTTAATAAATTAACATAAATATAGTTTATTTGATTAAATATGATTTAATTAAATAAATGAGAACTGATAGTTAATTAAATTAAATATGACTTAATTTAATTGATATTTAATTAAAAGAGTTTAGTTAAATATAATAATATTTTATTTAATTAAAATATTTTAATTAAATAAGATTGAGCTTATTTTGGAAAAACCCAAAATTAGAGCACTAAGGTTTTAGTAGCTCTCTATAAATAGAGGAGATATTTTCCCCACCAATCCTAATTGTCAATTTTCTCAGAACAAGAGACGGCTAGCACCACGTTTCACTTTGTATTCGCGTGGACTTCGTAAAGACAATTGTATTTTCCACGTTTGTGATCAAAGTTAAAGCACGCTTCAAAAGGTAATTCAAAATTCTTATTTTGTGTTTGATTTGTGATTCATGGTTTAATCAAGATCAATTCATCGGGATTATTCCGTTAAGAGGCTAAATTTTTGAAAAACCCCTCTTAAATCCCAACAATAACATTAAAAAATACACTCATACAATAGTTTCTCACCTCACATGAGTTACCTCTCAATACCCTAACAATCTTAAAGTCTCTAACAACCCTTATCAACTAACAAAAAAATGTATGTTTTTTCTTAAAATGTAAAATATTATTAAAAACCGAATTACTTTGAAACTAATCATATTAACTATAATTAGTAATAAATAATGAGAATACAAAAAATAATTAAAATATTATTAATAAAAAACAATTAGAATATTTATTAAAATATAGATAAAAAATTAATTTGTGTGGAAGCTGTAAAACTAGAATATAAAATATGATGCTAAAATAAAATTATAAATTTCATCAAAATGAAAAAAAAAAAAAACAATATTTATTAGATAAGATCACACTAAGGGTGTGTTTGGTTCAGGGTATATGGAGGGGAGGGGAGGGGAGGGGAAGGGAGATGAGATTTTTAATTAAATATGTTTGGTTTAAATTTTAAGAGGGGAAGGGAGGGGAGGGGAGCAAAATCCCTCAAAAACACACTTTTTGTTTCCCTCCAATTTGAAGGGATTTGGAGGGGAGGGGAGGGAATATGAGTTTGAATATTTAAAAAATTATTATATTTACTAAAATATCCTCAGTTTAATTTTAGAATTTTAAAATTATTTGTTTTCTTTCGTGTTACTATTTTCTTCTATGTGATTTTCTCGTTTGCTTCCATCATCTTATTATAATTGTTATCTACATTCAAATTATTTTAGAATTTATGTACTTTATAAAAATTATAATCATTGCACTTTTTTTGTTTTTTAATTTAAAATATTATGTTTAGTTACATTCGTTTTTTATTCTAATTTTGTTATGTATCATATCATATTTTTTTATATCAAATTTTAAACCATTCATTTCTTTTTGTTTATTCATTTTATTAAACAGTTTGAACCATTAATATTTAATAATAATTTATTTTATGTTTTTGTTTTGTTAGATGATTCAACACGATTTAAACGTTGTTATCAGCAGATAATTTAATTTATATTGGAGAGTTATAATCTGAATCAAGTGTACTCAATTTTTTAATGTTATGTGGTAAATAAATACTTTTTTAGTCACTCAATATTAAAAATTTTATTATCGTAAAAATACGCATGAATTTTTCACATATGAATATCATATCACCTATAAAAGATCATAAGGATAAAAATGTAAATTATTAATAAAATTTCTCCATTCCCCTCCTGAATCAAACGCATTTTTAATTAAAATCCCTCACCTTTCCTCCCCTTCCCTTCCCTCCATTAAAATCTCTCCCCTCCCCTCCCCCTCATTTGAACCAAACAAACCCTAAATATGCCTAATTTATTGATACATATTTATATTACATAAAAGGCTTAAATGCACTTTTGACCCGTAAGTTAGAGAAATTTTGAGTGTAGTCCTTATAATTTTTTTAGTCTGAGTCTCTATATCTTAATTTTTGCGTTTATTTTATTTATAAAACCAAAATTCGTAAAAAAAAACCTAGCCTCTTGATTCTTGTTAAATAAATTAGCTAATGAGTGAGAATTGTAAGAAAGAAAAAAAAAACAAACTAACGAGAGAGTGAGTACTATTTATTTAGTCAGAGATTTGGTTACGAACCCTGAATTCTTGAACAAAATATCAGCATTACTGAGTGAGTTGCTCCTGCTCGTTGATGAATCCTAACGCCGCCATTTAACTTTGCTTTCAGCTTCAAAATTCAAAATTGTACGCTCTCATCATTTACTTCGAGGTAAGGGTTTCTGATTCTAGCTTAGATTATGGTTTATTTCTTGTTTCACACGATGGTTGAATTTGTATAAAGCATGATAGAATTAGGGTTTCAGTAGTTTTTGTTGGTTTATTGATTTTGTTTATTAGCACATTGCTTATTTGTTTATCATTATTGCATTGATGGAACAGGGAACAGTTAAATATACATCAACCTGAACAGAATTTAATCTTTCCTGTCCTCATGGCTGGTGATTCTCGAAGATATTCTCCCGAGGGTCCCGAAGATGGTTCTCGATGGTACTTTTCTAGAAAGGAGATTGAAGAAAACTCACCGTCGAAACTAGATGGCGTCGACTTGAAGAAAGAAGCATACCTACGAAAATCATATTGTTCGTTTTTACAAGATTTAGGAATGAGACTTAAAGTGTGAGTTTTTATGTCCTTTAATAGTACTATCTGTTTTTGGTAGTCGTCATTGGTTCACTATCTATGCTGTTGGGTCTGTTTTTTTTTTTTACTTCGTCATTGTGAAACCAGATTTGTTGCGAGTTCTCTTGTTTATATGAATGTGTCTGGTGAAAAACTGTGTTTAAATTCAGTGAGTTGTGCTTCTGTAGAAGCTGAGAGACCATTATGAATAGCTTAATTCTTAACATGTTTATATGTATAGCTATATCAAATGATCACATCTTATTGGAATTACAAATACAGACACATAGCTTAAGTTATAATAATGTTGATACTGATTTAATTGTGATGCAGACCTCAGGTAACTATTGCGTCTGCCATAATTTTTTGCCATCGATTCTTTCTTCGGCAGTCCCATGCAAAGAATGACCGAAAGGTGAGTTGGTATTGTATTATTCTTGCAATTACTTATCATTCCCATTGGGACCAATTGATCAGACTCACTCACCTAGAGGGATGATAATGCTGGGCAGTTTTATTATTGTAACTTGCATTGCACATTATCTTTCAGAGACAATAATTCCCTTCTGTTTGAACTATGCATAAATCTGTGTTTTTTCTTACAAATTTCACTAAGTGGTAGCTAATCCATATTTCTGATTTAATCTTTTGTATCATGCATTCACGCTTCAGTTGTCATTTCTGTGAGTTTTGCATAATAATTTTGAGGAGAAATTTATCATACATTCATAATATTTGTAAGTGGCAAGCACTACCTTTTGATCTTTAGTCTTATACTAATTTATGGAAAAAATACTAGCATATATTAATACAAATCTTAATTATAAATCCCGGATTATGGAATGGAGCTGCCACTCCCCCCAAATATGTTATATTGGGCATTGAAGGGCTGCTACAATGTTGATAGGAGGTTGTATTGAAACATTGGGATCCATTACTATAACATAACAAAACATATATGTGATTAAGTATGTAAGACTTAGGAAACAAAGGCTGTAGAAATGTGAAACTCTAAAACAGAGATTGGGGCTTCTATTTTGAAGCTGAGGCTGCCATATGATTAGATTGTCAAATTGTATAAGATTGTCAGATGTGGTTCATTAATGTTCTGATTATTTTGTTAATTATTTGAGCTACCATATAAAATAATTTTATGCTATAGTTGTTACTTCTGTGAGTTTTGAATAAGAAATCCCGTGGCTAATTCCTAATTTTCAGAATGCTTTCCAGTTGTTTGTGGTATTTATTGTTTATTGTGTTTATTGGATGGTGTATAAAAAATTTGGCATGTAATTGACAAAAATAACTTAACCTGTTTTGCAGATCATTGCTACAGTTTGCATGTTTCTTGCTGGGAAGGTTGAAGAAACTCCCCGCCCTCTAAAAGATGTTATTATTGTTTCATATGAAATTATACACAAGAAGGATCCTGCAGCTGTTCAGAGGATCAAACAAAAGGTATAGTATATTCCGCACTACCTTGTAGGTTTTTCTTTTCTTTCCGCTAACAGGCAATTTCTGCTCCAACCATTGTACTACCCTGTTGCATATTTTCTGTTGCATTTATTTTAGTGTACTGACTTCAGTATTCTTATGTTTCGCCTAACTCGCATTCTAATTTATATATTTCATTTCATCACGGAACATGTTAGTTGTCCAAGCTAAATTGCCAATAGTGCTGCAATCGCACCAGCGTGGTGCCGAATAGTGCTGCAATCGCACCAGTGCGGTGCCGAATAGTGGCTGTATAACACCTTATGTTACTTGTCTAGAAAATAACATAAAATATTAACAACTAAAAATACCAAAGGTGGTGTTGTATGAGGAGATAATCTGGTCATATAGGATAGGAGTTACACACTCTTAGAATAAAGGTTCAAGTTAGTTCCCACTGTATTCTACTTTTTAAATTATGCTTAATCATCAATTAGTGCCATAAATATAGAAAACATACTGTATGTTTCGCACAAGTTAAGTACTTACTAGTGAGGTAAGTTGTGTGTACAGCATTAATGTCAATGCATTGGGCTTCATGGCCTGCAGGGGATGGAATATCAAAGAAAGAAAAAAATAGTCTTCTGTTTATGGCCAAACCTGCATTTTTCGGCAACAAAGATTTGCGTTTTCTAGCCAGATCTGTAATTATGTCATAGAGATGACCTGCATTTCCCGGCGATATCTGAGTTGTCCAGCCTGAAGCTTTTATCTTAATAACCTTACTGCCTCTCACATTTTTCTGCTTGCCGCAGCTGTTGTGGCTGCTGGTTGTGTCGGACTACCAGGCCTCTAACATTTTCATCCTAGGTTTTGGGAGAAAACAACTTTAAAAGGTACAATCAAACAAATTGGGCCTTTGACCCCTTGGGCATCTTTTAGAGTAGAATAGTAGTAGTAATAAACTAGTAATATAATTCTCATATTTCTTTGCAAAACAATAATAGTAAAAATCAATCAATAATCAAATAAAAAAGTAACAAATCAATTCTCATAAAAATCATTGTTTAGTAACTTACCCATTTTAATCCCGTAAGTTGTTTATATGTTTCACTTTGGTCCCTTAAATTTTATTCGTTTCATATTAGTCTCTTAAGTTATTCCCTTAAGTTTTTTTTTTAATTCTAAAAGACCAAGGGTCAAAGGCCCAATTTCTAATAGAAAGGACCAGAGTGTGTAACATTTGTGACTTAACGGACAAAAATAGAACTAAAATCTTAAGCGAATAAAGCGTGTAGCCCCACCCACCAATGACATCAGAGTGGACCACAACCATTGCAGCCACCATTGCGTCTCGGTTTCGCATTGCCTTTGGGGCGTAGAGATAGGTACACTTTAGGGATGGGGTCAGGACAACCCTAGAGTTGAGTTATTAGTGGCAATTTAGGGTTTTTGCAGTGTAAATATCCTTATTTTCCTTCTTATCGTATTGCAAATCATCTCTTTATTGCGTTCGAACTACGAATAAAAACTTCCAGCAGCTGTCGTATCTCCCCCCCTCCCGTCCCAGCCTCTTCACATTCCAACAGTAATCACAACTCCTACTCCTTTTCAACCATCATCAACCAATGGCTCATCCCTAAACCCTAGTTCTGGGGTAAAATAGTGCCAAAAATATATTAAATAATGGCAATCCTGCCTTTCCATTTTCTGGGGCCAGCTTCTCTGATCCGCCATTCGGGATTGACAACATAAAGATATACCTGCTATCCAATTTAGGGGTTAGCCGCTTGCGTTGCTCTCCGGAATCGATAACTATGGTTGCTTGATGTGCATTTTCAAATTGATATATGATTTAAGAATACTTCTCTTTTAATATTTGTATGTATATTTAAACATAGGGAGTTTATTTAAAAGTCAATTTTCTTTTGAACATTTTTTTTTCTTACTAATTTGCTTCTCAAAGATGATTTTTTTTATCATGCAATTGTGGCGCAGGAAGTGTATGAACAGCAGAAGGAATTAGTTTTACTTGCAGAGAGGGTTGTTCTTGCAACTCTTGGTTTTGATTTTAATATGCAACATCCCTACAAACCTCTTGTTGAGGCAATAAAGAAATTCAAAGTTGCTCAGCATGCCCTTGCTCAAGTTGCGTGGAATTTTGTTAATGATGGGTATGAAAGATTACTTCTTTTTTATGACGAAGGTAGCTTTGATTTTCTTTACCAAAATTTGGATGTTGCATGTATGCAGACTAAGGACATCTCTTTGCCTGCAATTTAATCCCCATCACATTGCTGCTGGAGCCATATTCCTTGCTGCAAAGTTCCTCAAGGTGAAGCTCCCATCAGATGGGGATAAAGTTTGGTGGCAAGAGTTTGATGTCACTCCTCGCCAGTTGGAGGGTTGGTGTCTTTCTTTTTTGTTTTCTTATTTTCTCTTTTTAGCTTTTAATTTGTATCTTTACCTTTTTCACAGAAGTTAGTAATCAAATGTTGGAGCTATATGAACAAAATCGAACAGTGCCATCAAATAATACTGTTGAAGGACCTGCAGGAGGTGGCAATCAGGGAACTGCAAAACCTCCAACAATCAATGATCAAACCGCAACCGCAACCGCAAACAGTAATTTGCATACCAGAGCCTCAAGTACCAGACATGAAACGGCAAAACCTACAATATCTAAAAATGTTATTGATCCGTCTGCTAATCATGTTTCTGCAAGAGGTCATGGTAAACACGGGGATCATGGGACCACAGAAATGACAGACATGGCGGAAGTTGATACCAAATGCAATAAACATCCAGACCAGAAACCTGCACCATACAAAGAGAACTTTCCGGAAGCTCGGGAGATGGGGGGATCACAATCAGGTTCGGAGAAAGACTTAGAAACCAATGGTCAGAGAAGTGACCTAAATCACAGAGATGCCGCATTTGCCCGCCCCCCACAGGAAGTCATTAAAAAAATTGATAGATACAAGGTAAAAGCTGCCTTAGAGAAGCGAAAGAAAGCAGCTATAGCAGCTAATCATATAACTAAAAAAACCGAGTTAATGGATGAAGATGATCTGATTGAGAGAGCAATCGAAGATGGAGTTGAATTGGCTTCTCAGAATGAGAAGAATCAACTGGATAAGCTTGACAGCTTGTCTATGCCCTTAAACAAATCAGATTATGAGAATATGCAGCATGGAAAGCAACAAGATCATGCAGAGGATGATCTTCAAGGGCTGAAGGGCATGCCACCATGTGAAACAGATCGAAGTGCCGAAGAAGGGGAGCTTTTTACACTTAATGACATTAACCTTGGGGTTCAATTACCCAAGTCAAGCAACAAGAGAAAAGCAAGGAGCTCTCCTGACAGAGTGAAGGAAGGGAAAAAACTGCATAGTTATAGTGCGGAACCTCCCCACCATAGCGGCTTTGATTATATAGAAAATCGAAACAAGTTCTACCAACCAGGACATTCTGAGAGGGACAGCAATTGGCGTGTACAGTAAAATTACATTTGATGCAGTGTTTAATGTGCTTGAACATTTTAGACTCTTGTCTTGGCATACACATGCTTCTCAACTCTGATGATCCTGCTCTTTAGCCGCCATCAAATGAATTTTTGTCAGTTGAACAAATGATTTTCTTTGCAAGTTGAACAAATGAGTTTTTGTCAGTTGGACCAATTCCATATTATGGAAACAAGGGAAAATTTATCATCAAAAGTGTGAATTTATAAAAATTAAACATAGTCTTGTTGTAGGTGGTCTATTTTCCCATAAGATAGTAGATTTTTATAATTAAGACAAGGTTTAAATAGTCATTTGGTTCCGGTAAGTTAGCGAGTTTTTGAATTTAGTCCCTGCATTTTTTTTTGTCTGAATCTTTATAACTCAATTTTGTGTTGCATTTAGTCTCTGACGTCAACCTTCTGTTAAAAAAACGTTGACTGTGTAAACGGTGCATACGCTGACTTGGCTTATGTGTCTTTCATTTTTATCTGATGCACATGTGGAAATGTATGTGGAGGGGCCTTAAAAATGAGGACGTAATTTAAAAAATCACATTTTGCATTTTCCATTCTTCTTCTTCGTCTCCTCTTCCTCTCAAAAACTTCAAAACTTTACAAAGAATCAATCATGGCAACATCATCTGTAGGGAATTTTGTTGAGTTTGAAATCCTATTTTGTGGTTGCAATAAAGCTATGACAATGTTTATTTCAAACTCAACTGAAAATCTTAAAAGAAGATTAAGTGTTCAAACGTAACACATCAAGTGAACACAAAAACTCAATTTGATGCAATTGCTCAGAGGTAGTTCAAGAATTAGGGTGCATCATTAAAGATCTTGAAGACATGAAAAAAGAGAAAATGAAAATGAAGTTGGAAAACGAAAGGAAGAATGCCAGAATATTGAAGCTTTTGTTGACTTTTTCATGGTGTCTCTTTGTTGCCTACCTGTAATGGTAGTGATTCATGGAGTCTGTACTTTATTTTTTGTTTTGTTTTAGTCCCTATTAGAATATTGGTTGTTGAAATGAGTCCTTGTAATGCTACATCATGTAATGAATCAGAAGTAATGTAATTTTTGATTTCCGTCCATAAATGTTTGTTACTTATTGTTTTGCATCATTCTTCCTTAATGAAATGATTGTATTACATCATTGGTTGTTAATGATTTGTTTGTATGTCATCTCTGTTTTACAATCTTTTAGTTAATATTGTATAACATAAAGGCATAAAAAAATGATCTCAAAATATAGTCAAAACACACCATACATAAACCAAAAGATGTCTCACAATTACATATAGCCAAAATAGAAATTTGTCACATAGTACAGCAAGCTTACACCTAAACATAAACCATAATGGTGTGATTTGTCACTTAGTACAACAAATTCACACCTAAACAATACAATAAAGACACAACAAACATATCCAAAAGGCATCATAATACACCATGACAACATGTTTATGGATCCTTGTCCACATCCATAAGCTGTGATGAATTACTTCCTTCTCCTTTGAGGTATTTGCATCTAAGGACCCTTGTTCTATCACTTCTCCTCAACTCCAATTTCCTTGCAACTTGTGGTTTCTTCATCTTCTTCATCTTCTGTAAAATATAGGGTATTAGAGTTGCTATACATCAATAGAATAATACCAAATTATTAGGAAGTGGTACAATATACTCAATTGTTTTAAAAACTTTTGAAGTAGTAGGCACAAATGTAGCAGGCACATTATCAGATGATTGAACAGGTGCACTCAAAATATAGTCAGGTATATCTTCAATTTGTGAAGTTGCAACAAGTTCAGATGCTGTAACAGTTTGTGAAGTTGCAATAGGTTCAGATGATGTAACAGGTTCACTTTGTGCAAATGATGCAACATGTTGAGTAACAACAAGATTAGGTTGTGTTTGAGTTGCCTCAAATTCCTCTGCAAGATTTACAGCAAGCATTTCAAATTCAGGGTCAACTTTAATTTGAGTCTCAACTTGAGTCTCAGTAGTTTGAGTCTAACTTTGTCCTTGAACTGATGCAACTTGAGTTTAACAATGTCCTTGTCCTTTTCCTTGTACTGGTGCAGTCTCCTTTGGCTTTCTCTAGATAAACAAATCATAGTCAAGTAATTGACATTATCAATGACAATAAGTGCAATAATAAGCGCATTCATAGCAAATTCAATACCTTTCGTTTTTGAGCTTCAGGGTCAACCACTTGACTAGTACAACTCCTTGAATTATGGCCATGTACACCACATCTAGTGCAACAATAAGTAGTTTGTGTTCTTAATTTATTAGGGTCCTCATCAGGTTCCCTCCTTCTCAACTTCTTTGGTTTTCCAGGTGTGACACCCCAAATTTATTAGAATATTTATTTAATTTATTTAAATATAATATTTGTGAATTTTCAGTGAATTTTGGTGGTTTGTGTTGACGTTGACATTTTCGTGGAGTTTCGATTATTTAATTAAATAATAGTATATAATATGAATATATTAGTATTATTATTAATTTAAATAATATTAAAGGAATTAAGGGTAAGATGGACTTTTGAGGAGGATTAGTGAGGGTATTATGGGGAGAGCCCATTTTGGAAGCCCAAGGGTTTAACAAAAAGGAATTGGAAAGGAATAGGATTCATTGTTGGTTGGAACGTGAAAATAAGGAGAAAGTGCATAGCTCTGAGGAAAAGGAAAAGGGCGAGGATTCGTGAAGGCTTCCAAAGAATCAGTAGAGAAAACTCCGGAACGATAATCTAAGATATTATTGTCTTTCATTGTTTTCAATATAGGAAGTGATGTGTTTAGAGTGGATTTTGGGGTTTTTGAGGTTTTTGAAGGGTTTATGAGTTATTGATGATTTAGAGGTATTTCTGAGGATCGATGCTGGATTATTAAGGGTTGAATTGATTCGGGTAAAAATAAGAATTCGAGGCAAAACCTTCTTTGATGATATGTGGGATCTTGTATGAGAAAGGGATTTATGGGAATCTTGAGAATTTGTGAAGGTTTAGGTATTTTCGAGTTAGAATAGTGAAATTAACCGACCTAATAGTCGTAGGTTTTATGCCTTTGATTGCCTTGATGTTTCAGGACTGTTTTGGGCCGAATTGAGGTTGGAATAGTAAAGGTTTTTGGGGCTGGGATGCTACTAGTGCGTAGCAGCGATTGCAGGAATCGCTAGTTCGCAAAGCAAACAAATCATTCGCAAGCGAATGTTCGCCCAGGCTCGCAAAGCGAGCAGCGCAGCGAATGCACGACAAACTGTGTGATGATACTGGGATGAATTCTAAGATGATTTTGTGGGCTCGCACATCGAATGTCCCAGCGAAGGGCTTTGCACAGAAAATAGAGGAACGAGGAGAGGCAGACTGGGGAACTCTCTGGTTTTTGTATGGGATTGGGGCTTCGCTGCCACCTTCACAAAGCGAAGGTCCCAGCGAGCAGGTTCGCATCGCGAAATTTTGTTTATGATGCTGTGATGTTTTGAGGTTTTGGTGCTGTGATATTTCTGATGATTTATCATGATGTTCTTGATGATATTGAGATGATTATTTGTGATGTTTTGATGAATATATGATGACATGATTAACATGATGTTTTGGTGAATGATGATGCATATAATGATATTTTTGATGATGATGATTATTGACGTTATGTATCATGCATTAATAGCATATTCTGGTGATGATGTTAGGACTTCGGTCCAGTGATGATGATGTTAGACTTCGGTCTATTTGTGGCTTCCATCCCATTGTGTGGATGTGAAGTGGCTTATGACGTGTTCCGGTTCTTGCGTGGAACCGATCCTATTGACAGGGATCTTTGGAGGGTGATGGCCTAATTGTCCATCGATTGTGACGATTGGTACCACATGCATGAGTCCTGTTGTGCATTGCATTTAGGTGGCATTATCGATGTGATTTTATGATGTTGTGACTGTTGACACTGTTGATGATCCTGATGATGTTGTTTATGATTATGACGCCATTTTATGCATATCTTATTTTTATATTGATTATAATGAATTGTGATTACTCACCCTGTCTGTTTGAATGTTGCCTCCATGTGGGTAACGTGCAGGTGACCCAGATTAGCTGTGGATGCTTTTGAGGACTTTTGAAGTTATTTGCATTTTGGTCGATGTAGAGGGTCGTGCTCTGATAGTGTAACATCGGGTTGGGTCGTTGAGTCGAACCATGTTGAGTTTTATTTGGAAACCCTTTGTGGGATTTTTGTGGTTATGGTGGTTTTGCTGCCCTTTGAAGGCATTTTGAGTTATTTTGAGGAAAACCCGTTGTTTACGGAGCAATTTTGTTGATTTGAATTTATTGAGAAATGTGCACCATTTGAGGTGATTATGATTTTTCTATGATTTTATGCTTATTCCGCTGCGATAATTTTGGGGTAGAAAAGGGTGTTACATTAGTGGTATCAGAGCCTGGTTGGTCAGTCCGGCCAGGTTTTTACGTGATGTCAGTCCCCTGTCAGTCGACAAGTGCGTGTACACTGTCGATGTTTTAGTTCTTCTAACCTTGTTTGTGGTGTGCAGGATGGCTGGAAGAAATGATCGTGCTATTGCTGATGCTTTGGAATCAGTTGCTAATGTGGTGGCGCAACTCAATCCGAATGGTGGAGTCCCAGATGAGTTTCGTGCTTTGGGGGAGTTCAAGAGGAACAATCTGCCGGAGTTTGAGGGTACTCACGATCCAGCAAGTGCACACAAGTGGGTGAAGGCAATCGAGAAGATTTTCCGAGGAATGGGATGTACTGATGCGCAGCAAGTTCAGTTTGGAACTCATATGTTGTCGGAAGAGGCTGAGGATTGGTGGGATAACACCCGTCAGAGACTGGAAGATGTTGGCACTGTGATAACCTGGGCTGTGTTCAAGCAGGAATTTTTGGGAAAGTATTATCCAGAGGATGCTCCTGGTAAGAGAGAGGTGGAATTCCTTGAGCTGAAGTAAGGAGACATGACTGTTGCAGAGTATGCTGCGAAGTTCGAGAAGCTGGTGAAGTTCTATCCTCACTACAACTGTGCTGATGTTGAGATGTCCAAGTGCCTCAAGTTCGAGAATCGGATGAGACCAGAAATTAAGCAGGGTATTGGGTATCAACAGATCCACATATATGCTGAGTTAGTGGACAAGAGAAGAATTTATGATGAGGATAGCCGAGCTCGATCTTCTCACTACAAGTAGTTGAGTCAGAAGAAAGGGCAGTATAGATGGGAAACAGAAGGCTTCAGAGGGGAAAAAGACAAGTGGGGGAGTAGCTCCCGCTTCTGGGAAGTGTTATAGGTGTGGCGAGCAAGGTCACAGTGCTGATGTTTGTACTAATAGTGTGTTGAGGTGCTACAGGTGTGGTAAGAAGGGTCATAGAGCTACTGATTGCAAGGATGAGGGTCCAACTTGTTTTAATTGTGGTGAGAAGGGTCAAATCAGTACCAAGTGTCAGAAACCGAAGAAGATGGCTACTGCTGCTAAGACCAGTGGCAGAGTGTTTGCTTTGAGTGGTGCAGAAGTGTCAGAGAAGGACAACCTGATTCGAGGTACTTATTTTATTAATGATATTGAGTTGGTTACTATGATTGATACTGGTGCTACTCATTCTTTTATCTTGCTTGAATGTGCTAATAGATTGGGTTTGAATTTGTCTAATATGAATGGTAGTATGCTAATAGAGACTCCTGCTAATGGTTCTGTTACTACTACTTTTGTGTGTTGGAGATGTCCTGTGAAGATTTTTGGGAAGAGTTTTGTGATGGATTTGGTGTGTTTACCCTTGAACCAAATCAATGTAATCCTTGGAATGAACTGGTTGGAGTTCAACCATGTTCATATCAATTGTTATACTAAGACTGTGGAGTTTCCTGAGTTTGGTGATAGTGGAGAGTTGACGTTCCTGTCTGCTAGGCAAGTAGACAAGCTTATGGAAGATGAAACCTTGGTGTTTGCAATGTTTGCATCATTGCAGATTGATCGTGAAGCTGTAAGTGTCGACTTACCTGTTGTATGTGAATTTCCAGATGTGTTTCCAGATGACATCAGTGATTTGCCTCCAGAACGGGAAGTAGAGTTTGCGGTGGACTTAATACCAGTTACGAGTCCAGTGTCGATGGTTCCTTATCGGATGTCAGCTTCTGAGTTTAGTGAATTGAAGAAATAGTTAGAAGAATTGCTTGAGAAGAGGTTTGTTCGACCAAGTGTTTCTCCGTGGGGTGCTCCTGTGCTGTTAGTGAAGAAGAAGGACGGAAGTATAAGGTTGTGTGTTGATTATCGGCAATTGAATAAAGTGACTATCAAGAATAAGTATCCATTTCTGAGAATCGACGACTTGATGGATCAGTTATTATGTGCCTGTGTGTTTAGTAAGATTGATTTGAGGTCTGGTTATCATCAGATTCGTGTTAAGCCTGATGACATTCCGAAGACAACTTTTAGAACGAGGTATGGTCACTATGAATACACTGTGATGCCGTTTGGTGTGTCTAATGCACCTGGTGTGTTCATGGAGAATATGAATCAGATTTTTCATGAGTATATGGATCAGTTCGTGGTGGTTTTCATTGATGATATCCTGATATATTCTAAGTCTGAAGAAGAGCATGCTGAGCATTTGAGATCCGTGTTGCAAGTGTTGAAAGAGAAGAAGTTGTATGCAAAGCTGTCAAAGTGTGAATTCTGGTTGAAGGAGGTGAGTTTCCTTGGCCATGTGATTTCGAGTGGTGGAATTGCTGTAGATCCTTCCAAGATTGATGCTGTGTTACAGTGGGAGACTCTGAAGTCTGCTACTGAGATACGAAGTTTTCTGGGATTGACGGGTTATTACTGCAAGTTTATTGAGGGCTTTTCTAAGTTGGCATTACCTTTGACTCAGTTGACTCGAAATGGTCAATCGTTTGTGTGGGATGTAGCTTGCGAAGAAAGTTTTGTGGAATTGAAGAAGAAGTTGACGACCGCTCCAATGTTGATTTTGCCTAATCCGAGCGAATCTTTTGTGGTGTATTGTGATGCGTCGAAGATGGGTCTTGGTGGAGTATTGATGCAAAATGGATAAGTTGTTGCCTATGCTTCAAGACAATTGCGAGTTCATGAGAGGAATTATCCTACACGTGACTTGGAGTTGGCCGCTGTCGTAACCCAAAATTTGACCTCTCTTTTTGTTTTTGCATAAGCATGTGCACTCACATCGTTAGCATACGCGTTTACATTTTTTCCTTTGTGTTTTGACTGCAGGAATATTCAGGTTTTTAAGCCCGATTAATCGCATCATCACAAGGTCCTCACATTATCAAAATAAGCACAAGACAAGGGTTTCTATGCATATTTATCCAAACAAGAAGTGGAAAATCGAAACCGGGACCTCAACACTTGTTTTGAGTGATCTGGGCAATTTTTCCAGATTTGCTGTTTTTCAACTAAGTAACAGATTACTCAAACAGGGTAACAGATTACTCAGTGTAATTTTGCCAAATTTGCTATTTTTTCAACTGAGTAACAGATTACTCAAACAGGGTAATCGATTACTCAGTACGAATTTGTAATTTCCACTACATTTTGGGACAGCAGCCATGCATTCTCTTGGGTCTTTGTTTCTATTCTATTCTAGCATTGTGTGGAACATTCTAGACAGTTCAAGACCATTCAAGACATTTCCCTTACATTTATTCTATACTTCACTTTAAATTAAGTGCACCATGTTCCTTGTTTTCCAAGTAATGTGGATCTTTGGATGATGGAGTGCACCTTGGGATTGTTACCGAGTTGATCCTAACTAACCGAGTTAACCGCCTTAACTCGGTGAGTCAAGTGTAACTAACTCCAACCCTAACTCCAAACCTCCCAAAGCTAAGTCCAAACCAAAGCCCAAACCTCTCACACTCCATACCAAAAATCTATATAAACAAGGCTTCACTCATTTCACAAACCCTCCACAATCATTCACACAAATTCACACTTTCTTCACTCTCAATTCTCTCATTCTCCTCTGCATTTTTCTGCAACTTCTACACATTCCTCTTCATCTTCTTCACCAAACCTCACTAAAGCTCTTAATTATTGAAGAATAATAACTTTTCACATTGAAAGTGATTATTTCTTGAGCTTAACCTTCATCATTATTCCATGCTACTGAATTTTGTGGAGCTTTAATAGCTTTTGGATTCATCTCATGTAATCACTCCAAACTTCTTCGGTGATAATTCGCATTTCGGAGTTTTCGTCGAAATTTGCTCAGTTTCGCTACGGTTCGAAGTGCAAGTGTAGAATTCTCTGGTTTTCTCTGGTTTTCCTCACTTATCTTCATCATATTTCAAGCACAATAATTACCAAGCCAAATCTTCGGCTTGTAGGTTGGTCAATTCTCACTTAATTTATTGTTTCGCTCACTTTTGCGCGTTTCCGATGTAATTTCGATAGTTTTTACGGTTCGTTGGATAATGTGTTTGTGTGATCTTTGATGTTCATTTTTTATGCTTCCAATTAATGATTAATTGCTCATAATTCATGTAATTTTCGTGCACAAAATCATACCATGGCATTTGGTAGTTTGGATAAGTGATTAGGTGTTGAAAACTACTTTTGAATAGCTGTTTTTTGCTGTTTTTTTGCCACTGTTACAGTGGTAATCGGTTACTCAAAGAGAGTAATCGATTACTCAGCCTTTTTTTCACCAAATTCTACTATTTTTAAGCAAGTAATCGATTACCTACATAGGGTAATCGATTACCACTGTAACAGAGGGCCATTTTTGGTGTTTTTCAAGCTTGTTTGGCATCCTTTCCTCCTCTAACTTCCATGGATTGATATGCTTAATATTTATGGATGTTTTTAATGCAATTAACCTCTATTTAAAGCATATTTACATTAATTCAATGATTGATTTATCAATACTTGCAATTATGTGTGTTCTTGATTGTTGTTTGAACATGCTAAATCTTGCACAATCTTTGATCACTTGACACTTGATGTGTGATACATGCTAATATTTGTATGGCATTGTTTTTCATTTTCAATTCTTGATCACATTATGTTTGATCTACATTGAGCAAATTTAATCATGTACAATCAATAATTTACACCTTTTGCTTTAATGATTTTCCATTCTCTTTGGAAAATTGTTGGCATGATCATTCCCCTTTAATTGATTGATCGAAACCATGTTTCGATTAGTTGATCCTTCCCTTTCCTCTCTTTAGGCCTCCTTTAGAGCTTTCTCTCTCGTTCCCCCCGTGGAGTTGGAGTTTCGCGCTACGCCTTGCATCAAGCACTGTACGAATTGACGCCGTTACGCTATCTGTTTCTCTCCGCAGGTGCACTGTACAACATTGGAGTTGTTGCGCCGTCCATTTCAATTTCCGCATTATACTTTGAGCGTTAGAGAAGGAATGAGGATGGTTGTCCTACCCTCATTCTGACTATTTCTTGAGTAATGGCATTTGGCCATCTCTTTCGAGAATAGTCACCTCTATCCTCAAGCTGTAGTGTTGCTCCTTCCCCAATCAGATTCATCCTTGATCACTTGTGCTCTTCTCATTTTTTCCTTTTTGATCAATCACCTCCCTTCTTGGTTAATATCATTATTCTTGCGCTAGCAATCTCCCTTTGTTTCATTACTCCTTTCTTCTTGTAATCAATCATTGCCTTTTGATTCCCCTGAAGAATCTCAATCTCTTTTCTGCGGTTAATCACAATCTGTCTGTTAAAATCGTAAATCCCCTGGAGTTCACAAGCTTCTTCTGGTTCTTCTCCCTTTGTTGGTCAATCACTGCTTGTCAGTTAAAAACACCAATGTTTTCACTCCTTATCAGTTAATCACAGTCCGTCTGTTAATACTGAACCCTTTCTCGAGTTAATCACTTTCTCTTGGTTAATCACTCGCTTTTCTCTTCAGTTAACCACAGTTCGTCTGTTAAAATACTGAACCCTTTCTCGAGTTAATCACCTTCTCTTGGTTAATCACTCGCTTTTCTCTTCAGTTAACCACAGTACGTCTGTTAAAATACTGAACCCTTTCTCGAGTTAATCACCTTCTTTTGGTTAATCACTCGCTTTTCTCTTTGGTTAATCACAGTCCGTCTGTAAACACCGAATCCCTTGCAGTTGGCAACCTTTCTTGGTTCGAATACTTGCACCCTTGGGCTAGTAACCTCTTTTGGTTCAATGCCTTTTCTTCGTTGGTCAAATGCTGTTTGTTCAGTCGTTGCCAACATCCCTTTTGGGTTACGACCTTCGCTCGGTCCTACACCCGTTCTTTGGTTGATCACAGTTTCTCTGTTAAAACTAATGCTTCTCTATCCCCACTGATTTGCAGTCCTTTCTTTCTTCGGTTAACCACTGTTCATCAGTTAATATACCGAGGCCCCTTCAGAGTCAAACACTTTTTCTTGGTTCAGCACTCTCCCTCTGGGTTTATCACAGTCCGTCTGTTGACACCAGCTTTCTTTTCCCCGCCAGGGTCTACTCTCTTTCTTCGGTTAACCACTGCCAGCCAGTTAATATACCGAGTCTCCTTTTTCTCTTAGTTATGACACCATCCCTTTATTTGGATCTTCCAGCGAAGTCCTTTCTATTCCCTATGCTCTTACTTTCTTGGTTTTGACACCGTTTCTCTTTGTTATCCCCAGCGGAGTTTCTTTCATTCTTGGTTTTGACACTATTCTTTTCCTATTCTTTTGTGCAAACTCTCTTACTGCGGGGTCTTCCCCAATAGAGTTTTTCTTTCATTCTCGCTCTTGGTTTTGACACCACTTCTTTCATCTCCTTGTTTCTTTCTTGTTTTGTTTTCCGTCCAGTTCCCCGAACTACGGAAGCTCTGATTTTGCATTCTTCTGAATGTATGATACGTAGGCATGAGACGCAATGTCTCGGCGAGCACACTTCCACCCTTCCTTCCTTCTCCCTTTCTTCTTTTTCTTTCTGTCCCCTAGTTCCATGAACTACGACGCTCTGATTTTCTCATTGCACTATGAGGGTACGTAGGCACGAGGAATTTGTTCCTCCGCGAGCACTTTCTTTCTTTCTTTTCTTTTTCCCTTTCTTTCTCTCTCTCCTTTCTTTAGCTAGATGCCTTTAGATAAATAACCCATCCAAGCCTAGAAGCAAGCGAAATGGTTCCCGTCGAGTACGATGGATGCGTTAGGTGCTAATACCTTCCTTTCGCATAACCGACCCCCCGTTCCCGTTTCTCTTCCCCTTGGGTTTTATCGATATTTTCCCTGTCCTTTGGGACTAAATAAAGTTCGGTGGCGACTCTGTTGTATCTTTGAGTGTGCGATTCACTTAGGTAGATTTCCAGCCATCTTCAGCTGGCGACTCTGCTGGGGACAAATTGACCTCTTGCTGGTCCATCCCTTGAGGGGTCTCGCCTAGTTTTGTTTGCTTTCTTGCTTGTTTGGGTGTTTATCTTCTGCGCTTTACTAGTTTTATCTTTATGCCTTATCTGCTTTATGTTTATTTATTGCATTTCTTTACTGCTTTGAATATTCATATGCCGCATACTCTGGATATTTGCTATTTTCTGCTGTTGGCGGGTTGGGTTGCTACTTGAGAGATAAGCCCAATACCCAGGCTTGAGTATACATCCAGGATTAGAGTGGAAAGTAGTGTGACTTGTGTGGCATTTGGCAAGACTTAGTATACACGAAAACTCCACATCCAGATGAGGTTTTCTTTGGTAATATTCTATCCTGCGCATTTGGGGCAGACGATGGAATTTAACCTGGAAAAGTGTCGACTCTGGCGACCAGTCCCGAGAACTCAGTTGCGGTACTCCTCCCAAGGAGCGATAATGGCAGATAAGAAATGGCAAACCCATTACGCTTCCTTGATCCGATGACCCAAAGCTGGGAACTTGCCATAGGATGACCCATTTTTTTTGGGGGAATCAATGGACGACCTCTTTGTTTGGCGATAGTATTGTACCCCGAGGGATGAATGTACTATTGCTTCTCAAATCGAGAATCCGAAACTGAGAATCCCGCTTTCTAGGAACTACCTGTGAGGGGGATATTGGGTTTTTTCTGCAGGGAACCAAGACTCTTCCAATCTTTGTTCTCTCATTGTGTCAGATCTCGCATCAACACAACACTACCTTTGCAGATGTTCAGATTTGACTATTCAGACTATGCTGGCTTGTTGATTCTGATGTTGCATATCATCTCATCATGTCAAATTAATTTTTGCATAAGCATTTTAAAAACTTTATTGTTGCATAAATTGCATTCATTCATGCCCGCATATGCACGTCCCTTCATCCGAAACTATTGCTCATCCTTGTCCGCATTCCTTGTAGCAAGACGACGACTCGACATCGGTATTTTACTCGCTCAAGCAAATCCCGAATCATGGCTGACTTCGAAGCTGAGAACGCTGCTTACAAGGAAACTCTGGCACAATTCCAAGGTCGGATGGATCAGTTTCAGACGAACATTAATGCCATTATGGAGTTTCTTCGTGCTCAGAGGGATACTGCTGCTGCTGCCACTGTTGTTGCAACCACTACTGATGTAACTGTTGTCACTCCTGTTGTGACAGTTCCTCCTGTTGTTACAGCTACTCCTGCTGTTGTTGTTCCTTCTCCTGTTAGAGTTAAAGTACCAGTTGAGCCTGTGAATCAGCCTGCTGTTCAGCCTAGTTTGAACCAGATGCCCGCTGGTTTCCCTTGGGGCATGCCTCCGAATTACACTCCTCAGATTGCAAATAATGGTAGTGCCTTCATGCCATATCAACCTTTTGTTGCGCCCATGCCTAATGGGAATGCTGCTTCCTATCCATGGGTCATGCCTACTCCAGTCCTGCCTCCAGCGGTGAATGATGATCCTGATAATCTTCAGGCTCAAACTCATCAAACTGCCGGATTGGTTGATACTGAAACTCCCGATGATGAAGAGCATGCGTATAGAGGTCCTCCTATTAATGTTCTGGTTTCGTCTCAAGTTGCTCAAACTGCTGTTCCGAATGTTCATCCTAGGATGTTCTACCCTGGGGCCTCTTCCTCAGCTGCTGGGGTACCTCCTCCAAATTATCTGTATGGTGTTCTAATGGGTCAGAATGCTGGTCAGATGGTTAATCCTGGTTTGGTTTATCCTTCTCAGTTTGCTACTTCGCAAGTTCACGCTCATGCCGCTTCTCAGCTGCCAAATCCTCATATTCTTGTTAGGCCCACTAATCAGAGTAGATCTGTTGACTACAAGTTGTTGGAAGATCGTATCAGAGCTATTGAAGGGTTCTCTGCTTTTGGCATGGAAGCCAAAGACTTGTGTCTGGTTCCGAATGTTGTGTTGCCACAGAAATTCAAGATACCTGATTTGCCAAAGTATAAAGGTTTGAGCTGTCCGCGTAGTCACATCACTATGTACTGCAGGAAGATGACATCCCATATTGATAACGATGAATTGCTTGTTCATTGTTTTCAAGATAATTTGTCTGGCGCTTCATTAGATTGGTACATGGGCTTGGAGCGTAGCAAAATCCGTACTTGGAGGGATTTGTCTGAAGCGTTCGTGAGACAATACAAATATAACCTTGATCTGGCGCCAACTAGATTCCAATTGCAGAATCAGTCCCAGCGCTCAGCTGAAACATTCAAGGAGTATGCACAAAGATGGCGTGAGATGGCATCTCGTGTGCGACCGACTCTCTCTGATAATGAGTTGGTTGACATCTTTATGGGTACATTGCAAGGATCTTACTATGAGAAAATGGTGGGTAGTTCTTCATCGAACTTCGATGATGTTGTAATGATTGGTGAACGGATTGAAAATGGTTTGAAGACTGGAAAGATTCCTAGTGCTACTTCCCAGCAGCCAGCCACTCGGAAATCTCAAAACAGTCAGTCCAAGAAAAAGGAAGGTGAAGCCAACGCTATGACAACTCAAATTTCTTCTCCATATCAAGCTCCCATGGCTCCTATGCCATACTATCCATATCCCCACATTGCTGCTTGTAGCAAGCGATTTTGGACGCAGTTCTTAAGCGCTGTCGCTCTTTGGGGTTTACTACAGGTTGATTCATTTTTTATCCTATTGTGAACTGACTAAGGAAGGGAAATAGATGTCTCCAATTAACCCTGTTTGCATACTGAGTTTAAACAGCGGTCTGTTAGGTTACGGATGCTATATGGTAATGGGGCCTTTCTTTCTTCTTACTTTATTAAGGTGGAAAACTGGGACTATTCATGGGGAATTTGTCAGATTGGGTGGAGATAGGGGACTTTAGGTTTTTTGATTAGTGTGCTCGCTAAGATTTTTCTTTCAATCTTATGCCTACGTATTCCCGTTTACCGAAACAGGGAAATCAGAGCGTTCGTAGTTTCTCCTATTCTATGAGAGGAAATGGGTGTTTTGGTGTCTTGTTCAAAGCCCAAGACGTGAAGCGAAAGGTGATCTATATCTTTTTCAAAGCCCAAGATGTGAAGCTGAAGGGTCTATTTGTATCTTGTTCGAAGCCCAAGATGTGAAGCTAAAAGGTGTTGTCTTTAGAGAGAATTTGTCATCTCTAAAGAGGGTCTGTTTGTCACAACTGTTTATAAAGGAGAATTACTTTAACCGGAATATGTGAATCCGGAAATGCCATAATTTCCTTTATAAGGGGTTCCAACCTGAAGGAGAAGACTTTAACTCAGTGTAGAGCAATGCTATCTTTCCTTAGGAATTTTTCATGCTAAAAGAGGGAGAGTGACATGGACGTAAATAATCCATAGGCTTGCCGCTTACAGCGATTAGATGAAGGGGAAGGAGTTGTTGATGTTTGTGTACTGTGAACGAGGCACAACTCTGATGCTAAAAGGTTGATTGACTCAACCTGGGTTTTCCTTATACAAAGCCTAAGAGGAGGCTATTGGCCCAACAAAAGGGAGTTTTTATGTGTCTCGTACGAAGCCCGAGAGAGAGAGGCTAAAAGGGTTTGACTCAACAAAAGACTCTTTTATACTCAACAAGAGAGTGTTTTTGTATCTCGTACGAAGCCCGAGATGGAGGCTAAAAGGGAGATTAGCTCAACAAGAGAGCCTTTTATACTCAACAAGAGAGTGTTTTGGTATCTCGTACGAAGCCCGAGATGGAGGATAAAAGGTTTGACTCAACAAGAGAGTCTTTGTATCTCGTACGAAGCCCGAGATGGAGGCTAAAAGGGTACTGTTTCAGTTGAGTGATAGGTCCAGTATGTTGGTTCAACGAGAAAATCAGTTCTTATATGAGTAACAATGTACTCATGGATTTGGTCTGAGAACGGGATTGTTTCTTGTTCTTTAAGGAAATGGGAAATCCAAAGGGTATTGAGACTATCCGAGTCTACGGGTGTCTTCCTATTTTTGAAAGGGACTTGAGAATGTCTTTGAGACTCAAGGAAATTAGACTGTCCAAGTCTAGAGTTTTATCTTTTGTATTATGCTTAAAGAAACAGTAGTAGTACGTTCACGGTAGAAAGATCTAGACTCTTTGAAAGACTGTTCTATTAAGATGACTAATTTCTATTCCTATACCTCTAGGAGGTCGTCGGGACAATTTGTACGAAGCCCAAGAGGAGGCTGGAAACTTTTAAGAAGCCGAGGGACAATTTGTACGAAGCCCAAGAGGAGGCTATCATTCCCGGGGGAAGAAATCATTTATACGAAGCCTAAGAGGAGGCTGTGAATACTTCTAAGAAGCCGACGGGTCCTTGTACAACGCCTAAGAGGAGGCGGGGATGCTTTTAAGAAGCCTGTGGGTCCCCAAACCCTGAGAAGTTCAAAACAGGCTATTCACAAAGAATAGATCAAGCCAGGAAAGTTCGAGAATTTGTAAGAAACTCAAGGGATGCAATTCACGGAGAAGAGATAATCTCTGGGGAGTAGAGTTTCTTGACAATTCCTAAGGAGGACAGCCGAAGAGAAGACTGTATCTGGTGCTCCTATGGGGGATCTAGTATTGTCTATTTCTAAGAATGATCGAAACGACTTTACCTAGTGCTAGACGTAGTTGCCGGGGAAACTCTAAATATCTATACTATTATTACACAGTCGATATGAGTTTATGAAAGAAGACTTACTGTGAAACAGCCCCACAATACAATTATATGTATATGAAAGAGGTAAATGAAAGCATATAAACACTTACTCGGTTGTAGAGCTTCCATGCTGTTTGGTTAGTTGTTCAACAAAGAAAGATTGAAAACAACAGTATATTTAAATCAAAGGAGAAAGTGCTTTGAAAAGAAATATTGGGGCTTACAGCTCAAGGAGAGGCCCGGGGTTTTATCACTGATCGCACTATCGTTTTGTGCAGAGGGACTTATACAAGTAACTGAGGCCTGAAAAAGGTTTTCTGTACAAAGGGATGGGTCTTACACTCTCTCAAGAGGCCCAAGTGAGTTTTGAGAAAAGAAATGGGTCTTACTACTCGAGGGTAGGCCCAATGGTTAATTTTGAAAAGGGCGACGATCGCGCTGAGGTTTTGGAAACATCGTGCGACTTATACAAGTGATTGAGGCCCAAATTATTTATGTACAAAAAGGGGTGGGTCTTACACTCTATTAGAGGCCCAAAGTGTATTTTAGGAAAAGAAATGGAGCTTACAACACGAGGGGAGGCCCAGATGATTTTCAGTTTGAAAATGGCGATCGGGCCGAGATTTTTAACGTATCGGGACTTATATAATAACTGAGGCCCAAAATATTTTTGTACAAAAAGGGTTGGGTCTTACACTCTATTAGAGGCCCAAAAGTGTTTGAAAAAGATTAGTTAGGGTGAAAATCAAAGAAACCCCAATTTCATTTTTTAAAGGCATTTTTCAAAGAAAAATCAAGTAAAAAAATGATAAAAATATCAAATAAAATCATTAATCATGTTATAAACAATGATTAAGGTTTATGAAAAAGTATTTTATCCACATGAATATTTAAAATCATTTTGGTTTTAAAAATCAAGAAAAAGAAATCATGTTAAAAACATTTAAAACAATTTAAAACAATATTTTTGAATATATTAAAAATATATCAAATAATAATATTTTTTGTGATTTTTTGGTGGATTAAAATATTATGGAGTATGAATAAGAAGTGTGTAAAACAGAATTGGAAAATGATGATTTTTGCTATGTAAAAGAATTGGTTGAGTTTTGAAGATAAACTAAGAAAAAGAGGAAAGATGTCACAAAATCACATTCGACATCTTTCATGAGTTTTGAAGATAAGAGAAAAAGGGAAGATGTCACAACATCACATTCGACATCTTAAAAAACCAGAACTGCACCTTGGTTTTCAACATCTTTGCTATCAAACTTCAAACATTCATAACTCTCTCAATTTTTAACGAAATTGAAATCCGTAAGAACCTATCTTGACCAATTTTTCGCAAGGAATCCAATAGTATCACTCATACATACTGAAACTTAATGTACAACACACACAAGGCAAAAAAACAGAACTGCATGTTGATTTTAAACATCTTTGCTTATCAAACTTTCAACCCTCATAACTCTCTCAATTTTTAACGAAATTAAAATCCGTAAGAACCTATCTTGACCAATTTTTTGCAAGGAATCCAATGGTATCACTCATACATACTGAAACTTAATGTACAACACCCACAAGGCAAAAAACCAGATCTGCACCTTAAGTTTAAAACAACATAAACTCCACATATAAACATGTTAAAGTGCAAACAATAGGAGGATCATAACATACACATTAAGGACTACATTTTTACTTCAAGAATTGTTCAATATGATGCATGTATGTGGACATCAAAGGAAAGCATGATTCAAAGAATTGAAGTTGTGAATTTTACCTCTTTTTTGGAGATTTTGAGCAACCTACCAAGTGCTTTATTCCAAAAATGATTTGATGCTTTGGACACCCTCAAATGATCTCTTAGAAGCTTTTAGGATAGTTGGAATCAGCTGGAACCTGTAAAAACAAAAACTGGCCCTTTCTTGCAAAAGGGGTTAAAATGGCCAAAGTGACAACTCTCTCAAATGGTGTTCCAGATGTTGGGAACCATTTGGGATAATTCAAGGATGATATTTGGAGTGTGTTTGAGGTTCTATCTGGTTTGGAAAGTGACTGAATCAAGACATGGCTTGAAAAATGCAAAAAGTCCAATTTTGAGGTTTTGAGAGGTGACTTTGTGATTTTGGTGTTACAGGTCACTTGTGATAGTTTGGATCACCTACATATGATGTTTATGAGGTGTTAGGATCATGAGATGTGATGGAAATGCTCTCTAACGCAAAAACTCAGAATTACCTTACTAAAGAAGGCATTTTGGAGTGAAAGAAGTGATTTTGAGGAAAGCATCTGTTTGATGGCTTTGGTGTACTCAAACTGAGCACAAATGAGCTCTATTTATAGTAGAGCAAGTTTGTTTTGGCAGAAATAGTGAATGGTGGCTGCAACAGAGGTTTGTTCAATGTTGGCCAATGAAAATCCAAGTCTCCTCTAGCCATTGACTAGAGGTTAGAGCACAGGCCTTTGGTTCCCTAGTTGTTGGATGAATCTTGACTGAATTCAGTTGGAGGAAGCTCAGTTCATGCCACCTCTAAGCATCCATTAAATGCTCTAAACCAAAATTGGAGTCTTGTCCCTCTTTTAGGGTTTTTTAGGTTTGGCATGCTACTTGTGGAATCTTGGACTTGGGAGGCTCATGGATCAGATCATCCCCCTTGGATTTGATCCTCAGATGCGTCCAAAATGATGACAAGGCTTGGAAATTTGTGTGGCACAATAAATGTGCAAATCTGTCCTGAAACATGTCTTAAAAATCAGCTGCAACAAGCCTTGTTGTAAAATCCATAACTTCTTGATCAAGAATGATAAATGGCTGTTCCAGGACTCTATGGAAAGCTGAGATGACATACTTCAACTTTGATGTTTGACCCTAGACTTGGTTCAACATGGATCATGGAGAAAAACAACCTTGAAGTTGGGACATTCTTCCTGGAAAAATATTAATTATGTCATATGAAATGTTGGAACATCTGACAACTTTGAACATTAATAATTCCAAACTTTAATCACTTGTATCTTTTAATCCACTATGATATTTTGAGTTGAAGTGAATTGCATCTTTGATGCATGTCTTGCATGGTAACAAAGCTTGAAAATTGTGTGGCACAAGAAAAAGTGCACAAAATCTGTCCTAAAAAACAGCTGCAGCAAGCCTTCTTGTAAAGTCCATAACGTCCTGCTCGAGTGTGATAAATGGATGTTCTACAACTTTCTGGAAAGCTGAGATAACGTACTTCAACTTTGATGTTCAAGGTTTGTGAAGATAAGACTTGTAAAGTTGTCAAAAATGACCTTGAACTTGTGTGATCAAATCTGTCCTACAAGCTGTCATGAAAATTCTGTTTTATCAATGCCCTTTGCAGAGGCCATAACTTTCTGCTCGAGAATGATAAATGAGCTTTCTAGGACTTTCTGGAAAGGGGAGATGATGTACTTCAACTTTCATGCCCAGGGTTTTTCCTGAATCAACTTGGATCATGGAGAAAAACATCCTTGAAGTTGGGACATTCTTGCTGGAAAAATATTAATGATGTCCTATGAAATGTCAGAACATTGGACATTAAGAATTCCCAACTTTGATCATTTATATCTTTTAATCCTTATGATATTTTGAGTTGATTCCTTCTACAATGTTGAAGTATCAAATACCCTCTTTAAAAGTAGCTCTTATGCAAAATCAATGGATGCTTGGATCAATAGTTACAACCTTGAAAAGTTGTGCACTTGAACATGATTTTAACTTAGAAAAAATTTCTAAGTTTCTTTCAATTTGATCAATTTTGCAATTTTGCATGATTTCTTGATTTAAATTTGATCAAATTAAATCATCCATCATATTTTCTTGAGTAATGGCTTGTGAAGCTCAAAGTTAACCAAAAGTCAAACTTTGACTTTCTGCGTCAGTTGACTTTGTATTAGATGAACTTGAGGCTTGATCCACTTGAAATGTTGCACTCTTGTGCTTAATTCTTGATGTGGGAGTCCTCTTGCTCCTTCATGGGTGTTTAAGGGGTTAGACAAGTTGAAGATCATGTCATTCCTTGATTGATCCTTTGTCTAAAGGCTCTGAGAGGGCTTGAAACCCTAAGCTTGATTGTAGTGTATGCTCAACAATTTCTTGAGGAGGTTGATGAGGCACAAAGGTACATCCATATTGTGATGATGATTTGCACAATGATGGGAAATCTTAGTGGTCAAAATTTGGGGTATGACACTGCTGCGCAGTATCAACAATCTTGATATCAATATCATCCGCAACAACCAGTTCAGAATGCTCAGAATCAGCAACAGAATCAACAGAACAAAAATCAGCAGAATCAAGCCCGTCAGAACAACAACAGTCAAGAAAGACGTAAGCGTCCGAATTTTGATAGAATTCCGGTGTCATACACAGAACTGTTTCCTTATTTGGTTCACCAAGGGGCAATTGTCCCCAAGCGGATTGCGCCCGCAATTCCTCCATTTGGCCTGAAGCATAACCCAAATGCGTCCTGTGCCTATCATGATGGATACATAAGACATGCAACAGAGGATTGCTTTATTTTCAAAACCAAAGTTCAGGAACTCATTGATAAGAAAGTTCTGACTTTTGCTGAGGCAGGACCTAACATTCAGAATAATCCGTTGCCGAATCACGGTGGACCTGCAGTTAATATGATTGAGGATAATTACAGGGCTGAATTGATCATGGATGTTGATGAAGTAAAGACCCCGATGGCTGTGGTTTTCAAGAGATTGAAGGAACATGGGCTTTTGAAAGGGTTGCATGATAAGTGCCTGATTTGTGACGATAATCCCAACCAGTGTCGAAGGCTGAAGGGTTGTGTCCAGATTTTGATGAACCGTGGCGAAGTGCAATTTGCCAGATCTAAACCTATTGAGGAAGTTGCTACTATTGAGCCGTTCACCATCGTCTACAGGAAGGTTCCTGTGGAATCTCCTAAGTAGAAGAGGGTGCAACCCATCGTGGTTTGTCCGCCGAAGCCGTTTCCGTATCAGAATTCTAAGGAGGTACCCTGGAAGTATGGGTCTACCATGTTTTCTGGAGTTCAAGAGATAAGGTTCGCCGAATCTGAGATCGTGAATGTCACAGCTAGTGGAGGTATGACTCGTAGTGGACGTGTGTTTGCTCCGAAGGTCACTACAAAGCCTTTTCAAGTTCCAACTGTTGTTCCTCCTAAGGAAACGCCTGCATCTGCAACCCCTGTTGGTCGACAAGGGGCATCTTCTGCCGCAGTTCCAGTACTGATTATCCCGTCTGAGGATGTTTCAAAGAGCAAGGAGACTCTTGATGATCAAGAGTTCCTTAAGTTGATCAAGAAAAGTGACTTTAAAATTGTGGATCAGCTGGGTCAGACTCCCTCGAGGATCTCAATTTTGTCCTTACTCATGAGTTTGCCTGCGCATAGATCAGCTTTGTTGAAAGTTTTGAACAGCGCCCATGTTATGCATGACATATTTGTCATCGAATTCGATGATGTAGTGGCCAACATAACTACAAGTCGGTATTTAGGTTTCAATGAATCAGAATTGCCTCCTGAAGGAACTGCCCACAATAAAGCTCTGCACATATCTGTAACCTGCACAAACATCCTGTTATCTCGTGTTCTAGTAGATACCAGTTCTTCTCTCAATGTGATGCCTAAGGGCACATTGAGTCAATTACCAGTGGAGGGAATCGAGATGAGACCAAGTGCCTTAGTTGTTAGAGCCTTTGACGGGTCTTGAAGACAGGTCATTGGAGAAGTGGACTTACCTATCAACATTGGGACGCATCTGTTTACCATTACTTTCCAAGTGATGGATATCAATCCTGCGTACAGTTTCCTATTGGGTCGTCCATGGATCCACGCGGCCAGGGCAGTTACCTCCACTTTGTATCAGAAGTTGAAATTCATATTTGACGATCAGCTTGTCATTGTCTGTGGTGAAGAAGATTTGATTGTAAGCGAGTTATCATCTTTCCGATATGCCGAGACCGAAGAAGGCATAGCTGAGGTGCCGTTGCAGTGTCTCGAGTTCGAAGATGTCAGCTCTGCTTCAACTAGTCAAAGTAGATCACCACATTTGACTTTAGCATCTGCTAAGAGCGCTAAAGAGACCAACAATAGAAGTGCCTTGCCCAACTAGGGGCATGTGATTGATGTAGTTGAGAAGCATAACCATTTTGGAGTGGGCTATCATCCTGGTCGTCAATATGGTTCCTCTGATCAGAAGCAATGCAACTTTGTCAAGTTCCACAGCGCAGGTTTCAAACAGGGTGACATCGTGGCAGCTGCTGATGATGCTGGTCCCAGTAATCAGACTTCAAGCTTTGTGCGCAAGTGTCCGCCGGGTTTCAAGCTCAACAATTGGACATCTACCGTGATTCCTGTGGTTTTCCCATATAACATGTAATGCATTTTGCTTTCTCATTCCCTCGTCCTCGCCCGAGACGAGTGGATAGCTTGTAAAGGGCCTCGCGTTTTTGCAATATTATGTGATCAATAAATGAAATTTTGTTGCCTTCAAAATCATGCTCTATTTTCTTTCTTTATTTTACTTTTTCACAAAACAAATGGCAAAAGTTTCTTTTCTTTTTCACTTTTTAAATAGCTCATTCTAAACATATTCATAAACATGCAGAACTAATAAAAGCATTGATAACAACATGGCAAACATCCATTGTAATTCTGGAATTCCAATTAACCAAGCCGAAGAAGAAGATAAGGGAGATTGTGAATTACCGGCTGAACTGGCAAGGCTCCTTGAGCACGAGCGTAGAGAGATTCAGCCACACAAAGAGCCAATGGAAGTTGTCAATCTTGGTACTGATGAGGTCAAAAGAGAAGTCAAGGTTGGTGCATCCCTCACAGAGCATGTACACTCAGAGTTGGTCAAGTTGTTGAAAGAGTATATTGATATCTTCACCTGGTCCTATCAAGATATGCCTGGGTTGGATACCAACATCGTTGAACATCACTTTCCACTCAAACCCGGATGTCCTCCTGTTAAGCAGAAGCTCAGGAAGACTAGACCTGACATGGCACTCAAAATCAAAGAAGAGGTAAAGAAACAGCTTGACGCTGGGTTCCTAGCCACTTCCGAATATCCTGAATGGGTTGCCAACATCGTCCCAGTTCCCAAGAAGGACGGCAAAGTCAGAATGTATGTGGATTATCGAGATCTCAACAAGGCAAGCCCAAAGGATGATTTTACTTTGCCTCATATTGATGTCTTGGTAGACAACACAGTGCAGTTCTCGGTCTTCTCCTTCATGGACGGGTTTTCAGGATATAATCAGATCAAGATGTCCCCAACTGGTATGGAGAAGACTACTTTCATCACGCCATGGGGTACATATTGTTACAAAGTCATGCCATTCAGTCTAAAGAATGCAGTGGCAACATACCAGCGTGCCATGACAACCCTCTTTCACGATATGATTCATAAAGAGATTGAGGTTTACGTGGACGATATGATTGCCAAGTCCAAAACTGAAGATGATCACCTGGTTCATCTGAAGAAGCTGTTTGACAAACTCTGAAAGTTTAGACTGCGGTTGAATCCGGCGAAGTGCACCTTCGGAGTTCGATCTGGTAAACTGTTGGGCTTTGTTGTAAGTCAGAAGGGCATTGAAGTTGATCCTGATAAGGTTCGGGCAATTCAGAACATGCCGCCTCCCAAAACAGAAAAAGAAGTCTGTGGCTTTCTGGGCAGACTCAATTACATTTCAAGGTTCATTTCTCATTTGACGGCTACCTGTGAACCCATGTTCAAATTACTAAGAAAAAATCAATCTGTTGAATGGAATAATGATTGTTAGGAAGCATTTGACAAAATAAAATAATACTTGCAAGAACCACCGATCTTAGTACTGCCGGTTCCTGGTAGGCCTTTAATCATGTATCTCACCGTTATCGATGAATCGATGGGGTGTGTATTGGGTCAACATGACGACACTGGCAGAAAAAAACACGCAATATACTATCTGAGCAAGAAGTTCACTGATTGTGAGACCAGATACTCACTCTTGGAGAAAACTTGTTGTGCTTTGGTCTGGGTTGCTCGACGCCTACGACAATACATGATTTGCCATACTACTTTGTTGATATCCAAAATGGATCCGATAAAGTACATCTTTGAAAAGCCTGCTGTCTCTCGAAGGATTGCTCGGTGGCAGATGCTGTTAACTGAGTATGATATCCAGCATGTTACCCATAAAGCAATAAAAGGGAGTGTCTTGTCTGACTACATTGCTCATCAATCTGTAGAGGGTTATCAACAGATGAAGTTTGACTTTCCCGATGAGGATGTCCTGTTTATCAGAGATTATGAGACTCCAGATCCTGACATATGACCCGAACCAGGGGCGCGATGGACACTCGTGTTCGACGGTGCCTCAAATGCTAAAGGTCATGGAATTGGGGCTATCCTTATCTCTCCAACGGGTTTTCACCTTCCCTTCACTGCCATATTATGCTTTGCATGCACCAACAATATGGCTGAATACAAAGCATGTATCTACGGTATTGAAGTGGCTATTGACATGAGAATCAAGATTCTTGAGGTCTATGGAGATTCTGCCTTGGTCATCGGTCAAGTCAGAGGGAACTTTGTGACTCGGGATTCCAAGCTGGTTCCATACCAACAATACATAGCGAAGTTGATTCCTTACTTTGATGAGATCACTTTTCATCATATTCCTAGAGAGGAAAATCAACTAGCTGATGTTCTTGCCACTCTAGCATCCATGTTCAAGGTCAAGTGGAAGAATAAAGCTCCTCATATTTGCATTGATCACTTGAACGAACCAGCACACTGTTTAGCAATTGAGGATGAGTCTGATGACAAGCCTTGGTTCTACGATATTAAAAGATATCTGGAAAAACAGGAATATCCCGAGGGTATCACCATCACTGACAAGAGCTTAGGCGGCTTGCGCCAAATTCTTCTTAAGTGGTGGTATACTGTACAAGAGGAATTATGATTTCGTGTTGCTCAGATGCGTGGATAGACACGAAGCACACACGATTATAAGGTCCATACATGAGGGCTACGAGGGTGTACATACTAAAGGTTCTGCTATGGCCAAGAAGATCCTTCGGGCTGGGTATTACTGGACAACAATGGAGGTAGATTGTTACAACTTTGCCAAAAGATGTCAAAAGTTCCAAATCTACGGAGACAAGATCCACGTGCCTCCAACTCCATTGAATGTCTTGACAGCGCCATGGCCATTCTCCATGTGGGGTATAGATATGATTGGAATGATCGAGCAGAAGGCTTCCAACGGTCATCGATTTATTCTGGTTGCTATCGATTACTTCACCAAGTGGGTTGAAGATGCTTCCTATGCAAATGTTACACGACAAGTGGTTGCTAGATTTATCAAGAAAGAGATAATCTATCGCTATGGCATTCCTAGCAACATTATCACAGACAATGCAAGCAACCTGAACAACAATATGATGAAGGAGTTGTGTCAAGAATTTAAGATCGAGCACCACAACTCTTCACCATATCGGCCCAAGATGAATGACGCCGTTGAAGCAGCAAACAAAAACATCAAGAGGATTGTCCAGAAAATGGTCAGGACTTACAAAGATTGGCATGAAATGCTTCCCTTTGCACTGCATGGCTATAGAACTTCAGTTTGCACTTCTACGGGGGAAACTCCGTACTCACTTGTGTATGGTATGGAGGCTGTTCTACCCATCGAAGTCAAAATTCCTTCGCTCAGAGTCATCATGGAACCAGATCTTGATGAAGCCGAATGGGTTAAATCCAGATACGACCAGCTGAATCTCATCGAAGAGAAGAGCCTTGCAGCCGTTTGTCATGGTCAATTGTATCAGAGATGCCTCAAGCGAGCTTTTGACAAGAAAATTCTTCCTCGAACATTCTGTGAAGGCGAACTCGTGTTCAAGAGATATTCACCTGTTCACTCGGATCCACGAGGCAAGTGGACTCCCAATTACGAAGGACCCTTTATTGTTAAGAAGGCCTTCTCAGGCGGAGCCCTGATCCTCACCACAATGGATGGGGAGGAGTTGCCATCGCCCGTGAACTCCGATACAGTCAAAAAATATTATGCCTGAAAAAAAAATGGATAAAAGTCCGCTAGATTGACATCCGCTAGGACAATCTAGGCAAAAATGGACGTCCCGATGGACCAAAAAAAAAAGAAATGTCCATGCAAAATTTAGGGACAACGAAAAAAAAACAATAATAGCCCCCGCTAAGTTGAAAACCCGAAAGGGCGATTTAGGCAAAAATGGGCATCCCGGTGGACGAAAAAAAAAAGTGAAAACATGTCCAGGCAAAAATTCGGGATAAAGGCATTGACTGTGAACACTTGAGCCTCTTTTTCCTCATGGCTAGACCTCAGACGGTTACAGAACATTCCAATCATCATCGTCTGGTGCAAGGCGTTGGAACCTAGACTTACATTGGATGGTGGCCAATGTTGTAAGTAATGCAATGCATGATTTCCCTTTGCCATTTACACTTGTTTTTCAATTTTATTGCAAATTTCCTCATCAAGGATTTTGCATCCTTGTACACACTTTATGTACAAAAATTTCACATTCAATAAAATGCATTTTTGTTACCTCAATTTGTTTTCATTCCAGTATTTTATTTGCAAAATAAACAATTATTTGTGATCACATAATACTAAAAAACGATTGAGAACAATAAAAAGCTAAATCAATCGAGAAAGCAATATGCATTGCATGTGTTACTAGTAACTCCTGCAGGGTGATCGGTAATATCCATTGGTAAGCCTAACACCTGGTCGGCAATGTTTTGATTCAGTGAAGAAGTTGTTATTTCCTCAGCAGTTCATCAGCAGAGTCATCATCCTCCCCGGCAGGTTGCCAAGGTGTTCCCCAGAAAAGACGCTTTGCCCTTTCTTCCCCCAGCAAGGGTTGTGCGTCATTTCTTATGATTAGGAACTATCTGTCACCAGCAGCAGTGGTTTCTCCTCAGCTGAGTCAGCATGATTCGGGAATCTCTTTTCCCCAAGCAGAGCTAGTCTTGGTAGAAAGGATGTACCTGGTTCTTTCATCCCCAATAGAGACAGCCATGGTGATTTAGAAACCTGAGATGTCCTCGGTTTCATTCCTCGGCAAGATCATCATCCTTCGTGAACCCTCTTCTCCAGCAGAGTTTATCTTTATCTATGAATCCTCCCCCCAACCGAGGATGTCGAAGTCGTTTTGCTACGGTCCTCTACCTAACCGTTTCACACTGTGTCTTATCTTGCGCCTTTGCATTGCATGATATCAAGCATCATGTAGAAACGCATACATGGCATATGCATCGATCATACTCCCTCTCTTTTTGCCTGACTTATCTCCCAGCAGATTTTCAGCCAAACTTTGCACCTATCAATTCTGCCTTTGCACCTTTTCCTTTTGCCCCTGTCGGCCAAATTTTCGGGCTACTCTTTTATCTAATCCCCTTCTACCTCAAATCATCGAAAAGCTAGCGCAATTCGTACATTCAGGTCCAAGTGGATTAAATAGGGGCAGCTGTCGTAACCCAAAATTTGACCTCTCTTTTTGTTTTTGCATAAGCATGTGCATTCACATCGTTAGCATATGCGTTTGCATTTTTTCCTTTGTGTTTTGACTGCAGGAATATTGAGGTTTTCAAGCCCGATTAATCGCATCATCACAAGGTCCTCACATTATCAAAATAAGCACAAGACAAGGGTTTCTATGCATGTTTATCCAAATAAGAAGTGGAAAATCGAAACCGGGACCTCAACACTTGTTTTGAGTGATCTGGGCAATTTTGCCAGATTTGCTGTTTTTCAACTGAGTAACAGATTACTCAAACAGGGTAACAGATTACTCAGTGTAATTTTGCCAAATTTGCTGTTTTTTCAACTGAGTAACAGATTACTCAAACAGGGTAATCGATTACTCAGTGCGAATTTGCAACTTCCACTACATTTTGGGACATCAGCCATGCATTCTCTTAGGTCTTTGTTTCTATTCTATTCTAGCATTGTGTGGAACATTCTAGACAGTTCAAGACCATTCAAGACATTTCCCTTACATTTATTCTATACTTCACTTTAAATTAAGTGCACCATATTCCTTGTTTTCCAAGTAATGTGGATCTTTGGATGATGGAGTGCACCTTGGGATTGTTACCGAGTTGATCCTAACTAACCGAGTTAACCGCCTTAACTCGGTGAGTCAAGTGTAACTAACTCCAACCCTAACTCCAATCCTCCCAAAGCTAAGTCCAAACCAAAGTCCAAACCTCTCACACTCCATACCAAAAGTCTATATAAACAAGGCTTCACTCATTTCACAAACCCTCCACAATCATTCACACAAATTCACACTTTCTTCACTCTCAATTCTCTCATTCTCCTCTGCATTTTTCTGCAACTTCTACACATTCCTCTTCATCTTCTTCACCAAACCTCACTAAAGCTCTTAATTTTTGAAGAATAATCACTTTTCACATTGAAAGTGATTATTTCTTGAGCTTAACCTTCATCATTATTCCATGCTACTGAATTTTGTGGAGCTTCAATAGCTTTTGGATTCATCTCATGTAATCACTCCAAACTTCTTCGGTGAAAATTCGCATTTCGGAGTTTTCGTCGAAATGTGCTCGGTTTCGCTACGATTCGAAGTGCAAGTGTAGAATTCTCTGGTTTTCTCTGGTTTTCCTCACTTATCTTCATCTTATTTCAAGCACAATAATCACCAAGCCAAATCTCTGGCTTGTAGGTTGGTCAATTCTCACTTAATTTATCGTTTCGCTCACTTTTGCGCGTTTCCGATGTAATTTCGATCGTTTTTACGGTTCGTTGGATAATGTGTTTGTGTGATCTTTGATGTTCATTTTTTATGCTTCCAATTAATGATTAATTGCTCCTAATTCATGTAATTTTCGTGCACAAAATCATACCATGGCATTTGGTCGTTTGGATAAGTGATTAGGTGTTGAAAACTACTTTTGAACAACTGTTTTTTGCTGTTTTTTTGCCACTGTTACAGTGGTAATCGGTTACTCAAAGAGAGTAATCGATTACTCAGCCTTTTTTTCACCAAATTCTGCTATTTTTAAGCAAGTAATCGATTACCTACATAGGGTAATCGATTACCACTGTAACAGAGGGTCATTTTTGGTGTTTTTCAAGCTTGTTTGGCATCCTTTCCTCCTCTAACTTCCATGGATTGATATGCTTAATATTTATGGATGTTTTTAATGCAATTAACCTCTGTTTAAAGCATATTTACATTAATTCAATGATTGATTTATCAATTCTTGCAATTATGTGTGTTCTTGATTGTTGTTTGAACATGCTAAATCTTGCACAATCTTTGATCACTTGACACTTGATGTGTGATACATGCTAATATTTGTATGGCATTGTTTTTCATTTTCAATTCTTGATCACATTATGTTTGATCTACATTGAGCAAATTTAATCATGTACAATCAATAATTTACACCTTTTGCTTTAATGATTTTCCATTCTCTTTGGAAAATTATTGGCATGATCATTCCCCTTTGATTGATTGATTGAAACCATGTTTCGATTAGTTGATCCTTCCCTTTCCTCTCTTTAGGCCTCCTTTAGAGCTTTCTCTCTCGTTCCCCCGTGGAGTTGGAGTTTCGCGCTACGCCTTCCATCAGAGCACTGTACGAATTAACGCCGTTACGCTGTCTGTTTCTCTCCACAGGAGCACTGTACAACATTGGAGCTGTTGCGCCGTCCGTTTCAATTTTCGTACTATACTTTGAGCGTTAGAGAAGGAATGAGGATGGTTGTCCTACCCTCATTGTGACTATTTCTTGGGTAATGGCATTTGGCCATCTCTTTCGAGAATAGTCACCTCTATCCTCAAGCTGTAGTGTTGCTTCTTCCCCAGTCAGATTCATCGTTGATCACTTGTACTCTTCTCATTTTCTCCTTTTTGATCAATCACCTCCCTTCTTGGTTAAGATCATTATTCTTGCGCTAGCAATCTCCCTTTGTTTCATTACTCCTTTCTTCTTGTAATCAATCATTGCCTTTTGATTCCCCTGAAGAATCTCAATCTCTTTTCTGCGGTTAATCACAATCTGTCTGTTAAAACCGTAAATCCCCTTGGAGTTTGCAAGCTTCTTCTGGTTCTTCTCCCTTTGTTGGTCAATCACTGCTTGTCAGTTAAAAACACCAATGTTTGCACTCCTTCTCAGTAAATCACAGTCCATCTGTTAATACTGAACCCTTTCTCGAGTTAATCACTTTCTCTTGGTTAATCACTCGCTTTTCTCTTCAGTTAACCACAGTCCGTCTGTTAAAATACTGAACCCTTTCTCGAGTTAATCACCTTCTCTTGGTTAATCACTCGCTTTTCTCTTCAGTTAACCACAATCCATCTGTTAAAATACTGAACCTTTTCTCGAGTTAATCACCTTCTTTTGGTTAATCACTTGCTTTTCTCTTCGGTTAATCACAGTCTGTCGGTAAACACCGAATCTCTTGCAGTTGGCAACCTTTCTTGGTTCGAATACTTGCACCCTTGGGCTAGTAACCTCAAATGCTGTTTGTTCAGTCGTTGCCAACATCCCTTTTGGGTTACCACCTTCGCTCGGTCCTACACCCGTTCTTTGGTTGATCACAGTTTCTCTGTTAAAACTAATGCTTCTCTATCCCCACTGAGCTGCAGTCCTTTCTTTCTTCGGTTAACCACTGTTCATCAGTTAATATACCGAGGCCCCTTCAGAGTCAAACACCTTTTCTTGGTTCAACACTCTCCCTCTGGGTTTATCACAGTCCGTCTGTTGACACCAGCTTTCTTTTCCCCGCCAGGGTCTACTCTCTTTCTTCGGTTAACCACTGTCAGCCAGTTAATATACCGAGTCTCCTTTTTCTCTTGGTTATGACACCATCCCTTTATTTGGATCTTCCAGCGAAGTCCTTTCTATTCCCTATGCTCTTACTTTCTTGGTTTCGACGCCGTTTCTCTTTGTTATCCCCAGCGGAGTTTCTTTCATTCTTGGTTTTGACACCATTCTTTTCCTATTCTTTTGTGCAAACGCTCTTACTGCGGGGTCTTCCCCAATAGAGTTTTTCTTTCATTCTTACTCTTGGTTTTGACACCACTTCTTTCATCTCCTTGTTTCTTTCTTGTTTTGTTTTCCGTTCAGTTCCCCGAACTACGGAAGCTCTGATTCTGCATTCTTCTGAATGTATGATACGTAGGCATGAGACGCAATGTCTCGACGAGCACACTTCCACCCTTCCTTCCTTCTCCCTTTCTTCTTTTCCTTTCTGTCCCCTAGTTCCATGAACTATGACGCTCTGATTTCCTCATTGCACTATGAGGGTACGTAGGCACGAGGACTTTGTTCCTCTGCGAGCACTTTCTTTCTTTCTTTTCTTTTTCCCTTTCTTTCTCTCTCTCCTTTCTTTAGCTAGAAGCCTTTAGATAGATAACCCATCCAAGCCTAGAAGCAAGCGAAATGGTTCCCGTCGAGTACGACGGATGCGTTAGATGCTAATACCTTCCTTTCGCATAACCGACCCCCCGTTCCCGTTTCTCTTCCCCTTGGGTTTTATCGATATTTTCCCTGTCCTTTGGGGCTAAATAAAGTTCGGTGGTGACTCTGTTGTATCTTTGAGTGTGCGACTCACTCAGGTAGATTTCCAACCATCTTCAGCCGCTGTGGTGTTTGTGTTGAAGATTTGGAGACATTATCTGTTTGGCTCTAAGTTTGAAGTGTTCAGTGATCATAAAAGTCTGAAGTACTTATTTGATCAGAAGGAATTGAATATGAGGCAGAGAAGGTGGTTGGAATTGTTGAAGGATTTTGATTTTGATTTGAGTTATCATCCAGGCACAACAATTGTAGTGGCTGATGCATTGAGCAGGAAGTCATTGCATATAGCGATGCTTATGGTAAAAGAATTGGAATTAATTAAGCAATTCAGAGATTTGAGTTTGGTATGTGAAGAGACTCCTGACAGTGTGAAGTTGGGAATGTTGAAGTTGACTAGTGGCATTTTAGAAGAGATTAGAGTGGGACAACAAGCTGACTTGAAGTTGGTTGACCAGTTGACATTGATCAATCAAGGTAATGGAGGAGAATTCCGGATTGACGAGAATGGTGTGATGAAGTTTCGGGATAGGGTATGCGTCCCAGATGTTGCAGAAGTCAAGAAGAGTATTTTAGAAGAAGGACACCAAAATGGGTTAAGTATTCATCCCGGTGCTACGAAGATGTACCAGGATTTGAAAAAGTTTTTTTGGTGGCCAGGTATGAAGAAGGATGTTACAGAGCTTTTTTATGCGTGTTTGACTTGTCAGAAGTCGAAGATTGAGCATCAGAAGCCTTTAGGTATGATGCAGCCGTTGAGAATTCCAGAATGGAAGTGGGATAGTATTTCCATGGATTTTATGGTGGGATTACCGAAGACTGCTAAGGGAAATGATTCCATTTGGGTGATTGTGGATAGATTAACTAAATCGGCTCATTTCTGGCCGATGAAGATTAATCATTCTATGCAGAAGTTAGCCGAGATGTACATTGAGGATATTGTGAAGTTGCATGGGATACCTTCGAGTATTGTGTCTGATAGAGATCCGAGATTTACATCGAGGTTATGGAAGAGTTTGCAAGATGCGTTGGGTACTAAGTTGAGGATGAGTTCTGCCTATCATCCGCAGACAGACGGTTAGACAGAAAGGACTATCCAATCCTTAGAGGATTTGCTGAGAGCTTGAGTGTTAGATCATGGAGGATCTTAGGATAGCCATTTGCCGTTGATTGAGTTCACGTACAATAATAGTTTTCATTCTAGTATTGGAATGACTCCCTATGAAGCTTTGTATAGAAGAAGGTGTAGGACTCCTTTGTGTTGGTATGAGTCGGGCGAGAGTGTTGTACTCGGACCTGAGATTGTGCAAGAGACGACTGAGAAGATTAAGATGCTCCAAGAAAGGATGAAAGCTTCGTAGAGTCATCAGAAGAGTTACCATGATAAGAGGAGGAAAGCACTTGAATTCCAAGAGGGAGATCGCGTGTTTTTGAGGGTGACGCCAATGACTGGTGTGGGTCGAGCTTTAAAGTCTAGGAAGCTCACTCCACATTTTATTGGTCCATACCAAATCTCGCAGAGGATATGAGAGGTAGCCTATCGGATTGCTTTACCACCGTCACTTGCGAATTTGCATGACGTGTTCCATGTGTCTCAGTTGAGAAAGCACATTCCAGATCCGTCGCATGTGATTCAGATGGATAATGTACAAGTGAGGGATAACCTGACAGTGGAAGCTTTACCGGTGCGGATTGACGATCGAGAGATGCCGCAACTGCGGGGTAAAGGCATAACTTTGGTGAAGGCGTTGTGGGGCGGACCAGCTGGCGAAAGTTGGACTTGGGAATGCGAAGATCAGATGAGGGAGTCGTATTCGACTCTATTTCTTTGAGGTAATTTTCGAGGGCAAAAATTCTTTAAGTGGGGGAGAGTTGTAACACCCCAAATTTATTAGAATATTTATTTAATTTATTTAAATATAATATTTGTGAATTTTCGGTGAATTTTGGTGGTTTGTGTTGACGTTGGCATTTTCGCGGAGTTTCGGTTATTTAATTAAGTAATAGTATATAATATGAATATATTAGTATTATTATTAATTTAAATAATATTAGAGGAATTAAGGGTAAGATGATTTTTGAGGAGGATTAGTGAGGGTATTATGGGGAGAGCCCATTTTGGAAGCCCAAGGGTTTAACAAAAAGGAATTGGAAAGGAATAGGATTCATTGTTGGTTGGAACGTGAAAATAAGGAGAAAGTGCAGAGCTCTGAGGAAAAAGAAAATGGCGAGGATTCGTGAAGGCTTCCAAAGAATCAGTAGAGAAAACTCCGGAACGACAATCTAAGGTATGTGGAGTATTGCCTTTCATTGTTTTCAATATAGGAAGTGATGTGTTTAGAGTGGATTTTGGGGTTTTTGGGGTTTTTGAAGGGTTTATGAGTTATTGATGATTTAGAGGTATTTCTGAGGATCGATGATGGATTATTAAGGGTTGAATTGATTCGGGTAAAAATAAGCATTCGAGGCAAAACCTTCTTTGATGATATGTGGGATCTTGTATGAGAAATGGATTTATGGGGTTTATGGGAATCTTGAGAATTTATGAAGGTTTAGGTATTTTCGAGTTAGAATAGTGAAATTAACCGACCTAATAGTCGTAGGTTTTATGCCTTTGATTGCCTTGATGTTTCAGGACTGTTTTGGGAGTGTTTTGGGGTGAATTGAGGTTGGAATCGTAAAGGTTTTTGGGGCTGGGATGCTACTGGTGCGTAGCAGCGATTGCAGGAATCGCTAGTTTGCAAAGCGAACAAATCATTCGCAAGCCGAATGTTCGCCCAGCCTCGCAAAGCGAGCAGCGCAGCAAATGCGCGACAAACTGTGTGATGATACTGGGATGAATTCTGAGATGTGATTTTGTGGGCTCGCACAGCGAATGTCCCAGCGAAGGGCTTTGCACAGCGAATAGAGGAGTGAGGAGAGGCAGACTGGGGAACTCTCTGGTTTTTTTATGGGATTGGGGCTTCGCTTCCAGCTTCGCAAAGCGAAGGTCCCAGCGAGCAGGTTCGCACAGCGAACTCAGCAGCGAGCATCTGCTGTTCGCGAAATTTTGTTTATGATGCTGTGATGTTCTGAGGTTTTGGTGTTGTGATATTTCTGATGATTTACCATGATGTTCTTGATGATATTGAGATGATTATTTGTGATGTTTTGATGAATATATGATGACATGATTAACATGATGTTTTGGTGAATGATGATGCACATAATGATATTTTTGATGATGATGATTATTGACGTTGTGTATCATGCATTCATAGCATATTCTGGTGATGATGTTAGGACTTCGGTCCAGTGATGATGATGTTAGACTTCAGTCTATTTGCGGCTTCCATCCCATTGTGTGGATGTGAAGTGGTTTATGACGTGCTCCGGTTCTTGTGTGGAACCGATTCTATTGATGGGGATCTTTGGAGGGTGATGACCTAAGTGTCCATCAATTGTGACGATTGGTACCACATGCACGAGTCCTGTTGTGCATTGCATTTAGGTGGCATTATGGATGTGATTTTATGATGTTGTGACTGTTGACCCTGTTGATGATCCTGATGATGTTGTTTATGATTATGACGCCATTTTATGCATATCTTATTTTTATATTGATTATAATGAATTGTGATTACTCACCCTGCCTGTTTGAATCTTGCCTCCACGTGGGTAACTTGCAGGTGATCAAGATTAGCTGTGGATGTTTTTGAGGACTTTTGAAGTTATTTGCATTTTGGTCGATGTAGAGGGTTTTGCTCTGATAGTGTAACATCGAGTTGGGTCGTTGAGTCGAACCATGTTGAGTTTTATTTGGCTGTTATTTTATTGATTATTTGATGACTATGGTTTATTTTAATAATCCCTTTGTGGGATTTTTGTGGTTATGGTGGTTCTGCTGCCCTTTGAAGGCATTTTGAGTTATTTTGAGGAAAACCCGTTGTTTACGGAGCAATTTTGTTGATTTGAATTTATTGATAAATGTGCACCCTTTGAGGTGATTATGATTTTTCTATGATTTTATGTTTATTGCACTGCGATAATTATGGGGTAGAAAAGGGTGTTACAGCAGTCCTCTTTTATAGGGTGGAGGCAACATCTCTTCCATGTCAACCTTTGGCCACGTGTCTTGGCCATTAATAGGACTTACACTAAAACTATAGCATTTCTCATAGGTTTCCTTGGAATAACAGTCATCAACATAATCTTCTGGGCACTGGTTCCTAAAACCTAATGCAGCTGCTGCATGTCTACAAAGAATGCCCACAAGTTCCGAAAAATTACATGTGCAAGTCTTCTTTGAAGTATCCACAATGAAACTATTCTTGGTATGTGTATGTTCCACTTGCCATAATGTATCACCAGACCAAAGGTAATGGGATAATATTGGTAATTTGGATCTCTACCAACTGTAATAAGGAGAGTCCCTCCATACTTTGTCTTGAGATGACATCCATCAATACCAATGAATGACCTACAAGAGGTTGTGAATCCCTTTTTAAGCCCATCTAAGCAACAATAAAAGCTGCCAAACCTTGGTTGTATTGTTGGCCCAACCCTTGTCAGATTGGTTTTGTAAGTATTCCCAATATTTACTCTCCTTAGCTCTGCAGAATATCTCCATAAAAGGTTGTATTGTTTCATTGCATCACCTTCTACCAAAGCTTTTGCAATTTGTTTTTCCTTCCATGCTCTGCTCATAGTTATACCAACTGAAAAGTTACTCCTAATCTCTGTCACAATATCTCGAATCTTAACACCATCAGAAGAAGCCATTCTAGCCGCCACAGTTTTATTAACCCACTTAGAAGTGGCAGAGCTATTATTTAGTACCCTACCACACGTATGTGTTCCAATCCATTTCTTCATTCTATACGTGTGCTTATTCTCAACTTTACTTACAAGTGTTAAAAATCCACATTTGCCCTTGCAAATTACCCTTACTCTAACTTTTTCATTTTTCACAAACTTTATCTATCTACCATTCAATATTGACCATTCAGTTATTGCCTCCTTAAATTCTTCAAGTGATACAAACTCTAATCCGACTTTGAACTTGTAATTCTTGTCCAACTCTTGCATCTTAAACCTTGGATATTTTGGTTCCTTTTCTGCATCAGAAGCATCAGGGTCACTACTACCAAGTTTATCACTGACATAGTTGATGTCCATCTCATTAACCACATCACTAGTTGACCCTGCACTATTAACACCAATTGGTACTTTCTTTGGAGTGTGTTTGTGCTTACTTGCTGCAACTTTTATCCTACCTCTTTTACCATTATCTTCATGTTAATTTTTAATAGCATCAAAACAGTCATCCAACCCAAGATCCCTCTCATCCTCACTATCATCAAATGATAAACCATCAGCTACAAAGGCATTATCTTCACTGTCCTCACTACCTTCATTTACTTCAACTTGTTGAACTCCACCTAGCTTCTTCATCTTGCTCAACTTGCTCCACACCACTAACATTATCTATTTCAACATTCTTAACCCCACCAACATCATTACCTACTTCATATTGCTCCACACTAACATCATTACCGACTTCATCTTGCTCCACACCAACATCATTATCTACTTTATCTTGCTCCACACCAACATCATTACCTACTTCATCTTGCTCCACACCACCAACATTGTCTACTTCAACATTCTTAACACCACCAACATTATTACTTACTTTATCTTGTTCCACACCACCAACATTGTCTTCTTCAACATTCTCAACACTGACAACATCATTACCTAGTTCAACTTGTTCAACACCATCAACATCGACTTCTTCAACATCACATACATTAACTTCTCCTTCATTGTGTTTACCTTTATGCTCTACATATATATGCACTGCGCATTTCATTTCCATGGCATATTGATATACATTAGAAGCATCTGTGTCACTAACCATTCTACTATACCTATCAATATCACTGTTATACCACCATAACTAATACTCGGTCTGCTCAAGCTCAGTTAACTCTTTCACAATACCTATTATTTCAAATAAGCTCCACCTATCAGGATCTATTTCTACTGCATGCTCATTTCCCCTCGTGTAGTATATTAGGCAGTCCCTATCAAATTTACCCCCGTAATGAACAATCAAAGATACCTCCATGATTGAATATACGTACCTTCGTTTTGAAGTCTACTGCATGCGATACCCGTTGGATGATCTTGATATCAGTATTTCGCCATCTTCGTCTTCTTCCCTCACACAATAACTTCAATGAAGTGTTTCTATTTTTTGATTAAAAACCCTAATTTACAGGGACTAAACACAAAACATAATTTATGTACACTTTTATATTTTTGGTGGGAAATTTATAAATTTCCACGTAGGTATGTTCATAAATGAAAAAGACACATAAGCCAAGTCCACGTATGCACCGTTTACACATTCATCATTTTTTTAACAGAAGGCGGACGTTAGGGACTAAATGCAATGCAAAATTGAGTTATAAGGACTCAGACAAAAAAAAAGATATAGGGAATAAATTTAAAAATGCACTAACTTACAGGGACCAAATGACTATTTAAACCTTAATATAATTATTATCCACGTGAGATTTTGATGGTTAAACCTAGTGATTAGAAGTGACAAGTAATTTGCTAGTTTACCAATATTACTTCTAGGAAATTTCTTATTGCACCCCATGCATTACTTTCCCACAGTGTGGAAAATTTCACATATGCCCATAGATTTCGGAGATATACATCCGGACGCGCCCCATGGCTGACTAAACATTAATAATTTTTCAGAGATATATCTCCAGAACAATTTAAACCTTAAATGGTCACAACATATCTCCCATAGTCCATTTCCATTTGAATATTTTCGGAGATGCATCTATGGGAAATTTCTAGAGATACATCTCCGAAGTGTATCAGAACAGTTTTTTTTTTATAAAAACGCACTATGTATTTGTTCGCAGATAAATTATAAAATAACAGACATACCAAAATAATATAATAATATAGTAATAAGATGTCATACGTCACGAAAATCCAAACTGTAGTAACAATGTCAGGAAAAACGTATAAACATAGTACTGAAACAAAATAAATACAGACATCTACTGAGTGTGCCTGACAACCTCTCCTATGCTTCCTCTGCCTCCTCATCCATCGATCCCCCTGTCCTCACGCGATGTCTGTAATACAAAAGTCCCCCCCGTGCCTCCGCAATAATGCCACCCAGTACTCGCCTGACAGTAGACCGCTCAAGAAAGATACACTCGTTAATTTTTTCCCATGCCATCTCCACTATGCGACGACAACGAGGCAAGACATCCTCAGTATGATCCAGCTATACCTGTTGCTCCTCAAGAATCTCCTGATGAGTTGGTCTCGGCGAATCTCCTGGAGTAGTTGGCACCATGTACGAATGTGAGACAATGAAGAACCACCTGATGTATCTGTCGACGTAGCTCCAGTCATTCGGCGCTATGGTAGCCCGAGCCTCATTCGGTACCAGATGACGGTACCAGATGACTCTCATAATAAGTAAACATCTCTTCAATCTATATATGAGTTAAGGAAGGAGGAGCAGAGACAACAGGGTATCTAGGGATGGTCTGGGTGTACCCGAAGTGCCACATGACGCGCTCGGGAAGATGAGGAGCAGTGATACGTGATCCGCAGGCCAACCATCCGGAGTATAGCGATATGCCATCAAAAGGTCGCGTCTGACGTTGATCCACGTAGCAGTTGAAGTGGATGTCCTCAGCAACCAAGCGGTCAAGATAGACTCTAAAGGGCTCAACCGCCTGGTTCCTTCTAAGTCGGATAAAAGCACAGGCACGGGGCATCTCCTCGGTATACTCATCCCAACTCGCCCAGCCAACGATACGCGAGAAGTGCTGGAGGATCCAAGCCTGAAATAAAAATAAAAAGCATTCAGGGACCAAGAATTATCGCAAATATGAAATGAAAAAGATAAAAAAACATTCAAGGATTAAAAAATTATTACCACCAGTAGTGTCGTGCTGCCTGTGGCCTGCTTCGTCGTCCACCAACATCCATCTCTCAGCTTCGAATACAGATATGCAAGGAAAATCGCCCCCCAATTGTACTCATGGATCTGTGTGAAATCCAAGAAATACCGGAGGTATGCAATATTAGTGTAGGTGGCGCTCGTGTCTACAAAAATCAGTGCTAACTAAAAATAGAAAATATGCCCTCAAAACATAAGTCCTGTGTATGGCCACCTCCTCGGCATCACCATCAGCCTGCTCTGTAGCAATGAGCGCCTCATCAAATCTCTTATTCATGAACAAAAACCTAACATGAGCACCCCTGTTCCTATCCACCTCCTTGAGCGCCTTCCCTGGATCAGCCCCCAAATGCTCTACCATCATATCGACCGCCTCGTCTTTGGTCATCCTACCATGATGGAGGAATCTCCCCCTGATCGGTAGATGCAACATAGACGAGACATCGTCCAGTGTAATTGACATCTCACCGTGCGGGAGATGAAAGGAAGAGGTCTCAGAGTGCCATCGCTCCACGAATGCATTAAGCATCCCGTGGTTGACCAAACTATAACCGGTCAAGCATAGGTCACTCAACCCAAAAGTAGTCAGAACCGCCTAAAACCACTGTTCATCCAGCTGATGCAATGCTAAAATCTTTCGCCCATGGTTTAGAAACTTCTGGGGATCACGCACCTGAGAATTTCCAAAAATAATCAATGTCTATAAGAATTAATGTTAGAAATAATCAATGTCAACAATTTAAATTAACGTAAAAAATATAGTAACAATGTGACTAATGTTACCTCTCTGTCCTATATATGTATGGCAGTGTGGTCTGGGTATAGAGGAAGTAGGGACATATCAGATGGACCCCCTCCGAAAGCCTCTGGCTCAGCATCAGTAACATCACCCTCCGAAGATGGCACCGGTGCGTCAGGATCATTAAAAACCACACCCTCTATAGGTGACAAAGGGGAATCCCGACGCCCGCGGGAGGATTGGGGAAGTGATATGTCATATGGTGCATCCCGTGGCCTGCGGAAAGAAGAAGTAGAAGGTGGTGTGGGCTGAGATGTAGATGGAGTGGCCTGAGGCGAAGGCCGATCCCCAGGAGTGGGCTGAGATGTAGATGGAGTAGTCTGAGGCGAAGGCTGAGCCCCAGGAGTGGACTGAATCTTAGGAGTAGACTGTGCCCCAGCAGTCGATGCCTCTCCCTGACCAAATGTACATGCTACCTTCGGAACCTGCTGGCTTCGCTCTTGCTGAACGAATGCTTGATGGGCAACCAGTCTATGCCTCAATCGGTCGACTCTGTCATCCATTATGCCTGCAAGGTATAATTAACCGTACAATGAATTTACGCAAATGAATAGCACAAACAAGAAAATCATAAAAAAAAAGAAAAAAAAAGACTGAGATATTTGGTGAGTAATGTACTGGATGCTCCTTGATGAATACTTGAGCCTCAGATGGATGAAATCAAATTTGGTGAAGTTGGAGATGTTTGGGAATGAGATAGATGAAGAGGTTTGTGAATGAAAATGAAAAAGTGTGTAAGAAGTCCTTAGGGTGCAAAAAAATCCTCTACTTCTAAGTATTTAACTTAGTCAATCCCACTTCATCATGATTCATATGGAGCATGTAGTTCCGTACAAGATTGTTAAAAATGTTCATTACACGGTTACAACCTATTAAACCCAAAGTCTTACTCAAAGACTCTTACAAAATTTCAAAATTATTTTGAAATTTGGATTTTAAAATCTAGACGCATCAAATACATAACAAGTTCTCTGAAAACAAGTCAAATCATAGATAGGTATCTATTTAGATTTTGAAATCAGGATTAACGTTGTACGAAAATTAAAATTTGGACGTGCCTCAAAACATCACACAAAACTCAATCTCAGAACCATGTGCAATCAAACTGAAATGAAAATTGATTTTGAAATCTGGATATTTAGCAGAGGTTTTTTCTCATATAGCGGGGGGTTTAAACCTGCTCAAATTAATTTGCTTTTTTAAAAATGACAAAATACCCTTTTTGGTCCTTTAACTTTACCTCGGGGTCCATTTTGGTTCCTCAATTTTAAAAGAGGCCAAGTTCATCCTTTAATTGTTCAAATATCACCACGATAGTTCTTTTCATTTGCCCCGTTAGTCAAAGTAAATTTTAGTGTACACGTGGCGCATACGTGTCAATGATGTGGAAGGTGTCGTTGATGTGGAAGTTAGGCTACCTTAAAAAAGAAACTGAAGGTTTTTTTTTCTTCATAAAACACATGCAGAGCAATTGGTGAAGGAACCATAGCAGAGCCATTGACGAGTGCATCGACAGCGATTGTATGCAAAAACGTTGTTTGAAGGTGAAATCGAAGACACCATTGTTGACTACAGGTATGTTTCACGAAAATTTTCTGCAATTCTTAAGTGTTGTAGTGTTAGGGTTTATGGTTAGGTGTTTATGGTTTATGCAATTCTTCTGAAATCCATCTGTTTTTGCAATTCTATTTTTAGAGTATAGTTTGAAATGGACGAATATTTGCATCTAAAAATTCATCATAGTGGTGAATTCGTTGATAAGGAATTTAATGTGTACGAAGGAGGAAAAGTTGCTAATTTGAAAGTAGAGGTTGACATGTGGAGTTATTTTGAGTTGTTAGGTTGCTCCAAGGAGTTAGGTTATACTGCCATAGAGAAAATATATTACAAGGATCCCACATTTGGGATGAATGTGTTGGTTGATGACAAAGGTGCCCTAGAGATTGATGATCTTTATAGGGTGCATCTAAGTGTTGATATATATGTTTAACACACTTTGTATCAACCTGAATATTATGATGGTCCCCTTGATGAGATAGAAGTAGATCACGATGATATTGTAGACGAGAGTAAAGAAATGCTTGCTGCAATGTATGAAGAAGTAATTAATGGAGAGTTGAAGGAAACTGAGATGAAGGAAAGTGAGGCAAAGGAAACTAAGATGAAGGAAAATGAGGCAAAGGAAACTGAGATGAAGAAAAGCGAGGCAAATGAAGTTGATTTGAATGAAAGTGAGGCAAATGAAGCTGAGGCGAATCATAATAATGTGCACAGGGGTGGTAAGATGCATGATAATGTTAATTCTGATGAGAGTGAGGATGAGGGCTTCAATTATGATAGTTATATGGAGGTAGATTTTGATGATGAATCTGATGAATATAATGATGAATTGGTTGAGGAAGATGAAATGGATAATCTAATTGACTATGTACATAAAGATGATCAAGAGGGGAACAACAAATAAAAAGGGAAAGAAAAGTGGGAAGAAAACAAGGAAGAATTCAAAGGGAGTGATAATGAGAGTGAAGATCTAGAAAGTGGACGTGAGAGTGATGATAACAATGAAGTTAGGAGAAAGAAGTACCCAATGTGCAAGTTACAAAAAGACATGTCCAATTACAAATGGGAGGTGAGAATGTATTTTAGTACCAAAGGTGATTCTAAGGAAACAATAACCTCATATGCAGTCCAATCTGGTATAAACTTGATGTTCACTAAAAATGACAAGATAAGGGCGAGGGTTAGATGTAAAGATGGATGTGAGTGGGAAACATATTATGCTAAGTTGCCTAATGAGGATTCTTGGAAACTAAGGAAGGTAGTTGACATTCATAGTTGCAGTAGAGAGTATAATGTGAAGATGATGAGCACTGAAATGGTTGAGCAAAAGGATTCAAAATTCATTGAAAAACAATCCTAGGATGAAGATTAAGGATATAACAGAAAAGGCGCAAAAGAAGTGGAATGTAGGGGTCAACAAGACTAAGGCTATAAGAGCTAGATCTGAAGCTAGAGACATGGTTGATGGTTCTTTCCTCAGGGATTATACTAGAATTTATGGCTATTACCATGAGCTATTAAGATCAAACCCAGGGTCAATAGTAAAATTAAATGTTCAACTGGTTCAAGAAGGTATTGATGACCAAAGACCCCATTTCAGAAGGCTATAGATATGTCATGCAGCATGTAAGGAGAGCTTCAAGTTATGTAGACATTTCATAGGCCTCAATGGTTGCTTTTTGAAAGGTATTTGTGGAGGGCAAATCCTGGCAGCCATAGGTAGAGATCCCAATGATCAAATGCTGCCAATAGCGTTTGCAATAGTGGAGAGTGAAAATAAGGATAATTGGACATGGTTTTTGGAGCTGCTTATTAATGACCTTGGAGGTAGAAATGAATGTCTCACATACACTTTTATTTCTGACCAACAAAAGGTATGTTATATTTCTGATCACATTGTGTGGTTATAATTATGTTTGATGTGTTTTCATTTCTGATTGATGTTATATTTTTGATGACATAGGGTCTTTTACCTACAATGAATGAGCTATTACCTAGTGTTGAACAGAGATTCTGTGTCAGACACCTTTATAACAACTTTAGGAAGAAGTTTCATGGTAAGATGTTGAAGGAATTCATATGGAAGGCTGAAAAATCAACATACTCACAAGCATGGGAAATAGAAATGAAAGGAATAAGAGTTGTCAATAAAGATGCCTTCAAACACACGCTGAGCACCCCACCAAGATTCTGGAGTAGATCATACTTTAAGACACATAACAACTGTGTTGTTGTTCTGAATGACATGTCTGAAGCCTTTAATAGTGTCATTCTTGAGTCAAGGGCCAAGCCTTTGATAACCATGGTGAAAGAAATCATAACCTACATGATGGAAAGATGGGCTACCAATAGTACGAGGTTTCAAAAGTTGGCAGATGCTGATGTGTTACCCAATATTAGAAGGAAGATTGAAAAAACAAGCACATGCATAAATTTATGGCTTGTCAAGTGATTATACATGAAAAAATTGTGTCTGTCATTCAAGTTTTATATGAGTATCATGTGTTGAACTAAATTTTTCTGTTGTAGGATGTCAGATGAACACATCTCTGAAGGTCACAACAAACTTACTTGTAAGGTGACACCAGGTCACAACAAACTTACTTATAAGGTGACACCAGCTAGTTAACAATCTCAACAACCACCCACTCAACAAGCATCCACTCAACCAACTACTCAACAACCATCCACTCGACAACCATCTTAACAAGCATCCACTCAACCAGCTACTCAAACATCACAAAATCAACTCATGGAAGGGCAAAAAAGATATCTGTTAGAAGGCCATCAACACCAATTGTACCACCAGGACCTACAATTAGATTGGGTACAACCAAGACTGCAGTTGGGCCAACAACAAGAAGAACTACACCAACAAAGAGATCCACACCAATGAAGAAAATTTAGGTTACTTTGAATTGTCTGTCATGTTTTCTGCTGAATTGAGTTTAAGTTATAAGTTAGTTTAAGTTTGAACATGTGTCCTTATGCAGTGTGTTTTAGACATGTAATGTGTTTTGAACCTATCTTGTTATGAAAAATATGTTATGTATTTTGAACCTATATTATAATGTAAAGTATTAGTGGTATACACCACATATTAGTAATGTGTTTTGGTATAAATCATTTGTGCCTTATTTTCGCTGTTTTGGTTTAATGTGTTTTCGTTTAAACCACAAACCGTGTTGGTTTTAGCCACTGATAACAATTATGTGTCAACTGATAAACTGATGTAAACCATTCAAACTGATGTAAATAATTCAACTAATGCAAACAAATGATGTTCTTACATTAACAGATACAAGTTGGAAACATTAATTGATACAAACATTAACTGTTCTTACAAGCTGGAAACAAATTATCTGATAAATTTATGTCATTCAAAATGATACAAACAAATTCAAATTGATGCACTTATTACAACATCCTAAATACCAACACACATAAAACAATACAAAATACGTTCTTCCAAAATTTTCCCATTTCACCATCTTCTTCATTTGAATTTGTAGTTCCCACAACTGTTGCTTCAATTCCTCTTTTGTATCCTTAAGATTCTCTACCTCCATTTTTGCTGCATCAACTTCTTTAGCTAGCTTCTCCAACCTAATTTTTTTCTTTTTTATAAATTGGTCTTTATCATCTACCACATCCTCATAGAACCAATAAAAAAATCCACAACCAACTTGCATAGAACTCTATGTAAATGGTAGATGGTTTATATCATAACACACTGTGAAGAAGAAAATTTTCAAATTCGTTCTTACTTTAAAATGTCGACATCCCCAAAATTGTTTTCCAAAATTCGTAACAGTTGACGCCCTGCTAAGAACATCCATGTCTCCACAACGACATATGGGTTTCCATTGGAGATTTGAGTCTGTGTATACAATGCAATCAAAACTTCCAGAACTCTTCTGATTAGATTGGTTTGAACAACGCCCAGAATTCATTGTAAATGGTTACTTCAATTTCCACGAGCAATTTCAGTAGAGAACTCTACAAATGAGGAACCCTATTTTGATTTGACAGAAAACCTAACATGAAAGGGAGGAAGAAGACGACATTGCAGGTTAGAATTGAAGAAGATGACATGCCAAAAATACCTCAGCTGCCACACATATATAATTGTGGGAAAATTTTGATTTAAGAAATATTTAAATAATATAAATATAAATGAGATATTAAATAAAATAAGATTGAGGTATTTAAAGGAGGTTAAAAACCTCCGTTTCAAAATTTGGATTTTAATATTGTATATCAAGTGATTGAAATCTGAAGTTTATTTATTTTGAGAAAAACTAGGTGTCTTTTTTTGTTCAAGTAGTTTTGTTGCTAAAATTCCATCATTTTAAAGATGATTAAGTGAAATGTCGTGAGTTCAAACTCGTGCCCCTACATCTCACGTCCTTACATAGCTACCAACTTAATTAACTTAACGGGACAATTGGGTGTCTCTTTGATAAAATGTTTTCTATAAAATGAATGCATTCGGATTTCATTCTCCGGATGGAACGAAGGGCATTTTCATATTTTCCCGGGTTGCATGATCCCTACATGATCTACATGGGTTGTAGTGAGCACCACCCTAAAAAACTGGCTTTCTTTTAATGACCCAAAACTGTGCTATTTTTAAAAGTTCATTTCATTTAAGAAAAGAATCAAATTAGATCCAATTAAGTCCAAAAGTAATAAACCGAGTACCTTTTGTAAATTGTTTTAGAAACCAGTTTCAATGAAGCAGCAACGTTCAAACAACGCACAAGTTTATCTGATTAAGTCATCATCAACGGTGCAAAACATACAACACTATGTGGTTCATCATCCATTTCTCAATTAAAACTCACTTCAAATCATTGTAATGAGTTTTCGTTTCTTAATCTTAACTCACTTCAAATTTTTTGTAATGGGTTTTTGTTCCTCAATCATTTGTTTCTCAATAGTTTTGTTCAATTAGAATCATTTGCTTTTTTCCTCAATAATTACTTTTATGTGAAAGAAATTACTATTTAAAAACGATTTGAAATTTAGACTTCATTATGATCTGTCTCTAGTCTTCTGATTGCGACATTTAATTTCATTTATTGCAATTTGATGTCTGCAACATTTTTACTGTATTGAGTTTGCAGAAATGAATTTGTTAGTGCAAACTCTATACTTGCACTCAATGATTAGAGGAAAAGATTAGAAAATAATGAACATGGAGAGAGTATAGATTGGAGAATGTAATATTATGAATTGAGTTAGTTCAAATTATTAAAAATACAAGTACTTACTATTTATAGGCTAATGTGTGGTAACCTGCTTCACACGTAACTAACCAATTAACTGTTATAATAACCATCTAATTGTCATAACTACCATAAGTTAGATTTATCAACAACATGCTCCCTACCATCCAACTTATGGAACAAAAAAAACATACAAATCAATCAAATTAAATTAATCATAATTTCTTTTAAGAGACAAGAACCTATCAATCTTCATTCCTTTAGTTAGAATTGTCAGCAAGTTGAGATTCACTTGGACAATGCTTCACCTCTAGCTTCCCTTGATTCACTTGCTCTCTTAAGAAATTAAATCTAGCCTCTTTATGTTTGCTTCTGCCATGAACGACTGAATTCTTTTAAGTTGATGGTTGACTTGTTATCTAGTTTAAAAACAAGTGGTTCCTGACTTGAATCTTCAAATCACTAAACATTGATTCAATCTAAATGGCTTGTCATGGTGCATAAGATCTTGCCATATAATCTACCTCACATGAGGGCAATGTCACAACTGGTTGTTTTCTTGAACACCGTGAGATTGCTGCACCAAAAACCTTGAAAAAGTAACCAGTTGTACTTCTTATATCAGATTTTTACCCACGCCAATGTGAATCTAAGTAACAAGTGATCACTGCATCATTATCAGCTGAGCTTCTAGGAAAGAAAATATCATAATTGACTGTTCCATTCAAATATCTAAGAATTCTCCTTACAACTTTCATGTGAGAGATTCTAGGATCATCCATATGTCGGCTTACTAAACCAACTGAGAAACATATGCCAGGCCTGTTGTTAAATAGGTATCTTAGGGAACGAACAATTTTTTTGAATAGGTTTGCATCAACCTTATCTTCATCACTAGTCTTCTCAAGTTTCAGATTTGCTTCAATAAGTGAGGTTGCAGGATTAGAATAAACCATTATGAACCTCTTGAGAACTTCTGTAACATACCTTCTCTGATACAATACCATGCCTTTATCAGTCATTAGGAACTCCATACCTAATAAATAAGATAGGTTGCCTAAATCTGTCATTTCAAATTCTTTCACCATTAAGCGTTTGAACCTTTTCAGATTGTTGATGTTGTTACTTGTGACTAACAAGTCATATACATAGAGACATATAAGTGTTATGTTAGATTCCATTGATCGCACATACACGCCATATTTATACATGCATTTTGTGAAGCCTAATTTCACCAAATAAGAATAAATTTTCTTATTCCAAGCTCTTGGTTCCTATTTAAGTCCATTGAGAGCTTCATGTAGTATATATACCATTCTTTCCTTCTCTGATACCACAAAAACCTGGAGATTGAGTAACATAAACCACTTCATCTAATGGTCTATTTAAGAAAGTAGATTTCACATCAAGGTGAAATGTTGACCAATTTCTTTTGCAAGCTAGAGCTACTACTAACCTAACTATTTCTAACCTTGCAGTTGAGGCATAAATTTCATAATATTCAAGACATGCTCTTTGAAGAAATCCTATTGCCATTAGCCTAGCTTATATTTAGTAACTGAGCCACCAGGTCTTGACTTCAATTTCTTTTCTATTAGCTGACAATCAGACAAGTTACCATGTATTGTTCCTCTCAACAACTACTAGTTCTTCTGTCATTGCAACTTTTTAGGATTCATTATTCAAGGATTCATTATGGTTAATAGGCTCAACATCCTTTAGTAGTACAAAATGAACCAACTTTCCATCTTCTCTAACTTCTTTATCAGCTATCACTTCACAGTCTTGCAGTCTTGCTAGAACTACTCTTGTTCTGTGAGGTATTTCATTTAGAATATCTTCAACATCATGAACATTCTCAGCTACTTCTTCTCCTGGAGTTTCATCTGACTCTGCATCTGATTCCTCCAAACATGAGTTCATCAAAAGGTTGCTAGTTGTGCTATTAGATGCCTAGTTCCATGTTTCATTTTCATCAATAATGATGTCTCTAATGATCATAAGCTTTCCTGTGATTAGATTAAACAATATGTAAGCTTCAGTTTTGTGATAACCAACATGTATCATTGATTCACTTTTATCATCTAGTTTATTTCTTCTAGTATCAATCACATCCTTATATAAAATTAAATCAAACACCTTAAGATGATTTACTGATGGTTTCTTACCACTCCAAACTTCTTCTAGAACTTTGTTCTTAAATCTCCTTGTTGGACACTTATTCAACACATATTCAACAGTCGTGACTGCTTCTCCCCATAATGAGTTAGACATGCCCTTTTATTTCAAGATACGCTTGGCCATATCCAAGATGCTTTTATTCATTCTCTCAGCTATACCATTGTGTTGAAGGGGTATGTGGAGTTGTGACCTCATGACCAATCCCATGATTTGCAAAAAAAATCTACAAACACCTAAGAGGTATACTCTCCTCCGCCATCTGTTTTGAGAACCATAATCTTCTTCTCACTTTGATTTTTAACTAGTATTTTAAATCTTTTGAAGACTTCAAATACTTCATCTTTGTGTTTGATCATGTACACCCAAAGTTTCCTATTTTGCTCATCCAGAAAAGAGAAAAAGTATATATTTCCACCAATGGTGTGATTTTCAAAAGGACTACAAACATCTGAGTGAACAACTTCTAAGATGCAGGATGATCTCATAGGTAGGTAAGACTTAAAATCATTCATGGATTTCTTCCCTACCAAGCAACCTTCACATAACTTCTCAGGCATTGAAATTTTTGGAAGACCAATCACCATTTCATGTTCAACTAATTAGTTGAGTGATATAAAGTTTAAATGGCCAAACCTCATATGCCACAACAAACTTTGTTTGTGCTCTACCATAATTTTCAAGCATTGGACTTCTGTGGAACTAATCAAAGTCTTAAAGGTTCTATTCCATGATAAAGGAGGCCTTAAGATTAGCTTATTGCTTACATCAAACAGTTCAAGTTTTATTAGCCATGCCTTATGAATAATTATGATCTTTCTTCTCCTTGTATCATCAAATTTTATTAGCCATGCCTTATGACAATTCATATAATTAGAGAAACATGTTCCTAAGAACCATGTTTCAGTATCAAAATAATGATCTCAAATTGCAACCACAAAGACCATAGTTTCAAAACCATTTGAATCCTCTTGTGTCATTTTTTCTTCATCAACATCTTTATCTTTAGAAACTCATTTTCCTTTGTTGTACCAGCAATCCTTGGCCATGTGAACCCATTTCTCACAGTTATAACATTGTGTAGTTTTCTTATCGAATTTATCTATATGATTTGAAGTCCCTCATTCTCTCTTAGAGGATTCGGGTTTTTCATCATTCTTATGCTTTTGAGAGTGAGACCAAGAACCTTTCTTGTTATTACCTTTGTCATTTTTACTTTTGAAATTTTCAAAACCATCATGCTTCTTCCAAGTCTGAACTTGAAAAGCCAAAATAGATTCCTGAACACCCCTTCTTTCAACTATTCTCAATTCATGGGGTTCCAATGATCCTACAAGATCTTCCAACTTCATTGTAGAAAAATCACTAGATTCTTGAATAGCCATAATGACATGATCAAAATGAGGAGTCAAAGTTCTCATAACCTTCTCAATGATCATCTTGTCTGTCATTCTTGTTGGCGGAACAATCGAGGGGGTCAACGAGGGAGCATTTCTTATTTGGGACACACCTCTGTGAGAGACACACCACATACTCACCTTAAACCTTAAGGTGATTGGTGTGTGGGTTCTCTCACTTATATAGTGTTCAATCTTCCCTTTTCTAATCAATGTGGCACTTCTTCCTCACACTTGATTCTCAACACTCCCCCTCAAGTGTGAGTTTATACACAATGCTCCCCCTCATGTGGAAGCTCTCTCTTCCACATACACTTGTATCACCGTTGAACTCAACGGAACACCTTCTACCCACACCTGCGGGAAGTGTTTCGATACAAGTAAGTCGGTCCCTTTCTCGAACTAAAGGCTCATGATACCATTGTTGGAGGGGCGATTCGGGGGGGTCAACGAGGGAGCATTTCTTATTTGGGACACACCTCTGTGAGAGACACACCACATACTCACCTAAAACCTTAAGGTGATTGGTGTGTGGGTTCTCTCACTTATATAGTGTTCAATCTTCCCTTTTCTAATCAATGTGGGACTTCTTCCTCACACTTGATTCTCAACAATTCTTTCACCATAACTCTTCATCGAGTGAACAAGATTCTGTACCTTGGGCACATAACCTGCAAATTTCTCATTTTCTCCCACCTATAATAACTCATACTGCCTTCGTAAAGATTGCAACTTTATACTTTTGACTTTCTCACCTTTTTCGTAACATTTGACAAAAATATCTCATGCCTCTTTCACATAATCAACATGAGCAATCCTATCAAAGTTTACACCATTAACTACTATCCTTCTTCTTAGAATCTTTGTGAAAAGTGTGTTGAGTTTTATATGCATTTTCTGTAAGCTCAAGGACAACATTGGTAACCACCTCGAGAGCATTTTGAAAGCCAAAAAGAGATTTCATCTATTTGTCCCATTGTTCCCAATTTTTTCCATCAAGAATTGGAAGAAAAATGAAAATGCCACTGTCCCCATTCATCATTCAACAGGCGCGATTAACAACCTTGTAATTTGTGACCTTTAAGCACAAGAACTAAAGGGCTCTGGATACCAATTTGTTAGTACAATCTCTATACTTGCTCTCAATGAGAAGAGGAATATATTGGAAAGTAATGAACCTGAAGAGAGTATAGATTGCTGAATGTAATATTATGAGTTGAGCTAGTTCAAATTATTACAAAGACAAGTATTTATAGGCAAATGTGTGGTAATTTTCTTCTCACGTGACTAACCAACTAATTGTCCTAACAACCATCTAACTGTCATATCTGCCATAAGTTAGATTTATAAACAACACAAGTTAGTTCCACATTGCTTAAAAATATGAACCATGCAGTGTTTATAAAACATAGATTTTAGAAGAAATATTGTAAAATTTAAGTAGTATGTAATTTAATCCTCCACTTGAACTTTTTGTTTTAGATTTTTGTTATCTAATGCTTTTATTTCATGTTAGGTTTTGATTTTGTTTTTTTAAATATGATATTCTTACAGAAAGTAGGAGAAAATGGCCATTTGAATATGATATTTATACACATTTCAGTTAAGGTGTAAAATTAAAGATGTCAAAAAGTAAAAAAATGACGAGGGTTTCTTAATGCACCACCCAAGTTTCTTAGGCACCACGTGAAATTATTTTTTTGCCCCTTAATTCCGGATGTGCACATCCGGACGTACCAAATTTTTAAAAAACGCAGAACTTTTCCGGATATGCATATCCGGAAACAATTCTGATGTGCACTTCCGGAAGGATTTCTTATTAATTCGCGCCAGACGTTCTTCCCCCCCCTCATTCTTCACTTTTCCATTTTCAAAATCTCTCAAACTCTCTCAAACTCTCAAATTTTCAATCACCACAAATCTCAATTTTTTCCACTCGAGTTCGGCGCAGAGCAACTTCTACAACGATCAACACACTCCAAATCCTCCGTATCTCATTTTAATCGGTAAGTTTTCAAATTTTAGAGTTTCGGAGTAATTATCGAGTAATCGATTTAGAGTAGACATTTAGGTGTAGAAATTATTAGGTTGTATGAATAACATAGGTTAGAGACAGTGTAGGTCATTTTTACTGCTTCAAACGGACGATCAGGGCATTAAAATGCCCTTTTGCATGTTACAGTGGCCATGGCTGCCATTTTTAAACTTCAAAATACTTACCGGATGTGCAGATCCGGAAAGATTGTAACGTTTAGTTTTCTGAGTGTTTCCGGATGTGCACATCCGGAAATACCCAACGTTAAAAATTCTGTGTTCTTCCGGATATGCATATCCGGAAGACTATTTTTTTTATTTTTTTTTATTTTGTTTGTTTGTTTGTTTATGTTTAATTATTTTTAAACAAAATTTAATTTATTTATTATGCTTTGCAGATTAGATGGCACGCAGGCGTCGTCGGGAGACTCTTGCTCCATCAGCTGCTCCTCCTTGTTCCCCTGTTCCTGTTCCTGTTCTAGAGGGTGATCACCCAGCACATGAGGGTGTTGACGTTGATGACGATTTCGATGAGCTAGGCGGTTATCCCGGGGGACCGTCTGATATGTCCCTACTCGTGGGGTACTCTGAGCATACTGTCAGATATGTCTGGCTAGGACAGGTAACCTTTCGCGGTATATTTATAGAATTGTATTAGTTGAAAATATGTTCATTTGTAACATTGTTTTATTTGTAAATTTCCAGGAGAAGGATTCACAGAAGTTCTATAACGACGGGGGCAAGGTTATGGACACGATTGAGATACTGCCAGAGGCTGAGTGGTTCACGTCTGCACTTGCGAAGTATGGTCTTGGAGGCCTGTCTAGGATTGGGTATTCCCATATCCAATACGGTATCCTGATGGCATTTGTTGAGAGATGGCACCCTAAGACATCCTCATTCCATCTACCGTACGACGAGATCACGATCACGTTGGACGACATCTCGTGCCTCTTATATCTACCGATCACGGGTACCCTTCTCCGTCACGGTAGGATGACGAAGGCGGACGACATGGAGTTGCTGGTTACAGAGCTTGGGGCTAGCCCAGAGAAGGCACATGCGGAGGTGCACTAGTTGAGGGGCGCACACGTCTGATTCTCGTTTCTGATGGATAGATTTGCTGAGGTGCTTCAGAGGCAGGACAGGCAGATGGTGATCCAGCTGAGGTGGCGATACACAGGACGCGTGCCCTGAGATGCTATTACTTGTTTTTGCTGGGCACGCAGGTCTTTGTGGACACCAGCGCCTATTATGTTGATATAGTCTACCTCAGGTACCTTTCGGATCAGGCAGAGATCCATGGGTACAACTGGGGGGCGGCTGCGCTGGCATTCACCTATTCCAGGCTCTTTGATGGTTGCCGTTGGGCAGCCAAGACTGTGGCAGGCAGCTGTAGGCTATACGTGGTAACAATCTAATATTCTAAGTGATTTTTTCATTTCTTTTCTTTCTGTATTCATTATAATGTTTGACACCCATGTTATGTTTTCCATTTCAGGCGTGGATTTTACAGCACTTTCCCTACATTACTGGTTGGGGGAGTGTCCAGGGGTACACTGAGGATATGCCACGTGCTGCTGCATTTGTCCTGCTCAGAGGGAACCAGGCGCTGGACCCTTTCAGAGTGTATCTAGATCGGATGGCTGCTGAGGACGTTTTGTATTGCCCCTATGCCGCTCACCGTGTGACGCGCCCGTTCGATGAGGTTTGTTTGTTCTCAGGATGGTTGGCATGCAGTTCGACCGTTACTTCCCGATACCTTCCGGAGCGCGTCTTGCGTCAGTTTGGTTACACGCAGACGATCCCCAGGATGCCTCATGAGTCTGCTCCTCTAGGCTTGACCCGCAGGCAGATAGATGAGCTATATGCTGACTACCAGTCCCACTTGGTACCGAAGGAGGCTCGGGCGACCAGAGCGGAGACAGACTGGAGTGTTACTGCCGGGTACATCGTATGGTTCTACACCGTCTCACACCCATGCATGGTGCCCACTGCTGAGGGATCGCCACCCAGACCTGCTCATCAGGAGATATTAGAGGAGCGACAGTCTCAGCTGGACCATACTCAGGATGTCCTACCACGCTGTCGTCAGATAGTACAGATAGGGCAGCAGGCCATTGAGGTCGGTCACCTCCCTGAGGGCTCTGGTGCCAGACTTGTCGTGGATAGGATGATTGCAATTGCTGGGGGGGCACTTCAGTACCGCAGACATCGATCCAGGTTGGGGGGTAGGGGCAGAGGAGCAGGGGAGCCAGGAGAGATCCTTCGCCATACGCAGTAGTTTTTTTTTATGTATCATATTTATATTACATGTATGCACTATATTTTGGCAGACGTTTATTTTTTATATATATATATATATATATATATATATATATATATATATATCATTTTATTTTATATATGGATGTTGTCAAATGTATATTAAGTTGCGACGATTTATTAGCATATGCGACCAAGCAAAAAAACCGATTTAAAAAAAAATAAAGTTCTGCTATTTTCCGGACCTCAGATTAGGAATGTTTCCGGATATGCACTTCCGGAACGCATCAGCGTATTTAAAAAAATGGTGCATCCGGATGTGCACATCCGGAATCAAGGGGCAAAACCGAAAATTCAGATGGTGCCTAAGAAACAAGGGTGGTGTGATAAGAAATGCTCAAAATGACGATGAGAAGCTCAATTTAGTAATAGAAAGTTCAGATAGATAATATAAGAAATTGCTCTTTCCACCCTTATGTGTGCATACAACACCCTCGAAAATCCCAAAATGTCTTTCATACTTCCAGAAATATATCTCCGGGCTCACCCAAAAATCACTTCATCCTTCGCTTTTTTGAGATCCGCCTCATCTTGTAAAAAATATGGTCCGGAGATGCATCTTCGTATAATATTTTGGTGTATTCGGAGATGCATCTCCTAAATACCCCGTGTACTTAATTGTAGTGTTTTTCTTTAATGTGTTGGTTAAATTAACGACTCAGTGATATTTCTGGAGATGCATTTTCGGAAATGTCAAGCGGGAAATTGGATAAAACACCACCTTGCATGATCTTCTTCTTCATCCTTAAAATATCCTCCATTTTCAAAACCCTTTAAAAAAATCTCTCATTCTCAATCAACTTTTCAACACCAAAACACCATTCTTGTATTTCATCACATCAAATGGAGCAAAAGAAGCTAGAATTGCATGTAAAGTTCATTCATTTCATCCATTGTTACTTGCATTAATATGATTTTTGAGCTGAAAAAAAGAGCATTGAGTCCGGATATGCATCTCTGAACGAAGTTTGGTGTGTTTCGAAGATGCATATCCAGATTTGCCTAATACTTTGAATTTTAAAGTTGTTTTTTTTTTTCGTTTTTGGTGTTATTATATATGGTGCACCCGAATATGTTTCCCAAAGCTATTGTGAGTGTGGATGTTAAACCGGTTGAAGTGAAGCATGATGTTAAAATGGATGAAGTAAATGATGATGTTAAATTGGTTGTTTGACCGGTCGTTGTTGATGTAGATGTGTGTGAACAATTTATGAATAAACAAGAGTTTATTGTTCGTGAATATATGCTACAATGGGTCCGCATAGAGGCCAGGAAATTAGGGTTTAGAGTTGTAATCGGAAGGCCCGACAATGGTTCGGATCAAAGACAAGCATTTGTAACAATGAGGTGCAAAAGAAGATGCACGTACCTACCATAGATTAGGAAGTTGAAACGAGATGACACGGGATTGAGAAAATGTAACTGTCTATTTAAATTGCAAGGATACTATATGACGGATGAAACATGGAAATTTAATGTGATTTCCAGTATACATAATCATTCCTTTACTGACAAGCTAGTTGGTTATCCCATTGTATGTCGACTTGTTCTGAAGGAGAGGGAACTTGTTTTAGACATGACTTTAAACATGGTGGCACCAAAAAACATACTCGCATATTTGAAATGGAAAAGACCTCTAAATGTTTCAAATATTAAGAAAATATACAACAAACGTGCTCGAGACAATAATGCGGTAAGAGGACCAAGATCTGAGATGCAACAATTGTTGAAGTTTTTAGAAGTTGACAACTATGTTTCAAGGTAGAGAATTTGTAAGGATAAAGTCACTATTTGAGATATATTTTGGAGTCATCCAGATTCCATCAAGTTGTTCAATACTTTTCCTACGTGCTCATAATTAATTCAATATACAAAACAAACAAGTATAGACTTCCACTCTTATAAGTTGTTGGTGTTACTTCTACGGAGATGACTTATTCTGTCACTTATGCATTTTTGGAATCTGAAAAAGAGGACAATGTTGCACGGGCTTTAAAAATATGCAATACTATGTTGAAGGACAAAGAAAATGTGTCGTATGTAATAATTACTAATTGCGAGACCGCATTGAGGAATTCGGTTGCAACAATGTTTCCTATATTGTCTGCATTACTTTGTAAGTATCACATAACCAAAAATGTGAGAAGTCGAGTAAAACCTGCAATTGGCTTGAAACAAGACAAACTAGAAGATGAAAAAACGGCCAAATCTGGTGTGGTGGTGGAAAATATAATGGATGCATGGATTGGTATAATAAGTTCTTCCACGAAAGAATTATATATCGAATCTATAATACATTTTAGGCGGGTGTGTGCGAGAAATCCAAATTTTCTGAAATATATTGAGGGAACTATTTTAGATCAGGTTAAAGAGAATATTGTTTGTGCCTGGACCGACCAGGTTCGACACTTTGGGAATAAGCCAACTAATAGAGATGAATGTGCATATGCTAGACCGAAGAATTGGGGTGGAAATAGTAAAGGTGGTTTTTTTCGAGATTGAGACGCAGTGAACTAAATGCTTTGAAACCAACATAATGAGATACAAACAACTTTTGGTCGGAGTATTACTCTTTTAGAACACCGATTCAAAGACAACATCCTTTATTCACAGTTGGTTGGCAACATATCACAAACGACATTGAATTTTATTTTTAATGAAGCCAATCGAGCAAATAAAACAGGTTTAGAAAGCTCAAACTGTGGAAGTATACTTAGGAAGGTGTACCATTTTTCATGTGCATGTTTAATTTCAAAGAAGATGAAGCTTGAAAAACCAATACGTATGGATGAAGTTTGTAGTCACTGGAAAAAGCTATGTTTTAGTGATGATGGTGTGATAAGGATGATAAATCAAACATATCTATGACGACCAAGTGGAAAGTGATTCAAGAGATATTCATGAAAGTTGGTGACATCATGAAATTTCACATCAAAGAGCAACCGAGGAAGATTGCCTATGCAGAAACAAAGCAAATTAGGATGCAATTCTCAATTCTCTTGTTCCTTGTCTTAATGGTCTGGCTCTATTTGACAAATGGATGCGATCTCAGAAATTGTACATCTTATAGAAAGTGCTTATGATAAGGTGTGTATTGATTTAACACGATGTGGTTTCTCTAAAACATTCTTTCCACTTTGGAGTAAGCCACCTCAAAATCCATATGAACACATCATGTGTTTTGGTGTGCTATAAAAAATAACAACATTTTGTACAAGTTTATTTGAAACGGGATGTCCTATACCAAATACATCACCGGAGTGGACGACACATTTCACATATGACGCTGAAACTTGGCCGAATCACATTCTGGAAAGGATGAGTTCACCAAGTTTAGCAACATTGAAAGAGAAACAAATAAATAAAGGTCGAAAAAGGAAGCCCCAGATTGCTTTTAAGATTACCAGATGATCCCATAAACCAACCCAGGTCTTTTCAACATGCTTTGTTCTCACTCACACGCTTTCTGGAAAACTTCCCAGAAGGTCACCCATCCAAATACTACTACTCCAAGTCAAGCATGCTTAATAATGGAGTTCTTATTTGTTAGGCTACCAAAGAGAAGATTCATCTTATTGGTAAATGTAGTACCAATCAATCCTTATAAGACTTCCCTCTCATTCCGATGTGAATTCGGCGACCATTCTCCACCTTTTTCGGCCTCGAGTGTTACATCCAATCTTCGCCCTCTTCGGCCTCGGGTGCTACATGCCCACCAGCTTCCACTTGGTTCGTCCCCGAACCACGTCATACTGGGAAATGTCTGGCTCTGATACCATTAGTAATGCCTCAGACTACTTTTAAGATTACGGATTGACCAAATAAACCAACACAGGTCTTTTCAGCATGCTTTGTCCTCTCTCACACGCTTTAAGAGAAACTTCCCAGAAGGTCACCCATCCAAATACTACTCCAAGTCAAGCACACTTAATTATGGAGTTCTTATTTGTTAAGCTACCAAAAAGAATATGCATCTTATTGGTATAGGTAGTACTAGTCAATCCTTATAAGCCTTCCTTCAAATACGCTGTCTCATCCCAGCACATCCTGAGGATCACTCTCATTCCGAAGTGAATTTGATGACCACTCTCCATCCTTTTTGGCCTCAAGTGTTACATCCGCTCTCTGTCTTCTTCGGCCTCAAGTGTTACAGAACTACTCGTAGATTTAGGCAGTGTAATATCTTTTAATGCATTTTAGTATTAATCTAACAATGTAACTCGTTTTTTTTGTATGTAACACACCACATAATGTTATAAAATTAGATGGTATTTTTTGGACAATTTTAGTGTTTCTTAAATTCCGCACTACATAATGCTAGGGTTCTGCATGAACAGTAGTTTGGGTGGGCCCAGAGATGCATCTTCGGACACACCTTCTACTTATTAGAAAAACAATACAGGGGACTTTACGAAGATGCATCTCTGAAAACAACTTAAATTATTTAAAAAACAAAGACCTATACAGATGTGTATCTCCGTAATGCCCCTTGATGATATGATAGGGTTTGTTTGGTCTTTATTAGTATACAAGTTCTATAAATAGGGTCTCTCATTCCATTTTCCTTACACAAACCAGAATAACTACATATCCACATCTTGCATTTATGTATTTCAATGGTGCAAATCCCTCACTTAAATTGCGGGTCTAAGAGGACATACTTCTCGTTGATCTAAAAACCAAACTGAAATACTCTCCTGCGACATCTAGAAAATCGTAGAGTTATCAAGCTCAAGTAGAATTCACCCTCGATTGACAACGAAGGGAAGATAAACTTCACCATGCTTGAATTGAAGACATATGTGATTTAAAGGTTATGTGGAGTACCTTTTGTCGTTACTTAATAGAAGGTCTGATTATTATAGAGGCAACAATTGCAAGATCGACTAAAGAAATTCTAAGGATGTTGCAACGTCCTGAACCTCCAGTTTATAATAAAATCTAATGTTAAAATTATAATAGTGTTAACTTCTATCTATGTAATGTTTATTTTGAATTTAAATTATATTGTTTTTACATTATGCTGCCTTTGTTCGTGGTTGTTTATTATTTGAACTAACAACGCATTTTACAGAGATGCATATCAGGAAATCGCACTGAAAATTGATTTAAGTTATGTTACGATGATGCATCTCCGACTAAACCCTTTATTCATACGGAGATTCATCTCTGGGCCAAATTTTAACACAATAAATGTTTCTCAACAAATTCAATAGAGGTTTATCTGGAAAAGGTGCATCCGGAGATGCATCTCCGGATGCTAGAAGAATTTATGACTTTTCACGGTGGTGTGGGAGCACCCTGTCGCATCTCGGAAAATATGATCCATTGCAAAGCGTTGGAGCGCTCACAGAAAATGATTCAAATAGAGTCACCACCGAAATTAATTTATTCCAAAAGATGAAAGGGAAAATATCGATAAAACTGTTAAAAGAAAAAGAAAACGGTCGTTGCAACCAAATTCAGGTTCGGGAGTCGATTACGCAAGGAGAAGGTATTATCACCCTCACATCCGTTGTACTCAACGAGAACCTTTTAGTTAAACTTGCGATTGAATGTTAGATTATGTTAATTGTTTTCTTTGACTTATTGATCGAGAAAAAAAAGAAAATATTTTTAGGGTTTTTTATTAATGTTCCTGACAAGATTTCAAAATTATGCTCCTACGTATCTCCAGGTACGATGGAGAACTCAAGGATACATATTTCTTTGGTAGCAAAGAACTGTTGGTTGGTTGCTTTTAAGGAGTAATGCTTTAGACATATCGATGGTTAAACCTTTGCTTGTTGCTCGCTCTTGAAGGCTGAAGCCTTTGTTTGTTTCACATCAATATGGATAAAGCATACTCGTTTCTGAAAAGGTTTTCGAAGTCGCTCAAGGTCAGAAAACAAGTTTGATTTTTTGAGTATGTTTTAGGGTTTGGAAGATGAATATTCCTGAGTTGCCAAGCAATTAATACTTGGGTCTAGTATTCGGGACTATGACTGGATGTTTCACCTAGGTACTCTTTTTCTTTCCAATTTGTTATGAAAAGGTTTGAATATTTACAAGTGTTTTGAATGAAAGACAAAAACTTAAACTTTCAAGCTATTACAACTTGGGCTTAGTGTTCGGGAATATGACTGGACCTTTCACCTAGGTAGTCTTTTTCTTTCGATTTATTACAAAAAGGAGACGCGTTCATAATTTGGTGAAAGAGGGAGTATTTATGACTTGCAAGCGATTTCCACTTGGGCCTAATACCCGGGGCTATGATTGGACCTTTCACCCAGGTAGCCTTTTTCTTTCATTATTGTTTGAAATGGTCAAAGTATGAATTAGTCGTTTAAGTTTGATTATGAAAAGAGTTTGATGTTGGGTCAAGTGTTTGATTTTTGCGTTGAGAAGTGAAATGAGTTATGATTTTCAAATGGTTTTGAATATGAATGAGATTAGTTTGAAAATGATTGTTAAATGATAGTGAAAATGATTTGATTTGTGAAAATTTCTCAACGTTGGATCGGGCTTATTTTTGTTTTTTTATAGATGGTTGATTTTACGCAACAGGAAAGCGGTAAAATTATTACACGTCATGGTAATAAGGGTACATTTTGTCGAATAGGGATATAATAAAGTGATTAAAATACATACCCATTAAACAGGTAAATGTAAACAACAAGGGGCTCACTGTAAGAAGGCCCAAGAGAAAGCCAAGGGACCAGAAACAAATTGAAATCTATAGTACTGAATCTAGCTCTATGCTAACTTAAGGTGGATTCATATAGGAATCACTCTATAAAAAGTCAAGCAAAATAATATTACAAAGTTGAATTTGCAACGCAATGAGAAATCCAACAACTCGATATACTACGTACAATACTTACAACAGAACAATAAACCAAAATTTAAGGTATTAAATTTATCTCTAAGCTAACTTAAGGTGAATTCATGTATGAATCAATCTATAAAAAGAAGAGCAATCGAATCTATGCATCCAAACGATTTTCACAAGCTAAATTGAATTTATACCCTGAAATCGCAATGCAATGAAAATAAAGGTAGCAACAACCAAATTGTTTTACATTGTTTATGGATTACATCGAAACCGAATATCAATAATTCACAAATTTGGCATATATGCGAAAACAAAATTGTCGCATCAACATAATCACATCAGCAACAAAATTTATTTTCAAAAGTACCAAATTATTTATAGCACACGGGAGGTACAAAATGGTCAATGGACCTGAAATAAATACAACAACCAAATTGTTTTACATTGTTTATGGATTACATCGAAACCGAATATCAATAATTCACAAATTTGGCATATATGCGAAAACAAAATTGTCGCATCAACATAATCACATCAGCAACAAAATTTATTTTCAAAAGTACCAAATTATTTATAGCACACGGGAGGTACAAAATGGTCAATGGACCTGAAATAAATACAACAACCTAACAATAACTAAATTCAATTTATAATATTCATTTTACAATAACGACATATGATAAAAAAATGAATTAACTAAAAAATAAAATAACTAAATGATAATATAAATAGCCTTGACTTTTTTCAAACTAAATTAATAGATGCTTATTATTATTATTATTATTATAAAAAATACAAACAAATGGCAAGTAAAAAAAAAGGAATACCTCTCCAACCTATCTCACCAGCAAAATTACTTCATCCACCATAAGTAAACATACTGCCTATGGATGTAGAAAGTTAAACACGACAGTGGTGATGGTCATCGAGGTCAAAATTAGCGGAGGAAACAAGTATTGGTGCCAACATGGATGTGCGACGTTTGAATGTGTGGTTTCGATTGTGTTTGGATCGGTGTTGGTTTTGTGGGCCGAAGTTTTGAAGGTTGTGGTGAGTGAAGTGATTTGGTGGTGGCTGTTGAAGGAGAAATGGGACGGCGCTGAGTATGGTGAAGGGAGGAATTTGGTAAGTTAGGAAAGGAGGATGAGAGGTTGAATTGGTGAGTTGAGGAGGTGTTGGAGATGTTTCAATTGGGTGGTGTAGTGGTAGTTATCGATGTTAATGGTGCGGTCTTATGGAGGTTTATTGTGTGAGTATTTTAGTAGGTATGTGGTGAGCAGAGGGTGAAGGAATGAAGGTTTGTTTTAGCAAGAAAATGTGAAGGAGTCTTCGAAGTTGGGGAAAATAAATGGGGAGAGAGAGTTGTCTTGAAAGTGAAAGGAAGAAGAGGTTAGTGGTGTGTCACGAGTAAAAATCAGAGCAGGGGGTCTTTAATTGGTGACTTGCAAGAGAGAGAGAGAGAGAGAGAGAGAGAGAGAGAGAGAGAAAGAGAAAGAGAGAGAGAGAGAGAGAGAGAGAGAGAGAGAGAGAGAGAGAATGCATATCATGTGGGGCCACGCCTTTTGTTTATGGATCATTCCAAAACATTTTTTTATCCTTCCCATTGGTTATCACGCTTATCTGCCAGCTATCATGTGATCTACTTTTTTTGACTGAATTGGAGATGGAATCCCCAACTAGAAGGTTCCATGTATCCATTCGTGAGAGGGTCACGTGAATGGAGGGAGTAGCACATTATCAACTTCTCACCCTTACTTTATTTTCCCTTCACTTATTTTTGTTTTATTCTTTTATTTTTCATTTTGAATGTTTAAGAATAAGTTTAGTAATTAGATGAAAAACAAAATAAAACAAAATAGTCTCAACTAAATACTCACTTAATTCTTATTAATTTAATTGATTATTTTGGCTAAAAATTAAAAAATAAAAGGATAAAAAATGAATAAAAGTGAGGCGTAAAAATGCTCGAAAAATAAAACTAAACATACTAAATGATCATCGTGAAATAAGCCTCTAGAAAACAGACATGTTATGATCAAATTTGGAAGTAAGAAATGACCGATTAAAAAGGCTTAGGCTGATCAAACTTCGACTGAAAAAAGAGTCGAAAAAATAAAACGAGCACACCGGGTTAAACTACGTGAACCGTAGATTAATAATACTGACTCCTGCAAGCTCGATTTCGCAATTTTTCGCCCGCTAATTTTATGCACTTTTGAGAAACGATTCAATCGATCTGTCTGTAGAACTGAAAATTTATTCTGGTCGACATTTTAGGCATTATGCATGATGAAATGCATGTTACGATATGCAGATGATGCAGACGTCTTATGGATGCATCGATTAAATGATTCAGGTGGAAAATTGGGGTATTAAACACTCATAAGGGTGGAAAGAGTATTTCCTAAAATCCATGGCCAATTATTCGAAGTCTATACATGGAATCCTTAAAAAAAATTCTCATTTGTAGTAAAAAATGACGATTTACGTATTTAGCACAGGAACCAGACTTAGAGCAATAAAGAAAAAAGTATAATATTTGGGAATTTCTCATCCAACCCTGAATGGTGGAAAAACATCCTAAGGAATTCCAAAAATACTTTTTCGAATCCGAAAATAATTTTTCGAACGCACCTTTTTCACATCAAAATACGTCCTAAGTGAGTCTCACTCCATATTTTCCCCAAAATTTAGTTCGGAGATGCACTTCCGGATTCACCTTATATGCACCCCATGAATTCCTAACTGAGGCACATTCGGTTTGAGATAAATTATTCTGGAGATGCATCTCCGTATACACCTCAGACAAAATACGTAGATGCATTTTTCGTATTCACCCCAGACAGTGAAGTTTAACTTTGCTTTAGAGATATACTTATGCAATTAATGATGTATTATAGCTATATTATCATATAAATTTTATATAAATTAAACCATACACTTTTCATATATTATGAAAATGTCATATATATATATATATATATATATATATATATATATATATATATATATATATGAATTTGCAATTCATAATGAAGTCAAGTGCTCCTAATACAAATACTATATACTACTGCGTATGCCGGGCCTAAACCCCCTTATTCCTACGATGCCTTCTGCATTACAGTGTTGTTCATGTCTCATCAAGGATGACATCTAAAATGTCTCTTGCCTCAAATCCTTCTGGAAAGACTATCCATGATATGTCGACATCTAGGCAACACATCAACATCATGATATGCCCTAGCCTTCTCCTCTAGTATCTCCTGATGAGATGACCTAGGTGAATCACCCTGATCATCCAGTGTCATATAAAGATGTGACACCCTAAAATACCACTGGATGTAGCCGTATGAAACGCTCTAGTCTCTAGGAGTTAGGGTACCACGTGCCACATTTGGTACAGATGACTAAGGTAATCATCATACATGGCATCCACATCTTTGCGTGCCATAGAGAAAGAAGCAGACTCAGAATGCTCTCTAGAAACAAATTAAATGTAGCAAAACTACCGCATGATGCGCTCATGCAAATGTGGATACACCAGACGTGACCCGCAAGCCAACCATCTAGATTAGAAGGCTATGTTGTCCAAAGGACGTGTCTAACAGTGATTGGTGTATGCCTAAAAGTGTATATCTTATGCTACCAATCGGTTAAGATACACTCTAAAGGGCTATGTCACCTAATTCCATCTGAGCGGGTTGCATGGATTGGCAATAGCCAGGTCCAACTTTCGACAACTGAATCATGTCGAAGATACCCATATCTTTCCAGATTTGGGATTTTTCTTTTTCTATCTTCTCTAGCCAGGCTACGTAGTCTGAAAGATCCTTAAATAAGGGGCATGATCGAAACACCCTAAAACTATTATTCATATAGTCTAGATTAATGGGTTCTTTAGAGGCCTAAATCAAAGGCGAGCCTTGGTTATCAGCTTTTAGTTTTTCATCAACTTCGATATCTTCGCTAGACCTATGTTTTTTCCCATTAGCTATGGGTTTATAGTGATGGTATGTGGGGGAAAAATTCCCTAAGTTTATTAGGATTAGCAGAAGGGTTTGATGGGGGGCCTAACATAGCATATGTTTTACCAGTAATAGAAATGGGAATTAATACCTGAGACTGGTAGGTTCTTCTCTTTTCTTCTTCAAGTGGAGGCTCGGGCATGTACTGTTGGTTACCCACAACTGTTGGGCCCAAGATCTTATGAACCAGAGCAAGTTCAGTTGATTTCTTGGATTCTTTTGTGGTCTTGGTTGAATCTTTGGAGGCTTTGGTAGAAGACGCCATTGATACAACAAATATTAAAGAAAAAGTTCAGGAGGAAACTTGTTCTTGCTAAGAAAGATTCAGAAGAGGGAAAAAGTTGGAAAAATGTTAGTGTTCACTATTTATAGGCTGATGAAATGAAGCAGTTCACTTCAAGCAATGATGGCCGAAAATATAGAGGGACACGTGCCAGTCGGAGAGCAAGTGATAGGACAATGGCAGTTGAACTAGCCCACAATCTCCTAGGAACTAGGAGCGTGATGATTGCAATAAAGATTCTCGCATGGTTTTGAGAATACATTTGAGAAAAGGTGTCATGATGACTATAATGTCATAGCAGACAAAACGTTTATGGCGTCGAAAGAAGATTTCAAAAAATTCCTTTTTCTTCATTTTAGTCGAAAACAACATTTTTGGGGGGTAATTTGTTAGTTGGAAGTTTCTACGCCAAGGTTTGATTGAGTATGATAAGCAAAAGAAATGTTTTTAAGAAGATGTTTTGGATTCGACAGGAGCATTATTGAAGATCTTAGTCGAAGAGGTCCTTTGTAAGAAGTATGTGTTGGGTTAAGACTTAGATATATTTATGAGCTTAGATTATAATTTCGTCGGAAGCAATACTAAGGTTGCGTTCGAAGAAAGTTTTGAATTTTGATTAAGGATGATAACTGTCTTTTGTCCTTATCTGATTCTCACATGTGACACGTGTAAAGCTGTGGCGAATTGGAGACATGCAAGCGAAACGTGTCATTTTCTGGAGAAAAGACCGTTGGTAGCGGCTATTTTCGACTTAGTATAAATAGGAGTCTTAGTATGTAGGATTTTGGGTGTTTAATCATTGTACAAATACTCATAAATTACTCAAAGTATCTAAGTGTGTTGAGAAAAGAGTTCGTTGAGAATGTACATGTGAATCACCATATTTTCATTTCAATTGAAGTTATTTACAATTTATCAATTAAGTTTTCATTGCAACTAACTTTGAAGTTCTTTATTACAATTCCTTTACAAATTATGCAATTTACTTTTAAAACTTTAAACAACATTCTTCAATCATGGTCATTGTCGAAGCGTTCACAGACTTTCAAATATAGTTTAACAAAAGCACATGTCCTAGGATTCACTTGTTTATCAATTTTCACGGTAAATAAATTGGCACGCCCAGGGGCAGTGTTATTGTTAAAACATTTTCTTTTTGAAATTTTTTGTATAAGTTCTTCATTTTACTATCTCTCTAACTTCGTTGCATGAGACTAAGGAGTGGTAAAATATCCACAAACAACGAAGAAAGACCAAGGAGAAGATACGTAAGGAGAATGGTGAATCAAAATCCACCAAATAATCAAAATCCACCAAATAATAATGGAGAACCACCCCTTCATCTTCGACAGGGGGAATTACGGTTTCAACGTCTGTATCTGAACCTGTACCATCCACGACAAGTACGACACCTGTGCAGTCGATTGCCCAAAGTGGACCCATTTTGTCTTATGTAGGGACACAGGGTCCACCAGTGGCCCCCCTCCAGTAGGGAGTAGTTTATTCATGCCTCATGTGCCTAAATTTTCAATGCCTCTAACTGGTTGCAAACAGCCCTATGGCATGCCAACTTCAATGATGGAAAGTTTGCATAATACAACATCAACATTCACAGACCCAGTGGTGAACGCGACTTCGCCACTACAAGGATCTGTTTCAGGCATTAACAATATGGGTCGAATTAGCCAGCCCTTAGGGATGGGATTTCCTACCCAAATGCCCAATCTCACCAATAATTATGCAGTAGTGATATGGCAACAAATGGACGAAAGTAACCACGAAATGGTCCAAATGCTTGCCCAACAAATGGGCGTGATATTTAACCCTTTGATCCAAAACACTACCTAAACAAACCAACAGTTGGCAGTGCAAATGACGCACATTGCTGATTTCTTTGGTCTTCCACAACCCTCTCGACAGCCTCAAAGGGAATGGATGATAGAAAATTAAGGGGTAGTCTTAGAAGAGGACCCCACCATTAACCAAATCCAACAAAATGTACCCTATGAAAACGTGGTAAATCAGGGAGTAGGAGTCGAACCACCTAGGGTAGAACCTCCTAGGCTTGAACAACAAATTCCAAGGGAAGGGAAACCAAGGGTAGTGATGGTAAATAGGAACCAAAATATCGACGAAGTCATAAATCAGATTCGACGTGATGATATGGCAGCTGACAATAACTTAGCAGCCATGGTCGAAAGAATTATAGCAAGGAATGAGGTAAATATTGGCCTTCATAGGCCAAATTGTAGCGAACGATTTTGGACGTGGTTCTTAAGCACTGTCGCTCTTTTGGGGTACTACGGACCGATTCATTTTTTATCCTATTGAAGCTGATGAAGGAAGGGAAATAGATGTCTCCAACTAACCCTGCTTGCATACTGAGTTTAAACAACGGTCTGTTAGGTTACAGATGCTATATGGTAATGGCGCCTCTTTTCGGTTGATGGGTGAAGGTACGGGATTTTTGGTTTTTGATTAGTATGCTCGCTAAGATTTTTTTTTCAATCTTATGCCTACGTATTCCCGTTTACCGAAAAAGGTAAATTAGAGCGATCGTAGTTCCTCATATTCTATGGGAGGAAATGGTGTTTTGGTGTCTTGTTCAAAGCCCAAGACGTGAAGCTAAAAGTGATTTGTATCTTTTTCAAAGCCCAAGATGTGAAGCTGAAGAGTCTATTTGTATCTTGTTCAAAGCCCAAGATATGAAGCTAAAGGGTTTTGACTTTAGAGCGAACTTGTCATCTCTAAAGTGGTCTGTTTGTCAGGGTTGACTGATTATAAAGGAGAATTACTTTAACTGGGATATGTGAATCCATCAATGCCATAATTTCCTTTATAGGGGCTTTTCAACCTAGAAGAGAAGACTTTAACTCAGTGTAGAGCAATGCTATCTTTCCTTAGGAATTTCTCATGCTAAAAGAGGGACAGTGGCGTGGATGTAAATAATCCAGAGGCTTGCCGCTTACAACAATTAGATGGGAGAAAAGGAGTTGTTGATGTTTGTATACTGTGAACGAGGCACAACTTTGATGCTAAAAGGTTGATTGACTCAACCGGGGTTTTCTTATACAAAGCCTAAGAGGAGGCTAAAAGGTTGGCTTTTCCGGGGAAAATGTTATTTCTGTCTTGTACAAAGCCCAAGATTGAGGCTAAAAGGGTTTGACTCAACAAGAGAGTCTTTTATACTTAACAAGAGTGCTTTTGTATCTCGTACGAAGCCCGAGATAGAGGCAAAATGAGGTTTTGACTCAACAAGAGAGTCTTTTTGTATCTCGTACGAATCTCGAGATAGAGGCTAAAGGTTGTTTGACCCAAGAGGATCTTTTATACTCAACAAGAGAGTGATTTTGTATCTCGTACGAAGCCCGAGATGGAGGCGAAAGGAGGTTGATTCAACAAGAGAGCCTTTTATACTCAATAAGAGAGTGTTTTGTATATCGCACAAAGCCCGAGATGGAGACTGGAGGATGGCTGTTTCAGTTGAGTGACAGGTCCAGTATGTTGGTTAAAAGAGAAAATCAGTTCTTATAAAGAAACTGATTAAAAGTAAGGCTATGCTTTGGGATTTGATCAGAGGATCAGGGTTATTTCCTGTTCTTTAAGGAAATGGGAAATCCAGAGGGGTGTTAAGACTGTCCAAGTCTACAAGTGTTTTCCCTATCTTTGAAAGGGACTTGAGAATGCCTTCGAGACTCAAGGAAGGTAGATTGTCCAAGTCTAGAGTTTTATCTTTTGTACTATGCTTAGAGAAACAGTAGTGGTAGGATCTAGACTCTTTGAAAGACTATTCTATTAAGATGACTAATTTCTGTTTCTATACCTTTAGGAGGTCGTCGGGATAATTTGTATGAAGCCCAAGAGGAGGCTGGAAACTTTTAAGAAGCCGATGGACAATTTGTATGAAGCCTAAGAGGAGGCTCTCTTCCCGAAGGAAGAATCCTTATACGAAGCCTAAGAGGAGGCTGTGAATACTTCTAAGAAGTTGTTGGGTCCTTGTAAAACGCCCAAGAGGAGGCGGGGATGCTTTTAGGAAGCCTGTGTGTCCCCAAACCCCGAGAAGTTCAAGACATGCCATTCACCGAGAATGGATAAAGCCAGGAAAGTTCGAGAATTTGGAAGAAACTCAAGAAATGCCATTCATGGAGAAAAGATCATCTCTGGGGAGTAGAGTTTCTTTGACAACTTTTAAAGGTGACAATCTGAGAAATGGTTCAAAAAGAATCTTCCTTTCACATCTCCATATTGTTTAACCCCAAGAGGAGGGAAGCCCGTATCTGGTAATCCTATGGGGATCTAGTTTAGTCTATTTAAGAGTGATCAACAGGGCTTAGTGCTAGACGTAGTTGTCGGGGAAACTCTAAATATCTATACTAGTATTACTCAGTTGATATGAGTTTATGAAAGAAGAGTTACAGTGAAACAGCCCCACAATACAGTTATATGTATATGAAAGCGGTAAATGAAAGCATATAAACACTTACTCGGTTGTAGAGCTTCCATGCTGTATTGTTAGTTGTTCAACAAAGAAAGCTTTGATAACAATATTATATACAAAATCAAAGGAGAAAGTACTTTGAAAAGATGTTGGGGCTTACAGCTCAAGGAGAGGCCCAAGGTTTTATCAGTGATTGCACTGTGATTTTGAATTTGTACAGGGACTTATACAAGTGACTGAGGCCCAAGAAAGGTTTTTTCTGTACAAAGGGATGGGTCTTACACTCTCTCAAGAGGCCCAATAATGGGGCTTATAACACGAGGGTAGGCCCAAGGTTGATTTTTAACTGGCGATCGTGCCGAGGTTTTCTTTTAACGCAGAGGGACTTATACAATGTCTGAGGCCCAAAATTGTTTTGGTTAAAAGGGGATTGGGTCTTACACTCTATTAGAGGCTCAAAAAGATTTTGAATGGGTCTTATAGCTCGAGGAGAGGCCCAGATGGTTTGTTTTAAACGGGCGGTGATCGCGCCAAACTTTTGAAATACAACGGGACTTATACAATGAGTAAGGCCCAAAAATAGGTTTGTATTTACAAAGGATTGGGTCTTACACTCTATTAGAGGCCCAAAGATTTATTTTTGTACAAGTGGTGGGGCTTACAGCTCAAGGAGAGACCCAACAATTTATTTTTGTACAAGTGGTGGGGCTTACAGCTCAAGGAGAGGCCCAAAATTGTTTTTGTTTGAAATGACGATCGCGCTGAGATTTTTGAAAACGCAGTGGGTCTTATACAATAAGTGAGGCCCAAAAAATAGGTTTTCAAAGGGGGTTGGGTCTTACACTCTAATAGAGGCCCAAAAGTGTTTGAAAAAGTTTGATGAGGGTTGAATTAATTAAAAACCCTAATTTGTTTTCAAAATGCATTTTAAATGAATAATAAATTCAATTAAAATGATCAAAAATTGTTTAACATGTGGAAAACAAATTTTGATCTTGGATTAATGTTTCAAAAATCATGTTTTGACCTACAAAATGATTAGAAGTCATTAAAATTTACAAAATCAAGAGGAAAAAATATTTTAAATGTAAAAAATAATTAAAATATTAATTCTTTGCAAAAATATCAATTATATGAAATAAATAACATTTTTGGGATTTTTTGGTAAAATAAAATATTTTAACATTTTTGTGAATTATTAAAAAAAGAATCAACTCAAAATCATTAAAACTCAGAGAGAAATTAATTTTTGAATCAATTAAATAAAATCACAAAATTCAAATATTCAAACTTTCAAAAAATGGCGCCAAGAACAAGGGCATGAACACGCGCCACCCTCTGTTTCTGCAGATTTGCGTTTTCTATCCAATCTAACTGAATACTTGATTATATCATGCAATCTACATATAAATCTACTCGTTTTAACCTCACGATCATGTCTATGGTCTTTAATTTCATTTATTTTTAACTTGGAATAAGAAATCAAAGATAAACCTCAAGAACCCTAATTTCAGCATGAAGGTTCAAAAATTCTACACACGATTCAAACAATACAATTGATTGAGGGAAAACATTCCATGCATGATTATGAACATATGGCCAAATTATTGTGCAGCAAAAATTGCATGGATTATAGAGTTAGAAGAGCTCATGCTTACCTCTTGCAGCTGGTGATTGTGTTTTGTGTTAGAGGTGTTACAGCGAGGTTCCAACGATCTGGATAGCTTCCCTAGGTGCCATGGAGTGTGTCTGGATGCTTGGAATGGATTGAAATGATCTGGAACTTGAGATGGTACCCCAACTGCAAATCTGTCAAGAACTTGAGCAACTGGCTGGTGATTTTATGATTTTGGTGTTCCAGATGTTATGTGATTGTTTGGATCACTTCTATATGATGTATGTGAGGTGTGTGAGTGATTGGTTTGATTGGAAAAGCTCTCAAACTCAAAACCCAATAGTGACTTGCCTTAGAAGGCAAAATTGGAGTGAAAGAAGAGATTTTGAGGAAAGCATCTGTGTGATGGCTTTGGTGTACTCAAACTGATCACAAATGAGCTCTATTTATAGTAGAGCAAGTTTGTTTTGGGATCAATAGTGAATGGCAACTGCATCAGAGGTTTGGCCAATGTTGGCAAATAAGAATCCAAGCCTCCTCTAGCCATTGACTAGAGGTTAGGGTACAGAGCTGTGGTTCCCTAGTTGTTGGATCATTCTTGACTGAATTCAGTTGAAGGAAGCTCAGTCCATGCCACCTTGGTGCATCCATTAAATGCTTCAATCCAAAATAGGAGTCTTGTCCCTCTTTTAGGGATTTTTAGGCTTGGCATGCTACTTCTTGTTCCAAGGACTTTGGAGGCTTGGATCAGTGTTTGTCCCCTTTAGATTTAATCCTCAGATGTGTCCAAGATGATGACAAGGCTTGGAATTAGCTGATTTTGCCAAATCGAGCCAAAATGAAAAATTCTGCCTAGCCTTGGCAGTTTTCAGCAAGGCATATTGCCCTTGTCATATCTCATGGCTCAAGTGGAATTTGGTGATGCTCTTGGTCATTTTGGAAAGCCCTCATATGATACAACAACTGTTTGACCATATTTGGTTTTGATACCTTTTGGATCCAAGTGAAAAATCTCCCTACACTTGGGAAAAAGTGAAGGCAGATTCTGACTTAGTGAAAATTTCACTAAGTGTTGGAAAAAGTGACATTTTCACTTTTTGTGATTTTGATCATTCCATAACTCAAAATCCATGGGGAATTTGGAGGGAGGTCAGTTTTAAGCTTTTGTAGAGGGTAATGAGATCTACAAATCAAGCTTTGGATGGGGAAAAATGGCCTTGTGGTTTAGGAGTTATGATCCTCCAAAGTTGGTACCCTAGCCACTTTATTTCATAACTTAGAAAATTTTCTAAGTTTTTATGGTTACCCCTTTTACAAGTTATCCCACTTTTCTTGTTTTTTCTTGATGAATTATGATTCCAATCATACATTAACATCATTTTAGGGTTAAAAAACCATTTTTATGAAAAATCTCAAAAAGTCAAAGTTGACTTTTGTGCACAGTTGACTTTTTATCAGATGAATTCAAAACTGTGCAATCCTTTAGGAAATCATGTCCTTAACCTAAATCAAACTTGATGGACATGTTCCATGGGTGTTATAGGGTATATTGATCAATTTCATAGGGTTTGGGAGCATGTCCTGGTCAAAAGTCAAAGCTACAGTTGACTTTTCTCACGAAACCCTAATTGTGGCTCTGATGAAATTGAGACTTGTTGCTCAAGCTTCTTGGATCAATCCATTGTTGTAAATGGATCAATGTGGTACATTAGAGACCCTCAAATCCTCTATTGAGGTCTTGGCTCATGAATTGTCCCAAAAGTCAACTTAGGGGTGAATTAGGTCAAGAAACCCTAATTCCTGATTTTTAATGAATGCACCACCTGAGGCTAAATTGACTTGATGATTGGGTTTATGATGTCCATTGGAGCATCATAGGTTATGCTTTGAAGCATTGGCTCATGCCCAGAAGAAAATTTCCAGCTGGAGGCCCTGGTCGACCAAAACCCTAATTTGGTGACACTGTTGATTTTGAGGCTTGATCCACTTTGAAAATAGCAGCCTTGCGCTTAATCCTTGAAGTGGGAGTCCTCTTGATCCATTTTAGATGTTTTAGAGGTTAGACAAGTTGAAGATCATGTCATTCCTTGATTGATCCTTTGTCTAAGAACTCTGAGAGGGCCTGAAACCCTAATTATGATTGCAGTGAATGCTCAACAATTCCTTGAGGAGACTGATGAGGCATAAAGGTACATCCATATTGTGATGATGATTTTCACAATGATGGGAATCTTAGTGGTCAAAATTTGGGGTATGACAGATGCCCCTGTTTAATCTTCTTGGACCCGAAGGCGTGAATGGCGAAGGTATTCGGGCATTCGGGGTGCAAGAGGATTAAATATCGGAATACCTGAAATTTTGATGGTGGTTATGAATGGTAGCTTACGCATTCATCCTCTTTTGCTAAGCAGTGATGCCTAGAAATGGTAAACATCCCCTCGATCCTGGTTTCCTACCAAGGAACTGGTCTAAGTTGCTGAAATAAACTTCCCCTCGTTCTTGGTTTCCTACCAAGGAACTGGTCTCAGTTGCTGAAATAAACTTCCCCTCGTTCTTGGTTTCTTACCAAGGAACTGGTCTTAATTTCCGATATAAACTTCCCCTAGATCCTGGTTTCCTACTAAGGAACTGGTCTTAGTTTCTAAAATAAACTTCCCCTCGTTCTTGGTTTCCTACCAAGGAACTGGTCTCAGTTGCTGAAATAAACTTCCCCTCGTTCTTGGTTTCCTACCAAGGAACTGGTCTCAGTTTCTTTTGTCAATAAAATTTATTGACAAGGGACGCTACGCGTAGCGGTTTTCATCAAACTTCTCGCCGAATTTTCCTGGGGAGATGCCATTTGATAGAAAATTTTTGATGTCAGACTTGCTGGGGAACCCAGTCGTCTGAGTTGTAGAGGTGTACAAACTTCTCTGTTGGAGATGCCATTTGTCGACTCTACTGGGGAAAACGAGTCTCTTGAGAGACTGCTTCTGCTTGGGGATATTATATCATACTTTTCTCGGAGATCTTCTCGGAGAAATGCCATATGATGTGATCCACTTTTGAGGTGCTGTTGACCTTTTCGTCAGCGGATTTTTCAGAGAAAAATTTCCGTACTGCCGAATCTTTGATTAAGAGGCTTTCTCTAGGGATTTTTCTTAATCTGGGAAAGCGAAGATATCATCTTCAATGGCGAAGAGTGACATTTTTCTGAGGGTTCTCTGGTTTTTCAGAGGTTCAAGTTATCAAAGTGGTCAAGTTCCAACTCTGATCCAGAAATAAACTGGAGGAGAGAGATAATTCCGACGCGAAATTTCCTGATGAGGAAAGAACTTGACAACTTGATTGAGAAGACTGTTACCACTACGGGACAATACCGACTGGAGTGATAGTGATGCAATATGAATGTGAATGCAAATCAATAATGCATGATGTATGTAAGTATATGCTGACAAAACTGACGCGACATACAAACTAACGGATGAACACGACTTGATATTCGGCCACAGCGGGGCATGTAGAAATATCACTGGTTCAAGATAGCAATTCTGCCTTACTTAGGAGAAGTAGTCCTCGTGGGGAACTACGTTGGTCGGGCTTAGGAGATAAGAAATCGGCCGAGGCGTGTCAGATGAAACAAGGTCTCTGACACAGTTGATCCTTCGTTCAAACGTACTGGTTTAGAAGGAGTACTTTGATTCTGCACTTTGAAGCTCGGACACCTTTGGAGACGCAATTGATGTTCTTTCGATGTTCAACAGTCAAAAGAAATTGCCATCTTTTTATTTTAAAAGCAGAAAAAGTTTTACAAGTAAATTCATTTTTGTTTTATTTCAAGAATCGTTAATCATATTAAAATGTCATTCTGTAAAGCTAAAACAAATGAGAATTGCAAACAAAAGCACTAGGGCTCAAATTTTATTGATAGGATAGAAATCAGCCAAGCGCGTGATTCCATAGAGTATTTACAAAGTTAGAAAATGGTAATTTACAGGGAAAAGGGCTACGTTGAAACATAACGATTGTGTGGAGTTTTTCCTGATGGTGTAACTGCTGTTGAGGGACTTGCCCCTGATGAGTGTAGTTACTTGCCATTATCCCTAACTTTTGCCTGGATTGTACTTTGAGATTTCCAATCCATCGGGATGATTTTTGATTATGTCTCTAATTTTTACCTGGACCGCCCTTTCGGGTTGTCAATCCAACGAGACCTTTTTTTTTTTTTTTTTTAGTTTAGGCGAAGTATTTCTTGACTACATCAACATTTGTGCGGTAGGAAAATTCCTCTCCGTCCATGGTTGCAAGTCTCAAGGCGCCGCCTGAGAAAGCTTTCTTGACCACATAAGGGCCGTCATAGTTTGGCGTCCATTTTCCCCGGGAATAAGTGATAAATGATTGTATCTTTTTGAGCACTAGGTCTCCTTTCCTGAAGACGCGAGGTCGGACTTTTTTGTCAAACGCCTTCTTTATTCTCTACTGATACAACTGACCGTGGCATAGTGCCGTTATTCTCTTTTCTTCGATCAGATGTAGTTCGTCGTGTCGACTTTGATACCATTCAGCTTCTGTTAGCTTAGCTTCCATCAATACCCGGATTGATGGGATCTGTACTTCTATAGGGAGAACTGCTTCCATGCCATATACTAGAGAGAAAGGGGTAGCCCCTGTTGAAGTGCAGACAGATGTGCGATAACCGTGAAGAGCAAAGGGTAGCATCTTGTGCCAGTCTTTGTAGGTTACAACCATCTTCTGAATAATCCTCTTGATGTTCTTGTTAGCCGCTTCTACCGCTCCGTTCATCTTGGGTCGGTAGGGAGATGAATTATGGTGTTCGATCTTGAACTCTGTGCATAACTCTTTCATCATCTTATTGTTCAAGTTAGATCCATTATTAGTAATGATCTGGCTCGGAACACCATAACAGCAGATGATATTGTTTTTGATAAATCTGACCACCACTTGTCGGGTTACCTTGGCGTATGACGTTGCTTCGACCCACTTGGTGAAGTAGTCAATGGCTACCAGGATGAACCGATGTCCGTTCGAAGCCTTAGGTTCAATCATCCCAATCATGTCGATTCCCCATATGGAAAAAGGCCATGGGGAAGAAAGAACTTTGAGATGCGTTGGTGGTACAAGGATTTTGTCAGCGTATATTTGACACTTATGACACTTCCTCATGTACTTGTAGCAATCAGATTCCATGGTCAACCAGTAGTACCCTTCTCTCAAAAATTTTCTCGCCATTGTGTGTCCGTTGGCATGAGTGCCAAAGGATCCTTCGTGAATTTCTTTCATCAGCATGCCTGCTTCTGGTCTGTCGACGCATTGAAGCATGACCATGTCAAAGTTTCTCTTATAGAGAGTATCACCGCTCATGAAGAAGCTTCCTGTCAGCCTTCTGAGGGTTTTTCTGTCTTTCCTTAGTGCCCCAGGTGGGTACTCTTGTTTATGAAGGAAGCATTTGATATCGTGATACCTAGGTTTGTCGTCTATGACGGATTCGATCGTGAAGACGTAAGCGGGCCTTTCAAGGCGCATCATGTCGATCTTAGGTAGGTCAGTCCATTGACCTACGCTAATCATGGAAGAGAGAGTGGCTAATGCATCAGCCATGTGATTCTTATTACGAGGGATGTGATGAAACTTGATTATGTTGAAGATAGGTAGCAACCTTCTTGCATAATCTTTGTAAGGGATCAATCTGATTGGTATGTGTTCCAATCTCCTTTAATCTGATTGATAACCAGGGCTGAGTCGCCATACACGTCCAAGTTTTTGATCCTTAAGTCGATAGCTTCTTCGAGACCCATGATACAAACTTCGTATTCGGCCTCGTTGTTTGTACATTTGAACGTAAGTCTAGCGGTGAAAGGAATGTGGGTACCCTGAGGTGTTATGATAATTGCCCCAATTCTATTTCCGTAATGATTGACAGCTCCGTCAAAAATAAGTCCCCATTGGGAACCTGGTTCTGGCCCTTCACTGGGTAGCGGTTCATCACAGTCTTTCATTTTTAGATACATGACATCTTCGTCTGGGAAGTCAAACCCGATTGATTCCTGATCGTCAATCGGTTGATAAGTCAAATGATCGGCTAAAATACTCCCTTTAAAGGCTTTTTAAGCATGGTACTCTATGTCATATTCTGATAACAACATCTGCCAACGGGTGATCCTTCCCGTGAGAGCAGGTTTTTCAAATACATACTTGATTGGATCCATTTCAGAGATTAACCAAGTAGTGTGACGAATCATGTACTGGCGAAGACGTTTGGCTGCCCAAGCCAAAGCGCAACAAGTTTTCTCAAGCATAGTGTACCGAGTCTCGCAGTCGGTGAACTTCTTGCTCAGATAGTAGATGGCAGACTCTTTCCTTTTTGTTTCGTCTTGTTGACCAAGCACACAGCCCATGGAGTCTTCCAAGACTATTAAGTAGATGATCAGCGGTCTTCCTTCCACTGGAGGTGATAGAATCAGTGGGTTCAATAGATATTCCTTGATACTGTCGAAGGCGGTTTGGCAGTCATCTGTCAAAATGCAGTCCTGATTCTTTTTGAGTAATTTGAAAATCGGCGTACAGGTCGCAGTCATGAGGAATATGAATCAGGAAATGTAGTTCAAACGTCCTAGGAATCCTCTAACTTATTTTTCAGTTTTCGGAGAAGGTATTTCTTGAATGGCCTTGACCTTGTCATGATCAACCTCAATTCCTTTCTGGCTGACGATGAACCCTAAAAGTTTCCCTGAACGGACACCGATGAACCCTAATAGTTTTGACAGGTGGGTCACATGCTCCTCTTCTGTTTTAGATTTGGCAATCATATCATCGACATATACCTCTATTTGTTTGTGTATCATGTCATGAAACAGAGTAGTCATGGCCCTTTGATAGGTTGCCCCGACGTTCTTCAAACCGAACGACATTACCTTGTAACAAAAGGTACCCCATGGGGTAATGAACGAAGTTTTCTCCATGTCTTTCGGCACCATTTTGATTTGATTATATCCCGAGAATCCATCCATGAAGGAGAAAATTTTGAACTTGGCTGTAGTGTCTACCAGCATGTCAATGTGTGGCAAAGGAAAGTCGTCCTTTGGACTAGCCTTGTTTAGATCCCTGTAGTCTACACACATTCTAACCTTTCCGTCCTTTTTTGGAACGGGTACGATGTTGGCTAACCATTGAGGATATTTTGATGTGGCGAGGAAACCCGTGTCAATCTGTTTCTGTACTTCCTCTTTGATTTTGATGGCCATGTTCGGATGAGTTCGCCTCAACCTTTGTTTTACTGGCGGACATTCCGATCTCAATGGTAGATGATGTTCCACGATGTTGGTATCCAACCCAGGTATATCCTGATAGGACCAAGCGAATACATTGGGAAATTCTTTGAGAAGCTTTGTCAAACTCTCTTTGGCAGTTGGACTGAGCAGTGCCCCAATTCTGACCTCTTTTCTCTCTTTTTCTGAACCCAAGTTTACCGTTTCCAACGGCTCTTTGTAAGGTTCAATAGACCTTTCTTCTTGTCTGAATAGTCGGGAGATCTCTTCGGGAATTTCGTCGTCAACCTCTTCTTCAGCCCCAAATACCGGGAATTCAAAGTCCGGAGAAGGCATCGGATTGTATGTTTCAACGGGGTTTAAAACAAGCAATATGTATGACATGATGATTTATGTTTTAGAAGAGATAGATAGAATGCAAGACTGTGTGCAGTGTATTTTTTTTGAAAAACTGCTTGATTTTATTATTTGTTTTTTAGGATTACCATTTTCTAAGAAAAGCAAAAAGAGAAAACAACAATAAATTCGGAAATTACAGAACGACATTATTTTATTCATGAACAAGTCGATTCTTGAAACTATAGCCCTATAAAATAAAACTCTGTCGCTTTGGGCGAAGCGAAGAGGGAAAATTTACATAAAGTGAGCCCTATCAAAACATCCATTTCACCTGGGCAGGGTGAAAGGTTAAAGACAACAATTACTTTGACTTATGAACAATCTTCGGAACATCGACAGCAACCCATTGGCGGCGAACTCCTCGGTGAATCGCAAAGTCTGGTACCTTATTTCTCGATTTGTCTTCAGAAATAACGCTGATTTCTGGCGGAGCAGGATCATTGGAATCTGTCTCCCAGGTAGCATTGTCGTAGGAGGATTCCTCAGTTGTATTTTGCATAGTATTTGTGCTCTCAAGCAAATCTCCCCATCCAGTCGGCTGGATGTCTTCGAACCTGATACGATGACGTTGACCTCGGGAAAAACGTAGTTGATGAATTCTAGTCCGGCAAGCTTTTCCAATTCATCGTCGTACTAGATATTTTCTGAATGACCTGAGTGTTGTTCCCATGACATGGTGGGGACGCAGGTATTCTGTTCTATGATGCTCAGCTGATTTTCATCGTTCGGCTGATTTTCTTGCCCCAAGTCTCCTGGGTAAGGCTGCCACATTGGCAGGCCATCCATCGGGCCATAGTAGCTGTGGTCGAAGTTGTCCTTCATCGGAGTGTCCTCCTCCAATGAGTTTGGCGGAGCACGGCATCCTTCCGGATCACAATCTCCGTATCTCATTTCGACATCTGACCTGGGTATAAATCTCGGACTCTGTGCGAGATAGCAAAATGGCGTAGGCACTTCTTCCTGAGACGTATAACTGTCCTCGTTAAGATAGGACTCCCATTCTTCCTCTGTATCGGAGGAATCACCTTTATTAATGGTATGCACTTCTTGAGTCACTGGTTGAAGGAAACCTCCATTGTGGAAGAAGTTTTGAATGGGATGAAGACTTTCATCGTTGGTAGTAGCTGTCTGGGTACAGGTTGCAGAAAAACCAAGACCCTTCTTTGTTTTATTGTCAGTAGGAATGACTAGCTGTCCCCATCCTGTTGTATTGGTACTCTCGACCGCTTTGATAGCATCTTTGTATGAGGAAATCGAGGTTCCGTCTTCGGATTGATTGTCCTTGCTCATCGACAGTGCTTGGAACTGAGTTCCAATAACCTCTTTGGGTTCTACACAAGTAAATGATGATAAGTTACCTACGAGCAAGGCCTGTTCTCCACAGACCGTGACGAGTTGGTAGTTCTGGAGGAACTTTAGCTCTTGGTGGAGGGTTGAAGTGACCGCCCCAGCCTGATGTATCCAAGGTCTTCCTAATAAACAACTGTATATTGCCCGGATGTCCATGACCTAGAAAGTGACTTGGAAAGTGTGAGGACCGATAGTTATGGGAAGGTCAACTTCGCTGATAACTGCTTTTCTGGATCCGTCAAATACTTTGACGACGACCTCACTGGTTCTCATCGGAGGGCCTTTGAATGATAATTGCATCAAAGTGGACTTCGGCATAACATTCAGGGCTGACCCTGTGTCTACCAGTATGCTGGCTAAAGCATCGTCCTGGCAGTTGACTGTGATATTGAGCGCCATGTTGTGACGGCGACCCTCTTCAGGTAATTCCTCATCACTAAATCCCAAGTTATTGCAGGAAGTGATGTTAGAGACAATGCTATCGAACTGTCTGATTGTTACATCCTGTTCCACAAAGGCTTGCTCCAAGACTTTATGTAGAGCCTCCCTGTGCGCTTCTGAACTGAGTAACAGTGATAATACCGAGATCTTTGATGGAGTTTGTAACAATTGATCAACAATGTTGTATTCACTCCTTTGGATGAGCTTCAGCATCTCATCATCGTTTTTCGAAAGGTCGGGATTACTGGATTGACCGACTGGTGGATTGGGAACTTCTGTCTGAGGTTCCTTTTCTTTGCTGGGTTCTCCAACTCCTCTGTTGAAGATTCTACCACTCCGTGTTACTCGACTGATGTCTGCAGTATTCATGACGGAGGGTAACGGAATTTCCTTCCCGTTCTCGACTATGGTTGCACCGTACTTGTAAGGGATAACCCTAGTTGATTCATACGGTAGCGGTCCCGGCAGATAGATGACTATGGGAATCTTCTGATTTTTCTGACCGTCGTACGTAATTTTGATCTGTTCCCGGTTGGGAACTCTCATTCGTCAAGTAGGGGGATGATGGCACAAACATCCCTAGCCCTATGATGATCGGAGATTATGACAACATCCTTGATTTGATCAGCGAGATAGTTGACTGATCCAGAACTTGAGCATGGTTGAACCTCTTTGCGGTCCAACTAACTTTGAAGGGCTGCTCGCATGAGGTAGCATCCTTGGTTATTTACTGAACAAACTCCACACCGCTCATAGTTGTGTAGTGGTACCTGACCACGTCCGCTTTGAATATAGTGTAACCTGACGAGGTCCGTTTCCATCGACCGAACATCCTGACTTTGATATCTAGTAGGATTTCTGTTAGTGATACTAATTTGCTGGGTGTCTTCATCTATATAGATTGGAAGCCACCAGTGGTTCAACAGGTGCTGAAGTGTTTCCTGGACAAGGGCACAGCCTTGATCGTTTTTGCAACCCGCTTTGCAGTTCTGATAATCATGTGAAGTGAGAAAACCGAGTTGGACCTGCGTAGCGTGTAACTCTACCAGGCTGACATTCATCAAGCGAATATCGAAGATTTGAATCATGTTGATTTGATAATGATTCCTATCATGGTAGTCCTAGATCCATCCAAGATCCATCTGATGCTGGAGGGCCTCTTGTACAAAAGAATACCCCTGTTTGTTTACCGAGCAAGTCAGACAGGAATTATACTCATGCCGCGGCAGATTATGATACTGGCTTTGCCTTGAGTGCATTGCCACCAAGTTGACATTCATCGCACGGATGTCGTGGTTTTGAATGACTTTGGAATTCGTGTAAACCATGTTAACTCCACGAACTCGGTGCTATTGGATCCATCCGAGATCCATCTGTTCTTGTAGAGCTGATTGCACCACAGAACATCCTTGATTATTTTTAGAGCAGATATCGCACTGGTGATAATTATGAGGTGGCACATGGACATATCCACTCTGTCTATAATGCATCTTAACCAAGTTGGTTTTCAATTAGAGTACATCGTGAATTTGATAAAGGTTGTTAGACTCTTCCTCTATCAAATTGACTGCAGCTTTCTCGTGTTGGGGCAGCGGGTTCGTGAGAACATTCGGATTCGTATCTTTGAAAGATAAGACCCCGCTCCTAACAAGATTTTGCACGTCGGGTTTACAACTGAGACAGTTCTTTATGTTATGCCCTGATCCTCCTTGATGATAAGGGCAAGTCTGATCCACCTTAAACCAGAAAGGCGGATTTTCCGGTACTGTAAGAGGAGACTTAGTCTGGACATGCCCCTTGGCCAGTAACAACGGAAATAGTTCTGCGTACGACACAGGTATAGGATCAAATCCAGGTGGCCGCGTTGCACGGTTGTTGTATGGAGGACGGGCCTGCTAAAGAGGCTGTTGAGTCCTTTGTTGATTAGGTTGGCTTTGCGCAACCTGAGGTTGATAAGTAGGCGCGGGGTTAATAGCAGGAGTTAGAGCTGCTACCGGTTGGTACCGACGCCTTTGCTTTCCGAGAGAGATATTCCCAATATCTTGCTCTTTTTTCTTAGGGAGAGCACTACCGTATTTCTTAGTACCGCTTGTCGATCTAGTGTCTTTGACTAGACGTCCTTCTCGAACGGCTTCCTCGAGACGTACTCTCATACCGACCATTTCGGTGAAGTCGCTGGGCGCACTGGCAACCATTCTGTCATAATAAAATGAGCTCAAGGTCTTTAAGAAAATCTTTGTATCTCTTTTTCCTCATGAGGTGGACAAATTTGAGCGGCAATTTCATGCCATCTCTGAGCGTACTCCTTAAAGGTTTCCTTGTCTTTTTGCGACATTGATCTGAGTTGATCTCTGTCTGGTGCCATGCCTAAATTGTACTTATATTGTTGGACGAAGGCAGTGCCAAGATCTCTGAAAGTGCTGATCGTAGCGCGGTTTAAACCCATGTACCATTTTAATGCGGCACCGGTTAAACTATCCTGAAAGTAGTGAATGAGCAGCTCCTGATTCTTTGTCTGAGCTGACATTCGCCGAGCGTACATCACCAAATGGCTTTGAGGGCAATAGTTACCCTTGTACTTTTCAAAGTTGGGCACTTGGAACTTGTGCGGAACTTTCACGTTTGGGACCAAGCAGAGATCCACGGCGTTCTTTCAAAATAAATCCTGACTGCGAATGGCCTGCAGCTCCTTCTGCATTTCCAAGAACTGTTTCTGGAACTCGTCCATTCTGTCAAACATAGTTTCCTTTCTACCAGAAGATATCTGTGGAATCTGTCCTTCCGGGACAGTATGCACCACAGGGGGTGGTACCATTACTACGGCAGTGAATCTTGGCGCTTCCCGAAGTTTGTAACCTTCAGGAGTTATTGGTATGCCCCTGGCATCTTCGCTTTCCCGAAGTTTGTAATCTTCAGGCCCAGCAGTTTCTGCTATGATTCCCTGATCTTCAGTGATCAACGGAACATATCCTCCCGAGATATAGTTGACAGGCATGCCCCAGGGACGATCTTTCGGCATTTAATACCTAGGATCATACTTCTCTACTATGGGCGTAGATGTGATCTCTGAGATCACAGTTCTTTGTAGTTGAGCTTCTGCCATGGCTTGCATGTCGTTAAGAAGCTTTCTCATATCCTCTCTCAGAGCGTCGATCTCTTCTTTCAACTCTCTATTCTCTTCCTCGAGATCCTCCATCTTTTTCTGACGATTTGCCCAAGTGTTGTACAAATGAGACAGTTTGACTCTAGAACCGAGACACAAACGTGAGGTTCGTAGGTAAGAAGAATACGTTACACGAGAATGATGAATGCAATGATTATATTAATTGTTTTTTGGTTTAATCAAAATAAACTTCGACAATTAGATTCCAAATATCAATAAGTGGGGAAACCCTGTTTTATTGAATTCAAAGAATTACGAAAATGGAAATACAGTAAATTACAAGATACAGAAACAGAAACCTAAGCTAATGGGTCCCGAATCCTCTCTGAGGCGAACTCGGGTGTTGATTCTGGTACTTTCCTTTTCTTGGACCGGGGCTCTTTGGCCGTTGTCGGGTCGTCATTCCTTTTCCAAGTGAAAGGAGTGAGCAAATTCCTTTGGTCATCCTGATTATCCATAGCATGTTGCTCCAAAATCTCGATCAGAGCATACTTATCTTTCAGCAGTTGATGTATTTTGATACACTCCACATTGAGAATGCGGTACTTGTTCTTCCAAGACCTCCTCTCCTATTGAACTTTGTTGAGAGTAACCTGAAGTGTTTCCGTTTCGGTCGTGAAGTACATGACAGATTCCCTTGGCAGAAGAACTCCGTGAAGAGGATAAGGCATCTTTAGCTTGAGAGCTCTAGTTTGTACCCAATGGAGATAATGCTCCACCGAGACATAGTCCGGTTTTCCTAGAGACTCTCGTCCTTTCTTATGAACATGTTTCCAAGCGTGCACTATTTCCATCTTTAGTGCTCTGTCATTTTTTCCTTCTTTGAAGAAAAGACCTTCCAAATGAGCATTATGTGGGACATGCCTCATCAGGTATCCGAATTGACGACAAACAAGAATTGGATTATAATTGATTCCTCCCTTAGTTCCTATGAGGGGTACGTTGGGGAAGTTTCCACAATGGTCAATGAACCTGATCCCGTCATAAATCCTATTGCACCAATCTATGTCAAAGTTGGTAAGGGACATGATTTTCTGCGACCAACGTAAAGCACTCTTATGATCCCAAAAAGCGGCAGACTTAGGCAAATGGGAGATAAACCATTTGTATAGCAGGGGTACACAACATATGATTATTCCTCCACTGTACAAATTTCCTAAGTGTACAGAATGATACGCATCTGCGAGCAGAGTTGGTACATGGTTTCTAATGAGAAAAACCTTAATGGCATTGATATCTACAAAGTTATCGATGTTGGGAAACAAAAATAACCCGTAGGTGAGCAAGACAAAGATGCTCTCAAAAGCGGCCACGTTCCCTATACTGGAAAAGTACAGGGCCTTCTTTATCAAGAATTGGGCTGGCAAACCTTGGATGCCACCCTTAGTGGTAATGTGAGTCTTGACTTTTGACTCGTCCAAATAAATTGCTCTTGCAATGGTCTGATCCTTTGGAATTTCTTCCAGTCCAGAAAATGGAGCTCGATCAGTGATATGTAAATAAGTTAGATGAGAATACTCCTCCAGCGTTGGTGCGAGCTTGTAATCCGGGAATGTGAAATAGTGATAAACCGGATCGTAAAACTGAATGAGTGCATCCATGATTCTTTTAATTACTTGGACCCTTAACAGAGGTAGCAGACCTCCGTACTTGGCTCTGAAAGTGTTAGGGTTAGTGATCATCCTTGCTAATCCTATCAAATCCTCTAGTTTTGGAACCTTGAAGGTATACTTGTGAGTTTTCCTTCTACCGAAATCCACGAGCGCAATGTTTTTCTCTGACATTTGCAATCATTGTCTTAGTTTAATTTGAAAAAGAGAGACTAGAAGAGAAGGTTTTTCTTTGTTTAATGTTTTTTAAAATGAATGCATGAATGCAGCACACAAAAACATAGAAAAAAACATGGGGTCAAAGGTTCGTTGTCATGAGGTCAAGGCTCTACCCATCCCAAAGGTTTACTAGTGGTTTTTGTACCTGTCTCTCAAAATTAACAATTCTTGTCGAGAAAACACCAGCGGGCCGGGAACCGTGCTAGGTGATGTTTTTTTGAAGAATCATCAAAAGAGGGTAGTATTGCGTGACAACCATTTCCAATAGTTTCCGCACCACTAAAAGAGGTTTTTCCTAGGTGTATACTCAATCTTTCCACATGCGGCATCACACGCATTCCCATTAGCAGAAAAATAAACACAAATATCAATTAGGAAAAGCAGTATATATATTTTATGGGAGGAAATGGTGTTTTGGTGTCTTGTTCAAAGCCCAAGACGTGAAGCTAAAAGTGATTTGTATCTTATTCAAAGCCCAAGATGTTAAGCTGAAGAGTCTATTTGTATCTTGTTCAAAGCCCAAGATATGAAGCTAAAGGGTTTTGACTTTAGAGCGAACTTGTCATCTCTAAAGTGGTCTGTTTGTCAGGGGTGACTGATTATAAAGGAGAATTACTTTAACTGGGATATGTGAATCCAGCAATGCCATAATTTCCTTTATAGGGGCTTTTCAACCTAGAGGAGAAGACTTTAACTCAGTGTAGAGCAATGATATCTTTCCTTAGGAATTTCTCATGCTAAAAGAGGGACAGTGGCGTGGATGTAAATAATCCAGAGGCTTGCCGCTTACAGCAATTAGATGGGAGAAAAGGAGTTGTTGATGTTTGTATACTGTGAACGAGGCACATCTTTGATGCTAAAAGGTTGATTGATTCAACCGGGGTTTTCTTATACAAAGCCTATTAGGAGGCTAAAAGGTTGGCTTTTCCGGGGAAAATGTTCTTTCTGTCTTGTACAAAGTCCAATATTGAGGCTAAAAGGGTTTGACTCAACAAGAGAGTCTTTTATACTCAACAAGAGAGTGTTTTTGTATCTTGTACAAAGCCCGAGATAGAGGCAAAAGGAGGTTTTGACTCAACAAGAGAGTCTTTTTGTATCTCGTACGAAGCCCGAGATAGAGGCTAAAGGTTGTTTGACCCAAGAGGATCTTTTATACTCAACAAGAGAGTTATTTTGTATCTCGTACGAAGCCCGAGATAGAGGCGAAAGGAGGTTGACTCAACAAGAGAGCCTTTTATACTCAACAAGAGAGTGTTTTGTATATCGCACAAAGCTCGAGATGGAGACTGAAGGATGGCTGTTTCAGTTGAGTGACAGGTCCAGTATGTTGGTTAAAAGAGAAAATCAGTTCTTATAAAGAGACTGATTAAAAGTAAGGCTATGCTTTGGGATTTGATCAGAGGATCAGGGTTATTTCCTGTTCTTTAAGGAAATGGGAAATCCAGAGGGGTGTTGAGATTGTCTAAGTCTGCAAGTGTTTTCCCTATCTTTGAAAGGGACTTGAGAATGCCTTCGAGACTCAAGGAAGGTAGATTGTCCAAGTCTAGAGTTTTATCTTTTGTACTATGCTTAGAGAAACAGTAGTGGTATGATCTAGACTCTTTGAAAGATTGTTCTATTAAGATGACTAATTTTTGTTCCTATACCTTTAGGAGGTCGTCAGGACAATTTGTACGAAGCCCAAGAGGAGGCTGGAAACTTTTAAGAAGCCGAGGGACAATTTGTACGAAGCCCAAGAGGAGGCTCTCTTCCTGAAGGAAGAATCCTTATACAAAGCCTAAGAGGAGGCTGTGAATACTTCTAAGAAGTCGTTGGGTCCTTGTACAACGCCCAAGAGGAGGCGGGGATGCTTTTAGGAAGCCTGTGGGTCCCCAAACCCTGAGAAGTTCAAGACATGCCATTCACCGAGAATGGATCAAGCCAGGAAAGTTCGAGAATTTGTAAGAAACTCAAGAGATCCCATTCACGGAGAAAAGATCATCTCTGGGGAGTAGAGTTTCTTTGACAACTTTTAAAGGTGACAGTCTGAGAAAGGGTTCAAAAAGAATATGCCTTTCACATCTCCATATTGTTTAACCCCAAGAGGAGGGAAGACTGTATCTGGTAATCCCATGGGGATCTAGTTTAGTCTATTTAAGAGTGATCAACAGGGCTTAGTGCTAGACGTAGTTGCCGGGGAAACTCTAAATATCTATACTAGTATTACCCAGTTGATATGAGTTTATGAAAGAAGACTTACAGTGAAACAGCCCCACAATACAGTTATATGTATATGAAAGTGGTAAATGAAAGCATATAAACACTTACTCGGTTGTAGAGGTTCCATGCTGTATTGTTAATTGTTCAACAAAGAAAGCTTTGATAATAATATTATATACAAAATCAAAGGAGAAAGTACTTTGAAAATATGTTGGGGCTTACAGCTCAAGGAGAGGCCCAAGGTTTTATCAGTGATTGCACTGTGGTTTTGAATTTGTACAGGGACTTATACAAGTGACTGAGGCACAAGAAAGGTTTTTTCTGTACAAAGGGATGAGTCTTACACTCTCTTAAGAGGCCCAATAATGGGGCTTATAACAGGAGGGTAGGCCCAAGGTTGATTTTTAACTGGCGATCGTGCCGAGGTTTTCTTTTAACGCAGAGGGACTTATACAATGTCTGAGGCCCAAAATTATTTTGGTTAAAAGGGGATTGGGTCTTACACTCTATTAGAGGCCCAAAAAGATTTTAAATGGGTCTTATAGTTCTAGGAGAGGCCCAGATGGTTTGTTTTAAACGGGCGGTGATCGCGCCGAACTTTTGAAATACAATGGGACTTATACCATGAGTGAGGCCCAAAAATAGGTTTTTATTTACAAAGGATTGGGTCTTACACTCTATTAGAGGCCCAAAGATTTATTTTTGTACAAGTGGTGGGGCTTACAGCTCAAGGAGATGCCCAAAAATTTATTTTTGTACAAGTGGTGGGGCTTACAGCTAAAGGAAAGGCCCAAAATTGTTTTTGTTTGAAAGGGCGATTGCGCCGAGATTTTTGAAAACGCAGTGGGTCTTATACAATAAGTGAGGCCCAAAAAATAGGTTTTCAAAGGGGGTTGGGTCTTACACTCTAATAGAGGCCCAAAAGTGTTTGAAAAAGTTTGATGAGGGTTAAATTAATAAAAAACCCTAATTTATTTTCAAAATGCATTTTAATTGAATAATAAATTCAATTAAAATGATCAAAAATTGTTTAACATGTGGAAAACATATTGTGATCTTGGATTAATGTTTCAAAAATCATGTTTTGACCTACAAAATGATTAGAAGTCATTAAAATTTACAAAATCAAGAGGAAAAAAATATTTTAAATGTCAAAAACAATTAAAATATTAATTCTTTGCAAAAATATCAATTATACGAAATAAATAATATTTTTGGGATTTTTTGGTAAAATAAAATATTTTAACATTTTTGTGAATTATTAAAAAAATAATCAACTCAAAATCATTAAAACTCAGAGAGAAATTAATTTTTGAATCAATTAAATAAAATCACAAAATTCAAATATTCAAACTTTCAAAAAATGGCGCCAAGAACAAGGGCAAGAACACGCACCACCCTTTGTTTCTGCAGATTTGCGTTTTCTATCCAATCTCACTGAATACTTGATTATATCATGCAATCTACATATCAATCTACTCGTTTTAACCTCACGATCATGTCTATGGTCTTTAATTTCATTTATTTTTAACATGGAATAAGAAATCAAAGAGAAACCTCAAGACCCTAATTTCTGCATGAAGGTTCAGAAATTCTACACACGATTCAAACAATGCAATTGATTGAGGGAAAACATTCCATGCATGATTATGAACATATGGCCAAATTATTGTGCAGCAAAAATTGCATGGATCATAGAGTTAGAAGAGCTCATGCTTACCTCTTGCAGCTGGTGATCGTGTTTTGTGTTAGAGGTGTTACAGCGAGGTTCCAACGATCTGGATAGCTTCCCTAGGTGCCATGGAGTGTGTCTGGATGCTTGGAATGGATTGAAATGATCTGGAACTTGAGATGGTACCCCAACTGCAAATCTGTCAAGAACTTGAGCAACTGGCTGGTGATTTTATGATTTTGGTGTTCCAGATGTTATGTGATTGTTTGGATCACTTCTATATGATGTATGTGAGGTGTGTGAGTGATTGGTTTGATTGGAAAAGCTCTCAAACTCAAAACCCGATAGTGACTTGCCTTAGAAGGCAAAATTGGAGTGAAAGAAGAGATTTTGAGGAAAACATCTGTTTGATGGCTTTGGTGTACTGAAACTGATCACAAATGAGCTCTATTTATAGTAGAGCAAGTTTTTTTTGGGATCAATAGTGAATGGCAACTGCAGCAGAAGTTTGGCCAATGTTGGCAAATGAGAATCCAAGTCTCCTCTAGCCATTGACTAGAGGTTAGGGTACAGAGCTGTGGTTCCCTAGTTGTTGGATCATTCTTGACTGAATTCAGTTGAAGGAAGCTCAGTCTATGCCACCTTGGTGCATCCATTAAATGCTTCAATCCAAAATTGGAGTCTTGTCCCTCTTTTAGGGATTTTTAGGCTTGGCATGCTACTTCTTGTTCCAAGGACTTTGGAGGCTTGGATCAGTGTTTGTCCCCTTTAGATTTGATCCCCAGATGTGTCCAAGATGATGACAAGGCTTGGAATTAGCTGATTTTTCCAAATCGAGCCAAAGTGCAAAATTCTGCCTAGCCTTGGCAGTTTTCAGCAAGGCATATTGCCCTTGTCATATCTCATGGCTCAAGTGGAATTTGGTGATGCTCTTGGTCATTTTGGAAAGCCCTCATATGATACAACAACTGTTTGATCATATTAGGTTTTGATACCTTTTGGATCCAAGTGAAAAATCCCCCTAAATTTGGGAAAAAGTGAAGGCAGATTCTGACTTAGTGAAAATTTCACTAAGTGTTGGAAAAAAGTGACATTTTCACTTTTTGTGATTTTGATCATTCCATAACTCAAAATCCATGGGGAATTTGGAGGGAGGTCAGTTTTAAGCTTTTGTAGAGGGTAATGAGATCTACAAATCAAGCTTTGGATGGGGAAAAATGGCCTTGTGGTTTAGGAGTTATGATCCTCCAAAGTTGGTACCCTAGCCACTTTATTTCATAACTTAGAAAATTTTCTAAGTTTTTATGGTTACCCCTTTTACAAGTTATCCCACTTTTCTTGATTTTTCTTGATGAATGATGATTCCAATCATACATTAACATCATTTTAGGGTTAAAAAACCATTTTTATGAAAAATCTCAAAAAGTCAAAGTTGACTTTTGTGCACAGTTGACTTTTTATCAGATGAATTCCAAACTGTGCAATCCTTTAGGAAATCATGTCCTTGACCTAAATCAAACTTAATGGACATGTTCCATGGGTGTTATAGGGTATATTGATCAAGGTCCTAGGGTTTGAGAGCATGTCCTGGTCAAAAGTCAAAGCTACAGTTGACTTTTCTCACGAAACCCTAACTGTGGCTCTGATGAAATTGAGACTTGTTGCTCAAGCTTCTTGGATCAATCCATTGTTGCAAATGGATCAATGTGGTGCATTAAAGACCCTCAAATCCTCTCTTGAGGTCTTGGCTCATGAATTGTCCCAAAAGTCAACTTAGGGGTGAATTAGGTCAAGAAACCCTAATTCCTGATTTTAATGAATGCAACACCTGAGGCTAAATTGACTTGATGATTGGGTTTATGATGTCCCTTGGAGCATCATAGGTTATGCTTTGAAGCATTGGCTCATGCCCAGAGGAAAATTTCCAGCTGGAGGCCCTGGTTGACCAAAACCCTAATTTGGTGACACTGTTGATTTTGAGGCTTGATCCACTTAGAAAGGAGCAGCCTTGTGCTTAATCCTTGAAGTGGGAGTCCTCTTGATCCATTGTAGATGTTTGAGAGGTTAGACAAGTTGAAGATCATGTCATTCCTTGATTGATCCTTTGTCTAAGAACTATGAGAGGGCCTGAAACCCTAATTATGATTGTAGTGAATGCTTAACAATTCCTTGAGGAGACTGATGAGGCATAAAGGTACATCCATATTGTGATGATGATTTGCAGAATGATGGGAATCTTAGTGGTCAAAATTTGGGGTACATCCTGTAATCTGAATTACCCCTAGGTGCAAAGTCCCTAAGTTTACTAAATTTTCTGGGGACACTAGTGAGTCCACTGTTGAACACGTGGCCAGATACCTAATCGAGGCAGGGGGAAATTGCCAATAACGAGAACCTAAGAATAAAATACTTCCGAACTTTCATTACGAAGAATGTCTTTACATTGTTCACCACATTACCAGCAAATTCAATTCATAATTGGACTCAACTGGAAAGATTATTCCATGAACAGTTCTACATGGGACAGTCGAAGATCAGTTTGAAGGAATTGGCTAGTATTAAATGAAAATTCACTGAGATAATAGATGATTACTTAAATAGATTCTGTTTTCTTATGGCCAGATGTTTTACACAAGTTCCTGAGCATGAATTGGTCGAAATGGCCGCTGGTGGCCTTGACTATTCCATTAGGAAGAAATTGGATACCTAATATCTGAGGGACATGGCCCAGTTGGCTGATAGAGTTCGACAGGTAGAACGCATGAAGGCTGAAAAAGCCAGGGAAAATAAGAATAACAAAAGGGAAATGGTAGCCTACGTCGAATTTGATGAAGATGATGAAGAGACGAATAATGATCCTTTAAAATTTGATGAAATACGTCGAATTTGATGAAGATGATTAAGAGACGAATAATGATCCTTTAAATTTCGATGAAAGCAAAATTGACCTTAGTGAACTAAAGCAAGGACCACCTTATTCTTGTAAAGTCCTAACACCTTCGAATGGGAAAAATCCAGTCGAACCAGAAAAGAGTGATAGGTTCCCTAAGAAAAATTACACCTTCGACGTCACCAAGTGTGACGAGATTTTTTATTTATTAGTTAAAGATGGCCAGATGATAGTGCCTCCTGGCGCTAAAACACCTCCTTTAGAACAAAGGAAAAATAGGGGTTTCTGTAAATATCATAATTTTTTGGGCCATAAAACTTCACAATGTTTTCTTTTCAGGGATTTTGTTCAGAATACTATCAAAGAAGGAAGGCTCAAATTCGAAGACAAGTCAAAGTTTCAAATAAGGATTGATTTAGATCCTTTTCAAGTGGAGGATTGATTTAGATCCTTTTCTGAGCCATCCATGATCAATATGGTGGAAGCATCTGAGGACTACGCAAAGAAAGCTGTGATGGTCGAAGCTACTGAAGGCTTCACCAAAAGAGTCACCAAGGACTTCGATAAGGAAACCACCGAGGGTTTCATTCAACGAGTCACTGAAGGCTTCAACAAGGGAATCACTGACGGTTCTAGTCAAATGATCACAACTAATAAAACTACTGAGGGTTTCATACAGATTAACAACATAATTGGTGCTACTGAGGGCCTTAGAGTCAAATTACAGGATTTGGACATCACTGAGGATGCCAGCTTAGGGGTTAACATGGTTGAAGTAACCCAGGAGACCGCAATGGAGGTTGATGAACAAAGCCTCGGGCAAGAGGAGTGTGTCAAAGTGGCCTATCCCAAGCAAGATGAAAGCTTGGTTGAATTCCTTCACGGGTGCCAAAGGAAAAAATCTGAGGTGATGCTGTGCCCAAGGTGTAGCTCAGTCTTCGATAGAAAGTTTGCAGAAAACATTGAGGGGGTTCGACTAGCCAAAAAAAAGGAAGAACTGGAGAGATACTCATAATCGCTTTGCCTTCGACAAGAGGGGAGTACCCAGGAAGCAAGAGCAAGGAGGACAAGGATTTCGTGGCAACAAACCAGCCACATTCAAGCCTACTGTTGATGCCCCTAGGGGTAAGTTGATAAAGCCCGTCGAAAGAAAGAAGCGAGGCCAAAAGAAGTGGCTAGACTTTGAAGTAGAGAGAGGTTCCTCACTGGAATACCGTAAGGAATTCCAAGCCTCAAAATAGTTAGCATATCTCTCTGAAAACTACAAGGGAAAATATCCTATGTCGAGGTCTCAATGGAGGAGACAACAAAGAAGAAGAAAGACTGAGAGAGAGGCTGGAGAAAAGGCAATGGCTGAATCTAGTAGTAATGTACCCCTCAAGCAGGATAGGAACGAAGAAAAGAAGCCCGTCGAAAGGAAACTATTTTCTCCTCAAAAGGAGGATATGGTGGAGAAGTCTGACCAGGAAGCAGAAGATGATATGTTGATAGATGATTTCGACACAGGTTCAGAGCCTTCATTGGATATCTTTTGCAATGTGGTGTCTGTATTGCCTAGGGAATACGACCAAGTTATGGAGATAGAGGAACCCGAGGATGCAACTGAGTTAGAGATGGACATACATAGGCCAGTTTTCTATTACATACTGAATAGTGGATGTGTGGAAGAACAAAATGCCTTTTTCGAAAGGCCAAACAAAATGATGAAGAACCACTTGAAGCCTCTATTTATTAGGGAAAATAGAAAACATTGGAGTGAATAAAATCTTAGTGGATGGTGGAGCGGCAGTGAACTTGATGCCGCATTACATGTTGAAAAGAATAGGGAAAGATGATACTGACATTAAACCCTATAACATGGTTTTATCGAACTATAAGGGAAATGTTGGTACTACAATGGGGGTAATCCAGGTGGATCTCACAGTTGGCACCATTACAAGGCCAACTATGTTTATGGTCATAGCGTGGAAAGCCAACTACAATCTACTTTTGGGTCGAGACTGGATCCATGATATTGGCGCAGTCCCTTCTTCACATCATCAACGCAATTCAATCTGGTGAAACGATGGAATCATGGAGAATATAGAAGCAGACCAAAGCTATTACATGGTTGAAGTCAACCAGGTGGATAGGAGGCACTTCGATAAGAACCTGTCCCACATTGCCCCTTGCAATCTTGTAGGGTTCGACTTTACACCCACTGACAACGCATTCTGTTCCCTTTACCTGCACCTAAACCATTGCTTCCAATGGGATAGGGAGGTAGTAGGTGAGGAAGATTTCAGATTTGGAACGGAAGGAATCCAACCAACTGGTTGGGGAAGTGAATTTAGTGACGATGACCAAGTCAAAGACATTGGAAAGGATTTAGGCTTACATAGCCAAAAACAAATTAAAAGCGGCCCTAGAGGCTGAAGTTAAGTACATGGTTGTCGAAGCCAAAAAGAATGAAGAGCACTTGGAAGGTTCTGGTAAGGACTTCGATCCAGAACCACCTGATAAGGGTCAATATGAAGTGCAAGGCCAGAGGCTTGACGCCATCTATGTTGACGAGCCTTTGGGTTTTGGAAAGGATCCGCTGGAAAACAACATAAAGATGCTAGCGCAAGATCCTCTAGAAGAGATCAACTTGGGAGAGGGGACAATAAAAAGATCAACATACATCAGCGCCAACATTATCCCACAACTCAGGGTCGAAGTAATCCAACTATTGAAGGAGTTCAAGGACTACTTCGCTTGGGATTACAACGAGATGGCTGGTTTAAGCAGAGATCTGGTCGAGTTGAAGTTGCCCATAAAGCCTGGGAAAAATCCAATCAAGCAGACTCCAAGGCGTTTTGCACCTGAAGTTCTGTCGAAGATCAAGGAAGAGGTCGAAAGGCTTCTCAAATGAAAATTCATCCGTACGACCATGTATGTTGAATGGATTGCTAATATTGTATCAGTCATTAAGAAAAATGGCACTTTGAGGGTGTGCATTGACTTCAAAGATTTGAACGTTGCAACCCCAATAGATGAGTATACAATGCCCGTAGCAGAAATGTTAGTCGATTCTGCTGCAGGACATGATTATCTTAGTATGCTCGACGGGTATTCTAGATATAACCAGATCTTCATTGCTAAAGAAGATGTGTCAAAAATGGCATTTCGATGTCCCGGAGCCTTAGGCACCTACGAATGGGTGGTGATGCCTTTTGATCTAAAAAATGCTGGGGAAACTTATCAAAGAGCAATGAACTCTATATTTCATGACTTTATTGAAACTTTCATGCAAATTTATATTGATGACATTGTGGTTAAATCTGTTTCAGGGAAAAGTCATATAGACCATCTTCGACAATCATTCGAAAGAATGAGGAAACATGGTCTAAAGATGAATACTCTTAAGTGTGCTTTTTGTGTGCAGGCTGGGGATTTTCTAGGCTTTGTGGTCCACAAGAAAGAAATCGAAATCAACCAAAACAAGACCAAGGCCATCATGGAGGCGAAAATTCCATCAACGAAGAAGGAACTGCAGTCGTTGCTAGGAAAGATCAACTTCCTAAGGAGGTTCATCTCAAACTTAAGTGGCAAGACTCAAGCTTTCTCACCTCTACTTTGACTTAAGAAGGAAGGTTTTGAATAGGGGCAAGCTCAACAAAAGGATTTTGACAAGATTAAAGACTACCTTGTCCATCCTCCAATTTTGGCACCTCCTTGTAGGAATAGAAGTATGAGATTGTACATATCTGCATTTGATATGACTTTAGGGAGCATGTTGGCTCAAGAGGATGAAAATGGCGTCAAAAGAGCCATTTACTACCTTAGTAGAGTCTTAAATGATGCAGAAACTAGATATAGTATAGTCAAAAAGTTATGTCTATGTCTATATTTATCATGTACAAAGTTGAAGCATTATATAAAGTCAGTTGATGCTTATGTTTCGTCTCACTTCGACATTATTAAACATATGTTTTCTAAACCAATTTTACATAGTCGAATTGGTAAATGTGCACTGGCCTTAACTGAGTATTCTTTAGCTTACATGCCTTTAAAGGCTGTTAAGGGACAAGTAGTTGTAGACTTTATAGTTGACCACTCTATAGTCGAAAACTCCCTAAACTATCTGGAGCTTGAACTTTGGAAGTTGTACTTTGATGGCTCTAGTCATAAAGATGGAACGGGGTGGGAGTACTGATTATTTCTCCTAACAAAATTCCAACAAAATTCGAGTACAAGGTCGAAGGCCTTTGTTTAAATAACAAGGTTGAATATGAAACTTTGATAGACGGACTTGAGATCTTGTTGGAATTGGGGAGAACTCGAGTCGAAATAATGGGTGACTCAGAATTGGTTATAAAACAAATCACAAAGCAATATAAATGTGTTAAAGAAAATCTTATAATGTACTTTGTAATATCCAATAGACTATTATGAAGGTTTAAAATGCTACGTATTCGACACATACCTCGACTTGAGAACCAAGAGGCCAATGACTTGGCTCAAATTGCATCTGGGTATAAAATTTCAAAAGAAAAATTGCAAGATGCAATCGAAGTCAGAGGAAGAGTTGCGTCAACCAGATTATCCCCAACCGATTTTGAACCAATAGAGCTAGGTTATGCTGACGAAGAGAATTTTGAGATACTAGCGATAGTTTAACAGAAGAAGATTGGAGAAAGCCAATAATAGAATACTTAGAAAATCCAACAACATATATCGAACGAAAAGTCAGATATCGTGCTTTAAGTTATATTTTTATGGAGAACGAATTATTTAAAAAGACACCTGAAGGAGTCTTACTCAAATGCCTTAGTGAGACTGAGGCATACTTAGCTCTCTCTAGTGTCCATAGTGGGGCATGTGGGGCACATCAAGGTGGGTCATAAAATGAAATGGTTGTTATTTCGACAAGGGATGTATTGGCCTACCATGCTTAAATATTGTGTCGAATTCGCCAAAGGATGCCAAGAATGTCAAGTACATGCAGGTATTCAACATGTTCCTGTAAACGAATTGCATTCCATAGTGAAGCCTTGGCCCTTCAGAGGGTGGGCTTTGGATCTAGTTGGAGAAATTCAACCAGCATCATCCAAAAGTAAAAAATACATTCTAGTGGGGATAGATTATTTCACTAAGTGGATTAAGGCTATATCATTGGAGAATGTCGACCAAGAGGTAGTGATTGAATTTATCCAAAGGCATATCATTTATAGGTTTGGAATCCCAGAAACCATTACAACTGATCAAGGATCAGTTTTCACTGGTCGAAAGGTTCAGGAGTTTGCTAAAGAAATGGGGTTCAAGCTATTGACATCTACACCTTATTATGCTCAAGCAAATGGTCAAGTCGATGCAGCAAATAAGGTAGTGATTGGCCTAATCAAAAAACACGTGGGAAAAAAGCCAAGGAATTGGCATAAGACATTGGACCAGATTTTATGCGCATGTCGAACCTCCCCTAAAAAGGCTACAAACACTACACCTTTTCGACTGACATATGGTCACGATGCAGTTTTACCAGTCGAAATTTAACTACAACCAACTAGAATTCAAAGACAGCATAAAATCCCATCTGAGTCTTATTGGAACATGATGTTAGATGAATTATTTGATCTAGACAAAGAAAGATTAAATGCCTTAGAACTATTAAAGAGGCAGAAGAAAAAAGTAGAGAAATCATACAATAAAAAGGTTAAGGTTAACTTGTTTTTGATTGGAGACCTAGTTTGGAAAGTAATTCTACCCATGGATCGAAAAGATAAAGCATTGGGTAAATGGTCCCCTAAGTGGGAAGGCCCTTTTCAAGTTATCCAAGTTTTTTCTAACGGTGTATATGAAATCAAAGAATTAGCTGAGGATCGAAGAGTCTTGAGAGTGAATGGGAAATATTTGAAAAAAATATAAGCATGCACTTCAAGAAATAAAAATAACAAAAGAGTAATTTGTACACAACAATCGAAGCCAAAATGGTAAATCGAAATGCATAAATTGCCAGAATGGCTGAGTCATTACATAAATGCCACGAAGGGTTTAAAGTCATTACATCAAAAAATTCAACAATTACAACCAAGTTAAAAGGGAAGGGAAACCTTCATCTTCTGGTACTTCGACTTCTGAAGTCTCAAGCGTCGTTCATAAACAAATTTGGTGTAAATGAGGCCATCAATTTCCTTTCCCAGCTTCTGAGCCCTTTCGACATGATGCATGCTAACTTGGATTTCCTTGGCCAGTTCGTCTTGATCAAGCTTTTGGAGTTCATCTTTGCGCTCCTTGGCCTTAGTAATCTTGGCTTGCAATTCCTTTATCTGTTGTTCCCAAGCTTGAATGTTCTTGTCATAGGCTTCGGCCTCCTTCTTGTTTTGTTTAGAGCCCTTCTCTAATTTTGCAACTCTTGCTGTAGATTCAGTAGCTGCGTCCTATTCAGTTGCTTGGGTCTCTGATTTGTTTTTTATTTTGTTTGAAGCTTCCCTTATACGATTAAGGTCCGCAATAACTTGATCAACCAGCAACCCCAAATCCATGATGACGTTCAGGACTTCTGGAGAAATGGTTAAAACATCAACTTGTTTTAGGAGATCTTTGATCCCAAAGCAGGCAAAAGTATTAGTCTCCAAGAGTTGGAACAGATCAGTGTCGAAGGCTTTTTTATTTATTTTGAGAAGCAAGTCGTCACCAGGTTTGCCTATAGATTGGCCACCTGACACGATTGAAGTTCTAGGGCTCTTCTCAGTCGAACTAACCCTTGCACTGATCACGACCTTCAGATATTCCACTGGTTTACTTTGCTTCAGTGTTTCTAACTATCTTGGGGAGAGGGCAGCCGTAGTGCTGGTTGAAGGTGTTGAAGTCTCTTTGGCATCATCACGACTTGGTTTAGCTTTGGGCTTGTCATTTGGTTGCTCATCGTCTTCTCATTATCATTATCATTTTCTTGTTCTTCATCTTCATCCTCAGGAGGTTCCATGTGGAAGTTAAACATAGATCGATCCTCTTCCTCTTCGTCATCTGGGCCATTAAAGCTTTGTTTTGTATTAGTTGGAGAGCCATCCTCGGATATGTCTTCGACAATTCCTTTAGCATTTGGAATCTCCGTATCACCTTCCACGTTGATGAAGGCATTATTATCTGGTGGGTTCTTTTCATGTTCAGAATCACTTGTTTGAGAGTGTTCGGTGGTGACTTTTGGTGGCGAATCCTTTTGTTGTTCTTCAGTGAGTTGACTTACCTCCTCTGTAGACTCTTTATTGGAATCGTTGGGAGATGTTGGATGATAAGAGGGAGTGCTTGTGGGGTGATTGGAAGGATCACTACTGCTTACAGGGATAACTTGTGTGATGGTTGGTTGCTCCGTGCCATCCGCGACACCCTAAAAAATCAAATATGGGTAAGTCAAAAATAAATAAAAAGCAATTAACAACTGAAGAGATTAAGGTAGAATTTTTACCTTAGGACTTTCAGCCCCATGGCTAGAGTTGTCCCTTTTGACCCGATCAGGAGTCGTCTTAGCAGTCTGACCCTTAATGGTTGGATCAGGATCAGCTTCGAATACTCTGGGAGTAAAAGGTTTCTTTGCTTGAGGCTTGACAACTTTGGGTTTTGGTTGAGAGCTAGCATCAGAAATCTTTGCCTGCTTCTTCTTCTTTTTGGGTTGTTTTGAGGTGTCCAGAGAGAGATCATCATCGTTTGATTCGATCACTCGGACTTGAGGTTCTTTTTGCTTTCTTTTCTTGGGTGTTGGTGGTGGTTTTTGACTAGCCTGAAAGGAAAGATACTCATATATTAAAATATGAGGTCAATATATAGAGAAGAATAGTAATAACAAACGAAGTATACCTTTGCTATTGTTTTAGTGGATTTTTCTTCGTCCTTCTCTTCGACGACATCTTTGTCTAAGGTAGCAGCCTTCTAGGCAGGAATCCTCACAGCTAAAAGAAAATCAATACAATTATTACAAGTAAAAGAGAAATAAGGAATTGATGAAAGAGGTGATTTGAAAAACCTCTTATTCCACACCTTCGTATATTGAAGACTCTACACGAACGTGTTTTATGCTAATATGAAGGTGCCCTTTGAAACTGTCTAGAGTATGCTTAGTCGGAATCACCCGCTTGGCACATTTTTGAGATTCTTGTTGAAGGGTTTTTACAAAATCCACACAGACGAACTAGTCTGGAAATGTGTTAGACGAAGGCACTAATCAAGAAGGGGGGAGGTTGAATAGATAACTTATTTTTAATAATCTGCGCTTAAAAAATTGTTCTAAATTATGCGAAAGTGACCTCGGATCAAAAATCGTCTATCCGAACCTTTATTGGAAAGATCGAATATGCAAAATCGAATGGAATGATCTTGATGAGAGAGTAGAATCAATAAGGTTCCCAATCAATAATTCAAATAAAAGCCACTTAAGGTGAACCAATTTCCAATGCTTAATTATGGATAAAATTTGAATTGACAATTTATCAAACAGTTTGTATGTTATCAATATATCAAACACTTGGCGTGCAAAACACACCAAGTCAAATTTTCTTTGAATTTTTAGTGCAGAATTTTTCTCACTTGCAATTAAAGTGATTGCAATGGTTTTACACAGCTGTTTAAAACACTAAAAATCAATCGAAATATTGCTAACAATTGATTTCACGCAAACTTCAACAATATAAAAGTAGAGAGAGAAGGAGAGAGAGAGAGAGAGAGTGAGACCTAATTTGTTTAGGCAGTTCCCCTTTGTTCTCGCTTAGGGTACGTCTGCCCTCAATTCTAAAATATAATTAAGATATGTAAACAATTTGTGTGCAATATTCAGTACAAGAGAAGTCCTGATAAACCAACAATCTAACCCTAATTGTTGAGGTTGAATCTAACCACTTCTCTCCCCTTGATTCTCGCTGAATCAAGTGCATCAAATAGTACAAACAAACCTCCGTTTATCGCTACTCACTTAACCGAACCTTCCTTTCTTTAAGTCTTTCACTCGGATGATTTCGATCGCAAGATGCTTGACCCAAAATCTTCCAAAACTATCCTCCGATTACCGTTACTCCCTTGACCGAACCCACCGTTCTTCAAGGCTTTCACTTGGCTGAATCTGTGATGCGAATACTTGTACAAAAACCCCCAAATATATCAAGATCTTGGAGGACAAAACCCCAATGGTTTTATCAAAGAAAATCCCACTGAATCTCTACCCAAACTTGATTTACAAATCCTATGTTTGGACGTTATCACTCTTTACTAAGCACAATCAATAATGATGATTATGTGTGATTATTGATGAATGCAATTGTGAGAGTGAAGATGAAGAGCAAGACAATCTTTCTTTCAATTTTCTTCTTGTGTTTTATAAAGTGATGCATATGAGAGTATATATATATATATATATATATATATATACACATGAATGTGTAGAGAAAACTGAGTTTGGGAACACAAAGACACAAAAAACTGGGTAAACACGCGCGAGAGGTCGACCTCTAGCATCTATGAGTTGACCTGTATAAGGTAGTGGCCAAAAGTGCATAAAAAATTGGCCCATGCATCGACCCAGGGTAGGCGCATGCAAGGCAGAGAGTTCCAAAACCTTTTCCCTTCAGTTTGAGTCGACCTATGACCTTTATGAGTCGACCTATGGCTCTAAAAATGACCCAAAAAACCATTTTTGACATCGTGTATGATCCTATATGTCTAAATACATGTATGTACCGAGCGATTTTTGTCAGTGACGCAGCCACCTTATCGCTGGGTTTTCCTCACCGTAATAAGGAGGAGGGGGTGCTACTTTCTGATTTCTTATTTATCCTGCGAAGCTGGAAGGGAAAGGGAAGCTATCTAAAACTAACCTTGCACGCGAATGTTTAACTGAACAAACGCTGAAAAGAGATTAGAGAGTCTGGGGTCAGGTTATACAATGGGGAGTTGTCAATTGCCCATCCTATATGTGGTTATCCACAGGATACTAGCTTTAGGTTTTGCTTTGTAATTGATAGTGTTTATCTGTTAATGGGTTGGGAAAGTTTCTTGGTAAGTATGAGTGAGTGAGTGAGTTGATGTTGATGTTCGGGTGTTTCCGATTTTTTTTGGTAAGGTACTAGACCTAAGTTTTGGTGTGAAGGTACTGGACCTAGGGTTTTTGATTGGTATGCTCGCTAAGATTTCGCAATCTTATGCCTACGTATTCCCGTTTAAACGAAACAGGGAAATCAGAACAATCGTAGTTCCTCCTATTCTAAGGGAGGAAAAAGATGTTTGGTGTCTTGTTCAAAGCCCAAGATTGAAGCTAAAAGGTTTTGACTGAAAGAGAATTTGTCATCTCTAAAGAGGGATTGTTGATTTTTGTGTGCCTTGATCAAAGTACAAGGTTGATGCTAAAAGGTTAATTGACTTTGCTAGGGGATTTACTTATGTAAAGCGTGAGAGGAGGCTAAATATGACCGACTTAACAAGAGAGTGTATATATCGGTGTCTTGTACAAAGCCCAAGATTGAGGCAAAAAAGAGACTTGACTCTTTGGAGATATCATTATACAAAGCCTAAGAGGAGGCTAAAAGTTTGACCTTTCCGGGGAAAATGTTCTATCTGTCTTGTACAAAGCCCAAGATTGAGGCTAAAAAGGATTTGAATCTTGCGGGAGAGTATTATCTGTCTTGTACAAAGCCCAAGATTGTGGCTGAAGTGAGTTTGACTCTGCTTGGGAAAATATTTGTTCCAAGCTTAAGAGATGGAGATTTATGTCTTGTACAAAGCCCAAGATTGAGGCTAAAAGGGTTTGAATCAACAAGAGAGTGCTTTTATCTGTCCTGTATAAAGCCCAGGATTGTGGCTGAACAAGCTGGAGAAATTATTCTACACAACTTGAGAGGAGGCTAGCTCCTTCTAGGGGAAATCTTTATACCAAGCCTGAGGTGAGGCTGGAAAAAGACTGACTCAACAAGAGAGTATTTATCTGTCTTGTACAAAGCCCAAGATTGAGGCTAAAAGGGTTGACTCAACAAGAGAGTGCTCAAAGGTGATTGACTCAACAAGAGAGTCTGAAAAGTGATTGACTCAACAAGAGAGTGAAAAGTGATTGACTCAACAAGAGAGTCTGAAAAGTGATTGACTCAACAAGAGAGTCTAAAAAGGTTAGCTTCAATGGGGATAATAATTTGTACAAAGCCCAAGAGGAGGCTAACTTCGCTGAGGAAGGATCATTATACAAAGCCTAAGAGGAGGCTATCTTTCTGCTGGGGATTATTGATCCCTAGGCAGGTCCAAGTGGGGAATCAACTCTTGCTAAGGGTTACAGAAGAGTTAAGATATCAGATGCCTTGAGGTTCTGATTTGGGATAGTGTTATCTTAATGGTAAGCCGACCCTGGCTGGGGAATTTTAGGAGAGAGACTGGGTTTTAGAACCCATGAGTCTTAACTCTACAGGAGATTTATCCAGAGTGACCGGGGTTTCTTCCTATGTTTGCAAGGAACTTGAGACTGTCTTTGAGAATCAAGGTTAGACTGTCCAAGTCTACTGGTGTGGAAGAGTTTTATCTTTTGTATGATGCCCAAGAAGAGGCACGAGTATTTAAGGGATGAGAATCAACCCTACATTGGTCGGAGTTTTGACACTGGAAAGACTGCTCTAGCAAAGGATGACTAAGTTTTGTCTAATAGCTTTAAGTGGTCGTCAGGGTCCTTGTACTAAGCCCAAGAGATGGCAAGAGAACTTCTAAGAAGCCGAAGGGTCCTTGTACATAGCCCAAGAGGAGGCGGGGATGCTTTTAGGAAGCCTGTGGGTCCCAAACCAAGAGAAGTTCAAGAAATGCGATTCACCGAGAATGGATCATTTAGTGAAAGTTCCGTGATTTGAAGAAACTCAAGAGATGCTATTCACCGAGAATAGATCAACTCCGGGGAGTAAAATTTCTTTGACAATTTCTAGGGGTGACACTCTGAGAAAAGGTTCACGAAGAATACTGACTTTCTCTTTGTTCCGTATTGTTTAAGCCCAAGAGAAGGCAAGATTGTATCTGGAAACCCTATGGGGATCTAGTTTTGTTTGTATTTTAAGAGTGACCAACAGGGCTTTACCTAGTTCTAGACCTAGTTGCCGGGGAAAACTCTAAGTAACTATACTAGTATATATACAGCTGATATATGACAAGTATTTTAAAAGGGTATGAAAGAAGACTAACTATGCGCAGCTTCCCACAATACAGTTATTTATATATGAAAGCGAGTAAATGAAAGCCGATAAAACTTACAGGCGAGCAAGCTTCCATGCTGTATTGTTAGTTGTTCAAAGAAATTAAAGAAAGTTTTTATAACAATATATATATTTGAATCTAAATCAAAAGGGAATTTTTTTGAAAAGAGTGGTGGGGCTTATACTCAAGGAGAGGCCCAAGTTTTAACAGTGATCGCACCGTTGTTCTGAATATTGTACCGGGACTTATACAACGACTGAGGCCCAAAAAGGTTTATGTACAACAAGGGTTTGGGTCTTAAATTCTTTTAGAGGCCCAAAGAAGGTTTAAAAAGAAAAATGGGACTTACAACACGAGGGAAGGCCCAAATGATTTTTCGTTTTGAAATGGCGATCGTGCCGAGATTCTTTTTAACACAGAGGGACTTATACAATGTCTGAGGCCCAAAATGGTTTGGGTTAAAAAGGGATTGTGTCTTACACTCTATTAGAGGCCCAAAGAGTTTGAAAATGAAGATGGGTCTTATAGCTCAAGGAGAAGCCCAGTTGATTTTGTTACAAAGGCAACGATCGCGCCAAACTTTTGAAAATATACAGAGGGACTTATACAATATGTGAGGCCCAAAAATTGTTTACTTACAAAAGGGTTTCGTATTACACTCTATTAAAGGCCCATGAGTGTTTGAAAAAGATTGATGAGGGTGGAATTAATCAAGACCCTAATTTTGTCTAAAATGGAATTAATTTTGTTTAAAAATTAATAAAAATTATTGAAAACATGTGAAAAATGAGTGGTGATCTTGAATCAATGTTTCAAAAATCATGTTTTTATCCACAAAATGATTGAAAACCATTTAAGTTTGGAAAATCAAGAAGGAAAAAATATTTTAAATGTTAAAAACAAATAAAAATTAATTCTTTGCAAAAATATCAAGTATATGAAATAAATAATATTTTTGGGAAATTTTTGTAAAATAAAATATTTTAACATTTTTTTGAATTATTAAAAAAAGAATCAACTCAAAATCATTAAAATTCAGAGAGAAATTAATTTTTGAATCAATTAAATAAAATCACAAAATTCAAATATTTGAAAGTTTGAAAAAGGGCGCCAAGAACACCTGGGTTTTGCCCGCGTGCTCTGTTTTGCCCAGATTTGCATTTTCTCATCAATCTCACTGAATACTTGATGAAATCATACAATCCACATATCAATCTGCTCGTTTTCACCTCACGATCATGTCTATGGTCTTTAATTTCATTTATTTTAAGCATGGAATAAGAAATCAAAGAGAAACCTCAAGAACCCTAAATTCTGTATGAAGGCTGAGAAATTTGATACACGATTCATACAAAGCAATTAATTGAGGGGAAACCCTCCATACATGATTATGAACATATGGAAAAATTATTGTGCGAGGAAATATGCATGAATCATGTAGTTTGAAGAATTCAGGCTTACCTCTTGCAGCTGGTGATCGTGTTTTGAGTTAGAGGTGTTACATATGGGTTGTGATGATCTGAACAACTTCCTTAGGTGCTATGGAGTGTCTCTAGATGCTTGGAATGGTTGGAAACAAGCTGGAACACTAAAATGGTACCCCAACTGCAAATCTGTTAAAGGCTTGTGCAGATGGCTGGTGATTTTGTGAAATTGATGTTCCAGATGTTGCATAAGTGTTTGGATCACTTCTATATGATGTTTATGAGGTGTGTGTGTGATTGGTTTGGTTAGAATTGTTCTCAAACTCCAAACCCGATAGTGACTTGCTTTAGAAGGCAAAATTGGAGTGAAAGTGGAGATTTTGAGAAAGGCAAGTGTTATAGGCCTTTGGTGTACTCAAACTGATTAGAAATGAGGTCTATTTATAGTGTGTCAAGTTTGTTTTGCAAGGAATAGGGAATGGCAACTGCAGCAGGCCTTTGGCCAATGTGGATCAAATGGAATCTCAAGTCTCCTCTAGCCATTGACTTGAGATTAGAGCACAAGCCTATGGTTCTTTGATTCAATTATAAGGTTTGACTGAAGTGTTCATCTTTGCTCTGATACATGCCACCTTTAAGTATCCATTAAATGTTCCAAAACAAAATTGGAGTCTTGAGGAATCTTTAGCCTTTTAGGGGTGGCATACCTACTTGTAGTTCCAAAGACTTGGGAGGCTTATGGATCCGTGTTTGTTCCTCCTTGGTCTCCCCCTGAGGTGTACAGATGGATAAACTTGTTTTTCATTTGCATAAATTGATCAAATCAAGCCCTAATGCACAAATCTCCCTTGCACAACAGTTTGCAGCAAGGCATGTTGCAGCTGTCATAACTCCTAGCTCAGATGGAGTTTGAGGGAGTTCTTGGACATTTTGGAAAGCTGGCATATCCTATTTCAACATGATGTCCAACTTTGGTTTTGAGTCAACCTGAATTATAATGAAAAATGCCTCTACATTTGGGAAAAAATAAGGCAGATTCTGACTTAGTTAAAATTTCACAAAGTGTTGGAAAAATGTCACTTTTGTGTTTTCAGCCATTTTGATCACTCCATAACTTAAAATCCATGAGGAATTGGAATGAGCTGTAGTTGAAGCTTTTAAATTATGCCATGAGAGCTACAAATCCAGCTTTGGACCAGCCAAAATGGTTACCTGGATATCAAGTTATGGTCCTTGGAAGTTGGTACCCTAGCCACTTTGTTCCATAACTTAGAAAAATTCTAAGTTTTTATGGTTACCCCTTTTACAAGTTACCTCACTTTCTTTGATTTTTCTTGATGAATGATGATTCAAATCTCATATCAACATTGTTTTAGGGTTAAGAAACCTTGTTTAACCAAAAACCAAAAAGTCAAACTTTGGATTTTTGCACAGTTGACTTTTTATCGGATGAAATCTAAACTGTGCGATCCTTCATGAAATTAAGTCCTTGACCTAAATCAAACCTAATGGATATGTTCCATAGGTGTTATAGGGTATATTAAATCATGTCCCAAGGTTTGGGAGCATGTCTTGGTCAAAAGTCAAAGGTTCAGTTGACTTTTTCCCCGAAACCCTAATTGTGGTCCTGAGGAAATTGAAACTTATGGATCAAGCTTCTTGGATCAATCCATTGTTGCAAATGGATCAATGTAGTTTATTAGAGACCCTCAAATCATGTTTTGAGGTCTTGGCTCATGTTTTGTCCCAAAAGTCAACTTAGGGGTGAATTAGGTCAAGAAACTCTAATTCCTAATTTTTGCTGAATGCATCCCCTGAGGCTAAATTGACTTGATGATTGGGTCCATGAGGTCCCTTGGAGTATCTTGGGTTATGCTTTGAAGCATTGGCTCATGCCCAGAGGAAAATTTCCACCTAGAGGCCTTGGTTGACCAAAACCTAATTTGGTGACACTGGCGATCTTGAGGCTTAATCTACTTGGAATGTTGCAACCTTGTGCTTGATTCTTGATGTGGGAGTCCTCTCGATCCTTTGTAGGTTTGAGAGGTTAAACAAGTTGAAGATCATGTCATTCTTTGATTGATCCTTTGTCTAAGAGCTCTGAGAGGGCTTGAAACTCTAATCTTTGATAGTAGTGAATGCTCAACAATTCCTGAGGAGATTGACGAGGCATGAAGGTACATCCATATTGTGATGATGATTTGCACAGTGATGGGAAATCTTAGTGGTCAAAATTTGGGGTATGACAGATGCCCCTATTTAATTTTCTTGGACCCGAAGGTGTGAATGGCGAAGATATTCGGGCATTCGGGGTGTAAAAGGATTAAATATTGGAATACCCGAAATTTTGATGGTGGTTATGAATGGCTGCTTGCCCCTCCATCTTCTTTTGCTAAGCGATGATACTTAGAAAAGGTAAAAACCTCCCCTCGATCCTGGTCTTCAGCCAAGGAATTGGTCTCAGTTTTCTGAAATAAAATTCCCCTCGATCCTGGTTTCCTACCAAGGACCTGGTCTTAGTTTCTGAAATAAACTTCCCCTTGATCCTGGTTTCGTACCAAGGAACTGGTCTTAGTTTCTAAAATAAACTTCCCCTCGATCCTGGTTTCCTAACAAGGAACTAGTCTCAGTTTCTTTTGTCAATAAACTTTCTTGACAAGGGACGTTATTCGTAGCGGTTTTCCTTAAACTTCTCGCCGAATTTTCCTGGGGAGATGTCATTTGATGGGAAAAACTCTGATGTTAGACTTGCTGGGGAACCCGTTTGTCTGAACTGTAGAGGCGTACAAACTTCTCTATTGGAGACGCCATTTGCCGACTCTACTGGGGAAAACGAGTCTCTTGAGAGACTGTTTCCTGTTTGGGGATATTACATCATACTTTTCCTTGAGATCTTATCAGAGAAATGCCATGTGATGCAATCCAATTTTAAGGTGCTGATGACCTTTTCGTCAGCGAATTTTCTGGAGAAGAACTGCCGTATTTCCAAATCTTTGGTTAAGAAGCTTTCTCTGGGGGATTTTCCTTAATCCGGGAAAGCAAAGATATCATCTTCAATGGCGAAGAGTGATGTTTGTCGAAAGTTTTCTTGTCTTTTCAGAGGTTCAAGTTATCAAAGTGGTCAAGGGCCATCTTCAATCCAGAAATAAACTGGAGGAGAGATTGCTCAAATGATTCGCTTCTCGACGAGGAAAGAACTGACAACTCGATGAAGAAGACTTTTATCACTTGGGAACAAGACCGACTAGAGTGATAGTGATGCAATATGAATATGAATGTAAATCAATAATGCATGATGTATGTATGTTTATGCTGACAAAACTGACGCGACATACAGACTAATAGATGAACATGACTAGATACTCGGCCACTACGGGGGATGAAAAGTATCATCTGGTCCAAAATAGTAATTATACCTTGCTTAGAAGAGATAGTCCCTGTGGGGGAAAACCGTTGGTCGGGCTTAAGAGATAAGAACTCTGTCGGGGGTGTCAGATGAAACATGGTCTCTGACACAGCTGATCCTTCATTCAGGCGTACTGGTTTAGAAAGAGTACTTTGATTCTGCACTTTGAAGCTCGATTACTTTTGGAGAAGCAATCGATGTTCTTTCGATGTTCAACAGTCAAAAGAATTGCCATCTTTATTTTAAAAGCAGAAAAATTTTGACAAGTAAAATTTATTTTTGTTTTATTTCAAGAATCTTTGATCATATTAAAATGTCGTTCTGTAAAGCTAAAACAAATAAGAATTGTAAATAAAAGCACTAGGGCTCAAATTTTATTGATAGGATAGAAATCAGCCAAGCGAGTGATTCCATAGAGTATTTACAAAGTTAGAAAATGGTAATTTAAGGGAAAAGGGCGACATTGAACCATAACGACCATTATCCTTCTACCAACTTTGAATTCTAGACATCCTGAGCTTCTGTCGAAGATGACCTTGACTGGAGTTTTTCCTGATGGATGGCATCACTGCTGCTGAGGGATTTGCCCCTTTGTTGGATGTAGTTACTTGCCATTATCCCTAATTTTTTTCTGGATTGTACTTTGAGATTTACAATCCATCGGGATGATTTTTGATTATGTCTCCAATTTTTGCCTGGACCGCCCTTTCAGGTTTTCAACCCACCGAGACGTTTTCTTTTTTTGGCAAAGTATTTCTTGACTACGTCAACATTTGTGGGGTAGGAAAATTCTTCTCCATCCATAGTTGCAATTCTCAAGGCACCGCCTGAGAAAGCTTTCTTGACCACATAGGGGCCATCATAATTCAGAGTCCATTTTCCCCGGGAATCAGTGAGAAATGATTGTATCTTCTTGAGCACGAGGTCTCCTTTCCTGAAGACGCGCGATCAGACCTTTTTGTCAAACACCTTCTTCATCCTTTGCTGATACAATTACCCATGACATAGAGCCGCTATTCGCTTTTCTTCGATCAGATTTAGTTCATCGTGTCGACTTTGACACCATTCAGCTTCTGTTAACTTAGCTTTCATCAATACCCGAATTGATGGGATCTCTACTTCTATGGGAAGCACTGCTTCCATGCTATATACTAGAGAGAAAGGGGTTGCCCCTGTTGAGGTGTGTCATACCCCAAATTTTGACCACCAAGATTTCCCATCATTGTGTAAATCATCATCACAATATGGATGTACCTTTGTGCCTCATCAATCTCCTCAAGGAATTATTGAGCATTCACTACAATCAAGCTTAGGGTTTCAAGCCCTCTCAGAGCCTTTAGACAAATGGTCAATCAAGGAATGACATGATCTTCAACTTGTCTAACCTCTTAAACACCCATGAAGGAGTAAGAGGACTCCCACATCAAGAATTAAGCACAAGAGTGCAACATTTCAAGTGGATCAAGCCTCAAGTTCATCTAATACAAAGTCAACTGACGCAGAAGGTCAAAGTTTGACTTTTGGTCAACTTTGAACTTCACAAGCCATTACTCAAGAAAATATGATGGATGATTTAATTTGATCAAATTTAAATCAAGAAAGCATGGAAAATTGCAAAATTGATCAAATTGAAGGAAACTTAGAAATTTTTTCTAAGTTAAAATCATGTTCAAGTGCACAACTTTTCAAGGTTGTAACTATTGATCCAAGCATCCATTGATTTTACGCAAGAGCTACTTTTAAAGAGGGTATTTGATACTTCAACATTGTAGAAGGAATCAACTCAAAATATCATAAGGATTGAAAGATATAGGTGATCAAAGTTGGGAATTCTTAATGTCAGATGTTCCAACATTTCATGGGACATCATTAATATTTTTCCAGCAAGAATGTCTCAAATTCAATGATGTTTTTCTCCATGATCCAAGTTGATTCAAGCCAAACCTTGAACATTAAAGTTGAAGTACGTCATCTGACCTTTCCAGAAAGTCCTAGAAAGCTCATTTATCATTGTCGAGCAGAAAGTTATGGTCTCTGCAAAAGGCATTGATAAAACAGAATTTTCATGACAGCTTTTAGGACAGATTTGATCACACAAGTTCAAGGTCATTTTTGACAACTTTACAAGTCTTATCTTCACAAACCTTGAACATCAAAGTTGAAGTATGTTATCTCAGCTTTCCAGAAAGTTGTAGAACGTCCATTTATCACACTCGAGCAGGAAGTTATGGACTTTACAAGAAGGCTTGCTGCAGCTGTTTTTTAGGACAGATTTTGTGCACTTTTTCTTGTGCCACACAATTTCCAAGCCTTGTCACCATGCAAGACAAGCATCAAAGATGCAATTCACTTTAACTCAAAATATCATAGTGATTTAAAAGATACAAGTGATTAAAGTTTGGAATTATTAATGTTTAAAGTTGTCAGATGTTCCAACATTTGATAGGACATCATTACTATTTTTCCAGCAAGAGTGTTCCAACTTCAAGGATGTTTTTCTCCAAGGTCCAAGTTGAACCAAGTCTAGGGTCAAACATCAAAGTTGAAGTATGTCATCTCGGCTTTCCATAGAGTCCTGGAACAACCATTTATCATTCTTGAGCAAGAAGTTATGGATTTTACAACAAGGCTTGCTGCAGCTGATTTTTAAGACATGTTTCAGGACAGATTTGCACATTTTTTGTGCCACACAAATTTCCAAGCCTTGTCATCATCTTGGACACATCTAAGGATCAAATCCAAAGGGGACAATCACTGAGCCAAGCCTCCAAAGTCCTTGGAACAAGAAGTAGCATGCCAAACCTAGAAATCCCTAAAAGAGAGACAAGACTCCAATTTTGGATTGGAGCATTCAATAGATGCTTAGAGGTGGCATGGACTGACACATTTGCAACTGAATTCAATCAAGATTCCTCCAACAAGTAGGGAACCAAAGCTCTATGCTCTAACCTCTAGTCAATGGCTAGAGGAGAATTGGATTTTCATTGGCCAACATTGAACAAACCTCTGTTGCAGCCACCATTCACTATTGCTGCCAAAACAAACTTGCTCTACTATAAATAGAGCTCATTTGTGCTCAGTTTGAGTACACCAAAGCCATCAAACAGATGCTTTCCTCAAAATCACTTCTTTCACTCCAAAATGCCTTCTTTAGTAAGGTAATTCTGAGTTTTTGAGTTAGAGAGCATTTCCATCACATCTCATGATCCTAACACCTCATAAACATCATATGTAGGTGATCCAAACTATCACAAGTGACCTGTAACACCAACATCACAAAGTCACCTCTCAAAACCTCAAAATTAGACTTTTTTGCATTTTTCAAGCCATGTCTTGATTCAGTCACTTTCCAAACCAGATAAAACCTCAAACACACTTCAAATATTATCCTTGAGCTATCCCAAATGGTTCCCAACATCTGGAACACCATTTGAGAGAGTTGTCACTTTGGCCATTTTAACCCCTTTTGCAAGAAAGGGCCAGTTTTTGTTTTTGCAGGTTCCAGTTGATTCCAACCATCCTAAAAGCTTCTAAGAGGTCATTTAAGGGTGTCCAAAGCATCAAATAATTTTTGGAACAAAGCACTTGGTAGGTTGCACAGAATCTCCAAAAAAGAGGTAAAATTCACAACTTGAATTCTTTGAATCATGCTTTCCTTTGATGTCCACATACATGCATCATATTGAACAATTCTTGAAGCAAAAATGTAGTCCTTAATGTGTATGATATGATCCTCCAACTGTTTGCACTTTAACATGTTTATATGTGGAGTTTATGTTGTTTTAAACTTAAGGTGCAAATCTGGTTTTTTGCCTTGTGTGTGTTGTACATTAAGTTTCAGTATGTATGAGTGATACCATTGGATTTCTTGCAAAAAATTGGTCAAGATTGGTTCTTACGGATTTTAATTTCGTTAAAAATTGAGAGAGTTATGAGTGTTGAAAGTTTGATAAGCAAAGATGTTTAAAATCAACATGCAGTTCTGGTTTTTTGCTTTGTGTGTTCTGTACATTAAGTTTCAGTGTGCATGAGTAATACCATTGGATTCCTTGCGAAAAATCGGTCAAGATAGATTCTTACGGATTTCAGTTTCATTAAAAACTGAGAGAGTTATGAATGTTTGAAGTTTGATAGCAAAGATGTTGAAAATCAAGGTGCAGTTCTGGTTTTTTAAGATGTCGAATGTGATGTTGTGACATCTTCCCTTTTTCTCTTATCTTCAAAACTCATGAAAGATGTCAAATATGATGTTGTGACATCTTTCCTCTTTTTCTTAGTTTATCTTCAAAACTCAACCAATTCTTTTACATAGCAAAAATCATCATTTTCCAATTCTGTTTTACACACTTCTTATTCATACTCCATAATATTTTAGTCCACAAAAAATCACAAAAAAATATTATTATTTGATATATTTTTAATATATTCAAAAATATTGTTTTAAATTGTTTTAAATGCTTTTAAAATGATTTCTTTTTCTTGATTTTTAAAACCAAAATGATTTTAAATATTCATGTGGATAAAATACTTTTTCATAAACCTTAATCATTGTTTATAACATGATTAATGATTTTATTTGATATTTTTATCATATTTTACTTGATTTTTCTTTGAAAAATGCCCTTTAAAAAATGAAATTAGGGTTTCTTTGATTTTCACCCTCACAAATCATTTTCAAACACTCTTTGGGCCTCTAATAGAGTGTAAGTCCTAACCCCCTTTTTTACATAACCCATTTTGGGGCCTCACTTATTGTATAAGTCCCTCTGTACATTCTAAAACCTCGGCTCGATCGCCATTTTTTAAACAAAATCATCTGGGCCTACCCTCGAGTAGTAAGACCCGCTTCTTTTCTCTAAATCATTTTTTTTGGGCCTCTCCTTAAGCTGTAAGCCCCAATCTTTCCTTTCAAAGCACTTTCTCCTTGATTTTGAAATATACTGTTGTTTTCAATCTTTCTTTGTTGAACAACTAACCAAACAACATGGAAGCTCTACAACCGAGTAAGTGTTTATATGCTTTCATTTACCGCTTTCATATACATATAACTGTATTGTGGGGCTGTTTCGTTGTAAGTCTTCTTTCATAAACTCATATCGACTGTGTAATAATAGTATAGATATTTAGAGTTTCCCCGACAACTACGTATAACACTAGGTAAAGTCGTTTCGATCATTCTTAGAAATAGTCAATACTAGATCCCCCATAGGAGCACCAGATACAGTCTTCTCTTCGGCTGTCCTCCTTAGGAATTATCAAGAAACTCTACTCCCTAGAGATGATCTCTTCTCCATGAATTGCATCCCTTGAGTTTCTTCCAAATTCTCAAACTTTCCGGGCTTGATATATTCTTTGTGAATAACCTGTCTTGAACTTCTCGGGGTTTGGGGACTCACAGGCTTCTTAAAAGCATCCCCGCCTCCTCTTGGGCGTTGTACAAGGACCCGTCGGCTTCTTAGAAGTATTCACAGCCTCCTCTTAGGCTTTGTATAAATGATTTCTTCCTCCGGGAATGATAGCCTCCTCTTGGGCTTCGTACAAATTGTCCCTCGGCTTCTTAAAAGTTTCCAGCCTCCTCTTGGGCTTCGTACAAATTGTCCCGACGACCTCCTAGAGGTATAGGAACAGAAATTAGTCATCTTAATAGAACAGTCTTTCAAAGAGTCTAGATCTTTCTACCGTGAACGTACTACTACTACTGTTTCTTTAATCATAGTACAAAAGATAAAACTCTAGACTTGGACAGTCTAATTTCCTTGAGTCTCAAAGACATTCTCAAGTCCCTTTCAAAAATAGGAAACACCCGTAGACTCGGACAGTCTCAATACCCTTTGGATTCCCCGTTTACTTAGAGAACAGGAAATAATCCCGATCCTCAGATCAAATCCATGAGTGCAACATTACTCATATAAGAACTGACTCTCTTGTTGAGTCAAACCTTTTAGCCTCCATCTCGGGCTTCGTACAAGATACAAAGACTCTCTTGTTGAGTCAAACCTTTTAGCCTCCATCTCGGGCTTCGTACGAGATACAAAGACTCTCTTGTTGAGTCAAAACCTTTAGCCTCCATCTCGGGTTTCGTACGAGATACAAAGACTCTCTTGTTGAGTCAAACCTTTTAGCCTTCATCTCGGGCTTCGTACGAGATACCAAAACACTCTCTTGTTTAGTATAAAAGGCTCTCTTGTTGAGCCAATCTCCCTTTTAGGCTCCATCTCGGGCTTCGTATGAGATACAAAATCACTCTCTTGTTGAGTATAAAAGACTCTCTTGTTGAGTTAATCACCTTTTAGCCCCCATCTCGGGCTTCGTACGAGATACAAAATCACTCTCTTGTTGAGTATAAAAGATTCTCTTGGTGAGTCACCATCTTTAGCCTCCATCTCGGGCTTCGTACGAGATACAAAAACACTCTCTTGTTGAGTATAAAAGATTCTTCTGTTGAGTCAACCCTTTTAGCCTCTCTCTCGGGCTTCGTACGAGACACATAAAAACTCCCTCTTGTTGGGCCAATAGCCTCCTCTTAGGCTTTGTATAAGAAAACCCAGGTTGAGCCAATCAACCTTTTAGCATCAAAGTTGTGCCTTGTTCACAGCATACAAACATCAGCAACTTCTTCCCCTTCATCTAATCGCTGTAAGCGGCAAACCTTTGGATTATTTACATCCATGCCACTGTCCCTCTTTTAGCATGAAAAATTCCTAAGGAAATATACCATTGCTCTACACTGAGTTAAAGTCTTCTCCTTCGGGTTGGAACCCCCCTATAAAGGAAATTATGGCATTGCCTGATTCACATATCCCGGTTAAAGTAATTCTCCTTTATAAACAGTTGTGACAAACAGACCCTCTTTAGAGATGACAAATTCTCTCTAAAGAGAACACCTTTTAGCTTCACATCTTGGGCTTCGAACAAGATACAAATAGACCCTTCAGCTTCACATATTGGGCTTTGAATAAGATACAAACCACCTTTAGCTTCACATCTTGGGATTTGAACAAGATATATATCACTTTTCGCTTCACGTCTTAAGCTTTGAACAAGACACCAAAACACCCATTTCCTCCCATAGAATAGGAGGAACTACGAACGCTCTGATTTCCCTGTTTTGGTAAACGGGAATACGTAGGCATAAGATTGAAAGAAAAATCTTAGCGAGCACACTAATCAAAAAACCTAAAGTCCCTATCTCCACCCAATCTGACAAATTCCCCATGAATAGTCCCAGTTTTCCACCTTAATAAAGTAAGAAGAAAGAAAGGCCCCATTACCATATAGCATCTGTAACCTAACAGACCGCTGTTTAAACTCAGTATGCAAGCAGGTTTAATTGGAGACATCTGTTTCCCTTCCTTAGTCAGCTCACAATAGGATAAAAAATGAATCGACCTGTAGTAAACCCCAAAGAGCTACGACGCTTAAGAACCGCGTCCAAAATCGCTTGCTACAGAAAAGTGGCGCCCACCGTGGGGCCGTTCACGTTCTTTCTTACAATTACCTTGGACAAAACCTTCACTGGGAATTTCACTGGGAATGAGACTTTTGTTGACTTCACTAGGATCTTAGGTCAAAACCTTTAAGTTGGGAAGGAACCACAGAATGGCGACTCCGCCGGGGAGCCATTTTCTGTCAGGAACATAGGACTCATAGCTCTTAAAAAGTCTAGGACGTTAGGACAAATATATATACTGCTTTTCCTAATTGATATATGTGTTTATTTTTCTGCTAATGGGAATGCGTGTGATGCCGCATGTGGAAAGATTGAGTATACACCTAGGAAAAACCTCTTTTAGTGGTGCGGAAACTATCGGAAATGGTTGTCACGCGATACCACCCTTTTTTGAAGGTTCTTCGAAAAAACATCACCTAGCACGGTTCCCGGCCCGCTGGTGTTTTCTCGAAAAGAACTGATGATTTTGAGAGACAGGTACAAAAATCACTAGTATAAACCTTTGGGGGATGGGTAGAGCCTTGACTTCATGACAACGACCTTTTGACCCCATGTTTTTTCTATGTTTTTGTGTGCTGCATTCATCTAAAAACATTAAAACAAAGAAAAATTTTCTCTTCTAGTCTCTCTTTTTCAAATTAAACTGAGACAATGATTGCAAATGTCAGAGAAAAAGATTGTGCTCATGGATTTCGGTAGAAGGAGAACTCATAAGTACACCTTCAAGGTTCCAAAACTTGAGGATTTGAGAAGGTTAGAGAGCATGATCACTAACCCTGAGGCTTTCAGAGCCAAGTACGGAGGTCTGCTACCTCTATTAAGAATCCATGTGATTGAAGGAGTCATGGATGCACTCGTTCAGTTTTACGATCCGCTCTATCACTGTTTCACATTCCCGGATTACCAGCTCGCACCAACGCTGGAGGAGTACTCTCACCTGACTGATCTACACATTACTGATCAAGCTCCATTTTCTGGACTGGAAGAAATTCCAAAGGATCAAATCATTGCAAGAGCAATTTATTTGGACGAGTCAGAGGTCAGGACTCACATGGCCACTAAGGGTGGCATACAAGGTTTGCCGACCCAGTTCTTGACAAAGAAGGCCCTGTATTTCGCTAGTATAGGGAACGTGACTGCTTTTGAAAGCATCTTTGTTTTACTCACCTACGGGTTATTTTTGTTTCCCAACATCAATAACTTCGTCGATATCAACGCCATTAAGGTTTTTCTCATTGGAAACCCTGTGCCAACTTTACTCGCAGACGCATATCATTCTGTACACTTAGGGAATTTGTACAGCGAAGGATAGATCACGTGTTGTGTGCCCCTGCTATATAAATGGTTTATCTCCCATTTGCCTAAGTCTGCTACTTTTTACGATCATAAGAGTGCCTTACGCTGGTCGCAGAAAATCATGTCTCTCACCAACTCTGACATTGATTGGTGCAATAGGATCTACGACGGGATCAGAATCATTGACCGTTGTGGAAACTTCCCCAACGTACCCCTCATAGGAACTAAGGGAGGAATTAATTACCATCCAGTTTTAGTTCGTCGTCAATTTGGATACCCGATGAGGCATGTCCCGCGTAATGATCATCTGGAAGGTATTTTCTTCAAAGAAGGAGAAAATGACAGAGCACTAAAGATGGAAATAGTGCACGCTTGGAAACATGTTCATAAGAAAGGACGGGAGTCTCTAGGAAAACCGGACTGTGTCTCGGTGGAGCGTTATCTCCACTGGGTACAAACTAGAGCTCTCAAGCTAAAGTTGTCGTATCCTCGTCACGGAGTTCTTCCGCCAAGGGAATCTGTCATGTACTTCATGACGGAAACTGAAAAGCTTCAGGTTACTCTCAACAAAGTTCAACAGGAGAGGAGGTCTTGGAAGAACAAGTACTGCATTCTCAACGTGGAGTGTACCAAAATACAGCAGCTACTAAAAGAAAAGGATGCTCTGGTCGAGATTTTAGAGCAACATGCTGTGGATAATCAGGATGACCAAAGGAATTTGCTCGCCCTTTTCACTTGGCAAAGGAATGACAACCCGACAAAGGCCCAAGAGCCCCGGTCAAAGAAAAGGAAAGTACCAGAATCAGCACCCGAGTTCTCCTCAGAGAAGACTCGGGACCCATTAGCTTAGGTTTCTGTTTCCGCACCTTGTAATCTACTGTATTTCCATTTCCGCAATCCTTTGAATTTCAATAAAACGGGGTTTCCCCCACTGTTTGATATTTGCAATCTAATTGTCGAAGTTTATTTTGATTAAACCAAAAAACAATTAATATAATCATTGCATTCATCATTCTCACGTCACGTATTCTTCTTACCTACGAATCTCACGTTTGTGTCTCGGTTCTAGAGTCAAACTGTCTCATTCGTACAATACTCGGGCCAATCGTCAGAAAAAGATGGATGATCTCGAGGAAGAGAACAGCGAGTTGAAAGAAGAGATCGACGCTCTAAGAGAGGATATGAGAAAGCTTTGTAACGACATGCAAGCCATGGCAGAAGCTCAGCTACAAAGAACCGTGATCTCAGAGATCACCTCAATGCCCATAGTGGAGAAGTATGATCCTAGGTATCAAATGCCAAAAGATCGTCCCTGGGGCATGCCTGTTAACTATATCCCGGAAGGATATGTTTCGCCGATCATTGAAGATCAGGAAATCATAGCAGAAGCCCCTGGGCCTGAAGGTTACAAACTTCGGGAAAGCGAGGATGCCAGAGGTATAATGAGGACTCCTGAAGGTTACAAACTTCGGGAAGCACCAAGATTCACTGCCGTAGTCACGGTACCGTCCCCTGTGGTGCACACTATCCCGGAAGGACAGATTCTGCAAATACCTTCTGGTGGAAACAAAAGCATGTTCGAAAGAATGAACGAGTTCCAGGAACAGTTCCTGGAAATGGAAAAGGAATTGCAAGCTATTCGCGGTCAGGATCTATTTGGAAAGGACGCCGCGGACCTCTACTTGGTCCCCAATGTGAAAGTTCCGCACAAATTCCAAGTGCCCGACTTTGAAAAATACAAGGGTAACTCTTGCCCTCAAAGTCACTTGTTGATGTACGCTCGGCGAATGTCAGCTCAGACAGAAAATCAAGACCTACTGATTCACTACTTTCAGGATAGTTTAACCGGTGCCGCATTAAAATGGTACATGGGTTTAAACCGTGCTACGATCAGCACTTTCAAAGATCTCAGCACTGCCTTTGTCCAACAGTACAAATATAATTTGGACATTGCACCCGACAGAGATCAACTCAGATCAATGTCACAAAAGGACAAGAAAACCTTTAAGGAGTACGCTCAGAGATGGCGTGAAATTGCCGCTCAGATCTCTCCACCTCTTGAGGAAAAATAGATGACAAAGATCTTCTTAAAGACCTTGAGCTCATTTTACTACGACAGAATGGTTGCCAGTGCACCCAGTGACTTCACCGAGATGGTGGCCATGGGGGTTCGTCTTGAGGAAGCTGTCTGGGAAGGACGTTTAGTAAAAGACGTTGGATCATCAAGTAGTACAAAACGATACGGTAGTGCTCTCCCTAAGAAAAAAGAGCAGGATATTGGGAATATCTCTCTCAAAAAGAAAAGGCGACGTTATCAACCAGTAGCAGCTGTAACTCCTGCTATCAACCCTGCGCCTGTTTCTACGTATCAACGTTAGGTTGCGCAGAGCCAACCTAATCAACAACAGTGTCAGCAAAGGACACAACAACCTCTTCAGCAGGCTCGTCCTCCATACAATAATAATCGTACAATGCGGCCACCAGGATTTGATCCTATACCCGTATCGTACGTGGAACTATTTCTGTTATTACTGGTCAAAGGGCACGTCCAAACTAAGGCTCCTCTTACAGTACCAGAAAATCCGCCTTTTTGGTTCAAAGCGGATCAGACTTGCCCTTATCATCAAGGAGGTCCAGGGCATAACATAGAGAACTGTCTCAATTTCAAATCTGACGTGCAAAAGCTTGTTAGGAGCGGGCTCTTATCTTTCAAAGATACAAATCCCAATGTTCTCACAAACCCGCTGCCTCAACACGAGAAAGCTGCAGTCAACCTGATAGAGGGAGAGTCTAACAACGTCTATCAAATTTACGATGTACTCTTGTTAAGGACCAATCTGGTCAAGATGCATTGTAGACAGAGTGGATATGGCCATGTGCCACCTCATAATTATCACCAGTGTGATATCTGCTCTAAAAGCAATCGAGGATGTTCTGTGGTGCAATCAGCTCTATAGGAACAGATGGATCTCGGATGGATCCAAGAGCATCAAGCTCGTGGAGTTAACATGGTTTATACGAATTCCAACGTCATTCAAAATCACGACGTCCGTGCAATGAATGTCAACCTGGTGGCAATGCACTCAAGGCAAAGCCAGTATCATAATCTGCCGCGGCACGATTACAGTTCTTGTCTGACTTGCTCGGTAAACAAACAGGGATGCTCTTTCATACAAGAGGCCCTCCAGCGTCAGATGGATCTTGGATGGATCCAGGACTACCATGATAGGAATCCCTATCAGATCAACATGATTCAAATCTTCGATATTCGCTTAATGAATACCAGCCTGGTGGAGTTACACGCAGAACAGGTCCGTCTCGAATTCTTGGTATCACATGATTATCAGAGCTGTAAAGCGGGTTGCGAAAACGATCAGGGTTGTGCCCTTGTCCAGGAAACACTTCAGCCCTTGTTGAACCACTGGTGGCTTCCAATCTATATGGATGAAGACACCCAGCAAATTAGTATCACTAACGGGAATCCTACTAGATATCAAAGTCAGGATGTTCGGTCAGTGGAAACTGACCTAGTAAGGCTACATTGTATTCAGAGCGGACGCGGCCAGGTGCCACTACACAACTATGAGCAATGTGGAGTTTGTTCAGTGAACAATCAAGGATGCTACCTCGTGCGGGCAGCCCTTCAAAGTCAGTTGGACCGCAAAGAGATTCAACCATGGTCAAGTTCTGGATCAGTCAACTATCTCGCTGATCAAATCGAAGACATTGTCGTAATCTCTGGTCATCAGAGGACTAGGGATATTTGTACCATCATTCCTCTACTTGACGAATCAAGAGTTCCCAACCAGGAACGGATCGAAATTACTTATGATGGTCAGAAAAATCAGAAGGCTCCCATAGTCATTTATCTGCCAGGACCACGACCGTATGAATCAACTAAGGCTATCCCTTACAAATACGGTGCAACGATAGTCGAGAATGGAAAGGAAATTCCGTTACCCTCCGTCATGAATATTGCAGACATCAGTCGAATAACACGGAGCGGTCGAATCTTCAACAGAGGAGTTAGAGAACTCAGCAAAGAAAAGGAACCTCAGAAAAAGTTCCCAATCCACCAGTCGGTCAATCCAGTGATCCCGACCTTTCAAAGAACAACGATGAGATGCTGAAGCTCATCCAAAAGAGTGAATACAATATTGTTGATCAACTGTTGCAAACTCCTTTAAAGATCTCGGTGCTATCACTTTTACTCAGTTCAGAAGCGCACAGGGAGGCTCTACAGAAAGTCTAGGAGCAAGCCTTTGTGGAACAGGATGTAACCATCAGACAGTTCGATAGCATTGTATCTAACATCACTTCCTGCAATAACTTGGGATTTAGTGATGAGGAATTACCTAAAGAGGGTCGTCGTCATAACATGGCGCTCAATATTACAGTCAACTGCCAGGACGATGCTTTAGCCAGCGTACTGGTAGACACAGGGTCAGCCCTGAATGTCAATATTCGTAGCTAATTCGTAACTAATTATTTTAAGAAGTGAACAGCATGCTTGAGTTAGCTTGAATTTTATTTTAAATTTGAATTCTTTTCTTATTCAATTCAATAACCCATATTTGAGTTAGCTTTATAAACGCAAATTCTAAACTAAATACAAATCCAAAATTTCTCACACAAAACTTGAATTTTTTTCTTAGTCAATTCAATAACCCATGCTTGAGTTAGTTTATAGTTGTTTATAAACAAAACAAACGATGTGGGACTTAATATAAACACATCTTCTTCCTCTTCCACCATCTTGCATCTTTCTTGTTTCACTTCCATATGTTCTGATGTAATCATGTTTCCCATTCCATTCTAATTAAACTCGGTCAACTGATTAAAACTTGAAAGAAAAAAACACCAATAGTAGATATAATATCAGCGACATTCACTATAGGTGCTAGCCATGTGGTTGTAGTTTGGATTTTTGATGCTCTGGTAAATAGTTTCAATAGATTAATTATTTACTCTGGTTCAAGCAGATAGTAGCTTATGTGCTTTGCTTTAACTGCAGCAACTCAGCATTTCATACCATACAATTATAATAGGGGCAAGGAGCACTCTTTAATGTCATTTATTTGAAACCTTTCTGCATCTGTGAACGTTCCAATTTCAGCTTCATTTTCAAGACTGTTGTTAGTTCTATGCCAAAAGCAATGATATACTTGTTTGATTCTAAGATCTACATCATACTTGAGAGGTTTGTATCACAGGTCACTTTTATCTTGTTTCACTTGTTTTTTTTTTCTTCATTTTGAATTACTCAAAATTAGACAGTTGGTTACATGCTGCTCACTTCGTGAAAAGTTGTTGACATATGGGATATTTAACTTATATGATTGTAATTCTGAAAAGTTGTTGAACCAATTTGAGTTTCCATTGATAAATATTTTTAGAATTAGCTACGAATTGGTTTCGAATTAGCTGCGAATTAGCTACGAATACTGGGTTTAGAAAGTCTCAATTTTCAAAATTGGCTAGGAATTGGTTTCGAATTAGCTACAAATTAGCTTCGAATTCTAGATTTATGAGTATAAAAAATAAAAAATGGAAGAAATTGCCACGTGGTGCAGCCACATCAACGGCCGTTACTCCCATTTGACGTCAGGGACTATTCATTGAGACGGAAAATCTTGTAGGGACCAATTTTTAAAGAAAAATTTTTTAGGGACTAAAATTAAAAATCGCTATATTTAGAGGGACCTAAAACTTATTTAACCCTTTATTTAATCATTGATTGTTTATTTAATATTGGATTGTTTATTAAATATTGATTATTTATTAAATATGGATTATTATTTAAATAATTATTATTTATTTGGAAATTGATTGTTTATTTAATATTGAATTGTTTATTAAATATTGATTATTTGTTAAATATGGATTATTATTTAAATACTAATTATTTATTCGAAAATTGATTGTTTATTTAATATTGGATTGTTTATTTAAATATTGATTATTTATTGAATAATGAAATTTTATTGAATATTGGATTCGATTATTGGTGATCGATTAATTATTCCATATTTAATCAGTAACGTGTGTTTTGTGAGTTGTGATTGAATCAAGTCGATACTTGCGTATTACTTGCTAATTGTGGTGATAATGTTTGAAGTATGGATGCTTTGATTATGAAAATGTGTTGTGTGTGTAATTGTGTGGTAATTCAAGTGTGATGAATTATTGATGATATGCTTGGATATTAAGATTAGGGAATGATCTTAATTGCATATGATTGTTGATTGCATATGCATCATTTGTGTCGAGAGGCAATGCTTGCTAGTTCCGTGGGAGCTAGTGACTTGTCCCAAACCTAGAGCGGAGTTTGAAAGCTTAGGGAACGAGCTTTTGTGTGTTATTGGTCTAGGGAACGGACCCGGTTTAAGTGTAAAAATCGAAAAATAATAACAAGTGTTGGTACCACATGACATGAGTTGCATTAAGTCTTGCATCGAGTCACATTGCATATATGTTTGTTATATGGAAGTACGTGTATATATGTGAATTGTTCAATTAGAGAAATTGTGAAATTGTGTGGATGTACTTGTGTATGGTGTGGTTACTTGAGTGATATTTTGTTGATGAAACTTTGAAGTGTGAGAATAATTGTAATCATGTTTATATGCCTTTAAATTAATTATTATCTTATGATTTCAATAATTATGTGAATTCTCACCCTTCTGTTGGAATGATGTTTTGTACGACATCACTCAGGTACCGAGGAGTAGAGTTGCTCGTAGCATGAGGTAGCCATTGGAGTTGCTGATTAGTTTCTTTATTTCTGTTGGGTCGAGTCGTGCTCTGATCATGTAACACTGTGATTGTTTCGATTTATGTTTTAGAGATACATTATGTACTCTACTTTATGCTTTTATGTTATTTGAATTGTATGAAGTACCGGCTTTTATGCCTAAGTATTGATTATGAATGTGATGAGCATGAAACTTTCAATATGTCAACTATGATTAACTTGAATCCGATGCTACATGCTAATGTGATAGTTTTTGAAAAACATGAAATTATTTAAGTGTTAATGAGCATGACAGGTGTTGTATGATGTTTTGAAATTATATGTGACACCTTTTGTGAAAGGCATGATATTTACTCTGATTTATTTATATATTTTCCGCGGGGTTTATAAGGGTGTTACATTGGGCATGTACTGTTGGTTACCCACAATTGTTGGGCCCAAGATCTTATGAACCGAAGCAAGTTTAGTTGATTTCTTGGATTCTTTTGTGGTCTTGGTTGAATCTTTGGAGGCTTTGGTAGAGGACACCATTGATACAACAAAGATTAAAGAAAAAATGGTATGTGTTTGTGAAAGATGAAGAGTTCAGGAGGAAGCTTGTTCTTGCTAAGAAAGATTCAGAAGAGGGAAAAAGTTGGAAAAATGTTAGTGTTCACTATTTATAGGCTGATGAAATAAAGCGGATCATTTCAAGCAATGATGGTTGAAAAGATAGTGGGACACGTGCTAGTGGAGAGCAAGCGATGGGACGGTGGCAGTTGAACTAGCCCACGATCTCCTAGGAACTAGGAGCGTGATGGTTGCAATAAAGATTCTCGCATGGTTTTGAGAAGACGTTTGAGAAAATGTGTCATGATGACTATGACGCCATAGAAGACAAAAAGTTTATGGCGTCGAAAGAAGATTTCAAAAAATGTCTTTTTCTCCATTTTAGTCGAAAACGACATTTTTGGAGGCAATTTGTTAGCTGGAAGTTTCGATGCCAAGGTTTGATTGAGTATGATAAGCAAAAGAAATGTTTTTAAGAAGATGTTTTGGATTCGAAAGAAGCATTATTGAAGATCTTAGTCGAAGAGGTCCTTTGTAAGAAGGATATGTTGGGTTAAGACTTAGAAATATTTCTGAGCTTAGACTGCAATTTAGACGGAAGCAATATTGAGGTTGCGTTCGAAGAAGGTTTTGAATTTTGAATAAGGATGATAATTGTCTTTTGTCCTTATCCGATTCTCAAAGGTGACGCGTGTAAAGTTGTTGCGAATTGAAGACATGCAAGCGAAACGTGTCATTTTCTAGAGAAAAGACTGTTGATAGCGGTTATTTTTTACTTAGTATAAATAGAAGTCTTAGTATGTAGGATTTTGGGTGTTCAATCATTGTATAAATACTCATAAATTACTCAAAGTATCTAAGTGTGTTGAGAAAAGAGTTCGTTGAGAATGTACATGTGAATCACCATATTTTCATTTCAATTGAATTTATTTATAGTTTATCAATTACTTTTTTATTGTAATTTACTTTGAAGTTCTTTATTGCAATTCATTTACAAATTCTGCAATTTACTTTTAAAACTTTAAACAACATTCTTCAATCATGGGCATTATCGAAGTGTTCATAGACTTTCAAATATAGTTTAACAAAAAAGCACATGTCCTAAGATTCACTGGTTGGTCCTATAAAGTAAACCATTTTGGAGTCCAGCGGTTGTTTACCAATTTTCACGGTAAACACAAGCACAATGAAATGAAGCCAAACAATGCAGGCATAAAAAACTTGGAGATGCATTTTCGAATTTGGGAAATCAAAAATTTGAAAAAATTTGGAGAAGCATTTCTTTAATGTTTTGCAACTCGAAGATGTACGAAAATGGCAGAAATGCAGTCGAATCCAACATCGAAAAAATGCATTAATCATTTAAACTACCTGATCGTACATGACCAGAAAAGGAGATTAGTGGCCAGTGACGTCGTGAGCTCCGCAACTTTGGTGGTGACGAGACGACGCGGGGGGGGGGGGGGGGGGGGGGTATACCTGCAAGGTACTCCAATGCCAAAGTCAGGAAAAGGAGTAGGCAAGAAAGTAAGAGTGAGTTAGAATGTGATGTAACCTGACCCTTCCAAACGAGAGGGTATTTATAGGCTTCCCCCAGCGCGGGGACAACGATCATTTGCACTGGGCTGGATTGCTAGGCCTAATGCAGGTGACTGCCAGGGCTTACGTGGCGTAGGGAAGACCAGCACGTGGTCTTCGCCCTGGAGTAACGGTCCCGAGATCTTCGGAAGGTGGGCAGACCGACTCTTTCGGAGGTGGGAAGTTACATGATGACGTGTCCTCGCAGGGAGGAGCGCATGGAGATCGTGGGGAAAGAGGCTTGACCTCTCCCCGATGTATGTAACCTCTGCTCGACACTGACTGATCATTACGTGCTCGAGGACAGAGGGGTTCATGTGTGCTCGACAACAAACAGACTTGGGCCTTATTGGGTCGCATCACAGTATTGGGTTGGGCCTGCCCGACGGATGGGCAGGCGTCGGCCCAGTCCAGAACAGGAGCCCCCTAAGTCGTTGCTCCGAAGTGTCGGAGTAATGACTTAAGGGTCGGTCCCTCTGGGGAGGACATCCGTTGAACGGATAGCGTGCCCGTAGAACTGAGGTGGTGAACAATGTGGGTGATCAAGAGCAGGTGGTGCTCAACAGGCAGGAGTCCAGAGGACTGCGAGCTGGTGATAGTCGACGATACGGGGAGGCGAAAGGAGACGGCTGCGTACCTCGCACGGGCACAAGAGAGAAAAGGAAAGACGCGCATGGGAATCTGATTGCCACGTGTCGCTCATCATCAATGCCTATGGCCGGCTAGGCCTAGGAACGCCTCGAGTCCTGTGAGGGCCTTATAAATAGGGTTTGAGTTCGTGCCATTTGCACGTTTCCACCCTTTTTGCTCCGAGTCTCCTCTTCCCCTCTCCAACGTTCGTCGCTGACCTTCCGTTATACGCCGCCGCATGCCGCCGCACACCGCCGCACGGGAAACACTCAACCACTATCTCAAGTAAGTTTCTGGCTCTCATTCTCTTCTGTTTTACTTTCCTACGGTGGTTTCTCCTACTGCATGGTGGGTCAGTTGTATCCTACTCGTAACGCCTTGCGGGCTAATGATCGTCCGCCGAGGTGTTGTGTGCTGATTCCCTCGTGGATTTCCTGGAGTATACTGGGGACCTTGGACTCCTCGACGCACCTGAGAAGAAGGATCGAGAAGCCGCATCGATATAGTTTCTCTTCGACGATTGTATAGGAGCATGCCCGGCGCCTAACCACTCCGGCGCCTTTAGGGTCGTCAGGTAGATTGCCCGTGCTGAGGTACTCGTACACCGGGGTCATCCACCTATGGCTATCTCTAATGGCGTTCACGTCAATCATGGGTACGGCATTATCGATGCTCGGACGAGAGAGCACCTCTTGAATGACGGATTTGTTCCCGCCTTTCTTCTCTGTGCTCGCGAGTTTTGACAGAATGTCTGCTCGAGTTTGTGTTCGCGTGGGACGTGATGCACTTCTGGTGAGGAAAACTTTTTCATTGTTTCCTTCACCAACGTCAAGTATTCGATAAGGCTGTCGTTTTTGGCTTGGTATTCTCCCCGTACCTGGGATGCCACGAGCTGGGAGTCGGTGAATATTTTGACCTCTTTAGCCCCGAGGTCTTCAGCTAAGCGTAACCCGGCGAGGAAAGCCTCGTACTCGGCCTGATTGTTCGACGTCGAGAAAGACAAAGTGAGGGAGACTTCGATCAGGATGCCTTCCCCGTTCTCGAGGATGATGCCGACTCCGCTGCCTTTCGAGCTGGATGCCTCGTTGACGTAGACCATCCACTTTTGGGATCCGTTGTTCGAAGGTTTCGGGAGGATCATCTCTGCCACGAAGTCGGCCAGTGCTTGAGCTTTCAGGGCCTTCCTGCCCTCGTATCGGATGTCAGACTCAGCGAGTTCTAGCGACCATCTGAGCATCCTCCCTGCCATGTTTGGCCAGCCGAGGAGTTGTCTTATGGGTTGCTCGGTCCTCACCATGATCGTGTGAGCTAAGAAGTAATGTCGCAGCCTTATGGCCGCGGTGACGAGAGCCAGGGCGACCTTTTTGATTTGCTGGTACCTAAGTTTCGGACCTTGGAGGGCTTTGCTGGTGAAGTAAATTGGCTTCTGCCCGTCGGTGGTTTCCCGGATTATGACCGCACTGACTGCTTCGCCCGTGATGGCGAGGTATAGGAATAACGTCTCCCCACACTCTAGTCGCGAGAGAACTAGGGGTTGCGAAAGGACTTGTTTGAGGTGGAGGAGTGCTTGCTCGCATTCCTCAGTCCATTCGAACGTGGCTTTTTGGCGTAGCAGCTTGAAAAATAGGAGTGTGTATTGTGCGGATTTGGCGATGAAGCGGGAAAGCGCGGTCAGCATCTCGTTCAGCGATTGTATCGACTTCTTTGAGTTTGGGGTCGGGATCTTGGAGAATGCCCTACAGTTGTCGAGGTTTGCCTCGATTCCTCTCTTCGTGAGGTAATAACCGAGGAACTTGCCCACCCGAAGGCCGAAGGTGCATTTATCGGGGTTGAACCTCATCCTGCATTTTCTCGCTGTGTCGAAGACTTTCGTGAGATGGGCAGCGTGGTCGACTTCCTCTGCGGATTTGACGATCATGTCGTCCATGTAGACCTCGAGCATATCGCCGATCTCTCCCTAGAAGACTTTGTTCATCATCCGCTGGTAGGTCGCGTCGGCGTTCTTCAAGCCGATGGGCATTACGTTGTAGTAGTAATTGCCCGACTCGGTCATGAAGGCGGTGTGCTGCCTGTCGGCCTTGGCCATGGGGATTTGGATATACCCCGAGTAGGCATCCATGAAGGACAATAGTTTGAAACCTGCAGAATTGTCGACCAGCTGGTCGATGTTAGGTAATGGATAAGAATCTTTCGGGCATGCCCGGTTAAGGTCGGTATAGTCAACGCACATCCTCGATTTTTTCTTGACAAGTACAACGTTGGACAGCCAGGTTATGTACCTGGCCTCCGAAATAAAATTTGCCTCTAAGAGGTCTTTTACAACTTTTTCAGTAGCCTCCACTTTCTCGGGAGACTGTCTACGCCTACGTTGCACTATAGCCCTAGCAGCTGGATCTACAGTGAGCTGGTGACAGGCCACCTCTGGTTCGAGGCCGGGCATCTCTGATGCGCTCCACGCGAATAAATCAGCGTTCTCTTTGAGGCATGCCTTCAGCTGTTTCTTCGCCAGGTCGGGGAGCCCGGTGCCGATCTTCACGCTCCGATCTAGATCGTCTCCGAGGGCGACGAGCTCGAAGTCTCCGTCTGGGATAGGGCGCGTTGGGTGGAGAGGCTACCCGTTGCCTTCAACTGGGAGGTCGTTGTCCGCTGCTCCGCCTTCTTCCTGCTCTCTAGGGAAACGACTGTCGAGGTCCACCGCGTTGACACGCGGAGTGGCTTCTGTACTGCATCTGGGGTTTACTTCTCTCCGACCTTGGACTTGACATTGATCGAGCTCAGGTCCTTGGTTGCAGCTTCGAAGCATCTCCTAGCAGCTTTAATGTCCCCGTGCATAGTGATGACTCGGCCTCTGGTCGTATAGTACTTCATCTTATGGACTGTAGATGGTACTGCCGTGAGTTCGGCCAGAGTGGTCCTCTCCAGGATGCATTGGTAGAGGGAATGGCATTCGACCACTAAGAAGTGGGTCTTGACTTGTCGGGTAGTGTCCTCGCTCCCAAAATTGACCATCAGTTCAACATATCCCCATGGTCTGGTGGTGGTGCCATTGAACCCTTGTAGATCCGAGCCCACGTAAGGGGTCAGATGCTTTTCGTCGAGCTGGAGGGTCTCGGAGTGGTGGGCGTACATGATGTCCACCAAACTCCCTTGGTCGATAAGAATTCTGCGGACATCAAAATTTTCCATCTGCGCCAGGATCAGGAAGGGGATGGTGGATTTGGTCGCTCCACCCGGCAGCTCCTCGAGGTAGAAGGTGATAGGGTTTGACTTCCCTTGCACCTTCTCAAAAGTGGTAGTCTGCGCCGAGGTCGCGGATTCCAGCTCGTCAAACTCCCGCTTGATTGACCCGACAGAGATCTTGCTGAAGCCTTCGCCAGATATAACCATCGCCGTGGGGAAGCTTTCCCATGTGCTGCGGGCTGTGACGGGGTCCTCAGGGGGGAAGCTCGCCCACATACTGCGAACTGCCTCGGGGTCCTCGATTCCTTCGGGGACGTAAAAGTCCTCTGGTCGAGTGATGCTTAGGGCGACTTGCAGTCTGTTTTCCCCGGAGAGAGGTGTCGTCTCCTCCACGCTTTGTGTGTCCCGGGCATCTGGGCGAGGAGTGTCATTCCTCTAGGTATACTGCTTGAGATGCCCCTTCTTGATTAGGATCTCAATTGCATCCTTGAGGTGGATGCAATCTTTGGTGACATGTTCGTGGCTCCGATGGAACCTGCAGTATTTAGACTTGTCAGTGTTTGATTTGGGGGGTGTCGGCTTCAGAAAGTTGACACCCCCTTTATGAAATTCCGAGTTGGCGCACTCGATGAGAATTCGCTCGCAGGGAGCGTTGAGCGGAGTGTACTCCGTGAATTGGCCAGATGGACTTCTCGACTTGCGAGAGTCTCAGGGACAGCCTTTGCGTCTTCTCTCTTCCCCGCGCTGGGGGGCGGTAGAGTCTTCATCCTTGGAGCTGCAGGAGCCCTCTTGGTGCGTGAGTCTCGGGAAACATAGGGGGCCTCCGAGTCTTCGAATTGGATGTAAAACTGGGCTCGGTGGAGGAGGTCTTCCAAGTTGCGGGGTCTGTGGATGCCCACAGATTTGGCGAACTCGGTCCCGTGACGCAGTCCCCGCTTGATCAGGAACTTTTTCTTGTCGTCGTTAGTGGGTACCTCAACGGCTTCCTGGTTGAATCTCTTGATGTAGTCTCTGAGATATTCGTTCCTCCCTTTGAGTATGCCTTCCAAAGAGGCCACCGTCTTTGAATGGCGGCGAGATGCAGTAAAATGCCTGGAGAACTGTATCTTCAGTTGCTTCCAAGACGTGATGGATTCTGGTGCCAGGCTTTTGTACCAAGTCATGGCACCTTTTCTGAGGGTGGTCGGGAAGAGCCTGCACTTAATAGCTCCCCGAACATTCCTGTAGTCAAGCATAGCCTCGAAGCTCTCGACATGATCGTCGGGGTCGGCGGTGCCGTCGTATGTCCCCAAGGGTGGAGGCTTTTCCATTCTTACAGGTATATGGGTCTCCATAATCTCCCTGGACAGAGGGGTCCGCTGGTCGTCCTCATCACTCCTAATCGCTGATCGTGATGGGGAGTGGTGGCCCCGACCAGGCCGGTGTCGTCGGGGAGAGCTCCTCGACCGGCTCTTCGACTTTTCACCGTCAGCTTTGCTCCTCTTCTGGGCAGGAAAGCATCGTTGTTTCTTCGGAGGGGTCGTTCCAGGCGCGGGCGGCATCCTGCAGGTGGGGGCATCGGGCTTCTGGAGTCGATCGGTGGTGTCCTTCGTAGGGAAGGAGAACGACTGGGAGATGGAGAGAGACAATGTCTCCGTGGGGGAGAGCGTCGTGGTCGCCCCCTTTCGAGCGCTTCAATCCTCACGTTCTACTAGGAGATCAGTTGGTTGGTGTGATTGATCAAAGAGAACAGGGCCATTGTGTTCGGATCAGCATTTGGTGGCACGGGGATTGGCTGGTAGATAGCGGGGGCGTTGTCTTGTTGGGCGGCATTGTAGGTTGCGTCGTCAAAGGAAGGGGAGGCAGTACGCCCATCCCCTTCGTTGGCTTCTTCGACGTGGACGGCCATATTGTCCTCGCGGCCATCTCCGTTGTCGAACTGCACAAAGGCGGTGTCTGGAGTCTTGTTCTCAGGTTTGGAGCTGGCCATGGTTGTCAGAAAAATAGAGGTTGCTTTGGTTTTACGAAGAGGAAAATGGGGAAGCAAAGGGTTCCCACAGACGGCGCCATTGATCATACCTGATCAAAAAGGAGATTAGTGGCCAGCGACGTCGTGAGCTCCGTAACTCCGGTGGTGACGAGACGGCGGGGGAGGGGGGTTGTACCTGCAAGGTACTCCGATGTCAAAGTCTGGAAAAGTAGTAGACAAGTACAGAAAGTAAGAGTGAGTTAGAATGTGATGTAACCTGACCCTCCCAAACGAGAAGGTATTTATAGGTTGCCCCCAGCGCGGGGCCAATGGTTATTTGCACTGGGCTGGATTGCTAGGCCCAATGCAGGTGATTGCCAGGGCTTATGTGGCGTAGGGAAGACCAGCACGTGCTCTTCGCCCTGGAGTAACGTCCCGAGATCTCCGGAAGGTGGCCATACCGACTCTTTCGGAGGTGGGAAGTTACATGATGATGTGTCCTCGCGGGGAGGAGCTCTTGGAGATCGTGGGGGAAGAGGCGTGACCTTTCCCCAATGTATGTAACCTCTGCTCGACACTGACTGATCATTACGTGCTCGAGGACGGAGGGGTTCAAGTGTGCTCGACAACAGACAGACTTGGGCCTTATTGGGCCGCATCATAGTATTGGGTTGGGCCTGCCCGACGGATGGGCAGGCACCGGCCTATTCTAGAACAGGAGCCCTCCAAGTCATTACTCCGAAGTGTCGAAGTAATGACTTAAGGGTCGGTCCCTCCGGGGAGGACATCCGTTGAACAGAACAGCGTGCCCGTAGAACCGAGGTGGTGGACAATGTGGGTGATCAGGAGCAGGTGGTGCTCGACAGGCAGGAGTCCAGAGGACTGTGAGCTGGTGATGGTCGACGACACGGGGAGGCAGAAGGAGACGGCTGCGTACCTCGCGCGGGTACAAGAGAGAAAAGGAAAGACACGCGTGGGATCTAAGTGCCACGTGTCGCTCGTCATCAATGCCTATGGGCGACTAGGCCTAGGGCACTCAAGTGCCTAGGGACGCCTCGAGTCCTGTGAGGGCCTTATAAATAGGGTTTGAGTTCGTGCCATTTGCACATTTCCACCCTTTTCGCTCCGAGTCTCCTCTTCCCCTCTCCAACGTTCGTCGCCGACCTTCTGTCATACTCCGCCGCATGCCGCCGCACACCGCCGCACGAGAAACACTAAACCACTGTCTCAAGTAAGTTTCTGGCTCTCATTCTCTTCTGTTTTACTTTCCTAATGTGGTTTCTCCGGTGAACTAATGAAGTTCCCAGGGAAGCCACAGAGTTTCTGATAAAAACGACGGAGTTTCCTTAGGTTTCCGATGAATACAACGGGGAGTTGGGATGAGTTCCCCAAGGGCGTTGGGTGAACGAGATAGAGGTACCGAACACACCTGCGCGAGACCCCGATCGCCGTGGACGGAGGGGCGTTGCCCCGAGCAGTTCCCCGTGTCCTTTCTTCGCTCTTTCACTTGATCTGCGGTGGAAGGGTATATTTGATCTAGACTATCGAATTCAACAATTTCCTCTACTTTTCAGGTAAAATGGCTGCTCAGAGGCTTGAAGGGTTTCTTGAAAATAACGATGATCCCGAATCCCCAGTGGCGCCGGACAGCGGTGCCCGAACACCCGAGGATTGGGTTGGGGATGAGCCTATGGGTTTCCCTTTGCAATTTATTCCAGGTGGCCCTGACGCGTTCGCCACTATCGAGGACCTCTACGAAGGGTCCGCGCGGAGCTGGCGGGCGTACAGGCCACTAGAGCATCATCGGATCTGCTCGTCGTTCAGAAGGACGCGATTTCCAATGTATGAGTTCGCCTTTCACGAAGCGGGTCTACGTCTTCCCTTCAGCGTTTTTCATCTGGGGGTGTTTTCTTGGCTACACCCGGCGCCCTCCCAACTTCACCCGAATGTAATTGCTTTTGTACGGGCATACGAGCTCGTGTGTAAATATCTTGATGTCGAGGCCACAGTCCCCGTCTTCTTCCGTATCTTCCACCTACAATGACAAACGGTTGAGGGCCATCACAATTGGGTGTCCTTTAAACAGTCGAGGAGGCTATTTAGGCATATCTGGATTCTGTCCGAAACTTCAAAACCTGATGGTATGTCATCAAGCCCCTCACCTGGGCAGCCACCGACACCTTGTACACCCGTAGGACAGTAGAGCTGGAAGATGGTTAGCAGAAGGAGGTCATTGAGTCGAAGTGCCCCCTGGAGTAGACAGAGGAGCACTACGAGCTAAGCACAGATAGCTATATCGTTAGTCCTAGTGCATTAGGTGAGGAGGACCAACAGGCCTACGAGAAGTTAGTGAAATTCGTCCAAGGTTTCAGCAAAGCGAAGTTGGTGACCCCGGATGGAAACTTTATAGCCAACGCCCGCGGAGAGACCCTTACCAAAGCCTGACTCATAAACACAAAGGCCTTCCTCGAGTGTGATACCGAGGAGGAGGCTCTTTGATTCTTAGGTAGTGGGCACACCCCTGACTCGGGGTCTGTTATCGTTTCTACTATTGGTTTACTAATGTTTACTCTCTTTTTGCAGGTGCCATGTCGAGCTTGGAGGAACGTGTGAAGAAGCTGACATCAACCCGAGGCTCGAAGAGGGGCAGAAAGGGATGAGTCGAGCAGCTCCGACAGCAGCACCCTGGTCCCATCCCAGCTTCTGGGGATTCCTATGGCTCTCCTCAGTGTAGCCAGTCTCCGGACTCGTAAGGGTCCCCGAAGAGGCAAAGAACCGTCGAGCAGACGCATGTAGATCTCATTGAGAGCCCTCCCCTGAATAGTTTGTGATCCCACCCTGTCATTTGAGCCTAACTTCTTCTCAGGGAACAACTCCCCGACCGTCATTGCATCCGAAGCCCAGACCATCTTGGGTGCTGATCGAGTTTCGAGGAGGAAGTCCTTGGTGGAGGACATGGCCGCGATGATGCGGGTTTGTGCTACCGCGCTGGTCCTGAACGACGAAACCTGTCCGTCGTCGGAGCTGACTAGATTACATAATAGCTTCAAATCAGTTGAGACTGAGATGAAGAAGCTGAGCAAGGATCTCTCGGAGTGTAAAAAACAGAACGAGGCCCAAGTCGTGCTTCAAGGGCAGCTGGAAGGGAAGTTGGAGAAAGCTGCTGAGGAGAGGAAAAATCTCTTGGCGAGGATCGCTGAGCTGGAGCAGGCTGTCCATCCCACTGAAGAGGAAACTGAGGACGACAAGCTATTGACCTCTTGAGCTGAGTTGATCTTAAAGCTCAGGTTGACCGAGCAGGATGTCCTCCAGTCTGTCGAGTTGAGCTTTGCTAAAGCCTTAAAGCAGCTCCAGGTGCTGAATCCCGGCCTCATCACTGAGGGAACTGGCCCTTATCACGAGGTTGTCGATGTTTAGATTGTCCCGCCGGCGTCCGAGGGTGATGATGATGACGAAAACGCAGAGGAAGGGCAGTGTAACACCCTAAATTCCCCCGCATAATTTAATCGAATAATCAGAGTAAAATAATACAACTCAAAAATAATGGGCATTACTTTCAACAAAAACTTGTTTATAAATAGACATGTAACATAAATTAAAGCATACTTTAATCCAAAAATACTCTTTATTACGCAACGGAAATGAATCATTCGAATAATAAAGCATAACAGTTTCAATTTACCAAAAATTAGTTTTGTAAACTGTAAAGGCAACCAAAATTCTTTAACCAAAATAAAACATGCATAAAAGCGTTCCTGACTCCCAATGTTACATATCAGAGCAGACGCCACTAAAGTGAAGTACCTCATCTTCACCGACCACGACTACCAAACTACTCCTGATTATCTGCAGAATGCAGTATAAAGCATCACCAAACACAGAAGGGGTAAGATTCTCAAATCAACAAAAGAAGAAGATGATATAAATATAAAAGCATAAATCACCAAGTCATTCACCCATATCACAACTACCAACAAGAATCACACACCTCAACACAACAACAGATCATCAATCAAAGCATAATGTAACACAACTAACAAGAGTAATGCAATGAGGCACCAACTAGACTCAATGCATGTGGTACCAACTCCAATCCCTGTTTCATGATCATAATTCCCGTCGGAACGTCTATCTAGTCGCTCACACCCCACATGGGTACACGACAATCGTGATTGCTCACACACCACATAGGCACACAATCACCTCAACAACAACAACAACATCGTTTCCATTAAAAGGAATCCGAATAGACGCTCACACCCCACATGGGCACACGTCATCCCTCAACTCATGCAACATGCTACGCACCTTCAACGACAACATGCAACAACGAAACAAATGCATAAACATAGCATATCATCAATACTCAACTCACTATTTCACAACAACACACATACACCTATTCGAACATGCATCTTCATAACAATCCTCCAAAATACATAATCTAAAGAAATCATCAACGAAGCAATAGGAAACCACGCGAACCAACAAGAAAACAACAAAAAAACAACAAAAATCGCGCAAGCAGCATTGATGCGCCTCTTCACATCGCCCGGCGGCGCACAGGTGTAGCCCTCCCTCAATTTCCAACAAAATCCAGTAGTGTTCCATGTTGTGCCTCCTGAGCACCGCCCGGCGCTACAATTCCACCGCCCGGCACTACGAGCGCGTAACAGATTTTCTGCAATCCAATTTTCTGCTACACCAGACCCAATTTCCTCCCCAAAACAGTCCTCATAGTGCACAAAAATCAAATCCAATCTCAGCAATATTTAGCAACAATAACATGCATTATTTTATAGACAACATCATGAACAAATCTTAACATCCTAACTCATTAGAACCTATCCTTTTCTCATCAACAAACATTCAACATTCACATGAATTCAACCTAATGATTCCTACCCAAATACATGCATCATCCAACCCTTGAGAGATTAAAGAATTCCCACCCTTACCTTGTATTGATGAGCTTCCTTCTTCTCTAATGGATTCACTCCTTCACCTTGCCCTAGCCTCTTTTCACCTTTTCTCCCTTTGCTCTCACTTTTACGTAGAATGAAAAATAACTTCCTTATTCTCTAACTCTTTACATAAACCCCCAACTATGATTTACCCTATTTGCCCTCACTCAACTTCGTACAATTACCACAATGCCCTTCCACTCACTACACATCTAATTATTTCTATTTATTTATCCCATTATATTATGATTAATATTTTTTATCCAATCTTACTAAATAGTAATAATAATAATAATTCTCATCACTCATATACTTCTACTAATGTCCATTTTACACTATGGTTAGCAAATATTAATTAATTAAAAATAGATTAATTAATCTTACTCTCTGCACCACCGATTTCTACGCTTTTAGTCATACACCCTTACTACCCCCAAGACTTATCTCTTAAGGCCACTACCCCTTACTACGGGTACATGAAATATAATGAATACAACAAAACACACCATCAATCACAACAATTCACAATTATTCGCAAATAAAAATAAAAAGGAAAATGGGGCGTTACAACTCTCCCCCACTTAGAATATTTTCGTCCTCGAAAATTACCTGATGCAAAAAAATTCGGATACGACCCTCGCATCTTGCTCTCTAATTCCCAAGTCATATTTCCACCTGCATCGCCTCCCCACGCTACCTTCGCGAGAGCGATCTCTTTACCCCTTAGTTGCTTTACCTCGCGGTCTTCAATCCGTACTGGTAAGGCTTCAATCTTAAGGTTATCTCTTACCTCCACATTATCTATCGGAATCACATGTGACGGATCCGGAACATACTTCTAAAGCTGTGACACATGGAACACGTCATGAAAATTCGACAAATTGGGTGGCAATGTGTCGTAACTCGAAAAATACGATCCTCGCGATGGACGCGGAAAGAACTGTTCGAAACAGAGTCGCCATCGAACTTTATTTATCCCAAAAGAGGGAAAGGAAAATATCGATAAAACCTTTAAAGGAGGATAAAAACATGGTCGTCGCAACCAAATTCTAGGTTCGGGAGTCGGTTACGCAAGAGGGAAGGTATTAGCACCCTCTACGTCCGTTGTACTCAACGAGAACCTCTTGATTCGATTCGGGAGATAAGTTAGCGAGGTTTGTTTGTTTTCTTCTAAGAGGAAAATGGGTGGTTTTTTTCTTAGGGTGCTCGCCAAGGGTTAGGGCCCTTGTGCCTACGTATTCCCTCGTGCAATGGGAATGTCAGAGCATTCGTAGTTCGTGGGACTACAGTTGGTTTGTGTTTTTTAAGCGAACGAGTGTTTAATTCGCATTCTAACTGCTAAATGTTGGCTTGTCGGCTCGTCATGGGAGGCTGAAGCACTAGTTCATATGCGCGGAAGAATGGACTAAACAATGTTCTTTATGGAAAGTTGTTTGAATAAGGATTAAGTGTGTTAAGGATTTGATTGAGAAAAGCGTTTATTTTGAATGTGTCTTTAGGGTTTCGATTGTGTGGGAAGTGTTTGGTTTGTTAAGTATTTTAGAGGAAGAATGACGATTATTTGATAAACGAGATGCCGGCCTCGCAACCAATTAATCGGGGCATTACTGATATGCTAGATCTCAACGACACCTTTTTCACTCTATTAATTGTGAAATTATGTTTGTTGGACAAAGGGCTCATTTGTCCATGTAATTAGGGCGAGTGTTTTGGAGACGAAAGATCAGAACGAACACAACCCAAAGCGTGCGCCTCAAGAGCGTTCGTTCAAGGGCCCAAGAGGTGCTAGACCTCAAGAGTCCACTACTTTCATAATTTGATTAGGAAAAAGGTTTGAATTTGATTAGAATATTTTAAATAGACGTGTTAAACCGGATTAGGGTTTGAACTTCTTAAGAGTTTTAAGGAGGATTAAGTATTTTAGAAATGGAAGATCGAACACAACTTAAGGCGTGCGCCTCAAGAGCGTTTGTTCAAGGACCCAAGGAGTGCTTGACCCCAAAAGCCCATTATTTCCATAATTAATTGAGAAAATAGTTTAGAAATATTAACCTAAATATTTTATGATTTGATTTAAGAAAATATTTGTAAAGATTAAGTAATATTTTATGATTTAATTTGATTTGGGAAAATTATTAGGAAATTAATTAGATGGAGGATTTTAATTTGAGAAAATATTGTATTTTTTAGAGTTAAGTAAATAATGTTTTTGATTCTTAAAATGTTATTATAAAAATAAAGCAATATTAAAACTTTAAAAAAACAATAAAATAAAAAGAAAATAATATGGGCCAGGGTTACATTGTAAGATAGGGGGTGTGATTAAGGAATTTTTCCACAGGCCCAAGATTGAAAGGGCCCACGCTGCCAGGGGGTTCACATAGAACCCTAGTCAACTCAGTTGACTGCAAGATTTATCCTGGTACGTTGGATGAAGGGGAGAGTCAACCTTGACTCTAATCTAATCGTATATCACAAATGCACGTGGTAGGCTGGAGGAAATGGCGCCCACAGGATCAGGGAGTGAGAAAGCATCTTCGGTGACACTTGTCTGGGCAGTGACAAGTGTCACCACCATGGAATCCCAACACAATAGCAATAACGCCACAATTAGAACAAGGAAAGGCCAAGAAAATCCAACGTTCATCCTTTCTCTCTCTCATTCTAAAATTTAACTCTATCTCTCTCTCAAATGGTATTCACCGGAAACCTAAAACGGCCGGGGAAGCGGCGGCCGCCACCGTCTTCTCCGGTGACACCACCCCAAAACCTTAAACAACCTATACTAACCCCCCTCAACTTTTCCTCTTCTCTCCAAATTTGACTACCGATTTCTCAAAACAAAACAACCAAACCCTTAAATCGACCCCATTCCCAAACAAAACCCTAACTCGAAAACAATGTAGATTGAAGCAAATCAAGGCACGAGAAGTAGTATATGCTATTTAGACAACAATAATGAACAAGAATTCATGCTATGGAGCTTAGAGTGGAGAAGAACAGAGCTCAAGAAAAATACCAGTTGAAGAAGTCTCTTGAAGGGTCTCTGCACATAAAAGTAGCTTCTTCTTCCTTTCTTTGTTTTACGATACGGTGGTTGGTGATGGAGATGGAAAATGGCTTGCAACGGCGGAGGAAATTGGTTTTAGTTTGATAGGTTAAAAGTGGTTGTTGCGGCGGCGCAAGGTGACGGATAAAGGCGATTCGTTTGTGATTTGAGCGGTTTAGGTTGATTGAGAGTGGGTTGTTGAAGGGTGAAGCGAAAAGTTGTAGTGATGGTTTGTGTGGCTGGTGCGATGAGGAGATGTGAGGTGAAAGTTGATAGTGATGAAAGGAGTCTTATGAGGTTAATGAGAGAAGGTCACGATAGAGGTTTGGCTTGTTGGATTATAAACATGGTGATGGCTATGGAAATAGGAGTGAAGATGAAGATGGCGTTGGAAGGTGGTGGTCGGTTTGAAGAAGAAAAGGTTTTTGAAGTTATCAAAATGGAAGGAGATTTTTCATCCACTGATCTTTTCATAAGGTGAGTTCTCTCCCCTTTTCTTTTCGATCTGTTTGTGTCTTCTGATTTATATTCAGAGAAAAATGTTTTAGTCTCTTAGGATTGAATCAAAAAGAGTTGTGACTGGGTGAAATAAGAATGATGCAGAGGAATCAAATCTGTTACAATATGCTTTTGCCTCATTTGTGTAATTTTCTGATGTACTAGGCTGATGTATAACATTGACTCAATTTTTAATGAAAATCCTGTTATGACCTTATTTGGTGCAGCAACTTGTTACTCCTCTTATTGCAAATTTTCTTGGTTATGCCTTAGTTGAAACAAACTTGTCCTACTTTCTCTTTTTTTGAAAATTGGTTGATTTTTGACATTGTTTTGGGCATGGCTTGGACTGAATTTTTTTCTCTTGTTTTGTTTTGCAGATGGGTTGCTGCTTGTTGATGATGCAGGGTGTAGGTTGTGTAGCAGGGTTCTATGGAAGTTGTACGAAGTGTGCAGGCTTGTAGCGCAGGCCTCGTTGTAGTCTTGTGGCATGTTGTGGTATGATATGCTAAGCTCAGTTCTTTGACGACAAGAGCTTGAATAAGGAGAGCATAAAACTAAAGATTTCTGTTGGTGCCTTTTGGACCGTTCGATGGGTGGGGTCAAGGGCTCATGAAGTATACCAATTTTAGGATTTTGAATTAATTGAACTTTCATATTGCTGCTGTTGTAGTTGTATCCATCGCCATTTTGCTTCTCTTTTCCTTTGTAAAAGTATTTGTTCCAATTTCCTTTGTAAAAGTATCTACTCCAATAAATGCTATGAATTAAATACTTTGACGAGAACTCATTTTGTTGCATGGCCTGCACCTACGAAGCATAAAATGCACTTATACATATCATAGATTTGTTGCATATTTTCATGACTTGTTCAATAAACATGACACCTTTAAATGGTAAGAGTGGGGCTTTTGAGTCTTCCAAAAAATTTTTGAGACTTTAACTTGTATGGTGTCCTTTAGACTCCCTTAAATCAAAACTCTCCATGACTTGAAAGTTGGAGTTACACTAAGCATGACTTGAAAATATGTTATTTAAGACTTAAGAAAAAGTCTAATAATCTTTTGCTTTAAGACTTGGTCACGCAAAAGGCCTTAACACCAATTAGCTCAAGTTACTTGTCAAGACTTGGCTTAAATTGGGACGTAACTTGGAAGCTTATATGAAAACATGGCTTGCAAATAACCTCCACTAGGCCTAAAATGGTGCTTAGAAACCACTATAAATTGATAATGAATTGGTCATGGGCTTGGACACTTAGAATGATTCAAATCAACCTTTGAGAACAAGTTCTTCTCAAGACTATATCTTGAAACCAATTAAACCAATTAAGCCTGGAAAAAAACAAATAGGACCTAAAGATGAATGACTATTTTTAGCTTGTTTTAACCATACAACCTCAGTGTCACACTTGGAATATGGTTAAAAATCTTCTTGATCATAGCTTAAAATCAGTTTGAAGCCAATTTATCTTGTCTTGTCTGAAATATCATAAAATGAGTGCTCAATCCTCCTTTATCTCTCCTTGAAACTAAAACAAACCAACAAGCTAGCAATCCTCACAATCACATACAAGATCCTCAATGACCTAAATCTTAAAGTCAATACAAAATCTTGGTGTATATATATATATATATATATATAAATGCAATAGGTAGGACAAATTTGGGGTATGACAGATGCCCCTGTCTAATTGTCTTGAACCCGAGAGAATGAACTGCTGCATAGCGTTTATTTTAAGGGTAGAAGTCAATTAGATACAAGAAGACCCCAAAATTTGTCTGACAAAAGGTAAAGCACTATGAAGTAAAAGCTGACAGAGTAAGGTAGCGAGGTACAAAAGTGAACATAATAACTTGAGGTTCTTTGGGTGGTCGAAGCAGTCCCTTGTCCATTAAGGTTCCTCGATGATACCAAAATAGTATCTCTGCGGTAAATTTGCTGAGGAATAGTTGAGCAAGATTCCTGTCGGAGGAAATGCGCTGGCTCTGCAGAGGAAAACTCACAAGAAACTTTCTAAGATATCCTCTGCTTGGGGAGCACTGACAACAGCTGTTGGGGATTGTCATTATCCACTGCATGGTTGAAGAATGACTTGCTGGGGAATAGGATTCCATGAGCATGTGCGGGGTATCAACTCTTTTCAGAGGAATACTGCTGACTTTGAAGGAGGATTGGCCAAGATGCTTGCGAATCGATCCTGGGTCCTGTTATGCTATGTTGCTGGGAATGGATATGCCATGCATTACATGATGCACTGAAACACATACTGAGTTGCAACTGCTAGGAAATCTAATGCACGTATGTAATGTTATGCTAGCATGTTATGCACATGACGATGCAAATGATCGGGCGCGCTGGGGATAGGTTTCCTTGTCGAGGGTATCACCAGATATTGGATTTGGTAATTTGCCAAGTGAAATTGGACTTTAGGTTAAAACTGGTGTTACGAGGATGCCAACGACGGTGGACTTTGGGTCAAACTTCTAGACTAAAACTAGATTGGAGGATAGACTACCAGACGAGAACTGGTGAGAAAAGGGTATTCGCCAGGCGAGAACTGAGCTTTAAAAGATTTTCCAGACGAGAACTGGACCTTAAAGTGATTTTCCAGATGAGAACTGGACCTTAAAGTGATTTTCCAGACGAGAACTGGACCTTGAATTGGTTCGCCAGACGAGAACTGGGCCTTAAAGTGATTTGCCAGACGAGAACTGGACCTTGGATTGATTTTCCATACGAGAAATGGACCTTAAAATGTTTGCCAGACGAGAACTGGACCTTAAAATGTTTGTCAGACGAGAACTGGACCTTAAAATGTTTTCCAGACGAGAACTGGACCTTAGATTGCCAAGCTAAGTTGGACTTTTGGGTTGCCAAGCAAAGTTGGATTTTTGGGTTGCCAAGCTAAGTTGGACTTTGGATTGCCAAGCTAAGTTGGACTTTGGATTCCCAAGCCTTGCGATACCAGGCTTTGAGATGTCAAATCTTGTTGGAAGGTTAGGCTTGAGGTATGATACACATGTCTATGCAATGAGCGAAGCGACATGACCAATGCATATGAGTGATTTATGCAATGATATGAAAGTTTCCAAAGATGCCCCAGTAAAGGATAAGGTATGGGTAGGTTCCTATGCAGCAAGGTTTCTTGTCAGAAGGAAGGCAAAAGGTTATTTTTGTGGAGTGATAGCATGATTCCCCGACACTCATCTTGAACTCAAAGGTCACTTGAAGGAGTTCGCTTGAGCAGATTGAAAGCATGGGGAAGACCTGACCCTGTGTAGCTCATCTTGCCCCAGTCTAGGCCTATGAAGAATTTTTCCTTGACAGGAAATTGGAAGCAATTGTACCATGAGATGATTTCGAAATGGTTTGCCCTAGAATTCCAAGTCGTGAAAGGATTTGTCCCTGAAAGGAAGTTGGAAGCGGATGTACCATGAGATGAACTCAAGATGGCTTGCCCCATAATTCCAAGTCATGAAAGGATTCTTCCTTCATTGAATGACTCTTGAAGTATTTGGCTTCAAAGTACCCCTGAGGTAGCTTGCCCCAGAATGAGCGTTGAAGTGACTTAACTTGTGCTGATTGAACATTTAAGGGGTTTTCCTTTAATCAAAAGAACCTCTGGATGCCCTGCCCCTGGTTGGTAGAGCCTTGAGATGATTCACCATGATCAACCTGTTCTTGAATGATCTTGGCTCAAGTCAACTTTGTTGAATGACCCAGCCCCCTTTGATTGCTCCTTGTTGGAATTTCCTTGATGTCAAACACTGACTTGCAATCAAAATTGTTCGTTCACAAATGGTAATTTTAATGCGATGCTCATGCAAGTTTTGAAAATCAGTCATTATTGGAATGATGTGACGATGTTGATTTAGCTGATGTAAAGCAAGAATATGACACCAAAACAAGTGATTAGCAAATTTGTAGGAGTCCGTTTACGCAACCTTGCTGTAGTATGCTTTCAGAATAAACCCCACCTCAATTAGGTCTTTTAAGGGTTATACCGTGTTCTGGTTCATGGTTATAGAAACAAAGCATATTAGGCCCAAGATCTGTTTTGTACCCACCCTTTCTTCGTGATGATCTTCAGTCCTACGTTCAGTTAAATTGATACACACATTTGTCTCCTAAGAGAGCTTGACAGTGCGATAGTGAAGATGAGGACTCGAGGTCTTCTTGAAATGGCAATCACATTATTTTGCTTTTGTCATGATGTCAGCGAGCCTTTAATGGTGGCCACTGGACCTTATTTTGTTTTTGTTGAGGATTCAAAAGCCTCTTTTGGTCTTGTTTTTGATCTCTATCTTTTGCCTGGACTAATTTTGTTATTTCAAGTCCATCGGGATTGCCTTGATTTTTTCCTAACTCTTCTTTTGAGGTGTTCGACTTAGCAGGCCTTTTTTCTCTTAATTTTGATTTTGTTGAAGGATTATGACTGCCATATAATTGATCCTTAGATGGGATATTTCATCTTGTAATGTGAATGCGTCGTCGGATTAACTAAACAACTACCCATGCCCCAGGTTAAGCATAAGGGTTTTTAAATTCAAAGGAAACTCCTACTTCTAGGCTCAAAGTGGTTAACTAGGGACTAACTCCTTATCTCTCCAGTGTTTGGAAACAATGCCTGTACATCCTTGGCAGGATTCCATCTGAAAGCATACTATAAGCAATTATGGGTACCTTGGTTTCATCATCCTCCCTCAAATCTTTGATAAACAATAATTTGGTGAAGAAAGGGGACGAGAGGTATATGGATGAATTTTGTTGTTTTTGTTTTGTATTTTTTTTTTTATATATAAGTAAAGAAAAATGAGCGAATGCGACATGATTAATTCAGAAAATGCATGATCACATCATTAATATTACCATTCAAAACAACAATATTCAAAAACAAGTAGCATTTAACATAACGAAATTACAAATACAAATGATAAAAACAATCCAATGATTGCCAGTATCTGAGGAAGTCTTCTTATCTAAACCACTGGCTGCCTCTTGAAGTCTTGGAACTTATTTGGGCGAGAAGTTGACGTGCACAACCAAGTTCCCTTCTTGAAAGGATATGTGCTTCTTGTGAATTGACTGTTGCACCTTGGCTTGAAAAACTTTGCAATCTTCAGTCGAATGCCCCATTGATCCAGCATGATATCCACAATGCGCATTGGGGTCGTATCCAGGCGGGTATGGTTCTGGAAAAGGCTTGATAGTTTTGGGCTCTACCAGTGAGCTTCTGACCAAATGCGGCAAAAGTTGACTGTACTACATAGGAACTGGGTGAAGAGGAGTAGTCCTTCTTTCCAAGTTGTTTTGAGGCTTATGCTGATTCTGATGATGATTCTGATATCCTCGACCAGGGGCTCGTTGATTTGCACGAGGAGAAATCATGGGTTTCTGGTATGATGCCCTAGGATTGATAGGTTGCCCATAAGGATGATATGGCGCTGACAATGATAACTGCCGAGAAGCTGAAGGGCCATAAAGTCTTGCTGGTGTACCCTGAGAATACTCAACATTTGCTAGGACTGCATCAATTTCATTATCCTCTTCCTCTTGGGGATTGCTGAAGGATTCAGTTTTACCAGCTTGATTACTCGAGACGTCTTGGACTTGTTTAGCTTTGAGGTAACTCTCGATGCGTTCTCCTACTATTATAAGGTCAGAGAAGCTTGAGAATGAACCGCCAACCATCCTTTCAAGGTAGGTGTCATGAAGACTGTCCGAGAACATGTTAATCAATTCTTTATCCAAGAGTGGTGGTTGCACCCTGGCTGCCAACTCTCTCCACTGTTGTGCATAGTCCTTAATGGATTCACCGCTCTTCTGAGATAGGCTTTACAACTGCGTGCGACTGGGAGCCATGTCCAAATTGTACTCATATTGCTTTAGGAAAACATTGGATAAGTCTTTCCATGATTGGATACAACTTCTTTCTAAATCCATGTACCAATTCAAAGATGCACCACTTAAACTGTCTTGGAAACAGTAAATCATCAACTTGTCGTCGCGGACATGAGAAGTCATCTTTCGGCAGAACATCACCAAATGATGCTTCGGGCAACTGAGACCATCGTACTTCTCGAAGTTGGGTACTTCAAATTTTAGAGGAATTACCAGGTCCGACACTAAGCACATATCAACAGCATCGAGCCCAGAAGTATCCCGCGCTTTCATAGCTTGAACCTGCTCTTCGAGGGCACAAAACCTTTTCTCCATGGAATCGGTCAGCGACATCATCTGAGACTGAACAGGGATGTTCACTCGTGGAGGATGATCACCTAGTAGACAATCATACAGTGGGTTAGTCGACACAGCAAAACCTGATGGGGGGTCAAAATCCTTCATACCAATATGTTGTAAACTATCCTCTGACATAGCTATCACAACTTTCAAATTGTCTATGCTCCTCTTATCTCCGCTTGAACTTGCTTCAAATGCTTTGCAGCTACCACAGGTTCAGTATGAGCATCGGGAAATCAGCTGGAAGGAAATGGATAGAGGATCAGATGAGTTTACGTTGGAAGGGTATGCCATGCAAATGAGATGCAAATGCAATGATATGCAAACAAATGCAATGCAGGCAGATTCAGGATCCCGAATATGACAAGTAACTTCCCAACCCTCCTAACAGGTAAGCTTTATAAGAATAGTTCTAAATTCTTTACCTCCAAACCCACTCACAGGATAGCTCATACGTTGATGGATAAGGTTCCCTAGGATTACAGACACTAATTGCATCAACACCACGCAACAGGCTAGCTGCATTATGACGGGGATACAAAAAGGTCTATCCTGAGTGTAGTCTTCATGTTAGGCCCATGAGAAGCGAGTCCTAGGAGACTAATACTAACAACCACAAAGATAGAAACTGGTGCTAAGAGTGGTTCCAAGAGTCACGGACCCTTCGTGAATCAAGTCGTGGGACAGGCTAGCTGCGTTACAACAAGATCTACGAAAAGGTCTACTCTAGGGGAAGCTTTCATGCTAGGCACACAAGGAGCGAGTCCTTGGGGGACTAACACTAATTACTTCCAAAATCTAAACTAGGTGTTCTCTCTTCTTTTTCCAAGACTCGGGTATAGAGTCTTACTTGTGATGTCATCCCAAGATCCAACGGACAAGTATGATAAACAACATATAATAAAGAGAAAGCAACACAAAGCAAATAAAGAAGTAATAGGAGAAAACAAACAAGAAATCAAACAAGTGAATCTAACACTCTTGAATCGAGTCAAGTTAGGCTTGAATCTCTCTAGCATAGGGCAATGCATTTCCCCAGCAGAGTCGCCATCTGTCGTACCTCGAAAAATACGATCCTCGCGATGGACGCGAAAAAAACTGTTTGAAACAGAGTCGCCATTGAACTTTATTTATCCCAAAAGAGGGAAAGGAAAATATCGATAAAAGCTTTAAAGAAGGATAAGAACATGGTCGTCGCAACCAAATTCTAGGTTCGGGAGTCGGTTACGCAAAAGGGAAGGTATTAGCACCCTCTACGTCCATTGTACTCAACGGGAACCTCTTGATTCGATTCGGGAGATAAGTTAGCTAGGTTTGTTTGTTTTCTTCTAAGGGGAAAATAGGTGGTTTTTTTATTAGGGTGCTAGCCAAGGGTTAGGGCCCTTGTGCCTACGTATTCCCTCGTGCAATGGGAAAGTCAGAGCATTCGTAGTCCGTGGGACTACGGTTGGTTTGTGTTTTTTAAGCGAACGAGTGTTTAATTCGCATTCTAACTGTTAAACATTGGCTTGTCGGTTCGTCATGGGAGGCTGAAGCACTAGTTCATATGCGTGGAAGAATGGACTAAACAATGTTCTTTATGGAAAGTTGTTTGAATAAGGATTAAGTGTGTTAAGGATTTGATTGAGAAAAGAGTTTGTTTTGAATGTGTCTTTAGGGTTTCGATTGCGTGGGAAGTGTTTGGTTTGCTAAGTATTTTAGAGGAAGAATGACGATTATTTGATAAACGAGACGTCGGCCTAGCAACCAATTAATCGAGGCATTACTGAGATGCTAGATCTCAACGACACCTTTTTCACTCTATTAATTGTGAAATTATGTTTGTTGGACAAAGGGCTCATTTGTCCATGTAATTAGGGCGAGTGTTTTGGGGACGAAAGATCGGAACGAACACAACCCAAAGCGTGCGCCTCAAGAGCATTCGTTCAATGGCCCAAGAGGTGCTAGACCTCAAGAGTCCACTACTTTCATAATTTAATTAGGAAAAAGGTTTGAATTTGATTAGAATATTTTAAATAGACGTGTTAAATCGGATTAGGGTTTGAACTTGTTAAGAGTTTTAAGGAGGATTAAGTATTTTAGAAATGTAAGATCGAAACGAACACAACTTAAGGCGCGCGCCTCAAGAGCGTTTGTTCAAGGACCCAAGGAGTGCTTGACCCCAAAAGCTCATTATTTCCATAATTAATTGAGAAAATAGTTTAGAAATATTAACCTAAATATTTTATGATTTGATTTAAGAAAATATTTGTAAAGATTAAGTAATGTTTTATGATTTAATTTGATTTGGGAAAATTATTAGGAAATTAATTAGATGGAGGATTTTAATTTGAGAAAATATTGTATTTTTTAGAGTTAAGTAAATAATGTTTTTGATTCTTAAAATGTTATTATAAAAATAAAGCAATATTAAAACTTAAAAAAAAAAAAAGAAAAAGAAAATAATATGGGCCAGGGTTACATTGTAAGATAGGCGGTGTGATTAAGGAATTTTTCCACAGACCCAAGATTGAAAGGGCCCACGCTGCCAGGGGGTTCACATAGAACCCTAGTCAACTCAGTTGACTGCAAGATTTATCCTGGTACGTTGGATGAAGGGGAGAGTCAACCTTGACTCTAATCTAATTGTATATCACGAATGCACATGGTAGGCTGGAGGAAATGGCGCCCACAGGATCAGGGAGTGAGAAAGCATCTTCGGTGACACTTGTCTGGGCGGTGACAAGTGTCACCACCATGGAATCCCAACACAACAGCAATAACGCCACAATTAGAACAAGCAAAGGCCAAGAAAATCCAACGTTCATCCTTTCTCTCTCTCATTCTAAAATTCAACTCTATCTCTCTCTCAAATGGTATTCGCCAGAAACCTAAAACGGCAAGGGAAGCGGCGGCGCGCGGCCGCCGCCACCGTTTTCTCCGGTGACACCACCCCAAAACCTTAAACAACCTACACTAACCCCCCTTAACTTTTCCTCCTCTCTCCAAATCTGACTACCAATTTCTCAAAAAAAACAACCAAACCCTTAAATCGATCCCATTCCCAAACAAAACCCTAACTCGAAAACAAAGTAGATTGAAGCAAATCAAGGCACGAGAAGTAGTATATGCTATTTAGACAACAATAATGAACAAGAATTCATGCTATGGAGCTTAGAGTGAAGAAGAACAGAGCTCAAGAAAAATACCAGTTGAAGAAGTCTTTGAAGGGTCTCTGCACATAAAAGTAGCTTCTTTTTCCTTTCTTTGTTTTGCGATGCGGTGGTTGGTGGTGGAGATGGAAAATGGCTTACAACGGCGGCGGAAATTGGTTTTAGTTTGATAGGTTAAAAGTGGTTGTTGCGGCGGCGCAAGGTGACGGATAAAGGCGATTCGTTTGTGATTTGAGCGGTTTGGGTTGATTGAGAGTGGGTTGTTGAAGGGTGAAGCGAAAAGTTGTAGTGATGGTTTGTGTGGCTGGTGCGATGAGGAGATGTGAGGTGAAAGTTGATAGTGATGAAAGGAGTCTTATGACGTTACACTAAGCATGACTTGAAAATATGTTATTTAAGACTTAAGAAAAAGTCTAATAATCTTTTGCTTTAAGACTTGGTCACGTAAAAGGCCTTAACACCAATTAGCTCACGTTACTTGTCAAGACTTGGCTTAAATTGGGACGTAACTTGGAAGCTTATATGAAAACATGGCTTGCAAATAACCTCCACTTGGCCTAAAATGGTGCTTAGAAACCACTATAAATTGATAATGAATTGGTCATGGGCTTGGACACTTAGAATGATTCAAATCAACCTTTGAGAACAAGTTCTTCTCAATACTATATCTTGAAACCAATTAAACCAATTAAGCCTGAAAAAAAAAACAAATAGGACCTAAAGATGAATGACCATTTTTAGCTTGTTTTAACCATCCAGCCTCAGTTTCACACTTGGAATATGGTTAAAAATCTTCTTGATCATAGCTTAAAATCAGTTTGAAGCCAATTTATCTTGTCTTGCCTGAAATATCATAAAATGAGTGTTCAATCCCCCTTTATCTCTCCTTAAAACTAAAACAAACCAACAAGCTAGCAATCCTCACAATCACATACAAGATCCTCAATGACCTGAATCTTAAAGTCAATATAAAATCTTGGTGTATATATATATAAAAAAAATGCAATAGGTAGGACAAATTTGGGGTATGACACAATGCCACTCTGTAGGCAACAGGTCCAACTCTTGCAGAAATCTGATACGGACCAATAAACCGAGGAGTAAGCTTCCTCGACTTCAATGCACGACCAACACCGGTCACTGGAGTGACTCTAAAAAACACATGATCTCCTTCTTGGAACTCAAGATCTTTCCTCCTCTTATCACGGTAACTCTTCTGCCTACTCTGCGAAGCTTTCATCTTTTCCTGAATCAGCTTCACCTTTTCAGTAGTTTGCTGAACAATCTCAGGTCCAAGTACTACACTCTCACCAAATTCGTGCCAACACAAAGGCGTCCGACACCTCCGACCATACAATGCTTCAAAAGGCGCCATTCCAATACTGGAATGATAACTGTTATTATAAGTGAACTCGATCAACGGTAAATGGCTATCCCAAGCACCTCCTTGTTCAAGCACACAAGCCCTCAACAAATCCTCGAAAGATTGTATAGTCCTCTCCGTCTGCCCATCCGTCTGCGGATGATAGGCCGAACTCAATCTCAGCTTCAATCCCAAGGCTTCTTACAAACTCTCCCAAAATTTGAAAGTGAACCTTGGATCTCGGTCTCACACAATACTCAATGGAACTCCATGTAACTTCACAATCACCTGAATGTAAATCTCTGCTAGCTTCTGCAAAGGAAAACTGATATTAATCGGGACAAAATGTGCCGACTTCGTCAGTCTATCCACTACTACCCAAATGGAATCATGTCCTCTTGGCATATTAGGCAACCCGATCACAAAATCCATAGAAATATTGTCCCACTTCCACTCTGGAATATCTAATGGTTGTATCATACTAGCAGGTTTCTGATGTTCCACCTTCGACTTCTGACAAGTCAAACAAGCATACACAAACTGAGCCACATCACGTTTCAATCCAGGCCACCAAAATATCTTCTTCAAGTCTTGATACATCTTCGTAGCTCCTGGATGGATACTCAAACTACTCCTGTGACCCTCTTCTAAAATCATTCTTTTTAACTCAGGATTATCAGGGATGTAAATCCTATCACGGAATCTCAACACGCTTTATTCATCCACTCTGAACTCATTACCTTCTGCTTGGTCATTTCCAGTCATCAAATCCACCAGTTTCACATTCAACTTCTGACTTTCTCTAATACTATTAAGGAACTCATTGTTGATCGTTAGCATACCCAGCATCACACTATGCAGTTTCTGTTCGCAAACCAAACTCATATCTCTGAACTGTTCAATCAATTCTAACTCTTTAACCATCATAGCAGACACATGCAAGGACTTTCGACTCAGAGCATCAGCCACGACATTAGCCTTACCGGGGTGATAGTTCAAGCCAAAATCATAATCTTTTAAGAATTCCAACCATCTTCTCTGCCTCATATTCAGTTCCTTCTGGTCAAACAGATACCTCAAGCTCTTATGGTCACTATACACTTCAAATCTGGAACCATAAAGATAGTGCCTCCAAATCTTCAATACGAATACCACTGCAGCTAACTCCAAATCATGAGTCGGATAATTCCTCTCATGTACTCTTAGTTGTCGTGAAGCATAAGCCACAACCTTACCATCCTGCATTAACACACCTCCCAAACCTATCTAAGAGACATCGCAATACACCACAAACGGTTCATTTGGTTCGGGTAGGATTAAAACTGGAGTTGTAGTCAATCTCTCCTTCAGCTCAATGAAACTCGTCTCACAATGAACATCCCATACAAATGCCTTACCCTTGCACGTCAACTGAGTCAACGGAAGTGCCAACTTCGAAAATCCTTCAATAAATCTTCGGTAATAACCAGCTAAACCTAAGAAGCTTCTAATCTCGGTTACCAACTTCGGAGTCTCCCATTGTAGAACGACGTCTACCTTGGACGGATCCACAACAATACCATTACCTGAAATAACATGACCAAGAAAACTTACCTCTCTCAACCAGAATTCACACTTAGATAACTTAGCATAGAGCTTATTCTCTTTCAACACTTGCAGCACAATTCGCAAATGCTCAGCGTGTTCCTCTTCCGACTTAGAATAGATTAGAATATCGTCAATAAAGACAACCATAAATTGGTCCAAGTAATCATGGAAGATACGATTCATATATTCCATGAATACACCAGGTGCATTAGTAACTCCGAACGGCATCACCACATACTCATAATGTCCATATCGGGTTCTGAAGGCCGTCTTCTGAATATCTTCGTCTCTTACTCGTATCTGATGATAGCCCGACCTCAAGTCAAACTTGCTAAACACACGGGCACCCACTAATTGATCCATCAAGTCATCTATTCTTAGAAGTGGATACTTATTCTTAATCGTTACTTTATTCAGCTGTCTGTAATCGATACACAACCTCATACTACCATCATGTTTCTTTACCAACAACACTGGAGCTCCCCAAGGCGATACACTTGGTCTCAAAAATTTATTTTCTAACAACTCTTCCAGTTGCTTCTTCAGCTCTGACAATTCTGATGCCGACATCCTGTATGGTGCCATAGAGATAGGTATGGTACCAGGGACAAGATCAATAGCAAACTTCACTTCCCTCTCTGGTGGTATCTCAGCAATGTCATCCGGAAACACTTCAAGATATTCACGCACCACTTACAATTCATTAATCACCGACTTACTCTCCACTGACAAGGATGCAAACAATGCAAGTACCTGAGCTTCTTCTTCCAAGAACTTTCTTAACTCTCTAGCAGACAGAAAACCGTCTTCTTCCTCTTCCTCAGGAGCAAGAAATCGAACTGACTTATTGAAATAGTTAATATGAACATAATTGAACTCCAGCCAGTTCACCAAAATCACATCGAGACCTCCCAACGGTAAACAAATCAGATCCACACCAATGTCCTTATCAAAGATTGATAGTGGACAATTCAAACAGACTAAAGAAGTGGTTACCGATCCCTTTGTAGGAGTTTTGATAACCATCTCTCCCTTCATAGGAGAAACAACAAGGCCTAGCCTTCTTACACAATCAGCAGCAATAAAAGAGTGAGTAGCACCAGTATCAATAATAGCAATCAAAGGCGTATTATTAATATAACATGTACCTCTGATCAGTCTGTCGTCACTGGAAGTCTGAGTCCCTGTCAATGCGAACACCTTTCCTTCAATCGAAGCTTGCTTTGGTTTCTGACAATGAGCACTAATATGTCCCTGTTCTCCACAGTTGTAATAAGTCACCACATTAACTTTGTAGTCCGCAATCAGATGTCCTGTCTGTCCACACTTGAAGCATTTCTTCACATCACTCGTGTACTCACTGACACGATGACCCAACTCACCACACCTGTAACACTTAAGAGGAGCAGGGGCACCTCCCCCACTTGGCCTCTTGCCATCAGTATGCTTCTGTTTACCTTTCTCAGCTGGAGCTGCATAAGGCTTCCCACGGTTCATCGGTTGCTTTCATCTTCTCTCAGCCAGCCCCTTATAGTGAGTCGATCGAGCCTTACTGTCTTCTTCAAATATCCTGCAACAATCCACCAAGTCTAGAAACCTTCTGATTTGCTGATAACCAATTGCCTGTTTGATCTCAGGCCTCAATCCTCTCTCAAACTTGACACACTTTGAGAACTCAACAGTTGCCGCACTGTAGTGAGGATAAAACTTAGCCAGATCTGAGAATTTGGCAGCATACTCTGTAACCGTCATGTTACCCTACTTCAGTTCCAAAAACTTAATCTCTTTCTTCCCTTGGACATCTTCAGGAAAATACTTCCTTAAGAACTCCCTATTGAACACAACCCAAGTGATTTCCTCTCCTGTTGCTCCCAACAGTTGACTAGTGCTAACCCACCAATCATCAGCCTCCTCAGCTAGCATGTGAGTACCTAACCGCACCTTCTGTGCTTCAGGACATTCCATAACCCAGAAAATTCTCTCGATTTCCTTTAGCCAAGCATGCGCTCCATCCAAATCATGTCTTCATTTAAAGGTAGGCGGTATGTTCTTCCGAAACTCGTCATTCTCGTTAGCATGTGGAGGGTTCTGCACCGCTTGAGCAACGGCCTGCAAAGCAGTAGCAATCGCAGCATCGTTCCTTTCAGCCATTCTAAATCTGTTACACATCAACAACAGAACATAATGGTTAAGGAACCGATAACGACAACGACAACTTGTCACACGACAACGACTCGACAACTTGGCCGGACGGACCAACCTGCTCTGATACCACTATGTAACACCCTAAATTCCCCCGCATAATTTAATCGAATAATCAGAGTAAAATAATACAACTCAGAAATAAAGGGCATTACTTTCAACAAAAACTTGCTCATAAATAGACATGTAACATAAATTAAAGCATACTTTAATCTAAAAATACTCTTTATTACGCAGCGGAAATGAATCATTCGAATAATAAAGCATAACGGTTTCAATTTACCAAAAATTAGTTTTGTAAACTGTAAAGGCAACCATAATTCTTTAACCAAAATAAAACATGCATAAAAGCGTTCCCGACTCCCAATGTTACATATCAGAGCAGACGCCACTAAAGTGAAGCACCTCGTCTTCACTGACCACGACTTCCAAACTGCTCCTGATTATCTGCAGGATGCCATATAAAGCATCACCAAACACATAAGGGGTGAGATTCTCAAATCAACAAAAGAAGAAGATGATATAAATATAAAAGCATAAATCACCAAGTCATTCACCCATATCACAACTACCAACAAGAATCACACACCTCAACACAACCACAGATCATCAATCAAAGCATAATGCAACACAACTAACAAGAGTAATGCAATGAGACACTGACTAGACTCAATGCATGTGGTACCAATTTTGATCCCTGTTTCATGATCATAATTCCCGTCGAAAAGTCTATCTAGTCGCTCACACCCCACATGGGCACACGACAATCGTGATTGCTCATACTCCACATGGGTACACAAACACCTCAACAACAACAACAACATCGATTCCATTAAAAGGAATCCGGATAGACGCTCATACCCCACATGGGCACACGTCATCCCTCAACTCATGCAACATGCTATGCACCTTCAACGACAACATGCAACAACAAAACAAATACATAAACATAGCATATCATCAATACTCAACTCACTATTTCACAACAACACACATACACCTATTCGAACATGCATCTTCATAACAATCCTCCAAAATACATCATCTAAAGAAATCATCAACGAAGCAATAGGAAACCACGCGAAACAACAAGAAAACAGCAAAGAAACATCAAAAATCGCACAAGCAGCATTGCTACGCCTCTTCGCACCGCCCGGTGGCGCACAGGTGTAGCCCTCCCTCAATTTCCAACAAAATCCAGTAGTGTTCCATGTTGTGCCTCCTGACCACTGCCCGGTGCTACAATTCCACTGCCCGGCACTACGAGCGCGTAACAGATTTTCTGCAATCCAATTTTCTGCTACACCAGACCCAATTTCCTCCCCAAAACAGTCATCATAGTGCACGAAAATCACATCCAATCTCAGCAAAATTTAGCAACAATAACATGCATTATTTTATAGACAACATCATGAACAAATCTTAACATCCTAACTCATTAGAACCTATCCTTTTCTCATCAACAAACATTCAACATTCACATGAATTTAACCTAATGATTCCTACCAAATACATACATCATCCAACCCTTGAGAGATTAAAGAATTCCCACCCTTACCTTGTATTGATGAGCTTCCTTCTTCTCTAATGGATTCACTCCTTTACCTTACCCTAGCCTCTTTTCACCTTTTCTCCCTTTGCTCTCACTTTTACGTAGAATGAAAAATAACTTTCTTAGTCTCTAACTCTTTACATAAACCCCCAACTATGATTTACCCTATTTGCCCTCACTCAACTTCGTACAATTACCACAATGCCCTTCCACTCACTACAATCTAATTATTTCTATTTATTTATCCCATTATATTATTATTAATATTTTTGATCCAATCTTACTAAATAATAATAATAATAATAATAATTCTCATCACTCATATACTTCTACTAATGTCCATTTTACACTATGGTTAGCAAATATTAATTAATTAAAAATAGGTTAATTAATCTTACTCTCCGCACCACCGATTTCTACGCTTTTAGTCGTACACCCCTATTACCCCCAAGACTTATCTCTTAAGGCCACTACCTCTTACTACGGGTACATGAAATATAACGAATACAACAAAACACACCATCAATCACAACAATTCACAATTATTCGCAAATAAAAATAAAAAGGAAAATGGGGCGTTACAGGCAGCCTGAGGGGGACGTGGATGCTTAGCTTTTCTTTGTTTAGCTTGTATGGCATGCGCGCTAATTTTCTTCTAACTTTGTTCGGTTTGGCCTGCGCTCCGTGATTTTTGTGATTGCCCGGTCTGCGTGCCAGGGGCTTTATGACACTTTTGTATGTACTATTTGCACAATGGGCTTCTGCTCGGCTTAATGCTTTGTCGTTTGTTTATCTGTGTGTGATGTTTGAATGCTTGTTGATATATCTGTTTCATTTTTGTCTAAGTAATTTGGGGTTTTTGCTCGACTTTGTTGATCCCCGACCGCGTAGGGAACTGGTCGAGTCGCCAGAGCTGTGTTCCGGCCTCTAACGAGGCCAAGAGCTCGATCGAGGTCTTAGCTTCATGGCGTGAACTTCCCATCGCGAGCTGCGTGTTCTGCCTGATTGGTACGGTAACGATGGAGCTCGGTCGAGGTATCCTCGTCGAATCAAGGGTCCTCGCGCACACACAACGCGGGCCCTTGATCTTCTTGTTTCGTGGAGGGGAGTCGCGCTTGCACCTTAGTGCGCCCCCATGATCGCGATGTAGCTGTGTCGCTGGCAGTGCCTAACTGTAGTACTGCTTAAGCTTTTCAGCATTCCATGGTCGAGCAAGTTCCTCCCTGTGTAGATTTTTGAGGTAGTAGGCTCTTGTCCCTGTTTTCGCGCGGACGCGGTATGGGCCCTCCCAGTTCGCGGCGAGCTTGCCTTCTCGGGAATCTTTCTGGTTCCTTCGTAAGACGAGGGTGCCTACCTGAAAATCACGTTTAATAACTTTGTTATTATCACGTTGAGTTATCTTCTGCTTAAGTGAGGCTTCTCGGAGGGATGCACCGACCTTATCTCCTCGACAAAATTGAGCTCCTCCCTTAGGGCCTCGTCGTTTGTCTCCTCTTCGAGGGGAGACTCCGTTCTCCTGGAGGGTTCCCTTATTTCTACAGGGATCACCGCCTCAGTTCCGTAGGTCAATCGGAAGGGGATCTCCCCGGTAGTGGAGTGCGGGGTTGCTCTGTAGGCCCAGAGGATGCTATGTAGTTCCTCGACCCATCTTTTCTTGGCGTTTCCTAGTCGCCATTTCAGTCCTTGTAGGATTACCCTATTCGCCGCTTCGGCTTACCCATTCGTTTGGGGATGCTCGACCGACGTGAAGTGTTGCTTCGTGCCCAGTTTGGTGATGAAGTCTTGAAAGTTCTTGTCTGTGAATTGTGTTTCGTTGTCGGTGACAATTGCTTGGGGCACGCCGAACCGGGAGAGTATTTTTCTCTTGTAGAAACATAGTATGTTGTGAGCCTTGATTTTAGCCAAGGCTTCCGCCTCGATCCACTTCGTGGAATATTCCACGCCGACGATCAGGTACTTATTTTGGTACAACCCCACAACGAAAGGCCCGAGGATATCCATCCCCCACCACACGAACGACCACAGGGACGATAGTGTTTTGAGCTCACTGGGCAGGGCCAGGTACCTGTCCTCGTGTCATTGGCATCTGTCGCACTTCTTGACGTGCTCCTTTGCGTCCTGTTGCATGGTGGGCCAGTAGTATCATGCTCCTAACGCCTTGTGGGCTAATGATCGTCCTCTGAGGTGTTGTGCACTGATTCCCTCGTGGATTTCCTGGAGTATACCAAGGACCTTGGACTCCCTGACGCACCTGAGAAGAGGGATCTAGAAGCCGCGTCGATATAGTTTGTCTTCGACGATTGTATATGAGCATGCCCGGCGCCTAACCACTCCGGCACCTTTAAGGTCATCAGGTAGCTTGCCCGTGCTGAGGTACTCGTACACCGGGGTCATCCAGCTATGGCTATCCCCAATGGTGTTCACGTCAGTCGTGGGGACGACATTCTCGATGCTTGGATGAGAGAGCACCTCTTGAATGACTGATTTGTTCCTGCCTTTCTTCTTTGTGCTCGCGAGTTTCGACAGAATGTCTGCTCGAGTATTGTGTTCGTGTGGGACGTGATGCACTTCCACTGAGCAAAACTTTTCCATCGTTTCCTTCACCAGCACCAAGTATTCGATAAGGTTGTCGTTCTTGGCTTGGTATTCTCCCCGTACCTGGGATGCCACGAGCTGGGAGTCGGTGAATATTTTGACCTCTTTAGCCCCGAGGTCTTCAGCTAAGCGTAACCCAACGAGGAAAGCCTCATACTCGGCCTGATTATTCGACATCGGGAAAGACAAAGTGAGGGAGACTTCGATCAGGATGCCTTCCCCGTTCTTGAGGATGATGCCGGCTCCGCTGCCTTTCGAGCTGGATGCCCCATCGACGTAGATCGTCCACTTTTAGGATCCGTTGGTCGAAGGCTCCGGGAGGGTCATCTCCGCCACGAAGTCGGCCAGTGCTTGAGCTTTCAGGGCCTTCCTACCCTCGTATCAGATGTTGAACTCAACGAGTTCGAGCGACCAATTGAGCATCCTCCCCGCCATGTCCAGCCGGCCGAGGAGTTGTCTTATGGGTTGCTCGGTCCTCACCACGATCGCGTGGGCCAAGAAGTAATGTTTCAGCCTTCTGACCACGGTGACGAGAGCCAGTGCGACCTTTTCGATTTGCTGGTACCTAAGTTCCGGACCTTGGAGGGCTTTACTAGTGAAGTAAATTGGCTTCTGCCCGTCGGTGGTTTCCCGGATTAGGACCGCACTGACTGCTTCACCCGTGATGGTGAGGTATAGGAATAACGTCTCCCCGCACTCTGGTCGCGAGAGAATTAGGGGTTGTGAAAGGACTTGTTTGAGGTGGAGGAGTGCTTGCTCGCATTCCTCAGTCCATTCGAACGTAGCTTTCTGGCGTAGCAGCTTGAAAAACGGGAGTGCGTATTGTCCGGACTTGGCGACGAAGCCGGAAAGCGCGGTCAGCATCCCGTTCAGCATCTGTATCGACTTCTTCGAGTTCGGGGTCGGGATCTCGGAGAATGCCCTGCAGTTGTCGGGGTTTGCCTTGATTCCTCTTTCAGTGAGGTAGAAACCGAGGAACTTGCCCGGCCGAACGCCGAAGATGCGTTTGTCAGAGTTAAACCTCATCCTGCATTTTCTCGCTGTGTCGAAGAATTTCGTGAGATGGGCAGCGTGGTCGACTTCCTCTGCAGATTTAACGATCATGTCGTCTATGTAGACCTCGAGCGTATCGCCGATCTCTCCCTGGAAGACTTTGTTCATCATCCGCAAGTAGGTCGTGCCGACATTCTTCGGGCCGAAGGGCATTACGTTGTAGTAGTAATTGCCCGACTCGGTCATGAAGGCGGTGTGCTCCCTGTCGGCCTTGGCCATGGGGATTTGGTTGTACCCCGAGTAGGCGTCCATGAAGGACAATAGTTTGAAACCTGCAGAATTGTCGACCAGCTGGTCGATGTTAGGTAATGGATAAGAAATTTTCGGGCATGCCCGGTTAAGGTCGGTATAGTCAACGCACATCCTCCATTTTCCATTGTTTTTCTTGACAAGTATAACTTTTTTTTTTCTTGACAAGTATAACTTTGGACAGCCAGGTTGTGTACCTGGCCTCCAAAATAAAGTTTGCCTCTAAGAGGTCTTTTACAGCTTTTTTAGCAGCCCCCGCTTTCTCGGGAGACTGCCTACGTCTACGTTGTATTATAGCCCTAGCAGCTGGATCTACAGTGAGCTAATGATAGGCCACCTCTGGGTCGAGGCCGACCATCTCTGATGCACTCCACGCGAATAAATCAGTGTTCTCTTAGAGGCATGCATTCAGCTGCTTCTTCGCCAGGTCGGGGAGCCCGGTGCCGATCTTTACGCTCTGATCTAGATCGTCTCCGAGGGCGATGAGCTCGAAGTCTCCGTCTGGGATAGGGAGCGTTGGGTGGAGAGGCTGCCCGTTGCCTTCAGCTGAGAGGTCGTTGTCTGTTGCTCCTCCTTCTTTCTGCTCGCTGGGGAAACGACTGTTGAGGTCCACCCGTTGACGCGCGGGAGTGGCTTCTGTACTGCATCTGGGGTTGACTTCTCTCTGGCCTTGGACTTGACGTTGATCGAGCTCAGACCCTTGGTTACAGCTTCGAAGCATCTCCTAGCAACTTCAATGTCCCCGTGCATGGTGACGACTCGGCCTCTGGTCGTATAGTACTTCATCTTTAGATGGACTGTAGATGGTATTGCCGTGAGTTCGGCCAGAGTGGTCCTCCCCAGGATGCATTGGTAGAGGGAAGGGCGTTCGACCACTAAGAAACGGGTCTTGACTTGTCGAGCAGTGTCCTCGCTCCCAAAAGTGACCATCAGTTCAACGTAGCCCCATGGTCTGGTGGTGGTGTCGTTGAACCCTTATAGATCCGAGCCCACATAAGGGGTCAGATGCTTTTCGTCGAGCTGGAGGGTCTCAAAGAGGTGGGCGTACATGATGTCCACCGAACTCCCTTGGTTGAAAAGGATTCTGCGGACATCAAAATTTGCCATCTGTGCCCGGATCAGGAGGGGGATGGTGGAGTTGGGAGCTCCGTCCGGCAGCTCCTCGAGGTAAAAAGTGATGGGGTTTGACTTCCCTTGCACCTTCTCAAAAGTGGTAGTCTGCGCCGAGGTCGCGGATTCTAGCTCGTCCAACTTTCGCTTGATTGACATGACGGAGACCTCGTTGAAGCCTCCGCCGGATATAACCATCATCGTGGGGAATCTTTCCCATGTGCTGCGGGCTGCGACAAGGTCCTCAGGGGGAAAGCTTGGCCACATGCTGCGAACTGCCTCGGAGTCCTCGATTCCTTTGGGGACGTAAAAGTCCTCTGGTCGAGTAACGCTCAGGGTAACTTGCAGTCTGTTTTCCCCGGAGGGAGGTGTCATCTCCTCGACGCTTTGTGTGTCCCAAGCATCTGGGCGAGGAGCGTCATTCCTCTTGGTATACTGCTTGAGATGCCCCTCCTTGATTAGGATCTCAAGTGCATCCTTGAGGTGGATGCAATCTTCGGTGACATGTCCGTGGCTCCGATGGAACCTGCAGTATTTGGACTTGTCAGTGTTTGATTTAAGGGGTGTCGGCTTTAGAAAGCAGACACCCCCATTATGAAATTCTGAGTTGGCGCACTCGGTGAGAATTCGCTCGCGGGGAGCGTTGAGCAGAGTGTACTCCGTGAATCGACAAGATGGGCCTCTCGGCTCGCGAGAGTCTATGGGACAGCCTTCGCGTCTTCTCTCTCCCCTACGCCGGGGGCAGTAGAGTCTTTATCCTTGGAGCTGCGGGAGCCTTCTTGGTGTCATGAGTCCTGGGCAACGTGGGCAGCCTCCGAGTCTTCGAATTGGATGTACGACTGGGCTCGGTGGAGGAGGTCTTCCAGGTTGCGGGGTCTATGGATGCCCACAGATTTGGCAAACTCGGTCCCGTGACGCAGTCCCCACTCGATCAGGAACTTTTTCATGTCGTCGGTAGTGGGTACCTCGACGGCTTCCCGGTTGAATCTCTCGATGTAGTCTCTAAGAGATTCGTTCCTCCCTTGGAGGATGCCTTCCAAAGAGGCCACCGTCTTCGGATGGCGGCGAGATGCAGTAAAGTGTCTGGAGAATTGTCTCTTCAGTTGCTTCCAAGACGTGATGGATTCTGGTGCCAGGCTTTTGTACCAAGTCATGGCACCTTTTTTGAGGGTGGTTGGGAAGAGCCTGCACTTAATAGCTCCCCGAACATTCATGTAGTCAAGCATAGCCTCGAAGCTCTCGACATGATCGTCGGGGTCGGCGGTGCCGTCGTATGTCCCCAAGGATGGAGGATTTTCCATCCCTACAGGTATAGGGGTCTCCATAATCTCCCTGGACAGAGGGGTTCACTAGTCATCCTCATCACTCCTAACTGGTGATCGTGATGGGGAGTGGTGGCCCCGACCAGGCCCGTGTCGTCGGGGAGAGCTCCTCGAATGGCTCTTCGGCTTTTCGCCGTCACCTTTGCTCCTCTTCTGGGCAGGAGAGCGTTGTTGTTCCTTCGGAGAAGGTGATCGATGACGCTTCTGGGCGACCACAGGCTGGGGTCGTTCCAGGCGCGGGCGGCGTCCCGCAGGTGGGGGCGTCGGGCTTCTGGAGTCGACCGATGGTGTTCTTCGCTGGGAAGAAGAACGACTGGGAGATGGAGGGCGACGATGTCTCCGTGGGGGAGAACGTCGTGGTTGCCCCTTTTCGAGAGCTTCAATCCTCACGTTCTGCTGGGAGATCAGTTGGTTGGTCTGATTGATCAAAGTGAACAGGACCACCGTGTTCGGGTCAGCATTTGGTGGCGCGGGGATTGGCTTGTAGACAGCGGGGGCGTTGTCTTGTTGGACGGTGTTGTAGGCCGCGTCGTCAGAGGAAGGGGAGGCAGTACGCCCATCCCTTTCGTCGGCTTCTTCGACGTGGACGGCGACATTATCCTCGTGACCATCTCCGTTGTCGAAATGCGCAAAGGCGTTGTCCGGAGTCTTGTTCTCAGGTTGGGAGCTGGCCATGGTTGTCAGAAAAATAGAGGTTGCTTTGGTTTTACGAAGAGGAAAACGGGGAAGCAAAGGGTTCCCACAGATGGCGCCACTGATCGTACCTGATCAGAAAGGAGATTAGTGACCAGCGACGTCGTGAGCTCCGCAACTCCGGTGGTGATGAGACAGCCGGGGGGGGTGGTGGGGCACCTGCAAGGTACTCCGATGCCAAAGTCAGGAAAAGGAGTAGGCAAGTACAGAAAGTAAGATTGAGCTAGAATGTGATGTAACCTGACCCTCCCGAACGAGAGGGTATTTATAAGCTGCCCCCAGCGCGGGGCCAACGGTCATTTGCACTGGGCTGGATTGCTAGGCTCAATGCAAGTGACTGCCAGGGCTTACGTGGCGTAGGGAAGACCAGCACGTGGTCTTCGCCCTGGAGTAACGGTCCCGAGATCTCCAGAAGGTGGGCAGTCCGACTCTTTCAGAGGTGGGAAGTTACATGATGATGTGTCCTCGCGGGGAGGAGCGCATGGAGATCGTGGGGGAAGAGGCGTGATCTCTCCCCGATGTATGTAACCTCTGCTCGACACTGACTGATCATTACGTGCTCGAGGACGGAGGGGTTCAGGTGTGCTCGACAACAGACAGACTTGGGCCGCATCGCAGTATTGGCCCAGTCCAGAACACTACCTATTAAACACATTGCTAATTTAAATAACGTATCTAAACTACCTATTACATAACATAATGCTAAATTTCTACAAATGTATATAGAAATAAAAAAAAAAGTATAGAGAAATTAAAAACTTACCAAATGTGAGTTTGATGTTGAGCTCCTTGAACGATTGGATGTTGATGGCAGAAACTTGGAAGTGAGTTGAATGAGTTTGGGAGTTTGTGAGTTAAGAAAGTTGAGATGTTTTGAGAGTTTGGAGAGTTTGTGAGTTGATAGAGTAAAAGAGAAATGAGGAAGAAAAGGGTTTCACGCATTTTTGATTAAAAATGTGTCTGGAGATGCATCTCCGTAAGTTGTACGAATATGCATTTTTGTTTTTTTTACATAGCCTGAGGGCCTGGCTAAAAAACGAATGTGAATGAGGTGCGTAAGAAAATGCCTTTTCATATTCTAGTGATAGTTTTGGTTTTTCACTAGGGTGGGGGAGCAATGCTTAAGGTGAGAAAAGCAATTCCCTAATATTTAGGGTGACAAAACGGGTCTGATCCGTCTCACATGTTCGTTTTGCCCTCACTTTTTCGCGTGACGGATCAAGGTTTGCCCGTACCCTGTAATATGTTAACCCGTCCCACTCTGTTTTTGTTTGCGGACTTTTATGTCGCGCGTAAACATTAACATAATTTTTTTATAATTTTTAGGCTAAAAAGATACCGTGTTCGCGGGCCGGCCCCACCCCACACTCTTCTTTTAAGGCGGACCAATATTTTAAATCTACACCATGCACAATATCTACCCCGTCCTGGTCAAATTTTTAAGGACTTTTGTACGACAGACCTAACTCAGACGGGCATGCTTGTTTGCTTCCCTAATAATATTGTCGTTATGATTTTGGTTAATAGAGGAAACTATAATATGAAAGTTGGAATATGTTATAATGAATAAATTGAAAAGATAAAGTTGTGTGTTTATTTGTATTGTTTTTTTATTTTTTTTATTGTGGGATGTTATGTAAAATTTTGACCTACTTATACACAATTTATATTTAGTTGTATTTTGTTTCTTTTAATATTGCCTCACCTTTGATTTATTATTTATGTTGTAATATAGATATTTATTTACTGAAATGATTTTCAGGATGCCTTCTACCAGTAAATAATGCAGTTTTAATAGTGAGGTTATTGAATTTTTAGATTTACGTGATGTGATCATTTTTCTATTAGTGTGATCAATAAAAAAAAAATAACAATAAGTTTTAGTGTGATCAATGAAATTTTAATGGATATTTTGTGATATAGCATCATATTTTTATTTATAAGCACTTTTTAAACTACACATCCAAAAGCAAATAGTTTATCCAGCACTTTTCTTGTGCTATAAACTCTTGTGCAACAAAGCTCATAAAATAACGTATTTCTAATCATTCATTCTCCCTAATCAAAATAACTTATTTTACTTACTTATTTTTCTTCTAAATACATCAAAGGTACCAAAGACACTAAAAAATTAGCTAATTATCTCCGTATAACTTTTCTATCCAAACGTACCTTATATCTAATGAATTTCATTATTAAAGACTTAATCAATTAATTTTATCATTTACTACTATCTTATCCACCTCTAAAATAATACTTGTGATTTAGTGATTGTGTAAAAAATTTTATAATAAATTACTCATATAATTTATGTATGGAAATACTCTTTTCCTTTTTCTTATGAGTGTTCACATTCATAAAAAGTAAAAACAAAAAAAAAAACAAAAACATCCTAATGTCCGAAGACATATTTTTGAACACACCTTTTTCACATACACCTCAGATGAATTTGTTGAAAAAATGCCCCTTGCGTCGAAGATGCATCTCCGTATGCATAAAAAGTTAATTTGGAAATGCATCTCCGTAACACATCTTAGTTCACTTTTCAGTGAGATTTTCGGAGATGCAACTTTGGAATATGCTCTGTTAGTTCAAACCATAAACAACCAAGAACAAAGGCAGCATAATGTAAAAACAACATAATTTAACTTCAAAATAAATAATACATAGATAAAAGTTAACGTTAACATAACTTTAACATTACATTTAATTATAAACTGGTGGTTTAGGACGTTGCAACGTCCTTAGAATATCTTCAGTCAATCTTGTAATCATTGTGTCCACTTCAATCAGATCTTTTGTTGATTAACGGTAAAAGATACTCCATATAACTTTTAAGTCATCATCCGTCTCCATTTCAAACATGGGGAAGCGTATATTCCCTTCGTTGTCAATCGAGGGTGAACGGTACTCGAGCTTGGTGTAATACCCCAAAATGTGCCCTCTTATTTTATTGCCTTATAACGGTGGCTTATGCTTCACATTCATCTGCATCTCCATTAGGTCATAACATTCACGATCATGCATTTCATTGGGTTCCTGAGGCATGGGATCATGGTTTCTTATCTTTTGTGCGAATGGGTTGATATTCATCAATTGAAGATGGTGGTTAGGGTTCATGGCAAAGGCATCTTAACGTGAGATCCAGTTGTGGATTTATATTGTGGTCAGGACAATATTATTCTCTCAGTTGCTTATTGTTCATTGTGTATAATACAAGTTAATGAGGGAGGAGATTAAAGTTGATTCGAGGTGGAGTTCATTGAGTATTTGAGTTTGAATTTGGATTGGGCAAGCGCCTTAAGATACTTAGAATCTGAGATACAAGTTCATAAAACCATATTCGTATCCACTCCATATCATAAACCATTTTTTATCAAGTCATTAACCATGTCCATTTGTTAAAACCATATCCACTTTACAACCATTTTTGATTCATCTCCAAATTATATCCACAAACCATTCCCTAAGTCACATACATATCTATTTCAATTTTATCTAATTCCCAAATAATCATTTTGGCATCCATTTTTAGTTTTAGTCCATTTAAACCCATTTTAATTCATATCCCAATTCCATAACCATTGTGAACCCATTCTCATCCAAATTTAAAATTCAAGCATCCAATTCTAGCTATCCATGTCTAATTACCCAAATTCCCAATTAACCAAAGTCCAAATCTTTCTCTTGTTAATCAGATGACGAGGTGATGGTATGATAAACCAATTCATCCAATGGGCCGTGTGCTTTAAATGTGAGGCCATCCGTTTAAGACGTTTCAAGTAATATCAGTAAAATAAAAGGTTCATAGCAGGTACATAATGGTTACATGGTGAAGGATATTACGACTAGGTGAAAACGCGCAGCTGCAACATAATTGATCATATTCACTGCAGCAAAGTAATGACAGCAGGGCAAAATATATAGCAGCGGATGAAAATTACACAAAAGAAATTCATTGAGAAAACTCACAACTCAATTCAATCACAACAGAACTAACAAAAAATCCTCCTAACCACTCCTAACAGATTTAACCAATTTCCGGACCGAATCTCTAACAGATCACAATTCCTCCAAAAAACCCGCATCTTCATCTTCCAATCCAAAACCTCTTCCTTCAATCTTCAATCTCTCCTTCATCCTGCAGCATCTTCAACCTCCATCAATCTTCAAGCTGCTACCTTCAATCTGCTACCTTCAATCCTTGATCTTCAATCAACCCTCATCAACCTGCGATTAACGATGTGAATCACCGACAGCTCAAAATTTCACGAGCGAACTTAGAATTTCAGCAGAAGAAGAAGGAGAATTGGACCGTGGATCGTACCTCTCGAGCTTCATCGCCAACTTCTTCATATAAGAGATTCGCGAATTCCTCGACGAGCGAAATTCATCTCAAATTCAACACAAACTTCAACACAAGCTTCTGGATTCGCTAATCTTCAAGAATTTGCAGAAAATCACGGATCACGTCTTGAATCAACGACAATTGCAACGAAACTGCGGGAGATTCGCATCACACAATAACTGCGTCAAAAACCGCACGAACAACCTTCATCTTCAATTCGCGAACCTACAAGAAACCACAACAATCAACGCGACAACAAAATCAGCAAGGAGAAAGGAGAAGAGATTCAAGAACGTGAACACAATCAACCACAACTGACGCGCGATAGAAAGAAGAAAAGTTCGATCAAAACTCAGCGGTAATTCAACGCCGATGTCGTCGCCACGCAAGTACATTAATCTCCTTCTGAACTTCGAATTCTTGATGTCATTGTTGTGTCTTCGTTGATCCGCTGATAGAATTAGTGGCATATTCTTTTCATTTGTATTTCGTCGTGAAGTTCCGAGAGAATCGTGAGAGGCGAGTCTTGGTTGAATCGTGGAGGGTGACGGAGATAGAGGAGGTGAGTGTCTCTTCGCTGCCGCAGGCTTGGAGCCACGGCGCGGCGGGGATCTTCGCTGATGTGGCTGAACGTTGTGATGCTTGCGTCGAGGTTGTAGCGACGCCATTTGGTGAGGGACGTTGATGAAGTGGTAACGACACCATGGATAGATATGGAGAGGACGTCGAGAGTAGAGGAAGACGGCGAAATTGCCGCCGGCGAATGAAGGACGTTGGAGAAGAGAAGGAAAGTTGATGAAGGAGGAACCATTAGGGTTCTCTTAGGTTTATAAAAACCGGTTTCTGCCCAAAATAAACCGGGCTTGGGATTCATTTCCACACCTCCCTGGCCTATGTTCAAATGAATATTGGGCTTAAGATGTTGGCCCGTGTGTCTGAAGCGCTACTCACACCCCCGTTTCAGTAGTGTACTTTTCCTGAGCCCGAGTTTGGGCTGGGCTCATAAGCCTTGCGAGTTTGGCTTCACACCACTAGCCCACACTGCTGCACCCCATTGTTTCATTTATTTTGATTAATCTTTTTTAGTTTTAGTTAATTAGGTTTTAGGTTAATTGAATTTTATTAATTGTTTGTTGGCTTAATTGCACTAATTGAGTTTTTGGCTTAATTGCCTTGTTAATCGAATTGTAGATTAATTGTTTTTCTACTAGATTAATTTTAGTTAATTTTAGAATTAGAATAAACATTAGGTAACCAACCTTAGAATTTGTTTAGAACTAGATTCTAGAATTAGCTCACCTTTTCTTATATTAATTTTCGGTTAGAAATCTAATCTGGACTTTAATTATATTTTTTATATTAGAATCTAATCTTGATTAACATTGATTTTAATGGACTTGTAACTTTGTTTAGTAGTTATTAGTTGTAATTCGATTAATTGGAATGGAATTTCGATAATTGTTTTCGGACGATTTTTTGGTTTAATCATTTCCTAATTGTTTTAGCTTACTAGTTCACTAATGATCTTTGCTTAATCATTTCCTAATTGTTTTAGCTTACTAGTTCACTAATTGATTTTGGCTTAATTGTCCACTAATTGTCCATTAATTGTTCTTTAGAATTAGAAACTAATTTTGAACTAATTGACCTTGCTTTGATTTTAATGCCAACATCAACTAATATTTTCATAATAGTTTCATTTGATATCTTTGTTAATAGTCCTTAATATGTTTTACATAGATCTGTGGCAAATTGTTGTTTACATTTAGTATTGATTTCATTTACTTCTTATTGACAATTTCCGTTTGAATATTGACTAACTTTTGAGTTTGTTTTGTAGTGTTTCACATTTGATTAGAAGTTGCAGTAGCATACACTGCTGTAATGGACAAAGTGTGTTGTAAAATGTGGTTATTCTGCCTGGTTGCATATACACCTATTCTGTTATGAAAATAGTAGTTGTTATAGGCTATTTTTATTTGTTGCTGGTTTTTATAGCTATTCAGGTGCTTGAGCGCTGTTGTTGCTGCTGTTTATGGCTTATTGCTTGCTTTCTTATTTTCTTCATGAAGAGTGAAGAGCATTTGGTTCCATGTCTTTCACGGATCCGTTCCGCTTTCTGATGCATTTTTTTCATTTATGCTAGGTTACTAGAAGGTTTCCGATTTGCTTATACTTTGCTTGCGTTGCTACGGATTGATATCTGTTCGGTATTACTTCTCTTCTCTTTTACTAATTCCGCACTTTTTCCTTTTGATGCCATGAGAAGTAGGATTGGGAGTCCGTGCCACTTGGCCGGTAATGCTGGAAGTCCTCAAAGGAGGCTCTGTTTGTGATTGTTTAATATTGTGCCTAAGACCTCTAAAGAGGCATCCCATTCCCGTATCCCCTTGTAAGACCTCCAAGAAGGCAATTGACGGAAGGTAGGGTTCGCAATCGACCCCCGTTATTCTAGTTGAGTCGTTCTTAGCTCTTATTACATGATTGAAGCTTTGAACATCACCTGCTCTTGTTATCGAGTCCGTCAAGTGGAAGAAGGGTTTAGTAATCAAACCCCCACGCCTTTTTCTATAGCTCGCATTGACCAATGCTGATGCTTATGTGATCTGATTCACATCTTCCCCTTTCTTACTCTGCTCTCCATGGTTCTCGATACCATTGGGTGAGCACCCCTATTTCCCACACCCAGCTTGTTTGCCTCGGTTGATATGACCCCTTGGCTAAAGCTCCCCCATTTCTTATTTTGATTATTTGACATTATTGTTGACTGGCACTGTTTATTCTTTCGCTGCTTTTAGTTCATTTTGTGATTGATTTATCCTGTGTTTACTTGTCTGATGACATGATCCCGTAGGATTCCTCGCTCCACTTAATTTTTTATTAAGTCGGAGGTAAGAGAGACATTAGGATAGCAATCCATGCATGACAACATTAGTTAGATTTCCCCATGATCCTGGCATTAGGACCATCATTGCATGCTGACTTGTAGGACCAAGTTTCCCCTTAGACCTCCCGTGAGTCTCATCTTGTCTCTCGCACCCATGCGATCGAGACCGTTTCCCATTCACCCGTAGTAGGTGAACTACGGATGCTCTGATTCCTCTCTCTGGTTAGATTAAGGATACGTAGGCACGAGATGCGATATCTCGGCGAGCACACTAACAACTAACTTCCCTTTTCTCTTGCACCCGTGCGATCGAGATTAATCACCTAGCACACTAACAATTAGCTTCCCCTTAGTGCGTTCTTTTCAACTTGAGTCTTCTCTTCTCATCTCGTAATCTTTCTAAGACACTTAATAAAGGTTAACGCGTATTGCGCATGAGCTTTAGATGTGGGAAGTGAGGAATGGGGGGTCTCCCTTCATTCTTCTAGGGTACTTAGTGTACGTCTTGTTGGGGACGATACGCGGCGTATTCGTTCCTATGTTGTAGACTTGGGTGCAATGCAAGTTACAAACTAACTTCAATCCATTTCTGTCTAAAAAACACAAAACGAACTCAAACCTTTTGATCATTCGGGATTGTTAAGTTTCAAACCATTTTCAGAAAAGGGCACGTTACTTCCGTCTCGTCGCAAACAGGCATCGACCCTAACTGCCGGACGCGAATCTAACGTCGCTCATAAAAAACACTAAGACCTTGTTAGGTTGAGGATACGTAGGCACAAGACGGCGATGTCTTGGCGAGCAACCTTCCCCCTTAGTTCGTGTCCGAACTACGTTGACTCTGACTTTCCCATTGCACGCGGGAATACGTAGGCGTAGGACGGTGATGTCCTATCGAGTCACTTTTGTTTCTTTTCTTCCTTGTTTCTTCGTTCTTTTCCGTTCCGGTTTCTTCTCCTTTCTAGTAGCAGTGGAGCTCCAGATGACGACACCCTTTGATCGAGACAACAAGCGTGGATCCCATCGAGTACGATGGACGCAAGGGGGTGCTAATACCTTTCTCTCGTGTAACCGACTCCCTTACCCATTTCTCTTGGTCGCGAGACCATGTTCTTTTCCTTCCCTCGGGTTTACACACACATTGCTGGCGACTCTGTTTCTGCGCCACTTTTGCATTTGTACTTGGATGAAAATCTTGGGAGCGTCACTTGGCAACTTTGCAATTTTCTGGATATCGCATGAGAGTATTCAATTTAGTTTTCAGATCGACGAGAAGTATGTCCTAGCAGACTCAAAAATGAAGTGGGGGTTTTGCACCATTGAAATACACAAATGTAAGATGGAGATATGTAGTCATTTTGGTTTGTGCAAAGAAAATGGAATGAGAGACCCTATTTATAGAACTTGTAGATCAATAAAGACCTTACAAACCCTATCATATCATCACGAGGCTTTACGAAGATGCAGATTTGTATAAACCCCTATTTCATTTTTTTTAATAATTTAAAGGTGTGGCCAAAGATTCATCTCCGGATTCACCCTTTTTCAAAAATAAGGGGAGTTACAGAGATGCATATCCATAAAGTACCCTGTATTTTTTTATAAGTAAAAGGTGTGTCCGGATATGCATCTCTGGATCTACCCAAACCACTGTTCATGCAGAACTTTAGTATCATGCAGTGCAAAATTTTAAAAACACTAAAATTGTCCAAAATAATACCACCTAATTTTATAACATTATGCGGTGCATTACATACAAAATAAATGAGTTACATTGTTAGATTAAAACTAAAATGCTTTAAAAGATATGTCACTACCTAAATCTATGGGTGTGGTTCCTTCTTTGACCTTTGTTTATTTGTTGCTCTTTCAATGTAGCTCAACTTGGTGAACTCTTCCATCCATTCCAAAAAGTGATTCAGCCTAGATTCAGCCTCTTGTGTGAAATGTGTTGGCCACTCTAGTGATGTCTTTGGTATAGGACATCCCGATTTCAAATAAATCTGATCGTCTTAAATAAATACGCACCCTATCAAAAGCATTTGCTATAAGTTGTCACCGGGAAGCGTGTCCATGTGTCAAAAAGAGTCGGGTCACTAAGACAAGGAACAAGAGCATTAAGAATTGTATCTTAATTTTTTTTTGTTCTCATATAGATTTGTGTATTATTCCATATGTGTCGTCATCTCTTGTATAAGATGACGATGGATAAATTGGTGGTCCTCTTCTCCTTTATCGCGCAAACCCGAAACAACTCGAAAACCATAGTTGTCGTCACATTCAACATTTACAATTTGCTCGATGTATTTGTGAATAAAAAGTGGCATCTCTTTAATGTGTTTGATTTTTGGTAATGACGGTGGAGGAGATGGTTTGTTAATGAGAGTACCCTTGAAAACACTTTTTTGGGATTGTGGAGTCGGAGAATCCGAAAAATGTGAGTCAAAATGTTCAAAGTATGAAGGAGACCATATCGTGGAGTTGTCACTTTGTGTCGATTTGACCTTTCTAGGGCACCCTTTGTTTTAACCGGCTCCGACGGTGGTTTCAAATCTATTATTTCTGGATATGTAATCTTCATAAGTTGCTCTTTAACGTGCAACTTCATGATGTCATTAGCTTTCATGAATCTCTATTGGATCACTTCCCACTAGGTCATGATAGATATGTTTGATTTATCATCCTTCATCACACCATCATCATAAAAACAAAGTCTTTTCTAGTAACTGCAAACTTCATCCATATGTATTGGTTTTTCAAGCTACATCTTCTTTGAAATTAAACATGCACATGGAAGACCATTCATCTTCCTAAGTGTACATCAACACTTTGAACTTTCTAAACCTGTTTTATATGCTCGCTTGGCTTCGTAGAAAATAGAATTCAATGCCGTTGCGATATGTTGTCAACCAACTGTGAATAAAGGATGTTGTTTTTGAATCGGTGTTCTAACACAGTAATTCTCCGACCAAAAGATGTTTGCTTCTCAAAAATGTTGGTTTCTGAGCATTTGGTTCACGGTGTAACACCATAAATCCCAAATCGCTTATTTAATAAAAACATGCAAAATAATTTTACTCAACGACAGGGTGTCACATCTTTTCTCAACATAAAACATATTTTTCAAAAAATCATAATAAAACAACAGAACTCAAAACATCATTTCAACTTTAATTGTCTCATATTATAAATTAGGCAAAATAGCACTTTTAGTCCTTTAAGTTATTTAATGCTACCACTTAGGTCCTTTAAGTTTTTTTTTGTAACGGTTAGGTCCTTTACGTTTAAAAACGTTTGCATAGTTAACCTTTTTTGGAAATTCCGTTAGAAAAAGTATATGTGGCTTTGATGGCGCTGAGTTGGCAGTTAATGTTTCAAGTATTTTAAATATTATATCAAAATACAACTCCTTAATTCTCTTCTCTTCTCTATCCATTCGTGAACATACAACCCTAATTCTCTTCTCCATCCATTCGTGAAAATCGTCTTCTCTTCTTCGCCATTGACGGTGAAATTCTGGAATCTTCTCTGCAGAATGCAAGTACATTGAAGGTGGAGAAAGCATTGTATCAGGTTCGTACACTTCTTCGCCATTGTTGTTTAGGTTTTTGAAATAGTTATGTCTGTAAGTAGATAGAAAATAGGTTACTTATGTTACGGTGATTTAAACAGGAACAACATTGTTATGGATGAATTTTTTGTTGACTTTCATCATGGAGGGTATTTCGAAGGTGACAAATATATTGGGGGTGAAGTCTCAAACTGGAAATGTGATGGTGACAGGTGGAGTTACTTTGAAATATTGGGGGTTGTTAAAGAGATGAAGTATCGAGGAGTGCAAGAGATGTGGTATGACTTTGCTGGAACCCTGAAGGCGTTGGAAGATGATTTTGGGGCAATAGAAGCTTTGAAATTGTCAAAGACAATTGGAAAGGTTGACATCTTTATAGTCTACCCAGTTGAAGAACCCGATGAAATAGTGGCTTTACCTACATCCCAACCTAATTGTGAGGCCCAAAACGAGGAAGAAATTGTTAATGATGGTGGGGACCATGTGGAGGAAGAGAATGTGGAGGGAGCACATGTGAATGATGGTGGGGACCAGTGTGAGAAAGAAAATGTTGAGGCTGGTGGGGTCCATGTGGAGGAAGAAAATGTTGAGGCTGGATATGTTGAGAAAGAAACTGTTGAGACAGAAAATGTTGAGGCTGGACATGTTGAGAAAGAAACTGTTGAGAAAGAAATTGTACATGTGCCTTGATGCATGCAAGAAGGCTTTCGGAGTTTGCAGGCCCATAATTGGAGTAGATGGTTATTTCTTAAAAGGCATTTATGGGGGCCAGCTTCTTGCAGCAGTGGGAAGAGATCCAAATGATCAGATGTTGCCCATTGCCATTGTTGTAGTTGAAGCAGAGACAAAGGATTCATGGGCATGGTTCTTTGATCTATTAGTTCGTGACTTGGGAGGGCCAGAAGTTTGCAAACACATCACATTTATTTCAGATCAGTAGAAGGTTAGTTCTTCCCTTTTTATGTTTGTTTCAATTAAGTCCTATATGATTTAAATTTGTATCAAATTGGCCCCTCAAGATTTAAAATTGTAACAAATAACTCCTTTATAGCTTTGCTCATAAAATGATATTTGTTGGTATCAAGTACGTACTGCATGTTTTTAAAGTGCACCAAAAAGGTCCCTCAAGACTTGTTGTCTGCATTGCTGCATTATGGCACCTTTATTGCTGCATTGCTCTTTATTGCTGCATTGCCCTTTATTGCTGCATTGCTGCATGTTATTAAAACTGTAACAAATAACTCCTTTATTGCTGCATTGCTCTTTATGATGTTAATATGTAACAAGTGTTGTGTAACATGTGATTAGGGATTGTTGCCTGTAATAGATGAGCTATTACCAGGAGTTAATCAGAGATTTTGTGTTAGACACCTTTATAGCAACTTCAGAAAGAGATTTCCAAGTAAACAGTTGAAGGAGTTAATGTGGAAGGCAGCCAAGGCAACATATCCTCAAGCATGGGAACATGAAATAAGGGAAATGAGGAAGGTTAATGAGGAGGCATACAAACACTTGATAAAAATACCTCCTAGATATTGGAGCAAGTCCATGTTCAACTACAATGCAAGATGTGATGTGTTGGTCAACAATATGTCTGAAACTTTTAACAGTGTTATCATTGGACCAAGAGAAAAGCCAATTGTGTCAATGTTAAAGGACCAGCTGACTTCATTCCATACTGCTATAGGAAAGACACTTACAAAGCTTGCTACCAACCTATAATATATCCAACAAATGGAGAAAATTTGTGGGAAAAAACACCTTATCCTGACATACTGCCACCACCTTCTAGAAGAGCACCAGGGAGGCCTAAAAGAAGAAGAAATAAAGAGGCTGATGAAAAGAGAAAGGATGCAGTGAATGTCTCAAGGAAGGGGCTGCCAAATAAGTGTTCCATATGCAGTCTTTCTGGGCATAACAAGGCATCATGTCCAGCAAGACCAAGAGAGGCCCAGACTGCCAACACTAACCAATCCCAAACAACAGATCCAGTTCCAACTGTACAGTCACAAACAAGTCATCCAGTTCTAACTGTCCAATCACAACCAACTCCAAGGGTTCAGAAAAAACAATCACAAACCACTCTAGCAACATCAGTTCAGTCACAGCCAACTCCAAGGGTTCAGAAAAAATAATCACAAACTACTCCAGCAACGTCAGTTCAGTCACATCCAACTCCAAGAATTCAAACAAGGCAGTCAGCATCAAGTTCAAGAATCCAAACAAGACAATCTATGACAGTGTCACAACTACTTGCAATGAGAAGGCAATCTGACACAGCAGCATTTAAGCCACCAACAAGTATGAGGCCAAAATTGGTTATAAGGAGGAAGACCACCAACAAATAGCATTTCTGTTTTGGATTTAGGACTGTTTCAGATTTCTGTTTTGGATAATGTGATGACAATTATGTTTTGGATTATGTAATTACAATTGTGTTTTTGAAATTGTTTTGGACTGTAATGACAATTGTGTTTTGGAATTGTTTGGGAATGTAATGACAATTGTGTTTTGAAATTATTTTGGATTATGTAATTCTCAATGCAGGAATATATTAATGTTCACATTTGTGTTTGCAATTAATTTTAGTTTTGTTTTAAAATGTAACAAAATGGTCCTTCAAGATTTTAATTTGTCACAATCACATCCTTCATGTTTTTAAAATGTAACAATATAGTCCCATATGTTTTTAAAATGTAACAATATAGCCCTTCCCTGTTAACAATAACTGAACTTAATTGAAAACAACACAGATGGAGGCAGAAATTTCACAGAATGCAACACAAACAAGTTTCATTAAGTGCTGTCAACAAAAGATACATAGCAATCCCTTAACATCCCTTTGTTTGTTACAAATTACATCAGCCAAAACAGACAAACACATAACACTAACAAAATAAGACCTAACAACATAATGACATAGCCTAACATCTTCAACATCTTCACCATGATCTTCATAACCTCCTTAGTGTATCCCTCTTCATTATCAATGTTCCTTCTGAGCAAGTTAATTTCAACATCCTTTTCTTCACATTTGGGGACATTTTGAAATAAGTGGGGCATGTAACACTGGATTGACTTCATCACTGACATTGTGTTCATACCATTCAAAGAAATTGCAACCCACATTATAAGCTTCACTCTACATAAACCAAAACGAAAAATTAATACCATAAACCAAAACCAAAATTTGATAAATAGTTTGAGCTTCAGACGTACCTCAAAGAATCTGCATCCCCAAAATTGCTTCCTAAAATTTCTTCCTTTTTTCTTAACAGTTCGTAGCACGGATGACGATCCACACGTACACTTCTTCTCCATTCCAGTTTGAGATACATGAGAAACGCAGGTATTAGTCTTCATATACCTACGATTTGTTGAACTACTACCTTGAGAGGCCATTGCTGCAGTTTTCAGTTTTAGGGTTCAAGTAGTTTGATTTGCGGATTTATGTATGAAATCACTCAATACTCTAAAACGCCAGCACATTTGCCCAGTTAACAAACCTAAAAGCCAAAGCATCTCAGTTATAAGCCACCTCAGATCAGTTTTTGCCACCTATGTACTTTTTAAACGAAATTTCCAAAAAAGGCTAACGTTGCAAACGGTTATAAACTTAAAGGGCCTAAACGTTACAAAAAAAAACATAAAGGACCTAAGTGGTAGCATTAAATAACTTAAAGGACCCATGGTGCTATTTTTCCTATAAATTACTTCATTTAAGTAAAAGAGATTCAATTAAACAACTAGCAGAACACAAATAGTAAAGGTAACACACCCCAAAGTTACATTATCAGAGCAACACGCGAAACTAAAATAAACTCAAAGGTAAAGAACAACACAACAACAACAACAACTAAGGCTCTTCTACCAAAGTATGTATACCACAAAGGTAAAGAACAACATAGAAACAGACTGGGGCTGAAAGTACATTCATAAATGTTAATGGTGCAAAAAGCAGTAAAGATAGCTCACTCAATCATCAATAATCATCCACAACAATCATCATTCACAAGTGCATTTATGTATGCAATGCAATCAACACCTCTACTCCAATGTATATGGTACCAATTTTTTAATATCAGAGTTATGTTACTGATTTATCCATCCACCGATGGTTCCTCTCTAAACCAAAACACATCCCAGGTCCGTACTTCTGAACCCTGGAACTTTTCATTGGACCAAAGCCCTAGACTCCTCACTGGTGTCCACTTTTGAACCAGAAACTCGTCACTGGACCGAAGTCCGTCACCATCAAACTCATCATTGTTCCCCTCTTTTGAACTAGTAACTCGTTTTTTGACCGAATTCCGTACACCTATCTCTGATATACGTGATGCATGAATGCAATAGAAAAATACAAATATAATGCTCATACCAACCTATAACTCCAACGCTCGTCTCAGGTTCCTCTCCGAACCTAAGACACGTCATCAAACCGAAGTCTCAGACTCGTCACTGACCCCCTCTCTAAACCAGTAACTCGTCACTAGACCAAAGTTCGTACATCGCCAATACAAGGCCACAACGAATGGTTCCTCTCTGAACCAAGCACCTCGATATAATTCAACATAATATATAAATATCGACAATATAAGGCCACAATAGTGATTCCTCTCTGAACCACACATCTCAACATAACTCAACAATTATATATATAATTGCAAGTCAACACAATACATATAATTATATAATTACTCAACAATACTCACCAACAAGGTAAAAACATCAATATTCAACACGTTCAACTCATAACTCAATAGAGTTCACAACTAACTCTTCCACTTTTTATTCAATGATTACGAGTCATAAGGCGTACTCTAACCTAAACTCAAATACTCATCAAATCAACTATAAACATGCCATATGACTCAAAACTCAACCATCTTGACACACACAACACTCCAAACACATCAACGTAACTCAATAACTTACTCATAACTTTAAACACATCAAACTCAACTCTAACACGTCAAAGACTCAAATTCAACTCTAAACTTTTCAGGCTCAACTCTGAAAAGTGTCAAATAGATCAAAATCAACTCTAAACATATCAAATACCTCTAACTCAACTCATTAACACACTAGTCACTGCCCTTTTTGGCTAAACATTGGTTTGTATCACATCTAAACCTTAACTCATCAACACTCATCCCTCTTAATTCAAAACAACTCTAAAACATATTAAACTCAACTCTCTTAAATTAAATCAACTCTAAAACATATAAACTAACTCAAATTAAATTTATTTATAAATATATTTAATTACTTAAATTGCTAAAATATTATAGATTTTACTCTAAAATTGTCTCACTTCACAATAGCACCAAATATTATAGGCTTATGATAAAATTATGAAACTCTCCATTATAAAATATCTTTGAACCCTCTTTCAAACACAATTGATTGCATCTCGATCGGAGTTACGAAACTCTAGTTCTATTCATTTCTATTAAGCCATATCACAATATTTCCTGCATAAACTCTAAAACAGAATGTCTGACTTCAAAATAGCATCAAACATTATAAACTTATGATAAAATTATGAAAATCTCCAGTTCAAAAGATCATTAGACCCTCTTTCTTACGCAATTAACTACACCTCAAACGGACTTACGAAACTCAAGTTACTCATGAAACAAGATAACCAACGCATGACTGAAATTTGACTATGCCTCTGGTATGAAAATCAGAGAACTGCTACTGTTGTAGCACTCCTAGACCCAATTTCCCCACTTTAAAATAAAGATTATTGCTTTATATTTCTAACGCAACTGACGACACCTCAAACGAACTTACAAAATTCAAGTTACACATGAAACAAGACTTTCGATCCCCTTCTATGGCCTCAAACATTATCACATATGAATTTGTCCTCACAAAATTTGTACCTCGAAACATAGTCGTCATCTTCCAAAAGCTTCAACAGTTATTGCATATCAAATTTTGATCCTCTTACCGCTCTGTTGTCTCGAGCACACACGTTGTATATTTACTTGATATTTGAAACATTTAGAGGTCTTTTCTGTTTCAAAGATGCGAGTATGATTTTCGATGCCACCATGTTTAATGTCATGTCTGAAATAAGTTCTCTCTCTTTCGGAACAAGGCGACATACAATGGGATGACTAGCTAGCTTGTCACTCAAGGCATGATTATGTATACCATAAATCACATTAAATTTCTATGTTTCATCCACTATACAATATCCATGCAATTTAAACGCACACTTACATTTTTTCCATCCAGTTTCATCTTGTTTCAACATCCTAATTCGTGGTTGGTACGTGCCACTTCTTTCGCATCTCATTGTTACAAATGCTTGTCTTTTATCCGAGCCATTGTCGTACCTTCAAATTACAACTCCAAACTCCAATTTCTCGGCCTCCAGGTGGACCCATTGTAGCATATGTTCATGAACAATAAACTCTTGTTTATTCCTAAATTGTTCATGAATATCTACCTCAACAACGACCGGTTGAGCATCTAGTTTAACATCATCCGATTTAACATCATGCTTCACTTCAACCAGTTTAACATCCACACTCACAACATATTTGGGAAACATATATGGGTGCACCATATCTAATTACACCAAAAATAGAAAAAAACGCCTTTTAAATTCAAATTATCAAGAAAATCTGAATATGCATCTCCGGACCACACCAAACTTTGTCCGGAGACACATATCCGAACTCAACATTCTTTTTTTCAGCTCAAAAACCAGATCAATGCAAGGAATGGGGGATGAAATGAATGAACTTTACCTGCAACTCCAATTTCTTTTCCTCCCTTTAATGTGATGAAATACAAAAATGATGTTTTGGTGTTGAAAAGTCAATTGAGAATGAGATAAATTTGTTAAGGGTTTTGAAAACGGAGAATATTTTTAGCATGAGGAAGAAGATCATACACGATGGTGTTTTATCTAATTTCCCGCTCGACGTTTCTGGATATGCATCTCTGAAAATATCACTAAGTCGTTAATTTAATCGGCTCATTGAATAAAAACACCATAATTGAGTACATGAGGTATTTCGGAGATGCATCTCCATATACACCCAAATAATATACGAAAATGCATCTCTGGACAATTTTTTTTCAATTTGGGATGGATCTCAAAAAAACGAAGGTTGGTGTGATTTTTAGGTGCGTTCAGAGTAGATTTTTCAGAAGCATATAGTGCATTTTCAGATTTTCAATGGTGTGGTATGCACACATAAGGGTGAAAAGAGTAATTCTCTTTATGTAAAACTATCAAAATGAACTAACTCATATGAACCGACTTGAAAATTTCGATAAAATATATGATTTGCTCTTTAAAAGTAGAGTCTAAATTTTGTTAGGACTTCTTAGTATGACCTTAAAATATCTGTAACTCGTATGGGTCACTAAGTTATTTGTTTGATATTTATATTGATTCATTCAAAAATCATACATCAGGTCGCCAAAATCAACCCATTTTACCATCTCTAATTTTATGAGGCGGCTTCTAGTTAGTGATGCGAATAGTTGAGCAAATCTAATTAACTTATAGTTATGTCCATTAGTAAGTTCAGTGTATTCTAGTTCTCCATATATTGACTTTGTCGCGTCTCATTTGAAGACATGAAAGATTTTCTCAAATTTTCGATTATATTACCACATCTCTAATATGGTATCATCATACAATCCTTCGTACATCCGACTTCTTCCAACAATATTTCTATTACAAACTCAAAATGGCACCAAATCATCATCAAATGTGATGACAAAATTTCTCTCATTGATTGAAAATCAAACCTCAGAATTAGGTGTTAATCCTTCTATTATGTTGGAACTATCATCAAATACGTATGCAAGTGAGTAGTTAGCTGCATTCACTTTTACAAAGTATGGGAAGAAGAAATCCACAATATTTCTGTTACTTGTGAAACAAGTTAATCAGATATCAAGGCCGAATACTAAGATTTTAGAAAATAAAAAATAAAAAAAAGTTAATCAGATATCACTAATAGCCAACAGTTTCTTCGTCCAGCTATTTTTGTTTTCTCCTTTTCCTAGAAAGTTAATCAGATATCACTTATAATACTCTGATCAACTCCTCGTTCATGATTCTCAACTGGTTCGTCATCATTCGCCAAAGACACAACTTTCTCCTTAATATCATCACCCTACATATTGAAACAATTGGGAGCTTTAACTACTTTAAGATACAAGTGAAGACATTGGATTGCCTCAAAAGGAATGAATTTATTTATTCTAAAAATGCAGTCATTATCTGACAACATCAAAGGAGCAAATTAGAGTCTACACTTTAAGCAAGTATGAGTTTTTTTTTAGTTTTTTTTTTTATTTGAGAAAGATTATATTGTTTCACCTCAAATTTGGCTCCTCCTTCTCCATTTTCCAAACCAATATCCACCACTTTTGCATCAATATCACCTTCCTTGGAAGAACACTGCAAACAGAACCAAAACAGGTCAAACTGCTCAAACAGCTATAGGACTACTAGTCTACTTCTAGCTTTTCTTTTTCACATGACTAAACAGATAAAAACAGACTTTTAAACAACTAACCTCACCAATACTCTCATCAGCCCCTTTTACATGCTCCGAAGACACAGCTATAGCTTCTGTTTTGCTGGAACCATCCTTTCCATCATCATCAGCAGCAACACTTTTCTTAGGCTCACCCTGCAATGTTTCAAACTCCTTACAAACCAAAATCATTTATCAATCAAACAAGTTAATTGTTTTACTTTTGTCCCAAAAAGTATTCGTACGAATAAATTGGTGTTTGAAGTTGCCAAGTGACTCAACATTGGGCTAATTTGTTTTAGCTTTACAAAAATGGATTTTTTCTTTGTATTTTTGAAAATGGATTCTACAAAAACGTTTTTTAAAATATTATAAGTTTTTCAAAATTTGTTTTTTACAAATTAAAAGACAAATTTTGACATACGATAACATAAACATACATTATTGAAGATCAAAACATAGTCAAAATCACAATTTTTTCAAAAAGATGTATCTCAAAAATGATTTTTATGAAAAACTATTTAAAATAACTTCAAAATTAAGTGATTTTTTGGAATTTTGACATCCAAAAAAAGTTTCGATAAAATGATGAAATATATAAAATAACATTTTAAGAATAACTATTCAAACCAATTTTTCATTTGAAACTTTTATAAAAAATTTCTTTGTAAAAATATTTTACACCAAAATATATTACACTATAAAAATCATTTTAAAAAAAAAACAAAACAAACGGGCCCACATACTAACTCCCTTTGAAGTTGTCAAGTGCATCTTAGAGAATAACGAAGAGGCTATAAGTTGATTGAAAAATCAATGGTTGAGTGTGATTAAATATATGAGCACAAACTATATAGTGGTTAACATTGCAAGACAATAAATACAAACAAATATAATAAACTATGAAGTTGTTAAAATTTCAACCAATTTTTTTTCAACAGCCATATTCCAACTTTATCATCGCTTGAGAGAACATTGGAGAAGATTTTATGAATATCCTAGAGAGCTTGTTGAAATAACATAAGTTGAAAATAGTTTAAAAACATGTCATAAATTGTTTTCATAAGTTATTTTAAACAGTCTCACGAGTGTTTAAATCAGTAGATAAGTTTAAATTTCTCAATCCAAACAGAGTGTTTAAATCAGTAGATAAGTTTAAATTTCTCAATCCAAACAGATCCGTTATATGCTTTGTTCGATCATGATAGCCTAGATTAGATGCTATTGCGAGAGTCACCTGACTATCACACATTAACCTCATAATCTAAACCCAAAAATTTAACCCTTCATTGAGTTGTTTCAGCCTTACGAGTTCACGTGCTATGTTTTAAAAAAGGTTTGTTACCATGATATAAGCCGCGAAAAAATGGTATCAGGAGCATCCGATACCGTTTTTCTCTATTACAACAGAGCGGGAAAAAAATTCCACATTGAATTGCTGTTATAGCCGCGACGAAATGCCATTATAAACACGGCAAAACACCATTACAGATGTGACATAATGTTGTTTATAGAAATAGACAGAATCCCGTTTTTAGTAGATATCTAAACAGAAATTAGATAACTTTATCTTCTTTTAACTCTTTCTCTCTCACTAAACTTGAGACTTGTTCTCTTATCTCATTTCTAGCTCGCTCTCTAGGCTTCATCGCTTCGCTCAGCTAGTTTATTTTGAACATTCTATTATAACGAAAAACATTTTAATTTAAGTTATTATACATTATATGATAGTACAAATAGATTCAATAAGATTTATGCAATGTTGTGATTAATTAACATTGTGACGACCGCAACAACGCACCCTCCGCAACAGGCGAAATCGCGTAATCCTTATTGAGATTTCTTTAATCCCTTGTATCTGCTTGGATCTAAGAATAATCCCTCGTATTCGCCTAACCCATATTCGTATGTTGCTTGGATCTAAGAAACATTCCTTTAATGCCTTAACCCACAGGATTATCTAGAAGTTCAAAATTTAGTATTCCAAGTTCAAAATCTTAATCAAATATGATCACTTCTTGCTGCAACAATAATCATCTACATAAACCCCAAGATAGATACATAAATTAGAAGAGTATTTATAAAATATTGATTGATCCACTTAACTCTGAATCAATCCAAATGGGGGTGTTCATGGGTTAGGGTCTGACCCAATCATCCCGAAAATCCAACCCAACCCGAATTAATTGTTTCAGTATATTTCATGGTTCAAATCAAACACAAACTATAATGTGCAAAACCACACTTGTTTGCAACCCATCTAATAAGTTCCATGTATTTCATTAGCACATTCATTGACTCATAGTTCGTGTGTGTGTGTGACCAGACTCTGGACCCAAGTTCAAACCAAACCAAATGCCAGATTTACAGATTTTTTTTTCTTTTCCACCACCCACCAACAATCCATCTTCTTTTATTGTCAATCTCTTGTGCACTTGCCACAGCTACTGCCATCAACATCTATTCTCTTCTGGCATCACTGTTCAACCACTTCAAAATTAGACCGCGGATGTAGCACGACACTTTAGATTGAAGGTGTGTCAAGTGCTATGCTGTCAATAGCATGGTATAGTGGCATAGCGTGGCGGCACGGTTCCTCACCACTATGCTATTGGCCTGCGAAGCGCTATCGTCGATAGCTGTCATAGTGGCCAGCCTAATACTTTTTTAAGGGTATATTGATCTCAATTTGGGGGAAATTTGTAAACTTTAATATTTCTTTAAGGGTACATTTTTCTTTCCCACCCTTTTATTGGACCTAATATATAACTACACGTGTTATGCTTTTTCAGTTCCACCGTTTTTTCATTTTCTTCATCATTCTCCCCCGACTTTGTCATCAGTACTGTGTCTCCTTGCTTTGTTTCTCTTCAAAGTTTAGCAACTTAATATTGAACTCCTTGCTTTGTTTCTCCTCTCTTCTTTCTCTTATAGACCACGTTAATAGCAATGATTTAAGTGATCCTATTCTTCTCAACAATATTGATGAATGTTATGAATGGTTGCAATAAAATGAGATGGTTGCAAAAAAATGAGAGTGCAAATGAAATATTGGAAAATGATTTGGTTTTGGGAAGTTGTTGGTAATGCAGTTGGGGCTAATGATCAACAAGAGTGACTAGACATCAATCTAGAGTTACTACAGCAGTGTCTAATGGAGATGAGCAGTGTCTAATGGAGATGAGGAGTTGGAGGTGAAAAAACAAGAGTTTGAATATGTGATGAACAAGATAATACTAATGTGGTAAAACTTAGAAGTGAAGATGAGACAAACACGGATGTGATTTAGAAATTTCATTTTGTTTACGTTTAGAACTTGGTTTAATCATTTGAATACTTTTATAATTTGATTTTGATGAGAACTCATTTTAATGGGATATGCGTGTCGTTGAAAGTTATGTTTACCATTTACATTATTTTTTAGTCTTCAAAATATCTGTCATCTCACTATCCGCTTCTCCGATATACTCCCTCCGTTTCAAAATGACTGTCGTTTTGGGGGTTTAGCGGGTAACTACCTAGGTCAAGTGTCTGACACATAATTGTGTCGAAGACCAACACATGGCACTAAATTCAATCACTATTATTTTCTTAAATTCTTATTAGTGAAAATGAGCATTACACATTAACATTACCTCAATTGAACACCGAAGAGGCTCCCCAGTAATGACAATAGTCGGAAGGCGATGAATATCCCAACCCAAAACCTTACACACAGCCTGCCCAAAAGCCCTATGAGCCTTTTTATTGGCAGTCCTCAATATTGAGATGGAATGTTGAACAAGACCAACACAATCCTTATACTTCTTCCAAGATTTCTTCTCGGCAGCACCGCAAACCAAACAGCAAAACTCTCCATTCTCGAAACACCTCCGATAATATCGCATCAGTTCATTATCTTCCACCAAAACCCTAATGAAAAACTCCTCAAACTCTCCCAACCTACCATCATTGTCATCACCATCATCATTGTCTTCTTCATCACCGGAACTGGAACCACTCAGAAATTCCCTGAAAGCTTTGCAAGCCTTGTTCTGCGCTTCTAACGCAGAAAGCCTCTCTTTTTCTTGAGGTTGAAGAGGAGGAGGATCCGATTGGGGCTTCGGTTCGGGCCAACCTGTTTGAGGCGAGTCTGGTGAATGGGGGCACGGCCAGGCCGGTGAATCGGGTTTTGGTCCTTTCTTCTTCTTCTTCTTCCGGTTTTTCTTGAAGGCGATGGAAGGGACGGGGAGGAGGGATCTGGTGTGGGAGGGTGCAAATGGATGACGATGGAGGAGAGGTTGCGATGAGGATGAAAAAGGAATTCGATGATAAGGGTTTGGTTGTTGAGGAGGGCCTTGGTGCCAGAGAGAATGTAGATAGATTACTTCGTCTCTTAGCCTCTGTTCGTCGTACGGATTCATGTCTGCTTTTTCTTCTTCTCCAACTATGATTTCTTCATTTCTCTCTTCAAATCCTTCTTTTTCATTTCTTGTTCAACAATGCTAGGGATGTAAATGTTAGGGTGGAATTGAAACGGCTAACTACAAGTTTGATGGTTCGGGAAACAAAAGAAAAAGGGAGTTTGAATTGCTATTCTAAATTTAAATTTTTTTACAACCCAACAACTCACACAACAACATCAAGATAAAGAAAAATAACATGAGTATTTTTATTTTTATTTGCATTTATAGATTTTGTCTTCTTAATAAAAATTTAATTTAATAATCAAATTGATTACAATAACTCATATAATCGGTTAAAAATTTCTTGAGAATTCTGACTATAATTTAATCTTTTAAAAAAAATACAATTTAAAGACTACTCGCCAATAATTTCTTGAGAATTATGACTAAACTTAGTATCTCAAAAAAATTAATAAAAAATTAAGATAAACAAAATTGTTTTTATAAGATCCTTTTAAATAAACAGATACACAAGTTTAAAACAAATAATACTCTTAAGAAAATTTTCAAAAAATTGTTCAAACGTGTATGAACGTTCTAGTTTTTTTAGATCGAAAACACTTTTCATTTTCTTTTCACGTAAGAGCGTTTTGCAACCTTATGTGGTGTTGAATATTATCTTCTTGATATTTTTTTAAGTTTCCAAAACCTTTTTATAGAGGGAAGAATAGATCTGTTGGAGGCTGAAGTCGGAATATCCTCAATATAACAGTTGTATGAAGGTCATTTCATTTTACAACATTAGAGTGGTGTTTGCAGCATAAAGTTGGCAAGGATGATGGGACGTGAGAAACTTCGTAGGTACATAGTACAATCCTTTTTAATAAAAGGTAGATTTTGCTTATGTGTTTCGCCCACCTCAATCAACCGTTGACTTTTAGATATAAACTTCTAGTCAAAGGCTTCATTTTAAAGTTGATGAAGCTTAAGTAGAGTTCAGAGCATATCTTCAGAACCTTGTGAGAATGAGACTTCAGAGTCTATAGAGTTCAGAATTCTGAGACTTCAGATACTTGAATAGTCATAGTCTTTATCAGAGTCTATTTGGATAGTTTCTTTCCAGAAGCGTTGACTTGGCCCTTGTAAACACGCTTTTGATTGATCCTTTAGTTCAGAGTGCATCTTTTGTTTAGAGCCTGGTGTCGCAACCTGCGAAAAACAACCAGCGAGAAAAACTGAAACAGAAGAGTCGCCACCAAACGTTATTTATCCCGACGCAGGGAAAGGAAACGATCGAAGAAAACCTGAAAAGGGAGAAGACATGGTCATCGCAACCATAGTCCGGGTTCGGGAGTCGGTTACGCGAGGGGAAGGTATTAGCACCCCCTCACGTCCATCGTACTCGATGGGATCCACGCTTGTTGTCTAAACAGAGGGTGAGTTATCCTAAAGTCTACGGTTAAACAGAAAACGGGAAGGGGGAGACTAAGACGGACTCGCAAGGATTTATTCGAAATCCGATGCCTACGTATCTTCGTGGACGAACGAAGAATCAGAGTCAATGTAGTTCGACGGATTACAAGGGGAGGTTGCTCGCCAAGATATCGCATCTTGTGCCTACGTATCCTCAATCGGACGAGAAGGAGGAAATCAGAGCAGTCGTAGTTCGACCTAACAAGGTCGGTTAGTGTTTTTTACGTGAGTGACGAGCTCTTTTCTGAAAATGGTTTGAAACTTAACAATCCCGAAGGATAAAAAAAGGTTTGAATTTGTTTTTGTATTTTTTAGACAGAAGTGGATTGAAGTTAGTTCGTAACTTACATTGCACCAAAGTCTACCATGCGGGAACGAGTGAGTCGCATGGTCGCCCCCAAATGGGACGTATGCTAAACACTCTAGAAGAGGAGGGGAGACCCCTCGTTCTTCATTTCCTACACTTAAGGCTCGAGCGCAATATACGTTATATTTATTAAGTGTTTTAGAAGTGTTATGAGATGAGAAGAGAAGACTCAAGTCGAAAAGAAAAGACTACAGAGAAATCTACCCTAATGTTGTCATGCAAAAGTGGCCCTATAGTTGAGTTCCAAGGGGAAACATCTACCTAAGTTAGCATGCTTGGATGAGAGCCTAATGTCTATCCTACTCCAAACTTAATCAAAGATTAAATTGGACTAGGAGCCTAAGGGGAGCAAGCAAAAGCAAGGCAAAAACCAAAGCAATAAATAAATAAAAAACAGCGTCTACAACAACGCTTCAGCACCTACACAGCGGTAAATTCCAGCCAATACACCAAACAGCATTCAACAGTTCATGTTCAGCACACAAAACAGGTGTAAAAGGTCAAACAGCAGCACATACAACAGCACATATGCAAAGGAACAGCAGTGAAAACAGGGCAGCATGCAATATATTTGAAGACGATTCAATCACGGCATAACAAACATGCATCCAACATCATGCATTCCTCAATTAATCATGATCTCAAACACATCATACATCATGTTGAATTAACTTGAAGACATCATGGAAAGATTCACACATTTGGTACATGAACAAGTCAAATCAAACATGCATCTCATGAAGTTAAATGCAAGCAATCACGTTCAAAACAACAACTCCAGCGACACCAACAATAAATCACAATTAAATTGCTTCAAGGAGTGTGTGCAAGGTTTTCATCACATAAAGAAAACATCAATGGAAACATGAACGTCCAACAATGAGAAACCAAAAAAATCGCGTGTCGAAGAATTGTGTTCATGCAATAACGCGAGGTGAAGCAGCTCAAGAATAATCCACAAATCATCAACATATTAATCCATGAAGTTTAGGCATGCAAAGGATCTCAAACAAACAAGAAAATGCACAAAAATACACATTCTGTCCCAGAGTAACCGGTTAACAAACGGTGACTAACCGGTTACTTAGTTAAAAATCAGACAATTTACGCAAAAATACAACATGTTAACCGGTTAACAAACGGTGAGTAACCAGTTACTCTGGGACAGTGGCAAAAAAAAACTGTTTCAAAAGCACTTTTCAGCAGCGAATCACTTCTCCAAACATCCAAATGAACATGCAATCAATTAAGCACGAAATTACATTGAATCACAACCATCAAACATCAATTGAATCCAACAAACAACAACATCCACAATCAAATTGAAGCAAATGAATCAAAACACAACAAAAGTCATGGATCTACATTGTATAAGTTGCAATTAAGCCAAATCAAGTATGGATCTAAAGAAAACCAACCTACAAAGCTGAGATTTGCTTTGGTAAGTGTTGTAAACGAAAATTGATGGATCCAAACAAGAAAACCAGAGATCTATGAAGCTTTATCAAGAAAACTTGAAGATCCAAGCAAGAACACTCCAAATAAGCAAAAGTTGCTCCAAAAGTGATTCTAACAGCTTAATCCAAGATCCAAACCAGTTGCTACTGCAAAATTGAACTAAGAATGAGGATGTGATGGAGGTTTAGCTCAATAATTCACAAATTCCAATGAAGAATTTGTGAATCTATGGATTTGGAGCTTTGGTGAGAGGTTGAAAATGAAGATGGAGAATGAAAAAGTGAGAGAGAATTGAGAGCAAATTCTGAAAAATGAGAGTGAAAAATGATCTAGGTCCTGTGTGGTTTGGGATAAATTGATTTAAATAACCCCTAGGTTAGGAGTTAAGTTTGGGTTTGGAGTGAGGTTTAGTGGGTGGAAATTGAGGTGAAAAATGAATTAGGAAAGGAAAAGAGGAATTAGAGAGGAAAGTCTTGGAAGGGATTTGAATTTTGGATGGAAAATGATGAAATTGAATCAATTCTAGATCCTTCCCACACATGCACAAGCCAAGCACGTGATCACTAATGATGCAAACTTAATTTTTTTCCAAAATATGCTCAGAGTAACCGGTTAACAAACGGTGAGTAACCGGTTACTTAGTTCAAATATGCTAATGGTGCACAGAAAAACAAAGGAATAACCGGTTAACGCATGGTGAGTAACCGGTTACTCAGTTCAAATTTTGAATTTTGGCGCCTTTTGGAGGGAAACTGGGAAAAGTGACTTCTGGCAGTTGTTTTGAACCCGTTAAGCCTCTGAAACTCAAGACTTGATGTTGCTATTGAATAACACCTGGAATGAAACACAAATTCTTGCAGACAGCCCAGAATACCTTGTTGAATTAATAATGTCTGATGTCGGGTTGCTTGATCAGAAAATGGCTGTTGAAGCTTCTGATTGTCAAAACGTCTAATGAGCAAAATAAAAGCTCCAAAAGACCTTGAAAATTATCTGCTTGGCTCTGAATGCTGCTGAAAGTAGTACTGGAACTGATAACGCCGTAAGCTGCTGGAAAATACCTTGATCCCGTTCCCCAAAGAAAACAATGATATGCAACGATGATAATGCAAGAATGAAATGAAACATAAGCCAGTCAGAAAAAGAAATAAGAGGGCAAATTTTAAGGTGTTACAGCTGCCCCTATTCAAACTTCTTGGATCCGAGGGTATGGAAGCAAAGGCTTCCATACGGTCGGGATACATGGAGATTGAATACCAAAAATAACCGCACAAATTTGCATCCTACAAAAGGAGAGACGACTCCGCTAGGGAACAAGTAATAAAAGATGCAGGATCATAACACGGACGAGTGTCAGAAATCAATACAGACAAAGTATTGAATGGATTGAAACAAACACAGAGAGTGTTGATTGAGCTGGGGATAAACACGGACGAGTGCCAAAAGTTCACACACGAACGGGTGCTGAAATAACACGGACGGGTGTCAAAAGGTTCAAACACGGACGTGGGCTGAAAGAACACAGACGGGTGTCTAAAAGGTTCAAACACAGACGGGTGCTGGAAGAAAACGGACGGGTCTAAAAGGTTCAAACACGGACGGGTGCTGGAAGAAAACGGACGGGTCTCAAAAGGTTCAAACACGGACGGGTGATGAAGGAACACGGACAGGTGTCAAAAGGTTCAAACACGAACGGGTGTCAAAAGGTTCAAACATGGGCGGGTGCTGAAAGAACACGGACGGTGTCTAAAAGGTTCAAAAACAGACGGGTGCTGAGAGAACACGGACGAGTGTCTAAAAGGTTCAAACACGGATGGGTGTTGAGATAACACGGACGGGTGTCTAAAAGGTTCAAACACGGACGGGTGCTGAAAGGACATGGACGGGTGTCAAAGGTCAATACGGACGGGTATTGGCTAAAAAGTTCAAACACGGACGGGTGCTGAAAGGGCACGGACGGGTGTCAAAGGTCAATACGGACGGGTATTGGCTAAAAATTTCGAACACAGACGGGTGCTGAAAGGACACGGACGGATGTCAAAGGTCAATACGGACGGGTATTGAAAATGTTCAGACACGGACGGGTGCTGAAAGAACACGGACGAGTGTCAAAGGTCAATGCGGACGGGTATTGAAAAAGTTCAGACACACCACACATTCTGAACTGAATGTTCTCCAGTTATGTAATCAAATGTTAGGACATCAAACTTGACATCATAAACTAAAGTTCTACAACAAAAAAACACCATTCTTCCTTTTGGCTAATATTGGCTGAATCAGCCTTTGCAAGAAATACTGGGGAATCACAATCAAACACAACAACAATCAAACAGAGCACTGTACTAGAACAAATCAGAGGCGCACACAGCGGAAATTACAGAGCAATTCCTTGGAGAGAGATAAACTCCTCCACAACAAGATCCTCCAAAAGAAACTGAAACACGGTGTAAAGACATCTTGTTTGACATCACAACTACACAACAAGCACACATTCACCATACTCCCGGTGGAACTAGTTAACCTAACACATCAGTTCACCACCAAAGTTACAGGCCCTCAACCTGTAAAGGAATAACAGAGCCAATACACACCCTGTCACAAATAGTCCATCCTCCACTTCAAAGGACCATTCAAACAACATATGAACTGACCAAGTCCAAACAACTTTTCAGCAAAGCTATCTTCCTTGCACATGAACCAGAAAGTATCTTCCCTAGGATCTCACCCAGAAAAACGAACAGGATGCCTGCTCTGATACCAATTGAAATTCTGGTATAGCAGACCCAGATATCGAATAAACATGTCGAGACATCTGGTCTGTTATCAGCAACATATACAAGATATAGACAGTTAAAGAAGTTGCTAAAAGTAAAGTGCACACAAGAATTGTTTACCCAGTTCGGCCTAACAACCTACATCTGGGGGCATACCAAGCCAGGAAGGAAGTCCACTATTAGCAGTATTAATTCATAGACCCTACAGCCAACACACCTGTTGACGATCTACTCACTTAATAACTACCCAATGGCCCTTCTACCTAAGTCCACTCTAGATAAGAGACTCCATCTCACTTCCAATCATCGTAATGATGTCTAGCAGTCAACACCTCAGCCACTGCATCAACAGCTTGATTACCAATAACTCTTCAGTCACATAAGAATAGACGACACACTTCTATGCCTATACTCAGCCAAGACTCTTGACTGAGAACACCATCTTAGAGTTGCTTAAAAGCTCCCTCTAAGAACAATACATCTCTTACCTACAGGCTTAGAGATAAACACGATGGCCATCCCACAAACTGAGTGGTTCATCGACCAACACAACCCTTATAATTTATATGATGACTGGCTTCTTTTTCTAGGTTACAATGCTTCTATTTATAACTTATACCCAACTGGATTTGGGCTTCAAATCACAGCAAATTTGTTGTTACAAAACTGCAGTAGATTCTGCTACAAAATAGGTCTTCAATCAAATCTTCCTAAAATATCTCCATATTTAAATACTCAATCTTTTCTTGATTTTATCTTGAATCTTCCAGACCTTTAAATCAGCTCCACAAAGGATACATAATATTTCCAGGATATTATGTATTTTTAAATCTTCACTTTTTAATTCACCTGCAAGATCTTCTCCATAAAAATAGGAACAAATCTCTAAATAGTTTCCTAAAAAGTCTCCAAGATCCTTTTTATGAAATCCAATTAAATCTGCACTTTGTTCCTAATAAATCTCCTTGACCTGTGTATAATGATGAGGTATCCAAAAAGATCTCATCAGATTAAATCAAATCTGTCAAGAGATATACAATAGCAGCACCTGCTGTAATAAACAATGATGTTGTGACATCTCCTTTAACATCTTGATTAACCACCACAGAGCAACAGTACCTGTTGTACCAGATCAAGATGTTATGTCATGACAATCCAAAACCAGCCACGTCACATAACCTTAAACATTCAGGTTCAGTGAAGTGCTCATGACATCTCTCTCACACCATTACAACCATGCACTCATACTAGGTAGGTGCAGCACAGCATGTCAAGACATCACACTTGACATTTAACTAATCTAATATGACAAAAACTGAACATAACCAGTTATTGCAGAACAACATGTCAAGACATCCTACTTGACATTTCACAACCTGCAACTAATCTATTATGGCAAATACACATACAACATGTTAAAACACCTTCAGTGACATAAGAGCTAACATAAAGGTTTTAACAAAATTTAGCCAACATACATACTGCATAGCTGCAGAACTAACAATAAACCTCCCCACGATTCTGGTCATAAACCACGAACGGTTCTCAGTTTCTTATTTAATCAAGTCTTCTACTTGAAAAGGGTAACAAACCTCCCTCTGATTCTAGTCATAAGCCACGAACGGGTCTCAGTTTCTTATTTAATCAAGTCTTCCCCCAGAAAAGCGTAAAATTAACCTCCCCGCGATTCTAGTCATAAGCCACGAACAGGTCTTAGTTTCTTCTTTAAACAAGTGTTCCACTTGAAAAGGGTAAAATAAACCTCCCCGTGATTCTGGTCATAAGCTAACAACGGGTCTCGGTTTTTTCTTTAAACAAGTCTTCCACTTGAAAAGGGTAATAAACCTCCCCACGATTCTAGTCATAAGCCACAAACGGGTCTCAGTTTCTTATTTAATCAAGTCTTCTACTTGAAAAGCGTAAAATAAACCTCCCCACGATTCTAGCCATAAGCCACGAACGGGTCTTAGTTTCTTCTTTAAACAAGTCTTCCACTTGAAAAGGGTAAAATAAACCTCCACACGATTCTGGTCAAAAGCCAAGAACGGGTCTCAGTTTCTTATTTAATCAAGTCTTCCACTTGAAAAGGGTAATAAACCTCCCCACGATTCTAGTCATAAGCCAACAATGTGTATCAGTTTTTTCTTTAATCAAGTCTTCCACTCTTAAAGGGTAATAAAACTCCATACGATTCTGGTCATAAGCCACAAATGGGTCTCAGTTTCTTCTTTAATAAAGTATTCCACTTGAAAAAGGTAATAAACCTCCCCATGATTCTTGTCATAAGCCACGATTGGGTCTCAGTTTTTTCTTTAATCATGTCTTCCACTTGAAAAGGATAAAATAAATCTCCCCACGATTCTGGTCATAAGCCACGAACGGGTCTCAGTTTATTCTTTAATCAAGTATTCCACTTGCAAATGTGTCATACCCCAAATTTTGACCACTAAGATTTCCCATCATTGTGAAAACCATCATCACAATATGGATGAATCATTATGCCTCATCAGTTTCCCCAAAGATGGGTGAGCATTCACTACAATCAGAATTAGGGTTTCAAGCCCTCTTAGAGCTTTTAGACAAAGGATCAATCAAGAAATGACATGATCTTTAACTTGTCTAACCTCTCAAACATCCACAATGGATCAAGAGGACACCCACTTCAAGGATTAAGCACAAGGCTGCAACAGTCAAAGTGGATCAAGCCTCAAGATCGCCAGTGTCACCAAATTAGGGTTTTGGTCGACCAGGGCCTCCAGATGGAAATTTTCCTCTGGGCATGAGCCAATGCTCTAAAGCATAACTTGAATTACTCCATGGAACATCATGGACCCAATCATCAAGTCAATTTAGCCTCTGGGGATGCATTCATAAAAAATCAGGAATTAGGGTTTCTTGACCTAATTCACCCCTAAGTTGATTTTTGGGACAAAACACGAGCCAAGACCTCAAGGCATGATTTGAGGGTCTCTAACACACTACATTGATCCATTTGCAACAATGGATTGACCCAAGAAGCTTGAGCAACAAGTTTCAAGTTCATCAGAACCACAGTTAGGGTTTTGCGGGAAAAAGTCAACTGTGTCTTTGACTTTTGACCCATGCATGCTTCCAAACCTTGGGACATGATTCAATACACCCTATAACACCTATGAAGTTAATCCATCAAGTTTGATTTAGGTCAAGGACTTGATTTCATAGAGGATCGCACAGTTTGGAATTCTTCTAATAAAAAGTCAACTGTGCATAAAAGTCAACTTTGACTTTTTGAGATTTTTCGCAAATATGGTTCTTTGACCCTAAAATGATGTTAATGTGTGATTGGAATCATCATTGATCAAGAAAAATCAAGAAAAGTGGGATAACTTGTAAAAGGGGTAACCAAAAAAACTTAGAAATTTTTCTAAGTTATGGAATAAAGTGGCAAGGGTACCAACTTTGGAGGATCATAACTCCTAAACCACAAGGCCATTTATCCCCATTCAAAGCTGGATTTGTAGATCTCATGGCCCTCTACAAAAGCTTCAAACACAACTCATTCCAATTCCTCATGGATTTTAAGTTATGGAATGATCAAAATCACAAAAAGTGAAAATGTCACTTTTTTCCAACACTTAGTGAAATTTTCACTAAGTCAGAATCTGCCTTCACTTTTTTTCAAATGTAGGGGCATTTTTCACTTGGATCCAAAAGGTATCAAAACCAAATATGATCAAACAGTTGTTGTATTATATGAGGGCTTTCCAAAATGGCCAAGAACTCCATCTAAATCCACTTGAGCCATGAGATATCACAATGCCAATATGTCGTGCTGCAAACTGTCATGGCAAGGCAGATTTGGGAGTTTTGCTCGATTTGCTCAAATTTTGCAAAGGGCAAACAAATTTATCCTTCTGAACACCTCAAGGGGAGACCAAGGAGGGACAAACCCTGATCCATCAGCCTCCCAAGTCTTTGGAACCAAAAGTAGCACGCTAAACCTAGAAATGCCTAAAAGAAGGACAAGACTCTAATTTTGGATTGGAGCATTTAATGGATGCACCAAGGTGGCATGGATTGAGCCATTCCCAACTGAATTCAGTCAAGACTTATCCAAGACCAAGGGAACCAGCAGCCTGTGCCCTAACCTCTAGTCAATGGCTAGAGGAGACTTGGATTCTCATTGCTCAACATTGGCCAAACCTCAGCTGTAGTTGCCATTCACTATTGCAACCAAAACAAACTTGCTCTACTATAAATAGAGCTCAATTGTGTTCAGTTTGAGTACACCAAAGCACTACAACACTTGCTTTCCTCAAAATCTCTTTCTCTAGGCAAAAATACCTTCTTTAGCAAGGTAACTTCGAGTTTTTGAGTTAGAGATCAATTCCACCATAGCTCATGATCTAAACACATCTAATATGTCATATCTAAGCTGCCCAAACTCTCACAAGTGACCTGTAACACCAAAATCACAAAGTCACCTCTCAAAACCTCAAAATATGACTTTTGTGCATTTTTCAAGCCATGTCTTGATTCAGTCACTTTCCAAACCAGATAAAACCTCAAACACACTCCAAATATCATCCTTGAACTGTCCCAAATGGCGCCATACATCTGGAACACCATTTGAGAGAGTTGCTATTTTGGCCACTTTTGCCCCTTTTGCAAGAAAGAGCTCAAACTTGTTCCCGAGGTTTCCAGCTGATTCCAACCATCCTAAAAGCTTCTAAGAGATCATTTGAGGGTGTCCAAAGCATCTAATCATTTATGGAATAAGGTACTTGGCAGATTGCACAAAAGCTCCAAAAAGAGGTAAGCATCACAACTTAGATTCTTTGAATCATGCTTTCTTTTGATGTCCACTGATCATGCATCTCTTATACATGTTATATGTGTTGTGTTTGCACCAATTTATCATGTAATTCATGCTTGTACCAAGAGATGGCATAAAAAATGCAAATCATGGCTTATTTCAAAACCACTATCTGGTTTTTCAATAGGAGCATGATCTGAAAAAAAAAAACACCACCACCATTGGATTCCTTGGGAAATTCTAGGCAGGATAGACCTAAATTTTGTCCCAATCCATGGAGAAATGAGAAATTTATGGCCTTCACGTTTTCAACCAAAATCTTGCATTGCCTTGCCTTGGGCTAGGCCAAAAACAAGGCAAGCCTTGTATATTTGTGGTTGTATTTCAATCAACGGATGTATCACCACCCTAGTGGTAAGGCGCGCGTCCTATACACAAGAGGTCTGGGGTTCGAATCCCCCTCGCCCCAGATCCTCTTTTTGTTATTTTTTCACTTTTTATTGTTTTTCTTATTATTTTTTATGATTTGAAAAATTAATAACTCCCTCAATTTTAATTATTTTTTATTGGTTCTTTTTGCAAAAAAATCACAAAAATATTGAAATATTTTATTCCACAAAAAAATCAAATATTATTATTTAATATAATTAGTATTTTTGTGAAAAAATTCATTTTTAATTATTTTTAAACATTTAAAAGTGAATATTTATTTTGAAAATCAAAACCAAATGAGTTCCAAATCATCTTGTGATTAAAACCTCATTTTTCAAACCTTAAACAAAAATCACAAGTGGTTTATTCAAACTTATTAGGTATTTTTATCATTTTATTTGATTTTCTTTAAATATTTACTTTTAAAGGAAAACAAAATTAGGGTTTATTTGATTTTCACCCTCACAAAGCATTTTCAAACACTCATGGGCCTCTAGTAGAGTGTAAGACCCAACCCTTTGTAAATACACCACTTTTTGGGCCTCAGTCATTGTATAAGTCCCACTGTATTTTCAAAAGCAACGGTGCGATCGTCGCCTTTTTAAACAAAATCAACTGGGCCTCTCCTTGAGCTGTAAGCCCCATCACTTGTACAAAAACACCTTTGGGCCTCTAATAGAGTGTAAGACCCAATCCCCTTTTAACCAAAACCTTTTTGGGCCTCAGATATTGTATAAGTCCCTCCGCGTTAAAAGAAAATCTCGGCGCGATCGCCAGTTCAAAAATCAAATCATCTGGGCCTACCCTCGTGTTATAAGCCCCATTTCTTTTCTTTAAAACTCTTTGGGCCTCTTGAGAAAGTGTAAGACTCATCCCTTTGTACAGAAAACCTTTCTTTGGGCCTCAGTCACTTGTATAAGTCCCTGTACAAATTCAAAACAACAGTGCAATCACTGATAAAACCTTGGGCCTCTCCTTGAGCTGTAAGCCCCAACAATCTTTTTAAAGCACTTTCTCCTTTGATTTAGAATATAATATTGTTATCAAAGCTTTCTTTGTTGAACAACTAACAAAACAGCATGGAAGCTCTACAACCGAGTAAGTGTTTATCCGCTTTCATATATATATATATATATATATATATATATATATATATATATATATAACTGTATTGTGGGGCTGCTCACTGTAAGTCTTCTTTCACAAACTTTTATATACTTGTCAAATATCAAATGTGTAATACTAGTATAGTTATTTACAGTTTTCCCCGACAACTACGCTAGCACTAGGTAAAGCCTTGTTGGTCACTCTTAAATACAGTCAAAACTAGATCCCCATAGGATTACCAAACACAGTCTTCCCTCCTCTTGGGGTTAAACAATTTAGAGACTTGAAAGGCAGCATTCTCAGTGAACCCTTTCACAAACTGTCAATCTTAGACTTTGTCAAAGAAACTTTACTCCCCAGGGATGATCTTTTCTCGGTGAATGGCATCTCTTGAGTTTCTTCAAACCTCAAACTTTCATGAAATGATCTCTTCTCGGTGAATTGCATTTCTTGAACTTCTCTTGGTTTGGGACCCACAGGCTTCCTAAAAGCATCCCCGCCTCTTCTTGGGCGTGGTACAAGGACCCTTCGGCTTCTTAAAAGCTCTCATGCCTTCTCTTTGGCTTAGTACAAGGACCCAGAGACCTCTACAGGTATAGGAACAGAACCTAGTAATCAATTTGCTAGAGATGTCTTTCTGAGTCAAGTGTCAGACCAGTTAATGGGTTGACCATCATCCCTTAACATACCAGCCTTCTCTTGGGCATCATACAAAGATCATTCACTTATCTGAGAATTGATTTCTCAAAACACCAGTAGACTTGGACAGTCTCAATACCCTTTGGATTTCCCATTTCCTTAAAGAACAGGAAATAACCCTGATCCTCTGATCAATACCAAAGCACAACCTTACTTTAATCAGTCCCTTTATAAGAACTAATTTTCTCTTTTATCCAACATACCGGACCTGTCACTAAATTGAAACAGTACCAACTCATAGCCTCCTCTTAGGCTTTGTATAATGATTTTTTCCTCAGCAACGTTAGCCTCCTCTTGGGCTTTGTACAATGATTCTCTCCAGCAGAGCTAACCTTTTCACACTCTCTTGTGGAGTATAAAAGACTCTCTTGTTGAGTCAAACACCTTTTAGCCTCCATCTCGGGCTTCGTACGAGATACAAAACACTCTCTTGTTGAGTCAAACACTTTTAGCCTCCATCTCGGGCTTCGTACGAGATACAAAACACTCTCTTGTTGAGTATAAAAGACTCTCTTGTTGAGTCAAACACTTTCAGCCTCCATCTCGGGCTTCGTACGAGATACAAAACACTCTCTTGTTGAGTATAAAAGACTCTCTTGTTGAGTCAAACACTTTCAGCCTCCATCTCAGGCTTCGTACGAGATACAAAACACTCTCTTGTTGAGTATAAAAGACTCTCTTGTTGAATCAAACACTTTCAGCCTCCATCTCGGGCTTCGTACGAGATACAAAACACTCTCTTGTTGAGTATAAAAGACTCTCTTGTTGAGTCAAACACTTTCAGCCTTCATCTCGGGCTTCGTACGAGATACAAAATACTCTCTTGTTGAGTATAAAAGACCCTCTTGTTAGGTCACAAACCTTTTAGCCTCCGTCTTGGGCTTCGTACAAGACACCTAAAACCACCCTCTTGTTGGGCCAATAGCCTCCTCTTAGGATTTGTATAAGGAAAACCCCGGTTGAGTCAATCAACCTTTTAGCATCAAACTTGTGCCTTGCTCACAGCATACAAACATCAACAACTCCTCTTTAGAGATGACAAATTCTCTCTCATCCAAAACCCTTTAGCTTCACATCTTGGGCTTTGAACAAGATACAAATAGACCCTTCAGCTTCACATCTTGGGCTTTGAACAAGATACATATACTCCCTTTAGCTTCACGTCTTGGGCTTTGAACAAGACACCAAAACATCACCTTTTTCCTCCCATAAAATAGGAGGAACTACGATCGCTCTGATTTCCCTGTTTCATCAAACGGGAATACGTAGGCATAAGTTTGAAAAAAAATCTTAGCGAGCACACTAATCAAAAAACCCAAAATCCAGTACCTTCATATATCAATAAAAAACATTCGACTGAATCCCTTACCAAAAAACCTCGCAAATAGCCCAGACATTCTAATCTTACCAAAATAACCGAAGAGGGGCCCACATCTTAATAGCATATGTAAACCAACAGTTTTGACTGTTTAAACTCAGTTTGCAAGCAGGGTTAATTGGAGACATCTATTTCCCTTCCTTAATCAGCTCAATAGGATAAAAAATGAATCAAACTGTAGTACCCAAGCGATCGTGACTCAGGACCACAAAATCTTGCTACAAAATGGTAATAAACCCCCCCCCCCCCAGGATTCTGGTCATAAGCCAATAGCGGGTCTCAGTTTTTTCTTTAATCCAGTCTTCCACTCGAAAATGGTAAAATTAACCTCCCTACGATTCTGGTCATAATCCACGAAGGGGACTAAGTTTCTTCTTTAATCAAGTCTTCCACTTAAAAAGGGTAATAAACCTCCCCAGGATTCTAGTCATAAGCCTCGAACGGGTCTCAGTTTCTTATTTAATCAAGTCTTCCACTAGAAAAGCGTAAAATAAACCTCACCACGATTCTAGTCATAAGCCCCGAACGGGTCTTAGTTTCTTCTTTAAACTAGTCTTCCACTTGAAAAGGGTAAAATAAACCACCCCACGATTCATGTCATAAGCCAACAACGGGTCTTTGTTTTTTCTTTAATCAAGTCTTCCACTTGAAAAGGGTAATAAACCTCCCCACGATTCTGAACATAAGCCACGAATGGGTCTCAATTTCTTATTTAATCAAGTTTTCCACTTGAAAAGAGTAATAAATCCCCACACGATTCTGGTCATAAGCCACGAATGGGTCTCAGTTTCTTCTTTAATAAAGTCTTCCACTTGAAAAGGGTAATAATAAACCACCCCACGATTATGATCATAAGCCACGAACGAGTCTCCGTTTTTTCTTTAATCAAGTCTTCCACTTGAAAAGGATAATAAGCCTCCCCATAATTCTAGTCATAAGCCACGAATGAGTCTCAGTTTCTTTGTTAATCAAGTCTTCCGCTTGAAAAGAGAAATAAACCTGCCTACGATTCTGGTCATAAGCCATGAACGAGTCTCAGTTTCTTCTTTAATCAAGTCTTCTACTTGAAAAGGGTAATATACCTCCCTAGGATTCTATTCATAAGCCACGAACGGGTCTCAGTTTCTTATTTAATCAAATCTTCTACTTGAAAAGAGTAATAACCCCCCTCCCCACGATTCTCGTCATAAACCACGAATGAGTCTCAGTTTCTCCTTTAATCAAGTCTTCCACTTGAAAAGGGTAATAAACTACCCCACGATTCTGATCATAAGCCACGAACGAGTCTCCGTTCCTTTTTAAATCAAGTCTTCCACTTGAAAAGGGTAATAAGCCTCCCCACAATTCTAGTCATAAGCCACGAACGAGTCTCAGTTTCTTCTTTAATCAAGTATTCCACTTGAAATGAGAAATAAACCTCCCCACGATTCTGGTCATAAGCCATGAACGAGTCTCAATTTCTTCTTTAATCAAGTCTTCCACTTGAAAAGGGTAATAAACCTCCCTACGATTCTAGTCATGAGCTACGATAGGGTCTCAGTTTCTTATTTAATCAAGTCTTCCACCAGAAAAACGTAAAATAAACCTCCCCACGATTCTAGTCATAAGCCACGAACGGGTCTTAGTTTCTTTTTTAAACAAGTCTTCCACTTGAAAAGGGTAAAACAAACCTCCCCATGATTCTGGTCATAAGACAACAACGGGTCTCAGTTTTTTCTTTAATCAAGTCTTCAACTTGAAAAGGGTAATAAGCCTCCCCACGATTCTGATCATAAGCCACAAACGGGTCTCAGTTTCTTATTTAATCAAGTCGTCCACTTGAAAAGAGTAATAAACCTCCCCACAATTCTGGTCATAAGCCACGAACGGGTCTCAGTTTCTTCTTAAATCAAGTTTTCCACTTGAAAAGGGTAATAAACCACCCCACGATTCTGGTCATAGGCCACTAACGGGTCTCCGTTTTTTCTTTAATTAAGTCTTCCAATCTAAAAGGGTAATACAACTCCCTACGATTCTGGTCATAAGCCACGAATGGCTCTCAGTTTCTTCTTTAATCAAATATTCCACTTGAAAAAGGTAATAAACCTCCCTATGATTCTTGTCATAAGCCACGATTGGGTCTCAGTTTTTTCTTTAATCATGTCTTCCACTTGAAAAAGATAAAATAAACCTCCCCACGATTCTGTCATAAGCCACGAACAAGTCTCAGTTTCTTCTTTAATCAAGTGTTCCAGTTACAAATGGAAATAAACCCCCCCAGGATTCTGGTCATAAGCCAACAGTGGGTCTCAGTTTTTTCGTTAATCAAGTCTTCCACTCAAAAAGGGTAAAATAAACCTCCCCTTGATTCTGGTCATAATCTATGAACGAGTCTCAGTTTTTTTTAATCAATTCTTCCACTGAAAAGGGTAATAAACCTCCCCACGATTCTAGTCATAAGCCACGAACGGGTCTTAGTTTCTTCTTTAAACAAGTCTTCCACTTGAAAAGAGGAAAATAAACCTCCCCACGATTCTGGTCTTAAGCCAACAACGTGTGTCAGGTTTTTCTTTAATCAAGTCTTCCACATGAATAGGGTATTAAACTTCCCCAGGATTCTGGTCATAAGCCACGCACGAGTCTCAGTTTCTTCTTTAATCAAGTCTTCCACTTGAAAAGAGTAATAAACCTCCCCACAAATCTGGTCATAAGCCACGAACGGTTCTTAGTTTCTTCTTTAATCATGTCTTCCACTTGAAAAGGGTAATAAACCATCCCACGATTATAGTCATAAGCCAGGAACGGGTCTCAATTTCTTCTTCAATCATGTCATCAACTTGAAAAGGATGAAATAAACCTCCCTATGATTCTGGTCATAAGCCACGAACGGATCTCAGTTTCTCTTTAAATCAAGTATTCCACTTGCCAATGGTAATAAACCCCCTCAGGATTCTGGTCATAAGCCAACAGGGGGTCTTAGTTTTTACTTTAATCAAGTCTTCCACTCGAAAAGGCTAAAATAAACTTCCCCACAATTCTAGTCATAAACCATGAACGGGTCTCAGTTTTTTCTTTAATCAAGTCTTCCACTGAAAAGGGTAATGAACCTCCCCACGATTCTGGTTATAAGCCAACAACGGGTCACAGTTTCTTCTTTAATCTAGTCTTCCACTTGAGAAGAGTAATAAACCTCCCCACGATTTTGGTCATGAACGGGTCTCAGTTTCTTCTTTAATCAAGTCTTCCACTTGAAAAGGGTAATAAACCACCCCATGGTTCTAGTCATAAGCCACTAACGAGTCTCAGTTTCTTATTTAATCAAGTATTCCACTTGAAAAGCGTAAAATAGACCTCCCCACGATTCAAGTCATAAGCCACGAACGGGTCTTAGTTTCTTCTTTAAACAAGTCTTTCACTTGAAAATGGTAAAACAAACCTCCCCAAGATTCTTGTCATAAGCTACGAACAGGTCTCAGTTTCTTCTTTAATCAAGTTTTCCACTTGAAAAGGGTAATAATTCACCCCACGATTCTAGTCATAAGCCAACAATGTGTCTCAGTTTTTTCTTTAATCAAGTTTTCCACTCTAAAAGGGTAATAAAACTCCCTACGATTCTGGAAATAAGCCACAAATGGGTCTCAATTTCTTCTTTAATCATGTATTCCACTTGAAAAGGGTAATAAACCTCTCCATGATTCTTCTCATAAGCCACGACTGGGTCCCAGTTTCTTCATTAATCATGTCTTCCACTTGAAAAGGATGAAATAAACCTCCCCAAGATTCTGGTCATAAGCCACGAACGGGTCTCAGTTTCTTCTTTAATCAAGTATTCCACTTGCCAATGGTAATAAACCCCCTCAGGATTCTGGTCATAAGCCAACAACGGGTCTAAGTTTTTTGTTTAATCAAGTCTTCCACTCGAAAAGGGTAAAATAAACCTCCCCACGATTCTAGTCATAATCCATGAACGGGTCTCAGTTTTAATCAAGTCTTCCACTGAAAATGGTAATAAACCTCCCCACGATTCTGGTCATAAGCCAACAACGGGTCTCAGTTTCTTCTTTAATCAAGTCTTCCACTTGAATAGAGTAATAGACCTCCCCACGATTCATGTCATAAGCCTCGAACGGGTCTCAGACTCTTCTTTAATCAAGTCTTCCACTTGAAAAGAGTAATAAACCACCCCACGATTCTGGTCATAAGCCACTAACGGGTCTCAGTTTCTTCTTTAATCAAGTCTTCCACTTGAAAAAGGTAATAAACCACCCCACAATTCTGGTCATAAGCCACTAACGGGTCTCAATTTCATATTTAATCAAGTTTTCCACTTGAAAAGCGTAAAATAAACCTCCCCACAATTCTAGTCATAAGCCACGAACGGGTCTTAGTTTCTTCTTTAAACAAGTCTTCCACTTGAAAAGGGTAAAATAAACCTCCCCACTATTCTGGTGTTAAGCCACGAACGGGTCTTAATTTCTTCTTTAATCAAGTCTTCCACTGTAAAAGGGTAATAAACCTCCCCGCGATTCTAGTCATAAGCCAACAACGTGTATACATTTTTTCTTTAATTGAGTCTTCCACTCTAAAAGGGTAATAAAACTCCCTACGATTCTGGTCATAAGCCACGAATGGGTCTCAGTTTCTTCTTTTATCAAGTATTCCAGTTGAGAATGGTAATAAACCTCCCCATGATTCTTGTCATAAGCCACGATTGGGTCTTAGTTTTTTCTTTAATCATGTCTTCCACTTGAAAAATATAAAATAAACCTCCCCACGATTCTGTTATAAGCCACGAACGGGTCTCAGTTTCTTCTTTAATCAAGTCTTCCACTTGAAAAGGGTAATAAACCACCCCATGATTCTAGTCATAAGCCACTAACGGGTCTCAGTTTCTTATTTAATCAAGTATTCCACTTGAAAAGTGTAAAATAGACCTCCCCACGATTCTAGTCATAAGCCACGAACGGGTCTTAGTTTCTTCTTTAAACAAGTCTTTCACTTGAAAATGATAAAACAAACCTCCCCAAGATTCTTGTCATAAGCTACGAACAGGTCTCAGTTTCTTATTTAATTAAGTTTTCCACTTGAAAAGGGTAATAATTCACCCCACGATTCTAGTCATAAGCCAACAATGTGTCACAGTTTTTTCTTTAATCAAGTTTTCCACTCTAAAAGGGTAATAAAACTCCCGACGATTCTGGAAATAAGCCAGAAATGGGTCTCAATTTCTTCTTTAATCATGTATTCCACTTGAAAAGGGTAATAAACCTCTCCATGATTCTTCTCATAAGCCACGACTGGGTCCCAGTTTCTTCTTTAATCATGTCTTCCACTTGAAAAGGATGAAATAAACCTCCCCAAGATTCTGGTCATAAGCCACGAACGGGTCTCAGTTTCTTCTTTAATCAAGTATTCCACTTGCCAATGGTAATAAACCCCCTCAGGATTCTGGTCATAAGCCAACAACGGGTCTAAGTTTTTTGTTTAATCAAGTCTTCCACTCGAAAAGGGTAAAATAAACCTCCCCACGATTCTAGTCATAATCCATGAACGGGTCTCAGTTTTAATCAAGTCTTCCACTGAAAATGGTAATAAACCTCCCCACGATTCTGGTCATAAGCCAACAACGGGTCTCAGTTTCTTCTTTAATCAAGTCTTCCACTTGAATAGAGTAATAGACCTCCCCACGATTCTTGTCATAAGCCTCGAACGGGTCTCAGACTCTTCTTTAATCAAGTCTTCCACTTGAAAAGAGTAATAAACCACCCCACGATTCTGGTCATAAGCCACTAACGGGTCTCAGTTTCTTCTTTAATCAAGTCTTCCACTTGAAAAAGGTAATAAACCACCCCACAATTCTGGTCATAAGCCACTAACGGGTCTCAATTTCATATTTAATCAAGTTTTCCACTTGAAAAGCGTAAAATAAACCTCCCCACAATTCTAGTCATAAGCCACGAACGGGTCTTAGTTTCTTCTTTAAACAAGTCTTCCACTTGAAAAGGGTAAAATAAACCTCCCCACTATTCTGGTCTTAAGCCACGAACGGGTCTTAATTTCTTCTTTAATCAAGTCTTCCACTGTAAAAGGGTAATAAACCTCCCCGCGATTCTAGTCATAAGCCAACAACGTGTATACATTTTTTCTTTAATTAAGTCTTCCACTCTAAAAGGGTAATAAAACTCCCTACGATTCTGGTCATAAGCCACGAATGGGTCTCAGTTTCTTCTTTTATCAAGTATTCCAGTTGAAAATGGTAATAAACCTCCCCATGATTCTTGTCATAAGCCACGATTGGGTCTTAGTTTTTTCTTTAATCATGTCTTCCACTTGAAAAATATAAAATAAACCTCCCCACGATTCTGTTATAAGCCACGAACGGGTCTCAGTTTCTTCTTTAATCAAGTCTTCCACTTGAAAAGGGTAATAAACCACCCCATGATTCTAGTCATAAGCCACTAACGGGTCTCAGTTTCTTATTTAATCAAGTATTCCACTTGAAAAGTGTAAAATAGACCTCCCCACGATTCTAGTCATAAACCACGAACGGGTCTTAGTTTCTTCTTTAAACAAGTCTTTCACTTGAAAATGGTAAAACAAACCTCCCCAAGATTCTTGTCATAAGCTACGAACAGGTCTCAGTTTCTTATTTAATTAAGTTTTCCACTTGAAAAGGGTAATAATTCACCCCACGATTCTAGTCATAAGCCAACAATGTGTCTCAATTTTTTCTTTAATCAAGTTTTCCACTCTAAAAGGGTAATAAAACTCCCTACGATTCTGGAAATAAGCCACAAATGGGTCTCAATTTCTTCTTTAATCATGTATTCCACTTGAAAAGGGTAATAAACCTCTCCATGATTCTTCTCATAAGCCACGACTAGGTCCCAGTTTCTTCTTTAATCATGTCTTCCACTTGAAAAGGATGAAATAAACCTCCCCAAGATTCTGGTCATAAGCCACGAACGGGTCTAAGTTTCTTCTTTAATCAAGTATTCCACTTGCCAATGGTAATAAACCCCCTCAGGATTCTGGTCATAAGCCAACAGCGGGCCTTAGTTTTTTGTTTAATCAAGTCTTCCACTCGAAAAGGGTAAAATAAACCTCCCCACGATTCTAGTCATAATCCATGAACGGGTCTCAGTTTTAATCAAGTCTTCCACTGAAAATGGTAATAAACCTCCCCACGATTCTGGTCATAAGCTAACAACGGGTCTCAGTTTCTTCTTTAATCAAGTCTTCCACTTGAATAGAGTAATAGACCTCCCCACGATTCTTGTCATAAGCCTCGAACGGGTCTCAGACTCTTCTTTAATCAAGTCTTACACTTGAAAAGGGTAATAAACCACCCCACGATTCTGGTCATAAGCCACTAACGGGTCTCAGTTTCTTCTATAATCAAGTCTTCCACTTGAAAAAGGTAATAAACCACCCCACAATTCTGGTCATAAGCCACTAACGGGTCTCAATTTCATATTTAATCAAGTCTTCCACTTGAAAAGCGTAAAATAAACCTCCCCACAATTCTAGTCATAAGCCACGAACGGGTCTTAGTTTCTTCTTTAAACAAGTCTTCCACTTGAAAAGGGTAAAATAAACCTCCCCACTATTCTGGTCTTAAGCCACGAACGGGTCTTAATTTCTTCTTTAATCAAGTCTTCCACTGTAAAAGGGTAATAAACCTCCCCGCGATTCTAGTCATAAGCCAACAACGTGTATACATTTTTTCTTTAATTAAGTCTTCCACTCTAAAAGGGTAATAAAACTCCCTACGATTCTGGTCATAAGCCACAAATGGGTCTCAGTTTCTTCTTTTATTAAGTATTCCAGTTGAAAATGGTAATAAACCTCCCCATGATTCTTGTCATAAGCCACGATTGGGTCTTAGTTTTTTCTTTAATCATGTCTTCCACTTGAAAAAGATAAAATAAACCTCCCCACGATTCTGTTATAAGCCACGAATGGGTCTCAGTTTCTTCTTTAATCAAGTCTTCCACTTGAAAAGGGTAATAAACCACCCCATGATTCTAGTCATAAGCCACTAACGGGTCTCAGTTTCTTATTTAATCAAGTATTCCACTTGAAAAGCCTAAAATATACCTCCCCACGATTCTAGTCATAAGCCACAAATGGGTCTTAGTTTCTTCTTTAAACAAGTCTTTCCTTTGAAAAGGGTAAAACAAACCTCCCCAAGATTCTTGTCATAAGCTACGAACAGGTCTCAGTTTCTTCTTTAATCAAGTTTTCCACTTGAAAAGGGTAATAATTCACCCCACGATTCTAGTCATAAGCCAACAATGTGTCTCAGTTTTTTCTTTAATCAAGTTTTCCACTCTAAAAGGGTAATAAAACTCCCTACGATTCTGGAAATAAGCCATAAATGGGTCTCAATTTCTTCTTTAATCATGTATTCCACTTGAAAAGGGTAATAAACCTCTCCATGATTCTTCACATAAGCCACGACTGGGTCCCAGTTTCTTCTTTAATCATGTCTTCCACTTGAAAAGGATGAAATAAACCTCCCCAAGATTCTGGTCATAAACCACGAACGGGTCTCAGTTTCTTCTTTAATCAAGTATTCCACTTGCCAATGGTAATAAACCCCCTCAGGATTCTGGTCATAAGCCAACAGCGGGTCTAAGTTTTTTGTTTAATCAAGTCTTCCACTCGAAAAGGGTAAAATAAACTTCCCCACGATTCTAGTCATAATCCATGAACGGGTCTCAGTTTTAATCAAGTCTTCCACTGAAAATGGTAATAAACCTCCCCACGATTCTGGTCATAAGCCAACAACGGGTCTCAGTTTCTTCTTTAATCAAGTCTTCCACTTGAATAGAGTAATAGACCTCCCCACGATTCTTGTCATAAGCCTCGAACGGGTCTCAGACTCTTCTTTAATCAAGTCTTCCACTTGAAAAGAGTAATAAACCACCCCACGATTCTGGTCATAAGCCACTAACGGGTCTCAGTTTCTTCTTTAATCAAGTCTTCCACTTGAAAAAGGTAATAAACCACCCCACAATTCTGGTCATAAGCCACTAACGGGTCTCAATTTCATATTTAATCAAGTCTTCCACTTGAAAAGCGTAAAATAAACCTCCCCACAATTCTAGTCATAAGCCACGAACGGGTCTTAGTTTCTTCTTTAAACAAGTCTTCCACTTGAAAAGGGTAAAATAAACCTCCCCACTATTTTGGTCTTAAGCCACGAACGGGTCTTAATTTCTTCTTTAATCAAGTCTTCCACTGTAAAAGGGTAATAAACCTCCCCGCGATTCTAGTCATAAGCCAAAAACGTGTATACATTTTTTTCTTTAATTAAGTCTTCCACTCTAAAAGGGTAATAAAACTCCCTACGATTCTGGTCATAAGCCACAAATGGGTCTCAGTTTCTTCTTTTATCAAGTATTCCAGTTGAAAATGGTAATAAACCTCCCCATGATTCTTGTCATAAGCCACGATTGGGTCTTAGTTTTTTCTTTAATCATGTCTTCCACTTGAAAAATATAAAATAAACCTCCCCACGATTCTGTTATAAGCCACGAACGGGTCTCAGTTTCTTCTTTAATCAAGTCTTCCACTTGAAAAGGGTAATAAACCACCCCATGATTCTAGTCATAAGCCACTAACGGGTCTCAGTTTCTTATTTAATCAAGTATTCCACTTGAAAAGTGTAAAATAGACCTCCCCACGATTCTAGTCATAAGCCACGAACGGGTCTTAGTTTCTTCTTTAAACAAGTCTTTCACTTGAAAATGGTAAAACAAACCTCCCCAAGATTCTTGTCATAAGCTACGAACAGGTCTCAGTTTCTTATTTAATTAAGTTTTCCACTTGAAAAGGGTAATAATTCACCCCACGATTCTAGTCATAAGCCAACAATGTGTCTCAATTTTTTCTTTAATCAAGTTTTCCACTCTAAAAGGGTAATAAAACTCCCTACGATTCTGGAAATAAGCCACAAATGGGTCTCAATTTCTTCTTTAATCATGTATTCCACTTGAAAAGGGTAATAAACCTCTCCATGATTCTTCTCATAAGCCACGACTGGGTCCCAGTTTCTTCTTTAATCATGTCTTCCACTTGAAAAGGATGAAATAAACCTCCCCAAGATTCTGGTCATAAGCCACGAACGGGTCTAAGTTTCTTCTTTAATCAAGTATTCCACTTGCCAATGGTAATAAACCCCCTCAGGATTCTGGTCATAAGCCAACAGCGGGCCTTAGTTTTTTGTTTAATCAAGTCTTCCACTCGAAAAGGGTAAAATAAACCTCCCCACGATTCTAGTCATAATCCATGAACGGGTCTCAGTTTTAATCAAGTCTTCCACTGAAAATGGTAATAAACCTCCCCACGATTCTGGTCATAAGCTAACAACGGGTCTCAGTTTCTTCTTTAATCAAGTCTTCCACTTGAATAGAGTAATAGACCTCCCCACGATTCTTGTCATAAGCCTCGAACGGGTCTCAGACTCTTCTTTAATCAAGTCTTACACTTGAAAAGGGTAATAAACCACCCCACGATTCTGGTCATAAGCCACTAACGGGTCTCAGTTTCTTCTATAATCAAGTCTTCCACTTGAAAAAGGTAATAAACCACCCCACAATTCTGGTCATAAGCCACTAACGGGTCTCAATTTCATATTTAATCAAGTCTTCCACTTGAAAAGCGTAAAATAAACCTCCCCACAATTCTAGTCATAAGCCACGAACGGGTCTTAGTTTCTTCTTTAAACAAGTCTTCCACTTGAAAAGGGTAAAATAAACCTCCCCACTATTCTGGTCTTAAGCCACGAACGGGTCTTAATTTCTTCTTTAATCAAGTCTTCCACTGTAAAAGGGTAATAAACCTCCCCGCGATTCTAGTCATAAGCCAACAACGTGTATACATTTTTTCTTTAATTAAGTATTCCACTCTAAAAGGGTAATAAAACTCCCTACGATTCTGGTCATAAGCCACGAATGGGTCTCAGTTTCTTCTTTTATCAAGTATTCCAGTTGAAAATGGTAATAAACCTCCCCATGATTCTTGTCATAAGCCACGATTGGGTCTTAGTTTTTTCTTTAATCATGTCTTCCACTTGAAAAAGATAAAATAAACCTCCCCACAATTCTGTTATAAGCCACGAATGGGTCTCAGTTTCTTCTTTAATCAAGTCTTCCACTTGAAAAGGGTAATAAACCACCCATGATTCTAGTCATAAGCCACTAACGGGTCTCAGTTTCTTATTTAATCAAGTACTCCACTTGAAAAGCCTAAAATAGACCTCCCCACGATTCTAGTCATAAGCCACAAATTGGCGTTAGTTTCTTCTTTAAACAAGTCTTTCACTTGAAAAGGGTAAAACAAACCTCCCCAAGATTCTTGTCATAAGCTACGAACAGGTCTCAGTTTCTTCTTTAATCAAGTTTTCCACTTGAAAAGGGTAATAATTCACCCCACGATTCTAGTCATAAGCCAACAATGTGTCTCAATTTTTTCTTTAATCAAGTTTTCCACTCTAAAAGGGTAATAAAACTCCCTACGATTCTGGAAATAAGCCACAAATGGGTCTCAATTTCTTCTTTAATCATGTATTCCACTTGAAAAGGGTAATAAACCTCTCCATGATTCTTCTCATAAGCCACGACTGGGTCCCAGTTTCTTCTTTAATCATGTCTTCCACTTGAAAAGGATGAAATAAACCTCCCCAAGATTCTTGTCATAAGCCACGAACGGGTCTCAGTTTCTTCTTTAATCAAGTATTCCACTTGCCAATGGTAATAAACCCCCTCAGGATTCTGGTCATAAGCCAACAGCGGGTCTTAGTTTTTTGGTTAATCAAGTCTTCCACTCGAAAAGGGTAAAATAAACCTCCCCACGATTCTAGTCATAATCCATGAACGGGTCTCAGTTTTAATCAAGTCTTCCACGGAAAATGGTAATAAACCTCCCCACGATTCTGGTCATAAGCCAACAACGGGTCTCAGTTTCTTCTTTAATCAAGTCTTCCACTTGAATAGAGTAATAGACCTCCCCACGATTCTTGTCATAAGCCTCGAACGGGTCTCAGACTCTTCTTTAATCAAGTCTTCCACTTTAAAAGGGTAATAAACCACCCCACGATTCTGGTCATAAGCCACTAACGGGTCTCAGTTTCTTCTTTAATCGAGTCTTCCACTTGAAAAAGGTAATAAACCACCCCACAATTCTGGTCATAAGCCACTAACGGGTCTCAATTTCATAGTTAATCAAGTCTTCCACTTGAAAAGCGTAAAATAAACCTCCCCACAATTCTAGTCATAAGCCACGAACGGGTCTTAGTTTCTTCTTTAAACAAGTCTTCCACTTGAAAAGGGTAAAATAAACCTCCCCACTATTCTGGTCTTAAGCCACGAACGGGTCTTAATTTCTTCTTTAATCAAGTTTTCCACTGTAAAAGGGTAATAAACCTCCCCGCGATTCTAGTCATAAGCCAACAACGTGTATACATTTTTTCTTTAATTAAGTCTTCCACTCTAAAAGGGTAATAAAACTCCCTATGATTCTGGTCATAAGCCACGAATGGGTCTCAGTTTCTTCTTTTATCAAGTATTCCAGTTGAAAATGTTAATAAACCTCCCCGTGATTCTTGTCATAAGCCACGATTGGGTCTTAGTTTTTTCTTTAATCATGTCTTCCACTTGAAAAAGATAAAATAAACCTCCCCACGATTCTGTTATAAGCCACGAACGGGTCTCAGTTTCTTCTTTAATCAAGTCTTCCACTTGAAAAGGGTAATAAACCACCCCATGATTCTAGTCATAAGCCACTAACGGGTCTCAGTTTCTTATTTAATCAAGTATTCCACTTGAAAAGCGTAAAATAGACCTCCCACGATTCTAGTCATAAGCCACGAATAGGTCTTAGTTTCTTCTTTAAACAAGTTTTTCACTTGAAAAGGGTAAAACAAACCTCCCCAAGATTCTTGTCATAAGCTACGAACAGGTCTCAGTTTCTTCTTTAATCAAGTTTTCCACTTGAAAAGGGTAATAATTCACCCCGCGATTCTAGTCATAAGCCAACAATGTGTCTCAGTTTTTTCTTTAATCAAGTTTTCCACTCTAAAAGGGTAATAAAACTCCCTACGATTATGGAAATAAGCCACAAATGGGTCTCAATTTCTTCTTTAATCATGTATTCCACTTGAAAAGGGTAATAAACCTCTCCGTGATTCTTCTCATAAGCCACGACTGGGGCCCAGTTGCTTCTTTAATCTTGTCTTCCACTTGAAAAGGATGAAATAAACCTCCCCAAGATTCTGGTCATAAGCCACGAACGGGTCTCAGTTTCTTATTTAATCAAGTATTCCACTTGCCAATGGTAATAAACCCCCTCAGGATTCTGGTCATAAGCCAACAGCGGGTCTTAGTTTTTGGTTTAATCAAGTCTTCCACTCGAAAAGGGTAAAATAAACCTCCCCACGATTCTAGTCATAATCCATGAACGGGTCTCAGTTTTAATCAAGTCTTCCACTGAAAATAGTAATAAACCCCCCCACGATTCTGGTCATAAGCCAACAACGGGTCTCAGTTTCTTCTTTAATCAAGTCTTCCACTTGAATAGAGTAATAGACCTCCCCACGATTCTTGTCATAAGCCTCGAACGAGTCTCAGTTTCTTCTTTAATCAAGTCTTCCACTTGAAAAGGGTAATAAACCACCCCACGATTCTGGTCATAAGCCACTAACGGGTCTCAGTTTCTTCTTTAATCAAGTCTTCCACTAGAAAAAGGTAATAAACCACCCCACAATTCTGGTCATAAGCCACTAACGGGTCTCAATTTCATATTTTATCAAGTCTTCCACTTGAAAAACGTAAAATAAACCTCCCCACAATTCTAGTCATAAGCCACGAACGGGTCTTACTTTCTTCTTTAAACAAGTCTTCCACTTGAAAAGGGTAAAATAAACCTCCCCACTATTCTGGTCTTAAGCCACGAACGGGTCTTAATTTCTTCTTTAATCAAGTCTTCCACTGTAAAAGGGTAATAAACCTCCCCGCAATTCTAGTCATAAGCCAACAACGTGTATCAATTTTTTCTTTAATTAAGTCTTCCACTCTAAAAGGGTAATAAAACTCCCTACGATTCTGGTCATAAGCCACGAATGGGTCTCAGTTTCTTCTTTTTTCAAGTATTCCAGTTGAAAATGGTAATAAACCTCCCCATGATTCTTGTCATAAGCCACGATTGGGTCTTAGTTTTTTCTTTAATCATGTCTTCCACTTGAAAAAGATAAAATAAACCTCCCCATGATTCTGTCATAAGCCACGAACGGGTCTCCGTTTCTTCTTTAATCAAGTATTCTGTTACAGATTGTAATAAACCCCCCAGGATTCTGGTCATAAGCCAAAAGCGGATCTCAGTTTTTTCTTTAATCAAGGCTTCCACTAAAAAAGGGTAAAATAAACCTCCCCAGGATTCTGGTCATAATCCATGAGCGAGTCTCAGTTTTTTCTTTAATCAAGTCTTCAACTGAAAAGGGAAATAAACCTCCCCACGATTCTGGTCATAAGCCACGAACGGGTCTTAGTTTCTGCTTTAAACAAGTCTTCCACTTGAAAAGAGTAAAATAAACCTCCCCACGATTCTGGTCATAAGCCAACAACGTGTGTCAGTTTTTTCTTTAATCAAGTCTTCCACACGAATAGGGTATTAAACCTCCCCACGAATCTGGTCATACGCCACTAACGAGTCTTAGTTTATTCTTCAATCATGTCTTCCACTTAAAAAGGGTAATAAACCATCCCACGATTATAGTCATAAGCCACGAACGTGTCTTAATTTCTTCTTTAATCATGTCTTCCACTTGAAAAGGATGAAATAAACCTCCCCACGATTCTGGTCATAACCCAGGAACGGGTCTCAGTTTCTTCTTTAATCAAGTATTCCACTTGCCAATGGTAATAACCCCCCCCCCAGGAATCTGGTCATATGCCAACAGCGGTTCTCAATTTTTTTTAATTAAGTCTTCCACTCGAAAAGGGTAATAAACCTCCCCGTGGTTCTAGTTATAAGCCCCGAAAGGGTCTCAATTTCTTCTTTAATCAAGTATTCCACTTGAAATGGGTAATAAACCTCCCCTTAATTCTGGTTATAAACCACAAACGAGACTCAGTTTCTTATTTAATCAAGTCTTCCACTTGAGAATGGTAAAATTAACCTCCCCACGATTCTGGTCATAAGCCATGAACGGGTCTCAGTTTTTTCTTTAATCAAGTCTTCCACTCGAAAAGGGTAAAAAACCTCCCCTCGATTCTGGTCATACGCCAACAATGGGTCTCAGTTTCTTCTTTAATCAAGTCTTTCACTTAAAAAGGGTAATAAACCCCTCCATGATTCTGGTCATAAGCCACGAATGGGTCTCAACTTCTTCTTTAATCAAGTCTTCCACTTAAAAAGGGTAATAAACCTCCCCACGATTCTGGTCATAAGCCATGAACGGGTCACAGTTTCTACTTTAATCATGTATTCCACTTGAAAATGGTAAAACAAACCTCCCCACAATTATATTCATAAGCCAATAATGGGTCTTAATTTCCTATTTTATCAGATCTTCCACTTGAAAAGTGTAAAATAAAACTCCCCACGATTCTATTCATAAGCCACGAACGAGTCTCAATTTCTTGTTTAATAAAGTCTTCCACTTGAAAATGGTAAAATGAAACTCCCCACGATTCTGTTCATAAGCCACAAATGGGTCTAAGTTTGTTCTTTAATCACGTCATCCACTAGAAAAGGATAATAGAGTTACCCATGATTCTGGTCATAAGCCAACAACGGGTCTATATGTTTTCTTTAATCAAGTCTTCCACTAAAAAAGGGTAATCTACCTCCCCACGATTCTGGTCATAAGCCACGAACGAGTCTCAGTTTCTTCTTTAATCAAGAATTCCACTTGAAAAGGGTAATAAACCTCCCAACGATTCTTATCATAAGCCACAAACGGGTCTCAGTTTCTTCTTTAATAAAGTCTTCCACGTGAAAAGGGTAATATAAACCTCCACAAGGTTCTGGTCATAAGCCACAAACGAGTCTCAGTTTCTTCTTTAATCAAGTATTCCACTTGAAAAGGGTAATAAACCCCCCGATGATTCTGGTCATAAGCCAACAACGGGTCTCAGTGTTCTCTTTAATCAAGTATTCCACTTGAAATGGGTAATAAACCTCCCCATGATTCTAGTTATAAGCCACGAAATTGTCTTAATTTATTCTTTAATCAAGTCTTCCACTTGAAAATGGTAAAATTAACCTCCCCACGATTCTGGTCATAAGCCATGAACGGGTCTCAGTTTTTTCTTTAATCAAGTCTTCCACTCGAAAAGGGTAAAAAACCTCCCCACGATTCTGGTCATAAGCCAACAACGGGTCTCAGTTTTTTCTTAAATCAAGTCTTTCACTTGAAAAGGGTAATAAAGCTCCCCATGATTATGGTCATAAGCCACGAACGAGTCTTAGTTTCTTCTTTAATCAAGTCTTCCACTTGAAAAGGGTAATAAACCTCCCCCATGATTCTAGTCATGGGCCACAAACGGGTCTTAGTTTCTTCCTTAATCAAGTATTCCACTTGAAAATGGTAAAATAAACCTCCCCATGATTCTGTTCATAAGCCACGAACGGGTCTTAATTTCTTATTTTATCAGATCTTCCACTTGAAAAGCGTAAAATAAACCTCCCCACAATTCTATTCAGGTATCAATTTCTTCTTTAATCAAGTCTTCCACTTGAAAATGGTAAAATAAACCTTCCCACGATTCTATTCATAAGCCACAAATGGGTCTCGGTTTCTTCTTTAATCAAGTCATCCACTTGAAAAAGATAATAAACCTACCCATGATTCTGGTCATAAGCCAACAACGAGTCTCAGTTTTTTCTTTAATCAAGTCTTCCACTCGGAAAGGGTAATAAATCTCCCCACGATTCTGGTCATAGGCTACGAACGAGTCTCAATTTCTTCTTTAATCAGGTATTCCACTTGAAAAGGGTAATAAACCTCCCCACGATTCTTGTCATAAGCCACTAATAGGTCTCAGTTTCTTCTTTAATAAAGTCTTCCACTTGAAAAGGGTAATATAAACCTCCCCACAAATCTGGTCATAAGCCACGAATGGGTCTCAGTTTGTTTTTTAATCAATTCATCCACTTGAAAAGGATAATAAACCTACCCATGATACTGGTCATAAGCCAACAATGGGTCTCAGTTTTATCTAAAATCAAGTCTTCCACTTGAAAAGGGTAATATACCTCCCCATGATTCTGGTCATAAGCCACGAACGGGTCTTAATTTCTTCTTTAATAAAGTCTTCCACTTGAAAAGGGTAATAAACCTCCCCCACGATTCTAATTATAAGCCACGAACGGGTCTCAGTTTCTTCTTTAATAAAGTATTCCACTTGAAAATGGTAAAATAAACCTCCCCATGATTCTATTCATATGCCACGAATGGGTCTTAATTTCTTATTTTATCAGATCTTCCACTTGAAAAGCGTAAAATAAACCTCTCCACAATTCTATTTATAAGCCACGAACGGGTCTCAATTTCTTCTTTAATCAAGTCTTCCACTTGAAAATGGTAAAATAAACCTCCCCACGATTTTGTTCATAAGCCACGAATGGGTCTCGGTATTTTCTTTATTCAAGTCATCCACTTTAAAAGGATAATAAACCTACCCATGATTCTGGTCATAAGCCAACAACAGGTCTCAGTTTATTTTTAATCAAGTCTTCCACTCGAAAAGGGTAATAAATCTTCCCACGATTCTGATCATAAGCCACGAACAAGTCCCAGTTTCTTCTTTAATCAAGTATTCAACTTGAAAAGGGTAATAAACCCCCCAGGATTCTGGTCATAAGCCAACAACGGGTCTCAGTTTTTCCTTTAATCATGTCTTCTGTTAGTTCTGTATTGGCAGCAATTTTGCTAAAACAAAGTGGTTTATCAAGTTGTCTTACTTGATGTCTTGACATGTTGTTTCTAACATTCTGCAGATGGTGTTTCTTAGTAATTGCGGGATGTTGTGCATGATGTCAAACACGATGTCCTAACATCTGTTGACAGAACATTCTTCTGAGAATGTTATGTTTTATTTGCTGCGCTATTATTGCAATCTGTTGTGCTTTTATTCAGTAATTGCGTACGAAAATCTTGAAGTATCTTTTAATTGGAGCAATCAATTTCTGTGATATTCTGAAGAATAGGTTGTTGCTATTTTCGTGCAAAAACATTTGGAGAATAATTAGCTTTAATTATTATTTGAATCAAAGATCTGCTAATGCCCAAGCCCAAGGAGTTCATTACTATTTAAAGATGTTCAACCCTATTTGCTGTGTAGAGAGAATAAGTAATTGACAGCCGCGTTCAAGTTTTAGGGTTTAAGCATTGTAGTGTTTTTGTGAGCCATTCATTCATCTGTTAGATGCTTGAATTGGACTGATTGTTTGAGTTGTAATTTGTCCACTCTAGGCTTTTAAGTACGAGTGCTTTATTCTTGATTGAAGCTTTTAAGCAAGATCAAGCTTTTTATTTGAAGTGTGTTCTTCTTTTTAGTATTGTTCTGTAGTTATCACTGCAAGTGATTGAGGGGGAGTGAGAGGTGTCTCTTGTCTAAGTGTTTTAGATAGAAATCTCACAGGTAGAGATTAGGTGAGAAGATTGTAAACTGGAGTGTGTTTACTGAGAGTCTTCAAACTAATTCTGTTTAGTGGATTTCCTTCCTGGCTTGGTATCCCCCAGACGTATGTGTGATTGCACCGAACTGGGTGAACAATTACTCGTGTCTCTTTGCTTTTGTTTACTATTTTTATATCTTTCTTATATTGATAATTGTTCAGATATTAGTGTCGTGACATCTATTTCGACATCTCATATCTGATACCAGAATTTCAATTGGTATTAAAGTAGGCACCCTGTTCTGTTTCTGGGTGAGATCTAGGGACGACATTTTCTGGTACTATGGATAAGGAAGGAGGATTTGTGAATAGACCACCCATATTGGATGGTTCTAACTATGATTACTGGAAACTACACATGGTAGCCTTCTTGAAATCATTGGATAGTAAGGCTTGGAAAGCTGTCTTAAAAGGATGGAAACATCCTGTCATTATTGGGAAAGATGGAAGAGAAACATCTGATCTGAAACCTGAGGAAGAATGGACTAAGGAGGAGGATGAACTGGCTCTTGGAAATTCTAAAGCATTGAATGCTTTGTTCAATGGAATTGATAGAAACATATTCAGATTGGTGAACACGTGTGAGATAGCTAAAGATGCTTGGGACATACTCAAAACTACTCATGAAGGTACTTCCAAAGTCAAGATGTCAAGACTTCAACTGCTGACTACCAAGTTTGAAAACCTAAAGATGAAGGAAGAGGAGAGCATACATGACTTCCACATGAATATTCTTGAAAGCCAATGCCTCAAGTGCCCTAGGTGAAAGGATGTCTGATGAAAAGCTGGTCAGAAAAATTCTCAGATCTCTTCCCAAGAGATTTGACATGAAAGTGACTGCCATAGAAGAAGCTCAAGATATCAACAAGATGAGGGTTGATGAACTTGTTGGATCTCTTCAAACATTTAAACTAGGAATAAGTGACAGATCTGAAAAGAAAGCCACGAGCATAGCATTTGTTTCTAATACTGAAGATGAAGAGGAGGAAAGTACCCTGGATGGTGATGAAAGCCTATCTAATGCTATAGTTCTGCTAGGAAGACAATTTAACAAGGTAATGAAGAGAATAGACATAAAGTCAAGATCAAATGTCAAGAACAACTCATCTGACATCAGCAGGTCTAATGATGGTGGAAGAAGAACAAGGTCTGAAGAAAAATCCACTCAAGGAAAAGGAATTCAGTGCCATGGTTGTGAGGCATTTGGTCACATTAGAGCTGAATGTCCTACTTACCTCAAGAAACAAAAGAAAAGCCTAACTGTCTCCTGGTCTGATGAGGACTTTGAAAGTGAAATTGATGAAGAATCTGCTAAACATGTGACTGCATTAACTGGAAGATGTGTCTTTGATAGAGATTCTAGTGATGACGAACTGACCTTTGAAGAGCTTGCAGCTTCCTACAAAAAGTTGTGTCTCAGAAGTGAAGAAGTATGTCTTGAAGGGGAGAAACAGAAGAAACTTATCATTCAACTGAAGGCTGAAAAAGTTGAGCTAGAGAATGAAGTCATGTTGTTGAACTCCAAACTTGATCAAATGACCAAGTCTGTTAGAATGCTGAACAGTGGAACTGACAGATTGGATGAAATCCTTCAGAGTGGAAAAATAGCAGGTGATCTTACTGGGTTGGGATTTGAGAGAGAGAAAAAATCAACTTCTGATGATAGTCCTTCTGGACCTAAACTTAACATGTCACATCAGATGTCTCAACATCATGGGAGAAAACATGTATCTGAACCTAAACATAATATGCCTCAACATCATAGGAGAGGTCATCCCAACCACTTAAGAGGAAGATTCCAAAGATGGAGATGCCATTACTATGGGCGGTTTGGTCACATAAAACCTTTTTGCTTCAGACTTTATGGATATCCTAAACCTGCTCCTCAACCTAGACCAAATACAAACATTTATACTAATGGAAGACAATGGGTTCCCAAGACTGCTGCTACCAGCCTGATAGCTCACATGTCTCTCAGAGTCTCAGCTAAGGAGGATTGGTATTTTGATAGTGGTTGTTCTAGACACATGACAAGGATTAAGAATTTGCTGGTTGACATCAAATCTCACACCACAAGCTATGTGACTTTTGGTGATGGAGCCAAGGGTGAAATCAAGGTAGTTGGAAAGTTGAACTGCTCAGGAGTTCCAAACCTTGATAATGTGCTACTGGTAAAAGGGTTAACTGCTAATTTGATCAGTATCAGTCAACTGTGTGATCAAGGATTCAATGTCAACTTCACCAAGTCTGAATGTTTGGTTACAAATGAAAAGAATGAAGTGATCATGAAGGGAGCCAAATCTAAGGATAACTGCTACTTATGGGTTCCTCTAGATTCTAGTTACTCATCCATTTGTGCTCTTGCTAAAGATGATGAAGTGAAGCTGTGGCACCAAAAACTTGGTCATCTGCATCTAAAAGGCATGAAAAGAATCATCTCCATGGAAGCTGTCAGAGGAATACCTAAGCTAAAGATTGAATAAGGAAGGGTATGTGGTGAATGTCAAATTGGAAAGCAAACTAAGATGTCACATCAGAAGATTAAACATCTCACTACTTCCAAAGTGTTGGAACTACTTCACATGGATTTGATGGGGCCTATGCAAGTGGAAAGTCTTGGTGGGAAGAAGTATGCCTATGTGGTTGTTGATGATTTCTCCAGATATACTTGGGTGAGTTTTATTAGAGAAAAATCTGAAGTGTTTGATGTGTTCAGATATCTTTGCATAAGACTCGAAAGAGAAAAGGAGAGTAATATTGTTAGAATCAGAAGTGATCATGGGAAGGAATTTGAAAATCACAAATTTGCTGAATTCTGTTCCTCTGAAGGGATTGGCCATGAATTCTCTTCTCCCATTACTCCACAGCAAAATGGAGTTGTGGAACAAAAGAATAGAACTATCCAGGAATCAGCTAGAGCTATGATTCATGCCAAGAAACTGCCTTACCATTTCTGGGCTGAAGCTATGAACACTGCTTGTTATGTTCATAATAGAGTGACCCTAAGAACAGGAACCACTACCACCCTATATGAGATATGGAAGGGAAGAAAACCTACTGTAAAATACTTCCATGTGTTTGGTAGCAAATGCTATATCTTGGCAGATCGTGAACAAAGAAGAAAAATGGATCCAAAAAGTGATGAAGGAATATTCTTGGGCTACTATACTAATAACAGAGCCTACAGAGTGTTCAACTCCAAAACTAAGGTTATGATGGAGTCCATAAATGTTGTTGTTGATGACCTGTATAAGGAGGCTGATGTTCTAGATGATGTTGGAACATTCCTTGATACTTCTGTAGAAATTTCAGACAGAAATGTTGATTCCAATCCTACTGCTACAGAACCTGATTCTGAGCCAGTAAACAAAGGACCTTCCATCAGAATTCAGAAGGATCATCCTAGAGACCTTATCATAGGTGATCCAAATGAGGGAGTCACTACCAGATGAAGAGAAGTCATCACAAGCTCTTGTTTTGTGTCAAAAATTGAACCCAAAAATATCAAGGAAGCTTTAACTGATGAATTCTGGATTAATGTTATGCAAGAAGAGCTAGGGCAATTCAAAAGAAATGAAGTATGGGAGCTGGTTCCAAGACCTGAAGGAACAAATGTGATTGGAACAAAGTGGGTCTATAAGAACAAGTCAGATGAAAAAGGTATGGTCACAAGAAATAAAGCTAGACTGGTTGCTCAGGGATATGCTCAAATTGAAGGGGTTGACTTTGATGAAACTTTTGCTCCTGTTGCTCGGCTTGAATCTATCAGACTACTATTAGGAGTTGCTTGCATCTTGAGGTTCAAGTTGTTTTAGATGGATGTCAAGAGTGCCTTTTTGAATGGTTATCTGAGTGAGGAAGTTTATATGGAACAACCTAAGGGATTCATTGATCCAACCTATCCTGCACATGTTTATAAGTTGAAGAAAGCTCTATATGGTTTGAAACAAGCTCCAAGAGCTTGGTATGAGAGACTTACTGAATTTTTTGTTGAGCATGGATACAGAAAAGGTGGCATAGATAAGACTCTCTTTGTCAAAGATGAAGGAGGGAAACTCATGGTTACTCAAATTTATGTTGATGATATTGTGTTTGGTGGGATGTCAAATACGATGGTTAAACATTTTGTTCAGCAAATGCAGTCTGAATTTGAGATGAGTCTTGTTGGTGAGTTAACTTATTTTCTTGGGTTGCAAGTCAGGCAGATGAAAGACTCTATATTCCTATCTCACAGTAAATATGCCAAGAACATAGTTAAGAAGTTTGGGATGGAGAGTGCCAGTCACAAAAGAACACCTGCTCCTACTCATCTGAAGCTGTCTAAGGATGAAAATGGTGTTAATGTGGACCAAAGTGTATATAGGAGTATGATAGGAAGCCTACTTTATCTTACAGCTAGCAGGCCTGACATTGCTTTTGCTGTAGGTGTTTGTGCTAGATATCAACCTGAACCCAAAGTGAGCCATATCAATCAAGTCAAGAGAATTCTGAAATATGTAAATGGAACATGTGATTATGGTATGCTATACACACATGGATTTGGCTACACTTTATCTGGATATTGTGATGCTGATTGGGCTGGAAGTGCTGATGATAGGAAAAGCACTTCAGGAGGTTGCTTCTTCTTGGGGAACAATCTTATATCATGGTTTAGCAAGAAGCAAAATTGTGTCTCTCTATCTACTGCTGAAGCAGAGTATATAGCAGCTGGAAGTAGTTGCTCTCAACTAGTGTGGATGAAACAAATGCTCACTGAATATAATGTCACACAGGATGTCATGACATTGTATTGTGACAATTTGAGTGCTATAAATATATCCAAGAACCCTATTCAACATAACAGGACCAAACACATTGATATCCGTCATCATTTCATAAGGGAACTTGTAGAAGACAAGGTTATTACTTTGGAACATGTTGCCACAGAGGAGCAGTTAGCTGACATTTTCACTAAGGCTTTAGATGCAAGTCAATTTGAAACCTTAAGAAGCAAATTAGGCATTTGTATTTATGAAGATATATAGCAATTAAAGGCGTGTGGGCAACCTTTCTTAAATTTTAAAAATTTTAAAAATCATTTATTATTTTGTGGAAATATCATTTACTTCCGTTTAAGTTTCCAACAAAAGCAGCCACCCTACCATAGGAAATCATTTCATCACATTGTTCCCACACGCTACATGCATTTTCCTCCTTACTTGCTATGTTCTTTCACCTTCCTTCTCAGAAAAAGAAGTCTCTCTACTCCAAGTTCACGAAGTTGCAAGAAGTTTACGATGTCTCAATAACACTCATCTCCATCCAAGAACTCTCCTACTCATTCAAAAGCTAGGGTTTCTTCAGAAGGTATCTCTCCTGAGGCCTTTCTTGACGTTGCTCCATTGTCCATGATTCCCCATTCTGAAACTGAAAAGATAACACCCAGCAAACTGCATGTAAGAAGTTCCAATCGTACACCTGCAGGTAACTCCTCTAAACCCGATGTTGAGTCTTCTTATGATCATAGGGAAGGTAGTCAGTATGTGGATAGAACCATCAAAAGTATGTTTACTGGATTGTTGTATGGAGAGTGTAGGGTTCCTGGGATTAATATCCCTCTGTCTAAAATTGATGTTGTTCCTACTTTAAATAAGAATCAAAGTGAGGAAAGGGATGTTGATACTTCAAATTCTGAGAAAGATGACACAGGAGAAAATCTTCACACACTGGTTAACTATGTGTTGGTAAATGCTGGAAGTGTGGTTGAACAAGATGTTGAAACATCTTCTGCAAAGAAAAGCTCTCCTACCAAGAGTAATGATCCTGACCCTAAGGAAAAGAAGCATGCAAAGGCTGACAATATTGTGAATGTTGATGACGTGTCAGATAATGACCTGATTGCTAGTGTGAATCTTGGGATTGTCGAAAGATTGAGGACCAGAAGAGGAATAGCTACTGTTGAGAAACCTCCTGCTAGGAGTCACTACGACATTTATTGTCTCTGGCAACACTATTTTAGGCAATATGTGTAAATTGTTCCCTAAAAAAAGATCAGGCAACGATTTTTGTGTGTTGCCAAGACAATTCTGGCAAGACCTCGTAAATGTTCCCTAAACTATTTTTGGGGACGATTATCAAGTGTTACTATAATTTATCTTTGGCAATATCTAATAAATGCCCCCTTAAACACTTAAGGGGACAATTTAAAATTGTTACATTATTACTAACAAAAGGTAACGTTTATTAAATGTTGTATAAAATTTAAAATAAAATAAAAGTTTAAGTGACCTTTCAAACATAATAATTTTTATTTCATATAATAATAAAAAATATATTTTATAAAATTAAAATATTAAAAAAAATAAAAGTAAGATCAAAGAGTCACGTGGGCCAAGTCTAAGCTTATCCACACGTTTCACTAATTGTCTACTTACAGTGGAAAATAAATTAGAAACATAATAAAAATACAAAAGGAAATTGATTGTGAGTGAAGGGTATGAACAAAACCTAAAGCAAAAAATATTCGGTGCCGTCTTGTTGTTGTGCGATTACGTTGTTGTGCGCCGCCGGTTGTGGTTCTGTACGGTATCGGTCGTGTTGCTGCCGTCGTGTTGCTGTGTGTTGTTGTGCTTCCGACATATTCGTTTGTTCTTTTGCATATCTTACGGTAATTGTTTGCTATGACTCTGTATGTATGTGCGAATATTACTTTTGATATGGTATGAAGTTTGTGTGAATCTGTATATATGTATCTGTGATCAAATATTATTTTTTATGTGGCTTTGTTGAAGGGAAGTGATATGTGCATCTGTTGTAAATTGTAATCCTTAGTGTTATGTTAAGATAAACGTAGTTGTTAATTTTAGCTGGTGCGAGTCGAACTATTGGAACGTCTCTCCATCAACAACAATTGTAATGTCACCAGCAACATCAGTAAAAATCCTGCCATGAATAAGAGAAACAAAACTTGAAAGCCAACAGTAGTAAACCAAAACTTGAATAAAACTAACACTCAACACTTAGTAGTAGTAGAAGTACCTACCTAGTAGTGTAAGAGTTGCAAAATTTACGAGTAGTAGAAGCAGAAGAGTGCTTAGAGGAAGAGAGAGTGTTTTCAGAAACCATTTTTTTCTTTCTACCGGTTAGAAAGAGTGAGAAGAGAAAACTAGAGAAAATGAAGCTCCTTGTTCTTGTGTCTGAGGTGTGTCTGCATGTGTTTGTTTAATGTCTCAGTAACAACAACATACACTGTAGCTATACAGACATGTGTTTGTGATTGCAGATTGTTGAGGAATATTTTGAAGTAAACAACTGAAAACACCCTCAATTATTCACAACTGTTGTTAAAAAGGAAAAATGTTGTAGTTAGTGATTTTGTTTTTTGATGGTAAACCTAAGCAATGTGAGACTCTGACACGACTTTAACAACAATACAACTTCAACACTAGTGACTTAAAATTGGGAAAAGATTGAAAACTGACTTACAATGAATCCAAGGAAGAACATTTTGCCCATAATCGCGGAAAAACCATGCAACAAGATTCATTATGAAGAACACAATGCCAAAATAATAACGAGCATGAAGTGATTTCTTTCTTTCTACTGCATAATCAACCTTGTTTACTTCTTCCAAAGGCCTATCACTAAAATGAATAACATGCACTGCTCCCTCAGATGCACTCATTCTCAGATCAAAATCAGTGCTACTGTCAAACATATACCTGCATTATTTTGAACATTACAGTGAATAGAAATGAAAGTTATGTTGTTCCTTTTCACCTTATTTTGCTTAAGAGTGCACTGTGAAAACAAGACACTCCTATCTAAAGAAACAGATTATATATAATAATATATATTGCAACTTGTGTTTAAATATATATTAGATTCGTGTAAACCATTTTGCTGGTGTCCATATATATGATACCATGATGCTCCCTCATGCCATGCCATGCGCACTCGTTGCTCACACTTATCATACATACTTTTATATATCAAATATTTTGTTTTTTGTCTTGTCTTTTTTACTTTCTGCAAGATCATATATAAATATAATTCATATTTTCGGTGCATGGAGCGCATTTATCTTGAAGTTTCCTTATCTTTTCCATAATAAAATTATTAGTTAATTAGAAAATTTCAAACTATATTGGAATGCAGAAAACCTGCTAACAAGTATGGTAAACAAAATCGACTATCTTTTCCAAATAGTGAAAAACAGTTGTTTCATAGATTTGTCAAGAGATTATAGAATTAACAAGCAATGGATTTATGAGTAGACAATTTCACTAAAAATGAGTACTTACAAACCATGAGTTGTGGTAACACTATAGAATGGCCAGGTATGTGTTTAAGAATAATAAATATGCACCATTCTTTATGTTGGCCTTTACTATAAGTAATTGTATTGCCCTTGTGGTAATACATTTCAAGAGAAGAAAAGAACTATACACATAGATCAATGACCAAAAAAGTTTAGTACATATACTTTTTGAAAACAAGACACTCCTATCTAAAGAAACAGATTATATATAATAATATATATTGCAACTTGTGTTTAAATATATATTAGATTCGTGTAAACCATTTTGCTGGTGTCCATATATATGATACCATGATGCTCCCTCATGCCATGCCATGCACACTCGTTGCTCACACTTATCATACATACTTTTATATATCAAATATTTTGTTTTTTGTCTTGCCTTTTTTACTTTCTGCAAGATCATATATAAATATAATTCATATTTTCGGTGCATGGAGCACATTCATCTTGAAGTTTCCTTATCTTTTCCATAATAAAATTATTAGTTAATTAGAAAATTTTAAACTATATTGGAATGCAGAAAACCTGCTAACAAGTATGGTAAACAAAATCGACTATCTTTTCCAAATAGTGAAAAATAGTTGTTTCATAGATTTGTCAAGAGATTATAGAATTAACAAGCAATGGATTTATGAGTAGACAATTTCACTAAAAATGAGTACTTACAAACCATGAGTTGTGGTAACACTATAGAATGGCCAGGTATGTGTCTAAGAATAATAAATATGCACCATTCTTTATGTTGGCCTTTACTATAAGTAATTGTATTGCCCTTGTGGTAATACATTTCAAGAGAAGAAAAGAACTATACACATAGATCAATGACCAAAAAAGTTTAGTACATATACTAGATTTGGTTCTAAAGTTATTTTTCTACACTTATCCTTAAATAAAATTCATTTGTTATCTGTCAATGAAAAAAACATGTATAGAGATATGTTTTAAATACAATAGAGAACATTGGTATTGTGTGATGCAAGTTGCATTGTGTAAGAACAACAACTGTGTTAAAACTGTAATGCACTATGCACCAATGCACATGGTAGGAGCTTTGACTCTCTCTCTGTAAATTGTTGATTCCTTTTGTCCTTTGGTTTTGGACATAGCGTTTTTTTAATACTAGTTGTTGAGATTTTAAGCTGATAAATTAAACTATTCAAGTTTGAAATAAATAATATTTTATCCAATCTATATGCACCATTCTTTATGTTGGCCTTTACTATAAGTATTTGTATTGCCCTTGTGGTAATACTTCAAGAGAAGAAAAGAACTATACACAAGCTTTTTCTTTTCATTTTCATAGCATAACATGGCTTGTGTAGTAGTAGTATAGTCTTTTGCTTTTTGGCTGCTTTTGTTTCTGATCTTTAGCAGTATATAAAAAATGATAAATATATCAGTGTTATCACTGTCAAAGAAACAGTAGAAATGAACCATACGAAATGTTTACAACTTTGGAGCCAAAACAGCAAAGAAAACAATAGGAAACAATGGCAAAAAGCTGCCAAAGAAACACCAGACCACAACAACACAACTCAAGACTACACCCACTGAATCAACCAAAATCCTACACAAGAACACCCAAAAAACTCCAAGACATATTTAACATTAAAAATATGCTTAAGACTACACCCCCTGTGACAACCATAATCCTGCTAAAATAAAATAAGAACATCTTAAGGTAGTTAAAAAATATTGAAATTGTGGTATTAATTCAATCATGCTAAGAGGATATGTACGAATCATCCATTATCCAAATAGTTTAGGTTTATTTCATGCCACTTCCATTTATTTTTATATAAAATCTAAGTTTTCTAGCTGTTACATTTCATTACTAAAATCAATTTTTTGAGAAAAAGACATGAAGATTATCTTTATGGATCCTTGTCCTTAAAAAATTATAAAGATTTTTGTATATAAGTAGATAATTAGTTGTCACGGTTGATCTATATATTTTTATTACTGTTGATCTAATGAAAACTTAGAGTCAATTTGGCTAAATATCTCAACATACTAATTGCAAAAAGAAAATTAAAAGAATGTTACAGTTTAATAACTAAGAGTTTTGTAGATACTAGATAGTAGGATTTATAATGTTTTTGTGTGTGGAGGGGGGAAGAATCATAAACTTATTTTAGTTGAGAAGTTTATGAAAGCTAGAAGTTAGTCCTTTTGTTTTTACCTCTTAATTAAGAAATTTTAATCAAGCTCTTTTACAGTGAAAGAGTGGTGTTAAAAGAAATATGATTCCACTAAGCAGAAACTCATATTTTGTTTACTTTGTGTTCACATCCCTTTATATATGTGTGTACATGTATTTATTTGTTTGTTTTGTTGTCATTTTTATATTAGTCTTATAATACCTTAATGTATTTATTCACCTTTAAGTTTATAGTAATATTTTATTTCTTTTTAGTAAACTAAACATGATAAAGAAAGATTGGGTGAAGTTGCCTCCACATAGTCAAGGTTACAAGGATGGCGTAAATTACTTTTTGGATATTGCATTCACCAAAGGAATGGTTGAAGAAGAAGAGATTTTGTGCCCTTGTGCTATATGTTGCAATGATAGTTGGGAAAAAAGAGATGTAGTCTATGACCATTTATGTAGCAAAGGATTTGTAAAGGGATACACAGAATGGATTTACCATGGTGACGATAAAATTCTTATGGATCTTGATGGGGATAGTGATGACGAAACATTACCTGATTCATCACCTGATGATGAAACATCATCTGATGATATTGATGGCTTACTGTTTGAGACGTTTAGAGATGTCGCTGAAGTAAGTGGAGTACATGAAGGGTTAAATGAAGATGCAAAGAAATTTTATAAACTAGTTGATGATGCAAAGCAAGAGTTGTATCCTGGTTGTGAAAAATTCTCCTCATTATCATTCACTATTCGAATATATTTGTTGAAATGTCTCCATGGATGGAGCAATGCATCGTTCACTGCACTTTTAGAGTTATTGAAAGAGGCTATACCAGAACTGAACATCCCTGTCTCTTTCAATAAAACAAAATCTATGATAAAAGACTTAGGATTAGACTATAAAAAGATTCATGCATGTCCCAACGATTGTATGTTGTTTTGGAAAGAGCATGAGGAAGATGACTTGTGTTATCTTTGCGGAGCATCAAGGTGGATTGAATATCCTGAAGTTGATCATGATCTTGATGAGTCTAAAAAATCTCACAAGGTTCCTGCAAAAGTTCTAAGACATTTTCCTTTGATTCCAAGATTGCAAAGACTCTTTATGTGTTCAAAGACAGCGGACATATTGAGGTGGCATGCAGAGGAGCGTTCAAGGGATGGTAGGTTAAGGCATCCGGCTGATGGCCAAGCATGGAAAGACTTTGATGCAAAACATTCAGATTTTTCTCTTGAAACTCGAAACATCAGGCTTGGGTTGGCGAGTGATGGGTTTAATCCATTTAAGACTATGAGTCTTTCACATAGCACATGGCCTGTCATATTAACAATATATAATTATCCGCCAAATTTGTGCTTGAAGGCAGAAAATTGTTTGATGTCGTTACTTATTCCTGGACCACGGTCACCCGGAAATGCAATTGATGTGTATATGCTGCCACTTATTAAGGAACTTAAGATATTGTGGGATGTCGGAGTAAAAACATATAATATTTCAACAAATCAATCATTTCAGATGCGTGCAACTCTTTTGTGGACAGTGAATGACTTCCCGGCATATTCTATGCTATCTGGTTGGAGTACTAAAGGGAAGTTTGCATGCCCTGCTTGTAATCATAAAACTTCTTCAACTTACTTAAGGTATAGTAAGAAGATGTGTTATATGGGTCATCGAGTCTTTTTGGATTCAAATCATGTTTGGAGATCAAATGCAGTTTCTTTTGATTCCTTGTTAAATTCAAAAAGGATTTTAAAAGAATTAAAAGACATCCCTGATGTATTGGGAAAGAAAGATAAGAAAAAAAGGCCCGGTCCATGGAAGAAAAAATCTATCTTTTGGAAATTGCCATATTGGAAAGATAATTCTTTACGTCATAATTTAGATGTTATGCATATAGAGAAGAATATTTGTGATAATATAATTGGGACTCTTTTAGAGATTGAAGGGAAGAGAAAGGATCATGCAAAAGCTCGTTTGGACTTACAATACATGGGGATTAGAAAAAAAACTACATTTGAAGGCAACGAGTGATGGTAAGAAAACTCAAATCCCTAAAGCATGTTTCTCCCTAACAAAGCATGAGAAATCTATTTTTTGTGGTGTTTTAAAGAAAGCAAAATTTCCTGATGGCCTTGCATCTAATATTTCTTGATGTGTTCAAGTTAATGAAGGGAAAATTTTCGGGTACAAGAGCCATGATGCTCATATTATGTTGCATTACTTGTTGCAAGTAGCAGTTAGAGGGATAACCCCTAATCAAGTTGCTATTCCTTTGATTCGACTCTGTTCCTTTTTTCGGTGTTTATGCCAAAAGGTTATAGAGGTCAAAACTTTGGATCACTTGGAAGTAGAGATTGCTGAAACACTTTGTCAATTGGAGCGTATCTTCCCTCCAAGTTTCTTTGACATAATGGTCCACTTACCTATTCACCTTGCAAACGAAGTCAGATTGGGTGGACCGGTTCAGTTTCGATGGATGTATTATATGGAAAGATATTTGGGTGATTTAAAATCCTTTGTTCGTAATCGGAGTCGTCCGAAAGGTTCTATCGCTGAAGCATATTTGGTTAAAGAATCTCTAACATTTTGTTCAAGATATTTGTCTAGTGGTGTAGATACAAGGATGAATAGAATGACACGAAATAGTGATGATATTCCAAGCATTGGCCATCCAATTGGGGGGAAGAAACTAATTTCTCTTGATCAGAAGTCTCAAAACCAAGCTCATGGTTACATTTTATTCAATTATGATGAAGTTCAAGAATACATTAGGTACAATCATCTACTTGTTACAACATTTCATCCTCACATTAAGCATCTTTTTCTTTTGAATTGAAAAATTAGTTATTTACTTTTGTAGAGAGCATGAGGTTAATTTTCACAATCCTCAGAAAAGAAGTAAGTCGAGAAAAGCTAACAATCAAAGAGAAGATTTTATTTAGTGGTTTGAAACACGCCTCATGGATGAAGAAGTATCCGATTGGTTGAAGGTTTTGTCTAGGGGACCAAATGATATTGCTAAAAGGTATTCTGGTTATATTATTAATGGGTACAGATTTCATACAACAAAACGCGAAGCAAGGCTTAAAACACAAAATAGTGGTGTGACATTAGAAGCGGTAACTCAAGTTCTTAGAAACGTAAAGGATGAAAATCCAAAAACAACTTGTGTGACTTACTATGGGTCGGTAAAAGATATCATTGAGGTAGATTATTATGGTAAAAAAAGTTATGTATTGTTTAAATGTGATTGGTTTTTGGCTGAAGAAGACAAATATGGGTCGACATGTGTTTACTCTAACAAAAAATACTACAAAAATGATCCATTTGTGTTGGCATCTCAAGTTCAACAGTGCTTCTTTATTGAAGATCCTTTTAACAAAAATAGACACTATGTTTTGAAGGCACTTCCAAGGGAATCATTTAACATGGGAGAATGTTTTAGTTCAGATGGCCAAGAGTATGATATTTCAACAAATATTGATATATCGAAGGATGATTGTGAGGTTGATTTGGTTAGGAAAGATGTACCAGATGATATCTTCGAAAAACCGTTGTCTGAACTTCACAAACAAGAAAATGAGAGTGATGATGACATGAGTTGTGAAAGTGATGATGAAACCAGTGATGATTCTAGTACTTATTAAGTAATGATTTTTTAGGTAGTGTTTACCACATATTTTACCAATTTGTTTATATCATTATTTAAAAGTATTTGTAACTTGAGTTTGTACTTATGTTAATAGATTGTGTTTGAATAGTAATTGTATTTTATAATTATGTTATGTTTTTTGCCCCTTTGTAGTTCATCGTTGTAGCCTTAATGGACAAAGTAATAGGTGTAAAAGATGGTGGATCTCTTAGAAAGATTGATCGAAGTCCTACTAAAAGTTCTGATTTTCATATCCAAGCAAAATCAAGCAAGGAGTTGGCCAAGAAAATGAAGCAAATTAAGAAGGAAAAAATTGACAAGTTGCATGAGAGGCTGCAGGGCAACAATAGAGAAATGGTTCAAGGGATTGTAGAAGTTGTAGATGGTAAATCATTTACTTTTTTCATGATTATGACTATATGAAACTATATATGACTATAAATCATTTTCTTTTTTCATGATTATTCAATTCCTAACACTTTTTTTTTTTAATGAATTTTCACTAAAACTAGAAACACCCAAAAAAAGAGCTCAAAATGTTGATGCCAATTTGGACAACCACATTGTTACAAAGAAAATGGAAAGACTCAAGTTTGGGCAACCACAAAGTAAGTAATTTTATTATTTCTTTTGATTATGTACAGCAAAAAAAAAGTGGTGAAAGAATGCTGGAACAGCAAAAACAGTGCTGAAACTGTGTTGTAAAAGCAAACGCAGTGCTGAAACAGTGTTGTAACAACAAAAACAGTGCTGAAACTGTGTTGTAAAAGCAAACGCAGTGCTGAAACAGTGTTGTAACAGCAAAAACAGTGCTGAAACTGTGTTGTAAAAGCAAACGCAGTGCTGAAATAGTGTTGTAACAACAAAAACAGTGCTGAAACAGTGTTGTAACAGCAAAAAGAGTGCTGAATTATTCATAATATATATTTTGATGTATTTCTACTAAATTAGAAACACAAAAAAGAACTCATGGAACAACTACAGTCAATGGTTTGCACGAGAGGCTATCTACAAATGATAGAGAAAGAATTCCAAAGGTTGGTGCAAAATTTGACAAGCCCATTGCTACAAAGAAAATTGAGCAACCAAAATCTATGGAAGATCTCACACATGGAGACAAAGAAGTTGCACAATGTAAATAAATTTTTGCATATACTTTAAATTTGCATATTCTTTTGAAAACATTCTTTTAATGACATTACATTGAAACTAGGAATGCCAAAGAAAAGAACTCAAGAGAATCTACCAGAGAATAATAAAGAGAAAATTCAAAAAGTGGATAAAGCATTTGGGAAGAATGTCCTCATTACTTCAAAAAATAAAAAACCGGAGAAACCTAATCTTTCTTTGGACACAGTGATGTCAAAAACTCAATGCTCTAAAAATGCAAAGAGGGTACCAACATGCCCATCAATGTTGATTGGTGATTATATAGAACTTCAAAAGTCAAAGGGAATGTATGCAACTAAGTCAAACAATGGAGAAAAATCGGGCAACAACTGTCAACCATTATCTAGTGTTAATAGAAGGGAAGATTTAAGACAATCAGAAGTTATGAAAGGTATTGTACAAGTTGAGGGAGATATCAACGAAGAGATAAACGCAAATAGAGAAGAAGATAAAGGTATTACATTTCATATTTCTTGATAATGTTTCATGTATTAAGTATATGTTGGTAACACATGTGACATTGTTTTATTGTGTTGATTACTTTATATTAAAAATAGGAACATTAAAGAGAAGAACTCGTGGGAAAACTTTGTGCAAAAAGATTCATGGAAGAACTTTGGAAGAGCGAGAAGAAGTGACCATTAATGAGGATGGTCAGCCTATTGGGCCAACTGATAAAGTAGTATCTGACTTAAGCCTCTTCTTGGGAACATTGGCTAGAAATTCAACATTTTGTCCTCTGATTTACACAAATTGGTCAGGAATGCCAAGAAAGAATAAAAAACGTTTTTGGATATATACTCAGGTATGTGTTTGTATGTATGACTTTGAACGTCTAACTATTATAAAAACTTTGATTACTTAATCTTGTTTTAACTTATATGTATTTGTAGCGAAATTTTATCTTACCGATTGAAGCACGAAATTGGGTTGTAATTACTGTTAGAGAAGCATGGAGAAGATATAAGCATAAAATCAAGAAGAATCATTTTTTGAAGTATTCCAACATGACTGAGAGACTCAAACATCGTCCTCCAAAGGTGCCAGAAGCACATTTTAGGAACCTTTGTGAATATTGGAATAAGGAACCTGTACAAGTAAGATTAATAAAAAAATAACTATTTATGATATATTCAATTAAGGTTTATAATTTAATAATTCTTTCAACTTTAAATGTAGGCAATCAGTGAGAAGAACACTAACAATAGAGCTCAACTAAAGTGGGTGCATCGTATGGGTCCTAAAATTTTTTCTTTGATTCGCGAAAAATTGGTAACTTTCCTACAATATGCATTTTAATTCATGGGGTGTTATTATGCATTTTTTTAATGTCTTTTTTTCTTCTACAATTGATATTTTAATACATGGGTTGTTTTGTTTTGGAATTTTTGTGATTGTGCAGCGTGCAAAAGTAGAAAGAGAGCCTACTCAATCAGAAATTTTTGTTGAAACTCGGAAAGGAAGTAAAGGAAAAGAGATGGATGCAGAAACTGAAAAAATAATTGTATGTCAAAATTTAACGTTACAGCAAAATATGTTTACTTAGTATATTTGGCAAACATTGTTTATAATGGTAGTTAATATTTACTTGTAATTTTTTTTAGTCCCAACTTCAAGAAACCGTTGAAAATGAGGAAAGTGATACAGAGGCATTTGAAGCTATATTTGGGAAGGAGCGTCCTGGAAGGGTACGTTGTTATGGGAGAAACATAACTAAAACTTCTTTAAAGCAAAAGTCAGAGATCAATGCTTTGAAAAAAGTACACAATGAAGAAGTCTCTACATTGAGGCACAATTTTGAAGATAAGATTGGTAGATTGCAAAATGCTTTTAAGACATTAATGCAACATTGCAATCCTCAAATTAATATGGAATCAATAGAAGATTTGTTAGGATTATCCCATGGAGATGCTAATAGTGACCCAAAGGAGAGTGATCCACAAATACATTCATCTACATCAGCTCATGCTCCAAGTATTCTAAAGGTAATCATATACATCAACATTATTGCTTTATGTTATGCTATAATTTAAAACCATTACTAAACTCTTAAAATACCAACAAAAAAAAACTTCATGTTATGCCCTACTCTCTTTCCTGCTACGGTTTTTAGATCCCATGAAATATAAATGCTTTTCATGCTCCATTGTTTTAGAATAATCCACTGTTTTGGAACACTTAGTCCTTGGCATGCTCTATGACTACTTGTTCTTCATTAATAATTAGGTTTGATTTAAACAGCAGGTAGATTCCTTATAGATTGGATAAAATATAGAATGGTAGTGATTTTGTTTTTTGATGGTAGAATTAACAAGCAATGGATTTATGAGTAGACAATTTCACTAAAAATGAGTACTTACAAACCATGAGTTGTGGTAACACTATAGAATGGCCTGGTATGTGTCTAAGAATAATAAATATGCACCATTCTTTATGTTGGCCTTTACTATAAGTAATTGTATTGCCCTTGTGGTAATACATTTCAAGAGAAGAAAAGAACTATACACATAGATCAATGACCAAAAAAGTTTAGTACATATACTTTTTGAAAACAAGACACTCCTATCTAAAGAAACAGATTATATATAATAATATATATTGCAACTTGTGTTTAAATATATATTAGATTCGTGTAAACCATTTTGATGGTGTCCATATATATGATACCATGATGCTCCCTCATGCCATGCCATGCGCACTCGTTGCTCACACTTATCATACATACTTTTATATATCAAATATTTTGTTTTTTGTCTTGTCTTTTTGACTTTCTGCAAGATCATATATAAATATAATTCATATTTTCGGTGCATGGAGCGCATTCATCTTGAAGTTTCCTTATCTTTTCCATAATAAAATTATTAGTTAATTAGAAAATTTCAAACTATATTGGAATGCAGAAAACCTGCTAACAAGTATGGTAAACAAAATCGACTATCTTTTCCAAATAGTGAAAAACAGCTGTTTCATAGATTTGTCAAGAGATTATAGAATTAACAAGCAATGGATTTATGAGTAGACAATTTCACTAAAAATGAGTACTTACAAACCATGAGTTGTGGTAACACTATAGATTGGCCAGGTATGTGTCTAAGAATAATAAATATGCACCATTCTTTATGTTGGCCTTTACTATAAGTAATTGTATTGCCCTTGTGGTAATACATTTCAAGAGAAGAAAAGAACTATACACATAGATCAATGACCAAAAAAGTTTAGTACATATACTAAATTTGGTTCTAAAGTTATTTTTCTACACTTATCCTTAAATAAAATTCATTTGTTATCTGTCAATGAAAAAGACATGTATAGAGATATGTTTTAAATACAATAGAGAACATTGGTATTGTGTGATGCAAGTTGCATTGTGTAAGAACAGCAATTGTGTTAAAACTGTAATGCACTATGCACCAATGCACATGGTAGGAGCTTTGACTCTCTCTCTGTAAATTGTTGATTCCTTTTGGCCTTTGGTTTTGGACATAGCGTTTTTTAATACTAGTTGTTGAGATTTTAAGCTGATAAATTAAACTATTCAAGTTTGAAATAAATAATATTTTATCCAATCTATAAGGAATCTAGCATGCACAGTAGCCAGGTATAGGATCCATGTCTTTCTGATTCCTTATATCTTGTTAATAATATATTTGTTGTTAAAAAAATAGTGGCTTAGATTTTTGTAAGAATTGTCTTGGTTGATTTGTTTTCATTTTCTTATGCAGCAAGGTATCAATGAAGACGTTGATGAGGACGATGATTTAATTGACCAATTTCAAGAGGACGATTCAAGTGATGAGGATGAAGTAGGTGAAGAACTTAAAGAGGACGACATAGATGATGATGAATTTCAAGAGAACTATATAGATGATGAAAAGGATGATGGAGATGACATTTAGTTTGAAAAACTTAAATGAGTTAGATGTTGTTGTTTTTAGTTTGTGCTTAAGCATTGAACTTAAAGAAACTATGCCATTTTGTCATTTTGATAGACTTATACTTATAAGTGTTAAATTTACATTATTAAGTAATGTTAGACATTGTGTCTAGTATGTGCACGTATTTGAGTCAATGTTTGAAGCTATGTATTTGGGTTAATACTTAAGCATTAAACTTACAAAAACTATGTATTTTGTCAGATTTTATCAACGCATTTATTGTGGTACAATTTATATTTTGTGCAATTTTTGTTTGAATTGTTTATTTTATAAAAAATATGATAAAAAATTTTCCTAAGTAACTTATAGAAACATTTAGTTCTCACTATTTCACTTTTAGGGAACAATTGATAATTGTTGTCTGATATGATAACATTTGAAAAACGTCCCCTCAGAGTGTTCTCACTCTACCACTTTTAGGGAACATTTTTCAGTCGTTGCATTTTTAACAACACCTTAGAAACGTCGCCTAAGATGCCACGGAAAAACGTCCCCCTTTCCTTTATTTTAGGCGACGTTTTAGAAAATTGTGGCCAAAAAGTGAAAATAAACGTCCCCTATAACAATAGGCAACACTCGCATAGAAGACAACTGGAAAATGTTCCCTATTCTTTTAGGCAATGTTTTTCTTATTTCAAGCTACACTTTTCAACTGTTGTTAAAAAGGAAAAATGTTGTAGTGAGTACTAAGAAGAAACCTGTTGTTGGTCCTACAAAATCATGGAGCAAGGTGGCTACAAGCTCCAAGAAAAGGAAGGCTATGTCTGACACTGATTCAGACTTTGATGTTGAGGATGATGTCCAGGACATCACTCCTGTGAAAAAGACTGTGTTAAAAAGAATTTCTGGAATAGTCCCTGATGTTCCTTTGGATAACATCTCCTTCCACTATGCTGACAGTGTTCAAAAGTGGAAGTATGTTTATCAAAGAAGGATAGCACTGGAGAGAGAGTTAGGGAAAGACGCTTTGGAGTGTAAAGAGATAATGGCCTTGATTGAGCATGCTGGTTTGATGAAGACAGTGACCAAGTTCATAGTCAACATTCCTGTAGACTGTAATGATAAGCAGAGTAAGGATTTTAGAAAGGTGTATGTAAGAGGAAAGTGTGTGGAATTCTCTCCTACCACAATCAACAAGTACCTTAGCAGAAATGAAGATGATCAATGTGAGCTGGAAGCTACTGATAATCAAGTGTGCAAAACTATCACAACTAATCAAGTTGGAGGTTGGCCTATGAAAAATAAGTTATCTGCTGGTCTGCTAAGTGTTAAATATGCTATTTTGCATAGGATAGGTGTTGCTAACTGGGTCACCACAAATCACACTTCCACTATTTCTGTTGGTCTAGGAAGGTTTATATATGCTGTTGGGACTAAGAGGAGTTTTGATTATGGTTCCTTTATATTTGATCAGACTATGAAGCAAGCTGGCACTTTTGCTGTGAAGATGCCCATTGCCTTCCCCTCCCTTATCTGTGGCATTACTTTAAACCAGCACCTTGGTATTCTATCTCAGTCTGATGTTGTTTGCAAAAGGGGGTCTGCATTATCCCTTCACTATAAACTGTTTGAAGGTAAACATGTCCCTGACATTGTCATGACATCTTCCTCTACTTCACACCAACCCACAAACAAGCCTGGGGTAATTTCTGAGTTGGTAGAAGCCTGCAAGGAACTGGAGGAGGTTATTTTGGTAGAAGCCTGCAAGGAACTGGAGGAGGTTATTAGAGTCAGTACTGCAAGAAAACTTAAGTTTGAAAGAATGATCATGACTCTTAGAATGGCTGAAGGTGATTCTGTTGAGGATGCAAATGAGAAGGAAGGTTCTAACGAGGGTGATTCTGGTGGCAATGCGGAGGATGATTCTGGTGAAACTGATGGCAATGCAGAGGGTGATGAAGACAGGTCTGAGAGTGAGGACTCTGTTGGCTCTGGAGATGATTGAATGATGTGTTCATGAAGTTTTTGCTATTTTTTTGGTTCAGTTTCTGGATTTCTTTTAGCACCCCTGTATGCATCCTTGAATTCTGTTCTGGTTTTCTGATGGCACCCTTATTTGTATTGCTCTTATGATGGCTACTTCTTATGGTAATTTTAGCTATGCTTGTTGTGGAATTTTTTGTCTGGGGTTTGTCTAATTGTGGCTAAAAATGGGGAGTAGCCTTGGCTTGAGGGGGAGCTTCTGCTTAGTTTGGAATATTAGATATGTTTGTGTGTTAGATATGTTTGTGTGTTGCTTCTGTTGCAGGAACTTCTGTTCTATGTTGGTGCTATAGTGTTTTAGCCAAAATTTGCCAAAGGGGGTGTTTGTTAGTTCTGTATTGGCAGCAATTTTGCTAAAACAAAGTGGTTTATCAAGTTGACTTACTTGATGTCTTGACATGTTGTTTCTAACATTCTGCAGATGGTGTTTCTTAGTAATTGCAGGATGTTGTGCATGATGTCAAACACGATGTCCTAACATCTGTTGACAGAACATTCTGCTGAGAATGTTATGTTTTATTTGCTGCGCTATTCTTGCAATCTATTGTGCTTTTATTCAGTAATTGCGTGCGAGAATCTTGAAGTATCTTTTAATTGGAGCAAGCAATTTTTGTGATATTCAGAAGAATAGGTTGTTACTATTTTCATGCAAAAAGATTTGGAGAATAATTAGCTTTAATTATTATTTGAATCAAAGATCTGCTAATGCCCAAGCCCAAGGAGTTCATTACTATTTAAAGATGTTAAACCCTATTTGCTGTGTAGAGAGAATAAGTAATTGACAACCGTGTTTATGTTTTAGGGTTTAAGCATTGTAGTGTTTTTGTGAGCCATTCATTCATCTGTTAGATGCTTGAATTGGACTGATTGTTTGAGTTGTAATTTGTCCACTCTAAGCTTTTAAGTACGGGTGCTTTGTTCTTGATTGAAGCTTTTAAGCAAGATTAAGCTTTTTATTTGAAGTGTGTTCTTCTTTTTAGTATTGTTCTGTAGTTATCACTGCAAGTGATTGAGGGGGAGTGAGAGGTGTCTCTTGTCTAAGTGTCTTAGATAGAAATCTCACAGGTAGAGATTAGGTGAGAAGATTGTAAACTGGAGTGAGTTTACTGAGAGTCTTCAAACTAATTCTGTTTAGTGGATTTCCTTCCTGGCTTGGTAGCCCCCAGACGTAGGTGTGATTGCACCGAACTGGGTGAACAATTGCTTGTGTCTCTTTGCTTTTGTTTACTATTTTTATATCTTTCTTATATTGATAATTGTTCAGATATTAGTGTCGTGACATCTATTTTGACATCTCATATCTGATACCAGAATTTCATCTTCCACTCGAAAAGGGTAATAAACCTCCCCACGATTCTGGTTATAAGCCACGAAAGGGTCTCAATTTCTTCTTTAATCAAGTATTCCACTTGAAATGAGTAATAAACCTCCCCACAATTCTGGTTATAAGAAACAAACGAGTCTCAATTTCTTCTTTAATCAAGTCTTCCACTTGAAAATGGTAACATTAACCTCCCCACGATTCTGGTCATAAGCCATGAACGGGTCTCAGTTTTTTCTTTAATCTAGTCTTCCACTCGAAAAAAGTAAAAAACCTCCCCACGATTCTAGTCATAAGCTAACAACGGGTCTTTATTTTTTCTTAAGTCAAGTCTTCCACTTGAAAAGGGTAATAAACCTCCCCATGATTATGGTCATAAGCCACGAACGGGTCTTAGTTTCTTCTTTAATCAAGTCTTCCACTTGAAAAGGGTAATAAACCTCCCCCACGATTCTAGTCATGGGCCACGATCAGGTCTCAGTCTCTTCCTTAATCAAGTATTCCACTTGAAAATGGTAAAATAAACCTCCCCACGATTCAGTTCATAAGCCACGAACGGGTCTTAATTTCTAATTTTATCAGATCTTCCACTTGAAAAGCGTAAAATAAACCCCCGCACAATTATATTCGGGTCTCAATTTCTTCTTAAATTAAGTCTTCCACTTGAAAATGGTAAAATAAAACTCTCCACGATTCTGTTCATAAGCCACAAATACGTCTCAGTTTCTTCTTTAATCAAGTCATCCACTTGAAAAGGATAATAAACCTACCCATGATTCTGGTCATAAGCCAACAACGGGTCTCAATTTTTTCTTTAATAAAGTCTTCCACTCGAAAAGGATAATTAATCTCTCAACAATTCTGGTCATAGGCTACGACTGAGTCTCAGTTTCTTCATTAATCAAATATTCCACTTGAAAATGGTAGTGAACCTCCCCACGATTCTTGTCATAAGCCACAAACGGGTCTCAATTTCTTCTTTAATAAAGTCTTCCACTTGAAAAGGGTAATATAAGCCTCCCCACAATTCTGGTCATGAATGGGTCTCAGTTTGTTCTTTAATCAAGTCATCTACTTGAAAAGGATAATAAACCTACCCATTATTCTGGTCATAAGCCAACAATGGGTCTCAGTTTTTTCTTAAATCAAGCCTTCCACTTGAAAAGGGTAATAAACCTCCCCATGATTTGGGTTATAAGCCACGAACGGGTCTTAGTTTCTTCTTTAATAAAGTCTTTCACTTGAAAAGGGTAATACACCACCCCCACGATTCTAGTCATAAGCCACAAACGGGTCTCAGTTTCTTCTTTAATCAAGTAATCCACTTGAAAATGGTAAAATAAACCTCCCCACGATTATGTACATAAGCCATGAATGGGTCTTAATTTCTTATTTTATCAGATCTTCCACTTGAAAAGCGTAAAATAAACCTCTCCATAATTCTATTCATAAGCCATAAACGGGTCTCAATTTCTTATTTAATAAAGTCCTCCACTTGAAAATGGTAAAATAAACCTCCCCACAATTCGGTTCAATAACCACGAATGGGTCTCGGTATCTTCTCTATTCAAGTTATCCACTTGAAAAGGATAATAACCCTACCCATGATTCTAGTCATAAGCCAACAACGGGTCTCAGTTTTTTCTTTAATCAAGACTTCCACTCGAAAAGGGTAATAAATCTCCCCACGATTCTGGTCATAAGCCACGAACGAGTCTCTGTTTCTTCTTTAATCAAGTATTCAACTTGAAACGGGTAATAAACCCCTCCAGGATTCTAGTCATAAGCCAACAGCGGGTCTCAGTTTTTCCTTTAATAAAGTCTTCCACTCGAAAAGGGTAATAAACCTTCCCACGATTCTGGTTATAAGCCACAAAAGGGTCTCAGTTTCTTCTTTAATCAAGTATTCCACTTGATATGGGTAATAAACCTCCCCACAATTTTGGTTATAAGCCACAAACGAGTCTCAATTTCTTCTTTAATCAAGTCTTCCACTTGAAAATGGTAAAATTAACCTCCCCACGATTCTGGTCATAAGCCGTGAACGGGTCTCAGGTTTTTCTTCAATCAAGTCTTCCACTCGAAAAGTGTAAAAAACCTCTACACGATTCTGGTCATAAGCCAACAACGGGTCTCAGTTTTTCCTTTAATCAAGTCTTCCACTCGAAAAGGGTAATAAACCTCCCCACGATTCAGGTTATAAGCCACGAAAGGGTCTTAATTTCTTCTTTAATTAAGTATTCCACTTGAAATTAGTAATAAACCTCCCCACAATTCTGGTTATAAGAAACAAACGAGTCTCAATTTCTTCTTTAATCAAGTCTTCCACTTGAAAATGGTAAAATTGACCTCCCCACGATTCTGGTCATAAGCCATGAACGGGTCTCAGTTTTTTCTTTAATCAAGTCTTCCACTCGAAAAAGGTAAAAAACCTCCCCACGATTCTAGTCATACGCTAACAACGGGTCTTTATTTTTTCTTAAATTAAGTCTTCCACTTGAAAAGGGTAATAAACCTCCCCATGATTATGTTCATAAGCCACGAACGGGTCTTAGTTTCTTCTTTAATCAAGTCTTCCACTTGAAAAGGGTAATAAACCTCCCCCACGATTCTAGTCATGGGCCACGAACGGGTCTCAGTTTCTTCCTTAATCAAGTATTCCACTTGAAAATGGTAAAATAAACCTCCCCACGATTCTGTTCGTAAGCCACGAACGGGTCTTAATTTCTTATTTTATCAGATCTTCCACTTGAAAAGCGTAAGATAAACCTCCGCACAATTATATTCGGGTCTCAATTTCTTCTTTAATTAAGTCTTCCATTTGAAAATGGTAAAATAAACCTCTCCACGATTCTGTTCATAAGCCACGAATACGTCTCGGTTTCTTCTTTAATCAAGTCATCCACTTGAAAAGGATAATAAACCTACCAATGATTCTGGTCATAAGCCAACAACGGGTCTCAGTTTTTTCTTTAATAAAGTCTTCCACTCGAAAAGGGTAATTAATCTCCCCCCGATTCTGGTCATAGGCTACGACCGAGTCTCAGTTTCTTCTTTAATCAAATATTCCACTTGAAAATGGTAGTGAACCTCCCCACGATTCTTGTCATAAGCCACAAACGGGTCTCAATTTCTTCTTTAATAAAGTATTCTACTTGAAAAGGGTAATATAAGCCTCCCCACAATTCTGGTCATAAGCCACGAACTGGTCTCAGTTTGTTCTTTAATCAAGTCATCCACTTGAAAAGGAAAATAAACCTACCCATTATTTTGGTCATAAGCCAACAATGGGTCTCAGTTTTTTCTTAAATCAAGTCTTCCACTTGAAAAGGGTAATAAACCTCCCCATGATTCGGGTTATAAGCCACGAACGGGTCTTAGTTTCTTCTTTAATAAAGTCTTCCACTTGAAAAGGGTAATAACCCCCCCCCCCCCCCACGATTATAGACATAAGCCACGAACGGGTCTCAGTTTCTTCTTTAATCAAGTAATCCACTTGAAAATGGTAAAATAAACCTCCCCAAGATTCTATGCATAAGCCACGAATGGTCTTAATTTCTTATTTTATCAGATCTTCCACTTTAAAAGCGTAAAATAAACCTCCCCACGATTCTGTTCATAAGCCACGAATGGGTCTCGGTATCTTCTTTATTCAAGTCATCCACTTGAAAAGGATAATAAATCTACCCATGATTCCAGTCATAAGCCAACAACGGGTCTCAGTTTTTTCTTTAATCAAGACTTCCACTTGAAAAGGGTAATAAATCTTCCCACGATTCTGGTCATAAGCCACGAACGAGTCTCAGTTTCTTCTTTAATTAAGTATTCAACTTGAAAAGGGTAATAAACCCCTCCAGGATTCTAGTCATAAGCCAACAGCGGGTCTCAGTTTTTCCTTTAATCAAGTCTTCCACTCAAAAAGGGTAATAAACCTTCCCACGATTCTGGTTATAAGCCACAAAAGGGTCCCAGTTTCTTCTTTAATCAGGTATTCCACTTGAAATAGGTAATATACCTCCCCACAATTTTGGTTATAAGCCACAAGCAAGTCTCAATTTCTCCTTTAATCAAGTCTTCCATTTGAAAATGGTAAAATTACCCTCCCCACGATTATGGTCATAAGCCATGAAGGGGTCTCAGTTTTTTCTTCAATCATGTCTTCACTCGAAAAGTGTAAAAAACCTCCCCACGATTCTGGTTATAAGCCAACAACGGGTCTCAGTTTTTCCTTTAATCAAGTCTTCCACTCGAAAAGGGTAATAAACCTCCCCACGATTCAGGTTATAAGCCATGAAAGGGTCTTAATTTCTTCTTTAATCAAGTATTCCACTTGAAATGAGTAATAAACCTCCCCACAATTCTGGTTATAAGAAACAAACGAGTCTCAATTTCTTCTTTAATCAAGTCTTCCACTTGAAAATGGTAAAATTAACCTCCACACGATTCTGGTCATAAACCATGAACGGGTCTAAGTTTTTTCTTTAATCAAGTCTTCCACTCGAAAAGGGTAAAAAACCTCCCCATGATTCTGGTCATAAACCAACAACTGGTCTCAGTTTTTCCTTTAATCAAGTCTTCCACTCGAAAAGGGTAATAAACCTCCCCACGATTCAGGTTATAAGCCATGAAAGGGTCTTAATTTCTTCTTTAATCAAGTATTCCACTTGAAATGAGTAATAAACCTCCCCACAATTCTGGTTATAAGAAACAAACGAGTCTCAATTTCTTCTTTAATCAAGTCTTCCACTTGAAAATGGTAAAATTAACCTCCCCACGATTCTGGTCATAAGCCATGAACGGGTCTAAGTTTTTTCTTTAATCAAGTCTTCCACTCGAAAAGGGTAAAAAACCTCCCCACGATTCTGGTCATAAGCCAACAATGGGTCTCAGTTTTTTCTTCAATCATGTATTCCACTTGAAAAATGTAATAAACCTCCCCATGATTATGGTCATAAGCCACGAATGGGTCTTAGTTTTTTCTTTAATCAAGTCTTCCACTAGAAAAGGGTAATAAACCTCCCCACGATTCTGGTCATAAGCCATGAACAAGTCTCAGTTTCTTCTTTAATCAAGTATTCTACTTGAAAAGGGTAATAAACCTCCCCACGATTCTTGTCATAAGACACAAACGAGTCTTAGTTTCTTCTTTAATAAAGTCTTCCACGTGAAAAGGGTAATATAAACCTCCCCAAGATTCTGGTCATAAGCCACAGACGAGTCTCAGTTTATTCTTTAATCAAGTATTCCACTTAAAAAGGGCAATAAACCCCTCTAGGATTCTAGTCATAAGCCAACAGCGGGTCTCGGTTTTTCTTTTAATCAAGTCTTCCACTCGAAAAGGGTAATAAACCTTCATAGGATTCTGGTGATAAGCCATAAAAGGGTCTCAGTTTCTTCTTTAATCAAGTATTCCACTTGAAATGGGTAATAAATCTCCCCACAATTTTAGTTATAATACACAAGCAAGTCTCAATTTCTTCTTTAATCAAGTCTTCCAATTGAAAATGGTAAAATTAACCTCCCCACGATTCTGGTCATAAGCCATGAACGGGTCTCAGTTTTTTCTTCAATCAAGTCTTCTACTCGAAAAGGGTAAAAAAACCTCCCCACGATTCTGGTCATAAGCCAATAACGGGTCTCAGTTTTTCCTTTAATCAAGTCTTCCACTCGAAAAGGGTAATAAACCTCCCCATGATTCTGGTTATAAGCCACGAAAGGGTCTTAATTTCTTCTTTAATCAAGTATTCCACTTGAAATGAGTAATAAACCTCCCCACAATTCTGGTTATAAGAAACAAATGAGTCTCAATTTCTTCTTTAATCAAGTCTTCCACTTGAAAATTGTAAAATTAACCTCCCCACGATTCTGGTCATAAGCCATGAACGGGTCTCAATTTTTTCTTTAATCAAGTCTTCCACTCGAAAAAGATAAAAAACCTCCCCACGATTCTAGTTATAAGCTAACAACGGGGCTTTATTTTTTCTTAAATCAAGTCTTCCACTTGAAAAGGGTAATAAACCTCCCCATGATTATGGTCATAAGTCACGAACGGGTCTTAGTTTCTTCTTTAGTCAAGTCTTCCACTTGAAAAGGGTAATAAACCTCCCCCACGATTCTAGTCATGGGCCACGAACGGGTCTCAGTTTCTTCCTTAATGAAGTATTCCACTTGAAAATGGTAAAATAAACCTCCCCACGATTCTGTTCATAAGCCACGAACGGGTCTTAATTTCTTATTTTATCAGATCTTCCACTCGAAAAGCGTAAAATAAACCTCCGCACAATATATTCGGGTCTCAATTTCTTCTTTAATTAAGTCTTCCACTTAAAAATGGTAAAATAAACATCTCCACGATTCTGCTCTTAAGCCAGGAATGCGTCTCGGTTTCTTTTTTAATCAAGTCTTCCACTCGAAAAGGGTAATTAATCTTCACACGATTCTGGGCATAGGCCACAAACGGGTCTCAATTTCTTCTTTAATAAAGTCTTCTACTTGAAAAGGGTAATATAAGCCTCCCCATGATTCTGGCCATAGGCCACGAATGGGTCTCAGTTTGTTCTTTAATCAAGTCATTCACTTGAAAAGGATAATAAGCCTACTCATTATTCTGGTTATAAGCCAACAATGGGTCTCATTTTTTTCTTAAATTAAGTCTTTCACTTAAAAAGGGTAATAAACCTCCCCATGATTCGGGTTATAAGCCACGAACGGGTCTTAGTTTCTTCTTTAATAAAGTCTTCCACTTGAAAAGGGTAATAAACCTCCCCGACGATTCTAGTCATAAGCCACGAAAGGGTCTCAATTTCTTCTTTAATCAAGTAATCCACTTGAAAATGGTAAAATAAACCTCCCCACGATTCTGTTCATAAGCCACGAATGGGTCTTAATTTCTTATTTTATCAGATCTTCCACTTGAAAAACGTAAAATAAACCTCCCCACAATTCTATTCATAAGCCATAAACGGGTCTCAATTTCTTCTTTAATAAAGTCTTCCACTTGAAAATGGTAAAATAAACCTCCCCACGATTCTGTTCATAAGCCACGAATGGGTCTCGGTATCTTCTTTATTCAAGTCATCCACTTGAAAAGGATAATAAAACTACCCATGATTCTAGTCATAAGCCAACAACGGGTCTCATTTTTTTCTTTAATAAAGACTTCCACTGGAAAAGGGTAATAAATCTCCCCACGATTCTGGTAATAAGCCACGAACGAGTCTCTGTTTCTTCTTTAATACAGTATTCAACTTGAAAAGGGTAATAAACCCCTCCAGGATTCTAGTCATAAGCCAACAACGGGTCTCAGTTTTTCCTTTAATCAAGTCTTCCACTCGAAAAGGGTAATAAACCTTCCCACGATTCTGGTTATAAGCCACAAAAGGGTCTCAGTTTCTTCTTTAATCAAGTATTCCACTTGAAATGGGTAATAAACCACCCCATAATTTTGGTTATAAGCCACAAACATGTCTCAATTTCTTCTTTAATCAAGTCTTCCACTTGAAAATGGTAAAATTAACCTCCCCACGATTTTCGTCATAAGCCATGAACGGGTCTCAGTTTTTTCTTTAATCAAGTCTTCCACTCGAAAAGGGTAAAAAAACCCCCCACGATTCTGGTCATAAGCCAACAACGGGTCTCAGTTTTTTCTTAAATCATGTCTTCCACTTGAAAAGGGTAATAAACCTCCCCATGATTATGGTCATAAGCCACAAATGGGTCTTAATTTCTTCTTTAATCAAGTCTTCCACTAGAAAAGGGTAATAAACCTCCCCACGATTCTGGTCATAAGCCACGAATGAGTCTCAGTTTCTTCTTTAATCAAGTATTCTACTTGAAAAGGGTAATAAACCTCCCCACGATTCTTGTCATAAGCCACAAAAGGGTCTCAGTTTTTTCTTTAATAAAGTCTTCCACTTGAAAAGGGTAATATAGACCTCCCAACAATTCTGGTCATAAGCCACGAACGAGTCTCAGTTTCTTCTTTAATCAAGTATTCCACTTGAAAAGGGTAATAAATCCCCCCAGGATCTGGTCATAAGCCAACAACGGGTCTCAGCTTTTTCTTTAATCAAGTCTTCCACTCGAAAAGGGTAATAAACCACCCCACGATTCTAGTTATAAGCCATAAAAGGGTCTCAGTTTCATCTTTAATCAAGTATTCCACTTGAAATGGGTAATAAACCTCCCCACAAATCGGTTATAAGCCACAAACGAGTCTCAATTTCTTCTTTAATCAAGTCTTCCACTTGAAAATGGTAAAATTAACCTCCCCACGATTCTGGTCATAAGCCATGAACGGGTCTCAGTTTTTTCTTTAATCAAGTGTTCCACTCAAAAAGGGTAAAAAACCTCCCTATAATTCTGGTCATAAGCCATCAACGGGTCTCAGTTTTTCCTTTAATCAAGTCTTCCACTCGAAAAGGGTAATAAACCTCCCCACGATTCTGGTTATAAGCCACGAAAGGGTCTCAATTTCTTCGTTAATCAAGTATTCCACTTGAAATGAGTAATAAACCTCCCCACAATTCTGGTTATAAGAAACAAACTAGTCTCAATTTCTTCTTTAATCAAGTCTTCCACTTGAGAATGGTAAAATTAACCTCCCCACGATTCTGGTCATAAGCCCTGAACGGGTCTCAGTTTTTTCTTTAATCAAGTCTTCCACTCGAAAAAGGTGAAAAACCTCCCCACGATTCTAGTCATAAGCTAACAACGAGTCTTTATTTTTTCTTAAATCAAGTCTTCCACTTGAAAAGGGTAATAAACCTCCCAATTATTATGGTCATAAGCCACGAACGGGTCTTCGTTTCTTCTTTAATCAAGTCTTCCACTAGAAAAGGGTAATAAACCTCCCCACGATTCTGGTCATAAGCCACGAACGAGTCTCAGTTTCTTCTTTAATCAAGTATTCTACTTGAAAAGGGTAATAAACCTCCCCACGATTCTTGTCATAAGACACAAACGAGTCTTAGTTTCTTCTTTAATAAAGTCTTCCACGTGAAAAGGGTAATATAAACCTCCCCAAGATTCTGGTCATAAGCCACAGACGAGTATCAGTTTATTCTTTAATCAAGTATTCCACTTGAAAAGGGTAATAAACCCCCCCAGGATTCTGGTCATAAGCCAACAGCGGGTCTCAGTTTTTTCTTTAATCAAGTCTTCCACTCAAAAAGGGTAATAAACCTCCCCATGATTCTAGTTATAAGCCATGAAAGGGTCTCAATTTCTTCTTTAATAAAAAATTCAACTTGAAATGGGTAAGAAACCTCCCCCACAATTCTGGTTATAAGCCACAAACGAGTCTCAGTTTCTTCTTTAATCAAGTCTTTCACTTGAAAAGGGTAAAATTACCCTCCCTAAGATTCTGGTCATAAGCCATGAACGGGTCTCAGTTTTTTCTCTAATCTAGTCTCCTACTCGAAAAGGGTAAAAAACCTCCCCACGAATTTGATCATAAGCCAACAATGGGTCTCAGTTTTTTCTTAAATCAAGTCTTCCACTTAAAAAGGGTAAATAACCGCCCCATGATTCTGGTCATAAACCACGAACGGGTCTTAGTTTTTTCTTTAATCAAGTCTTCCACTTGAAAAGGGTATAAAACCTCCCCCACGATTCTAGTCATAAGCCACGAATGAATCTCAGTTTCTTCTTTAATCAAGTATTCCACTAGAAAAAGGTAAAATAACCTCCCCGCGATTCTGTTCATAAGACACGATTGGGTCTTAATTTCTTATTTTATCAGATCTTCCAATTGAAAAGCGTAAAATAAACCTCCCCACAATTCTATTTAAAAGCCAGGAACGAGTCTCAATTTCTTCTTTAATCAAGTCTTCCACATGAAAATGGTAAAAAATAAACCTCCCCAGGATTCTGTTCATAAGCCACGAATGGATTTCGGTTTCTTTAATCAAGTCATCCACTTGAAAAGGATAATAAAACTACCCATGATTCTTGTCATAAGCCAACAACGGGTCTCAGCTTTATCTTTAAACAAGTCTTTCACTCGAAAAGGGTAATAAATCTCCCCATGATTCTGGTCATAAGCCACGATCGACTCTCAGTTTCTTCTTAAATCAAGTATTCAACTTGAAAAGGGTAATAAACCTCCCCACAAATCTGGTTATAGCCCACAAACGAGCCTCAATTTCTTCTTTAATCAAGTCTTCTACTTGAAAATGGTAAAATTAACCTCCCCACGATTCTGGTCATAAGCCATGAATGGGTCTCAGTTTTTTCTTTAATCAAGTCTTCCATTCGATAATGGTAAAAAACCTCCCCACGATTCTGGTCATAAGCCAACAATGGGTCTCAGTTTTTCCTTTAATCAAGTCTTCCACTCGAAAAGGGTAATAAACCTCCCCACGATTCTGGTTATAAGCCACGAAAGGGTCTCAATTTCTTCTTGAATAGAGTATTCCACTTGAAATGAGTAACAAACCTCCCCACAATTCTGGTAATAAGAAACAAACGAGTCTCAATTTCTTCTTTAATCAAGTCTTCCACTTTAAAATGGTAAAATTAACCTCCCAACGATTATGGTCATAAGCCATGAACGGGTCTCAGTTTTTTCTTTAATCAAGTTTTCCACTTGAAAAAGGTAAAAAACCTCCCCACGATTCTAGTTATAAGCTAACAACGGGTCTTTATTTTTTCTTAAATCAAGTCTTTTACTTGAAAAGGGTAATAAACCTCCCCATGATTCTGGTCATAAGCCGACAACGGGACTCGATTTTTTCTTTAATCATGTCTTCCACTCAAAAAGGGTAATTAATCTCCCCACGATTCTGGTCATAGGCTACGACCGAGTCTCAGTTTCTTCTTTAATCAAGGCTTTCAGTTGAAAAGGGTAAAATTAACCTGCCCACGATTCTGGTCATAAGCCATGAACGGGTCTCATTTTTTCTTTAATAAAGTCTTCCACTCGAAAAGGGTAAAAAACCTCCCCACGAATCTGGTCATCAGCCAACGATGGGTCTCAATTTTTTCTTAAATCAAGTCTTCCACTTAAAAAGGGTAAATAACCTCCCCATGATTCTGGTCATAAGCCATGAACGGGCCTTAGTTTCTTCTTTAATCAAGTCTTCCACTTGAAAAGGGTAATAAACCTCCCCACGATTGAAGTCATAAGCCATAAACGGGTCTCAGTTTCTTATTTAATCAAGTCTTCCACTTGAAAAGGATAAAATAAACCCCCCACGATTCTAGTCATAAGCCATGAACGAGTCTCAGTTTCTTCTTTTATTACGTCTCCCTCTTGAAAAGGGAAATAAACCTCCCCAATATTCTTGTCATAAACCACGAACGAGTCTCTGTTTCATCTTTAATCAAGTATTCCACTTGAAATGGGTAATAAACCTCCCCATGATTCTGGTCACTAGCCACGAATGGGTCTCAGTTTCTTCTTTAATCATGTCATCCAATTGAAAAGGATAATAAACCTACCCATAATTCTAGTCATAAGACAACAAGGGCTCTAAGTTTTTTCTTTAATAAAGTCTTCCACTCGAAAATGGTAATAAACCTCCTCACGATTCTGGTCATAAGCCACAAACGAGTCTCAATTTCTTCTTCAATCAAGTAATCCACTTGGAAAGGTTAATAAACCTCCTTACGATTCTGGTCTTAAGCCACAAACGGGTCTGAGTTAGTTCTTTAATAAAGGCTTCCAATTGAAAAGGGTATTATAAACCTCCCCACGATTCTGGTCATAAGCCCCTAACAAGTCTTAGTTTCATCTTAAATCAAGTATTCCACTTGAAAAGGGTAATAAACCCCCCCAGGATTCTGGTCATAAGCCAACAGCAGGTCTTAGTATTTTCTTTAATCAAGTCTTCCACTCGAAAAGGGTAATAAACTTGTCCATGATTCTGGTTATAAGCCTTGAAAGGGTATCAGTTTCTTCTGTAATCAAGTATTCCACTTGAAATGGGTATTAAACCTCCCCACAACTCTGGTTATAAGCCACATACGAGTCTCAGTTTCATCTTTAATTAAGTCTTCTACTTTAAAAATGTAAAATTAACCTCCCCACGATTCTGGTCATAAGCCATGAACGGGTCTCAGTTTTTTCTTTAATCAAGTTTTCCACTCGAAAAGGGTAAAAAATCTCCCCACGATTCTGGTCATAAGCCAACAATGGGTCTCAGTTTTTTTTTAAATCAAGTCTTCCACTTGAAAAGGGTAATAAACCTCCCCAAGATTCTAATCATAAGCCACAAACGGGTATTAGTTTCTTCTTTAATCAAGTTTTCCACTCGAAATGGGTAATAAACCTCCCCATAATTCTGGTCATAAGCCATGAACGAGTCTCAGTTTACTCTTTAATCAAGTATTCCACTTGAAAAGGGTAATAAACCTCCCCACGATTCTTGTCATAAGACACAAACGAGTCCAAGTTTCTTCTTTAATAAAGTCTTCCACGTGAAAAGTGTATTATAAACCTCCCCAAGATTCTGGTCATAAGCCACAGACGAGTCTCAGTTTCTTCTTTAATCAAGTTTCCACTTGAAAAGGGTAATAAACCCCCCCAAGATTCTAGTCTTAAGCCAACAGCGGGTCTCAGTTTTTTCTTTAATCAAGTCTTCCACTCGAAAAGGGTAATAAACCTCCCCATTATTCTAGTTATAAGCCACGAATGGGTCTCAATTTCTTCTATAATCAAGTATTCCATTTCAAATGGGTAATAAACCTCCCCACAATTCTGGTTATAAGCCACAAACGAGTCTCAGTTTCTTCTTTAATCAAGTCTTTCACTTAAAAAGGGTAAAATTAACCTCCCCATGATTCTGGTCATAATCCACGAACGGGTCTCAGTTTTTTCTTTAATCAAGTCTTCCATTAGAAAATGGAAAGAAACCTCCCCACGATTCTGGTCATAAGCCAACAATGGGTCTCAGTTTTTTCTTAAATCAATTTTCCACTTGAAATGGGTAATAAATCTCCTCATGATTCTGGTCATAAGCCACAAACGGGTATTAGTTTCTTCTTTAATCAAGTCTTCCACTTGAAAGGGGTACTAAACCTCCCCACGATTCTAATCATAAGCCACAAACGGGTCTCAGTTTCTTCTTTAATCAAGTCTTCCACTTGAAAAGGGTAATAAACCTCCCCACAATTCTAGTCATAAACCATGAACGGGTCTCAGTTTCTTCTTTAATCAAGTCTTCCAATTGAAAAGGGTAAAATAAATCTCCCCACGATTTTGGTCATAAGCCACGAACGAGTCTCCGTTTCTTCTTTAATCAAGTCTTCCTCTTGAAAAGGGTAAGAAACCTCCCCACAATTCTAGTCATAAACCACGAACGGGTCTTAGTTTCTTCTTTAATGAAGTCTTCCAATTGAAAAACGTATAATAAACCTCCACATGATTGTGGTCATAAGCCACGAAGGAGTCTCTGTTTCATCTTTAATCAAGTCTTCCTCTTGAAAAGGGTAAGAAACCTACCAACAATTCTAGTCATAAGCCACGAACGAGTCTCAGTTTTTCCTTTAATCAAGTCTTCCACTCGAAAAGGGTAATAAACCTCCCCACGATTCTGGTTATAAGCCACGAAAGGGTCTCAATTTCTTCTTGAATAGAGTATTCCACTTGAAATGAGTAACAAACCTCCCCACAATTCTGGTAATAAGAAACAAACGAGTCTCAATTTCTTCTTTAATCAAGTCTTCCACTTTAAAATGGTAAAATTAACCTCCCAACGATTATGGTCATAAGCCATGAACGGGTCTCAGTTTTTTCTTTAATCAAGTTTTCCACTTGAAAAAGGTAAAAAACCTCCCCACGATTCTAGTTATAAGCTAACAACGGGTCTTTATTTTTTCTTAAATCAAGTCTTTTACTTGAAAAGGGTAATAAACCTCCCCATGATTCTGGTCATAAGCCGACAACGGGACTCGATTTTTTCTTTAATCATGTCTTCCACTCAAAAAGGGTAATTAATCTCCCCACGATTCTGGTCATAGGCTACGACCGAGTCTCAGTTTCTTCTTTAATCAAGGCTTTCAGTTGAAAAGGGTAAAATTAACCTGCCCACGATTCTGGTCATAAGCCATGAACGGGTCTCATTTTTTCTTTAATCAAGTCTTCCACTCGAAAAGGGTAAAAAACCTCCCCACGAATCTGGTCATCAGCCAACGATGGGTCTCAATTTTTTCTTAAATCAAGTCTTCCACTTAAAAAGGGTAAATAACCTCCCCATGATTCTGGTCATAAGCCATGAACGGGTCTTAGTTTCTTCTTTAATCAAGTCTTCCACTTGAAAAGGGTAATAAACCTCCCCACGATTGAAGTCATAAGCCATAAACGGGTCTCAGTTTCTTATTTAATCAAGTCTTCCACTTGAAAAGGATAAAATAAACCCCCCACGATTCTAGTCATAAGCCATGAACGGGTCTCAGTTTCTTCTTTTATTACGTCTCCCTCTTGAAAAGGGAAATAAACCTCCCCAATATTCTTGTCATAAACCACGAACGAGTCTCTGTTTCATCTTTAATCAAGTATTCCACTTGAAATGGGTAATAAACCTCCCCATGATTCTGGTCACTAGCCACGAATGGGTCTCAGTTTCTTCTTTAATCATGTCATCCAATTGAAAAGGATAATAAACCTACCCATAATTCTAGTCATAAGACAACAAGGGCTCTAAGTTTTTTCTTTAATAAAGTCTTCCACTCGAAAATGGTAATAAACCTCCTCACGATTCTGGTCATAAGCCACAAACGAGTCTCAATTTCTTCTTCAATCAAGTAATCCACTTGGAAAGGTTAATAAACCTCCTTACGATTCTGGTCTTAAGCCACAAACGGGTCTGAGTTAGTTCTTTAATAAAGGCTTCCAATTGAAAAGGGTATTATAAACCTCCCCACGATTCTGGTCATAAGCCCCTAACAAGTCTTAGTTTCATCTTAAATCAAGTATTCCACTTGAAAAGGGTAATAAACCCCCCCAGGATTCTGGTCATAAGCCAACAGCAGGTCTTAGTATTTTCTTTAATCAAGTCTTCCACTCGAAAAGGGTAATAAACTTGTCCATGATTCTGGTTATAAGCCTTGAAAGGGTATCAGTTTCTTCTGTAATCAAGTATTCCACTTGAAATGGGTATTAAACCTCCCCACAACTCTGGTTATAAGCCACATACGAGTCTCAGTTTCATCTTTAATTAAGTCTTCTACTTTAAAAATGTAAAATTAACCTCCCCACGATTCTGGTCATAAGCCATGAACGGGTCTCAGTTTTTTCTTTAATCAAGTTTTCCACTCGAAAAGGGTAAAAAATCTCCCCACGATTCTGGTCATAAGCCAACAATGGGTCTCAGTTTTTTTTTAAATCAAGTCTTCCACTTGAAAAGGGTAATAAACCTCCCCAAGATTCTAATCATAAGCCACAAACGGGTATTAGTTTCTTCTTTAATCAAGTTTTCCACTCGAAATGGGTAATAAACCTCCCCATAATTCTGGTCATAAGCCATGAACGAGTCTCAGTTTACTCTTTAATCAAGTATTCCACTTGAAAAGGGTAATAAACCTCCCCACGATTCTTGTCATAAGACACAAACGAGTCCAAGTTTCTTCTTTAATAAAGTCTTCCACGTGAAAAGTGTATTATAAACCTCCCCAAGATTCTGGTCATAAGCCACAGACGAGTCTCAGTTTCTTCTTTAATCAAGTTTCCACTTGAAAAGGGTAATAAACCCCCCCAAGATTCTAGTCTTAAGCCAACAGCGGGTCTCAGTTTTTTCTTTAATCAAGTCTTCCACTCGAAAAGGGTAATAAACCTCCCCATTATTCTAGTTATAAGCCACGAATGGGTCTCAATTTCTTCTATAATCAAGTATTCCATTTCAAATGGGTAATAAACCTCCCCACAATTCTGGTTATAAGCCACAAACGAGTCTCAGTTTCTTCTTTAATCAAGTCTTTCACTTAAAAAGGGAAAAATTAACCTCCCCATGATTCTGGTCATAATCCACGAACGGGTCTCAGTTTTTTCTTTAATCAAGTCTTCCATTAGAAAATGGAAAGAAACCTCCCCACGATTCTGGTCATAAGCCAACAATGGGTCTCAGTTTTTTCTTAAATCAATTTTCCACTTGAAATGGGTAATAAATCTCCTCATGATTCTGGTCATAAGCCACAAACGGGTATTAGTTTCTTCTTTAATCAAGTCTTCCACTTGAAAGGGGTACTAAACCTCCCCACGATTCTAATCATAAGCCACAAACGGGTCTCAGTTTCTTCTTTAATCAAGTCTTCCACTTGAAAAGGGTAATAAACCTCCCCACAATTCTAGTCATAAACCATGAACGGGTCTCAGTTTCTTCTTTAATCAAGTCTTCCAATTGAAAAGGGTAAAATAAATCTCCCCACGATTTTGGTCATAAGCCACGAACGAGTCTCCGTTTCTTCTTTAATCAAGTCTTCCTCTTGAAAAGGGTAAGAAACCTCCCCACAATTCTAGTCATAAACCACGAACGGGTCTTAGTTTCTTCTTTAATGAAGTCTTCCAATTGAAAAACGTATAATAAACCTCCACATGATTGTGGTCATAAGCCACGAAGGAGTCTCTGTTTCATCTTTAATCAAGTCTTCCTCTTGAAAAGGGTAAGAAACCTACCAACAATTCTAGTCATAAGCCACGAACGAGTCTCAGTTTTTCCTTTAATCAAGTCTTCCACTCGAAAAGGGTAATAAACCTCCCCACGATTCTGGTTATAAGCCACGAAAGGGTCTCAATTTCTTCTTGAATAGAGTATTCCACTTGAAATGAGTAACAAACCTCCCCACAATTCTGGTAATAAGAAACAAACGAGTCTCAATTTCTTCTTTAATCAAGTCTTCCACTTTAAAATGGTAAAATTAACCTCCCAACGATTATGGTCATAAGCCATGAACGGGTCTCAGTTTTTTCTTTAATCAAGTTTTCCACTTGAAAAAGGTAAAAAAACCTCCCCACGATTCTAGTTATAAGCTAACAACGGGTCTTTATTTTTTCTTAAATCAAGTCTTTTACTTGAAAAGGGTAATAAACCTCCCCATGATTCTGGTCATAAGCCGACAACGGGACTCGATTTTTTCTTTAATCATGTCTTCCACTCAAAAAGGGTAATTAATCTCCCCACGATTCTGGTCATAGGCTACGACCGAGTCTCAGTTTCTTCTTTAATCAAGGCTTTCAGTTGAAAAGGGTAAAATTAACCTGCCCACGATTCTGGTCATAAGCCATGAACGAGTCTCATTTTTTCTTTAATCAAGTCTTCCACTCGAAAAGGGTAAAAAACCTCCCCACGAATCTGGTCATCAGCCAACGATGGGTCTCAATTTTTTCTTAAATCAAGTCTTCCACTTAAAAAGGGTAAATAACCTCCCCATGATTCTGGTCATAAGCCATGAACGGGTCTTAGTTTCTTCTTTAATCAAGTCTTCCACTTGAAAAGGGTAATAAACCTCCCCACGATTGAAGTCATAAGCCATAAACGGGTCTCAGTTTCTTATTTAATCAAGTCTTACACTTGAAAAGGATAAAATAAACCCCCCACGATTCTAGTCATAAGCCATGAACGGGTCTCAGTTTCTTCTTTTATTACGTCTCCCTCTTGAAAAGGGAAATAAACCTCCCCAATATTCTTGTCATAAACCACGAACGAGTCTCTGTTTCATCTTTAATCAAGTATTCCACTTGAAATGGGTAATAAACCTCCCCATGATTCTGGTCACTAGCCACGAATGGGTCTCAGTTTCTTCTTTAATCATGTCATCCAATTGAAAAGGATAATAAACCTACCCATAATTCTAGTCATAAGACAACAAGGGCTCTAAGTTTTTTCTTTAATAAAGTCTTCCACTCGAAAATGGTAATAAACCTCCTCACGATTCTGGTCATAAGCCACAAACGAGTCTCAATTTCTTCTTCAATCAAGTAATCCACTTGGAAAGGTTAATAAACCTCCTTACGATTCTGGTCTTAAGCCACAAACGGGTCTGAGTTAGTTCTTTAATAAAGGCTTCCAATTGAAAAGGGTATTATAAACCTCCCCACGATTCTGGTCATAAGCCCATAACAAGTCTTAGTTTCATCTTAAATCAAGTATTCCACTTGAAAAGGGTAATAAACCCCCCCAGGATTCTGGTCATAAGCCAACAGCAGGTCTTAGTATTTTCTTTAATCAAGTCTTCCACTCGAAAAGGGTAATAAACTTGTCCATGATTCTGGTTATAAGCCTTGAAAGGGTATCAGTTTCTTCTGTAATCAAGTATTCCACTTGAAATGGGTATTAAACCTCCCCACAACTCTGGTTATAAGCCACATACGAGTCTCAGTTTCATCTTTAATTAAGTCTTCTACTTTAAAAATGTAAAATTAACCTCCCCACGATTCTGGTCATAAGCCATGAACGGGTCTCAGTTTTTTCTTTAATCAAGTTTTCCACTCGAAAAGGGTAAAAAATCTCCCCACGATTCTGGTCATAAGCCAACAATGGGTCTCAGTTTTTTTTTAAATCAAGTCTTCCACTTGAAAAGGGTAATAAACCTCCCCAAGATTCTAATCATAAGCCACAAACGGGTATTAGTTTCTTCTTTAATCAAGTTTTCCACTCGAAATGGGTAATAAACCTCCCCATAATTCTGGTCATAAGCCATGAACGAGTCTCAGTTTACTCTTTAATCAAGTATTCCACTTGAAAAGGGTAATAAACCTCCCCACGATTCTTGTCATAAGACACAAACGAGTCCAAGTTTCTTCTTTAATAAAGTCTTCCACGTGAAAAGTGTATTATAAACCTCCCCAAGATTCTGGTCATAAGCCACAGACGAGTCTCAGTTTCTTCTTTAATCAAGTTTCCACTTGAAAAGGGTAATAAACCCCCCCAAGATTCTAGTCTTAAGCCAACAGCGGGTCTCAGTTTTTTCTTTAATCAAGTCTTCCACTCGAAAAGGGTAATAAACCTCCCCATTATTCTAGTTATAAGCCACGAATGGGTCTCAATTTCTTCTATAATCAAGTATTCCATTTCAAATGGGTAATAAACCTCCCCACAATTCTGGTTATAAGCCACAAACGAGTCTCAGTTTCTTCTTTAATCAAGTCTTTCACTTAAAAAGGGTAAAATTAACCTCCCCATGATTCTGGTCATAATCCACGAACGGGTCTCAGTTTTTTCTTTAATCAAGTCTTCCATTAGAAAATGGAAAGAAACCTCCCCACGATTCTGGTCATAAGCCAACAATGGGCCTCAGTTTTTTCTTAAATCAATTTTCCACTTGAAATGGGTAATAAATCTCCTCATGATTCTGGTCATAAGCCACAAACGGGTATTAGTTTCTTCTTTAATCAAGTCTTCCACTTGAAAGGGGTACTAAACCTCCCCACGATTCTAATCATAAGCCACAAACGGGTCTCAGTTTCTTCTTTAATCAAGTCTTCCACTTGAAAAGGGTAATAAACCTCCCCACAATTCTAGTCATAAACCATGAACGGGTCTCAGTTTCTTCTTTAATCAAGTCTTCCAATTGAAAAGGGTAAAATAAATCTCCCCACGATTTTGGTCATAAGCCACGAACGAGTCTCCGTTTCTTCTTTAATCAAGTCTTCCTCTTGAAAAGGGTAAGAAACCTCCCCACAATTCTAGTCATAAACCACGAACGGGTCTTAGTTTCTTCTTTAATGAAGTCTTCCAATTGAAAAACGTATAATAAACCTCCACATGATTGTGGTCATAAGCCACGAAGGAGTCTCTGTTTCATCTTTAATCAAGTCTTCCTCTTGAAAAGGGTAAGAAACCTACCAACAATTCCAGTCATAAGCCACGAACGAGTCTCAGTTTCTTCTTTAATCAAGTCTTCCACTTGAAAAGGGAAATAAACCTCCCCACGATTCTGATCATAAGCCACGAACGGGTCTCAGTTTCGTCTTTAATCAAGTCTTCCACTTAAAAAGGGTAATAAACCCTCCCACGATTCTAGTCATAAACCATGAACGAGTCTCAGTTTCTTCTTTAATTAAATCTTCCAATTAAAAAGGGTAAAATAAACCTCCCCATGATTCAGGTCATAAGCCACGAACGAGTCTCCGTTTCTTCTTTAATCAAGTCTTCCACTTCAAATGAGTAATAAACATCCCCAAAATTCTAGTCATAAGCCACAAACGAGTCTCAGTTTCTTCTTTAATAAATTCTTCCACTTAAAAAGGGAAATAAACCTCCCCACGATTCTGGTCATAAGCCACAAACGAGTCTTCTTTTCTTCTTTAATCAAGCTTCCACTTGAAACGGGTAATAAACCTCCCCACGATTCTAGTCATAAGCCAACAACGGGTCTCAGTTTTTTCTTTAATCAAGTATGCCACTCTAAAAGGGTAAAAAAAACTCCGTACGATTCTAGTCATTAGCCACGAATGGGTCTCAGTTTCTTCTTTAATCAAGTATTCCACTTGAAAAGGGTAATAAACCTCCCATCGATTCTTATCATAAACCACGATTACGTGTCAGTATCTTCTTTAATCAAGTCTTCCACTTAAAAAGGGAAATAAGCCTCCCCACAATTCTGGTCATAAGCCACGAACGAATCTCTGTTTCATCTTTAATTAGGTATTCCACTTGAAATGATTAATAAACCTCCCCACGATTCTGGTCACAAGCCACGATTGTGTCTCGGTTTCTTCTTTATTCAAGTTTTCCACTTGAAAAGGGATATAAACCTCCCCAAGATTCTGGTCATAAGACACGAACGGTTCTTTATTTCATCTTTAATCAAGTATTCCACTTGAAATGGGTAATAAACCTCCCCACGATTCTAATCATAAGTCACGAATGGGTCTCTATTTCTTCTTTAATCAAGTCATCCACTTGAAAAGGATAATAAACCTACCCATGATTCTAGTCATAAGACAACAACGGGTCTCAGTTTTTTCTTTAATCAAGTCTTCTACTCGAAAAAGTTAATAAACCTCCCCACGATTCTGGTCATAAGCCACGAACGAGTCACAGTGTCTTCTTTAATCAAGTATTCCACTTGAAAAGGGTAATATAAACCTCCCCACGATTCTGGTCATAAGCCCCGAACAAGTCTCAATTTCATCTTTAATCAAGTATTCCACTAGAAAAAGGTAATAAACCCCCCCAGGATTCTGGTCATAAGCCAACAACGGGTTTCAAATTTTTCTTTAATCAAGTCTTCCACTCGAAAAGGGTAATAAACCTCTCCATGATTCTGGTTATAAGCCACGAAAGGGTCTCAGTTTGTTCTTTAATCAAGTCTTCCACTTGAAATGGGTAATAAACCTCCCCACAATTCTGGTTATAAGCCACATATGAGTCTCAGTTTCATATTTAATCAAGTCTTCCACTTAAAAACGGTAAAATTAGTCTCCCCAGGATTTTGGTCATAAGCCATGAACGATCTCAGTTTTTTCTTTAATCAAGTCATCCACTCGAAAAGGGTAAAAAACCTCCCCACGATTCTAGTCATAAGCCACGAACGGGTCTCAGTTTCTTCTTTAATCAAGTCTTCCACTTTAAAAGGGTAAGAAAACTCTCCACAATTCTAGTCATAAATAATGAATGGGTCTCAGTTTCTTCTTTAATCAAGTATTCCAATTGAAAAGGGTAAAATAAACCTCCCTATGATTTTGGTCATAAGCCATGAACAAGTCTCCGTTTCTTATTTAATCAAGTCTTCCTCTTGAAAAGGGTAAGAAACCTCCCCACAATTCTAGGCATAAGCCACGAAAGAGTCTTAGTTTCTTCTTTAATCAAGTCTTCCACTTGAAAATGGAAATAACCCCTCCCCCGATTCTGGTCATAAGCCACGGACGGGTCTCAGTTTCTTCTTTAATCAAGTATTCCACTTTAAAAGGGTAATAAACCTTCCCAAGAATCTAGTCATAAACCATGAACGGGTCTCAGTTTCTTCTTTAATCAAGGTTTCCAATTGAAAAAGTGTAAAATAAACCTCCCCATGATTCTGGTCATAAGCCACGAACGAGTCTCCGTTTCTTCTTTATTCAAGTCTTCCACTTCAAAAGGGTAATAAACATCCCTAAAATTCTAGTCATAAGCCACAAACGAGTCTCAGTTTCTTCTTTAATCAATTCTTCCACTTAAAAAGGGAAATAAACCTCCCCACGATTCTGGTCATAAGCCACGAACGAGTCTCATTTTCTTCTTTAATCAAGTCTTCCACTTGAAACGGGTAATAAACCTCCCCACGATTCTAGTCATAAGCCAACAACGGGTCTCAGTTTTTTCTTTAATCAACTATTCCACTCTAAAAGGGTAATAAAACTCCGTACGATTCTAGTCATAAGCCACGAATGGGTCTCAGTTTCTTCTATAATCAAGTATTCCACTTGAAAAGGGTAATAAACATCCCCACGATTCTTATCATAAACCATGATTGCGTGTCAGTTTCTTCTTTAATTAAGTCTTCCACTTAAAAAGGGAAATAAACCTCCCCAAAATTCTGGTCATAAGCCACGAACGGGTGTCTGTTTCATCTTTAATCAAGTATTCCACTTGAAATGATTAATAAACCTCCCCACGATTCTGGTCACAAGCCACGATTGGGTCTCAGTTTCTTCTTTATTCAAGTTTTCCACTTGAAAAGGGAAATAAACGTCCCCAAGATTCTGGTCATAAGCCACAAACAGTTCTTTGTTTCATCATTAATCAAGTATTCCACTTGAAATGGGTAATAAACCTCCCCACGATTCAGGTCACAAGGCACGAATGGGTCTCAGTTTTTTCATTAATCAAGTCATCCACTTGAAAAGTTAATAAACCTCCCCACGATTCTGGTCATAAGCCACGAACGAGTCACAATGTCTTCTTTAATCAAGTATTCCACTTGAAAAGGGTAATATAAATCTCCCCACGATTCTGGTCATAAGCCCCGAACAAGTCTTAGTTTCTTCTTTAATCAAATCTTCCACTTGAATTGGGTAATAAACCTCCCCACAATTCTGGTTATAAGCCACATACGAGTCTCAGTTTCATCTTTAATCAAGTCTTCCACTTAAAAACGGTAAAATTAGTCTCCCCAGGATTTTAGTCATAAGCCATGAACGGGTCTCAGTTTTTTCTTAAATCAAGTCTTCCACTCGAAAAGGGTAAAAAACCTCCCCACAATTCTAGTCATAAGCCAACAATGGGTAGCAGTTTTTTCTTAAATCAAGTCTTCCACTTGAAAAGGGTAATAAAACTCCCCATGATTCTGGTCATAAACCACGAACAGGACTTAGTCTCTTCTTTAATCTAGTATTCCACTTGAAAAGGGTAATAAACCTCCCCACGATTCTAGTCATAAGCCACGAACGGGTCTCAGTTTCTTCTTTAATCAAGTCTTCCACTTTAAAAGGGTAATAAACCTCTCAACAATTCTAGTCATAAACCATGAACGGGTCTTAGTTTCTTCTTTAATCAAGTATTCCAATTGAAAAGGGTAAAATAAACCTCCATTGGATTTTGGTCATAAGCCACGAACGCGTCTCTGTTTCTTCTTTAATCAAGTCTTCCTCTTGAAAAGGGTAAGAAACCTCCCCACAATTCTAGTCATAAGCCACGAAAGAGTCTCAGTTTCTTCTTTAATCAAGTCTTCCACTTGAATAGGGAAATAACCCCCCTTCCCCCCGATTCTGGTCATAAGCCACGAACGGGTCTCAGTTTCTTCTTTAATCAAGTCTTCCACTTAAAAAGGGTAATAAACCTCCCCACAATTCTAGTCATAAACCACGAACGAGTCTCAGTTCCTTCTTTATTCAAGTCTTCCAATTGAAAAGGGTAAAATAAACCTCCCCACGATTCTGGTCATAAGCCACGAACGAGTCTCCATTTCTACTTTCATTAAGTCTTCCACTTGAAAAGAGTAATAAACATCCCCACAATTCTAGTAATAAGCCACGAACGAGTCTCAGTTTTTTCTTTAATCTAGTCTTCAACTTGGAAAGGGAAATAAATCTCCACACTATTCTGGTCATAAGCCACGAACGGGTCTCAGTTTCTTCTTTGAAAGTCTTCCACTTGAAAAGGGTAATAAACCTCCACACCATTCTAGTCAGAAGCCAACAACGAGTCTCAGTTTTTTTTTAATCAAGTATTCCACTCTAAAAGGGTTGTAAAACTCCCACGATTCTAGTCATAAGCCAAGAAGGGTTTCAGTTTCTTCTTTAATCAAGTATTCCCCTTGAAAAGAGTAATAAACCTCCCCACGATTCTTGTCATAAGCCGCAAACGGGTCTCAGTTTCTTCTTCAATAAAGTCTTCCACTTGAAAAGGGTAATATAAACCTCCCCACGATTCTGGTCATAAGCCCCGAACAAGTCTCAGTTTCTTCTTTAATCAAGTATTCCACTTGAAAAGGGTAAACGCCCCTCCCCCAGGATTCTGGTCATAAGCTAACAGCGGGTCTCAGTTTTTTCTTTTATCAAGTTTTCCACTCGAAAAGGGTAATAAACCTATCCATGATTCTAGTTATAAGACACGAAAGGGTCTCAGTTTCTTCTTTAATCAAGTATTCCACTTGAAATGGGTAATAAACCTCCCCAAAATTCTGGTTATGAGCCACATACGAGTCTCAGTTTCATGTTTAATCAAGTCTTCCACTTAAAAAGGGCAATATTAACCTCCCCAGGATTTTGGTCATAAGCCATGAACGGGTCTCAGTTTTTTCTTTAATCAAGTCTTCCACTCGAAAAGGGTAAAAAACTTCCCCACAATTCTAGTCATAAGCCAACAATGGGTCTCAGTTTTTTCTTAAATAAAGTCTTCCACTTGAAAAGGGTAATAAACCTCCCGATGATTCTGGTCATAAGCCACGAACGGGTCTTAGTTTCTTCTTTAATCAAGTCTTCCACTTGAAAAAGGTAATAAACCTCCCCACAATTCTAATCATAAGCCACGAACGGGTCTCAGTTTCTTCTTTAATCAAGTCTTCCACTTTAATAGGGTAATAAAACTCTCCATAATTCTAGTCATAAACCATGAACGGGCCTCAGTTTCTTCTTTAATCAAGTATTCCAATTGAAAAGGGTAAAATAAACCTCCCCAGGATTTTGGTCATAAGCCATGAACGAGTCTCAGTTTCTTCTTGAATCAAGTCTTCCTCTTGAAAAGGGTAAGAAACCTCCCCACAATTCTAGTCATAAGCCACGAAAGAGTCTCAGTTTCTTCTTTAATCAAGTCTTCCACTTGAAAAGGAAAAATACCCCCCCCCCCCCCCGATTCTGGCCATAAGCCACGAACGGGTCTCAGTTTCTTCTTTAATCAAGTCTTCCTCTTAAAAAGGGTAATAAACCTCCCCACAATTCTAGTCATAAATCACGATCGAGTCTCTGTTCCTTCTTTATTCAGGTCTTCCAATTGAAAAGGGTAAAATAAACCTCCCCACGATTCTGGTCATAAGCCACGAACGAGTCTCCGTTTCTACTTTCATCAAGTCTTCCACTTGAAAAGAGTAATAAACATCCCCACAATTCTAGTCATAAGCCACAAACGAGTCTCAGTTTTTTCTTTAATCTAGCCTTCAACTTGGAAAGGGAAATAAATCTCCAGACTATTCTGTTCATAAGCCACGAACGGGTCTCAGTTTCTTCTTTAAAAGTCTTCCACTTGAAAAGGGTAATAAACCTCCACACGATTCTAGTCAGAAGCCAACAAAGAGTCTCAGTTTTTTCTTTAATCAAGTATTCCACTCTAAAAGGGTTGTAAAACTCCCTACGATTCTAGTCTTAAGCCACGAAGGGTCTCAGTTTCTTCTTTAATCAAGTATCCCCCTTGAAAAGAGTAATAAACCTCCCCACGATTCTTGTCATAAGCCGCAAACGGGTCTAGTTTCTTCTTCAATAAAGTCTTCCACTTGAAAAGGGTAATATAAACCTCCCCACGATTCTGGTCATAAGCCCCGAACAAGTCTCAGTGTCTTCTTTAATCAAGTATTCCACTTGAAATGGGTAATAAACCTCCCCAAAATTCTGGTTATGAGCCACATACGAGTCTCAGTTTTATCTTTAATCAAGTCTTCCACCTAAAAAGGGTAATATTAACCTCCCCAGGATTCTGGTCATAAGACAACAACGGGTCTCAGTTTTTTCTTTAATCAAGTCTTCCACTCGAAAAGGGTAAAAAACTTCCCCACAATTTTAGTCATAAGCCAACAATGGGTCTCAGTTTTTTCTTAAATCAAGTCTTCCACTTGAAAAGGGTAATAAACCTCCCGATGATTCTGGTCATAAGCCACAAACGGGTCTTAGTTTCTTCTTTAATCAAGTCTTCCACTTGAAAAAGGTAATAAACCTCCCCACAATTCTAATCATAAGCCACGAACGGGTCTCAGTTTCGTCTTTAATCAAGTCTTCCACTTTAAAAGGGTAATAAACCTCTCCATAATTCTAGTCATAAACCATGAACGGGTCTCAGTTTCTTCTTTAATCAAGTATTCCAATTGAAAAGGGTAAAATAAACCTCCCCAGGATTTTGGTCATAAGCCATGAACGAGTCTCTGTTTCTTCTTGAATCAAGTCTTCCCCTTGAAAAGGGTAAGAAACCTCCCCACAATTCTAGTCCTAAGCCACGAAAGAGTCTCAGTTTCTTCTTTAATCAAGTCTTCCACTTGAAAAGGGAAATACCCCCCCCCCCCCCCCCCCCCCCCCCCCCCGATTCTGGTCATAAGCCACGAACGGGTCTCAGTTTCTTCTTTAATCAAGTCTTCCTCTTAAAAAGGGTAATAAACCTCCCCACAATTCTAGTCATAAATCACGATCGAGTCTCTGTTCCTTCTTTATTCAAGTCTTCCAATTGAAAAGGGTAAAATAAACCTCCCCACGATTCTGGTCATAAGCCACGAACGAGTCTCCGTTTCTACTTTCATCAAGTCTTCCACTTGAAAAGAGTAATAAACATCCCCACAATTCTAGTCATAAGCCACAAACGAGTCTCAGTTTTTTCTTTAATCTAGCCTTCAACTTGGAAAGGGAAATAAATCTCCACAGTATTCTGTTCATAAGCCATGAACGGGTCTCAGTTTCTTCTTTAAAAGTCTTCCACTTGAAAAGGGTAATAAACCTCCACACGATTCTAGTCAGAAGCCAACAAAGAGTCTCAGTTTTTTCTTTAATCAAGTATTCCACTCTAAAAGGGTTGTAAAACTCCCTACGATTCTAGTCTTAAGCCACGAAGGGTCTCAGTTTCTTCTTTAATCAAGTATCCCCCTTGAAAAGAGTAATAAACCCCCCCACGATTCTTGTCATAAGCCGCAAACGGGTCTCAGTTTCTTCTTCAATAAAGTCTTCCACTTGAAAAGGGTAATATAAACCTCCCCACGATTCTGGTCATAAGCCCCGAACAAGTCTCAGTGTCTTCTTTAATCAAATATTCCACTTGAAAAGGGTAAACGCCCCTCCCCAAGGATTCTGGTCATAAGCTAACAGCGGGTCTCAGTTTTTTCTTTTATCAAGTTTTCCACTCGAAAAGGGTAATAAACCTATCCATGATTCTGGTTATAAGACACAAAAGGATCTCAGTTTCTTCTTTAATCAAGTATTCCACTTGAAATGGGTAATAACCCTCCCCAAAATTCTGGTTATGAGCCACATACGAGTCTTAGTTTAATCTTTAATCAAGTCTTCCACTTAAAAAGGGTAATATTAACCTCCCCAGGATTTTGGTCATAAGCCATGAACGGGTCTTAGTTTTTTCTTTAATCAAGTCTTCCACTCGAAAAGGGTAAAAAACTTCCCCACAATTCTAGTCATAAGCCAACAATGGGTCTCAGTTTTTTCTTAAATCAAGTCTTCCACTTGAAAAGGGTAATAAACCTCCCCATGATTCTGGTCATAAGCCACGAACGGGTCTTAGTTTCTTCTTTAATCAAGTCTTCCACTTGAAAAGGGTAATAAACCTCCCCACAATTCTAATCATAAGCCACAAACGGGTCTCAGTTTCTTATTTAATCAAGTCTTCCACTTTAAAAGGGTAATAAACCTCTCCATAATTCTAGTCATAAACCATGAACGGGTCTCAGTTTCTTCTTTAATCAAGTATTCCAATTGAAAAGGGTAAAATAAACCTCCCCAGGATTTTGGTCATAAGCCATGAACGAGTCTCTGTTTCTTCTTGAATCAAGTCTTCCTCTTGAAAAGGGTAAGAAACCTCCCCACAATTCTAGTCATAAGCCACGAAAGAGTCTCAGTTTCTTCTTTAATCAAGTCTTCCATTTGAAAAGGGAAATACTCCCCCCCCCCCCCCCCCCCCCGATTCTGGTCATAAGCCACGAACGGGTCTCAGTTTCTTCTTTAATCAAGTCTTCCTCTTAAAAAGGGTAATAAACCTCCCCACAATTCTAGTCATAAATCATGATCGAGTCTCTGTTCCTTCTTTATTCAAGTCTTCCAATTGAAAAGGGTAAAATAAACCTCCCAACGATTCTGGTCATAAGCCACGAACGAGTCTCCGTTTCTACTTTCATCAAGTCTTCCACTTGAAAAGAGTAATAAACATCCCCACAATTCTAGTCATAAGCCACAAACGAGTCTCAGTTTTTTCTTTAATCTAGCCTTCAACTTGGAAAGGGAAATAAATCTCCACAGTATTCTGTTCATAAGCCATGAACGGGTCTCAGTTTCTTCTTTAAAAGTCTTCCACTTGAAAAGGGTAATATACCTCCACACGATTCTAGTCAGAAGCCAACAAAGAGTCTCAGTTTTTTCTTTAATCAAGTATTCCACACTAAAAGGGTTGTAAAACTCCCTACGATTCTAGTCTTAAGCCACGAAGGGTCTCAGTTTCTTCTTTAATCAAGTATCCCCCTTGAAAAGAGTAATAAACCTCCCCACGATTCTTGTCATAAGCCGCAAACGGGTCTCAGTTTCTTCTTCAATAAAGTCTTCCACTTGAAAAGGGTAATATAAACCTCCCCACGATTCTGGTCATAAGCCCCGAACTAGTCTCAGTGTCTTCTTTAATCAAGTATTCCACTTGAAAAGGGTAAACGCCCCTCCCCAAGGATTCTGGTCATAAGCTAACAGCAGGTCTCAGTTTTTTCTTTTATCAAGTTTTCCACTCGAAAAGGGTAATAAACCTATCCATGATTCTGGTTATAAGACACAAAAGGATCTCAGTTTCTTCTTTAATCAAGTATTCCACTTGAAATGGGTAATAAACCTCCCCAAAATTCTGGTTATGAGCCACATACGAGTCTTAGTTTCATCTTTAATCAAGTCTTCCACTTAAAAAGGGTAATATTAACCTCCCCAGGATTTTGGTCATAAGCCATGAACGGGTCTCAGTTTTTTCTTTAATCAAGTCTTCCACTCAAAAAGGGTAAAAAACTTCCCCACAATTTTAGTCATAAGCCAACAATGGCTCTCAGTTTTTTCTTAAATCAAGTCTTCCACTTGAAAAGGGTAATAAACCTCCCCATGATTCTGGTCATAAGCCATGAACGGGTCTTAGTTTCTTCTTTAATCAAGTCTTCCACTTGAAAAGGGTAATAAACCTCCCCACAATTCTAATCATAAGCCACGAACGGGCCTCAGTTTCTTCTTTAATCAAGTCTTTCACTTTAAAAGGGTAATAAACCTCTCCATAATTCTAGTCATAAACCATGAACGGGTCTCAGTTTCTTCTTTAATCAAGTATTCCAATTGAAAAGGGTAAAATAAACCTCCCCAGGATTTTGGTCATAAGCCATGAACGAGTCTCTGTTTCTTCTTGAATCAAGTCTTCCTCTTGAAAAGGGTAAGAAACCTCCCCACAATTCTAGTCATAAGCCACGAAAGAGTCTCAGTTTCTTCTTTAATCAAGTCTTCCACTTGAAAAGGGAAATAACCCCCCCCCCCCCCCCCCCCCCCCCCGATTCTGGTCATAAGCCACGAACGGGTCTTAGTTTCTTCTTTAATCAAGTCTTCCACTTAAAAAGGGTAATAAACCTCCCCACAATTCTAGTCATAAATCACGATCGAGTTTCTGTTCCTTCTTTATTCAAGTCTTCCAATTGAAAAGGATAAAATAAACCTCCCCACGATTCTGGTCATAAGCCACGAACGAGCCTCCGTTTCTACTTTCATCAAGTCTTCCACTTGAAAAGAGTAATAAACATCCCCACAATTCTAGTCATAAGCCACAAACGAGTCTCAGTTTTTTCTTTAATCTAGCCTTCAACTTGGAAAGGTAAATAAATCTCCACACTATTCTGGTCATAAGCCACGAACGGGTCTCAGTTTCTTCTTTAAAAGTCTTCCACTTGAAAAGGGTAATAAACCTCCACACGATTCTAGTCAGACGCCAACAACGAGTCTCAGTTTTTTCTTTAATCAAGTATTCCACTCTAAAAGGGTTGTAAAACTCCCACGATTCTAGTCATAAGCCACGAAGGGTCTCAGTTTCTTTTTTAATCAAGTATTCCCCTTGAAAACAGAAATAAACCTCCCCACGATTCTTGTCATAAGCCGCAAACGGGTCTCAGTTTCTTCTTCAATAAAGTCTTCCACTTGAAAAGGGTAATATAAACCTCCCCACGATTCTGGTCATAAGCCCCGAACAAGTCTCAGTTTCTTCTTTAATCAAGTATTCCACTTGAAAAGGGTAAACGCCCCTCCCCGAGGATTCTGGTCATAAGCTAACAGCGGGTCTCAGTTTTTCTTTTATCAAGTTTTCCACTCGAAAAGGGTAATAAACCTATCCATGATTCTGGTTATAAGACACGAAAGGGTCTCAGTTTCTTCTTTAATCAAGTATTCCACTTTAAATGGGTAATAAACCTCCCCAAAATTATGGTTATGAGCCACATACGAGTATCAGTTTCATCTTTAATCAAGTCTTCCACTTAAAAAGGGTAATATTAACCTCCCCAGGATTTTGGTCATAAGCCATGAACGGGTCTCAGTTTTTTCTTTAATCAAGTCTTCCACTCGAAAAGGGTAAAAAACTTCCCCACAATTCTAGTCATAAGCCAACAATGGGTCTAAGTTTTTTCTTAAATCAAGTCTTCCACTTGAAAAGGGTAATAAACCTCCCCATGATTCTGGTCATAAGCCACGAACGGGTCTTAGTTTCTTCTTTAATCAAGTCTTCCACTTGAAAAAGGTAATAAATCTCCCCACAATTCTAATCATAAGCCACGAACGGGTCTCAGTTTCTTCTTTAATCAAGTCTTCCACTTTAAAACTGTAATAAACCTCTCCATAATTCTAGTCATAAACCATGAACGGGTCTTAGTTTCTTCTTTAATCAAGTATTCCAATTGAAAAGGGTAAAATAAACCTCCCCAGGATTTTGGTCATAAGCCACGAACGAGTCTTTGTTTCTTCTTGATCAAGTCTTCCTCTTGAAAAGGGTAAGAAACCTCCCAACAATTCTAGTCATAAGCCACGAAAGAGTCTCAGTTTCTTCTTTAATCAAGTCTTCCACTTGAAAAGGGAAATAACCCCCCCCCCCCCCCCCCCCCCCCCCCCCCCCCCCCGATTCTGGTCATAAGCCACGAACGGGTCTCAGTTTCTTCTTTAATTAAGTCTTCCTCTTAAAAAGGGTAATAAACCTCCCCACAATTCTAGTCATAAATCACGATCGAGTCTCTGTTCCTTCTTTATTCAAGTCTTCCAATTGAAAAGGGTAAAATAAACCTCCCCACGATTCTGGTCATAAGCCACGAACGAGTCTCCGTTTCTACTTTCATCAAGTCTTCCACTTGAAAAGAGTAATAAACATCCCCACAATTCTAGTCATAAGCCACAAACGAGTCTCAGTTTTTTCTTTAATCTTGCCTTCAACTTTGAAAGGGAAATAAATCTCCACACTATTCTGTTCATAAGCCACGAATGGGTCTCAGTTTCTTCTTTAAAAGTCTTCCACTTGAAAAGGGTAATAAACCTCCACACGATTCTAGTCAGAAGCCAACAACGAGTCTCAGTTTTTTCTTTAATCAAGTATTCCACTCTAAAAGGGTTGTAAAACTCCCTAAGATTCTATTCTTAAGCCACGAAGGGCCTCAGTTTCTTCTTTAATCAAGTATTCCACTTGAAAAGAGTAATAAACCTCCCCGCGATTCTTGTCATAAGCCGTAAACGGGTCTCAGTTTCTTCTTCAATAAAGTCTTCCATTTGAAAAGGGTAATATAAACCTCCCCACGATTCTGGTCATAAGCCCCGAACAAGTCTCAGTTTCTTCTTTAATCAAGTATTCCACTTGAAAAGGGTAAACCCCCTCCCCCAGGATTCTGGTCATAAGCCAACAGCGGGTCTCAGTTTTTTCTTTAATCAAGTTTTCCACTCGAAAAGGGTAATAAACCTATCCATGATTCTAGTTATAAGCCATGAAAGGGTCTCAGTTTCTTCTTTAATCAAATATTCCACTTGAAATGGGTAATAAACCTCCCCAAAATTCTAGTTATGAGCCACATACGAGTCTCAGTTTCATCTTTAATCAAGTCTTCCACTTAAAAAGGGTAAAATTAACCTCCCCAGGATTTTGGTCATAAGCCATGAACGAGTCTCAGTTTTTTCTTTAATCAAGTCTTCCACTCTAAAGTGGTAAAAAAACCTCCCACAATTCTAGTCATAAGCCCAAAATTTGTCTCAGTTTTTTCTTAAATCAAGTCTTCCACTTGAAAAGGGTAATAAACCTCCCCATGATTCTGGTCATAAGCCACGAACGGGTCTTAGTTTCTTCTTTAATCAAGTCTTCCACTTGAAAAGGGTAATAAACCTCCCCACGATTCTAATCATAAGCCACGAACGGGTCTCAGTTTCTTCTTTAATCAAGTCTTCCACTTTAAAATTGTAATAAACCTCTCCACAATTCTAGTCATAAACCATAGACGGGTCTCAGTTTCTTCTTTAATCAAGTATTCCAATTGAAAAGGGTAAAATAAACCTCCCCAGGATTTGGTCATAAGCCACGAACGAGTCTCCGTTTCTTCTTTAATCAAGTCTTCCTCTTGAAAAGGGTAAGAAACCTCCCCACAATTCTAGTCATAAGCCACGAAAGAGTCTCAGTTTCTTCTTTAATCAAGTCTTCCACTTGAAAAGGGAAATAACCCCCCCCCCCGGATTCTAGTCATAAGCGACGAACGGGTCTCAGCTTCTTCTTTAATCAAGTCTTCCACTTAAAAAGGGTAATAAACCTCCCCACAATTCTAGTCATAAACCACAAATGGGTCTCAGTTCCTTTTTTACTGAAGTCTTCCAATTGAAAATGGTAAAATAAAGCTCCCCACGATTTTGGTCATAAGCCACGAACGAGTCTTCGTTTCTTCTTTGTTAAAGTCTTCTAGTGGAAAAGAGTAATAAAATTCTAGTCATAAGCCACGAACGAGTCTCAGTTTTTTCTTAAATCTAGTCTTCAACTTGGAAAGGGAAATAAATCTCCCCACTGTTCTGGTCATAAGCCACGAACGGGTCTCAGTTTCTTCTTTAAAAGTCTTCCACTTTAAAAGGGTAATAAACCTCCCCACGATTCTAGTCAGAAGCCAACAACGAGTCTCAGTTTTTTCTTTAATCAAGTATTCCACTCTAAAAGGGTTGTAAAACTCCCTACGATTCTAGTCATAAGCCACGAAGGGTCTCAGTTTCTTCTTTAATCAAGTATTCCACTTGAAAAGAGTAATAAACCTCCCCACGATTCTTGTCATAAGCCGCAAACGGGTCTCAGTTTCTTCTTCAATAAAGTCTTTCGCTTGAAAAGGGTAATATAAACCTCCCTACGATTCTGGTCATAAGCCCGGAACAAGTCTCAATTTCTTATTTAATCAAGTATTCCACTTGAAAAGGGTAACCCCCCCCCCCACCCCCAGGATTCTGCTCATAAGCCAACAGCGGGTCTCAGTTTTTTATTTAATCAAGTTTTCCACTCGAAAAGGGTCATAAACCTATCCATGATTCTGGTTATAAACCATGAAAGTGTCTCAGTTTCTTCTTTATTCAAGTATTCCACTGGAAATGGGTAATAAACCTCCCCAAAATTCTGGTTATGAGCCATATACAAGTCTCAGTTTCATCTTTAATCAAGTCTTCCACTTAAAAAGGGTAAAATTAACATCCCCAGGATTTTGGTCATAAGCCATGAACGGGTCTCAGTTTTTTCTTTAATCAAGTCTTCCACTCGAAAAGGGTAAAAAACCTCCCACTATTCTAGTCATAAGCCAACAATGGGTCTCAGTTTCTTCTTAAATCAAGTCTTTCACTTGAAAAGGGTAATAAACCTCCCCATGATTTTGGTCATAAGCCACGAACGGGTCTTAGTTTCTTCTTTAATCAAGTCTTCCACTTGAAAAGGGTAATAAACCTCCCCAAGATTCTAATCATAAGCCACGAACGGGTCTCAGTTTCTTCTTTAATCAAGTCTTCCACTTTAAAATTGTAATAAACCTCTCCACAATTCTAGTCATAAACCATGAAAGGGTCTCAGTTTCTTCTTTAATCAAGTATTGCAATTGAAAAGGGTAAAATAAACCTCCCCAGGATTTTGGTCATAAGCCACGAACGAGTCTCAGTTTCTTCTTTAATCAAGTCTTCCTCTTGAAAAGGGTAAGAAACCTCCCCATAATTCTAGTCATAAGCCACGAAAGAGTCTCAGTTTCTTCTTTAATCAAGTCTTCCACTTGAAAAGGGAAATAACTCCCCCCGATTCTGGTCATAAGCGACGAACGGGTCTCAGTTTCTTCTTTAATCAAGTCTTCCGCCTAAAAAGGGTAATAAACCTCCCCACAATTCTAGTCATAAACCACAAACGGGTCTCAGTTCCTTTTTTATTCAAGTTTTCCAATTGAAAAAGGTAAAATAAACCTCTCCACGATTCTGGTTATAAGCCACGAACGAGTCTCCGTTTCTTCTTTATTAAAGTCTTCTACTTGAAAAGAGTAATAAACATCCCCATAATTCTTGTCATAAGCCACGAACGAGTCTCAGTTTCTTCTTTAATCAAGTCTTCCTCTTAAAATGGGTAAGAAACCTCCCCAAAATTCTAGTCATAAGCCATAAATGAGTCTCAGTTTCTTCTTTAATCAAGTCTTCCACTTGAAAAGGGAAATAAACCCCCACGATTCTGGTCATAAGCCACGAACGGGTCTCAGTTTCTTCTTTAATCAAGTCTTCCACTTAAAAAGGCTAATTAACCTCCCCACGATTCTAGTCATAAACTACGAATGGGACTCAGTTTCTTCTTTAATCAAGTCTTCCAATTGAAAAGGGTAAAATAAACCTCCCCACGATTCTGGTCGTAAGCCACGAACGAGTCTCCTTTTCTTTTTTAATCAAGTCTTCCACTTTAAAAGAGTAATAAACATCCCCACAATTCTCGTCATAAGCCACGAACGAGTCTCAATTTCTTCTTTAATCTAGTCTTCAACTTGGAAAGGGAAATAAGCCTCGCCACGATTCTGGTCATAAGCCACGAACGGGTCTCAGTTTCATCTTTAATCAAGTCTTCAACTTGAAAAGTGTAATAAACCTCCCCACGATTCTAGTCAGAAGCCAATAATGAATCTCAGTTTTTTCTTTAATCCAGTATTCCACTCTAAAAGGGTAGTAAAACTCCCTACGATTCTAGTCATAAGCCACAAAGGGTCTCAGTTTCTTCTTTAATCAAGTTTTCCACTTGAAAAGGGTAATAAACCTCCCGACGATTCTTGTCATAAGACACAAACGGGTCTCAGTGTCTTCTTCAATAAAGTCTTCCACTTGAAATGGGTAATGTAAACCTCCTCACGATTCTGGTCATAAGCCACGAACAAGTCCCAGTTTCTTCTTTAATCAAGTATTCCACTTGAAAAGGGTAAAAAACCCCCCAGGATTCTGGTCATAAGCCAACAGCGGGTCTCATTTTTTTCTTTAATCATGTATTCCAGTCGAAAAGGGAAATAAACCTCTCCATGATTTGGGTTATAAGCCACGAAAGAGTCTCAGTTTCTCCTTTAATCAAGTATTCCACGTGAAATGGGTAATAAACCTCCCCACAATTCTGGTTATAAGCCACATACGAGTCTCAGTTTCATCTTTAATTAAGTCTTCCACTTGAAAAGGGTAAACTTAACCTCCCCACGATTCTGGTTATAAGCAATGAACGGGTCTCCTCTTTTTCTTTAATCAAGTCTTCCACTCGAAAAGGGTAAAAAACCTCCCCACGATTTTGGTCATAAGCCAACAATAGGTCTCAGTTTTTTCTTAAATCAAGTCTTCCACTTGAAAAGGGTAATAAACCTCCCCACGATTATAGTCATAAGCCATGGACGGGTCTCAATTTCTTCTTTAATCAAGTCTTCCACTTGAAAAGGGTAATAAACCTCCCCATAATTCTAGTCATAAACCATGAACGGGTCTTAGTTTCTTTTTTAATCAAGTCTTCCAATTGAAATGGGTAAAATAAACCTCCCCACGATTTTGGTCATAAGCCACGAACGAGTCTCTGCTTCTTCTTTAAACAAGTCTTCCTCTTGAAAAGGGTAAGAAACCTCCCCACAATTCTAGTCATAAGCCACGAAAGAGTCTCAATTTCTTCTTTAATCAAGTCTTCCACTTGAAAAGGGAAATAACCACCCCCTCGATTCTGGTCATAAGCCACGAACGGGTCTTAGTTTCTTCTTTAATCAAGTCTTCCACATAAAAAAGGTAATAAACCTCCCAACAATTCTAGTCATAACCCACGAACGAGTCTCAGTTTTATCTTTAATCTAGTCTTCAACTTGGAAAGGGAAATAAACCTCCCCACGATTCTGGTCATAACCCACGAATGGGTTTCAGTTTCTTCTTTAATCAAGTCTTCCACTTGAAAAGGGTAATAAACCTCCCCATGATTCTAAAAAGAAGCAAACAACAAGTCTCAGTTTTTTCTTTAATCAAGTATTCCACTCAAAAAGGGTGGTAAAACTCCCTACGATTCTAGTCATAAAGTACGAAGGGTCTCAGTTTCTTATTTAATCAAGTTTTCCACTTGAAAAGAGTAATAAACCTCCCCACGATTCTTGTCATAAGCCACAAACGGGTCTCAGTTTCTACTACGATAAAGTCTTCCACTTGAAAAGGGTAGTATAAACCTCCCCACGATTCTGGTCATAAGCCGAACAAGTCTCAGTTTCTTCTTTAATCAAGTATTCCACTTGAAAAGGGTAAACGCCCCTCCCCCAGGATTCTGGTCATAAGCTAACAGCAGGTCTCAGTTTTTTCTTTTATCAAGTTTTCCACTCGCAAAGGGTAATGAAACCTATCCATGATTCTGGTTATAAGCCACGAACGGGTCTTAGTTTCTTCTTTAATCAAGTCTTCCACTTGAAAAGGATAATAAACCTCCCACGATTCTAGTCATAAGCCACGAACGGGTCTCAATTTCTTCTTTCATCAAGTCTTACAAATGAAAAGGGTAATAAACCTCCCCACGATTCTAGTCATAAACCATGAACGGGTCTCAGTTTCTTCTTTAATCAAGTCTTCCAATTGAAAAGGGTGAGATATCTCCCCGTAATTCTAGTCATAAGCCACGAAAGAGTCTCAGTTTCTTCTTTAATCAAGTCTTCCACTTGAAAAGGGAAATAACCCCCCCCCCCGATTCTGGTCATATGCCATGAACGGGTCTCAGTTTTTTCTTTAATCAAGTCTTCCGCTTAAAAAAGGGTAATAAACCTCCCCATAATTCTAGTCATAAACCACGAACGGGTCTCAGTTCCTTCTGTATTCAAGTCTTCCAATTGAAAAGGGTAAAATAAACCTCCCCACGATTCTGGTCATAAGCCACGAACGAGTCTCTGTTTCTTCTTTAATCAAGTTTTCCACTTGAAAAGAGTAATAAACATCCCCACAATTCTTGTCATAAGCAACGAACGAGTCTTAGTTTTTTCTTTAATCTAGTCTTCAACTTGGAAAGGGAAATAAACCTCCCCACTATTCTGGTAATAAGCCACGATCGGGTCTCAGTTTCTTCTTTAAAAGTCTTCCACTTTAAAAGGGTAATAAACCTCCCCACGATTCTAGTCAGAAGCCAACAACGAGTCTCAGTTTTTTCTTTAATCAAGTATTCCACTCTAAAAGGGTAGTAAAACTCCCTACGATTCTAGTCATAAGCCACGAAGGGTCTCAGTTTCTTCTTTAATCAAGTATTCCACTTGAAAAGAGTAATAAACCCCCCCCCCCCCCCACGATTCTTGTCATAAGTCGCAAACGGGTCTCAGGTACTTCTTCAATAAAGTCTTCCACTTGAAAAGGGTAATATAAACCTCCCCACGATTCTGGTCATAAGCCCCGAACAAGTCTCAGTTTCATCTTTAATTAAGTATTCCACTTGAAAAGGGTAAAAAAACCCCCCCAGGATTCTGGTCATAAGCCAACAGCGGGTTTCAGTATGTTCTTTAATCAAGTCTTCCACTCAAAAAGGGTAATAAACCTCTCCATGATTCTGGTTATAAGCCACGAAAGGGTCTCAGTTTCTTCTTTAATCAAGTATTCCACTTGAAAAGGGTAATTAACCTCCCCACAATTCTGGTTATGAGCCACATACGAGTTTCAGTTTCATCTTTAATCAAGTCTTCCACTTAAAAAGGGTAAAACTAACCTCCCCGTGATTCTGGTCATAAGCCATGAACGGGTCTCAGTTTTTTCTTTAATCAAGTTTTCCACTCGAAAAGGGTAAAAAACCTGCCCACAATTCTAGTCATAAGCCAACAATGTTTCTCAGTTTTTTCTTAAATCAAGTCTTCCACTAGAAAAGGGTAATAAACCTCCCCATAATTCTGGTCATAAGCCACGAACGGGTCTTAGTTTCTTCTTTAATCAAGTCTTCCACTTGAAAAGGGTAATAAACCTCCCCATGATTCTAGTCATAAGCCACGAACGACTCTCCGTTTCTTCTTTAATCAAGTCTTCCACTTTAAAAGGGTCATAAAACTCTCCACAATTTTAGTCATAAACCATGAACGGTCTCACTTTCTTCTTTAATCAAGTATTCAAATTGAAAAGGGTAAAATAAACCTCCCCAGAATTTTGGTCATAAGCCACGAACGAGTCTCCATTTCTTCTTTAATCAAGTCTTCCTTTTGAAAAGGGTAAGAAACCTCCTTGCAATTCTAGTCATAAGGCACAAAAGAGTCTCAGTTTCTTCTTTAATCAAGTCTTCCACTTGAAAAGGGGAATAACCCCCCCCCCCCCCCCCCCCCCCGATTCTGGGCATAAGCCACGAACGGGTCTCAGTTTCTTCTTTAATCAAGTCTTCCACTTAAAAAGGGTAATAAACCTCCCCATAATTCTAGTCATAAGCCACGAACGGGTCTCAGTTCCTTCTGTATTCAAGTCTTCCAATTGAAAAGGGTAAAATAAACCTCCCCACGATATGGTCATAAGCCACGAACGAGTCTCCGTTTCTTCTTTAATCAAGTTTTCCACTTGAAAAGAGTAATAAACACCCCCACAATTCTAGTCATAAGCAACGAACGAGTCTTAGTTTTTTCTTTAATCTAGTCTTCAACTTGGAAAGGGAAATAAACCTCCCCACTATTCTGGTAATAAGCCACGAACGGGTCTCAGTTTCTTCTTTAAAAGTCTTCCACTTTAAAAGGGTAATAAACCTCCCCACGATTCTAGTCAGAAGCCAACAACGAGTCTCAGTTTTTTCTTTAATCAAGTATTCCACTCTAAAAGGGTAGTAAAACTCCCTACGATTCTAGTCATAAGCCACGAAGGGTCTCAGTTTCTACTTTAATCAAGTATTCCACTTGAAAAGCGTAATAAACCTCCCCACGATTCTTGTCATAAGTCGCAAACGGGTCTCAGGTACTTCTTCAATAAAGTCTTCCACTTGAAAAGGGTAATATAAACCTCCCCACGATTCTGGTCATAAGCCCCGAACAAGTCTCAGTTTCATCTTTAATTAAGTATTCCACTTGAAAAGGGTAAAAAACCTCCCCAGTATTCTGGTCATAAGCCAACATCGGGTCTCAGTTTATTCTTTAATCAAGTCTTCCACTCAAAAAGGGTAATAAACCTCTCCATGATTCTGGTTATAAGCCACGAAAGGGTCTCAGTTTCTTCTTTAATCAAGTATTCCACTTGAAAAGGGTAATAAACCTCCCCACAATTCTGGTTATGAGCCACATACAAGTTTCAGTTGCATCTTTAATCAAGTCTTCCACTTAAAAAGGGTAAAACTAACCTCCCCAGGATTTTGGTCATAAGCCATGAACGGGTCTCAGTTTTTTCTTTAATCAAGTTTTCCACTCGAAAAGGGTAAAAAACCTGCCCACAATTCTAGTCATAAGCCAACAATGGGTCTCAGTTTTTTCTTAAATCAAGTCTTCCACTAGAAAAGGGTAATAAACCTCCCCATGATTCTGGTCATAAGCCACGAACGGGTCTTAGTTTCTTCTTTAATCAAGTCTTCCACTTGAAAAGGGTAATAAACCTCCCCATGATTCCAGTCATAAGCCACGAACGGCTCTCCGTTTCTTCTTTAATCAAGTCTTCCACTTTAAAAGGGTAATAAACCTCTCCACAATTTTAGTCATAAACCATGAACGGTCTCACTTTATTCTTTAATTAAGTATTCAAATTGAAAAGGGTAAAATAAACCTCCCCAGAATTTTGGTCATAAGCCACGAACGAGTCTCCATTTCTTCTTTAATCAAGTCTTCCTTTTGAAAAGGGTAAGAAACCTCCTTGCAATTCTAGTCATAAGCCACGAAAGAGTCTCAGTTTCTTCTTTAATCAAGTCTTCCACTTGGAAAGGGAAATAACCCCCCCCCCCCCCCGATTCTGGGCATAGCCCACGAACGGGTCTCAGTTTCTTCTTTAATCAAGTCTTCCACTTAAAAAGGGTAATAAACCTCCCCATAATTCTAGTCATAAGCCACGAACGGGTCTCAGTTCCTTCTGTATTCAAGTCTTCCAATTGAAAAGGGTAAAATAAACCTCCCCACGATATGGTCATAAGCCACGAACGAGTCTCCGTTTCTTCTTTAATCAAGTTTTCCACTTGAAAAGAGTAATAAACATCCCCACAATTCTAGTCATAAGCAACGAACGAGTCTTAGTTTTTTCTTTAATCTAGTCTTCAACTTGGAAAGGGAAATAAACCTCCCCACTATTCTGGTAATAAGCCACGAACGAGTCTCAGTTTCTTCTTTAAAAGTCTTCCACTTTAAAAGGGTAATAAACCTCCCCACGATCCTAGTCAGAAGCCAACAACGAGTCTCAGTTTTTTCTTTAATCAAGTATTCCACTCTAAAAGGGTAGTAAAACTCCCTACGATTCTAGTCATAAGCCACGAAGGGTCTCAGTATCTTCTTTAATCAAGTATTCCACTTGAAAAGAGTAATAAACCTCCCCACGATTCTTGTCATAAGTCGCAAACGGGTCCCAGTTACTTCTTTAATAGAGTCTTCCACTTGAAAAGGGTAAACCTCCCCACGATTCTGGTCATAAGCCCCGAACAAGTCTCAGTTTCATCTTTAATCAAGTATTCCACTTGAAAAGGGTAAAAAAACCCCCCAGGATTCTAGTCATAAAAAAACAGCGGGTCTCGGTTTGTTCTTAAATCAAGTCTTCCACTCAAAAAGGGTAATAAACCTCTCCATGATTCTGGTTATAAGCCACGAAAGGGTCTCAGTTTCTTCTTTAATCAAGTATTCCACTTGAAATGGGTAATAAACCTCCCCACAATTCTGGTTATGAGCCACATACGAGTCTCAGTTTCATCTTTAATCAATTCTTCCACTTAAAAAGGGTAAAACTAACCTCCCCAGGATTTTGGTCAAAAGCCATGAACGGGTCTCAGTTTTTCCTTTAATCAAGTCTTCCACTCGAAAAGGGTAAAAAACCTCCCCACAATTCTAGTCATAAGCCAACAATGGGTCTCAGTTTTTTCTTAAATCAAGTCTTCCACTAGAAAAGGGTAATAAACCTCCTCATGATTCTGGTCATAAGCCACGAACGGGTCTTAGTTTCTTCTTTAATCAAGTCTTCCACTTGAAAAGGGTAATAAACCTCCCCATGATTCTAGTCATAAGCCACGAACGACTCTCAGTTTCTTCTTTAATCAAGTCTTCCACTTTAAAAGGGTAATAAACCTCTCCACAATTTTAGTCATAACCATGAACGGTCTCAGTTTCTTCTTTAATCAAGTATTCAAATTGAAAAGGGTAATATTAACCTCCCCAGAATTTTGGTCATAAGCCACGAACGAGTCTCCGTTTCTTCTTTAATCAAGTCTTCCTCTTGAAAAGGGTAAGAAACCTCCTCGCAATTCTAGTCATAAGCCACGAAAGAGTCTCAGTTTCTTCTTTAATCAAGTCTTCCACTTGAAAAGGGAAATAACCCCCCCCCCCCCCGGATTCTGGTCATAAGCCACGAACGGGTCTCAGTTTCTTCTTTAATCAAGTCTTCCACTTAAAAAGGGTAATAAACCTCCCCATAATTCTAGTCATAAGCCACGAAAGGGTCTCAGTTCCTTCTGTATTCAAGTCTTCCAATTGAAAACGGTAAAATAAACCTCCCCACGATTCTGGTCATAAGCCACGAACGAGTCTTCGTTTCTTCTATAATCAAATTTTCCACTTGAAAAGAGTAATAAACATCCCCACAATTCTATTCATAACCACGAACGAGTCTTAGTTTTTTCTTTAATCTAGTCTTCAACTTGGAAAGGAAAATAAACCTCCCCACTATTCTGGTAATAAGCCACGAGCAGGGCTCAGTTTCTTCTTTAAAAGTCTTCCACTTGAAAAGGGTAATAAACCTCCCCACGATTCTAGTCAGAAACCAACAACGAGTCTCAGTTTTTTTTAATCAAGTATTCCACTCTAAAAGGGTAGTTAAACTCCCTACGATTCTAGTCATAAGCCACGAAGGGTCTCAGTTTCTTCTTTAATCAAGTATTCCACTTGAAAAGAGTAATAAAACTCCCCACGATTCTTGTCATAAGCCGCAAACGGGTCTTAGTTTCTTCTCCAATAAAGTCTTCCACTTGAAAAGGGTAATATAAACATCCCCACGATTCTGGTCATAACCCCGAACAAGTCTCAGTTTCTTCTTTAATCAAGTATTCCACTTGAAAAAGGTAAAAAAAAACCCCAGGATTCTGGTCATAAGCCAACAGCGGGTCTGAGTTTTTTCTTAAATCAAGTCTTCCACTTGAAAAGGGTAATAAACCTCCCCATGATTCTGGTCATAAGCCACGAATGGGTCTTAGTTTCTTCTTTAATCAAGTCTTCAACTTGAAAAGGGTAATAAACCTCCCCACGATTCTAGTCATAAGCCACAAACGGGTCTCAGTTTCTTCTTTAATCAAGTCTTCCACTTGAAAAGGGTAATAAACCTCGCCACGATTCTAGTCATAAACCATGAACGGGTCTGAGTTTCTTCTTTAATCATAACATCCAATTTAAAAGGGTAAAATAAACCTCCCCACGATTTTGGTCATAAGCCAAGAACGAGTTACCGATTCTTCTTTAATTATGTCTTCCTCTTAAAATGGGTAAGAAACCTCCCCACAATTCTAGTCATAAGCCATAAATGAGTCTCAGTTTCTTCTTTAATCAAGTCTTCCACTTGAAAACGGAAATAAACCTCCCACGATTCTGGTCATAAGCCACGAACGGGTCTCAGTTTCTTCTTTAATCAAATCTTCCACTTAAAAAGGGTAATTAAATTCCCCACGATTCTAGTTATAAACCAAAAATGGGACTCAGTTTCTTCTTTAATCAAGTCTTCCAATTGAAAAGGGTAAAATAAACCTCCCCACGATTCTGGTCATAAGCCACAAACGAGTCTCCTTGTCTTCTTTAATCAAGTCTTACACTTGAAAAGAGTAATAAACATCCCCATAATTCTAGTCATAAGCCACGAAGGAGTCTCAATTTCTCCGTTAATCTAGTCTTCAACTTGGAAAGGGAAATAAACCTCGCCACGATTCTGGTCATAAGCCACGAACGGGTCTCAGTTTCATCTTTAATCAAGTCTTCAACTTGAAAAGGGTAATAAACCTCCCCATGATTCTAGTCAGAAGCCAACAATGAATCTCATTTTTTTCTTTAATCCAATATTCCACTCTAAAAGGGTAGTAAAACTCCCTACGATTCTAGTCAAAAGCCACAAAGGGTCTCAGTTTCTTCTTTAATAAAGTTTTCCACTTGAAATGGGTAATAAACCTCCCCACGATTCTTGTCATAAGACACAAACGGGTCTCAGTTTCTTCTTCAATAAAGTCTTCCACTTGAAAAGGGTAATATAAACCTCCTCACGATTCTGGTCATAAGCCACGAACAAGTCCCAGTTTCTTCTTTAATCAAGTATTCCACTTGAAAAGGGTAAAAAAAAACCCCCAGGATTCTGGTCATAAGCCAACAACGGGTCTCACTTTTTTCTTTAATAAAGTATTCCAGTCGAAAAGGGAAATAAACCTCTCCATGATTCGGGTTATAAGCCACGAAAGAGTCTCAGTTTCTCCTTTAATCAAGTATTCCACCTAAAATGGGTAATAAACCTCCCCACAATTCTGGTTATAAGCCACATACGAGTCTCAGTTTCATCTTTAATTAAGTCTTCCACTTGAAAAGGGTAAACTTAACCTCCCCACGATTCTGGTTATAAGCAATGAACGGGTCTCAGTTTTTTCTTTAATTAAGTCTTCCACTCGAAAAGGGTAAAAAACCTCCCCACGATTCTGGTCATAAGCCAACAATAGGTCTCAGTTTTTTCTTAAATCAAGTCTTCCACTTGAAAAGGGTAATAAACCTCCCCACGATTATAGTCATAAGCCATGGAAGGGTCTCAGTTTCTTCTTTAATCAAGTCTTCCACTTGAAAAGGGTAATAAACCTCCCCACAATTCTAGTCATAAACCATGAACGGGTCTTAGTTTCTTTCTTAATCAAGTCTTCCAATTGAAATAGGTAAAATAAACCTCCCCACGATTTTGATCATAAGCCACGAACGAGTCTCTGTTTCTTCTTTGAACAAGTCTTCCTCTTGAAAAAGGTAAAAAACCTCCCCACAATTCTAGTCATAAGCCACGAAAGAGTCTCAGTTTCTTCTTTAATCAAGTCTTCCACTTGAAAAGGGAAATAACCACCCCCCCCCCCCCCCCCCCCGATTCTGGTCATAAGCCACGAACGGGTCTCAGTTTCTACTTTAATCAAGTCTTCCACATAAAAAAGGTAATAAACCTCCCAACAATTCTAGTCATAACCCACGAACGAGTCTCAGTTTTATCTTTAATCTAGTCTTCAACTTGGAAAGGGAAATAAACCTCCCCACGATTCAGGTCATAAGCCACGAATGGGTCTCAGTTTCTTCTTTAATCAAGTCTTCCACTTGAAAAGGGTAATAAACCTCCCCATGATTCTAAAAAGAAGCAAACAACAAGTCTCAGTTTTTTCTTTAATCAAGTATTCCACTCAAAAAGGGTAGTAAAACTCCCTACGATTCTAGTCATAAAGTACGAAGGGTCTCAGTTTCTTATTTAATCAAGTTTTCCACTTGAAAAGAGTAATAAACCTCCCCACGATTCTTGTCATAAGCCACAAACGGGTCTCAGTTTCTACTACGATAAAGTCTTCCACTTGAAAAGGGTAGTATAAACCTCCCCACGATTCTGGTCATAAGCCGAACATGTCTCAGTTTCTTCTTTAATCAAGTATTCCACTTGAAAAGGGTAAACGCCCCTCCCCCAGGATTCTGGTCATAAGCTAACAGCAGGTCTCAGTTTTTTCTTTTATCAAGTTTTCCACTCGAAAAGGGTAATAAACCTATCCATGATTCTGGTTATAAGCCACGAACGGGTCTTAGTTTCTTCTTTAATCAAGTCTTCCACTTGAAAAGGATAATAAACCTCCCACGATTCTAGCCATAAGCCACGAACGGGTCTCAATTTCTTCTTTCATCAAGTCTTACAAATGAAAAGGGTAATAAACCTCCCCACGATTCTAGTCATAAACCATGAACGGGTCTCAGTTTCTTCTTTAATCAAGTCTTCCTCTTGAAAAGGGTAAGAAACCTCCCCACAATTCTAGTCATAAGCCACGAAAGAGTCTCAGTTTCTTCTTTAATCAAGTTTTCCACTTGAAAAGGGAAATAACCCCCCCCCCCCCCCCCCCCCCCCCCCGATTCTGGGCATAAGCCACGAACGGGTCTCAGTTTCTTCTTTAATCAAGTCTTCCACTTAAAAAGGGTAATAAACCTCCCCATAATTCTAGTCATAAGCCACGAACGGGTCTCAGTTCCTTCTGTATTCAAGTCTTCCAATTGAAAAGGGTAAAATAAACCTCCCCACGATATGGTCATAAGCCACGAACGAGTCTCCGTTTCTTCTTTAATCAAGTTTTCCACTTGAAAAGAGTAATAAACATCCCCACAATTCTAGTCATAAGCAACGAACGAGTCTTAGTTTTTTCTTTAATCTAGTCTTCAACTTGGAAAGGGAAATAAACCTCCCCACTATTCTGGTAATAAGCCATGAACGGGTCTCAGTTTCTTCTTTAAAAGTCTTCCACTTTAAAAGGGTAATAAACCTCCCCACGATTCTAGTCAGAAGCCAACAACGAGTCTCAGTTTTTTCTTTAATCAAGTATTCCACTCTAAAAGGGTAGTAAAACTCCCTACGATTCTAGTCATAAGCCACGAAGGGTCTCAGTTTCTACTTTAATCAAGTATTCCACTTGAAAAGCGTAATAAACCTCCCCACGATTCTTGTCATAAGTCGCAAACGGGTCTCAGGTACTTCTTCAATAAAGTCTTCCACTTGAAAAGGGTAATATAAACCTCCCCACGATTCTGGTCATAAGCCCCGAACAAGTCTCAGTTTCATCTTTAATTAAGTATTCCACTTGAAAAGGGTAAAAAACCTCCCCAGGATTCTGGTCATAAGCCAACATCGGGTCTCAGTTTATTCTTTAATCAAGTCTTCCACTCAAAAAGGGTAATAAACCTCTCCATGATTCTGGTTATAAGCCACGAAAGGGTCTCAGTTTCTTCTTTAATCAAGTATTCCACTTGAAAAGGGTAATAAACCTCCCCACAATTCTGGTTATGAGCCACATACAAGTTTCAGTTGCATCTTTAATCAAGTCTTCCACTTAAAAAGGGTAAAACTAACCTCCCCAGGATTTTGGTCATAAGCCATGAACGGGTCTCAGTTTTTTCTTTAATCAAGTTTTCCACTCGAAAAGGGTAAAAAACCTGCCCACAATTCTAGTCATAAGCCAACAATGGGTCTCAGTTTTTTCTTAAATCAAGTCTTCCACTAGAAAAGGGTAATAAACCTCCCCATGATTCTGGTCATAAGCCACGAACGGGTCTTAGTTTCTTCTTTAATCAAGTCTTCCACTTGAAAAGGGTAATAAACATCCCCATGATTCTAGTCATAAGCCACGAACGGCTCTCCGTTTCTTCTTTAATCGAGTCTTCCACTTTAAAAGGGTAATAAACCTCTCCACAATTTTAGTCATAAACCATGAACGGTCTCACTTTCTTCTTTAATCAAGTATTCAAATTGAAAAGGGTAAAATAAACCTCCCCAGAATTTTGGTCATAAGCCACGAACGAGTCTCCATTTCTTCTTTAATCAAGTCTTCCTTTTGAAAAGGGTAAGAAACCTCCTTGCAATTCTAGTCATAAGCCACGAAGGGTCTCAGTTTCTTCTTTAATCAAGTCTTCCACTTGAAAAGAGTAATAAACCCCCCCACGATTCTTGTCATAAGTCGCAAACGGGTCTCAGGTACTTCTTCAATAAAGTCTTCCACTTGAAAAGGGTAATATAAACCTCCCCACGATTCTGGTCATAAGCCCCGAACAAGTCTCAGTTTCATTTTTAATTAAGTATTCCACTTGAAAAGGGTAAAAAACCCCCCCAGGATTCTGGTCATAAGCCAACAGCGGGTCTCAGTATGTTCTTTAATCAAGTCTTCCACTCAAAAAGGGTAATAAACCTCTCCATGATTCTGGTTATAAGCCACGAAAGGGTCTCAGTTTCTTCTTTAATCAAGTATTCCACTTGAAAAGGGTAATTAACCTCCCCACAATTCTGGTTATGAGCCACATACGAGTTTCAGTTTCATCTTTAATCAAGTCTTCCACTTAAAAAGGGTAAAACTAACCTCCCCGTGATTCTGGTCATAAGCCATGAACGGGTCTCAGTTTTTTCTTTAATCAAGTTTTCCACTCGAAAAGGGTAAAAAACCTGCCCACAATTCTAGTCATAAGCCAACAATGTTTCTCAGTTTTTTCTTAAATCAAGTCTTCCACTAGAAAAGGGTAATAAACCTCCCCATAATTCTGGTCATAAGCCACGAACGGGTCTTAGTTTCTTCTTTAATCAAGTCTTCCACTTGAAAAGGGTAATAAACCTCCCCATGATTCTAGTCATAAGCCACGAACGGCTCTCCGTTTCTTCTTTAATCTAGTCTTCCACTTTAAAAGGGTCATAAAACTCTCCACAATTTTAGTCATAAACCATGAACGGTCTCACTTTCTTCTTTAATCAAGTATTCAAATTGAAAAGGGTAAAATAAACCTCCCCAGAATTTTGGTCATAAGCCACGAACGAGTCTCCATTTCTTCTTTAATCAAGTCTTCCTTTTGAAAAGGGTAAGAAACCTCCTTGCAATTCTAGTCATAAGCCACAAAAGAGTCTCAGTTTCTTCTTTAATCAAGTCTTCCACTTGAAAAGGGAAATAACCCCCCCCCCCCCGATTCTGGGCATAAGCCACGAACGGGTCTCAGTTTCTTCTTTAATCAAGTCTTCCACTTAAAAAGGGTAATAAACCTCCCCATAATTCTAGTCATAAGCCACGAACGGGTCTCAGTTCCTTCTGTATTCAAGTCTTCCAATTGAAAAGGGTAAAATAAACCTCCCCACGATATGGTCATAAGCCACGAACGAGTCTCCGTTTCTTCTTTAATCAAGTTTTCCACTTGAAAAGAGTAATAAACATCCCCACAATTCTAGTCATAAGCAACGAACGAGTCTTAGTTTTTTCTTTAATCTAGTCTTCAACTTGGAAAGGGAAATAAACCTCCCCACTATTCTGGTAATAAGCCACGAACGGGTCTCAGTTTCTTCTTTAAAAGTCTTCCACTTTAAAAGGGTAATAAACCTCCCCACGATTCTAGTCAGAAGCCAACAACGAGTCTCAGTTTTTTCTTTAATCAAGTATTCCACTCTAAAAGGGTAGTAAAACTCCCTACGATTCTAGTCATAAGCCACGAAGGGTCTCAGTTTCTACTTTAATCAAGTATTCCACTTGAAAAGCGTAATAAACCTCCCCACGATTCTTGTCATAAGTCGCAAATGGGTCTCAGGTACTTCTTCAATAAAGTCTTCCACTTGAAAAGGGTAATATAAACCTCCCCACGATTTTGGTCATAAGCCCCGAACAAGTCTCAGTTTCATCTTTAATTAAGTATTCCACTTGAAAAGGGTAAAAAACCTCCCCAGGATTCTGGTCATAAGCCAACATCGGGTCTCAGTTTATTCTTTAATCAAGTCTTCCACTCAAAAAGGGTAATAAACCTCTCCATGATTCTGGTTATAAGCCACGAAAGGGTCTCAGTTTCTTCTTTAATCAAGTATTCCACTTGAAAAGGGTAATAAACCTCCCCACAATTCTGGTTATGAGCCACATACGAGTTTCAGTTGCATCTTTAATCAAGTCTTCCACTTAAAAAGGGTAAAACTAACCTTCCCAGGATTTTGGTCATAAGCCATGAACGGGTCTCAGTTTTTTCTTTAATCAAGTTTTCCACTCGAAAAGGGTAAAAAACCTGCCCACAATTCTAGTCATAAGCCAACAATGGGTCTCAGTTTTTTCTTAAATCAAGTCTTCCACTAGAAAAGGGTAATAAACCTCCCCATGATTCTGGTCATAAGCCACGAACGGGTCTTAGTTTCTTCTTTAATCAAGTCTTCCACTTGAAAAGGGTAATAAACCTCCCCATGATTCTAGTCATAAGCCACGAACGGCTCTCCGTTTCTTCTTTAATCAAGTCTTCCACTTTAAAAGGGTAATAAACCTCTCCACAATTTTAGTCATAAACCATGAACGGTCTCACTTTCTTCTTTAATCAAGTATTCAAATTGAAAAGGGTAAAATAAACCTCCCCAGAATTTTGGTCATAAGCCACGAACGAGTCTCCATTTCTTCTTTAATCAAGTCTTCCTTTTGAAAAGGGTAAGAAACCTCCTTGCAATTCTAGTCATAAGCCACGAAAGAGTCTCAGTTTCTTCTTTAATCAAGTCTTCCACTTGGAAAGGGAAATAACCCCCCCCCCCCCCCCCCCCCCCCCCCCCCCGATTCTGGGCATAGCCCACGAACGGGTCTCAGTTTCTTCTTTAATCAAGTCTTACGCTTAAAAAGGGTAATAAACCTCCCCATAATTCTAGTCATAAGCCACGAACGGGTCTCAGTTCCTTCTGTATTCAAGTCTTCCAATTGAAAAGGGTAAAATAAACCTCCCCACGATATGGTCATAAGCCACGAACGAGTCTCCGTTTCTTCTTTAATCAAGTTTTCCACTTGAAAAGAGTAATAAACATCCCCACAATTCTAGTCATAAGCAACGAACGAGTCTTAGTTTTTTCTTTAATCTAGTCTTCAACTTGGAAAGGGAAATAAACCTCCCCACTATTCTGGTAATAAGCCACGAACGGGTCTCAGTTTCTTCTTTAAAAGTCTTCCACTTTAAAAGGGTGATAAACCTCCCCGTGATCCTAGTCAGAAGCCAACAACGAGTCTCAGTTTTTTCTTTAATCAAGTATTCCACTCTAAAAGGGTAGTAAAACTCCCTACGATTCTAGTCATAAGCCACGAAGGGTCTCAGTATCTTCTTTAATCAAGTATTCCACTTGAAAAGAGTAATAAACCTCCCCACGATTCTTGTCATAAGTCGCAAACGGGTCCCAGTTACTTCTTTAATAGAGTCTTCCACTTGAAAAGGGTAAACCTCCCCACGATTCTGGTCATAAGCCCCGAACAAGTCTCAGTTTCATCTTTAATCAAGTATTCCACTTGAAAAGGGTAAAAAAACCCCCCAGGATTCTAGTCATAAAAAAACAGCGGGTCTCGGTTTGTTCTTTAATCAAGTCTTCCACTCAAAAAGGGTAATAAACCTCTCCATGATTCTGGTTATAAGCCACGAAAGGGTCTCAGTTTCTTCTTTAATCAAGTATTCCACTTGAAATGGGTAATAAACCTCCCCACAATTCTGGTTATGAGCCACATACGAGTCTCAGTTTCATCTTTAATCAATTCTTCCACTTAAAAAGGGTAAAACTAACCTCCCCAGGATTTTGGTCATAAGCCATGAACGGGTCTCAGTTTTTCCTTTAATCAAGTCTTCCACTCGAAAAGGGTAAAAAACCTCCCCACAATTCTAGTCATAAGCCAACAATGGGTCTCAGTTTTTTCTTAAATCAAGTCTTCCACTAGAAAAGGGTAATAAACCTCCTCATGATTCTGGTCATAAGCCACGAACGGGTCTTAGTTTCTTCTTTAATCAAGTCTTCCACTTGAAAAGGGTAATAAACCTCCCCATGATTCTAGTCATAAGCCACGAACGACTCTCAGTTTCTTCTTTAATCAAGTCTTCCACTTTAAAAGGGTAATAAACCTCTCCACAATTTTAGTCATAACCATGAACGGTCTCAGTTTCTTCTTTAATCAAGTATTCAAATTGAAAAGGGTAATATTAACCTCCCCAGAATTTTGGTCATAAGCCACGAACGAGTCTCCGTTTCTTCTTTAATCAAGTCTTCCTCTTGAAAAGGGTAAGAAACCTCCTCGCAATTCTAGTCATAAACCACGAAAGAGTCTCAGTTTCTTCTTTAATCAAGTCTTCCACTTGAAAAGGAAAATAACCCCCCCCCCCCCGGATTCTGGTCATAAGCCACGAACGGGTCTCAGTTTCTTCTTTAATTAAGTCTTCCACTTAAAAAGGGTAATAAACCTCCCCATAATTCTAGTCATAAGCCACGAACGGGTCTCAGTTCCTTCTGTATTCAAGTCTTCCAATTGAAAACGGTAAAATAAACCTCCCCACGATTCTGGTCATAAGCCACGAACGAGTCTTCGTTTCTTCTATAATCAAATTTTCCACTTGAAAAGAGTAATAAACATCCCCACAATTCTATTCATAACCACGAACGAGTCTTAGTTTTTTCTTTAATCTAGTCTTCAACTTGGAAAGGAAAATAAACCTCCCCACTATTCTGGTAATAAGCCACGAGCAGGGCTCAGTTTCTTCTTTAAAAGTCTTCCACTTGAAAAGGGTAATAAACCTCCCCACGATTCTAGTCAGAAACCAACAACGAGTCTCAGTTTTTTTTAATCAAGTATTCCACTCTAAAAGGGTAGTTAAACTCCCTACGATTCTAGTCATAAGCCACGAAGGGTCTCAGTTTCTTCTTTAATCAAGTATTCCACTTGAAAAGAGTAATAAAACTCCCCACGATTCTTGTCATAAGCCGCAAACGGGTCTTAGTTTCTTCTCCAATAAAGTCTTCCACTTGAAAAGGGTAATATAAACATCCCCACGATTCTGGTCATAACCCCGAACAAGTCTCAGTTTCTTCTTTAATCAAGTATTCCACTTGAAAAAGGTAAAAAAAAACCCCAGGATTCTGGTCATAAGCCAACAACGGGTCTCGGTTTTTTCTTAAATCAAGTCTTCCACTTGAAAAGGGTAATAAACCTCCCCATGATTCTGGTCATAAGCCACGAATGGGTCTTAGTTTCTTCTTTAATCAAGTCTTCAACTTGAAAAGGGTAATAAACCTCCCCACGATTCTAGTCATAAGCCACAAACGGGTCTCAGTTTCTTCTTTAATCAAGTCTTCCACTTGAAAAGGGTAATAAACCTCGCCACGATTCTAGTCATAAACCATGAACGGGTATGAGTTTCTTCTTTAATCATAACATCCAATTTAAAAGGGTAAAATAAACCTCCCCACGATTTTGGTCATAAGCCAAGAACGAGTTACCGATTCTTCTTTAATTATGTCTTCCTCTTAAAATGGGTAAGAAACCTCCCCACAATTCTAGTCATAAGCCATAAATGAGTCTCAGTTTCTTCTTTAATCAAGTCTTCCACTTGAAAACGGAAATAAACCTCCCACGATTCTGGTCATAAGCCACGAACGGGTCTCAGTTTCTTCTTTAATCAAATCTTCCACTTAAAAAGGGTAATTAAATTCCCCACGATTCTAGTTATAAACCAAAAATGGGACTCAGTTTCTTCTTTAATCAAGTCTTCCAATTGAAAAGGGTAAAATAAACCTCCCCACGATTCTAGTCATAAGCCACAAACGAGTCTCCTTGTCTTCTTTAATCAAGTCTTACACTTGAAAAGAGTAATAAACATCCCCACAATTCTAGTCATAAGCCACGAAGGAGTCTCAATTTCTCCGTTAATCTAGTCTTCAACTTGGAAAGGGAAATAAACCTCGCCACGATTCTGGTCATAAGCCACGAACGGGTCTCAGTTTCATCTTTAATCAAGTCTTCAACTTGAAAAGGGTAATAAACCTCCCCATGATTCTAGTCAGAAGCCAACAATGAATCTCATTTTTTTCTTTAATCCAATATTCCACTCTAAAAGGGTAGTAAAACTCCCTACGATTCTAGTCAAAAGCCACAAAGGGTCTCAGTTTCTTCTTTAATAAAGTTTTCCACTTGAAATGGGTAATAAACCTCCCCACGATTCTTGTCATAAGACACAAACAGGTCTCAGTTTCTTCTTCAATAAAGTCTTCCACTTGAAAAGGGTAATATAAACCTCCTCACGATTCTGGTCATAAGCCACGAACAAGTCCCAGTTTCTTCTTTAATCAAGTATTCCACTTGAAAAGGGTAAAAAAAAAACCCCCAGGATTCTGGTCATAAGCCAACAACGGGTCTCACTTTTTTCTTTAATCAAGTATTCCAGTCGAAAAGGGAAATAAACCTCTCCATGATTCGGGTTATAAGCCACGAAAGAGTCTCAGTTTCTCCTTTAATCAAGTATTCCACCTAAAATGGGTAATAAACCTCCCCACAATTCTGGTTATAAGCCACATACGAGTCTCAGTTTCATCTTTAATTAAGTCTTCCACTTGAAAAGGGTAAACTTAACCTCCCCACGATTCTGGTTATAAGCAATGAACGGGTCTCGGTTTTTTCTTAAATCAAGTCTTCCACTTGAAAAGGGTAATAAACCTCCCCATGATTCTGGTCATAAGCCACGAATGGGTCTTAGTTTCTTCTTTAATCAAGTCTTCAACTTGAAAAGGGTAATAAACCTCCCCACGATTCTAGTCATAAGCCACAAACGGGTCTCAGTTTCTTCTTTAATCAAGTCTTCCACTTGAAAAGGGTAATAAACCTCCCCACAATTCTAGTCATAAACCATGAACGGGTCTTAGTTTCTTTCTTAATCAAGTCTTCCAATTGAAATGGGTAAAATAAACCTCCCCACGATTTTGGTCATAAGCCACGAACGAGTCTCTGTTTCTTCTTTGAACAAGTCTTCCTCTTGAAAAAGGTAAAAAACCTCCCCACAATTCTAGTCATAAGCCACGAAAGAGTCTCAGTTTCTTCTTTAATCAAGTCTTCCACTTGAAAAGGGAAATAACCACCCCCCCCCCCCCCCCCCCCCGATTCTGGTCATAAGCCACGAACGGGTCTCAGTTTCTACTTTAATCAAGTCTTCCACATAAAAAAGGTAATAAACCTCCCAACAATTCTAGTCGTAACCCATGAATGAGTCTCAGTTTTATCTTTACTCTAGTCTTCAACTTGGAAAGGGAAATTAACCTCCCCACGATTCTGGTCATAAGACACGAATGGGTCTCAGTTTCTTCTTTAATCAAGTCTTCCACTTGAAAAAGGTAATAAACCTCCCCATGATTCTAAAAAGAAGCAAACAACAAGTCTCAGTTTTTTCTTTAATCAAGTATTCCACTCTAAAAGGGTAGTAAAACTCTCTACGATTCTAGTCATAAAGTACGAAGGGTCTCAGTTTCTTATTTAATAAAGTATTCCACTTGAAAAGAGTAATAAACCTCCCCACGATTCTTGTCATAAGCCACAAACGGGTCTCAGTTTCCACTTCGATAAAGTCTTCCACTTGAAAAGGGTAATATAAACCTCCCCACGATTCTGTTCATAAGCCTCGAACAAGTCTCAGTTTCTTCTTTAATCAAGTATTCCACTTGAAAAGGGTAAACCCCCCCCCCCCCCAGATTCTGGTCATAAGCCAACAGCGGGTCTCAATTTTTTCTTTAATCAAGTCTTCCACTCGAAAAGGGTAATAAACCTCTCTATGATTCTAGTTATAAACTATGAAAGGGTCTCAGTTTCTTCTTTAATCAAGTATTCCACTTGAAATGGGTAATAAACCTCCCCAAAATTCTGGTTATATGGCACATACGAGTCTCAGTTTTATCTTTAATCAAGTCTTACACTTGAAAAGGGAAAAATTAACCTCCCCACGATTCTGGTCATAAGCCATGAGCGGGTCTCAGTTTTTACTTTAATCATGTCTTCCACTCGAAAAGGGTAAAAAAAACCTGCCCCGATTCTGGTCATAAGCCAACAATGGCTCTCAATTTTTTCTTAAATCTAGTCTTTCACTTGAAAAGGGTAATAAACCTCCCCATGATTCTGGTCATAAGCCATGAACGGGTCAAAGTTTCTTCTTTAATCAAATCTTCCACTTGAAAAGGGTAATAAACCTCCCACGATTCTAGTCATAAGCCACGAACGGGTCTCAGTTTCTTCTTTCATAAAGTCTTCCAAATGAAAAGGGTAATAAACCTCCCCACGATTCTAGTCATAAACCATGAACGGGTCTCAGTTTCTTCTTTAATCAAGTCTTCCAATTGAAAAGGGTAAGATATCTCCCTGTAATTCTAGTCATAAGCCACGAAAGAGTCTCAGTTTCTTCTTTAATCAAGTCTTCCACTTTAAAAGGGAAATAACCCCCCCCCCCCCCCCCCCCCCCCCCGATTCTAGTCATAAGCCACGAACGGGTCTCAGTTTCTTCTTTAATCAAGTCTTCCACTTAAAAAAGGGTAATAAACCTCCCCATAAATCTAGTCATAAACCACAAGCGGGTCTCAGTTCCTTCTGTATTCAAGTCTTCCAATTGAAAAGGGTAAAATAAACCTCCCCACGATTTTGGTCATAAGCCACGAACGAGTCTCCGTTTCTTCTTTAAACAAGTCTTCCTCTGGAAAAGGGTAAGAAACCTCCCCACAGTTCTAGTCATAAGCCACGAAAGAGTCTCAGTTTCTTCTTTAGTCAAGTCTTCCACTTGAAAAGGGAAATAAACATCCCATAATTCTAGTCATAACCCACGAATGAGTCTCAGTTTTATCTTTAATCTAGTCTTCAATTTGACAAGGGAAATAAACCTCCCCACGATTCTGGTCATAAGCCACAAATGGGTCTCAGTTTCTTCTTTAATCAAGTCTTCCACTTGAAAAGGGTAATAAACCTCCCCACGATTTTAGTAAGAAGCAAACAACGAGTCTCAGTTTTTTATTTAATCAAGTATTCCACTCTAAAAGGGTAGTAAAACTCCCTACGATTCTAGTCATAAAGTACGAAGGGTCTCAGTTTCTTATTTAATCAAGTATTCCACTTGAAAAGAGTAATAAACCTCCCCACGATTCTTGTCATAAGCCACAAACGGGTCTCATTTTCCACTTCAATAAAGTCTTCCACTTGAAAAGGGTAATATAAACCTCCCCACGATTCTGGTCATGAGCCCCGAACAAGTCTCAGTTTCTTCTTTAATCAAGTATTCCACTTGAAAAGGGTAAACCCCCCCCCCCCCCCCAGATTGTGGTCATAAGCCAACAGCGGGTCTAAGTTTTTTCTTTAATCAAGTCTTCCACTCGAAAAGGGTAATAAACCACTCTATGATTCTAGTTATAAACCATGAAAGGGTCTCAGTTTCTTTTTTAATCAAGTATTCCACTTGAAATGGGTAATAAACCTCCCCACAATTCTAGTTATGAGGTACATACGAGTCTCAGTTTTATCTTTAATCAAGTCTTACACTTGAAAAGGGAACAATTAACCTCCCCACGATTCTAGTCATAAGCCATGAACGGGTCTCAGGTTTTTCTTTAATCATGTCTTCCACTCGAAAAGGGTAAAAAACCTCCCCGATTCTCGTCATAAGCCAACAATGGCTCTCAATTTTTTCTTAAATCAAGTCTTCCACTTGAAAAGGGTAATAAACCTCCCCATGATTCTGGTCATAAGCCATTAACGGGTCTAAGTTTCTTCTTTAATCAAGTCTTCCACTTGTAAAGGGTAATAAACCTCCCCACGATTCTAGTCATAAGCCACGAACGCGTCTCAGTTTCTTTTTTCATCAAGTCTTCCAATTGAAAAGGGTAATAAACCTCCCCACAATTCTAGTCATAAACCATGAACGGGTCTCAGTTACTTCTTTAATCAAGTCTTCTAATTGAAAAGGGTAAAATAAAACTCCCCACGATTTTGGTCATAAGCCACTAACGAGTCTCAGTTTATTCTTTAATCAAGTCTTCAACTTAAAAAGGGTAATAAATCTCCCCACAATTCTAGTCATAAACCACGAATGGATCTCAGTTCCTTCTTTATTAAAGTCTTCCAATTTAAAAGGGTAAAATAAACCTCCCCACGATTCTGGTCATAAGCCACAAATGATTCTCCGTTTCTTCTTTAATAAAGTCTTTCACTTGAAAAGAGTAATAAACATTACCACAATTCTATTCATAAGCCACGAACGAGTCTCAAATTTTTCTTTAATCTAGTTTTTAACTTGGAAAACGAAATAAACCTCCCCACGATTCTGGTCATAAGCCACGAACGGGTGTCAGTTTCATCTTTAATCAAGTCTTCCACTTGAAAAGGTTAATAAACCTCCCCACGATTCTAGTCAGAAGCCAACAACGAGTCTCAGTTTTTTCTTTAATCTAGTATTCCACTCTAAAAGGGTAGTAAAACTTCCTACGATTCTAGTCTTAAGCTACGAAGGGTCTCAGTTTCTACTTTAATCAAGTATTGCACTTGAAAAGAGTAATAAACCTCCCCACGATTCTTGTCATAATCCACAAACGGGTCTTAGTTTCTTCTTCAATAAAGTCTTCCACTTGAAAAGGGTAATATAAAACTCCCCACGATTCTGGTCATAAGCCCCGAACAAGTCTCAGTTTCTTCTCTAATCAATTATTCCACTTAAAAAGGGTAAAAAAGCCCCCGAAGATTCTGGTCATAAGCCAACAGCGGATCTCAGTTTTTTCTTTAATCAAGTCTTCCACTCGAAAAAGGTAATAAACCTCTCCGTGATTCTGGTTATAAGCCACGAAAGGGTCTCAGTTTCTTCTTTAATCAACTATTCCACTTGAAATGGGTAGTAAACCTCCCCACAATTCTGGTTATGAGCCACATACGAGTCTCAGTTTTATATTTAATCAAGTCTTCCACTTGAAAAGGGTAAAATTAACCTCCCCGTGATTCTGGTCATAAGCCATGAGCGGGTCTCAGTTTTTTCTTTAATCAAGTCTTCCACTCAAAAAGGGTAAAACACCTCCCCACGATTATAGTAATAAACCTCCTCGTGATTCTGGTCATAAGCCATGAACGGGTCTTAGTTTCTTCTTTAATCAAGTCTTCCACTTGAAAAGGGTAATAAACCTCCCCACAATTCTAGTCATAAGCCACGAACGAGTCTCAGTTTCTTCTTTAATCAAGTCTTCCAATTAAAAGGGGTAATAAACCTCCCCACGATTCTAGTCATAAACCATGAACGGGTCTCAGTTTATTCTTTAATCAAGTCTTACAATTGAAAAGGGTAAAATAAACCTACCCACGATTTTGGTCATAAGCCACGAACGAGTCTCCGTTTCTTCTTTAATCAAGTCTTCCTCTTGAAAAGGGTAAGAAACCTCCCCACAATTCTAGTCATAAGCCACGAAAGAGTCTCAGTTTCTTCTTTAATCAAGTTTTCCACTTGAAAAGGGAAATACCCCCCCCCCCCCCCCCGATTCTGCTCATAAGCCACGAACGGGTCTCAGTTTCTTCTTTAATCAAGTCTTCCACTTAAAAAGAGTAATAAACCTCACCACAAATCTAGTCATAAACCACGAACAGGTCTCAGCTCCTTCTTTATTCAAGTCTTCCAAATGAAAATGGTAAAATAAACCTCCCCACGATTCTGGTCATAAGCCACGAACGAGTCTCCGTTTCTTCTTTAATCAAGTCTTCCACTTGAAAAGAGTAATAAACATCCCCACAGTTCTAGTCATAAGCCACGAACGAGTCTCAATTTTTTCTTTAATCCAGTCTTCAACTTGGAAAGGGAAATAAAACTCCCCACGATTCAAGTCATAAGCCCCGAACGGGTCTCCTTTTCTTCTTTAATCAAGTCTTCCACTTGAAAAGGGTAATAAACCTCCCCACGATTCTAGTTATAAGCCACGAACGGGTCTCAGTTTCTTCTTTAATCAAGTTTTCCACTTGAAAAGGGTAATAAACCTCCCCAAGATTCTAGTCATATACCATGAACGGGTCTCAGTTTCTTCTTTAATCAAGTCTTCTAATTTAAAAGGGCAATATAAACCTCACCATGATTTTTGTCATAAGCCACGAAAGAGTCTCCGTTTCTTCTTTAATTAAGTCTTCCTCTTCTTATGGGTAAGAAAACTCCCCATAATTCCAGTCATAAGCCCCAAACGAGTCTCAGTCTCTTCTTTAATCAAGTCTTCCAATTGAAAAGGGTAAAATAAACCTCCCCACGATTCTGGTCATAAGCCAACAACGGGTCTCAGTTTCTTCTTTAATCTAGTCTTTCACTTGAAAAGAGTAATAAACCTCCCCACGATTCTGGTCATAAGCCACGAACGGGTCTCAGTTTCTTCTTTAATCAAGTCTTCCACTTGAAAAGGGTAATAAACCTCCCCACGATTCTAGTCAGCAGCCAACGAGTCTCAGTATTTTCTTTAATCAAGTATTCCACTCTAAAAGGGTAGTAAAACTCCCTATGATTCTTGTCATAAGCCACGAAGGGTCTCAGTTTCTTCTTTAATCAAGTATTCCACTTGAAAAGAGTAATAAACCTCCCCACGATTCTTGTCATAAGCCACAAACGGGTCTCAGTTTCTTCTTCAATAAAGTCTTTCACTTGAGAAGGGTAATATAAACCTCCCCATGATTCTGGTCATAAGCCCCGAACAAGTCTCAGTTTCTTCTTTAATCAAGTATTCCACTTAAAAAGGGTAAACGCCCCCCCCCCCAGGATTCTGGTCATAAGCCAACAGTGGGTCTCAGTTTTTTCTTTAATCAAGTATTCCACCTGAAAAGGGTAATAAACCTCCACACGATTCTAGTCATAAACCACGAACAGGTCTTAGTTTCTTCTTTAATCAAGTCTTCCAATTGAAAAGGGTAAAATAAACCTCCCCACGATTCTGGTCATAAGCCACGAACGAGTCTCTGTTTCTTCTTTAATCAAGTCTTCCACATGAAAGGGTAATAAACATCCCCACGATTCTAGTCATAAGCCACGAAGGGTCTCAGTTTCTTCTTTAATCAAGTATTCCACTTGAAAAGGGTAATAAACCTCCCCACGATTCTCGTCATAAGCCACAAACGGGTCTCAGTTTCTTCTTCAATAAAGTCTTCCACTTGAAAAGGCTAATATAAGCCTCCCCACGATTCTGGTCATAAGCCACGAAGAAGTCTCAGTTTCTTCTTTAATCAAGTATTCCACTTGAAAAGGGTAAAAATCTCCCTAGTATTCTGGTCATAAGCCAACAGCGGGTCTCAGTTTTTTCTTTAATCAAGTCTTCCACTCGAAAAGGATAATAAGCCTCTCCATGATTCTGGTTATAAGCCACGAAAGGGTCTCAGTTTCTTCTTTAATCAAGTATTCCACTTGAAATGGGTAATAAACCTCCCCCCAATTCTGGTTATAAGCCACATACGAGTCTCAGTTTCATCTTTAATCAAGTCTTCCACTTGAAAAGGGTAAAATTAATCTCCCCACGATTCTGGTCATAAGCCATGAACGGGTCTCAGTTTTTTCTTTAATCTAGTCTTCCACTCGAAAAGGGTAAAAAACCTCCCCACGATTCTGGTCAAAAGCCAACAATGGGTCTCTGTTTTTTCTTAAATCAAATCTTCCACTTGAAAAGGGTAATAAACCTCCCCATGATTCTGGTCATAATCCACGAACGGGTCTAAGTTTCTTCTTTAATCAAGTATTCCACTTGAAATGGGTAATAAACCTCTCCACGATTCTAGTCATAAACCATGAACGAGTCTCAGTTTCTTCTTTAATCAAGTCTTCCAATTTAAAAGGGTAAAATAAACCTCCCCGTGATTTTGGTCATAAGCCACGAACGAGTCTCCGATTCTTCTTTAATTAAGTCTTCCTCTTAAAATGGGTAAGACACCTCCCCACAATTCTAGTCATAAGCCACAAACGAGTCTTAGTTTCTTCTTTAATCAAGTCTTCCACTTGAAAAGGGAAATAAAACCCCCCACGATTCTAGTCATAAGCCACGAACGGGTCTCAGTTTCTTCTTTAATCAAGTCTTCCACTTAAAAAGGGTAATAAACCTCCCCACGATTCTAGTTATAAACCACAAACGGGTCTCAACTTCTTCTTTAATCAAGTCATCCAATTGAAAAGGGTAAAATAAACCTCCCCACGATTCTGGTCAAAAGCCACGAACGAGTCTTTGTTTCTTCTTTAATCAAGTCTTCAACTTGAAAAGAGTAATAAACATCCCCACAATTCTAGTCATAAACTACGAACTAGTCTGAGTTTCTTCTTTAATCTAGTATTTCACTTGGAAAGGGAAATAAACCACACCATGATTCTAGTCATAAGCCACGTACGGGTCTTAGTTTCTCCTTTAATCAAATCTTCCACTTGAAAAGGGTAATAAACCTCCCCACGATTCTAGTCATAAGCCAACAATGGGTCACAGTTTTTTCTTTAATCAAGTCTTCCACTCTAAAAGGGTAATAAAACTCCCTACGATTCTAGTCATAAGCCACGAAGGGTCTCAGTTTCTTCTTTAATAAAGTCTTCCACTTGAAATGGGAAATAATCCTCCCCAAGATTCTGGTCATAAGCCACGAACGGGTCTCTGTTTAATCTTTAATCAAGTATTCCACTTGAAATGGGTAATAAACCTCCCAACAATTCTGGTCACAAGCCACGGATGGGTCTCAATTTCTTCTTTAATCAAGTTATCCACTTGAAAAGGATAATAAACCTACCTATGATTCTAGTCATAAGACAACAACAGGTCTCAGTTTTTTCTTTAATCAAGTCTTCCACTCGAAAAGGGTAATAAACCTCCCCGCGATTCTGGTCATAAGCCACGAACGAGCCTCAGTTTATTCTTTAATCAAGTATTCCACTTGAAAAGGGTAATAAACCTCCCCACGATTCTTGTCATTAGCCCTAAACGGGTCTCAATTTCTTCTTTAATAAAGTCTTCCACTTGAAATGGGTAATATAAACCTCCCAACGATTCTGGTCATAAGCCACGAAGGGTCTCAGTTTCTTCTTTAATCAAGTATTCCACTTGAAAAGGGTAATAAATCCCCCTAGGATTCTGGTTATAAGCCAACAGCGGGTCTCAGTTTTTTCTTTAATCAAGTCTTCCACTTGAAAAAGGAAATACACCCCCACAATTCTGGTCATAAGCCACAAACGGGTCTCAGTTTCTTCTTTAATCAACTCTTCCAATTAAAAAGGATAATAAACCTCCCCACGATTCTAGTAAAAAACCACGAACGGGTCTTAGTTTCTTCTTTAATCAAGTCTTCCAATTGAAAAGGGTAAAATAAACCTCCCCACGATTCTGGTCATAAGCCACGAACGAGTCTCAGTTTCTTCTTTAATCTAGTCTTCCACTTAGAAAGGGAAATAAACCTCCCCACGATTCTGGTCATAAGCCAACAATGGGTCTCAGTTTCTTCTTTAATCAAGTATTCCACTTGAAATGGGTAATAAACCTCCCCACAATTCTGGTTATAAGCCACAAACGAGTCTCAGTTTCATCTTTAATCTAGTCTTCCACTTGAAAAGGGTAAAATTAGCCTCCCCACGATTCTGGTCATAAGCCATGAACGGGTCTCAGTTATTTCTTTAATCAAGGCTTCCACTCGAAAAGGGAAAATTAGCCTCCCCACGATTCTGGTCATAAGCCAACAATGGGTCTCAGTTTTTTCTTAAATCAAGTCTTCCACTTGAAAAGGGTAATATACCTCCCCATGATTCTGGACATAAGCCACAAACGGGTCTCAGTTTCTTCTTTAATCAAGTCTTCCAATTGAAATGGGTAAAATAAACCTCCCCACGATTCTGGTCAACGAACGAGTCTCCGTTTCTTCTTTAATCAAGTCTTCCACTTGAAAAGGGTAATAAACATCCCCACAATTCTAGTCATAAGCCACAAACGAGTCTCAGTTTCTTCTTTAATCAATTCTTCCACTTAAAAAAGGGAAATAAACCTCCCCACAATTCTGGTCATAAGCCACGAACGGGTCTTAGTTTCTTCTTTAATTAAGTCTTCCACTTGAAAAGCGTAATAAACCTCCACACGATTCTAGTCATAAGCCAACAACGGGTCTCAGTTTTTTCATTAATTAAGTATTCCACTCTAAAAGGGCAATAAAACTCCGTACGATTCTAGTAATAAGCCACGAATGGGTCTCAGTTTCTTCTTTAATCAAGTATTCCACTTGAAAAGGGTAATAAACCTCCCCACAATTCTTATCATAAATCACGATTACGCGTCAGTTTCTTCTTTAATCAAGTCTTCCACTTGAAAAGGGTAATGTAATCCTCCCCACGATTCTGGTCATAAGTAAACAATGGTAATAAACCTCCCCACGATTCTGGTCATAAGCCACAAACGGATATTAGTTTCTTCTTTAATCAAGTCTTCCACTTGAAAAGGTTAATAAACATACCCACAATTTTAGTCATAAGCCACGTACGGGTCTTAGTTTCTCCTTTAATCAAGTCTTCCACTTGAAAAGGTAAATAAACCTCCCCACGATTCTGGTCATAAACCAGGAACGGGTCTCACTTTCTTCTTTAATCAAGTCTTCCACTTGAAAAGGGTAATAAACCTCCCCACAAATCTAGTCATAAACCACGAACGGGTCTCCGTTTCTTCTTTAATCAAGTCTTCCTATTGAAAAGGGTATAATAAACCTCCCCGTGATTGTGGTCATAAGCCAAGAATGAGTCTCTATTTCTTCTTTAATCAAGTCTTCCTCTTGAAAAAGGTAAGAAACCTCCCAACAATCCTAGTCATACGCCACGAACGAGTCTCAGTTTCTTCTTTAATCAAGTCTTCCACTTGAAAAGGGAAATAAACCTCCCCACGATTCTGATCATAAGCCACGAACGGGTCTCAGTTTCTTCTTTAATCAAGTATTCCACTTGAAAATGGTAATAAACCTCCCCACGATTCTTGTCATAAGCCACAAATGGGTCTCAGTTTCTTCTTAAATAAAGTCTTCCACTTGAAAAGGGTAAAATAAACCTCCCCATGATTCTGGTCATAAGCCCCGAACAAGTCTCAGTTTCTTCTTTAATCTAGTCTTCCACTTGGAAAGGGAAATAAACCTCCCCACGATTCTGGTCATAAGCCACGACGGGTCTCAGTTTCTTCTTTAATCAAGTCTTCCACTTGAAAAGGGTAATAAACCACTCCACGATTCGGGTCATAAGCCACAAATGGGTCTCAGTTTCTTCTTCAATAAAGTCTTCCACTTGAAAAGGGTAATATTAACCTCCCCACGATTTTGGTCATAAGCCCCAAACAATTCTGGTTATGAGCGACATACGAGTCTCGCTTTTATCTTTAATCAAGTCTTCCACTTGAAAAGGGAAAAATTAACCTCCCCATGATTCTGGTCATAAGCCACGAACGGGTCTCAGTTTTTTCTTTATTCAAGTCTTCCACTCGAAAAGGGTAAAAAACCTCCCCACGATTCTGGTCATAAGCCAACAATGGCTCTAAGTTTCTTCTTAAATCAAGTCTTCCACTTGAAAAGGGTAATAAACCTCCCCATGATTCTGGTCATAAGCCATGAACGGGTCTTAGTTTCTTCTTTAATCAAGTCTTCCACTTGAAAAGGGTAATAAACCTCCCCACGATTTTGGTCATAAGCCACTAACGAGTCTCCGTTTCTTCTTTAATCAAGTCTTCCTCTTGAAAAGGGTAAGAAACCTCCCACAATTCTAGTCATAAGCCATGAAAGAGTCTCAGTTTCTTCTTTAATCAAGTCTTCCACTTGAAAAGGGAAATAACCCCCCCCTCTCGATTCTGGTCATATGCCACGAACGGGTCTCAGTTTCTTCTTTAATCAAGTTTTCCACTTAAAAAGGGTAATAAACCTCCCCACACTTCTAGTCATAAACCACGAACGGGTCTCAGTTACTTCTTTATTCAAGTCTTCTAATTGAAAAGGGTAAAATAAACCTCCTCACCATTCTGGTCATAAGCCACGAACGAGTCTCGGTTTCTTCTTTAATCTAGTCTTCCACTTGAAAAGAGTAATAAACCTTACCACAATTCTAGTCATAAGCCACAAATGAGTCTCAATTTTTTCTTTAATCTAGTTTTCTACTTGGAAAACTAAATAAACCTCCCCACGATTCTGGTCATAAGCCACAAACGGGTCTCAGTTTCTTCTTTAATCAAGTCTTCCACTTGAAAAGGTTAATAAACCTCCCCATGATTCTACTCAGAAGCCAACAGCGAGTCTCAGTTTTTTATTTAATCAAGTATTCCACTCTAAAATGGTAGTAAAAGTCCCTACGATTCTAGTCTTAAGCCACAAAGGGTCTCATTTTCTACTTTAATCAAGTATTGCACTTGAAAAGAGTAATAAACCTCCCCATAATTCTTGTCATAATCCACAAACGGGTCTCAGTTTCTTCTTCAATAAAGTCTTCCACTTGAAAAGGGTAATATAAACCTCCCACGATTCTGGTCATAACCCCGAACAAGTCTCGGTTTCTTCTCTAATCAAGTATTCCACTTGAAAAGGGTAAAAAAAAACCCCCCAGGATCCTGGTCATAAGCCAACAGCGGGTCTCAGTTTTTTCTTTAATCAAGTCTTCCAATCGAAAAAGGTAATAAACATCTCCATGATTCTGTTTATAAGCCAAGAAAGGGTCTCAGTTTCTTCTTTAATCAAGTATTCCACTTGAAATGGGTTGTAAACCATCCCGCAATTCTGGTTATGAGCCACATACGAGTCTCAGTTTTATCTTTAATCAAGTCTTCCACTTGAAAAGGGTAAAATTAACCTCTCCGTGATCCTGGTCATAAGCCATGAACGGGTCTCAGTTTTTTCTTTAATCAAGTCTTCCACTCGAAAAGGGTAAAAAACCTCCCTAGGATTCTGGTCATAAGCCAACAATGGCTCTTAGTTTTTTCTTAAATCAAGTCTTCCACTTGAAAAGGGTAATAAACCTCCCCGTGATTCTGGTCATAAGCCATGAACGGGTCTTAGTTCTTTCTTTAATCAAGTCTTCCACTTGAAAAGGGTAATAAACCACCCCAAGATTCTAGTCATAAGCCACAAACGGGTTTCAGTTTCTTCTTTAATCAAGTCTTCCAATTAAAAAGGGTAATAAACCTCCCCACGATTCTAGTCATAAACCATGAACGGGTCTCAGTTTATTCTTTAATCAAGTCTTCCAATTGAAAAGGGTAAAATAAACCTCCCTACGATTTTGGTCATAAGCCACGAATGAGTCTTCGTTTCTTCTTTAATAAAGTCTTCCTTTTGAAAAGGGTAAGAAACCTCCACACAATTCTAGTCATAAGCCACGAAAGAGTCTAAGTTTCTTCTTTAATCAAGTTTTCCACTTGAAAAGGGAAATAACCCCCCCCCCTCCCCCCCCCCCCCCCCGATTCTGCTCATAAGCAGGTCTCAGTTTCTTCTTTAATCAAGTCTTCCACTTAAAAAGGGTAATAAACCTCCCCATAAATCTAGTCATAAACCACGAACAGGTCTCAGTTCCTTCTTTATTCAAGTCTTCCAAATGAAAAGGGTAAAATAAACCTCCACACGATTCTTGTCATAAGCCACAAACGAGTCTCCGTTTCTTCTTTAATCAAGTTTTCCACTTGAAAAGAGTAATAAACATCCCCACAATTCTAGTCATAAGCCACGAACGAGTCTCAGTTTTTTCTTTAATCCACTCTTCAACTTGGAAAGGGAAATCAACCTCCCCACGATTCTAGTCATAAACCACGAACGAGTCTCAGTTTCTTCTTTAATCAAGCCTTCCACTTGAAAAGGGTAATATACCTCCCCACGATTCTAGTCATAAACCATGAACGGGTCTCAGTTTCTTCTTTAATCAAGTCTTCCAATTTAAAAGGGTAAAATAAACCTCCCCACGATTTTGGTCATAAGCCACGAACGAGTCTCCGTTTCTTCTTTATTTAAGTCTTCCTCTTATAATGGGTAAGAAACCTCCCCACAATTCTAGTCATAAGCCACAAACGAGTCTCAATTTCTTTTTTAATCAAGTCTTCCACTTGAAAAGGGAAATAAACCCCCCACGATTCTGGTCATAAGCCACGAACGGGTCTCAGTTTCTTCTTTAATCAAGTCTTCCAATTAAAAAGGGTAATAAACCTCCACACAATTCTAGCCATAAACCATAAACGGGTCTCAGTTTCTTCTTTAATCAAGTCTTCTAATTGAAAAGGGTAAAATAAACCTCCCCACGATTCTGGTCATAAGCAAACAACGGGTCTCAGTTTCTTCTTTAATCTAGTCTTCCACTTGAAAAGAGTAATAAACCTCCCCACGATTCTGGTCATAAGCCATGAACGGGTCTCAGTTTCTTCTTTAATTAAGTCTCCCACTTGAAAAGGGTAATAAACCTCCCCACGATTCTAGTCAGAACCAACAACGAGTCTCAATTTTTTCTTTAATCAAGTATTCCACTCTAAAATGGTAGGAAAAATCCCTACGATTCTTGTCATAAGCCACGAAGGGTCTCAGTTTCTTCTTTAATCAAGTATTCCACTTTAAAAGAGTAATAAACCTCACCACGATTCTTGTCATAACCCACAAACGGGTCTCAGTTTCTTCTTAAATAAAGTCTTTCACTTGAAAAGGGTAATATAAACCTCCCCACGATTCTGGTCATAAGCCCCGAACAAGTCTCAGTTTCTTCTTTAATCAAGTATTCCACTTGAAAAGGGTAAAAAAACCCCCACTTAAATAAAGTCTTCCACTTGAAAAAGGTAAACCCCACCCCTAGGATTCTGGTCATAAGCCAACAGCGGGTCTCGGTTTTTTCTTTAATCAAGGCTTCCACTCGAAAAGGGTAATAACCCTCTCCATGATTCTGGTTATAAGCCACGAAAGGGTATCAGTTTCTTCTTTAATCAAGTATTCCACTTGAAATGGGTAATAAACCTCCCCACAATTCTGGTTATGAGCCACATACGAGTCTCAGTTTTATGTTTAATCAAGTCTTCAACTTGAAAAGGGTAAAATTAACCTCCCCACGATTCTGGTCATAAGCCATACGAGTCCTAATTTTTTCTTTAATCAAGTTTTCCACTCGAAAAGTTTAAAAAACCTCCCCAGGATTCTGGTTATAAGCCAACAATGGGTCTCAATTTTTTCTTAAATCAAGTCTTCCACTTGAAAAGGTTAATAAACCTCCCCATGATTCTGGTCATAAGCCACGAACGGGTCTTAATTTCTTCTTTAATCAAGTCTTCCACTTGAAAAGGGTAATAAACCTCCCCATGATTCTAGTCATAAGCCACAAATGGGTCTCAGTTACTTCTTTAATCAAGTCTTCCACTTGAAAAAGGTAATAAACCTCCCCCCGATTCTAGTCATAAACCATGAACGGGTCTCAGTTTCTTCTTTAATCAAGTCTTCCAATTTAAAATGGTAAAATAAACCTCCCCACGATTTCGGTCATAAGCCATGAACGAGTCTCTATTTTTTCTTTAATTAAGTTTTCCACTCGAAAAGGGTAAAACACCTCCCCAGGATTCTGGTCATAAGCCAACAATGGGTCTCAGTTTTTTCTTAAATCAAGTCTTCCACTTGAAAAGGGAAATAAACCCCCCACAATTCTGGTCAGAAGCCACGAACGGGTCTCAGTTTCTTCTTTAATCAAGTCTTCCACTTAAAAAGGGTAATAAACCTCCCCATAATTGTAGTCATAAACCATGAACAGGTCTCAGTTTCTCCTTTAATCAAGTCTTCCAATTGAAAAGGGTAAAATAAACCTCCCGACGATTCTGGTCATAAGCCACGAACGAGTCTCTGTTTCTTCTTTAATCAAGTTTTCCACTTGAAAAGGGTAAACCCCCCCCCCCCCTCAGGATTCTGGTCATAAGCCAACAGCGGGTCTCAGTTTTTTCTTTAATAAAGTCCCACTCAAAAAGGGTAATAAACCTCTCCATGATTCTGGTTATAAGCCACGAAAGGGTCTCAGTTTCTTCTTTAATCAAGTATTCCACTTGAAATGGGTAATAAACCTCCACACAATTCTGGTTGTGAGCCACATACGAGTCTCATTTTTATCTTTAATCAAGTCTTCCACTTGAAAAGGGTAAAATTAACCTCCCCACGATTCTGGTCATAAGCCATGAACGAGTCGCAATTTTTTCTTTAACCAAGTTTTCCACTCGAAAAGGGTAAAAAAACCTCCCTAGGATTCTGGTCATAAGCCAACAATGGGTCTCAGTTTCTTCTTTAATCAAGTCTTCCACTTGAAAAGGGTAATAAACCTTCCCACGATTCTAGTCAGAAGCCACGAACGGGTCTCAGTTTTTTCTTTAAACAAGTCTTCCACTTGAAAAGGGTAATAAACCTCCCCACGATTCTAGTCATAAACCATGAACGGGTCTCAGTTTCTTCTTTAATCAAGTCTTCCAATTTAAAAGGGTAAAATAAACCTCCCCACGATTTTGGTCATAAGCCACGAACGAGTCTCCGATTCTTCTTAAATTAAGTCTTCCTCTTAAAATGGGTAAGAAACCTCCCCACAATTCTAGTCATAAGCCACAAACGAGACTCAGTTTCTTCTTTAATCAAGTCTTCCACTTGAAAAGGGAAATAAACTCCCCACTGTTCTGGTCATAAACCACGAACGGGTCTCAGTTTCTTCTTTAATCAAGTCTTCCACTTAAAAAGGGTAATAAACCTCCCCACGATTCTAGTCATAAACCATAAACGGGTCTCAGTTTCTTCTTTAATCAAGTCTTCCAATTGAAAAGGGTAAAATAAACCTCCCCACGATTATGGTCAAAAGCCACGAACGAGTCTCTATTTCTTCTTTAATCAAGTCTTCCACTTGAAAAGAGTAATAAACATCCCCACAATTCTAGTCTTAGCCACGAACGAGTCTCAGTTTCTTCTTTAATCAAGTCTTCCACTTGAAAATGGTAATAAACATCCCCACGATTCTAGTCAGAAGCCAACAACGAGTCTCAGTTTTTTCTTTAATCAAGTATTCCACCCTAAAAGGGTAGTAAAACTCCCTACGATTCTTGTCATAAGCCACGAAGGGTCTCAGTTTCTTCTTTAATCAAGCATTCCACTTGAAAAGAGTAATAAACCTCCCCACGATTCTTGTCAAAAGCAACAAACGGGTCTCAGTTTCTTCATAAATAAAGTCTTTCAATTGAAAAGGGTAATATAGACCTCCCCACGATTCTGGTCATAAGCCCCGAACAAGTCTCAATTTCTTCTTTAAACAAGTATTCCACTTGAAAAGGGTAAAACCCCCCCTCAGGATTCTGGTCATAAGCCAACAGAGGGTCTCAGTTTTTTCTTTAATCAAGTCTTCCACTCAAAAAGGGTAATAAACCTCTCCATGATTCTGGTTATAAGCCACGAAAGGGTCTCAGTTTCTTCTTTAATCAAGTATTCCACTTGAAATGGGTAATAAACCTCCCCACAATTCTGGTTGTGAGACACATACGAGTCTCAGTTTTATCTTTAATCAAGTCTTCCACTTGAAAAGGGTAAAATTAACCTCCCCACGATTCTGGTCATAAGCCATGAACGAGTCTCAATTTTTTCTTTAATCAAGTTTTCCACTCGAAAAGGGTAAAAAAAACTCCCTAGGATTCTGGTCATAAGCCAACAATGGGTCTCAGTTTTTTCTTAAATCAAGTCTTCCACTTGAAAAGGGTAATAAACCTCCCCATGATTCTGGCCATAAGCCACGAACGAGTCTTAGTTTCTCTTTTAATCAAGTCTTCCACTTGAAAAGGGTAATAAACCTCCCCACGATTCTAGTCATAAGCCACGAACGGGTCTCAGTTTCTTCTTTAATCAAGTCTTCCACTTGAAAAGGGCAATAAAAATCCCCGCGATTCTAGTCATAAACCATGAACGGGTCTCAGTTTCATCTTTAATCAAGTTTTCCAATTTAAAAGGGTAAAATAAACCTCCCCACGATTTTGGTCATAAGCCATGAAAGAGTCTCAATTTTTACTTTAATCAAGTTTTCCACTCGAAAAAGGTAAAAAACCTCCCCAGGATTCTGGTCATAAGCCAACAATGGGTCTCAGTTTTTACTTAAATCAAGTCTTCCACTTGAAAAGGGAAATAAACCCCCCACAATTCTTATCAGAAGCCACGAACGGGTCTCAGTTTCTTCTTTAATCAAGTCTTCCACTAAAAGAGGGTAATAATCCTCCCCACGATTCTAGTCATAAACCACGAACAGGTCTCGGTTTCTTCTTTAATCAAGTCTTCCAATTGAAATGGGTAAAATAAACCTCCCCACGATTCTGGTCATAAGCCATGAACGAGTCTCAATTTCTTCTTTAATCAAGTATTAAACTTGAAAAGGGTAAAAAAACCCCCCAGGATTCTGGTCATAAGCCAACAACGGGTGTCAGTTTTCTCTTTAATCAAGTCTATCACTCGTAAAGGATAATAAGCCTCTCCATGATTCTGGTTATAAGCCACGAAAGGGTCTCAGTTTCTTCTTTAATCAAGTATTCCACTTGAAATGGGTAATTAACCTCCCCATAATTCTGGTTATAAGCCACATACGAGTCTCAGTTTCATCTTTAATCAAGTCTTCCACTTGAAAAGGGTAAAATTATCCTCCCCATGATTCCTGTCATTAGCCATGAACGGGTCCCAGTTTTTTCTTTAATCAAGTCTTCCACTCGAAAAGGGTATAAACCATCCCCACGATTCTGGTCATAAACTAACAATGGGTCTCAGTTTTTTTTTTTTAAAATCAAATCTTCCATTTGAGAAGGGTAAAAAACCTCCCAATGATTCTGGTCATAAGCCACGAACGAGTCTTAGTTTCTTTTTTAATCAAGTCTTCCACTTGAAAAGGGTAATAAACCTCCCAACGATTCTAGTCAGAAGCCACGAACGGGTCTCAGTTTTTTCTTTAATCAAGTCTTCCACTTGAAAAGGGTAATAAACCTCCCCACGATTCTAGTCATAAACCATGAACGGGTCTCAGTTTCTTCTTTAATAAAGTCCTCTAATTTAAAAGGGTAAAATAAACCTCCCCGCGATTTTGGTCATAAGCCATGAACGAGTCTCTGATTCTTCTTTAATTAAGTCTTCCTCTTAAAATGGGTAAGAAACCTCCCCACAATTCTATTCATAAGCCACAAATGAGTCTCAGTTTCTTCTTTAATCAAGTCTTCCACTTGAAAAGGGAAATAAACTCCCCACGATTCTTGTCATAAGCCACGAACAGGTCTCAGTTTCTTCTTTAATCAAGTCTACCACTTTAAAAGGGTAATAAACCTCCCCACGATTCTAGTCATAAACCACAAACGGGTCTCAGTTTCTTCTTTAATCAATTCTTCCAATTGAAAAGGGTAAAATAAACCTCCCCACGATTCTGGTCAAAAGCCACGAACGAGCCCCTGTTTCTTCTTTAATCAAGTCTTCCACTTGAAAAGAGTAATAAACATCCCCACAATTTTAGTCATAAGCTACGAACGAGTCTTAGTTTCTTCTTTAATCTAGTATTCCACTTGGAAAGGGAAATAAACCACCCCACGATTCTGGTCATAAGCCACGTACGGGTCTTAGTTTCTCATTTAATCAAGTCTTCCACTTGAAAAGAGTAATAAACCTCCCCACGATTATTGTCGTAAGCCAACAACGGGTCTCAGTTTTTTCTTTAATCAAGTCTTCCACTCTAAAAGGGTAATAAAACTCCTTACAATTTTAGTCATAAGCCACGAAGGGTCTCAATTTCTTCTTTAATCAAGTATTCCACTTGAAAAGGGTAATAAACCTCACCACGATTCTTATCATAAGCCACGATTGGGTCTCAGTTTCTTCTTTAATCAAGTCTTCCACTTGAAAAGGGAATAAAACCTCCCCAAGATTCTGGTCATAAGCCACGAACGGGTCTCTGTTTCATCTTTAATCAAGTATTCCACTTGAAATGGGTAATAAACCTCCCCACGATTCTGGTCACAAGCCACGAATGGATATTCGTTTGTTCTTTAATCAAGTCATCCACTTGAAAAGGATAATAAACCTACCCATGATTCTAGTCATAAGGCAACGACAGGTCTCAGTTTTTTCTTTAATCAAGTCTTCCACTCGAAAAGGGTCATAAGCCACAAACGAGTCTCAGTTTCTTCTTTAATCAAGTATTCCACTTGAAAAGGGGTAATAGACCTCCCCACGATTCTTGTCATAAGCCACAAACGGGTCTCAATTTCTTCTTTAATAAAGTCTTCCACTTGAAATGGGTAATATAAACCTCCCCACGATTCTGGTCATAAGCCACGAAGGGTCGTTTCTTCTTTAAACAAGTATTCCACTTGAAAAGGGTAATAAACCCCCCTAGGATTCTGGTTAAAAGATAACAGCGGGTATCAGTTTTTTCTTTTATCAAGTCTTCCACTCGAAAAGGGTAAGAAACATCTCCATGATTCTGGTTATAAGCCACGAAAGGGTCTCAGTTTCTTCTATAATCAAGTATTCCACTTGAAATGGGTAATATAAACCTCTCCACGATTCTGGTCAGAAGCCACGAAGGGTATCAGTTTCTTCTTTAATCAAGTATTCCACTTGAAAAGTGTAATAAAACCCCTAGGATTCTGGTTATAAGCCAACATTGGGTCTCCGTTTTTTCTTTAATCAAGTCTTCCACTTGAAAAAGGAGATAAACCCCCCACGATTCTGGTCATAAGCCACAAATGGGTCCCAGTTTCTTCTTTAATCAAGTCTTCCACATAAAAAGGGTAATAAACCTCCCCACGATTCTAGTCATAAACCACGAACGGGTCTCAGTTTCTTCTTTAATCAAGTCTTCCAATTTAAAAGGGTAAAATAAACCTCCCCGCGATTCTGGTCATAAGCCACGAACGAGTCTCCGTTTCTTCTTCAATCAAGTCTTCCACTTGAAATGAGTAATAAACATCCCAACAGTTCTAGTCATAAGCCATGAACGAGTCTCAGTTTCTTCTTTAATCTAGTCTTCCACTTGTAAAGGGAAATAATCCTCCCCACGATTCTGGTCATAAACCACGACGGGTCTCAGTTTCTTGTTTAATCAAGTCTTCCACTTGAAAAGGGTAATAAACCACCCCACGATTCTAGTCATAAACCATGAACGGGTCTCAGTTTCTTCTTTAATCAAGTCTTCCAATTTAAAAGGGTAAAATAAACCTCCCCACGATTCTGGTCATAAGCCACGAACGAGTCTCCGTTTCTTCTTTAATCAAGTCTTCCACTTGAAATGAGTAATAAACATCCCCACCATTCTAGTCATAAGCCACGAACGAGTCTCAGTTTCTTCTTTAATGTAGTCTTCCACTTGTAAAGGGAAATAATCCTCCCCATGATTCTGGTCATAAACCTCGACGGGTCTCAGTTTCTTCTTTAATCAAGTCTTCCACTTGAAAAAGGTAATAAACCACCCCACGATTCTAGTCATAAACCATGACCAGGTCTCAGTTTCATCTTTAATTAAGTCTTCCAATTGAAAAGGGTAAAATAAACCTCCCACGATTTTAGTCATAAGCCACGAACGAGGCTCCGTTTCTTCTTTAATCAAGCCTTCCTCTTGAAAAAGATAAGAAACCTCCCATCAATTCTAGTCATAAGCCATGAACGAGTCTCAGTTTCTTCTTTAATCAAATCTTCCACTAGAAAAAGGAAATAAACCCCCCCGCGATTATGGTCATAAGCCATAAACGGGTCTCAGTTTCTTTTTTAATCAAGTCTTCCACTTAAAAAGGGTAATAAACCTCCCCACGATTCTCGTCATAAACTACGAACGGGTCTCAGTTTTTTCTTTATCAAGTCTTCCAATTGAAAAGGGTAAAATAAACCTCCCCATGATTCAGGTCATAAGCCAATAACGAGTCTCCGTTTCTACATTAATCAAGTCTTCCACTTGAAATGAGTAATAAACATCAGCATAATTCTAGTCATAAGCCACGAACGAGTGTCAGTTTCTTCTTTAATCTAGTCTTCCACTTAGAAAGGGAAATAAACCTCCCCACGATTCTGGTCATAAGCCACGACGGGTCTCAGTTTCTTCTTTAATCAAGTCTTCCACTTGAAAAGGGTAATAAACCTCCCCACGATTCTAGTCAAAAGCCAACAATGGATCTCAATTTTTTCTTTAATCAAGTATTCCACTCAAAAAGGGTAGTAAAACTCCCTACGATTCTTGTCATAAACCACGAATGGGTCTCAGTTTTTTCTTTAATAAGTATTCCACTTGACAAGGGTTAATAAACCTCCCCACGATTCTTATCATAAGCTACGATTGGGTCTCAGTTTCTTCTTTAATCAAGTCTTCCACTTGAAAAGGGAAATAAACCTCCCCATGATTCTGGTCATAAGCCATGAATGAGTCTCACTTTCGTCTTTAATCAAGTCTTCCACTTGAAATGGGTAATAAACCTCCCCACGATTCTAGTCACAAGCCACAGATGGGTCTCAGTTTCTTCTTTAATCAAGTCATCCACTTGAAAAGGATAATAAACCTACCCATGATTCTGGTCATAATACAACAACGGGTCTCATTTTTTATTTAATCAAGTCGTCCACTCGAAAAGGGTAATAAACCTCCCCACGATTCTGGTCATAAGCCCCAAACGATTCTCAGTTTCTTCTTTAATCAAGTATTCCACTTGAAAAGGGTAATAAACCTCCCCACGATTCTTGTCATAAGCCACAAACGGGTCTCAGTTTATTCTTTAATAAAGTCTTCCACTTAAAGAGGGTAATATAAACCTCCCCACGATTCTGGTCATAAGCCACGAACAAGTCTCCGTTTCTTCTTTAATCAAGTCTTTCACTTGAAAAGGGTAATAAACATCCCCACAATTCTAGTCATAAGCCATGAACGAGTCTCAGTTTCTTCTTAAATCAATTCTTCCACTTAAAAAAGGGAAATAAACCTCCTCACAATTCTGGTAATAAGCCACGAACGGGTCTCAGTTTCTTCTTTAATCAAGTCTTCCACTTGAAAAGGGTAATAAGCCTCCACACGATTCTAGTCATAAGGAAACAACGGGTCTCAGTTTTATCATTAATCAAGTTTTCCACTCTAAAAGGGTAATAAAACTCCGTACGATTCTAGTCATAAGCCACGAATGGGTCTCAGTTTCTTTTTTAATCAAGTATTCCACTTGAAAAGGGTAATAAACCTCCCCACGATTCTTATCATAAATCACGATTACGTGTCAGTTTCTTCTTTAATCAAGTCTTCCACTTGAAAAGGCTAATCTAAACCTCCCCACGATTCAGGTCATAAGTAAACAATGGGTCTCAGTTTTTTCTTAAATCAAGTCTTCCACTTGAAAATGGTAATAAACCTCCCCATGATTCTGGTCATAAGCCACAAACAGATATTAGTTTCTTCTTTAATCAAGTCTTGCACTTGAAAAGGGTAATAAACATACCCACAATTCTAGTCATAAGCAACGAACGAGTCTCAATTTCTTCTTTAATAAATTCTTCCACTTAAAAAAGGTAAATAAACCTCCCCACGATTCCGGTCATAAACCAGGAACGGGTCTCACTTTCTTCTTTAATCAACTCTTCCACTTGAAAAGGCTAATAAACCTCCCATAATTCTAGTCATAAACCACGAACAGGTCTCCGTTTCTTCTTTAATCAAGTCTTCCAATTGAAAAGGGTATAATAAACCTCCCCGCGATTGTGGTCATAAGCCACAAACGAGTCTCTGTTTCTTCTTTAATCAAGTCTTCCTCTTGAAAAGGGTAAGAAACCTCCCCACAATTCTAGTCATAAGCCACAAATAAGTCTCAGTTTCTTCTTTAATCAAGTCTTCCACTTGAAAAGGGAAATAAACCTCCCCACGATTCTGATCATAAGCCACGAACGGGTCTCAGTTACTTCTTTAATCAAGTATTCCACTTGAAAAGGGTAATAAACCTCCCCTAGATTCTTGTCAAAAGCCACAAATGGGTCTCAGTTTCTTCCTTACTAAAGTCTTCCACTTGAAAAGGGTAATATAAACCTCCCCACGATTTTGATTATAAGCCACGAACAAGTCTCAGTTTCTTCTTTAATCAAGTATTCCACTTCAAATGGGTAATAAACCTCCCCACAATTTTGGTTATAAGCCACAAACGAGTCTCAGTTTCATATTTAATCAAGTCTTCCATTTGAAAAGGGTAAAATTAACCACCCCATGATTCTGGTCATAAGCCATGAACGGGTCTCAGTTTTTTCTTTAATCAAGTCTTCCACTCGAAAAGGGAAAGAAACCTCCCCACGATTCTGGTCATAAGTCAACAATGGGTCTCAGTTTTTTCTTAAATCAAGTCTTCCACTTGAAAAGGGTAATAAACCTTCCCATGATTCTGGTCATCAACCACAAATAGGTATTAGTTTCTTCTTTAATCAAGTCTTCCACTTGAAAAGTGTAATAAACATACCCAAAATTCTAGTCATAAGCCACGAACGAGTCTCAGTTTCTTCTTTAATAAATTCTTCCACTTAAAAAAGGGAAATAAACCTCTCCATGATTCTAGTCATAAGCCACGAACGGGTCTCAGTTTCTTATTTAATCAAGTCTTCCACTTGAAAAGGGTAATAAACCTCCCCACGATTCTGGTCATAAACCACGAACGGGTCTCCGTTTCTTCTTTAATCAAGTCTTTCAATTGAAAAGGGTATAATAAACCTCCACGCGATTGTGGTCATAAGCCACGACCGAGTCTCTGTTTCTTCTTTAATCAAGTCTTCCTCTTGAAAAGTGTAGCGGCAAAATCGTGAGTGTAAACTATTGATTAACTTAACTCGAAAAGCAAGAGTCGCCACCGCACTTTTATTTTATCCAAAAAGGAAAGGAAAAAGAGCGAACAAAACCTACACAAGCTCTAAACAAGAACAAGTGAAAATAGACTAGGTAAGGGGGGTTGGTTACGCAATGGGAAGGTGTTAGCACCCGAAACGTCTATAGTACTCTATAGGAGCCCTTTGAAATATCTACCACTTTTGGTCTGAAAAGGTTTGCTTGAAAAGTCATTGAGGAGATGGGAAGAGAAATTGTTTTTATGATTTTTGTGTTTGGAGAGACTTGTCGCCTCATGCCTACGTACCCACGATGTGCAATGTAGGATCAAAACCCCGTAGTTCGTGGTACAAAGAATTGAAATTTGTTTGTTTTGGTTTATTTTAAGTGTAAAGACAAGTCATCATTTCCAAGCGAATAATTCTGCTTAAAGAAATGAATCATGTCTAAACTTATGAAAAAGTTTAAGGAAAGAGTGCACGAAGGCACAAAAAGAGAGTGATGAGTTTGGTGTTTTTTAAGTCTTTTGAAAAAAGTGACAATATTCTTATGTAGTTTAGCATTTGTTAAGAAATGAAAGGAAAAAGTAAAATCACTTGACAAAGTCAAGGTATGATTATGAAAGAAGTGAAAGTTTGAAATCAAGAATGCTTTGAAAAAGGGAGAGAGTTTTGAAAATTGAAGAATAGGGAGGAGAAGAAGTGACTATCCTAAAGCATAAAGTAAAAGCCAAGGATAAGAATAGCCTAACCACACAAGCAAGCTCCATAGTCTTCAAAGTCTTCGAACCATAATTCCAAAGCAAAGGGAGAAAGGTCCTAAGTCTAAGTCCAAGGTTCCAAGAATTGCATTAGATGTCCAAGGTCTAAGTTCAAGGATTCAAGAATAGCATTGAAGTCCAAGGTCTAGGTGCAAAACTCCATGTCCATTGCAAAGGATAGTAACCATAGTCCAAGATTTGAAGCACAATTTTTTGTAGAGGTTTTGGCCTTTATTAATGTTTTTGGTCCAAGTGGACAAAGAGAAAAAAGGCATAAGCATAAACATGTGTCCAACGGACAAAGGAAAAATTGCGGAAGCATAAACATGTGTCCAACGGACAAAGGAAAAATTGCGGAAGCATAAACATGATATGAAATGATAAAAATGAAGCATAAAAGTAAAAGAGAGATAAGGAGCGAGAAGGAATTGTAAAGGATTAGTACAATAGTAATGTTAGTAAGTTAGTGATTAGTTGTTAGAGTTAGTGATCAATTATAATTGAATAATTGCACTTAGGTCAATATTAATGAGAACTCATTAGAGGATTGATAAGACCAAAGCCTCCTAACAACAAGTTTCATAAGTTTTGAACCAAAAGACAAATAATCAACTATTCTTGATAGTTTTCCGATGCGGGACAAATATTGCGCTATGTTAAGAAATCGTCGAGTAATTTACGGAGTAATTACCCTACATTGAGGTCGGTCAATAGCTCTTTGTGCTAATGCATGCTAGATGAACGATATGTAGATCGTCATCCGAAAGCAATACCGCACGAAAAGAAAAGTGGTAGCGATCTCGTCTCGATCGGAATTCAACAAAAGAATTAAAAGATCTTTTAGACTTTCATCGATCAAAATAAAAGAGAATTAGATGAAGAGAAATCCAAATTAAACCACGAAAATATGTGATCTAAGGCTAAGAACAAAGGAAAGGGAAGAAAATGGCAAAAAAAAAAAAACCAAAACATCCCCAAAAACAAGCATTTTTCACATTCTAGATGCTGGTTAATCGATTAACCACTTCACAGTGTAATTAGGTTAATCGATTAACCAGTGCAAATTTGCAGTTTTTTGCCCATAATTCAACTGTTAATCAATTAACCAATTCGTGCATGTTTTAGTTAATCGATTAACACTGTAAAAACAGCAGAAAATCAGTTTAAAAATTGCATAATCCTTGATCAATCATTTATTCAAACACCTCATGATTAAGGATGCAATTGTGCACGGAATTCTGAGTAAAACAACAGCAAAACCAGTAATCAACACAAATTGCAAGATCTAAAGATCAAGCAAACAAGATCAACAAAGGATCTACATTGTGAAAGATGAAATTGAACAACAATGGTGGAAAATGAGATTACCACTCCAAATCTGAAAATTGCTTCAAATTACTCCAAGATCCAAACTCCAAAGCCTTGATCTATGAGAATTGATGAAGAAAAAGTGAATGGATGAAGGTTTAGCTCAAAGTTGAACAAGAATCAATGTGAATTCTTAACTTTCAAAAGAAGAAATGTGAGCTTTGGTGAATTTGGTAGTTGGGGAGAGAAATTGCAAGAGGTTTGTTGGCTATCAAAAGCTTGAAGAATGAATGAAATGAAGGCTCTATTTATAGAGTTTATGTTAGGAAAATTTGGTGGATTGGAGTTTGGTTTGGAAATGAAAATTAGGCTTGGAATTTGAATTTGGAGGGAAATTCATAAAAGAGTGGTGATTAGTGAAGGTGTATGGTAGGAAATGATCAAAGTGATGTAGGGAATTAAAATGAGATGGTCTAGAATATTCCACATGTGATCAAAATTGGTGCCAATTGCTGAAATTTGAATTTGGCACATTTTTTCCAAAAATTTCACGTGTTAATCGATTAACCATTTCACAGTGCAATTAGGTTAATCGATTAACACAGTGAAAAAATGAGAAAAATGGCTTTTTTGATGTGCTGTCTTGGCTCTGGCTCGATTTTTCTTGCTTTTCAAAGAAGGCATGGAAATAAACACATGAACCTTGGAGTCTCTTGATAATGATCAATTAAATCTTGGAAACTCTTGATCAGATGAATTTTGAATTGCTTGCAGATCAACTTTGACTTTGTTCAGATGAATTTCATTCGAGCTGAGGGACTGTTTGATATTCTTGATTCTCTTCCTAAAAAAGTTAGTAAAGGAAAACAAAATATTTTTTTGGATTTTGATTAATAGTTAGTAAAATATAAACAAATAAAGCAATACAGTGAATAAGAAAACACACAGATGATCAGTAAACCCTGCAAGGCATAAACCCAAAGAAGAGAGGGACAAGGGAATCAATGTGTGATCTTGTTTGTGGTAAAGATGCAAAATGAGATGTGAATGATATGTGGAATCTTAGGGGTCAAAAATTAGGGTCTTACAGCTGCCCCTATTTAAGTTTCTTCTATCGGGAGATATGAAGATACTTAAATACAAAAAGCCACATTTTTAAGCCCTAAGATGCCACAAGATGATATGAATGCAAAGGATGAAACAGACTGCGGGGAAACTTGAAACAAAGGATTTATGGTAGATTGAAAGAAATGACGCAAAAGACACGCCGGGGAAAACAAGCTATTTTTAGAGATCTGTCAAGGTGACAAGAAGTATCCATCAATAGTTGGAAAGAGAGGGACAAGAGCCTGAGAAGACAAGTAGTGACATCCAAGAATAGCATTGGATCGAAACTACAAACGTGTCAAAAGATATGCCAAAAGACGTCCAAGAATGGCATTGGACAACAACAAGAAAGTTTCTGGTAAAAACAAACAGTGTCATCCAAAAATAGCATGGATGGAGGTGAAAAACACTCTATTGGGGACAAGATATCCAAGAATGGCATTGGATGAAAGGAACTACAACATTCAAGAATGACATTGAATGGGGAAACAACAAACATCATAGTCATCCAAGAATAGCATTGGATATAAACAAAATTCCATTTAAAACTCCACTGGAGACATCCAAGAATGGCATTGGATGGCAAGGTAAAACATCAGATATATCCAAGAATAGCATTGGACTCGGTTGGGGAAAAGGTGTCCAAGAATGGCATTGGACAAAAGGAATCTCAACATCCAAGAATGGCATTGGATAAAGTGAGAAAGGTTCTGGAGAATACATCAGAGATATCCAAAAAGAGTTCACGATATCTAAGGCTGGTATTGAATAAAGTGAGCAGGGACTTTTAGGAATGGCACTGAAAGGTAAAGGTAAACCACTTCATTCAAGAATGGCATTGAATGATAGTGAGAAAGAGCTTTCAGGAATGGCACTGAAAGGTAAAGGTAAACCACTTCATTCAAGAATGGCATTGAATGATAGTGAGAAAGAGCTTTCAAGAATGGCACTGAAAGGTAAAGGTAAACTCATTCAGGAATGACACTGAATGAACAGATAAAACTTTCAGGAATGGCACTGAAAGATATCCAAGCAAATCTGTTGGGGATTATAGAAGAGAGGCAAAACTTCCAGGAATAGCACTGGGAGAAACAAGAAGAACAAGGTATCCAGGAATGGCACTGGAAATCAAAAGAGACAGACATCCAGGAATGACACTGGAGTGAAAGAATATAAAGATCCATGAATAGCACTAGAATGAAAGAAGACAAACATCTAACAAGACTAGATGCACATGGAAACGGCAATATCCAGGAATGGCACTGGAAAGAAAGAAAACAAACAAACAGGACATCCAGGAATAGCACTGGGTGAAAAGACAGGTAGACAACATTCAGGAATGGCACTGAACGAAAAGGCAGGTAAAAGTTTTGGTAGGTGCCAAGTAAGTTGGACTTTGATCTCAAGGTAAGATGTTGACAGCAACAGGACCTCGAAAAAATGCATATGAGTGCGAAGCACACTTCGAGCTATGAAAATCTTTCTGTATGATATGTTAATGATTTATGTATGCAATGCATATATGATAGAAACAACCGAGATAGACTCTTTGTGAGGGAAGAAAGAGGACTCTGATTCCTCAACACAGGGAACATTGTCCACTCTGCTTGGAGAGAAGATGTTGAACACATCTCTATCACACTTATGAATTATATCAAGATGATGGTCTTTTTAGGAAAGACATCTTGAGGATTCTTGAAGAAGATTGCCCCAGATTGATTGACTAATGAAGATAAACTGATCATAGCTTCAGTTTGACTGTTGTAGGGGAAAAATGAACTGATCATGGCTTCAATTCTTGAAATGAATGTTGAGGATAAACTGATCATGGCTTCAGTTGCTGGGAATGAACTGATCATGACTTCAGTTCTCGAAATGATTGTTGAGAAGGCTAAACTCAGTAGGGGTCTTGAAAGAGATCTTCTGGCTAACCAATTCTGAGAATAACTTGCACTGAGCAACAAATCTTGAACTGATTCACAATAGGATCTAGAAGTAATGTGCCCCTAATAGGATCACTGACCAAGTTTCTCAAATGTTTGAAATTCTTGATGAGGAAAGTTTGTCTGCAAATAAGGTTATTCAAACAAACATGGTAATTTTAATGCAAAGCTCATGCAATTTTGAAATCAAAATCATTTTTGGAATGATATTATTGATGTAAAGCAAAATGAATCACTTGTCAAAACACGGCGGTTTAGACATTCAAAAATGAAAGAGGAAGCAAAGGTATGGCATCAAAGCAAATGATTGGCAACAAACATAGGAGTCAGTTTACGCAACCTTGCTGTAGTATGCTTTCAAAAGAAACCTGGCTTCAATTAAGTCTTTTGAAGGTTGTAACGTGGTCTAGTTCACGGTTTTTTGAAACAAAGGATATAGGCTCAAAGTTTATTTGTACCCAACCCATTCTTTGTGATGACCTTCAGTCCTATGCTCAGTTAATTCAAACTATGTATTCAGGTTCCAGGAGATTTTGGAATTGCAACACTGTTATGATGATGGCTCAAGAGATTTTTGAGATGGCAGCCACTCTTTCTTACAACATTTTGTTATTTTTGATGAGGACCTCATTCAACTTGTTTTGTCTTTGAGGATTTTGGTAACCTCTTGATTTTTTTTATCCCTAACTTTTGCCTAAACTGTGTCATTTGAGCTTACAGTCAGTGGGATGCCCCAATTTTTGCCTAAGTCTCCTTCATAGGTTTTGACTTAGCGGGCTCTTCTTTTGATTTTTTCATTCTCTCTTTTTTTTGAAAGATAGTGACTGCCTGGCTTAATGATTTCGGTGAACCATCATTGACTTTTGACTTGAAAGACATCTTCGACACTTCTTTGATGTGTGTGAAGGAAAGCTTGTAATTGCAATGATTATTGGAAGGCGTCTTGCATGCACAGTCAAATTAACTAGAACTACCCATCCCCAGGTTAAAATTGTGGGTTTTCTCGTACAGAAAGAAACTACAACTTCTAGGCTCGAAGGGGTTGACAAAGGATTAACTTAGTTATTTCTCCTGTGTTTGGGAGTTGAAACAATGCCTGTACATCATCATCCAAGTTTTAATTGAAAGCATACAGTTTAGCAATTTTGGGTATTTCGTTTTCATCATCCTCCCTCCAATCTTTGCATAAACAAAAGCTTAATAAAGACAGTGAACAGGAGATATATTTTTGTTTTGTGAAAAAGAAAGCATAAAGATGCACACATTGGATATAAATGAATTGAATCGAAAATTGCAATGCTCATTTCATTAAAATTACCATGAAAGTACAAATAAAGTTTGAAAGCAAACTGTCAACACAATCAAAGAAAAATGCAAACAGAAAGAAACAAGGCCTAGTGACTAATTAGCAACAAGGATGAGCTATCCTATCTGAAATACTGGCTTTAGGAGATGGTCCGTCTGAACTGACTCAAACTTCATTTGGCATGCTCTGGCAAAGGATTGTTGACAACATTAGGATTATCATCAGCAAAGGACAAAATCTTTGAGTTCACCGATTCTTGTACTCTAGCTTTCAATGCGTAGCAACCTTCCAAGTTATGGTCTGCCCCACCTCGATGGAACTCACAGTGAAGATCAGCCCTATAGCCGGCTGGAAGAGGATTTGGAGGAGGAGGTAGATCCCTCGTTGTAATCAAACCTTTCTTTACACGACATGGATACAACTCAGTGTAGGACATCGGGATAGGATCAAAGTTAACCCTATTGCAATTCTGATTCTGTCTAACAGTCTGACGAGGAGCTTGAATGTTTTGAGCATTGACAACAGGAGCAACTGCAGCTACATATTGTTGTTGTCTGTGACGAGGTTTACCTTCAACTGAAACAGCGTGGGTATCGCCATCCTTTTTCTTTTGAAAATTCCCAGCATACTTTTTTAGCACCACTAAAGGCTTCAGCATTGGCAATCCTTCCTTTCTTGATACCCTCTTCTAGTCTTTCTCCAATAGTGATTAGGTCAGCAAAACCAGATGATACACTGCCTATCATCTTTTCCCAAAAGAGTGGTTGAAGAGTGTCCATGAACAAACCAGTCAGTTCTTTTTCAGCCAAGGGTGGCTCCACTTGAGCAGCTAGCTCTCTCCAGCGCTGAGCGTACTCCTTAAAGGATTATTTTTCTTTCTGAGACATGTTTTGCAATTGACGGCGGTCAGGTGCCATGTCCAAATTGTACTTATACTGCTTTAAGAAAGCATCAGACAAGTCTATCCAGCTTTGGATACGGTTCTTATCAAGTCCCATATACCATTTCATTGAAGCCCCACTCAAGCTGTCTTGGAAACAGTGAATGACCAGTTTGTCATTTTTTGCATGAGCAGCCATCTTGCGACAGTACATCACCAAGTGGGTTCTGGGACAGGTGTGTCCCTTGTATTTCTCAAAATCAGGAGTCTTGAATTTTGGAGGAATAACCAAGTCGGAAACCAAGCACATGTCCATTGCGACAGTACTAAAGACATCACTTCCTTCCACGGCTCTTATCCTTTTGTTTAGAGTTTACCATTGCTCTCTGACTTCTTCAATGTATCCAGGTTCTCCCTGACTTTCAGATTGTGGACCAGCAGCATGGTACACGAAAGGAGGATTCTCAGGAATAGCTTGAGCAACAGAATGCATAACAGGCTGAGGTTCAGTGAACAATAGAGCTGAAGATACTTGGCAGTACAGATGGGACAAACACAGGAGTAGTTGCAAAGGGTGGCGAGTAATTCGGAGGTAACCCAAATTTTGGCCAAGTAGAAGCTGGTTGCTGAGTCAGTGAAGGGTTAACAGCAGCAGGTGAAGTTTCAACAATCACAGTCCTCTGAGGTGGTTCACCTCTAGCAATCAAAACTTGTAGCTTTTCTGTGAGCTTGGTCATACTGGCCTTCAACTCATCAATTTCCATTCTGACTTCGGTGTTGTGTTGTTCTTGATTTTCCATTCTCAATCTGACAGCAGCTCTAGTTCCGTAGTTGTGTTGAGGAAATAGCTTGACGGTGAACAGATAACTGGAGAAGGAGACAGTTGAAATGAGTTTCTGGACAACTCGGAAGAATGCAGATGTATGCTCATGGATGCAAGAGTGCATGGATGCAACAACCACAAACAAGATCACTCAAAGCACACATGTTCAAAGGTTCGAGTCACGAGCATGAAGTTAAGGTTAAGAACCAATCCCACAAAAGGTATGTGTTAAGGTTTCGTCTTCATTGTACCTACAGAAAACAGCGGTTCTAACAGAGTGCCTAGGGTCCACAATTCACTATCAGACACACCAGCACACCGATTTGCTCGGAGGTTGGTAGTTATCCTCAAGAGAATCTAACCTGAGTGTGGCATCGCGTGACAGCTAAGTCAGATTTGCATCTTCATAGCTTCCGCGCCACGATCCTAAAATGGCTAGGATGGGTTAAGGGTTACTACGGTCCTCAGTGTTATAGGCTTCTATGGAAAAAGTAATGCCTTTACGATCGCTCGATCGGCATCAGTAAGTCCAAAGAAGCAACCACCGAGTGGATGGATTCTCAAGTTCTTCTTTTTTAGGATTCGACTCCCTCAAAGTTCCCTTGACTATATCATCCTCCTATCTCAAAGTACACTCTGGTCCGGGTATAGGACCTATCTCACACACAGAGGAACTCCAAAACAGAACAATCAAGTAACAAGCAAATCAGACAAAAAGGCAGTAAATAAATCAAAGTAGGCTAAACCCCTCAAGGGAGTTCATCCCCAGCAGAGTCGCCACTTTTCTGTAGCGGCAAAATCGTGAGTGTAAGCTATTTATTAACTTAACTCGAAAAGCAAAAGTCGCCACCGCACTTTTATTTTATCCAAAAAGGAAAGAAAAAGGAGCGAACAAAACCTACACAAGCTCTAAACAAGAACAAGTGAAAAGAGACTAGGTAAGGGGGTTGGTTACGCAATGGGAAGGTGTTAGCACCCAAAATGTCTATAGTACTCTATAGGAGCCCTTTGAAATATCTACCGCTTTTGGTCTGAAAAGGTTTGCTTGAAAAGTCATTGAGGAGATGGGAAGAGAAATTGTTTTTATGATTTTTGTGTTTGGAGAGACTTGTCGCCTCATGCCTACGTACCCACGATGTGCAATGTAGGATCAAAACCCCGTAGTTCGTGGTACAAAGAATTGAAATTTGTTTGTTTTGGTTTATTTTAAGTGTAAAGACAAGTCGTCATTTCCAAGTGAATAATTCCGCTTAAAGAAATGAATCATGTCTAAACTTATGAAAAAGTTTAAGGAAAGAGTGCACGAAGGCACAAAAAGAGAGTGATGAGTTTGGTGTTTTTTAAGTCTTTTGAAAAAAGTGACAATATGCTTATGTAGTTTAGCATTTGTTAAGAAATGAAAGGAAAAAGTAAAATCACTTGACAAAGTCAAGGTATGATTGTGAAAGAAGTGAATGTTTGAAATCAAGAATGTTTTGAAAAAGGGAGAGAGTTTTGAAAATTGAAGAATAGGGAGGAGAAGAAGTGACTATCCTAAAGCATAAAGTAAAAGCCAAGGATAAGAATAGCCTAACCACACAAGCAAGCTCCATAGTCTTCAAAGTCTTTGAACCATAATTCCAAAGCAAAGGGAGAAAGGTCCTAAGTCTAAGTCCAAGGTTCCAAGAATTGCATTGGATGTCCAAGGTCTAAGTGCAAGGATTCAAGAATAGCATTGAAGTCCAAGGTCTAGGTGCAAAACTCCATGTCCATTGCAAAGGATAGTAACCATAGTTCAAGATTTGAAGCATAAGTTTTTTTAGAGGTTTTGGCCTTTATTAATGTTTTTGGTCCAAGTGGACAAAGAGAAAAAAGGCATAAGCATAAACATGTGTCCAACGGACAAAGGAAAAATTGCGGAAGCATAAACATGTGTCCAACGGACAAAGGAAAAATTGCGGAAGCATAAACATGATATGAAATGATAAAAATGAAGCATAAAAGTAAAAGAGAGATAAGGAGCGAGAAGGAATTGTAAAGGATTAGTACAATAGTAATGTTAGTAAGTTAGTGATTAGTTGTTAGAGTTAGTGATCAATTATAATTGAATAATTGCACTTAGGTCAAGATTAATGAGAACTCATTAGAGGATTGATAAGACCAAAGCCTCCTAACAACAAGTTTCATAAGTTTTGAACCAAAAGACAAATAATCAACTATTCTTGATAGTTTTCCGATGCGGGACAAATATTGCGCTATGTTAAGCAATCGCCGAGTAATTTACAGAGTAATTACCCTACAATGAGGCTGGTCAATAGCTCTTTGTGCTAATGCATGCTAGATGAACGATATGTAGATCGTCATCCGAAAGCAATACCGCACGAAAAGAAAAGTGGTAGCAATCTCGTCTCGATCGAAATTCCACAAAAGAATTCCAAGATCTTTTAGACTTTCATCGATCAAAAGAAAAGAGAAATAGATGAAGAGAAAGCCAAATTAAACCACAAAAATATGTGATCTAAGGCTAAGAACAAAGGAAAGGGAAGAAAATGGCAAAAAAAAAAAAAAAATAGCCCCAAAAACAAGTATTTTTCACATTCTGGATGCTGGTTAATCGATTAACCACTTCACAGTGTAATTAGGTTAATCGATTAACCAGTGCAATTTTGCAGTTTTTTGCCCAGAATTCAACTGTTAATCAATTAACCAATTCGTGCATGTTTTAGTTAATCGATTAACACTGTAAAAATAGCAGAAATCAGTTTAAAAATTGCATAATCCTTGATCAATCATTTATTTAAACACCTCATGATTAAGGATGCAATTGTGCACGGAATTTTGAGTAAAACAGCAGCAAAAACCAGTAATCAACACAAATTGCAAGATCCAAAGATCAAGCAAACAAGATCAACAAAGGATCTACATTGTGAAAGATGAAATTGAACAACAATGGTGGAAAATGAGATTACCACCCCAAATCTGAAAATTGCTTCAAATTACTCCAAGATCCAAACTCCAAAGCCTTGATCTATGAGAATTGATGAAGAAAAAGTGAATGGATGAAGGTTTAGCTCAAAGTTGAACAAGAATCAATGTGAATTCTTGTTAACTTTCAAAAGAAGAAATGTGAGCTTTGGTGAATTTGGTAGTTGGGGAGAGAAATTGCAAGAGGATTGTTGGCTATCAAAAGCTTGAAGAATGAATGAAATGAAGGCTCTATTTATAGAGTTTAGGTTAGGAAAATTTGGTGGATTGGAGTTTGGCTTGGAAATGAAAATTAGGCTTGGAATTTGAATTTGGAGGGAAATTCATAAAAGAGTGGTGATTAGTGAAGGTGTATGGTAGGAAATAATCAAAGTGATGTAGGGAATTAAAATGAGATGGTCTAGAATATTCCACATGTGATCAAAATTGGTGCCAATTGCTGAAATTTGAATTTGGCACATTTTTTCCAAAAATTGCACGTGTTAATCGATTAACCATTTCACAGTGCAATTAGGTTAATCGATTAACACAGCGAAAAAATGAGAAAAATGGCTTTTGTGATGTACTGTCTTGGCTCTGGCTCGATTTTTCTTGCTTGTCAAAGAAGGCATGGAAATAAACACATGAACCATGGAGTCTCTTGAATAATGATCAATTAAATCTTGGAAACTCTTGATCGGATGAATTTTGAATTGCTTGCAGATCAACTTTGACTTTGTTCAGATGAATTTCATTCGAGCTGAGGGACTGTTTGAAATTCTTGATTCCCTTCCTAAAATAGTTAGTAAAGGAAAACAAAATATTTTTTTGGATTTTGATTAATGGTTAGTAAAATATAAACAAATAAAGCAATAAAGTGAATAAGAAAACACACAGATGATCAATAAACCCTGCAAGGCATAAACCCAAAGAAGAGAGGGACGAGGGAATCAATGTGTGATCTTGTTTGTGGTAAAGATGCAAAATGAGATGTGAATGATATGTGGAATCTTAGGGGTCAAAAATTAGGGTCTTACAAAAAGGGTAAGAAACCTCCCCACAATTCTAGTCATAAGCCACGAACGAGTCTCAGTTTCTTCTTTAATCAAGTCTTCCACTTTAAAAGGGAAATAAACCTCCCCACGATTCTGATCATAAGCCAGGAACGGGTCTCAGTTTCTTCTTTAATCAAGTCTTCCACTTAAAAAGGGTAATAAACCTCCCCACGATTCTAGTCATAAACCACGACAGGTCTCAGTTTCTTCTTTAATCAAGTCTTCCACTTGAAGGGTAATAAACCTCCCCACGATTCTAGTCATAAGCCAACAACGGGTCTCAATTTTTTATTTAATCAAGTATTCCACTCAAAAAGGGTAGTAAAACTCCCTACGATTCTTGTCATAAACCACAAATGGGTCTCAGTTTCTTCTTTAATCAAGTATTCCACTTGACAAGGGTAATAAACCGCCCCATGATTCTTATCATAAGCTATGATTGGGTCTCAGTTTCTCCTTTAATCAAGTCTTCCACTTGAAAAGGGAAATAAAACTCCCCACGATTCTGGTCATAAGCCATGAACAGGTCTCTGTTTCATCTTTAATCAACTATTCAACTTGAAATGGGTACTAAACCTCCCCACGATTCTAGTCACCAGCCACAGATGGGTCTCAGTTTCTTCTTTAATCAAGTCATCCACTAGAAAAGGATAATAAAGCTACCCATGATTCTGGTCATAAGACAACAACGGGTCTCAGTTTTTTCTTTAATCAAATCTTCCACTCGAAAAGGGTAATAAACCACCCCACGATTCTGGTCACAAGCCACGAAGGAGTCTCAGTTTCTTCTTTAACCATGTATTCCACATGAAATGGGTAATAAACCTCTCCACGATTCTTGTCATAAGCCACAAACGGGTCTCAGTTTCTTCTTTAATAAAGTCTTCCACTTGAAAAGGGTAATATAAACCTCCCCACGATTCTGGTCATAAGCCACGAACAAGTCTCAGTTTCTTCTTTAATCAAGTATTCCATTTGAAAAGGGTAATAACCCAACCAAGATTCTGGTCATAAACCAACAACGGGTCTTAGTTTTTTCTTTAATAATGTCTTCCACTCGAAAAGAGTAATAAACCAATCCATGATTCTGGTTATAAGCCACAAAAGGGTCTCAGTTTCTTCTTTAATAAAGTATTTCACTTGAAATGGGCAATAAACCTCCCCACAATTCTGGTTATATGCCATAAACGAGTCTCAGTTTCACCTCTAATCAATACTTCCACTTGAAATGGGTAAAATTAACCTCCCCACGATTCTGGTCATAAGCCAAGAACGGGTCTCAGTTATTTCTTTAATCAAGTCTTCCACTTGAAAAGGGAAAGACACCTCCCCACGATTCTGGTCATAAGTAAACAATGGGTCTCAGTTTTTTCTTAAATTAAGTCTTCCACTTGAAAATGGTAATAAACCTCCCCATGATTCTGGTCATAAACCACAAACGGGTATTAGTTTCTTCTTTAATCAAGTCTTCCACTTGAAAAGGGTAATAAACTTACCCACAATTCTAGTCATAAGCAACGAACGAGTCTAAGTTTCTTCTTTAATCAATTCTTCCACTTAAAAAAGGTAAATAAACCTCCCCACGATTCTGGTCAAAAGCCACGAACGGGTCTCAGTTTCTTCTTTAATCAAGTCTTCCACTTGAAAAGGGTAATAAGCCTCCCCACGATTCTAGTCGTAAACCAGGAACGGGTCTCCGTTTCTTCTTCAATCAAGTCTTCCAATTGAAAAGGGTATAATAAACATCCCCGCGATTCTGGTCATAAGCCACGAACGAGTCTCTGTTTCTTCTATAATCAAGTTTTCCACTTAAAAAGGGTAATAAACCTCCCCACAATTTTAGTCATAAACCACGAACGGGTCTCAGTTCCTTCTTTACTCAAGTCTTCCAATTGAAAAGGGTAAAATAAAACTCCCCATGATTCTGGTCATAAGCCACGAACGAGTCTCCGTTTATTCAAGTCTTCCACTTGAAAAGGGAAATAAGCCTCCCCACGATTCTAGTCATAAGCCACGAACGGGTCTTAGTTTCTTCTTTAATCAAGTCTTCCACTTGAAAAGGGTAATAAACCTCCACACGATTCTAGTCATAAGCCAACAACGGGTCTCAATTTTTTCTTTAATCAAGTATTCCACTCTTAAAGGGTAATAAAACTCCGTACGATTCTAGTCATAAGCCACGAATGACTCTCAGTTTCTTCTTTAATCAAGTATTCCACTTGAAAAGGATAATAAACCTCCCCACGATTCTAATCATAAACCACAATTGCATGAGTTTCTTCTTTAATCAAGTCTTCCACTTGAAAAGGGAAATAAACCCCCCACTGTTCTGGTCATAAGCCTCGAACGGGTCTCTATTTCATCTTTAATCAAGTATTCCACTTGAAATGGGTAATAAACCTCCCCAGGATTCTGGTCACAAGCCATGAATGGGTTTCAGTTTCTTCTTTAATAAAGTCATCCACTTGAAAAGGATAATAAAGCTACCCATGATTCTGGTCATAAGGCAACAACGGGTCTCAGTATTTTCTTTAATCAAGTCTTCCACTAGAAAAGGGTAATAAACCTCCCCATGATTCTTGTCATAAGCCACGAACGAGTCTCAGTTTCTTCTTTAATTAAATATTCCAATTGAAAAGGGTAATTAACCTCCCCATGATTCTTGTCATAAGCCACAAACGGGTCTCAGTTTCTTGTTCAATAAAGTCTTCCACTTGAAAAGGGTAATCTAAACCTCCCCACGATTCTGGTCATAAGCCACGAACAAGTCTCAGTTTCTTCTTTAATCAAGTATTCCACTTTAAAAAGGTAATAAACCCCCCAGGATTCTGTTCATAAGCCAACAGCGGGTCTCCATTTTTTGTTTAATCAAGTCTTCCACTCGAAAAGGGTAATAAACCTCCCCATGACTGGTTATAAGCCACGAAAGGATCTCAATTGCTTCTTTAATAAGTATTCCACTTGAAATGGGTAATAAACCTCCCCACAATTTTGGTTATAAGCCCCAAACGAGTCTCAGTTTCATCTTTAATCAAGTCTTCTACTTGAAAAGGGTAAAAATAACCTCCCCACGATTCTGGTCATAAGCCATGAACGGGTATCAGTTTTTTCTTTAATCAATTCTTCTACTCGAAAAGGGAAGGAATCCTCCCCACGATTTAGGTCAAAAGCCAACAATGGGTCTCAATTTTTTCTTTAATCAAGTCTTTCATTTGAAAAGAATAATAAACCTCCCCGTGATTCTGATCATAAGCCCCGAATGGGTCTCAGTTTTTTATTTAATCAAGTCTTCCACCTAAACAGGGTAATAAACCCCCCCCACCCCCCCACGATTCTAGTCTTAAACCACGAACGGGTCTCATTTTCTTCTTTAATCAAGTCATCCAATTGAAAAGGGTAAAATAAACCTCCCCACGATTTTGGTCATAAGCCACGAACGAGTCTCCGTTTCTTCTTTAATCATTTCTTCCACTTGAAAAGGGAAATAAACCTCCCTACGATTCTAGTCATAAGCCACGAACGGGTCTCAGTTTCTTCTTTAATCAAGTCTTCCACTTGAAAACGGTATAAACCTCCCCACGATTCTTATCATAAACCACAATTGGGTCTCAGTTTCTTCTTTAATCAAGTCTTCCTCTTGAAAAGGGAAATAAACCTCCCCACAATTCTGGTCATAAACCATGAACAGGTCTCAGTTTCATCTTTATGAAAGTATTCCACTTGAAATGGGTAATAAACCTCCCCACGATTCTGGTCACAAGCTCCGAATGGGTCTCAGTTTCATCTTTAATCAAGTCATCCACTTGAAAAGGATAATAAACCTACCCATGATTGTGGTCATAAGACAACAACAAGTCTCCGTTTTTTCTTTAATCAAGTCTTCCACTCGAAATGGGAAATAAACCTCCCCACGATTCTGGTCATAAGCCACGAACGGGTCTCAGTTTCTTCTTTAATCAAGTATTCCATTTGAAAAGGGTAATAAACCTCCCCACGATTCTTGTCATAAGCTACAAATGGGTCTATGTTTCTTCTTCAATAAAGTCTTCCACTTGAAAGGGTAATATAAACCTCCCCACGATTCTGGTCATAAACCATGAAGAAGTCTCACCTTCTTCTTTAATCAAGTATTCCACTTTAAAAGGGTAATAAACCTGCCCAAGATTCTGGTCATAAGCCAACAGGTGGTCTCTATTTTTTCTTTAATCAAGTCTTCCACTCAAAAAGGGTAAAAAAACCCTCCCCGCGATTCTGGTTATAAGCCAACAATGGGTCTTAGTTTTTTCTTAAATCAAGTCTTCCACTTGAAAAGGGTAATAAACCTCCCCATGATTCTTGTCATAAGCCACGAACGGGTATTAGTTTCTTCTTTAATCAAGTCTTCCACTTAAGAAGGGTAATAAACCTCCCCACGATTATAGTGAAAAGCGATGAACGGGTCTCAGTTTCTTCTTTAATCAAGTCTTCCACTTTAAAAGGGTAATAAACCTCCCCACGATTCTAGTCATATACCATGAACGGGTCTCAGTTTCTTCTTTGATCAAGTATTCCAATTGAAAAAGGTAAAATAAACCTCCTCACGATTTTGGTCATAAGCCACGAACGAGTCTCTGTTTCTTCTTTAATTAAGTCTTCCTCTTGAAAAGGGTATGAAACCTCCCCACAATTCTAGTCATAAGCCACGAACGAGTCTCGGTTTTTTCTTTAATCACGTCTTCCACTTGAAAAGGGAAATAAACGTCCCCACAAATGTAGTCATAAGCCACGAACGGGTCTCAGTTTCGTCTTTAATCAAGTCTTCCAATTAAAAAGTGTAAAATTAACCTCCCCACGATTATGGTTATAAGCCACGAACGAGTCTCCGTTTCTTCTTTAATCAAGTCTTCCACTTGAAAAGGGTAATAAACATCCCCACAATTCTAGTCATAATCCACGAACAAGTCTCAGTTTCTTCTTTAATCAATTCTTCCACTTGAAAAGGGAAATAAACCTCTCCACGATTCTAGCCATAAGCCACGAACGGGTCTCAGTTTCTTCTTTAATCAAGTCTTCCACTTGAAATGGGTAATAAACCTCCCCACGATTCTAGTCATAAGCCGACAACGGGTCTCAATTTTTTCTTTAATCAAGTATTCCACTTTAAAAGGATAATAAAACTCCCTACGATTCTTGTCATAAGCCACAAAGGGTCTCAGGTTCTTCTTTAATCAAGTATTCCACATGAAAAGTGTAATAAACCTCCCCAAGATTCTTATCATAAACCACGATTGGGTCTCAGTTTCTTCTTTAATCAAGTATTCCACTTGAAAAGGGAAATAAACCTCCCCACAATTCTGGTTATAAGCCACGAACAGGTCTCTGTTTCATCTTTAATCAAGTATTCCACTTGAAAAGGATAATAAACCTACCAATGATTCTGGTCATAAGACAACAACGGGTCTCAGTTTTTTCTTTAATCAAGTCTTCCACTCGAAAAGGGTAATAAACCTCCCCACGATTCTGGTCATAAGCGACGAACGAGTCTCAGTTTGTTCTTTAATCAAGTATTCCACTAGAAAAGGGAAATAAACCTCCCCACGATTCTTGTCATAAGCCATAAACAGGTCTCAGTTTCTTCTTCAATAAAGTCTTCCACTTGAAAAGGGTAATATAAACCTCCCCAGGATTCTGGTCATAAGCCACGAATAAGTCTCAGTTTCTTCTTTAATCAAGTATGCCACTTGAAAGGGGTAATAAACACCCCCAGGATTCTGGTCCTAAGCCAACTGTGGGTCTCACTTTTTTCTTTAATCAAGTCTTTCACTTGAAAAGGGTAATATACCTCCCCGTGATTCTGGTTATAATCCACGAAAGGGTCTCAGTTTCTTCTTTAATCAAGTATTTAACTTGAAATGGGTAATAAACCTCCCTACAATTTTGGTTATAAACCACATATGAGTCTCAGTTTCATCTTTAATCAAGTCTTCCACTTGAAAAGGGTTAAAATTAACCTCCCCACGATTCTGGTCATAAGCCATGAACGGGTCTTAATTTTTTCTTTAATCAAGTCTTCCACTCGAATGGGGTAAAAAACCTCCCCACGATTCTGGTCATAAGCCAACAATGGGTCTCAGTTTTTTCTTAAATCGAGTCTTCCACTTGAAAAGGGTAATAAACCTCCCCACGATTATAGTCTTAAGCCACGAACGAGAATTAGTTTCTTCTTTAATCAAGTCTTCCACTTGAAAAGGGTTATAAACCTCCCCACGATTCTAGTCATAAACCACGAACAGGTTTCAGTTTCTTCTTTAATCAAGTCTTCTAATTGAAAAGCGTAAAATAAACCTCCCCACGATTTTGGTCATAGGCCATGAACGAGTCTCCGTTTCTTCTTTAATCAAGTCTTCCTCTTGAAAAGGATAAGAAACCTCCCCACATTTCTAGTCATAAGCCACGAACGAGTCTCAGTTTCTTCTTTAATCAAGTCTTCCTCTTGAAAAGGGAAATAAACCTTCAAGTCAGAAACCACGAACGGGTCTCAGTTTCTTCTTTAATCAAGTCTTCCACAAACCTCCCCATGATTCTTGCCATAAACCATGAACGGGCTTAGTTTCTTCTTTAATCAAGTATTCAAATGGAAAAGGGTAAAATTAACCTCCCCACGATTTTGGTCATAAGCCACAAACGAGTCTCCGTTTCTTCTTTAATCAAGTGATCCACTTGAAAAGGGTAATAAACATCCCCACAATTCTAGTCATAAGCCACGAACGAGTCTCAGTTTCTTCTTTAATCAATTCTTCCACTTGAAAAGGGAAATAAACCTCCCCACGATTCTGGTCATAAGCCACGAACGAGTATCGGTTTCTTATTTAATCAAGTATACCACTTGAAAAGGGTATTAAACCTCCCCACGATTATAGTCATAAGCCAACAACGGGTCTCAGTTTTTTCTTTAATCAAGTAATCCGCTATAAAAGGGTAATAAAACTCCCTACGATTCTAGTTATAAGCCACGAAGGGTCACAGGTTCTTCTTTAATCAAGTATTCCACTTGAAAAGGGTAATAAACCTGTCCACGATACTTATCATAAACCACGATTGGGTCTCAGTTTCTTCTTTAATCAAGTATTCCACTTGAAAAGGGAAATAAACCTCCCCACAATTCTAGTTATAAGCCACGAACAGGTCTCTGTGTCAGCTTTATTCAAGTGTTCAACTTGAAATGGGTAATAAACCTCCCCACGATTCTAGTCACAAGCCACGAATGGGTCTCAGTTTCTTCTTTAATCAAGTCTTCCACTCGAAAAGGGTAATAAACCTCCCCATGTTTCTGGTCATAAGCCACAAACGAGTCTCAGTTTCTTCTTTAATCAAGTATTCCACTTGAAAAGGGTAATAAACCTCCCCACGATTCTTGTCATAACCCATAAACAGGTCTCGGTTTCTTCTTTAAAAAATTCTTCCACTTGAAAAGCGCAATATAAACCTCCCCACGATTCTGGTCATAAGCCAACTACGGGTCTCATCTTTTTCTTTAATCAAGTCTTTCAATCAATAAGGGTAATAAACCTCCCTATGATTCTGGTTATAATCCACGAAAGGGTCTCAGTTTCTTCTTTAATCAAGTATTCCACTTGAAATGGGTAATAAACCTCCCCACAATTCTGGTTATAAGCCACATACGAGTCTCAGTTTCATCTTTAATCAAGTCTTCCACTTTAAAAGGGTAAAATTAACCTCCCCACGATTCTGGTCATAAGCCATGAATGAGTCTCAATTTTTTCTTTAATCAAGTCTTCCACTCAAAAGGGGTAAAAAACCTCCCCACGATTCTGGTCATAAGCCAACAATGGGTCTAAGTTTTTTCTTAAATCCAGTCCTCCACTTGGAAAAGGGTAATAAACCTCCCCATGATTCTGGTTATATGCCACGAACGAGAATTAGTTTCTTCTTTAATCAAGTATTCCACTTAAAATGGGTAATAAACATCCCCACGATTATTGTCATAAGCCACGAACGGATCTCAATTTCCTCTTTAATCAAGTCTTCCACTTTAAAAGGGTAAGAAACCTCCCCACGATTCTAGTCATAACCCACGAACAGGTTTCTGTTTCTTCTTTAATCAAGTATTCTAATCGAAAAACGTAAAATAAACCTCCCAGCGATTCTGGTCATAATCCATGAACGAGTCTCTGTTTCTTCTTTAATCAAGTCTTCCTCTTGAAAAGGGTAAGAAACCATCCCACAATTCTAGTCATAAGCAACGAACGAGTCTCAGTTTCTTCTTTAATCAAGTCTTCCACTTGAAAAGGGAAATAAACCTCCCCACTATTCAGGTCATAAACCACGAACGGGTCTCAGTTTCTTCTTTAATCAAGTCTTCCATAAACCTCCCCACGATTCTAGTCATAAACCACGAACGTGTCTCAGTTTCTTCTTTAATCAAGTCTTCAATTTGAAAAGGGTAAAATTAACCTCCCCACGATTCTGGTCATAAGCCACGAACGAGTCTTCGTTTCTTCTTTAATCAAGTCTTCCACTTGAAAAGCGTACTAAACATCCCCACAATTCTAGTCATAAACCACGAATGAGTCTTGGATTCTTCTTTAATCAATTCTTCCAATTGAAAAGGGAAATAAACCTCCCCATGATTCCGGTCATAAGCCATGAACGGGTCTCAGTTTCTTCTTTAATCAAGTCTTCCACTTGAAAAGGGTAAGAAAACTCCCCACAATTCTAGTCATAAGCCAACAACGGGTCTCAGTTTTTTCTTTAATCAAGTGTTCCACTTTAAAAGGGAAATAAAACTCCCTACGATTCTAGTCATAAGCCACGAAGGGTCACAGGTTCTTCTTTAATCAAATATTCCACTTGAAAAGGGAAATAACCCTCCCCACAATTTGGTCACAAGCCACGAATGGGTCTCAGTTTCTTCTTTAATCAAGTCATCCACTTGAAAATGATAATAAACTTACCAATGATTCTGGTCATAAGACAACAACGGGTCTCAGTTTTTTCTTTAATCAAGTCTTCCACTCGAAAAAGGTAACAAACCCCCCGACGATTCTGTTCATAAGCCACGAACGAGTCTCAGTTTCTTGTTTAATCAAGTATTCGACTTGAAAAGGGTAATAAACCTCCCCACAATTCTTGTCATAACCCATAAACAGGTCTCAGTTTCTTCTTCAATAAAGTCTTCCACTTGAAAAGGGTAATGTAAACGTCCCCACGATTCTGGTCTTAAACCACGAACAAGTCTCAGTTTCTTCTTTAATCAAATATTCCACTTGAAAAGGGTAATAAACCCCTCAAGGATTCTGGTCATAAGCCAACAGTGGGTCTCAATTTTATCTTTAATCAAGTCTTTCACTCGAAAAGGGTAATAAACCTCCCCATGATTCTGTTTATAATCCATGAAAGGGTCTCAGTTTCTTCTTTAATCAAGTATTCCACTTGAAATGTGTAATAAACCTCCCCATAATTTGGGTTATAAGCCACACACAAGTCTCATTTTCATCTTTAATCAATTCATCCAATTGAAAAGGGTAAAATTAAACTCCCCACGATTCTGGTCATAAGCCATGAATGAGTCTCAATTTTTTCTTTAATCAAGTCTTTCACTCGAAAGGGGTAAAAAACCTCCCCACGATTCTGGTCATAAGCCAACAATGGATCTCAGTTTTTTCTTAAATCAAGTCTTCCACTTGAAAAGGGTAATAAACCTCCCCATGATTCTGGTTATAAGCCATGAACGGGAATTAGTTTCTTCTTTATTCAAGTCTTCCACTTGAAAAGGGTAATAAACCTCCCCACGATTATAGTCATAAGCCACGAACGGGTATCAATTTCTTCTTTAATCAAGTCTTTCGCTTGAAAAGGGTAATAAACCTCCCCACGATTCTAGTCATAAACCACGAATTGGTTTCAGTTTCTTCTTTAATCAAGTCTTCTAATTGAAAAGCATAAAATAAACCTCCCCACGATTTTGGTCATAATCCATGAACGAGTCTCCGTTTCTTCTTTAATCAAGTCTTCCTCTTGAAAAAGGGTAAGAAACCACCCCACAATTCTAGTCATAAGCCACGAACGAGTCTCAGTTTCTTCTTTAATCAAGTCTTTCACTTGAAAATTGAAATAAACCTCCCCACGATTCAGGTCATAAACCACGAACGGGTCTCAGTTTCTTCTTTAGTCAAGTCTTCAAATTGAAAAGGGTAAAATTAATCTCCGCGCGATTCTGGTCTTAAGCCACGAACGAGTCTCCGTTTCTTCTTTAATCAAGTCTTCCACTTGAAAAGGCAATAAACATCCCCACAATTCTAGTCATAAGCCACGAACGAGTCTCAGTTTCTTCTTTAATCAAGTCTTCCTCTTGAAAAGGGTAAGAAACCACCCCATAATTCTAGTCATAAGCCACGAACGAGTCTCAGTTTCTTTTTTAATCAAGTCTTCCACTTGAAAAGGGAAATAAACCTCCCCACGATTCAGGTCATAAACCACGGATGGGTCTCAGTTTCTTCTTTAATAAAATCTTCAACAAACCTCCCCACGATTCTAGTCTTAAACCACGTACGGGTCTCTATTTCTTCTTTAATCAAGTCTTCAAATTGAAAAGGGTAAGATTCACCTCCCCGCGATTCTGGTCATAAGCCACGAACGAGTCTTCGTTTCTTCTTTAATCAAGTCTTCCACTTGAAAAGAGTAATAAACATCCCCACAATTCTAGTCATAAGCCACGAACGAGTCTTAGTTTATTATTTAATCAATTCTTCCACTTGAAAAGGGAAATAAACCTCCCCACGATTCTGGTCATAAGCCACGAACGTGTCTCAGTTTCTTCTTTAATCAAGTCTTGCACTTGAAAAAGGTAATAAACCTCCCCACGATTCTTGTCATAAGCCATAAACAGGTCTTAGTTTCTTCTTCAATAAAGTCTTCCACTTGAAAAGGGTAATACAAACCTCCCCACGATTCTGGTCATAAGCCACGAACAAGTCTCTATTTTTTCTTTAATCAAGTCTTCCACTCGAAAGGGGTAAAAAACCTCCCCACGATTCTGGTCATAAGCCAACAATGGGTCTTAGTTTTTTCTTAAATCAAGTCTTCCACTTGAAAAGGGTAATAAATCTCCCCATGATTCTGGTTATAAGCCACGAACGGGAATTAGTTTCTTCTTTAATCAAGTCTTCCACTTGAAAAGTGTAATAAACCTCCCCACGATTATAGTCATAAGCCACGAACGGGTCTCAATTTCTTCTTTAATCAAGTCTTCCACTTGAAAAGGGTAATAAACCTCCCCACGATTCTAGTCATAAACCACGAACGAGTTTCTGTTTCTGCTTTAATCAAGTCTTCTAATTGAAAAGCGTAGTCATAATCCATGAACGAGTCTCCGTTTCTCCTTTAATCAAGTCTTCTTCTTTAAAAGGGTAAGAAACCACCCCACAATTCTAGTCATAAGCCACAAACGAGTCTCAGTTTCTTCTTTAATCAAGTCTTCAACTTGAAAAGCGAAATACACCTCCCCAAGATTCAGGTCATAAACCACGAACGAGTCTCAGTTCTTCTTTAATCAAGTCTTCCACAAACCTCCCCATGATTCTAGTCATAAACCAAAAACGGGTCTCCGTTTCTTCTTTAATCAAGTCTTCAAATTGAAAAGGGTAAAATAAACGTCCCCACAATTCTAGTCATAAGCCACGAGCGAGTCTCAGTTTCTTCTTTAATCAATTCTACCACTTGAAAAGGGAAATAAACCTCCCCATGATTCTGGTCATAAGCCACGAATGAGTCTCAGTTTCTTCTTTAATCAAGTCTTCCACTTGAAAAGTTTAATAAACCTCCCCACGATTCTAGTCATAAGCCAACAACGGGTCTCAGTTTTTTCTTTAATCAAGTATTCCACTTTAAAAGGGTAATAAAACTCCCTACAATTCCAGCCATATGCCACGAAGGGTCACAGGTTCTTCTTTAATCAAGTATTCCACTTGAAAAGGGTAATAAACCTCCCCACGATTCTTATCATAAACCACGATTGGGTCTCAGTTTCTTCTTTAATCAAGTATTCCACTTGAATAGGGAAATAAACCTCCCCACAATTCTGGTTATAAGCCACGAACAGGTCTCTGTTTCATTTTTAATCAAGTATTCCACTTGAAATGGGTAGTAAACCTCCCCACGATTCTGGTCACAAGCCATGAATGGGTCTCATTTTCTTCTTTAATCAAGTCATCCACTTGAAAAGGATAATAAGCCTACCAATGATTCTGGTCATAAGACAACAACGGGTCTCAGTTTTTTCTTTAATCAAGTCTTCCACTCGAAAAGGGTAATAAACCTCCCCACGATTCTTGTCATTAGCCACGAACGAGCCTCAGTTTCTTCTTTAATCAAGTATTACACTAGAAAAGGGTAATAAACCTCCCCACGATTCTTGTCATAAGCCATAAACAGGTCTCAGTTTCTTCTTCAATAAAGTCTTTCACTTGAAAAGGGTAATATAAACCTCCCCACGATTTTGGTCATAAGCCACGAACAAGTCTCAGTATCTTCTTTAATCAAGTATTCCACTTGAAAAGGGTAATAAACCACCCCAGGATTCTGGTCATAAGCTAACTGTGGGTCTCAGTTTTTTCTTTAATCATGTCTTTCACTCGAAAAGGGTAATAAACCTCCCTATGATTCTGGTTATAATCCATGAAAGGGTCTCAGTTTTTTCTTTAATCATGTATTCCACTTGAAAATGGTAATAAACCTCCCCACAATTCTGGTTATAAGCCACATACAAGTCTCAGTTTCATCTTTAATCAAGTCTTCCACTTGAAAAGGGTAAAACTAACCTCCCCAAGATTCTGGTCATAAGCCATGAACGAGTCTCAATTTTTTCTTTAATCAAGTCTTCCACTCGAAAGGGGTAATAAACCTCCCCACAATTCTGTTCATAAGCCACGAACGAGTCTCAGTTTATTCTTTAATCAATTCTTCCACTTGAAAAGGGAAATAAACCTCCCCACGATTCGGTCATAAGCCACGAATGGGTCTCAGTTTCTTCTTTAATCAAGTCTTCCACTTGAAAAGGGTAATAAACCTCCACATGATTCTTGTCATAAGCCATAAACAGGTCTTAGTTTCTTCTTCAATAAAGTCTTAAACTTGAAAAGGGTAATATAAACCTCCCCACGATTCTGGTCATAATCCACGAACAAGTCAGTTTCTTCTTTAATCAAGAATTCCACTTGAAAGGGGTAATAAACCTCCCCATAATTCTGGTTATAAGCCACATACGAGTCTCAGTTTCATATTTAATCAAGTCTTCCACTTGAAAAGGATAAAATTAACCTCCACACGATTCTGGTCATAAGCTATGAACGAGTCTCAATTTTTTAATAAATCAAGTCTTCCACACGAAAGGGGTAAAAAACCTCCCCACGATTCCGGTCATAAGCGAACAATGGGTCTCAGATTTTTTTTAAATCAAGACGTCCACTTGAAAAGGGTAATAAACCTCCCCATGATTCTAGTTATAAGCCATGAACGGGAATTAGTTTCTTCTTTAATCAAGTATTTCACTTGAAAAGGGTAATAAACCTCTCCACGATTATAGTCGTAAGCCACGAACGCGTCTCAATTTCTTCTTTAATCAAGTCATCCACTTGAAAAGGGTAATAATCCTCCCCACGATTCTAGTCATAAACCACGAACGGGTTTCAGTTTCTTCTTTAATCAAGTCTTGTAATTGAAAAGCGTAAAATAAACCTCCCCACGATTTTGGTCATAATCCATGAACGAGTCTCCGTTTCTTCTTTAATCAAGTCTTCCTCTTGAAAAGGGAAAGAAACCACCCCACAATTCTAGTCATAAGCCACGAACGAGTCTCAATTTCTTCTTTAATCAAGTCTTCCACTTGAAAAGGGAAATAAACCTCCCCACGATTCAGGTCATAAACCACGAACGGGTCTCAGTTTCTTCTTTAATTAAGTCTTCAAATTGAAAAGGGTAAAATTAACCTCCCCGCGATTCTGGTCTTAAGCCACGAACGAGTCTCCATTTCTTCTTTAATCAAGTCTTCCACTAGAAAAGGGTAATAAACATCCCCACAATTCTAGTCAAAAGCCATGAACGAGTCTCAGTTTCTTCTTTAATCAAGTCTTCCACTTGAAAGGGGAAATAAACCTCCTCATGATTCTGGTCATAAGCCACGAACGGGTCGCAGTTTCTTGTTTAATAAAGTCTTCCACTTGAAAGGGGTAATAAACCTCCCCAAGATTCTAGTCATAAGCCAACAACGGGTCTCAGTTTTTTCTTTAGTCAAGTATTCCACTCTAAAGGGGTAATAAAACTCCGTATGATTCTAGACATAAGCCACGAATGGGTCTCAATTTCTTCTTTAATCAAGTATTCCACTTGAAAAGGGTAATAAACCTCCCCACGATTCTTATCATAAACCACGATTGGGTGTCTGTTTCTTCTTTAATCAAGTCTTCCACTCATAAAGGGTAATAAACCTCCCCACGATTCTGGTCATAAGCCACGAACGAGTCTCAATTTCTTCTTTAATCAAGTATTCCAGTTGAAAAGATTAATAAACCTCCCCACGAGTCTTGTCATAAGCCACAAACGGGTCTCAGTTTCATCTTTAATAAAGTTTTCCACTTGAAAAGGGTAATATAAACCTCCCCACGATTCTGGTTATAAGCCACGAACAAGTCTCAGTTTCTTCTTTAATCAAGTATTCCACTTGAAAAGGGTAATAAACCCCCCAGGATTCGGGTCAAAAGCCAACATCGGGTCTCAGTTTTTTCTTTAATCAACTCTTCCACTCGAAAAGGGTAATAAACCTCCCCATGATTCTGGTTATAAGCCACGAAAGGGTCTCAGTTTCTTCTTTAATCAAGTATTCCACTTTAAAAGGGTAATAAAACTCCCTACGATTCTAGTCATAAGCCACGATGGGTCATAGGTTCTTCTCTAATAAAGTATTCCACTTGAAAATGGTAATAAACCTCCCCACGATTCTTATCATAAACCATGATTGGGTCTCAGTTTCTTCTTTAATCAAGTATTCCACTTGAAAAGGGTAATAAACCTCCCCACGATTCTTGTCATAAGCCATAAACAGGTCTCAGTTTCTTCTTCAATAAAGTCTTCCACTTGAAAAGGGTAATATAAACCTCCCCAAGATTCTGGTCATAAGCAACGAACAAGTCTCAGTTTCTTCTTTAATCAAGCATTCCATTTGAAAAGGGTAATAAACCCCCCCAGGATTATGGTCATAAGCCAACAGTGGGTCTCAGTTTTTCTTTAATCAAGTCTTTCACTCGAAAAGGGTAATAAACCACCCCATGATTCTGGTTATAATCCATGAAAGCGTCTCAGTTTCTTCTTTAATCAAGTATTCCACATGAAATGGGTAATAAACCTTCCCACAATTCCGGTTATAAGCCACATACGAGTCTCAGTTTCATCTTTAATCAAGTCTTCCACTTCAAAAGGGTAAAATTAACCTCCCCGCGATTCTGGTCATAAGCCATGAATGAGTCTCAATTTTTTCTTTGATCAAGTCTTCCCCTCGAAAGGGGTAAAAACCTCCCCACGATTCTAGTCATAAGCCAACAATGGGTCTAAGTTTTTTCTTAAATCAAGTCTTCCACTTGAAAAGGGTAACAAAACCTCCCCATGATTTTGGTTATAAGCCACGAACGGGAATTAGTTTCTTCTTTAATCAAGTCTTTCTACTTGAAAAGGGTAATAAACCTCCCCACGATTATAGTCGTAAGCCACGAACAGGTCTCAATTTCTTCTTTAATCAAGTCTTCCACTTAAAAAGGGTAATGAACCTCCCAACGATTCTAGTCATAGACCACGAACGGGTGTCAGTTTCTTCTTTAATCAAGTCTTCTAATTGAAAAGCGTAAAATAAACCTCCCCACTATTTTTGTCATAAGCCATGAACGAGTCTCCGTTTCTTCTTTAATCAAGTCTTCCACTTGAAAAGGGTAAGAAACCACCCCACAATTCTAGTCATAAGCCACGAACGAGTCTCAGTTTCTTCTTTAATCAAGTCTTCCACTTGAAAAGGGAAATAAACCTCCCCACGATTCAGGTCATAAACCACGAACGGGTCTCAGTTTCTTCTTTAATCAAGTCTTCCACTTAAAAAGGGTAATAAACCTCCCCACGATTCTAGTCTTTATTCACGAACGGGTCTCAGTTTCTTAATTAATTAAGTCTTCCAATTGAAAGGGTAAAATTAAACTCCCCACGATTCTGGTCATAAGCCATGAACGAGTCTCTGTTTCTTCTTTAATCAAGTCTTCCACTTTAAAAGGGTAATAAACATCCCCACAATTCTAGTCATAAGCCACGAACGAGTCTCAGTTTCTTCTATAATCAATTCTTCCACTTGAAAAGGGAAATAACCTCCCCACGATTCTGGTCATATGCCACGAACGGGTCTCAGTTTTTTTAATTATGTCTTCAACTTGTAAAGGGTAATAAACCTCCCCACGACTCTAGTCATAAGCCAACAACGGGTCTTAGTTTTTGCTTTAATCATGTATTCCACTTTAAAAGGGTAATAAAACTTCCTATGATTCTAGGCATAAGCCACGAAGGGTCACAGATTCTTCTTTAATCAAGTATTCCACTTAAAAAGGGTAATAAACCTCCCCACGATTCTTATCATAAACCACGATTGGGTCTAAGTTTCTTCTTTAATCAAGTATTCCACTTGAAAAGCGAAATAAACCTCCCCACAATTCGGGTTATAAGCCACGGACACTTCTTTGTTTCATCTTTAATCAAGTATTCCACTTGAAATGGGTAATAAACCTCCCCACGATTCTGGTCACAAGCCACGAATGGGTCTCAGTTTCTTCTTTAATCAAGTCATCCACTTGAAAAGGATAATAAACCTACTACTAATTCTAGTCATAAGACAACAACGGGTCTCAATTTTTTCTTTAATCAAGTCTTCCACTCGAAAAGGGAAATAAACCTCCCCACGATTCTTTTCATAAGCCATAAACAGGTCTCAATTTCTTTTGCAATAAAGTCTTCCACTTGAAGAGGGTAATATAAACCTCCCCACGATTCTGGTCATAAGCCACGAATAAGTCTCAGTTTCTTCTTTAATCAAGTATTCCACCTGAAAAGGGTAATAAACACCCCCAGGATTCTGGTCATAAGCCAACAGTGGGTCTCAGTTTTTTCTTTAATCAGGTCTTTCCCTCGAAAAGAGTAATAAACCTCCCCATGATTTTGGTTATAATCCACGAAAAGGTCTCAGTTTCTTCTTTAATCAAGTATTCCACTTGAAATGGGAAATAAACCTCCCCACAATTCCGGTTATAAACCACAGACGAGTCTCAGTTTCATCTTTAATCAAGTCTTCCACTTGAAAAGGGTAAAATTAACCTCCCCATGATTCTGGTCATAAGCGATGAACGGGTCTCAATTTTTTCTTTAATCAAGTCTTCCACTCGAAATGGGTAAAAAACCTCCCCACGATTCTGGTCATAAGCCAACAATGGGTCTCAGTTTTTTCTTAAATCAAGTCCTCCAGTTGAAAAGGGTAATAAACTTCCCCATGATTCTGGTTATAAGCCATGAACGAGAATTAGTTTCTTCTTTAATCAAGTCTTCCACTTGAAAAGGGTAATAAACCTCCCCACGATTATAGTCATAACCCACAAACGGGTCTCAATTTCTTCTTTAATAAAGTCTTCCACTTGAAAAGGGTAATAAACCTCCCCACGATTCTAGTCATAAACCACGAACGGGTTTCAGTTTTTTCTTTAATCAAGTCTTCTAATTGAAAAGCGTAAAATAAACCTCCCCACGATTTTGGTCATAAGCCATGAACGAGTCTCAGTTTCTTCTTTAATCAAGTCCTCCTCTTGAAAACGGTAAGAAACCACCCCACAATTCTAGTCATAAGCCACAAACGAGTCTCGGTTTCTTCTTTAATCAAGTCTTCCACTTAAAAAGGGTAATAAACCTCCCCACGATTCTAGTCATAAACCACGAACAGGTCTCAGTTTCTTATTTAATCAAGTCTTCCATTTGAAAACGGTAAAATTAACCTCTCCACAATTCTATTCATAAGCCACGAACGAGTCTCCGTTTCTTTTTTAATCAAGTCTTCCACTTAAAATGGGTAATAAACATCCCCACAATTCTAGTCATAAGCCATGAACGAGTCTCAGTTTCTTCTTTAATCAATTCATCCACTTGAAAAGGGAAATAAACCTCCCCACAATTTTGGTCATAAGCCCCGAACGGGTCTCAGTTTCTTCTTTAATCAAGTCTTCCACTTGAAAAGGGTAATAAACCTCCCCACGATTCTAGTCATAAGCCAACAACGGGTCTCAGTTTTTTCTTTAATTAAGTATTCCACTTTAAAAGGGTAATAAAACTCCCTACAGTTCTAGGCATAAGCCACGAAGGGTCACAGGTTCTTCTTTTATCAAGTATTCCACTTGAAAAGAGTAATAAACCTCCCCACGATTCTTATCATAAACCACGATTGGGTCTCAGTTTCTTCTTTAATCAAGTATTCCACTTGAAAAGGGTTATAAAACTCCCCACGATTCTTGTCATAAGCCATAAACAGGTCTCAGTTTCTTCTTCAATAAAGTCTTCCACTTGAAAAGGGTAAGATAAACCTCCCCACAATTCTGTTCATAAGCGAAGAACAAGTCTCAGTTTCTTCTTTAATCAAGTATTCCACTTGAAAAGGGTAATAAACCCCCCAGGATTATGGTCATAAGCCAACAGTGGGTCTCAATTTTTCTTTAATCAAGTCTTTCACTCGAAAAGGGTAATAAACCTCTCCATGATTCTGGTTATAATCCACGAAAGCGTCTCAGTTTCTTCTTTAATCAAGTATTCCACTTGAAACGGGTAATAAACCTCCCCACAATTCTGGTTATAAGCCACATACGAGTCTCAGTTTCATCTTTAATCAAGTCTTCCACTTGAAAAGGGTAAAATTAACCTCCCCCCGATTATGATCAAAAGCCATGAACGAGTCTCAAATTTTTCTTTAATCAAGTCTTCCACTCGAAAGGGGTAAAAAACCTCCCCACGATTTTGGTCATAAGCCAACAATGGGTCTCAGGTTTTTCTTAAATCAAGTCTTCCAATTGAAAATGGTAATAAACCTCCCCATGATTCTGGTTATAAGCCACGAATGGGAATTAGTTTCTTTTTTAATCAAGTCTTCCACTTGAAAAGGGTAATAAACCTCCCCACGATTATAGTCATAAGCCACGAACAGGTCTCAATTTCTTCTTTAATCAAGTCTTCCACTTGAAAAGGGTAATAAACCTCCAGACGATTCTAGTCATAAACCACGAACGGGTTTCAGTTTCTTCGTTAATCAAGTCTTCTAATTGAAAAGCGTAAAATAAACCTACCCACGATTTTGGTCATAAGCCACGAACGAGTCTCCGTTTCTTCTTTAATCAAGTCTTCCTCTTGAAAATGGTAAGAAACCACCCCACAATTCTATTCATAAGCCACAACCGAGTCTCAGTTTATTCTTTAATCAAGTCTTCCACTTGAAAAGGGAAATAAACCTCCCCACGATTCAGGTCATAAACCACGAACGGGTCTCAGTTTCTTCTTTAATCAAGTCTTCCAATTAAAAAGGGTAATAAACCTCCACACGATTCTAGTCATAAACCACGAATGGGTCTCAGTTTCTTCTTTAATCAAGGCTTCCAATTGAAAAGGGTAAAATTAACCTCCCCACGATTCTGGTCATAAGCCACGAACGAGTCTCCATTGCTTATTTAATCATGTCTTCCACTTTAAAAGGGTAATAAACATCCCCACAATTCTAGTCATAAGCCACGAACGAGTCTCAGTTTCTTCTTTAATCAATTCTTCCACTTGAAAATGGAAATAAACCTCCTTATGATTCTGGTCATCAGCCACGAACGGGACTCAGTTTCTTCTTTAATCAAGTCTTCCACTTGAAAAGGGTAATAAACCTCCCCACGATTCTAGTCATAAGCCAACAACGGGTCTTAGTTTTTTCTTTAATCAAGTATTCCACTTTAAAAGGGTAATAAAACTCCCTACAGTTCTAGGCATAAGCCACGAAGGGTCACAGGTTCTTCTTTTATCAAGTATTCCACTTGAAAAGAGTAATAAACCTCCCCACGATTCTTATCATAAACCACGATTGGGTCTCATTTTCTTCTTTAATCAAGTATTCCACTTGAAAAGGGTTATAAAACTCCCCACGATTCTTGTCATAATCCATAAACAGGTCTCAGTTTCTTCTTCAATAAAGTCTTCCACTTGAAAAGGGTAAGATAATCCTCCCCACGATTCTATTCATAAGCCACGAACAAGTCTCAGTTTCTTCTCTAATCTAGTATTCCACTTGAAAAGGGTAATAAGCCCCCCAGGATTATGGTCATAAGCCAACAGTGGGTCTCAATTTTTCTTTAATCAAGTCTTTCACTCGAAAAGGGTAATAAACCTCCCCATGATTCTGGTTATAATCCACGAAAGCGTCTCAGTTTCTTCTTTAATCAAGTATTCCACTTGAAATGGGTAATAAACCTCCCCACAATTCTGGTTATAAGCCACATACGAGTCTCAGTTTCATCTTTAATCAAGTCTTCCACTTGAAAAGGGTAAAATTAACCTCCCCGCGATTATGATCATAAGCCATGAACGAGTCTCAATTTTTTCTTTAATCAAGTCTTCCACTCGAAAGGGGTAAAAAACCTCCCCACGATTTTGGTCATAAGCCAACAATGGGTCTCAGGTTTTTCTTAAATCAAGTCTTCCACTTGAAAATGGTAATAAACCTCCCCATGATTCTGGTTATAAGCCACGAATGGGAATTAGTTTCTTCTTTAATCAAGTCTTCCACTTGAAAAGGGTAATAAACCTCCCCACGATTATAGTCATAGGCCACGAACAGGTCTCAATTTCTTCTTTAATCAAGTCTTCCACTTGAAAAGGGTAATAAACCTCCCCACGATTCTAGTCATAAACCACGAACGGGTTTTAGTTTTTCGTTAATCAAGTCTTCTAATTGAAAAGCGTAAAATAAATGTCCCCACGATTTTGGTCATAAGCCATGAACGAGTCTCCGTTTCTTCTTTAATCAAGTCTTCCTCTTGAAAATGGTAAGAAACCACCCCACAATTCTAGTCATAAGCCACAAACGAGTCTTAGTTTCTTCTTTAATCAAGTCTTCCACTTGAAAAGGGAAATAAACCTCCCCACGATTCAGGTCATAAACCACGAACGGGTCTCAGTTTCTTCTTTAATCAAGTCTTCCATTTAAAAAAGGTAATAAACCTCCACACGATTCTAGTCATAAACCACGAATGGGTCTCAGTTTCTTCTTTAATCAAGGCTTCCAATTGAAAAGGGTAAAATTAACCTCCCCACGATTCTGGTCATAAGCCACGAACGAGTCTCCATTGCTTCTTTAATCAAGTCTTCCACTTTAAAAGGGTAAGAAACATCCCCACAATTCTAGTCATAAGCCACGAACGAGTCTCAGTTTCTTCTTTAATCAATTCTTCCACTTGAAAAGCGAAATAAACCTCCCCACGATTCTGGTCATCTGCCACGAACGGGACTCAGTTTCTTCTTTAATCAAGTCTTCCACTTGAAAAGGGTAATAAACCTCCCCACGATTCTAGTCATAAGCCAACAACGGGTCTCCGTATTTTCTTTAATCAAGTATTCCACTTTAAAAGGGTAATAAAACTCCCTACGATTCTAGTCATAAGCCACGAAGGGTCACAGGTTCTTCTTTAATCAAGTATTCCACTTGAATAGGTTAATAAACCTCCCCACGATTCCTATCATAAACCACGATTGGGTCTCAGTTTCTTCTTAAATCAAGTATTCCACTTGAAAAGGGAAATAAACCTCGCCACCATTCTGTTCATAAGCCACGAACAAGTCTCAGTTTCTTCTTTAATCAAGTATTCCACTTGAAATTGGTAATAAACCTCCCCACAATTCTGGTCACAAGCCACGAATGGGTCTCAGTTTCTTCTTTAATCAAGTCACCCACTTGGGAGGGATAATAAACCTATCAATGATTCTGGTCATAAGACAACAACGGGTCTCAGTTTTTTCTTTAATCAAGTCTTCCACTCGAAAAAGGTAATAAACCTCCCCACAATTCTGGTCATAAGCCACGAACGAGTCTCAGTTTCTTCTTTAATCAAGTATTCCACTTGAAAAGGGTAATAAACCTCTCCATGATTCTTGTCATAGGCCATCAATAGGTCTCTGTTTCTTCTTCAATAAAGTCTTCCACTTGAAAAGGGTATTATAAACCTCCCCACGATTCTGGTCATAAGCCACAAACAAGTCTCAGTTTCTTCTTTAATCAAGTATTCCACTTCAAAAGGGTAAAACCCCCCAGGATTCTGGTCATAAGCCAACAGTAGGTCTAAGTTTTTTCTTTAATCAAGTATTTCACTCGAAAAGGGTAATAAACCTCCCCATGATTCTGGTTATAATCCACAAAAGGGTCTCAGTTTCTTCTTTAATCAAGTATTCCACTTGAAATGGGTAAAATAAACCTCCCCACGATTCTGGTCATAAGCCATGAACGGGTCTTAATTTTTTCTTTAATCAAGTCTTCCACTCGAAAGGGGTAAAAAACCTCCCCACGATTCTGGTTATAAGCCAACAATGGGTCTCAGTTTTTTCTTAAATAAAGTCTTCCACTTGAAAAGGGAAATAAACCACCCCATGATTCTGGTTATAAGCCACGAACGGGAATTAGTTTCTTCTTTAATCAAGTCTTCCACTTGAAAAGGGTAATAAACCTCCCCACGATTATAGTCATAAGCCACGAACAGGTCTTAATTTCTTCTTTAATCAAGGCTTCCACTTGAAAAGGGTAATAAACCTCCCCACGATTCTAGTCATAAACCACGAACAGGTTTCAGTTTCTTCTTTAATCAAGTCTTCTAATTGAAAAGCGTAAAATAAACCTCCCCAGGATTTTGGTCATAAGGCATGAACGAGTCTCTGTTTCTTCTTTAATCAAGTCTTCCTCTTGAAAAGGGTAAGAAACCACCCCACAATTTTAGTCAAAAGCCACGAACGAGTCTCAGTTTCTTCTTTAATCAAGTCTTCCACTTAAAAAGGGAAATAAACCTCCCCATGATTCAGGTCATAAACCACGAGCGGGTCTCAGTTTCTTCTTTAATCAAGTCATCCACTTAAAATGGGTAATAAAGCTCCCCACAATTCTAGTCATTAGCCACGAACGAGTCTCCGTTTCTTCTTTAATAAAGTCTTCCACTTGAAAAGGGTAATAAACATCCCCACAATTCTAGTCATAAGCCAAAAACGAGTCTCAGTTTCTTCTTTAATCAATTCTTCCACTTGAAAAAAGAAATAATCCTACCCACGATTCTGGTCATAACCCACGAATGGGTCGCAGTTTCTTCTTTAATCAAGTCTTCCACTTGAAAGGGGTAATAAACCTCCCCTCGATTCTAGTCATAAGCCAACAACGGGTCTCAGTTTTTTCTTTAGTCAAGCATTCCACTCTAAAAGGGTAATAAAACTCCCTATGATTCTAGACATAAGCCACAAATGGGTGTCAATTTTTTCTTTAATTAAGTATTCCACTTGAAAAGGGTAATAAACCTACCCACGATTCTTATCATAAACCACGATTGGGTGTCAGTTTCTTCTTTAATCAAGTCTTCCACTTGAAAAAGGAATTAAATCTCCCCACGATTCTAGTCATTAGCCACGAACGGGTCTCTGTTTCATTTTTAATAGAGTATTCCACTTGAAAAGGGTAATAAACCTCCCCACGATTCTAGTTACATGCCACGAATGGGTATCAGTTTCTTCTTTAATCAAGTCATCTACTTGTAAAGGATAATAAACCTACCCATGATTCTGGTTATAAGACAACAACGTGTCTCAGTTTTTTCTTTAATCAAGTCTTCCACTCATAAACGGTAATAAACCTCTCCACGATTCTGGTCATAAGCCACGAACGAGTCTCGGTTTATGCTTTAATCAAGTATTCCATTTGAAAAGAATAATAAACCTCCCCATGAGTCTTGTCATAAGCCACAAACGGGTCTCAGTTTCATCTTTAATAATGTTTTCCACTTGAAAAGGGTAATATAAATCTCCCCACAATTCTGGTCATTAGCCACGGACAAGTCTCAGTTTCTTCTTATATCAAGTATTCCACTTGAAAAGGGTAATAAACCCCCCAGGATTCGGGTCAAAAGCCAACAGCGGGTCTCAGTTTTTTCTTTAATAAACTCTTCCACTCGAAAAGGGTAATAAACCTCCCCATGATTCTGGTTATAAGCCACGAAAGGGTCTCAGTTTCTTCTTTAATCAAGTATTCCACTTTAAAAGGGTAATAAAACTCCCTACGATTCTAGTCATAAGCCACGAAGGGTCACAGGTTCTTCTTTAATCAAGTATTCCACTTGAAAAGGGTAATAAACCTCCCCACGATTCTTATCATAAACCACAATTGGGTCTCAGTTTCTTCTTTAATCAAGTATTCCACTTGAAAAGGGTAATAAACCTCCCCACGATTCTGGTCATAAGCTATGAACAAGTCTCTGTTTCTTCTTTAATCAAGCATTCCACTTGAAAAGGGTAATAAACCCCCCCAGGATTATGGTCATAAGCCAACAGTGGGTCTCAGTTTTTCTTTAATCAAGTCTTTCACTCGAAAATGGTAATAAACCTCCCCATGATTCTAGTTATAATCCACGAAAGCGTCTCAGTTTCTTCTTTAATCAAGTATTCCACTTGAAATGGGTAATAAACCTCCCATCAATTCTGGTTATAAGCCACATACGAGTCTCAGTTTCATCTTTAATCAAGTCTTCCACTTGAAAATGGTAAATTTAACCTCCCCACGATTCTGGTCATAAGCCATGAACGAGTCTCAATTTTTTCTTTAATCAAGTCTTCCACTCGAATGGGGTAAAAAAACCTCCCCACGATTCTGGTCATAAGCCAACAATGGGTCTCAGTTTTTTCTTAAATAAAGTCTTCCACTTGAAAAGGGTAATAAACCTCACCATGATTCTGGTTATAATCCACGAATGGGAATTAGTTTCTTCTTTAATCAAGTCTTCCACTTGAAAAGGGTAATAAACCTCCCCACGATTATACTCATAAGCCACGAACAGGTCTCGATTTCTTCTTTAATCAAGTCTTCCACTTGAAAAGGGTAATAAACCTCCCCACGATTCTAGTCATAAACCACGAACAGGTTTCAGTTTCTTCGTTAATCAAGTCTTCTAATTGAAAAACGTTAAATAAACCTCCCCACAATTCTAGTCATTAGCCACGACGAGTCTCTGTTTCTTCTTTAATCAAGTCTTCCACTTCAAAAGGGTAATAAACATCCCCACAATTTTAGTCATAAGCCACGAACGAGTCTCAGTTTCTTCTTTAATCAATTCTTCCACTTAAAAAGGGAAATAAACCTCCCCACGATTCTGGTCATAAGCCACGAACGGGTCCCAGTTTCTTCTTTAATCAAGTCTTCCACTTGAAAGGGGTAATAAACCTCCCATCGATTCTAGTCATAAGCTAACAACGGGTCTCAGTTTTTTCTTTAGTCAAGTATTCCACTCTAAAACGGTAATAAAACTCCCTATGATTCTAGACATAAGCCACGATTGGGTCTCAGTTTCTTCTTTAATCAAGTATTCCACTTGAAAAGGGTAATAAACCTCCCCACGATTCTGGTCATAAGCTATGAACAAGTCTCTGTTTCTTCTTTAATCAAGCATTCCACTTGAAAAGGGTAATAAACCCCCCCAGGATTATGGTCATAAGCCAACAGTGGGTCTCAGTTTTTCTTTAATCAAGTCTTTCACTCGAAAAGGGTAATAAACCTCCCCATGATTCTAGTTATAATCCACGAAAGCGTCTCAGTTTCTTCTTGAATCAAGTATTCCACTTGAAATGGGTAATAAACCTCCCATCAATTCTGGTTATAAGCCACATACGAGTCTCAGTTTCATCTTTAATCAAGTCTTCCACTTGAAAAGGGTAAATTTAACCTCCCCACGATTCTGGTCATAAGCCATGAACGAGTCTTAATTTTTTCTTTAATCAAGTCTTCCACTCGAATGGGGTAAAAAAACCTCCCCACGATTCTGGTCATAAGCCAACAATGGGTCTCAGTTTTTTCTTAAATAAAGTCTTCCACTTGAAAAGGGTAATAAACCTCACCATGATTCTGGTTATAATCCACGAATGGGAATTAGATTCTTCTTTAATCAAGTCTTCCACTTGAAAAGGGTAATAAACCTCCCCACGATTATACTCATAAGCCATGAACAGGTCTCGATTTCTTCTTTAATCAAGTCTTCCACTTGAAAAGGGTAATAAACCTCCCCACGATTCTAGTCATAAACCACGAACAGGTTTCAGTTTCTTCGTTAATCAAGTCTTCTAATTGAAAAACGTTAAATAAACCTCCCCACAATTCTAGTCATTAGCCACGACGAGTCTCCGTTTCTTCTTTAATCAAGTCTTCCACTTCAAAAGGGTAATAAACATCCCCACAATTCTAGTCATAAGCCACGAACGAGTCTCAGTTTCTTCTTTAATCAATTCTTCCACTTAAAAAGGGAAATAAACCTCCCCACGATTCTGGTCATAAGCCACGAACGGGTCCCAGTTTCTTCTTTAATCAAGTCTTCCACTTGAAAGGGGTAATAAACCTCCCATCGATTCTAGTCATAAGCTAACAACGGGTCTCAGTTTTTTCTTTAGTCAAGTATTCCACTCTAAAACGGTAATAAAACTCCCTATGATTCTAGACATAAGCCACGAATGGGTCTCAATTTCTTCTTTAATCAAGTATTCCACTTGAAAAGGGTAATAAACCTCCCCGTGATTCTTATCATAAACCATGATTGGGTGTCAGTTTCTTCTTTAATCAAGTTTTCCACTTGAAAAGGCAAATAAACCTCCCCACGATTCTGGTCATATGCCACGAATGGGTCTCTGTTTCATCTTTAATAGAGTATTCCACTTGAAATGGGTAATAAACCTCCCCACGATTCTGGTCACATGCCACGAATGGGTATCAGTTTCTTCTTTAATCTAGTCATCTACTTGTAAAGGATAATAAACCTACCCATGATTCTGGTTATAAGACAACAATGCGTCTCAGTTTTTTCTTTAATCAAGTCTTCCACTCATAAAGGGTAATAAACCTCCCCACGATTTCGGTCATAAGCCACGAACGAGTCTCGGTTTCTTCTTTAATCAAGTATTCCATTTGAAAAGATTAATAAACCTTCCCACGAGTCTTGTCATGAGCCACAAACGGGCCTCAGTTTCATCTTTAATAAAGTTTTCCACTTGAAAAAAGTAATATAAATCTCCCCGCGATTCTGGTCATAAGCCACGGACAAGTCTCAGTTTCTTCTTTAATCAAGTATTCCACTTGAAAAGGGTAATAAAACCCCCAGGATTCCGGTAAAAAGCCAACAGCGGGTCTCAGTTTTTTCTTTAATCAACTCTTCCACTCGAAAAGGGTAATAAACCTCCCCATGATTCTGGTTATAAGCCACCAAAGGGCCTCAGTTTCTTCTTTAATCAAGTATTCCACTTTAAAAGGGTAATAAAACTCCCTACGATTCTAGTCATAAGCCACGAAGGGTCACAGGTTCTTCTTTAATCAAGTATTCCACTTGAAAAGGGTAATAAACCTCCCCACGATTCTGGTCATAAGCCACGAACGAGTCTCAGTTTCTTCTTTAATCAAGTATTCCACTTGAAAAGGGTAATAAACCTCTCCATGATTCTTGTCATAGGCCATAAACAGGTCTCTGTTTCTTCTTCAATAAAGTCTTCCACTTGAAAAGGGTATTATAAACCTCCCCACAATTCTGGTCATAAGCCACAAACAAGTCTCAGTTTCATCTTTAATCAAGTATTCCACTTGAAAAGGGTAAAACCCCCCAGGATTCTGGTCATCAGCCAACAATAAGTCTAAGTTTTTTCTTTAATCAAGTATTTCACTCGAAAAGGGTAATAAACCTCCCCATGACTCTGGTTATAATCCACAAAAGGGTCTCAGTTTCTTCTTTAATCAAGTATTCCACTTGAAATGGGTAATAAACCTCCCCACAATTCTGGTTATAAGCCACATATGAGTTTCAGTTTCATCTTTAATCACGTATTCCAATTTAAAAGGGTAAAATAAACCTCCCCACGATTCTGGTCATAAGTCATGAACGGGTCTCAATTTTTTCTTTAATCAAGTCTTCCACTCGAAAGGGGTAAAAAACCTCTCCACGATTCTGGTCATAAGCCAACAATGGGTCTCAGTTTTTTCTTAAATCAAGTCTTCCACTTGAAAAGGGTAATAAACCACCCCATGATTCTGGTTATAAGCCACGAACGGGAATTAGTTTCTTCTTTAATCAAGTCTTCCACTTGAAAAGGGTAATAAACCTCCCCACGATTATAGTCATAAGCCACGAACGGCTCTTAATTTCTTTTTTAATCAAGGATTCCACTTGACAAGGGTAATAAACTCCCCACGATTCTAGTCATAAACCACGAACAGGGTTCAGTTTCTTCTTTAATCAAGTCGTCTAATTGAAAAGCGTAAAATAAACCTCCCCACAATTTTGGTCATAAGCCATGAACGAGTCTCCGTTTCTTCTTTAATCAAGTCTTCCTCTTGAAAAGGGTAAGAAACCACCCCACAATTTTAGTCAAAAGCCACGAACGAGTCTCAGTTTCTTCTTTAATCAAGTCTTCCACTTAAAAAGGGAAATAAACCTCCCCACGATCCAGGTCATAAACCACGAGCGGGTCTCAGTTTCTTCTTTAATCAAGTCTTCCACTTAAAACGGGTAATAAACCTCCCCACAATTCTAGTCATTAGCCATGAATGAGTCTCCGTTTCTTCTTTAATCAAGTCTTCCACTTGAAAAGGGTAATAAACGTCCCCACAATTCTAGTCATAAGCCAAGAACGAGTCTCAGTTTCTTTTTTAATCAATTCTTCCACTTGAAAAAGGAAATAAACCTACCCACGATTCTGGTCATAACCCACGAATGGGTCGCAGTTTCTTCTTTAATCAAGTCTTCCACTTGAAAGGGGTAATAAACCTCCCCTCGATTCTAGTCATAAGCCAACAACGGGTCTCAGTTTTTTCTTTAGTCTAGCATTCCACTCTAAAAGGGTAATAAAACTCCCTATGATTCTAGACATAAGCCACAAATGGGTGTCAATTTCTTCTTTAATCAAGTATTCCACTTGAAAAGGGTAATAAACCTCCCCATGATTCTTATCATAAACCATGATTGGGTGTCAGTTTCTTCTTTAATCAAGTCTTCCACTTGAAAAAGGAAATAAATCTCCCCACGATTCTAGTCATTAGCCACAAACGGGTCTCTGTTTAATCTTTAATAGAGTATTCCACTTGAAAAGGGTAATAAACCTCCCTACAATTCTGGTTACATGCCACGAATGGGTATCAGTTTCTTCTTTAATCAAGTCATCTACTTGTAAAGGATAATAAACCTACCCATGATTCTGGTTATAAGACAACAACGTGTCTCAGTTTTTTCTTTAATCAAGTCTTCCACTCATAAACGGTAATAAACCTCCCCACGATTCTGGTCATAAGCCACGAACGAGTCTCGGTTTATGCTTTAATCAAGTATTCCATTTGAAAAGATTAATAAACCTCCCCACGAGTCTTGTCAAAAGCCACAAACGGGTCTGAGTTTCTTCTTTAATAAAGTTTTCCACTTGAAAAGGGTAATATAAATCTCCCCACGATTCTGGTCATTAGCCACAGACAAGTCTCAGTTTCTTCTTATATCAAGTATTCCACTTGAAAAGGGTAATAAACCCCCCAGGATTCGGGTCAAAAGCCAACAGCGGGTCTCAGTTTTTTCTTTAATAAACTCTTCCACTCGAAAAGGGTAACAAACCTCCCCATGATTCTGGTTATAAGCCACGAAAGGGTCTCAGTTTCTTCTTTAATCAAGTATTCCACTTTAAAAAGGTAATAAAACTCCCTACGATTCTAGTCATAAGCCACGAAGGGTCACAGGTTCTTCTTTAATCAAGTATTCCACTTGAAAAGGATAATAAACCTCCCCACGATTCTTATCATAAACCACAATTGGGTCTCAGTTTCTTCTTTATTCAAGTATTCCACTTGAAAAGGGTAATAAACCTCCCCACGATTCTAGTCATAAGCTATAAACAAGTCTCATTTTCTTCTTCAATAAAGTCTTCCACTTGAAAAGGGTAATATAAACCTCCCCACGATTCTGGTCATAAGCCATGAACAAGTCTCAGTTTTTTCTTTAATCAAGCATTCCACTTGAAAAGGGTAATAAACCCCCCCAGGATTATGGTCATAAGCCAACAGTGGGTCTCAGTTTTTCTTTAATCAAGTCTTTCACTCGAAAAGGGTAATAAACCTCCCCATGATTCTAGTTATAATCTACGAAAGCGTCTCAGTTTCTTCTTTAATCAAGTATTCCACTTGAAATGGATAATAAACCTCCCATCAATTCTGGTTATAAGCCACATACGAGTCTCAATTTCATCTTTAATCAAGTCTTCCACTTGAAAAGGGTAAATTTAACCTCCCCACGATTCTGGTCAGAAGCCATGAACGAGTCTCAATTTTTTCTTTAATCAAGTCTTCCACTCGAAAGGGGTAAAAAAACCTCCCCACGATTCTGGTCATAAGCCAACAATGGGTCTCAGTTTTTTCTTAAATAAAGTCTTCCACTTGAAAAGGGTAATAAACCTCCCCATGATTCTGTTTATAAGCCACGAATGGGAATTAGTTTCTTCTTTAATCAAGTCTTCCACTTGAAAAGGGTAATAAACCTCCCCACGATTATACTCATAAGCCACGAACAGGTCTCGATTTCTTCTTTAATCAAGTCTTCCACTTGAAAAGGGTAATAAACCTCCCCACGATTCTAGTCATAAACCACGAACAGGTTTCAGTTTCTTCGTTAATCAAGTCTTCTAATTGAAAAACGTTAAATAAACCTCCCCACAATTCTAGTCATTAGCCACGACGAGTCTCCGTTTCTTCTTTAATCAAGTCTTCCACTTCAAAAGGGTAATAAACATCCCCACAATTCTAGTCATAAGCCACAAACGAGTCTCAGTTTCTTCTTTAATCAATTCTTCCACTAGAAAAGGGAAACAAACCTCCCCACGATTCTGGTCATAAGCCACGAACGGGTCGCAGTTTCTTCTTTATTCAAGTCTTCCACTTGAAAGGGGTAATAAACCTCCCATCGGTTCTAGTCATAAGCCAACAACGGGTCTCAGTTTTTTCTTTAGTCAAGTATTCCACTCTAAAAGGGTAATAAAACTCCCTATGATTCTAGACATAAGCCACGAATGGGTCTCAATTTCTTCTTAAATCAAGTATTCCACTTGAAAAGGGTAATAAACCTCCCCACGATTCTTATCATAAACCATGATTGGGTGTCAGTTTCTTCTTTAATCAAGTTTTCCACTTGAAAAGGCAAATAAACCTCCCCACGATTCTGGTCATAAGCCACGAACGGGTCTCTGTTTCATCTTTAATAGAGTATTCCACTTGAAATGGGTAATAAACCTCCCCACAATTCTGGTCACATGCCACGAATGGGTATCAGTTTCTTCTTTAATCAAGTCATCTACTTGTAAAGGATAATAAACCTACCCATGATTCTGGTTATAAGACAACAACGTGTCTCAGTTTTTTCTTTAATCAAGTCTTCCACTCATAAAGGGTAATAAACCTCCCCACGATTTTGGTCATAAGCCACGAACGAGTCTCAGTTTCTTCTTTAATCAAGTATTCCATTTGAAAAGATTAATAAACCTTCCCACGAGTCTTGTCATGAGCCACAAACGGGCCTCAGTTTCATCTTTTATAAAGTTTTCCGCTTGTAAAGGGTAATATAAATCTCCCCGCGATTCTGGTCATAAGCCACGGACAAGTCTCAGTTTCTTCTTTAATCAAGTATTCCACTTGAAAAGGGTAATAAAACCCCCAGGATTCTGGTAAAATGCCAACAGCGGGTCTCAGTTTTTTCTTTAATCATCTCTTCCACTCGAAAAGGGTAATAAACCTCCCCATGATTCTGGTTATAAGCCACCAAAGGGCCTCAGTTTCTTCCTTAATCAAGTATTCCACTTTAAAAGGGTAATAAAACTCCCTACGATTCTAGTCATAAGCCACGAAGGGTCACAGGTTCTTCTTTAATCAAGTATTCCACTTGAAAAGGGTAATAAACCTCCCCAAGATTCTGGTCATAAACCATGATTGGGTCTCAGTTTCTTCTTTAATCAAGCATTCCACTTGAAAAGGGTAATAAACCTCCCCACGGTTCATGTCATAAGCCATAAACAAGTCTTAGTTTCTTCTTCAATAAAGTCTTCCACTTGAAAAGGGTAATATAAACCTCCCCACGATTCTGGTTATAAGCCACGAACAAGTCTCAGTTTCTTCTTTAATCAAGCATTCCACTTGAAAAGGGTAATAAACCCCCCCAGGATTATGGTCATAAACCAACAGTGGGTCTCAGTTTTTCTTTAATCAAGTCTTCCATTCGAAAAGGGTAATAAACCTCCCCATGATTCTGGTTATAAGCCACGAAAGGGTCTCAGTTTCTTCTTTAATCAACGATTCCACTTTAAAAGGGTAATAAAACTCCCTACGATTCTAGTTATAAGTCACGAAGGGTCACAGGTTCTTCTTTAATCAAGTATTCCACTTGAAAAGAGTAATAAACCTCCCAACGATTCTTATCATAAACCACGATTGGGTCTCAGTTTCTTCTTTAATCAAGTATTCCACTTGAAAAGGGTAATAAACCTCCCCACGATTCTTGTCATAAGCCATAAACAAGTCTCAGTTTCTTCTTCAATAAAGTCTTCCACTTGAAAAGGGTAATATAAACCTCCCCCCGATTCTGGTTATAAGCCATGATCAAGTCTCAGTTTCTTCTTTAATCAAGCATTCCACTTGAAAAGGGTAATAAACCCCCCCAGGATTATGGTCATAAGCCAACAGTGGGTCTCAGTTTTTCTTTAATCAAGTCTTACACTCGAAAAGGGTAATAAACCTCCCCATGATTCTGGTTATAATCCAAGAAAGTGTCTCAGTTTCTTCTTTAATTAAGTATTCCACTTGAAATGGGTATAAACCTCCCATCAATTCTGGTTATAAGCCACATACGAGTCTCAGTTTCATCTTTAATCAAGTCTTCCACTCGAAAGGGGTAAAATTAACCTCCCCACGATTCAGGTCATAAGACATGAACGAGTCTCAATTTTTTCTCAAATCAAGTCTTCCACTCGAAAGGGGAAAAAAACATCCCCACGATTCTGGTCATAAGCCAACAATGGGTCTCAGTTTTTTCTTAAATAAAGTCTTCCACTTGAAAAAGGTAATAAACCTCCCCATGATTCTGGTTATAAGCCACGAATGGGAATTAGTTTCTTCTTTAATCAAGTCTTCCACTTGAAAAGGGTAATAAACCTCCCCACGATTATAGTCATAAGCCATGAACAGGTCTCAATTTCATCTTTAATCAAGTCTTCCACTTGAAAAGGGAAATAAACCTCCCCACGATTCAGGTCATAAACCACGAACGGGTCTCAGTTTCTTCTTTAATCAAGTCTTCCATTTAAAAAGGGTAATAAACCTCCCCACGATTCTTGCCATAAACCACGAACGGGTCTCAGTTTCTTCTTTAATCAAGTCTTCCAATTGTAAAGGGTAAAATTAACCTCCCCACGATTCTGGTCATAAGCCACGAACGAGTCTCCGTTTCTTTTTTAATCAAGTATTCCACTTTAAAAGGGTAATAAACATCCCCACAATTCTAGTCATAAGCCACGAACGAGTCTCAGTTTGTTCTTTAATTAATTCTTCCACTTGAAAAGGGAAATAAACCTCCCCACGATTCTGGTCATAAGCCACGAACGGGTCTCAATTTCTTCATTAATCAAGTCTTCCACTTTAAAAGGGTAATAAACCTCCCCACGATTCTCGTCATAAGCCAACAACGGGTCTCAGTTTTTTCTTTAATCAAGTATTCCACTTTAAAAGGGTAATAAAACTGCCTACGATTCTAGTCATAAGCCACGAAGGGTCACAGGTTCTTCTTTAATCAAGTATTCCACTTGAAAAGGGTAATAAACCTCCCCACGATTCTTATCATAAACCACGATTGGGTCCCAGTTTCTTCTTTAATCAAGTATTCCACTTGAAAAGGGAAATAAACCTCCTCACCATTCTGGTTATAAGCCACGAACAGGTGTCTGTTTCATCTTTAATCAAGTATTCCACTTGAAATGGGTAATAAACCTCCCCACGATTCTGGTCACAAGCCACGAATGGGTCTCAGTTTCTTCTTTAATCAAGTCATCCACTTGAGACGGATAATAAACCTGCCAATGATTCTGGTCATAAGACAACAACGGGTCTCAGTTTTTTCTTCGATCAAGTCTTCCACTCGAAAAGGGTAATAAACCTCCCCACGATTCTGGTCATAAGCCACGAGCGAGTCTCAGTTTCTTCTTTAATAAAGTATTCCACTAGAAAAGGGTAATAAACCTCTCCACGATTCTTGTCATAGGCCATAAACAGGTCTCAGTTTCTTCTTCAATAAAGTCTTCTACTTGAAAAGGGTATTATAAACCTCCCCACGATTCTGGTCATAAGCCACGAACAAGTCTCAGTTTCTTCTTTAATCAAGTATTCCGCTTGAAAAGGGTAATAAACCTCTCCACGATTATAGTCATAAGCCACGAACGGGTCTTAATTTCATCTTTAATCAAGTCTTCCACTTGAAAAGGGTAATAAACCTCCCCACGATTCTAGTCATAAACCATGAACATGTTTCAGTTTCTTCTTTAATCAAGTGTTCTAATTGAAAAGCGTAAAATAAACCTCACCACGATTTTGGTCAAAAGCCATGAACTAGTCTCCGTTTCTTATTTAATCATGTCTTCCTCCTGAAAAGGGTAAGAAACCACCCCACAATTTTAGTCATAAGCCACGAACGAGTCTTAGTTTCTTCTTTAATCAAGTCTTCCACTTGAAAAGAGAAATAAACCTCCCCACGATTTAGGTCATAAACCACGAACGGGTCTCAGTTTCTTCTTTAACCAAGTCTTCCACTTAAAAAGGGTAATAAACCTCCCCACGATTATGGTCGTTAGCCACGAACGAGTCTCTGTTTCTTCTTTAATCAAGTCTTCCACTTGAAAAGGGTAATAAACATCCCCACAATTCTAGTCATAAGCCACGAACGAGTCTCAGTTTCTTCTTTAATCAATTATTCCACTTGAAAAGGGAAATAAACCTCCCCACGATTCTGGTCCTAAGCAACGAACGGGTCGCAGTTTCTTCTTTAATCTAGTCTTCCACTTGAAAGGGGTAATAAACCTCCCCACGATTCTAGTCATAAGCCAACAACAGGTCTCAGTTTTTTCTTTAGTCAAGTATTCCACTCTAAAAGGGTAATAAAAATCCCTATGATTCTAGACATAAGCCACGAATGGGTCTCAATTTCTTCTTTAATCAAGTATTTCACTTGAAAAGGGTAATAAACCTCCCCACGATTCTTATCATAAACCACGATTGGGTGTCAGTTTCTTCTTTAATCAAGTCTTCCACTTGAAAAGGGAAATAAACCTCCCCACGATTCTGGTCATAAGCCACGAACGGGCCTCTGTTTCATCTTTAATAGAGTATTCCACTTGAAATGGGTAAAAAAAACCTCCCCACGATTCTGGTCACATGCCACGAATGGGTATCAGTTTCTTCTTTAATCAAGTCATCTACTTGTAAAGGATAATAAACCTACCCATGATTCTGGTTATAAGACAACAACGTGTCTCAGTTTTTTCTTTAATCAAGTCTTCCACTCATAAAGGGTAATAAACCTCCCCACGATTATGGTCATAAGCCACGAACGAGTCTCAGTTTCTTCTTTAATCAAGTATTCCACTTGAAAAGATTAATAAACCTCCCCACGAGTCTAGTCATAAGCCACAAACGGGTCTCAGTTTCATCTTTAATAAACTTTTCCACTTAAAAAGGGTAATATAAACCGCCCCATGATTCTGGTCACAAGCCACGAACAAGTCTCAGTTTCTTCTTTAATCAAGTATTCCACTTGAAAAGGGTAATAAACCCCCCAGGATTCGGGTCAAAAGCCAACAGCGGGTCTCAGTTTTTTCTTTAATCAACTATTCCACTCGAAAAGGGTAATAAACCTACCCATTATTCTGGTTATAAGCCACGAAAGGGTCTCAGTTTCTTCTTTAATCAAGTATTCCACTTTAAAAGGGTAATAAAACTCCCTACGATTCTAGTTTTAAGTCACGAAGGGTCACAGGTTCTTCTTTAATCAAGTATTCCACTTGAAAAGGGTAATAAACCTCCCCACGATTCTTATCATAAACCATGATTGGGTCTCAGTTTCTTCTTTAATCAAGTCTTCCACTCGAAAAGGGTAATAAACCTCCCCATGATTCTGGTTATAATCCACGAAAGCGACTCATTTTCTTCTTTAATCAAGTATTCCACTTGAAATGGGTAATAAACCTCCCCACAATTCTGGTCATAAGCCACATACGAGTCCCAGTTTCGTCTTTAATCAAGTCTTCCACTTGAAAAGGGTAAAATTAACCTCCCCACGATTCTGGTCATAAGCCATGAATGAGTCTCAATTTTTTATTTAATCAAGTCTTCCACTCGAAAGGGGTAAGAAACCTCCCCACGATTCTGGTCATAAGCCAACAATGGGTCTCAGTTTTTTCTTAAATCAAGTCTTCCACTTGAAAAGGGTAATAAACCTCCCCATGATTCTCGTTATAAGCCACGAATGGAAATTGGTTTCTTCTTTAATCAAGTCTTCCACTTGAAAAGGGTAATAAACCTCCCCACGATTATAGTCATAAGACACGAACAGGTCTCAATTTCTTCATTAATCAAGTCTTCCACTTGAAAAGGGTAATAAACCTCCCCACGAATCTAGTCAAAAATCACGAACGAGTTTCAGTTTCATCTTTAATCAAGACTTCTAATTGAAAAGCTTAAAATAAACCTCCCCACGATTTTGGTCATAAGCCATGAACTAGTCTCCGTTTCTTCTTTAATCAAATCTTCCTCTTCAAAAGGGTAAAAAAACCACCCCACAATTTTAGTCATAAGCCACGAACGAGTCTCAGTTTCTTCTTTAATCAAGTCTTTCACTTGAAAAGGGAAATAAACCTCCCCATGATTCAGGTCATAAACCACGAACGGGTCTCAGTTTCTTCTTTAATCAAGTCTTCCCCTTAAAAAGGGTAATAAAACTCCCCACGATTCTGGCCATTAGCCACGAACGAGTCTCCGTTTCTTCTTTAATCAAGTCTTCCTCTTAAAAAGGGTAATAAACATCCCCACAATTCTAGTCATAAGCCACGAACGAGTCTCAGTTTCTTCTTTAATCAATTCTCCCACTTGAAAAGGGAAATAAACCTCCCCACGATTCTGGTCATAAGCCACGGACGGGTCTAAGTTTCTTCTTTAATCAAGTATTCCACTTGAAAGGGGTAATAAACCTCCCCATGATTCTATTTATAAGCCAGCAATAGGTCTCCGTTTTTTCTTTAGTCAAGTATTCCATTCTAAAAGGGTAATAAAACTCCCTATGATTCTAGACATAAGCCACGAATGGGTCTCAATTTCTTCTTTAATCAAGTCTTCCACTTGAAAAGGGTAATATAAACCTCCCCACGATTCTAGTCATAAGCCACGAACAAGTCTCAATTTCTTCTTTAATCAAGTATTCCACTTGAAAAGGGTAATAAACCCCCCAGGATTCGGGTCAAAAGCCAACAGCAGGTCTTAGTTTTTTCTTTAATCAACTCTTCCACTCGAAAAGGGTAAAAAACCTCCCCATGATTCTGGTTATAAGCCACAAAAGGGTCTCAGTTTCTTCTTTAATCAAGTATTCCACTCGAAATGGGTAACAAACCTCCCTACAATTAAGGTTATAAGCCACAAATGAGTCCCGATTTCTTCTTTATTCTAGTCTTCCACTTGAAAAGGGTAAAATTAACCTGCCCACGACTCTAGTCATAAGTTATGAACAGGTCTCAGTTTTTTCTTTAATCAAGTCTTCCACTCGAAAAGTGTAATAAACCTCCCCAAGTTTCTGGTCATCATCCAACAATGGTAATAAATCTCCCCATAATTCTTGCCATTAGCCCCGAACGGGTAATAGTTTCTTCTTTAATCAAGTCTTCCACTTGAAAAGAGTAATAAACCTCGCCATGTTTCTAGTCATAAGCCACGAACGGGTCTTAGTTTCTTCTTTAATCATGTCTTCCACTTGAAAAGTGTAATAAACCTCCCCACGATTCTAGTCATAAGCCACGAACAGGTCTTAGTTTCTTCTTTAAACAAGTCTTCCACTTGAAAAGGGTAAAATAAACCTCCCCACGATTCTGGTCAAAAGCGCCGAACGGGTCTTAGTTTCTTCTTTAATAAAGTCTTCGACTTGAAAAGGGTAAATAAACCTCCCCACGATTTTGGTCATAAGCCACGGACGGGTCTTTGTTTCATCTTTAATCAAGCATTCCATTTGAAATGGATAATAAATCTCCCCACGGTTCTGGTCACAAGCCACGAATGGGTCTCAAATTCTTCATTAACCAAGTCATCCACTTAAAAAGGATAATAAACCTACCAATGATTCTGGTCTTAAGACAACAACGGGTCTCAGTTTTTTCTTTAATCAAGTCTTCCGCTCGAAAAGGGTAATAAACCATCCCACGATTCTGGTCATAAGCCACGAACGAGGCTCGCTTTCTTCTTCAATCAAGTATTCCACATGAAAAGGGTAATAAACCTCCCCATGATTCTGGTCATAAGCGACGAACGGGTCTCAGTTTCTTTTTTAATAAAGTCGTCCACTTGAAAAAGGTAAATAAACCTCCCCACGATTTTGGTCATAAGCCACGAACGGGTCTTTGTTTCATCTTTAATCAAGTATTTCACTTGAAATGGGTAATAAATCTCCCCACGATTCTGGTCACAAGCCACGAATGGGTCTCAGTGTCTTCATTAACCAAGTCATCCACTTGAAAAGGATAATAAACATACCCATGATTCTGGTCTTAAGACAACAACGGGTCTCAGTTTTTTCTTTAATCAAGTCTTCCACTCGAAAAGAGTAATAAACCATCCCACGATTCTGGTCATAAGCCATGAACGAGACTCAGTTTCTTCTTTAATCAAGTATTCCACTTGAAAAGGGTAATAAACCTCCCCACGATTCTTGTCATAAACCACAAACGGGTCTCAGTTTCTTCTTGAATAAAGTCTTCCACTTGAAAAGGGTAATATAAACCTCCCTACGATTCTGGTCATAAGCCATAAATAAGTCTCAGTTTCTTTTTTAATCAAGTATTCCACTAGAAAAGGGTAATAAACCCCCCCAGGATTCTGGTTATAAGCCAACAGTGGGTCTCAGTTTTTTCTTTAATCAAGTCTTCCACTCGAAAAGGGTAATAAACCTCCCCGTGATCCTGGTTATAAGCCAAGAAAGGGTCTCAGTTTCTTCTTTTATCAAGTATTCCACTTGAAAAGGGTAAAATTAACCTCCCCAAGATTCTTGTCAAATGCCATGAACGAGTCTCAGCTTTTTCTTTAATCAAGTCTTCCACTCGAAAAGGGTTAAAAACCTCCCCACGATTCTGGTCATTAGCCAACAATGGGTCTCAGTTTTTTCTTAAATCAAGTCTTCCACTTGAAATGGTTAATAAACCTCCCCATGATTCTGGTCATAAGCCACGAACGGGAATTAGTTTCTTGTTTAATCAAGTCTTCCACTTGAAATGGGTAATAAACCTCCCCACGATTGTAGTCATAAAACACGAACAGGTCTCAGTTTCTTCTTTAATCAAGTCTTCCACTTGAAAAGGGAAATAAACTTCCCCACGATTCTAGTCATAAACCACGTACAGGTCTTAGTTTCTTCTTTAATCAATTCTTCCAATTAAAAAGGGTAAAATAATCCTCCCCACAATTTTGGTCATAAGCCAGGAACGAGTCTCCGTTTCTTCTTTAAGTCTTCATCTTGAGAAGGGTAAGAAACCTCCCCACAATTCAATTCATAAGCCACAAACGAGTCTCAGTTTCTTCTTTAATTAAGCCTTCCACTTGAAAAGGGAAATAAACCTCCCCACGATTGTGGTCATAAGCCACGAACGGGTCTCAGTTTCTTTATTAATCATGTCTTCCACTTAAAAAGGGTAATAACCCTCCCCACGATTCTAGTCATAAACCACGATCGAGTCTCAATTTCTTCTTTAATCAAGTCTTCCAATTGAAAAGGGTAAAATAAACCTCCCCACGATTCTGGTCATAAGTCACGAAGGAGTCTCTGTTTCTTGTTTAATCAAGTCTTCCACTTGAAAAGGTTAATAAACATCCCCACAATTCTAGTCATAAGCCACGAACGAGTCTCAGTTTCTTCTTTAATCAATTCTTCTACTTGAAAAGGGAAATAATTCTCCCCACGATTCTGGTCATAAGCCACGAACGGGTCTCAGTTTCTTCTTTAATCAAGTCTTTCACTTGAAAAGGGAAATAAACCTCACCACGATTCTGGTCATAAACCATGAACGGGTCTTTGTTTCATCTTTAATCAAGTATTCCACTTGAAATAGGTAATAAACCTCACCACGATTCTGGTCACAAGGGACGAATGGGTCTCAGTTTCTTTATTAATCAAGTCATCCACTTGAAAAGGATAATAAACCTACCCATGATTCTGGTCATAAAACAACAACGGGTGTAAGTTTTTTCTTTAAACAAGTCTTCCACTCGAAAAGGGTAATAAACCTCCCCATGATTCTGGTCATAAGCCACGAACGAGACTCCGTTTCTTATTTAATCAAGTATTCCACTTGAAAAGGGTAATAAACTTCCCCACGATTCTTGTCATAAGCCACAAACGGGTCTCAGTTTCTTCTTCAATAAAGTTTTCCACTTGAAAAGGGTAATATAAACCTCCCCATGATTCTGGTCATAAGCCACGAACAAGTCTCAGTTTCTTCTTTAATCAAGTGTTCCACTTGAAAAGGGTAATATACCTCCCCACGATTCTAGTCATATGCCAACAACTGGTCTCAGTTTTTTCTTTAATCAAGTCTTCCACTTAAAAAGGGTAATAAACCTCCCCATGATTCTGGTTATAAGCCACGAAAGGGTCTCAGTTTCGTCTTTAATCAAGTCGTCCACTTGAAAAGGGTAAAATTAACCTCCCCACAATTCTGGTCATAAGCCATGAACGGGTCTCAGTTTTTTCTTTAATCAACTCTTCCACTCGAAAAGGGTAAAAAAACCTCCCCACAATTCTGGTCATAATAAGCCAACAATTGGTCTCAGTTTTTTCTTAAATCAACTCTTCCACTTGAAAAGGGTAATAAACCTCCCCATGATTCAGGTCATAAGCCACGAACGGGAATTAAATTCTTATTTAATCAAGTCTTCCACTTGAAATGGGTAATAAACCTCCCCACGATTCTAGTCATAAGCCACGAACGGGTCTCAGTTTCTTCTTTAATCAAGTCTTCCACTTGAAAAGGGTAATATAAACCTCCCTACGATTCTGGTCATAAGCCAACAATGGGTCTCAGTTTTTTCTTAAATCAAGTCTTCCACTTGAAAAGGGTAATAAACCTCCCCATGATTCTGGTCATAAGCCACGAACGGGAATTACATTCTTATTTAATCAAGTCTTCCACTAGAAAAAGGTAATAAACTTCCCAACGATTCTAGTCATAAACCACAAACGGATCTCAGTTTCTTCTTTAATCAATTCTTCCAATTAAAGGGTAAAATAAACCTCCCCACGATTTTGGTCATAAGCCACGAACGAGTCTCTGTTTCTTATTTAATATAGTCTTCATTTTTAGAAGGGTAAGAGACCTCCCCACAATTCAAGTCATAAGCCACAAACGAGTCTCTGTTTCTTTTTTAATTAAGCCTTCCACTTGAAAAAGGAAATAAACCTCCCCACGATTGTGGTCATAAGCCATGAACGGGTCTCAGTCTCTTCTTTAATCAAGTCTTCCACTTAAAAAGGGTAATAACTCTCCCCATGATTCTAGTCATAAACCACGAAGTGGTCTCAGTTTCTTCTTTAATCAAGTCTTCCAATTGAAAAGGGTAAAATAAACCTCCCCACGATAATGGTCATAAGTCACAAAGGAGTCTCCGTTTCTTCTTTAATCAAGTCTCCCACTTGAAAAGGTTAATAAACATCCCCACAATTCAAGTCATAAGCCACGAACGAGTCTCATTTTTTACTTTAATCAATTCTTCTACTTGAAAAGGGAATTAATCCTCCCCACGATTCTGGTCATAAGCCACGAACGAGTCTCAGTTTCTTCTTTAATCAAGTCTTTCACTTGAAAAAGGAAATAAACCTCACCACAATTCTGGTCATAAGCCACGAACGGGTCTTTGTTTCATCTTTAATCAAGTATTCCACTTGAAATAGGTAACAAACCTCACCATGATTCTGGTCACAAGGAACGAATGGGTCTCAGTTTCTTCATTAACCAAGTCATCCACTTGAAAAGGATAATAAACCTACCCATGATTCTGGTCATAAAATAACAACGGGTCTCAGTTTTTTCTTTAATTAAGTCTTCCACTCGAAAAAGGTAAAAAACCTCCCCATGATTCTGGTCATAAGCCACGAACGAGACTCCGTTTCTTCTTTAATCAAGTATTCCACTGGAAAAGGGTAATAAACTTCCACACGATTCTTGTCATAAGCCACAAACGGGTCTCAGTTTCTTCTTCAATAAAGTTTTCCTCTTGAAAAGGGTAATATAAACCTCCCCATGATTCTGTTCATAAGCCACGAACAAGTCTCAGTTTCTTCTTTAATCAAGTATTCCACTTGAAAAGGGTAATAAACCCCCCAGGATTCTGGTCATAAGCCAACAGCGGGTCTCAGTTTTTTCATTAAACAAGTCTCCCACTCGAAAAGGGCAATAAACCTCCCCATGATTCTGGTTATAAGCCACGAAAGGGTCTCAGTTTCTTCTTTAATCAGGTATTCCACTTGAAATAGGTAATTAACCTCCCCACAATTCTGGTTATAAGCCACATACGAGTCTCAGTTTCATCTTTAATCAAGTCGTCCACTTGAAAAGGGCAAAATTAACCGCCCCGCGATTCTGTTCATAAGCCATGAACGGGTCTCAGTTTTTTCTTTAATCAAGTCTTCCACTCGAAAAAGTTAAAAAACCTCCCCACGATTCTGGTCATAAGCAAACAATGGGTCTCAGTTTTTTCTTAGATCAAGTCTTCCACTTAAAAAGGGTAATAAACCTCCCCATGGTTCTAGCCATAAGCCACGAATGGGAATTAGTTTCTTCTTTAATCAAGTCTTCCACTAGAAATGGGTAATAAACCTCCCCACGATTCTAGTCATAAGCCACGAACGGGTCTCAGTTTCTTCTTTAATCAAGTCTTCAACTTGAAAAGGGTAATAAACATCCCTACAATTCTAGTCATAAGCCACGAATGAGTCTCAGTTTCTTCTTTAATCAATTTTTCCACTTGAAAAAGGAAATAAACCTCTCCACGATTCTGGTTATTAGCCACGAAAGGGGCTCAGTTTCTTCTTTAATGAAGTCTTCCACTTGAAAAGGGTAATAAACCTCCCCACGATTCTAGTCATAAGCCAACAACGGGTCTCAGTTTTTTCTTTAATCAAGTCTTCCACTCAAAAAGGGTAATAAACCTCCCCATGATTCTGGTTATAAGCCACGAAAGGGTCTCAGTTTCGTCTTTAATCAAGTTATCCACTTGAAAAGGGTAAAATTAACCTCCCCATGATTCTGGTCATAAGCCATGAACGGGTCTCAGTTTTTTCTTTAATCAACTCTTCCACACGAAAAGGGTAAAAAAACGTCCCCACAATTCTGGTCATAAGCCAACAAAGAGTCTCAGTTTTTTCTTAAATCAAGCCTTTCACTTGAAAAGGGTAATAAACCTCCCCATGATTCTGGTCATAAGCCACGAACGGGAATTGGATTCTTGTTTAATCAAGTCTTCCACTTGAAATGGGTAATAAACCTCCCAACGATTCTAGTCATAAGCCACGAACGGGTCTCAGTTTCTTCTTTAATCAAGTCTTCCACTAGAAAAGGGTAATAAACTTCCCCACGATTCTAGTCATAAACCAAGTACGGGTCTCAGTTTCTTCTTTAATCAATTCTTCCAATTGAAAAGGGTAAAATAAACCTCCCCACGATTTTGGTCATAAGCCACGAACGAGTCTCTGTTTCTTCTTTAATCAAGTCTTCATCTTGAGAAGGGTAAGTGACCTCCCCGGAATTCAAGTCTTAAGCCACAAACGAGTCTCAGTTTCTGTTTAAATTAAGCCTTCCACTTGAAAAGGGAAATAAACCTCCCCACGATTGTGGTCATAAGCCACGAACGGGTCTCAGTTTCTTCTTTAATCAAGTCTTCCACTTAAAAAGGGTAATAACCCTCCCCGCGATTCTAGTCATAAAAACCGAACGGGTCTCAGTTTCTTCTTTAATCAAGTCTTCCAATTGAAAAGGGTAAAATAAACTTCCCCACGATAATGGTCATAAGTCACAAAGGAATCTCTGTTTCTTCTATAATCAAGTCTTCCACTTGAAAAGGTTAATAAACATCTCCACAATTCAAGTCATAAGCCACGAACGAGTCTCAGTTTTTTCTTTAATCAATTCTTCTACTTGAAAAGGGAAATAATCCTCCCCACGATTCTGGTCATAAGCCACGAACGGGTCTTTGTTTCATCTTTAATCAAGTATTCCACTTGAAATAGGTAATAAACCTCACCACGATTCTGGTCACAAGGGACGAATGGGTCTCAGTTTCTTCATTAATCAAGTCATCCACTTGAAAAGGATAATAAACCTACCCATGATTCTGGTCACAAGACAACAACGGGTCTCAGTTTTTTCTTTAATCAAGTCTTCCACTCGAAAAGGGTAATAAACCTCCCCATGATTCTGGTCATAAGCCATGAACGAGACTCCGTTACTTTTTTAATCAAGTATTCCACTTGAAAAGGGTAATAAACTTCCCCATGATTCTTGTCATAAGCCACAAACGGGTCTCAATTTCTTCTTAAATAAAGTCTTCCACTTGAAAAGGGTAATATAAACCTCCCCATGATTCAGGTCATAAGCCACGAACAAGTCTCAGTTTCTTCTTTAATCAAGTATTCCACTTGAAAAGGGTAATAAACCACCCCAGGATTTTGGTCATAAGCTAACAGCGGGTCTCAGTTTTTTCTTTAATCAAGTCTTCCACTCGAAAAGGGTAATAGACCTCCCCATGATTCTGTTTATATGCCACGAAAGGGTCTCAGTTTCTTCTTTAATCAAGTATTCCACTTGAAATGGATAATTAACCTCCCCATAATTCTGGTTATAAGCCACATACGAGTCTCAGTTTCATCTTTAATCAAGTCGTCCACTTGAAAAGGGTAAAATTAACCTCCCCGCGATTCTGGTCATAAGCCATGAACGTGTCTCAGTTTTTTCTTTAATCAAGTCTTCCACTCGAAAAAGGTAAAAAACCTCCCCACTAGTCTGGTCATAAGCAAACAATGGGTCTCAGTTTTTTCTTAAATCAACTCTTCCACTTAAAAAGGATAATAAACCTCCCCATGATTCTGGTCATAAGCCACGAATGGGAATTAGTTTCTTCTTTAATCAAGTTTTCCACTAGAAATGGGTAATAAACCTCCCCACGATTCTAGTCATAAGCCACGAACGGGTCTCAGTTTCTTCTTTAATCAAGTCTTCCAATTGAAAAGGGTAATAAACATCCCTACAATTCTAGTCATAAGACACGAATGAGTCTCAGTTTATTCTTTAATCAATTTTTCCACTTGAAAAAGGAAATAAACCTCTCCACGATTCTGGTTATAAGCCACGAAAGGGGCTCAGTTTCTTCTTTAATCAAGTCTTCCACTTGAAAAGGGTGATAAACCTCCCCACGATTCTAGTCATAAGCCAACAACGGGTCTCAGTTTTTTATTTAATCAAGTCTTCCACTCAAAAAGGGTAATAAACCTCCCCATGATTCTGGTTATAAGCCACGAAAGGGTCTCAGTTTCGTCTTTAATCAAGTCGTCCACTTGAAAAGGGTAAAATTAACCTCCCCACGATTCAAGTCATAAGCCATGAACGGGTCTCAGTTTTTTCTTTAATCAACTCTTCCACTCGAAGAGGGTAAAAAAACCTCCCCACGATTCTGGTCATAAGCCAACAATGGGTCTCAGTTTTTTCTTAAATCAAGTCTTCCACTTGAAAAGGGTAATAAACCTCCCCATGATTCTGGTCATAAGCCACGAACGGGAATTAGATTCTTGTTTAATCAAGTCTTCCACTTGAAATGGGTAATAAACCTCCCCACGATTCTAGTCATAAGCCACGAATGGGTCTCAAATTCTTCTTTAATCAAGTCTTCTACTTGAAAAGGGTAATATAAACCTCCCCATGATTCTGGTCATAAGCCAACAATGGGTCTCAGTTTTTTCTTAAATCAAGTCTTCCACTTGAAAAGGGTAATAAAGCTCCCCATGATTCTGGTCATAAGCCACGAACGGGAATTAGATTCTTGGTTAATCAAGTCTTCCACTAGAATTGGGTAATAAACCTCGCCACGATTCTAGTCATAAGCCACGAACGGGTCTCAGTTTCTTCTTTAATCAAGTCTTCCACTTGAAAAGGGTAATATAAACCTCCCCACGATTCTGGTCATAAACCACGTACGGGTTTAAGTTTCTTCTTTAATCAATTCTTCCAATTGAAAAGGGTAAAATAAACCACCCCACGATTTTGGTCCTAAGCCAAGAACGAGTCTCTGTTTCTTCTTTAATCAAGTCTTCATCTTGAGAAGGTTTAGAAACCTCCTTACAATTCAAGTCATAAGCCACAAACGAGTTTCGGTTTCTTTTTTAATTAAGCCTTCCACTTGAAAAGGGAAATAAACCTCCCCACGATTGTGGTCATAAGCCACGAACGGGTCTCAGTTTCTTCTTTAATCAAGTCTTCCACTTAAAAAGGGTAATAACCCTCCCCACGATTCTAGTCATAAACCACGAATGGGTCTCAGTTTCTTCTTTAATCAAGTCTTACAATTGAAAAGGGTAAAATAAACCTCCCCAGGATTCTAGTCATAAGTCACAAAGGAGTCTCCGTTTCTTCTTAAATCGCGTCTTCCACTTGAAAAGGTTAATAAACATCCCCACGATTCTAGTCATAAGCCACGAACGAGTCTCAGTTTCTTCTTTAATCAATTCTTCTACTTGAAAAGAGAAATAATCCTCCCCACGATTCTGTTCATAAACCACGAACGGGTCTCAGTTTCTTCTTTAATCAAGTATTTCACTTGAAAAAGGAAATAAACCTCACCACGATTCTGGTAATAAGCCACAAACGGGTCTCTGTTTCATCTTTAATCAAGTATTCTACTTGAAATAGGTAATAAACCTCACCACGATTCTGGTCACAAGGGACGAATGGGTCTCAGTTTCTTCATTAATCAAGTCATCCACTTGAAAAGGATAATAAACCTACCCATGATTCTGGTCACAAGACAACAACGGGTCTCAGTTTTTTCTTTAATCAAGTCTTCCACTCGAAAAGGGTAATAAACCTCCCCATGATTCTGGTCATAAGCCATGAACGAGACTCAGTCTCTTTTTTAATCAAGTATTCCACTTGAAAAGGGTAATGAACTTCCCCACGATTCTTGTCATAAGCCACAAACGGGTCTCAGTTTCTTCTTCAATAAAGTCTTCCACTTGAAAAGGGTAATATAAACCTCCCCATGATTCTGGTCATAAGCCACGAACAAGTCTCAATTTCTTCTTTAATCAAGTATTCCACTTGAAAAGGGTAATAAACCCCCCCAGGATTCAGGTCATAAGCTAACAGCGGGTCATAGTTTTTTCTTTAATCAAGTCTTCCACTCGAAAAGGGTAATAGACCTCCCCATGATTTTGTTTATATGCCACGAAAGGGTCTCAGTTTCTTCTTTAATCAAGTATTCCACTTGAAATGGATAATTAACCTCCCCATAATTCTGGCTATAAGCCACATACGAGTCTCAGTTTCATCTTTAATCAAGTCGTCCACTTGAAAAGGGTAAAATTAACCTCCCCGTGATTCTGGTCATAAGCCATGAACGTGTCTCAGTTTTTTCTTTAATCAAGTCTTCCACTCGAAAAAGGTAAAAAACCTCCCCACTAGTCTGGTCATAAGCAAACAATGGGTCTCAGTTTTTTCTTAAATCAACTCTTCCACTTAAAAAGGGTAATAAACCTCCCCATGATTCTGGTCATAAGCCACGAATAGGAATTAGTTTCTTCTTTAATCAAGTCTTCCACTAGAAATGGGTAATAAACCTCCCCACGATTCTAGTCATAAGCCACGAACGGGTCTCAGTTTCTTCTTTAATCAAGTCTTCCACTTGAAAAGGGTAATAAACATCCCTACAATTCTAGTCATAAGCCACGAATGAGTCTCAGTTTATTCTTTAATCAATTTTTCCACTTGAAAAAGGAAATAAACCTCTGCACGATTCTGGTTATAAGCCACGAAAGGGGCTCAGTTTCTTCTTTAATCAAGTCTTCCACTTGAAAAGGGTGATAAACCTCCCCACGATTCTAGTCATAAGCCAACAACGGGTCTCAGTTTTTTCTTTAATCAAGTCTTCCACTCAAAAAGGGTAATAAACCTCCCCATGATTCTGGTTATAAGCCACGAAAGGGTCTCAGTTTCGTCTTTAATCAAGTCGTCCACTTGAAAAGGGTAAAATTAACCTCCCCACGATTCTGGTCATAAGCCATAAACGGGTCTCAGTTTTTTCTTTAATCAACTCTTCCACTCGAAAAGGGTAAAAAAACCTCCCCACGATTCTGGTCATAAGCCAACAATGGGTCTCAGTTTTTTCTTAAATCAAGTCTTCCACTTGAAAAGGGTAATAAACCTCCCCATGATTCTGGTCATAAGCCACAAACAGGAATTAGATTCTTGTTTAATCAAGTCTTCCACTTGAAATGGGTAATAAACGTCCCCACGATTCTAGTCATAAGCCACGAACGGGTCTCAGATTCTTCTTTAATCAAGTCTTCCACTTGAAAAGGGTAATATAAACCTCCTCACGATTCTGGTCATAAGCCAACAATGGGTCTCAGTTTTTTCTTAAATCAAGTCTTCCACTTGAAAAGGGTAATAAAGCTCACCATGATTCCGGTCATAATCAACGAACGGGAATTAGATTCTTGTTTAATCAAGTCTTCCACTTGAAATGGGTAATAAACCTCCCCACGATTCTAGTCATAAGCCACGAACGGGTCTCAGTTTCTTCTTTAATCAAGTCTTCCACTTGAAAAGGGTAATATAAACCTCCCCACGATTCTGGTCATAAGCCAACAATGGGTCTCAGTTTTTTCTTAAATCAACTCTTCCACTTAAAAAGGGTAATAAACCTCCCCATGATTCTGGTCATAAGCCACGAATGGGAATTAGTTTCTTCTTTAATCAAGTCTTCCATTAGAAATGGGTAATAAACCTCCCCACGATTATAGTCATAAGCCACGAACGGGTCTCAGTTTCTTCTTTAATCAAGTCTTCCACTTGAAAAGGGTAATAAACATCCCTACAATTCTAGTCATAAGCCACGAATGAGTCTCAGTTTATTCTTTAATCAATTTTTCCACTTGAAAAAGGAAATAAACCTCTCCACGATTCTGGTTATAAGCCACGAAAGGGGCTCAGTTTCTTCTTTAATCAGGTCTTCCACTTGAAAAGGGCGATAAACCTCCCCACGATTCTAGTTATAAGCCAACAACGGGTCTCAGTTTTTTCTTTAATCAAGTCTTCCACTCAAAAAGGGTAATAAACCTCCCCATGATTCTGGTTATAAGCCACGAAAGGGTCTCAATTTCGTCTTTAATCAAGTCGTCCACTTGAAAAGGGAAAAATTAGCCTCCCCACGATTCTGGTCATAAGCCATGAACGGGTCTCAGTTTTTTCTTTAATCAACTCTTCCACTTGAAAAGTGTAAAAAACCTCCCCACGATTCTGGTCATAAGCCAACAATGGGTCTCAGTATTTTCTTAAATCAAGTCTTCCACTTGAAAAGGGTAATAAACCTCCCCATGATTCTGGTCATAAGCCACGAACGGGAATTAGATTCTTGTTTAATCAAGTCTTCCACTTGAAATGGGTAATAAATCTCCCCACGATTCTAGTCATAAGCCACGAACGGGTCTCAGATTCTTCTTTAATCAAGTCTTCCACTTGAAAAGGGTAATATAAACCTCCCCATGATTCTGGTCATAAGCCAACAATGGGTCTCAGTTTTTTCTTAAATCAAGTCTTCCACTTGAAAAGGGTAATAAAGCTCCCCATGATTCCGGTCATAAGCCACGAATGGGAATTAGATTCTTGTTTAATCAAGTCTTCCACTTGAAATGGGTAATAAACCTCCCCACGATTCTAGTCATAAGCCACGAACGGGTCTCAGTTTCTTCTTTAATCAAGTCTTCCACTTGAAAAGGGTAATATAAACCTCCCCACGATTCTGGTCATAAGCCAACAATGGGTCTCAGTTTTTTCTTAAATCAACTCTTCCACTTAAAAAGGGTAATAAACCTCCCCATGATTCAGGTCATAAGCCACGAACGGGAATTAAATTCTTATTTAATCAAGTCTTCCACTTGAAATGGGTAATAAACCTCCCCACGATTCTAGTCATAAGCCACGAACGGGTCTCAGTTTCTTCTTTAATCAAGTCTTCCACTTGAAAAGGGTAATAAACATCCCTACAATTCTAGTCATAAGCCACGAATGAGTCTCAGTTTATTCTTTAATCAATTTTTCCACTTGAAAAAGGAAATAAACCTCTCCACGATTCTGGTTATAAGCCACGAAAGGGGCTCAGTTTCTTCTTTAATCAAGTCTTCCACTTGAAAAGGGCGATAAACCTCCCCACGATTCTAGTTATAAGCCAACAACGGGTCTCAGTTTTTTCTTTAATCAAGTCTTCCACTCAAAAAGGGTAATAAACCTCCCCATGATTCTGGTTATAAGCCACGAAAGGGTCTCAATTTCGTCTTTAATCAAGTCGTCCACTTGAAAAGGGAAAAATTAACCTCCCCACGATTCTGGTCATAAGCCATGAATGGGTCTCAGTTTTTTCTTTAATCAACTCTTCCACTTGAAAAGTGTAAAAAACCTCCCCACGATTCTGGTCATAAGCCAACAATGGGTCTCAGTATTTTCTTAAATCAAGTCTTCCACTTGAAAAGGGTAATAAACCTCCCCATGATTCTGGTCATAAGCCACGAACGGGAATTAGATTCTTGTTTAATCAAGTCTTCCACTTGAAATGGGTAATAAATCTCCCCACGATTCTAGTCATAAGCCACGAACGGGTCTCAGATTCTTCTTTAATCAAGTCTTCCACTTGAAAAGGGTAATATAAACCTCCCCATGATTCTGGTCATAAGCCAACAATGGGTCTCAGTTTTTTCTTAAATCAAGTCTTCCACTTGAAAAGGGTAATAAAGCTCCCCCTGATTTCGGTCATAAGCCACGAACGGGAATTAGATTCTTGTTTAATCAAGTCTTCCACTTGAAATGGGTAATAAACCTCCCCACAATTCTAGTCATAAGCCACGAACGGGTCTCAGTTTCTTCTTTAATCAAGTCTTCCACTTGAAAAGGGTCATATAAACCTCCCCACGATTCTGGTCATAAGCCAACAATGGGTCTCAGTTTTTTCTTAAATCAAGTCTTCCACTTGAAAAGGGTAATAAACCTCCCCATGATTCTGGTCATAAGCCACGAACGGGAATTAGATTCTTATTTAATCAAGTCTTCCACTAGAAAAGGGTAATAAACTTCCCCACGATTCTAGTCATAAACCACAAACGGCTCTCAGTTTCTTCTTTAATCAATTCTTCCAATTGAAGGGTAAAATAAACATCCCCACGATTCTAGTCATAAGCCACGAACGGGTCTCAGTTTCTTCTTTAATCAAGTCTTCCACTTGAAAAGGGTAATATAAACCTCCCCACGATTCTGGTCATAAGCCAACAATGGGTCTCAGTTTTTTCTTAAATCAAGTCTTCCACTTGAAAAGGGTAATAAACCTCTCCATGATTCTGGTCATAAGCCACGAATGGGAATTAGTTTTTTCTTTAAACAAGTCTTCCACTAGAAATGGGTAATAAACCTCCCCACGATTCTGGTCATAAGCCAACAATGGGTCTCTGTTTTTTCTTAAATCAAGTCTTCCACTTGAACAGGGTAATAAACCTCCCCATCATTCTGGTCATAAGCCACGAACGGGAATTAGATTCTTGTTTAATCAAGTCTTCCACTTGAAATGGGTAATAAACCTCCCCACGATTCTAGTCATAAGCCACGAACGGGTCTCAAATTCTTCTTTAATCAAGTCTTCCACTTTAAAAGGGTAAAAAAACCTCCCCACGATTCTGGTCATAAGCCAACAATGGGTCTCAGTTTTTTCTTAAATCAAGTCTTCCACTTGAAAAGGGTAATAAACCTCCCCATGATTCTGGTCATAAGCCACGAACGGGAATTAGATTCTTGTTTAATCAAGTCTTCCACTTAAAATGGGTAATAAACCTCCCCACGATTCTAGTCATAAGCCACGAACGGGTCTCAGATTCTTCTTTAATCAAGTCTTCCACTTGAAAAGGGTAATATAAACCTCCCCACGATTCTGGTCATAAGCCAACAATGGGTCTCAGTGTTTTCTTAAATCAAGTCTTCCACTTGAAAAGGGTAATAAAGCTCCCCATGATTCTGGTCATAAGCGACGAACGAGAATTAGATTCTTGTTTAAGCAAGTCTTCCACTTGAAATGGGTAATAAACCTCCCCACGATTCTAGTCAAAAGCCACGAACGGGTCTCAGTTTCTTCTTTAATCAAGTCTTCCACTTGAAAAGGGTAATATAAACCTCCCCACGATTCTGGTCATATGTCAACAATGGGTCTCAGTTTTTTCTTAAATCAAGTCTTCCACTTGAAAAGGGTAATAAACCTCCCCATGATTCTGGTCATAAGCCACGAATGGGAATTAGTTTCTTCTTTAATCAAGTCTTCCATTTGAAAAGGGTAATATAAACCTCCCCACGATTCTGGTCATAAGCCAACAATGGGTCTCAGTTTTTTCTTAAATCAAGTCTTCCACTTGAAAGGGTAATAAACCTCCCCATGATTCTGGTCATAAGCCACGAATGGGAATTAGTTTCGTCTTTAATCAAGTCGTCCGCTTGAAAAGGGTAAAATTAACCTCCCCACGATTCTGGTCATAAGCCATGAACGGGTCTCAGTTTTTTCTTTAATCAACTCTTCCACTGGAAAAGGGTAAAAAAACCTCCCCACGATTCTGGTCATAAGCCAACAATGGGTCTCAGTTTTTTCTTAAATCAAGTCTTCCACTTGAAAAGGGTTATAAAGCTCACCATGATTCCGGTCATAAGCCACGAACGGGAATTAGATTCTTATTTAATTAAGTCTTCCACTTGAAATGGGTAATAAACCTCCCCACGATTCCTGTCATAAGCCACGAACGGGTCTCAGTTTCTTCTTTAATCAAGTCTTTCACTTGAAAAGGATAATATAAACCTCCCCACGATTCTGGTCATAAGCCAACAATGGGTCTCAGTTTTTTCTTAAATCAACTCTTCCACTTAAAAAGGGTAATAAACCTCCCCATGATTCTGGCCATAAGCCACGAATGGGAATTAGTTTCTTCTTTAATCAAGTCTTCCACTAGAAATGGGTAATAAACCTCCCCACGATTCTAGTCATAAGCCACGAACGGGTCTCAGTTTCTTCTTTAATCAAGTCTTCCACTTGAAAAGGGTAATAAACATCTCTACAATTCTAGTCATAAGCCACGAATGAGTCTCAGTTTATTCTTTAATCAATTATTCAACTTGAAAAAGGAAATAAACCTCTCCACGAATCTGGTTATAAGCCACGAAAGGGGCTCAGTTTCTTCTTTAATCAAGTCTTCCACTTGAAAAGGTTATAAACCTCCCCACGATTCTAGTCATAAGCCAACAACGGGAATCAGTTTATTCTTTAATCAAGTCTTCCACTCAAAAAGGGTAATAAACCTCCCCATGATTCTGGTTATAAGCCACGAAAGGGTCTCAGTTTCGTCTTTAATCAAGTCGTCCACTTGAAAAGGGTAAAATTAACCTCCCCACGATTCTGGTCATAAGCCATGAACGAGTCTCAGTTTTTTCTTTAATCAACTCTTCCACTTGAAAAGGGTAAAAAAACCTCCCCACGATTCTGGTCATAAGCCAACAATGGGTCTCAGTTTTTTCTTAAATCAAGTCTTCCACTTGAAAAGGGTAATAAACCTCCCCATGATTCTGGTCATAAGCCACGAATGGGAATTAAATTTTTGTTTAATCAAGTCTTCCACTTGAAATGGGTAATAAACCACCCCACGATTCTAGTCATAAGCCACGAACGGGTCTCAGATTCTTCTTTAATCAAGTCTTCCACTTGAAAAGGGTAATATAAACCTCCCCACGATTCTGGTCATAAACCAACAATGGGTCTCAGTTTTTTCTTAAATCAAGTCTTCCACTTGAAAAGGGTAATAAAGCTCCCCATGATTCTGGTCATAAGCCACGAACGAGAATTAGATTCTTGTTTAATCAAGTCTTCCACTTGAAATGGGTAATAAACCTCCCCACAATTCTAGTCATAAGCCACGAACGGGTCTCAGTTTCTCCTTTAATCAAGTCTTCAACTTGAAAAGGGTAATATAAACCTCCCCACGATTCTGGTCATTAGCCAACAATGGGTCTCAGTTTTTTCTTAAATCAAGTCTTCCACTTGAAAAGGGTAATAAACCTCCCCATGATTCTGGTCAAAAGCCACGAACGGGAATTAGATTCTTATTTAATCAAGTCTTCCACTAGAAAAGGGTAATAAACTTCCCCACAATTGTAGTCATCAACCACAAACGGCTCTCAGTTTCTTCTTTAATCAATTCTTCCAATTGAAGGATAAAATAAACCTCACCACGATTCTAGTCATAAGCCACGAACGGGTCTCAGTTTCTTCTTTAATCAAGTCTTCCACTTGAAAAGGGTAATATAAACCTCCCCATGATTCTGGTCATAAGCCAACAATGGGTCTCAGTTTTTTCTTAAATCAAGTCTTCCACTTGAAAAGGGTAATAAACCTCCCCATGATTCTGGTCATAAGCCACGAATGGGAATTAGTTTCTTCTTTAATCAAGTCTTCCACTAGAAATGGGTAATAAACCTCCCCACGATTCTGGTCATAAGCCAACAATGGGTGTCAGTTTTTTCTTAAATCAAGTCTTCCACTTGAAAAGGGTAATAAACCTCCCCATGATTCTGGTCATAAGCCACGAACGGGAATTAGATTCTTGTTTAATCAAATCTTCCACTTGAAAAGGGTAATAAACCTCCCCATGATTCAGGTCATAAGCCACGAACGGGAATTAGATTCTTGTTTAATCAAGTCTTCCACTTGAAATGGGTAATAAACCTCCCCACGATTCTAGTCATAAGCCATGAACGGGTCTTAGATTCTTCTTTAATCAAGTCTTCCACTTGAAAAGGGTAATATAAACCTCCCCACGATTCTGGTCATAAGCCAACAATGGGTCTCAGTTTTTTCTTAAATCAAGTCTTCCACTTGAAAAGGGTAATAAAGCTCACCATGATTCCGGTCATAAGCCACGAACGGGAATTAGATTCTTGTTTAATCAAGTCTTCCACTTTAAATGGGTAATAAACCTCCCTACGATTCTAGTCATAAGCCACGAACGGGTCTCAGTTTCTTCTTTAATCAAGTCTTCCACATGAAAAGGGTAATAAAATTCCCCACGATTCTAGTCATAAACCACGTACGGGTCTCAGTTTCTTCTTTAAACAATTCTTCCAATTGAAAAGGGTAAAATAAACCACCCCACGATTTTGGTCATAAGCCAAGAACGAGTCTCTGTTTCTTCTTTAATCAAGTTTTCATCTTGAGAAGGTTAAGAAACCTCCCTACAATTCAAGTCATAAGCCACAAACGAGTTTCGGTTTCTTTTTAATTAAGCCTTCCACTTGAAAAGGGAAATAAACCTTCCCACGATTGTGGTCATAAGCCACGAACGGGTCTCAGTTTCTTCTTTAATCAAGTCTTCCACTTAAAAAGGGTAATAACCCTCCCCACGATTCTAGTCATAAACCACGAACGGGTCTCAGTTTCTTCTTTAATCAAGTCTTCCAATTGAAAAGGGTAAAATAAACCTCCCCACGATTCTGGTCATAAGTCACGAAGGAGTCTCCGTTTCTTCTTTAATCAAGTCTTCCACTTGAAAAGGTTAATAAACATCCCCACGATTCTAGTCATAAGCCACGAACGAGTCTCAGTTTCTTCTTTAATCAATTCTTCTACTTGAAAAGGGAAACAATCCTTCCCACGATTCTGGTCATAAGCCACGAACGGGTCTCAGTTTCTTCTTTAATCAAGTCTTCCACTTGAAAAGGGTAATAAACATCTCTACAATTCTAGTCATAAGCCACGAATGAGTCTCAGTTTATTCTTTAATCAATTATTCAACTTGAAAAAGGAAATAAACCTCTCCACGATTCTGGTTATAAGCCACGAAAGGGGCTCAGTTTCTTCTTTAATCAAGTCTTCCACTTGAAAAGGTTATAAACCTCCCCACGATTCTAGTCATAAGCCAACAACGGGAATCAGTTTATTCTTTAATCAAGTCTTCCACTCAAAAAGGGTAATAAACCTCCCCATGATTCTGGTTATAAGCCACGAAAGGGTCTCAGTTTCGTCTTTAATCAAGTCGTCCACTTGAAAAGGGTAAAATTAACCTCCCCACGATTCTGGTCATAAGCCATGAACGAGTCTCAGTTTTTTCTTTAATCAACTCTTCCACTTGAAAAGGGTAAAAAAACCTCCCCACGATTCTGGTCATAAGCCAACAATGGGTCTCAGTTTTTTCTTAAATCAAGTCTTCCACTTGAAAAGGGTAATAAACCTCCCCATGATTCTGGTCATAAGCCACGAATGGGAATTAAATTTTTGTTTAATCAAGTCTTCCACTTGAAATGGGTAATAAACCTCCCCACGATTCTAGTCATAAGCCACGAACGGGTCTCAGATTCTTCTTTAATCAAGTCTTCCACTTGAAAAGGGTAATATAAACCTCCCCACGATTCTGGTCATAAACCAACAATGGGTCTCAGTTTTTTCTTAAATCAAGTCTTCCACTTGAAAAGGGTAATAAAGCTCCCCATGATTCTGGTCATAAGCCACGAACGAGAATTAGATTCTTGTTTAATCAAGTCTTCCACTTGAAATGGGTAATAAACCTCCCCACAATTCTAGTCATAAGCCACGAACGGGTCTCAGTTTCTCCTTTAATCAAGTCTTCAACTTGAAAAGGGTAATATAAACCTCCCCACGATTCTGGTCATTAGCCAACAATGGGTCTCAGTTTTTTCTTAAATCAAGTCTTCCACTTGAAAAGGGTAATAAACCTCCCCATGATTCTGGTCAAAAGCCACGAACGGGAATTAGATTCTTATTTAATCAAGTCTTCCACTAGAAAAGGGTAATAAACTTCCCCACAATTGTAGTCATCAACCACAAACGGCTCTCAGTTTCTTCTTTAATCAATTCTTCCAATTGAAGGATAAAATAAACCTCACCACGATTCTAGTCATAAGCCACGAACGGGTCTCAGTTTCTTCTTTAATCAAGTCTTCCACTTGAAAAGGGTAATATAAACCTCCCCATGATTCTGGTCATAAGCCAACAATGGGTCTCAGTTTTTTCTTAAATCAAGTCTTCCACTTGAAAAGGGTAATAAACCTCCCCATGATTCTGGTCATAAGCCACGAATGGGAATTAGTTTCTTCTTTAATCAAGTCTTCCACTAGAAATGGGTAATAAACCTCCCCACGATTCTGGTCATAAGCCAACAATGGGTGTCAGTTTTTTCTTAAATCAAGTCTTCCACTTGAAAAGGGTAATAAACCTCCCCATGATTCTGGTCATAAGCCACGAACGGGAATTAGATTCTTGTTTAATCAAATCTTCCACTTGAAAAGGGTAATAAACCTCCCCATGATTCAGGTCATAAGCCACGAACGGGAATTAGATTCTTGTTTAATCAAGTCTTCCACTTGAAATGGGTAATAAACCTCCCCACGATTCTAGTCATAAGCCATGAACGGGTCTTAGATTCTTCTTTAATCAAGTCTTCCACTTGAAAAGGGTAATATAAACCTCCCCACGATTCTGGTCATAAGCCAACAATGGGTCTCAGTTTTTTCTTAAATCAAGTCTTCCACTTGAAAAGGGTAATAAAGCTCACCATGATTCCGGTCATAAGCCACGAACGGGAATTAGATTCTTGTTTAATCAAGTCTTCCACTTTAAATGGGTAATAAACCTCCCTACGATTCTAGTCATAAGCCACGAACGGGTCTCAGTTTCTTCTTTAATCAAGTCTTCCACATGAAAAGGGTAATAAAATTCCCCACGATTCTAGTCATAAACCACGTACGGGTCTCAGTTTCTTCTTTAAACAATTCTTCCAATTGAAAAGGGTAAAATAAACCACCCCACGATTTTGGTCATAAGCCAAGAACGAGTCTCTGTTTCTTCTTTAATCAAGTTTTCATCTTGAGAAGGTTAAGAAACCTCCCTACAATTCAAGTCATAAGCCACAAACGAGTTTCGGTTTCTTTTTAATTAAGCCTTCCACTTGAAAAGGGAAATAAACCTTCCCACGATTGTGGTCATAAGCCACGAACGGGTCTCAGTTTCTTCTTTAATCAAGTCTTCCACTTAAAAAGGGTAATAACCCTCCCCACGATTCTAGTCATAAACCACGAACGGGTCTCAGTTTCTTCTTTAATCAAGTCTTCCAATTGAAAAGGGTAAAATAAACCTCCCCACGATTCTGGTCATAAGTCACGAAGGAGTCTCCGTTTCTTCTTTAATCAAGTCTTCCACTTGAAAAGGTTAATAAACATCCCCACGATTCTAGTCATAAGCCACGAACGAGTCTCAGTTTCTTCTTTAATCAATTCTTCTACTTGAAAAGGGAAACAATCCTTCCCACGATTCTGGTCATAAGCCACGAACGGGTCTCAGTTTCTTCTTTAATCAAGTCTTCCACTTGAAAAGGGTAATAAACATCTCTACAATTCTAGTCATAAGCCACGAATGAGTCTCAGTTTATTCTTTAATCAATTATTCAACTTGAAAAAGGAAATAAACCTCTCCACGATTCTGGTTATAAGCCACGAAAGGGGCTCAGTTTCTTCTTTAATCAAGTCTTCCACTTGAAAAGGTTATAAACCTCCCCACGATTCTAGTCATAAGCCAACAACGGGAATCAGTTTATTCTTTAATCAAGTCTTCCACTCAAAAAGGGTAATAAACCTCCCCATGATTCTGGTTATAAGCCACGAAAGGGTCTCAGTTTCGTCTTTAATCAAGTCGTCCACTTGAAAAGGGTAAAATTAACCTCCCCACGATTCTGGTCATAAGCCATGAACGAGTCTCAGTTTTTTCTTTAATCAACTCTTCCACTTGAAAAGGGTAAAAAAACCTCCCCACGATTCTGGTCATAAGCCAACAATGGGTCTCAGTTTTTTCTTAAATCAAGTCTTCCACTTGAAAAGGGTAATAAACCTCCCCATGATTCTGGTCATAAGCCACGAATGGGAATTAAATTTTTGTTTAATCAAGTCTTCCACTTGAAATGGGTAATAAACCTCCCCACGATTCTAGTCATAAGCCACGAACGGGTCTCAGATTCTTCTTTAATCAAGTCTTCCACTTGAAAAGGGTAATATAAACCTCCCCACGATTCTGGTCATAAACCAACAATGGGTCTCAGTTTTTTCTTAAATCAAGTCTTCCACTTGAAAAGGGTAATAAAGCTCCCCATGATTCTGGTCATAAGCCACGAACGAGAATTAGATTCTTGTTTAATCAAGTCTTCCACTTGAAATGGGTAATAAACCTCCCCACAATTCTAGTCATAAGCCACGAACGGGTCTCAGTTTCTCCTTTAATCAAGTCTTCAACTTGAAAAGGGTAATATAAACCTCCCCACGATTCTGGTCATTAGCCAACAATGGGTCTCAGTTTTTTCTTAAATCAAGTCTTCCACTTGAAAAGGGTAATAAACCTCCCCATGATTCTGGTCAAAAGCCACGAACGGGAATTAGATTCTTATTTAATCAAGTCTTCCACTAGAAAAGGGTAATAAACTTCCCCACAATTGTAGTCATCAACCACAAACGGCTCTCAGTTTCTTCTTTAATCAATTCTTCCAATTGAAGGATAAAATAAACCTCACCACGATTCTAGTCATAAGCCACGAACGGGTCTCAGTTTCTTCTTTAATCAAGTCTTCCACTTGAAAAGGGTAATATAAACCTCCCCATGATTCTGGTCATAAGCCAACAATGGGTCTCAGTTTTTTCTTAAATCAAGTCTTCCACTTGAAAAGGGTAATAAACCTCCCCATGATTCTGGTCATAAGCCACGAATGGGAATTAGTTTCTTCTTTAATCAAGTCTTCCACTAGAAATGGGTAATAAACCTCCCCACGATTCTGGTCATAAGCCAACAATGGGTCTCAGTTTTTTCTTAAATCAAGTCTTCCACTTGAAAAGGGTAATAAACCTCCCCATGATTCTGGTCATAAGCCACGAACGGGAATTAGATTCTTGTTTAATCAAATCTTCCACTTGAAAAGGGTAATAAACCTCCCCATGATTCAGGTCATAAGCCACGAACGGGAATTAGATTCTTGTTTAATCAAGTCTTCCACTTGAAATGGGTAATAAACCTCCCCACGATTCTAGTCATAAGCCATGAACGGGTCTTAGATTCTTCTTTAATCAAGTCTTCCACTTGAAAAGGGTAATATAAACCTCCCCACGATTCTGGTCATAAGCCAACAATGGGTCTCAGTTTTTTCTTAAATCAAGTCTTCCACTTGAAAAGGGTAATAAAGCTCACCATGATTCCGGTCATAAGCCACGAACGGGAATTAGATTCTTGTTTAATCAAGTCTTCCACTTTAAATGGGTAATAAACCTCCCTACGATTCTAGTCATAAGCCACGAACGGGTCTCAGTTTCTTCTTTAATCAAGTCTTCCACATGAAAAGGGTAATAAAATTCCCCACGATTCTAGTCATAAACCACGTACGGGTCTCAGTTTCTTCTTTAAACAATTCTTCCAATTGAAAAGGGTAAAATAAACCACCCCACGATTTTGGTCATAAGCCAAGAACGAGTCTCTGTTTCTTCTTTAATCAAGTTTTCATCTTGAGAAGGTTAAGAAACCTCCCTACAATTCAAGTCATAAGCCACAAACGAGTTTCGGTTTCTTTTTAATTAAGCCTTCCACTTGAAAAGGGAAATAAACCTTCCCACGATTGTGGTCATAAGCCACGAACGGGTCTCAGTTTCTTCTTTAATCAAGTCTTCCACTTAAAAAGGGTAATAACCCTCCCCACGATTCTAGTCATAAACCACGAACGGGTCTCAGTTTCTTCTTTAATCAAGTCTTCCAATTGAAAAGGGTAAAATAAACCTCCCCACGATTCTGGTCATAAGTCACGAAGGAGTCTCCGTTTCTTCTTTAATCAAGTCTTCCACTTGAAAAGGTTAATAAACATCCCCACGATTCTAGTCATAAGCCACGAACGAGTCTCAGTTTCTTCTTTAATCAATTCTTCTACTTGAAAAGGGAAATAATCCTTCCCACGATTCTGGTCATAAGCCACGAACGGGTCTCAGTTTCTTCTTTAATCAAGTCTTTCACTTGAAAAAGGAAATAAACCTCACCACGATTCTGGTCATAAGCCACGAAAGGGTCTTTGTTTCATCTTTAATCAAGTATTCCACTTGAAATAGGTAATAAACCTCACCACGATTCTGGTCACAAGGGACGAATGGGTCTCAGTTTCTTCATTAATCAAGTCATCCACTTGAAAAGGATAATAAACCTACCCATGATTCTGGTCACAAGACAACAACGGGTCTCAGTTTTTTCTTTAATCAAGTCTTCCACTCGAAAAGGGTAATAAACCTCCCCATGATTCTGGTCATAAGCCATGAGCGAGACTCCGTTTATTCTTTAATCAAGTATTCCACTTGAAAAGTGTAATAAACTTCCCCACGATTCTTGTCATAAGCCACAAACGGGTCTCAGTTTCTTCTTCAATAAAGTCTTCCAGTTGAAAAGGGTAATATAAACCTCCCCATGATTCTGGTCATAAGCCACGAACAAGTCTCAGTTTCTTCTTTAAAAAAGTATTCCACTTGAAAAGGGTAATAAACCCCCCAGGATTCTGGTCATAAGCTAACAGCGGGTCTCAGTTTTTTCTTTAATCAAGTCTTCCACTCGAAAAGGGTAATATGCCTCCCCATGATTATGTTTATAAGCCACGAAAGGGTCTCAGTTTCTTCTTTAATCAAGTATTCCACTTGAAATGGGTAATTAACCTCCCCATAATTCTGGTTATAAGCCACATACGAGTCTCAGTTTCATCTTTAATCAAGTCGTCCACTTGAAAAGGGTAAAATTAACCTCCCCATGATTATGGTCATAAGCCATGAACGTGTCTCAGTTTTTTCTTTAATCAAGTCTTCCACTCGAAAAAGGTAAAAAACCTCGCCACGATTCTGGTCATAAGCAAACAATGGGTATCAGTTTTTTCTTAAATCAAGTCTTCCACTTAAAAAGGGTAATAAACCTCCCCATGATTCTGGTTATAAGCCACGAATGGGAATTAGTTTCTTCTTTAATCAAGTCTTCCACTAGAAATGGGTAATAAACCTCCCCACGATTCTAGTCATAAGCCACGAACGGGTCTCAGTTTCTTCTTTAATCAAGTCTTCCACTTGAAAAGGTTAATAAACATCCCTACAATTCTAGTCATAAGCCACGAATGAGTCTCAGTTTCTTCTTTAATCAATTTTTCCACTTGAAAAAGGAAATAAACCTCTCCACGATTCTGGTCATAAGCCACGAAAGATGCTCAGTTTCTTCTTTAATCAAGTCTTCCACTTGAAAAGGGTAATAAACCTCCCCACGATTCTAGTCATAAGCTAACAACGGGTCTCAGTTTTTCTTTAATCAAGTCTTCCACTCAAAAAGGGTAATAAACCTCCCCATGATTCTGGTTATAAGCCCTGAAAGGGTGTCAGTTTCGTCTTTAATCAAGTCGTCCACTTGAAAAGGGTAAAATAAACCTCCCCACGATTCTGGTTATAAGCCATGAACGGGTCTCAGTTTTTTCTTTAATCAAGTCTTCCACTCGAAAAGGGTAAAAAAACCTCCCCACGATTCTGGTCATAAGCCAACAAAGGGTCTCTATTTTTTCTTAAATCAAGTCTCCCACTTGAAAAGGGTAATAAATCTCCCCATGATTCTGGTCATAAGCCACGAACGGGAATTATATTCTTGTTTAATCAAGTCTTCCACTTGAAATGGGTAATAAACCTCACCACGATTCTAGTCATAAGCCACGAACGGGTCTCAGTTTCTTCTTTAATCAAGTCTTCCACTTGAAAAGGGTAATATAAACCTCCCCACGATTCTAGTCATAAGCCAACAATGGGACTCAGTTTTTTCTGAAATCAAGTCTTCCACTTGAAAAGGGTAATAAACCTCCCCATAATTATGGTCATAAGCCACGAACGGGAATAAGATTCTTGTTTAATCAAATCTTCCACTTGAAATTGGTAATAAACCTCCCCACGATTCTAGTCATAAGCCATGAACGGGTCGCAGTTTCTTCTTTAATCAAGTCTTCCACTTGAAAAGGGTAATAAACTTCCCCACGATTCTAGTCATAAACCACGTACGGGTCTCAGTTTCTTCTTTAATCAATTCTTCCAATTGAAAAGGGTAAAATAAACTACCCCACGATTTTGGTCATAAGCCAAGAACGAGTCTCAGTTTCTTCTTTAATCAAGTATTCATCTTGAGAAGGTTAAGAAACCTCCCCATGATTTTGGTCATAAGCCACAAACGAGTCTCAGTTTCTTTTTTAATTAAGCCTTCCACTTGAAAAGGGAAATAAACCTCCCCACGATTGTAGTCATAAGCCACAAACGGGTCTCAGTTTCTTCTTCAATAAAGTCTTCCAGTTGAAAAGGGTAATATAAACCTCCCCATGATTCTGGTCATAAGCCACGAACAAGTCTCAGTTTCTTCTTTAATCAAGTATTCCACTTGAAAAGGGTAATAAACCCCCCCAGGATTCTGGTCATAAGCTAACAGCGGGTCTCAGTTTTTTCTTTAATCAAGTCTTCAACTCGAAAAGGGTAATATGCCTCCCCATGATTATGTTTATAAGCCACGAAAGGGTCTCAGTTTCTTCTTTAATCAAGTATTCCACTTGAAATGGGTAATTAACCTCCCCATAATTCTGGTTATAAGCCACATACGAGTCTCAGTTTCATCTTTATTCAAGTCGTCCACTTGAAAAGGGTAAAATTAACCTCCCAATGATTATGGTCATAAGCCATGAACGTGTCTCAGTTTTTTCTTTAATCAAGTCTTCCACTCGAAAAAGGTAAAAAACCACGCCACGATTCTAGTCATAAGCAAACAATGGGTATCAGTTTTTTCTTAAATCAAGTCTTCCACTTAAAAAGGGTAATAAACCTCCCCATGATTCTGGTTATAAGCCACGAATTGGAATTAGATTCTTCTTTAATCAAGTCTTCCACTAGAAATGGGTAATAAACCTCCCCACGATTCTAGTCATACGCCACGAACGGGTCTCAGTTTCTTCTTTAATCAAGTCTTCCACTTGAAAAGGTTAATAAACATCCCTACAATTCTAGTCATAAGCCACGAATGAGTCTCAGTTTCTTCTTTAATCAATTTTTCCACTTGAAAAAGGAAATAAACCTCTCCACGATTCTGGTCATAAGCCACGAAAGGGGCTCAGTTTCTTCTTTAATCAAGTCTTCCACTTGAAAAGGGTAATTAGCCTCCGCACGATTCTAGTCATAAGCTAACAACGGGTCTCCGTTTTTTCTTTAATCAAGTCTTCCACTCAAAAAGGGTAATAAACCTCCCCATGATTCTGGTTATAAGCCACGAAAGGGTGTCAGTTTCGTCTTTAATCAAGTCGTCCACTTGAAAAGGGTAAAATAAACCTCCCCACGATTCTGGTTATAAGCCATGAACGGGTCTCAGTTTTTTCTTTAATCAAGTCTTCCACTCGAAAAGGGTAAAAAAACCTCCCCACGATTCTGGTCATAAGCCAACAAAGGGTCTCTGTTTTTTCTTAAATCAAGTCTCCCACTTGAAAAGTGTAATAAACCTCCCCATGATTCTGGTCATAAGCCACGAACGGGAATTAGATTCTTGTTTAATCAAGTCTTCCACTTGAAATGGGTAATAAACCTCACCACGATTCTAGTCATAAGCCACGAACGGGTCTCAGTTTCTTCTTTAATCAAGTCTTCCACTTGAAAAGGGTAATATAAACCTCCCCACGATTCTGGTCATAAGCCAACAATGGGTCTCAGTTTTTTCTTAAATCAAGTCTTCCACTTGAAAAGGGTAATAAACCTCCCCATAATTCTAGTCATAAGCCACGAACGGGAATAAGATTCTTGTTTAATCAAATCTTCCACTTGAAATTGGCAATAAACCTCCCCACGATTCTAGTCATATGCCATGAACGGGTCGCAGTTTCTTCTTTAATCAAGTCTTGCACTTGAAAAGGGTAATAAACTTCCCCACGATTCTAGTCATAAACCACGTACGGGTCTCAGTTTCTTCTTTAATCAATTCTTCCAATTGAAAAGGGTAAAATAAACCACCCCACGATTTTGGTCATAAGCCAAGAACGAGTCTCAGTTTCTTCTTTAATCAAGTATTCATCTTGAGAAGGTTAAGAAACCTCCCCATGATTCTGGTCATAAGCCACAAACGAGTCTCAGTTTCTTTTTTAATTAAGCCTTCCACTTGAAAAGGGAAATAAACCTCCCCACGATTGTAGTCATAAGCCACAAACGGGTCTCAGTTTCTTCTTCAATAAAGTCTTCCAGTTGAAAAGGGTAATATAAACCTCCCCATGATTCTGGTCATAAGACACGAACAAGTCTCAGTTTCTTCTTTAATCAAGTATTCCACTTGAAAAGGGTAATAAACCCCCCCAGGATTCTGGTCATAGGCTAACAGCGGGTCTCAGTTTTTTCTTTAATCAAGTCTTCCACTCGAAAAGGGTAATATGCCTCCCCATGATTATGTTTATAAGCCACGAAAGGGTCTCAGTTTCTTCTTTAATCAAGTATTCCACTTGAAATGGGTAATTAACCTCCCCATAATTCTGGTTATAAGCCACATACGAGTCTCAGTTTCATCTTTAATCAAGTCGTCCACTTGAAAAGGGTAAAATTAACCTCCCCATGATTATGGTCATAAGCCATGAACGTGTCTCAGTTTTTTCTTTAATCAAGTCTTCCACTCGAAAAAGGTAAAAAACCTCGCCACGATTCTGGTCATAAGCAAACAATGGGTATCAGTTTTTTCTTAAATCAAGTCTTCCACTTAAAAAGGGTAATAAACCTCCCCATGATTCTGGTTATAAGCCACGAATGGGAATTAGTTTCTTCTTTAATCAAGTCTTCCACTAGAAATGGGTAATAAACCTCCCCACGATTCTAGTCATAAGCCACGAACGGGTCTCAGTTTCTTCTTTAATCAAGTCTTCCACTTGAAAAGGTTAATAAACATCCCTACAATTCTAGTCATAAGCCACGAATGAGTCTCAGTTTCTTCTTTAATCAATTTTTCCACTTGAAAAAGGAAATAAACCTCTCCAAGATTCTGGTCATAAGCCACGAAAGGGGCTCAGTTTCTTCTTTAATCAAGTCTTCCACTTGAAAAGGGTAATAAACCTCCGCACGATTCTAGTCATAAGCTAACAACGGGTCTCAATTTTTTCTTTAATCAAGTCTTCCACTCAAAAAGGGTAATAAACCTCCCCATGATTCTGGTTATAAGCCACGAAAGGGTGTCAATTTCGTCTTTAATCAAGTCGTCCACTTGAAAAGGGTAAAATAAACCTCCCCACGATTCTGGTTATAAGCCATGAACGGGTCTCAGTTTTTTCTTTAATCAAGTCTTCCACTCGAAAAGGGTAAAAAAACCTCCCCACGATTCTGGTCATAAGCCAACAAAGGGTCTCTGTTTTTTCTTAAATCAAGTCTCCCACTTGAAAAGGGTAATAAACCTCCCCATGATTCTGGTCATAAGCCACGAACGGGAATTAGATTCTTGTTTAATCAAGTCTTCCACTTGAAATGGGTAATAAACCTCACCACGATTCTAGTCATAAGCCACGAACGGGTCTCAGTTTCTTCTTTAATCAAGTCTTCCACTTGAAAAGGGTAATATAAACCTCCCCACGATTCTGGTCATAAGCCAACAATGGGTCTCAGTTTTTTCTTAAATCAAGTCTTCCACTTGAAAAGGGTAATAAACCTCCCCATAATTCTGGTCATAAGCCACGAACGGGAATAAGTTCTTGTTTAATCAAATCTTCCACTTGAAATTGGTAATAAACCTCCCCACGATTATAGTCATAAGCCACGAACGGGTCGCAGTTTCTTCTTTAATCAAGTCTTCCACTTGAAAAGGGTAATAAACTTCCCCACGATTCTAGTCATAAACCACGTACGGGTCTCAGTTTCTTCTTTAATCAATTCTTCCAATTGAAAAGGGTAAAATAAACCACCCCACGATTTTGGTCATAAGCCAAGAACGAGTCTCAGTTTCTTGTTTAATCAAGTATTCATCTTGAGAAGGTTAAGAAACTTCCCCATGATTCTGGTCATAAGCCACAAACGAGTCTCAGTTTCTTTTTTAATTAAGCCTTCCACTTGAAAAGGGAAATAAACCTCCCCACGATTGTAGTCATAAGCCACAAACGGGTCTCAGTTTCTTCTTCAATAAAGTCTTCCAGTTGAAAAGGGTAGTATAAACCTCACCATGATTCTGGTCATAAGCCACGAACAAGGCTCAGTTTCTTCTTTAATCAAGTATTCCACTTTAAAAGGGTAATAAACCCCCCCACCCAAAGATTCTGGTCATAAGCTAACAGCGGGTCTCAATTTTTTCTTTAATCAAGTCTTCCACTCGAAAAGGGTAATATACCTCCCCATGATTCTGTTTATAAGCCACGAAAAGGTCTCAGCTTCTTCTTTAATCAAGTATTCCACTTGAAATGGGTAATTAACCTCCCCATAATTCTGGTTATAAGCCACATACGAGTCTCAGTTTCATCTTTAATCAAGTCGCCCACTTGAAAAGGGTAAAATTAACCTCCCCACGATTATGGTCATAAGCCATGAACGTGTCTCAGTTTTTTCTTTAATCAAGTCTTCCACTCGAAAAAGGTAAAAAACCTCCCCACGATTCTGGTCATAAGCAAACAATGGGTATCAGTTTTTTCTTAAATCAAGTCTCCCACTTAAAAAGGGTAATAAACCTTCCCATGATTCTGGTTATAAGCCACGAATGGGAATTAGTTTCTTCTTTAATCAAGTCTTCCACTAGAAAAGGGTAATAAACCTCCCCAGGATTCTAGTCATAAGCCATGAACGGGTCTCAGTTTCTTCTTTAATCAAGTCTTCCACTTGAAAAGGGTAATAAACATCTCTACAATTCTAGTCATAAGCCACGAATGAGTCTCAGTTTCTTCTTTAATCAATTTTTCCACTTGAAAAAGGAAATAAACCTCTCCACGATTCTGGTCATAAGCCACAAAAGGGGCTCAGTTTCTTCTTTAATCAAGTCTTCCACTTGAAAAGGGTAATAAACCTCCCCACGATTCTAGTCATAAGCCAACAACTGGTCTCAGTTTTTTCTTTAATCAAGTCTTCCACTCAAAAAGGGTAATAAACCTCCCCATGATTCTGGTTATAAGCCACGAAATGGTCTCAGTTTCGTCTTTAATCAAGTCGTCCACTTGAAAAGGGTAAAATTAACCTCCCCACGATTTTGGTCATAAGCCATGAACGGATCTCAGTTTTTTCTTTAATCAACTCTTCCACTCGAAAAGGGTAAAAAAACCACCCCACGATTCTGGTCATAAGCCAAAAATGGGTGTCAGTTTTTTCTTAAATCAGGTATCCCACTTGAAAAGGGTAATAAACCGCCCCATGATTCTGGTCATAAGCCACGAACGGGAATTAGATTCTTGTTTAATCAAGTCTTCCACTTGAAATGGGTAATAAACCTCCCCACGATTCTAGTCATAAGCCACGAACGGGTCTCAGTTTCTTCTTTAATCAAGTCTTCCACTTGAAAAGGGTAATATAAACCTCCCCACGATTCTGGTCATAAGCCAACAATGGGTCTCAGTTTTTTCTTAAATCAAGTTTTCCACTTGAAAAGGGTAAAAAACTTCCCCATAATTCAGGTCATAAGCCACGAACGGGAATAAGATTCTTGTTTAATCAAGTCTTCCACTTGAAATGGGTAATAAACCTCCCCAAGATTCTAGTCATAAACCACGAACGGGTCTCAGTTTCTTCTTTAATCAAGTCTTCTAATTGAAAAGGGTAAAATAAACCTCCCCACGATTCTGGTCATAAGTCACGAAGGAGTCTCCGTTTCTTCTTTAATCAAGTCTTCCACTTGAAAAGGTTAATAAACATCCCCACAATTTTAGTCATAAGCCACGAACGAGTCTCAGTTTCTTCTTTAATCAATTCTTCTACTTGAAAAGGGAAATAATAATCCCCACGATTCTGGTCATAAGCCACGAACGGGTCTCAGTTTCTTCTTTAATCAAGTCTTTCACTTGAAAAAGGAAATAAACCTCACCATGATTCTGGTCATAAGCCACGAACGGGTCTTTGTTTCATCTTTAATCAAGTATTCCACTTGAAATAGGTAATAAACCTCACCACGATTCTGGTCACAAGGGATGAATGGGTCTCAGTTTCTTCATTAATCAAGTCATCCACTTGAAAAGGATAATAAACCTACCCATTATTCTGGTCACAAGACAACAACGGGTCTCAGTTTTTTTTTTAATCAAGTCTTCCACTCAAAAAGGGTAATAAACCTCCCCATGATTCTGGTCATAAGCCATGAACGAGACTCCGTTTGTTCTTTAATCAAGTATTCCACTTGAAAAGGGTAATAAACTTCCCCACGATTCTTGTCATAAGCCACAAACGGGTCTCAGTTTCTTCTTCAATAAAGTCTTCCACTTGAAAAGGGTAATATAAACCTCCCCATGATTCTGGTCATAAGCCACGAACAAGTCTCAGTTTCTTCTTTAATCAAGTATTCTACTTGAAAAGGTAATAAACCCCCCCCAGGATTCTGGTCATAAGCCACGAAAGGGTCTCAGTTTTTTCTTTAATCAAGTCTTCCACTCGAAAAGGGTAATATACCTCCCCATGATTCAGTTTATAAGCCACGAAAGGGTCTCAGTTTCTTTTTTAATCAAGTATTCCACTTGAAATGGGTAATTAACCTCCCCACAATTATGGTTATAAGCCACATACGAGTCTCAGTTTCATCTTTAATCAAGTCGTCCACTTGAAAAGGGTAAAATTAACCTCCCCACGATTCTGGTCATAAGCCATGAACGTGTCTCAGTTTTTTCTTTAATCAAGTCTTCCACTCGAAAAAGGTAAAAAACCTCCCCACGATTCTGGTCTTAAGCAAACAATGGGTCTCCGTTTTTTCTTAAATCAAGTCTACCACTTAAAAAGGGTAATAAACCTCCCAATGATTCTGGTCATAAGCCACAAACGGGAATTAGTTTCTTCTTTAATCAAGTCTTCCACTTGAAATGGGTAATAAACCTCCCCACGATTCTAGCCTTAAGCCACGAATGGGTCCCAGTTTCTTCTTTAATCAAGTCTTCCACTTGAAAAGGGTAATAAACATCCCTACAATTCTAGTCATAAGCCACGAATGAGTCTTAGTTTCTTCTTTAATCAATTTTTCCACTTGAAAAAGGAAATAAACCTCTCCACGAGTCTGGTCATAAGCCATGAAAGGGTCTCAGTTTCTTCTTTAATTAAGTCTTCCACTTGAAAAGGGTAATAAACCTCCCCACGATTCTAGTCATAAGCCAACAACGAGTCTCAGTTTTTTCTTTAATCAAGTCTTCCACTCAAAAAGGGTAATAAACCTCCCCATGATTCTGGTTATAAGCCACAAAAGGGTCTCATTTTTGTCTTTAATCAAGTCGTCCACTTGAAAAGGGTAAAATTAACCTCCCCACGATTCTGGTCATAAGCCGTGAACGGGTCTCAGTTTTTTCTTTAATCAAGTCTTCCACTCGAAAAGGGTAAAAAAACCTCCCCACGATTCTGGTCATAAGCCAACAATGGGTCTCAGTTTTTTCTTAAATCAAGTCTTCCACTTGAAAAGGGTATAAACCTCCCTATGATTCTGGTCATAAGCCACGAACGGGAATTAGTTTCTTCTTTAATCAAGTCTTCCACTTGAAATGTGTAATAAACCTCCCCACGATTCTAGTCATAAGTGTCATACCCCAAATTTTGACCACCAAGATTTCCCATCATTGTGAGAATCATCACCACAATATGGATGTACCATCATGCCTCATCAATTTCCTCAAGGATTGCTGAGCATTCACAATAATCAAGAATTAGGGTTTTAAGCCCACTCAGAGCACTTAGACAAAGGATCAATCAAGAAATGACATGATCTTCAACTTGTCTAGCCTCTCAAGCATCCATAAAGGATCAAGAGGTCTCCCACATAAAGAATCAAGCACAAGTTTGCAACATTCCAAGTGGATCAAGCCTCAAGACCGTCAATGTCACCAAATTACGGTTTTGGTCGACTAAGGCCTCCAGATAAAAGTTTTCATCAAGGCATGAGCCAATACTTCAAAATATGATTCAAGAAGTTCAAAGGGACCTTATAAGTACAATCATCTAGTCAAAATAGCCTCAGGGGATGCATTCATCAAAAATCAGGAATTGGGGTTTCTTGACCTAATTCACCCCTAAGTTGACTTTTGAGGCAAGATATGAGCCAAGACCTCAAGACATGATTTGAGGACCTCAAATACACTACATTGATCCATTTGTAACAATGGATTGGTCCAAGAATCTTGATTCACAAGTTTCATTTTCATCTGGACCACAATTAGGGTTTTGAAGAAAAAGTCAACTGTATCTTTGACTTTTGACCAAGACATGCTCCCAAACCTTGGGACATGATTCAATACACCCTATAACACCTATGGAATCCATCCATTAGGTTTGAATTAGGTCAAGAACTTGATTGCACAAAGGATCGCACAGTTTGGATTTCATCTGACAAAAAGTCAACTGTGCACAAAATCAAGTTTGACTTTTTGGAATTTTTCACAAATATGGTTCCCCTAAGTCAAAAATAATGTTAATGTATGTTATTGATCATCGTTCATTAATAAAAATCAAGAAAAGTGAGGTTTCTTGCAAAAGGGGCAACCATGAGAAACCAAAATTTTTCTAAGTTATGGAACAAAAGTGATTTTGTACCAACTTTGCAAGGTCATAACTCCTAAACCCCAAGGCCTTTTCACCCATTCAAAGCTCAAATGAAAGTCCATCTAACATACTTTAAAAGTGTCAACTACAAGAGATTCCAAATCCTCATGGATTTTGAGTTATGGATTGATCAAAATCGCAAAAACATGAAAATGACCACTTTTCCAACACTTAGTGAAATTTTCAAAAAGTCAGAATCTATCTTACTTTTTCCAAAATGTAGGGACATTTTCACCTTGATCTAAGTTAAACCAGGTCCACTGATGAACATCAAAGTTAAAGTATGTCATGAGGGCTTTCCAACAAGTACTAGATCGTCTCCAAATTCAATTTGAGTAGGGAGTTACAACCCTTGGAACATGGCATCCTAGACTGATTTTTACAAGACATAACTTTGCACTTTTGCTCGATTTGGCAAAATCAGATAAGTGCAAGCCTTCTCATCTATTTGGACACATCATAGGATAACATCCAAGAGAAAAGATCTGATCTACAAGCCTCCCAGGTCCAAGGAACTACATGTAGCCATGAGTGCCAAAAAAAAGGCTAAAAAGCTTCAAGACTCCAATTTTGTTTCCAAGCATTCAATGGATGCATCAAGGTGGCATGGACTGAGACATTGCTAACTGAATGAGTCAAGATTCAGCTCTGAATCAAAGAACCATAGGCCTGTGCCCTAACCTCAAGTCAATGGCTAGAGAAGACTAAAGATTCCTTTTGCTACAATTGGCCAAGAGACTGCTGCAGCTTCCAAACACTATTGCTGCCCAAACAAACTTGACACACTATAAATAGAGCTTATTTGTGGTCATTTTGAGTACACCAAAGCACTACAACACTTGCTTTCCTCAAAATCTCTCTCATTAGGCCAAAATGACTTCTTTTGCAAGTCATCTCTGAGTTTTTGAGTTAGAGAGCAATTCCACCACAACTCATGATCCAAACACATCCAATGTATCATATATAAGTTCTTCAAAAACTCACCCTTGATCTGAAACACCAAAATCATAAAGTCAATCTCCAAAACCTCAAATTTAGACTTTTCTGCATTTCTCAAGCCATGTCTTGATTCAGTCACTTCCAAAACTAAACCAAACCTCAAACACACTCCAAATATCATCCTTAAACTGTCCCAATTGGTTTCCCTCATCTGGAACACCATTTGAGAGAGTTACTATTTTGGTCACTTTTGCCACTTTTGTAAGAAAGAGCCAATTCTTGTTCCTGAGGTTTCCAGCTGGTTTTGATCATCCTAAAAGCTTCTAAGGGATCAATCAAGAGTATCTAAAGCATTGGATCACTTCTGGTACAAGGAACTTGAGAGATAGCACAAGGAGCTTCAAGAGGTAAGTGCATCACAACTTGAACTCTTTAAATCATGCATTGCTTTGATGTCCATTGATCATGGACCTCTCATACATATCATATGTGTTGTGTTTGAACCAATTTTCCCTGCTATTGCTGCTTGTATGATGAGATAGCATAGAACATGCAAATATAGGCCTATTTTGAAACCACTAGAGGGTTTTAAAATAGGGACATCTTCTGAAAAATCTAAAAGCACCATTGGATTCCTCATGAAATTCTAGGCAGGATACACCTAAATTTTGTCCCAATCCATGGAGAAATGAGGAAGTTAGAGAGCCTTCACGCAAGAGGCCAAAAATCAGGCCTTGCCTTGGGCAAGGGCCAAGCATGTCGCCTTGGCCAGGCCTAGAAACAAGGCACCCTTATGTATTAATGGGGGTGGTTTTGATACACGGATGTATCACCACCTCAGTGGTAGCGCGCATGTGTGTTTGTTGTTGAGGTCGTGGGTTCAACACCCACCCAGACCATTTTGCCATTTTCATATTTTTTGCTATTTTTCATATATTTTGTGGTTTTTATTAATTAATTCCAAAATTAATTTCTCTCTCAATTTTAATTATTTTTTATTGGTTCTTTTTTTGAAAATTCCCAAAAATGTTAAAATATTTTATTCCACAAAAAATTCACAAAAATATTATTGATTTTAGATATTTGGTATTTTTGTAAAGAATTATGTTTTATTTGTTTTTAAACATTTACAAATATTTCTTTCTCTTGAATTTTAAACTTCAAATGATTTTTAAATTATTCTATGAATGAAACATGATCTTTCAAACATTAATCCAAGATCATAACTTGTTTTCTACACATGTTTGATAATTTTGATCATTTTAATTAAATTTTATTCAATTAAAATACATTTTAAAATCAAATTAGGGTTTTGATTACTACACACCCTCGCAAAGCTTTTTCAAAACACTTTTGGACCTCTTGATAGAGTGTAAGTCCCATCCCTTGTCACACAAACCTTTTTGGGCCTCATTCATTGTATAAGTCTCTCTGCGATTTTCAAAATGACGGTGCGATCACTGTTTTTAATCTGGGCATACCCTTGTGTTATAAGACCCATCTCTTTTCTTTTTTAAAACACTTTGGGCCTCTAATAGAGTTTAAGACCCACCACTTATCACATAAAACCTTTTTGGGCCTCAGTCATTGTATAAGTCCCAGTACGTAAAAAATCTCGGCGCGATTGCCGTTTTCAAAATAAAAACCATCTGGGCCTACCCTTGTGTTGTAAGTCCCATCTTTATTCATTTTTAAACACTTTTGGGCCTCTAATAGAGTGTAAGACCTAACCCCCTTTGTACATAAATAATTTTGGGCCTCAGTCATTGTATAAGTCCCAGTACAGTTCTCAAAATAACGATACGATTACTATTTTTCATCTGGGCCTCTCCTAGAGTATAAGCCCCAACCTTCTTTCAAAAAAACTTTCCCCTTTGATTTAGGTTCAAATTCATAGTTGTTATCAAAACTTTCTTTAATTTCTTGAACAACTAACCATACAGTTATTACAATGGAAGCTTGCTCACCTGTAAGTTTTAAACAACTTTCTTTTACATACTTATATATATATATATATATATATATCTGTTTGTGCTGGAAGCTTGCTCACCTGTAAGTCCTCCTACCCTCTTTTACATACAGTATATAGTTCATCTGTAAATATATGCATGTATGTTATCTGCTTAGAGTTTTCCCCGACAATTAGGTCTAGGATTAGATAAAGCCAGTGGTCACTCTTTCAACACAGTTAAAACTAGTTCCCCATAGGAATTTCCATATACAATTTTGCCTTCTCTTGGGCTTATACAATATGGAACAAAAAGAAAGGCATTATTCCCGATGAAACTTTTCTCAGACTGTCACTATTAGAAATTTGTCAAAGAAATTCATTTTCCCCAGAGAGGATTAATTCCCGGTGAAACCTCTCTTGAATTTCTCAAACCCTAGAACTGTTCACTAAAGAAAAGATTATTCCCGGTGAAACTTTTCTTGAACTCTTCTTAAGTTTGGACCCAAAGGCTTCCTAAAAGCATCCCCGCCTCCTCTTGGGCTTTGTACAAGGACCCTCAGGCTTCTTAGAAGTTCTCATGCCTCCTCTTGGGCTTAGTACAAGGACCCAAAGACCTCTTACAGGGATAGGACAGAACTTAGTCATCCTTTGATAAAGCAGTCTTTCTAAGAGTCAAAACATCAAAACAGTTTAGGGTTGATTCCCATCCCTTAAAATAACTAGCCTCCTTTTGGGCTTTATACAGGAAAACTTGGATAGTCTTGCCTCCTCTTGGGCATCATACAAAGATAAATAACCAGCAGACTTGGACAGTCTAATCTCCTCTTGGATCTCAAAGACATTCTCAAGTTCCCTACAAGCACAGGAGAAACCCCGATCATTTGATCAATCTCCAGCAGAGTTAAAACCCTCATAGGATTTAAAACTCAGTCTTTTATCCTAAATTTACCCAGCTAGGATTAACTTATCAATAATATAACACTAGCCTATCAGAACCTCAAGGAATCTGATACATCAACTCTTCTGTAATCCTCAGCAAGAGTTGATTCCCCACTTTAGACCTGTCTCTGGATCTCATTAATCCTCAGCAGAAGATAGCCCCCTCTTAGGCTTTGTATAATGATTTTCCTCAGCAGAGTTAGCATCAAAAGCACTTTTTTGATGAGTAAAACCTTTTCAACCTCAATCTTGGGATTTGTACAAGACAAACAAAAACACTCTCTTGTTGAGTCCATCACCTTTAAAGCACTCTCTTGTTGAGTCAATCACCTTAAAACACTCTCTTGTTGAGTTAATCACCTCTCAGCCTCCTCTTAGGCTTTGTATAATGATCCTTCTTTTCCTCAGCAAAAGTCAGCCTCAATCTTGGGCTTTGTACAAGACACCATAAAAACACTCTCTTGTTGAGTCAAATCTTTTTCAGCCTCAATCTTTGGCTTTGTACAAGACACATATAAATCTCCCTAAATAGAGTCAAATCCTCTTTTCAGCCTCAATCTTGGGCTTTATACAAGACAAAATCATATTCTCCAGCTGAGTCAGTCAACTCCTTCTAGCCTCAATATTGGGCTTTGTACAAGACGGATAAAATCTCTCACCAGTAGAGTCAAAAATCCTTTTTTAGTCTAAAACTTGGGCTTTGTACAAGACACATACAAATATTCCCCAGGGGAGTCAAAAATCCTTTTTTAGCCTCAATCTTAGGCTTTGTACAAGATAGACAAAACATTTCCCCGAAAAAGATAATTTCTAGCCTCCTCTTAGGCTTTGTATAATGATATTCCCAAAAGAGTAAAATCTTTTTTAGCCTCAATCTTGGGCTTCGTACAAGAAAGATAAACACTCTCTTGTTGAGTCAGTCTTTTCTAGCCTCCTCTTAGGCTTTGTATAAAGATCTCCCCAAAGAGTCAGTCTCTTTTCAGCCTCAATCTTGGGATTTATACTAGACAGATAATAATCTCCCCAGTGGAGTCAATCAACCTTTTAGCTTCAACCTTGGGCTTTGATCAAGGCACACAAAAATCAATATCCCCTGTCATACCCCAAATTTTGACCACCAAGATTTCCCATAATTGTGCAAATCATCATCACAATATGGATGTACTTTCATACCTCATCAATCTCCTCAAAGATGGTTGAGCATTCACTACAATCAAGAATTAGGGTTTTGAGCCCTCTCAGAGCACTTAGGCAAATGATCAATCAAGAAACGACATGATATTCAACTTGTCTAACATCTCAAACACCTATAAAGGATCAAAATGACTCTTACATCAAGAATCAAGCACAAGGTTGCAACATTCCAAGTGGATCGAGCCCCAAGATTGACAATGTCACCAAATTAGGGTTTTGGTCGACCAGAGCCTCCAGATGAAAATTTTCATCTAGGCATGAGCCATTACTTTAATACATGGTCCAAGATACTCCAAGGGACCTCATGGACCTAATCATCAACTTAATTTAACCTCAGGGGATGCATTTACAAAAATTAGGAATTAGGGTTTCTTGACCTAATTCACCCCTAAGTTGACTTTTGGGACAAAGCATGAGCTAAGACCTCAAGACATGATTTGAGGGGCTTAAATACACCAAATTGATCCATTTGCAATAATGGATTGATCCAAGAAGCTTGATTCACAAGTTTCAATTTCATCTGGACCACAATTAGGGTTTTGAGGAAAGAGTCAACTGTATCTTTGACTTTTGACCAAGTCATGCTCCCAAACCTTGGCACATGATTCAATACACCCTATATCACCTATGGAGTCCATCCATTATGTTTGATTTAGGTCAAGGACTTGATTTCACAAAGGATCGCACAGTTTGGATTTCACCCGATAAAAAGTCAACTGTGCACAAAATCATGTTTGACTTTTTGGAATTTTTCACAAATATGGTCCCCCTAAGTAAAAAATAATGTTAATGTGTGATATTGATCATCATTCATTAAGAAAAATCAAGAAAAGTGAGGTTTCTTGCAAAAGGGGCAACCTTGAGAAACCAAAATTTTTCTAAGTTATGGAATAAAAGTGATTTTGGTACCAACTTCCAAGGATCATAAATTGAGATCCAAGCAACCATTTTGGGTGATCCAAAGCTGAATTTGTAGGTCTTGCTACACTTTACAAAAGCTTCAACTACCTCAGACTCCAATTCCTTATGGATTTTGAATTATGGAATGATCAAAATGGAAAAAAAAACATGAAAATGACACTTTTCCAACACTTAGTGAAATTTTCAATAAAAGTCAGAATTTGCCTTAGTTTTTCCAAAATGCAGGGACATTTTTCACCTTGATCCAAGTTAAACCAGGTCTAGGGGTGAACATCAAAGTTTAAATATGCCATGAGGGCTTTTAGACAAGTACCAGATCATCTCCAAATTCCATGTGAGCAGGGAGATACAACCCTTGGAACATGGCATCATGAACTGGTTTTTTTACTAGGCAGAATTTGTACCTTTTGCTCGATTTGTCCAAATCTGATAAATCCAAGCCTTGTCATCAATTTGGACACATCTGAGGATAAAACAAGAAGGGAATGATCTGATCCCCAAGCCTCCAAAGTCCAATATTCTACAATAGCCATGCCAAACCTAAAAAGGCTAAAAAGGTGTCAAGACTCCAATTTTGTTGCAATGCATTTAATGGATACACCAAGGTGGCATGGACTGACACATTCCTAATTGAATGAGTCAAGGATCAGCACTATATCAAAGGACCATAGGCATGTGCCCTAACCTCAAGTCAATGGCTAGAGGAGACTTGAGATTCCTTTTGCTCAACATTGGCCAAAGGCCTGCTGCAGCTGCCATTCACTATTGCTTGCAAAAAAAACTTGCTCTACTATAAATAGAGCTCATTTGTGCTCAGTTTGAGTACACCAAAGCACTACAACACTTGCTTTCCTCAAAATCCCTCTCTTTAGGACTAAATGCCTTCTTTTGCAAGGTATCTCTAAGTTTTTGAGTTAGAGAGCAATTCCACCACAGCTCATGATCCAAACACCTATAATATGTTGTATCTAAGTTGTTCAAACACTAACATGTGACCTGAAACACCAAAATCAGAAAGTCAACCTCCAAAACCTCAAAAATTGACTTTTCTGCATTTTCAAGCCATGTCTTGATTCAGTCACTTCCAAAACCAAACCAGGCCTCAAACACACTTCAAATATCAGCCTCAAACAGTCCCAAATGGTTCCCCTCATCCGAAACACCATTTGAGAGAGTTGCCATATTGGTCACTTTTGCCACTTTTGCAAGAAAGAGCCACAACTTGTTCCTGAGGATTCCAGCTGATTCCAATCATTCTAAAAGCTTCTAAGGGATCAATTGAGAGTGTCCAAAGCATCAAATTACTTCTGGCACAAGGAACTTGACAGATAGCACAAGGAGCTTCAAGAGGTAAGTGCATCATCACTTGAACTTTCTAAATTATGCATTGCTTTGAAGTCCACTAATCATAAACATCTCATACATGTTGTATATGTTGTGTTTGAACCAATTTGCCGTGTAATTCTTGCTTGTACCATGTGTTAGCATAGAAAATGCAAATATAGGCCTATTTCAAAACCACTATCGGGTTTTAAAATAGGGACCTCATCTGAAAAAACCAAGACCACCATTGGATTCCTTGGCAAATTCTAGGTTAGATGCATATAAATTTTGTCCCAATCCATGGAGAAATGAGAAAGTTAGAGGCTTCACGTAAATTGCCCAAAAGCTGACCTTGCCTTGCCTTGCCCAGGCCTAAAACAAGGCACCCCTTATATATTTATGGGGTGGTTTTGATACACGGATGTATCACCATCCCAGTGGTAGCGCGCATGTGTGTTTGTGTATAAGGTCGTGGGTTCAAACCCCACCCAGACCATTTTGCTCCTTTTTCACATTTTCCTATTTTTCAATATTTTTATGTTTTTGTTAATTAATTGAAAAATTAATTTCTCTCTCAATTTTAATTATTTTTTATTTGTTCTTGTTTTGAAAATTCCCAAAAATGTTAAAATATTTTATTCCATGAAAATTTCACAAAAATATTATTTATTTCATATATTTGGTATTTTTGTAAAGAATTATATTTTTATTTGTTTTTAAGCATTAAAAATATTTCTTTCTCTTGGTTTTACAAAATTCAAATGATTTTTCAAAAATAAATCCAAGATCACAACCTTTTTTCACATGTTTGGTTATTTTAATTGAATTTTTATTCAATTAAAATACATTTAAAAACCAAAAATTAGGGTTTTGATCACTATCACCCTAACAAATCTTTTTTTCAAACACTTGGGCCTCTAATAGAGTGTAAGACCTAACCCCTTTTGAAAACAAAACTAATTTGGGCCTCAGCCATTGTATAAGACCCACGGTGTTTTCAAAAATCCCGGTGCAATCGCCAGTTCAAACAAAATCATCTGGGCCTACCCTTGTGTTGTAAGTCCCGTGTCTTTTCTTTTTCAATCATCTTGGGCTTCTCCTTGAGTTGTAAGACCCATCTCTTTGTAAATATAACCTTTTTGGGCCCCAGTCGTTGTATAAGTCCCGATACAGTTTACAAAACAATGGCACGATTACTGTTTTTCATCTGGGCCTCTCCTTGAGTATAAGCCCCAACAATCTTTTCAAAAACAACTTTCCTTTTGATTTAGGTTCAAATCCATAGTTGTTATCGAAACTTTCTTTAATTTTTTTAACAACTAACCATATAACTATTACTATGGAAGCTTGCTCACCTGTAAGTTTTATCAGTTTTCTTTTATTTGCTTATATATATATAACTGTATTGTGGGAAGCTTGCTCGCCTGTAAGTCATTCTTTCATTCTTTTAAATACATGTCAAATATATATAATTGTATTATGAGAAGCTTGCTCACCTGTAAGTCCTTCTTTCATATCCTTTTAAATACTTTTCATATATCAACTGTATATATACTAGTATATCTGCTTAGAGTTTTCCCCGGTAACTAGGTCTAGAACTAGGTAAAGCCAGTTGGTCACTCTTAAATACAGTTAAAACTAGATCCCCAAAGGATTTCCAGATACAGTCTTGCCTTCTCTTGGGCTTAAACAATATGGAACAAAGGGAAAGGCATTATTCTTCGTGAAACTTTTCTCAGACTGTCACTCATAGAAATTGTCAAAGAAATTTTACTCCCCAGAAATGATTCATTCTCGGGGAATGACATCTCTTGAATTTCTTCAAACCTCAGAACTGTTCACTAAATGACTCATTCTCAGTGAATGACATCTCTTGAACTTTTCTTAGGTTTGGACCCACAGGCTTCCTAAAAGCATCCCCGCCTCCTCTTGGGCTTTGTACAAGGACCCTTCGGCTTCTTAAAAGTTCTCATGCCTTCTCTTGGGCTTAATACAAGGACCCTGAAGACCTCTTAAAGGTATAGGACAGAACTTAGTCATCCTTTGTTAGAGCTGTCTTTCAAAAAGAGTCAAAACCTCATACAATTTTTAGGGTTGATACTCATCCCTTAAAAGAGTCAGCCTCCTCTTGGGCGTTATACAAAGATAAACTCCGCCATACTAATAGACTTGGACAGTCTAATTTCCTCTTGAGTCTCAAAGCCATTCTCAAGTTCCTTACAAAGATAAACTCCGCCATACTAATAGACTCGTGAGTTATAAAACTCCATATTTTATCCTAAACTTCCCCGACCAGGGTCAGTTTATCATCAGAACCTCAAGGTATCTGATACCTCAACTCTTCTGTAAACCCTCAGCAAGAGTTGATTCCCCATTTTGGACATGCCTTTGGATCTCAATAATCCTCAGCAGAAGTCAGCCTCCTCTTGGGCTTTGTACAATGATTTTCCCCAGCTAAGTTAACCTTTTCAGACTCTCTTGTTGAGTCAATCACCTTCCTGCACTCTCTTGTTGAATCATCCTCTTTTAGCCTCAATCTTGGGCTTTGTACAAGACACATATAAATTTCCCTAAACAGAGTCGAACCTCTTTCCAGCCTCAATCTCGGGCTTTGTACGAGACAGATAAAACCATACTCTCCAGCAGAGTTAATAAACTCTTTTAGCCTCAATCTTGGGCTTTGTACAAGACACCTATAAATATTCCCCAGTGGAATACAAAAAACATCCTCTTTTAGCCACAATCTTGGGCTTTGTACAAGACAGATAAATACCTCCCCAACGGAGTCGATTCCTCCTAGCCTCCTCTTAGGCTTTGTATAATGATACCCCCCAAAGAGTCAGCGCTTTTAGCCTCAATCTTGGGCTTTGTAAAAGACACATAAACACTCTCTTGTTGAGTCAACTTGTATAAGGACTTCCCCAGTGGAGTCAAACAAAATTTTAGCTTCAACCTTGGGCTTTGATCAAGGCACATACAAAAACCAAAATCCCCTCAGAGGAAATCAAAATCTCTCTGTAGGAAGACTTTTCTCTGTATATTACTATATAAAACATAAATCAAAACAAACCTTAATCCCGGATAATTGGTGTAAGTGGCACACTTGTTGATTTAACATCCAAGCTGTAGTCCATCTTTTATCCTGGTAAACTTACTCTTTCATCTAATTGCTGTAAGTGGCAAACCTCTGGATTATTTACATCCATGCCATTGTCCCTCTCTTAGCATGAAAGACTCCTAAGGAAAAATGGCATTGCTCAACACTGAGTTAAAGTTTCATCCTTCAAGATAAATCCCCTATAAAGGAAATTATGGCATTACTGGATTCTCATATCCCAGTTAAAGTAACCTTCCTTTATAATCAGTCACCCAACAATTGTGATAAACAAACGGGATGTCTCCCTTTAGAGATGACAAATTCTCTCTCAGTCAAACCTTTAGCTTCAATCTTGGGCTTTGAACAAGACACAAATAAACCTTTTAGCTTCAATCTTGGGCTTTGAACAAGATACCAAAACATCTTTTCTTCCCTTAGAATAGGAGGAACTACGATTGCTCTGATTTCCTTGTTTCTTTAAACGGGAATACGTAGGCATAAGATTGCGAAATCTTAGTGAGCATACTAAACAAAAACTCTAGGTTCAGTACCTTCATTTCAATTAAAACATAGGTCCAGTACCTTACCAAAAACATCAGAAAAACCCGAACATCAACAAAAACTCACTCACTCTCTCATACTTCCCAAGAAACTTTCCCAACCCATTTACAGATAAAACACCATCAAGTACAAAGCGAAACCTAATGCTAACAACCTGTGGATAACCACATATAGGATGGGTAATTGATAACTCCCCATTGTATAACCTGACCCCAGACTCCCGAATCTCTCTTAAGCGTTTATTCAGTTAAATAATCGCGTGCAAGGTTAGTTTTAGATAGCTTCCCTTTCCCTTCCAGCTTCATGGGATAAACAAGAAATCAGAAAGTAACACCCCATTCCTCGTTGAGGAGGAAAACCCCACTCTGTGCGATAACGTGGTCGCCTCACCGGCAAAAATCGCACGCTACAGTAAAATGGCGACTTCACTGGGGAGTCATTTTGTCTGTTTAGGATATAGACTAGAATTCTTAAGAGGTCTAGGATGTTAGTTTTAGGAATGAATATATATATATATATATATATATATATATATATATATATATATATATATATATATATATATCGCTTTTCCTAATTGATACCCGTGTTTATTTTTCTGCTAATGGGAATGCGAGTGGTGTCGCATGTGGAAAGTATGAGTGATACCTAAGATAGGTGATGGCATAGATGGGGGATCTTACAGGGAGTGAATCCTGAATAAGCTGTCCCGATAGACCACCAAATCAGTGGAGATACCCTTTGCGGATTCAATGTCTAATGACTTTGGTTGTGAAAGCAGATTGTTCGATTGTGGTATCCATGAAACTGAGGATTTAGTAGACATTAACCATGTGACTATTTAGTAGTGCGGAAGCTATCGGAAATAGTTTTCACGCAATACTACACTCAATTGAGATTACCCTAAGATACTACAGTTCGCTCGGGTGAACCAGCTTGCTGTTGTTATCCCAAGGGGGGTCAATGATTTTGAGTACAGATACAAAAATTCACCATTGTACAACCTTTGAGGATGGGTAGAGCCATGACTTCATGCTCGTGACGCCGAACCTTTGAACCCATGTTTTTTCTATGTTTTAGTGTGCTGCATTCATGCATTTATTTAAAAAACTATTAAATAAAGAAAAAATCTTCTTTTCTAGTCTCTCTGTTTTAAAATTAAACTAAAACAATGATTGCAAATATTAGAGAAAAAAAGGATTGCGTTATGGATTTCGGTAGAAGGAAGACGCACAAGTACGCCTTCAAGACTCCGAAACTAGAGGATTTAAGAGGGTTGGCAAGGATGATCACCAACCCTGATGCTTTCAAGGCTAAATACGGAGGACTTCTGTCTCTGTTAAGGGTCCATGTAGTTGAAGGAATCTTGTTTACGCTAATTCAGTTTTACGATCCAGTTTATCACTGTTTCATATTCCCGAATTATCAATTAGCACCCACGCTAGAAGAGTACTCTCACCTGACTGATTTACCCATCACTGACCAAGCTCCCTTTTTTGGACTGGAAGAAATTCCAAAGGATCAAACCATTGCAAGAGCAATCTATTTGGACGAGTCAGAAGTCAGGACTCACATGACCATTAAGGATGGAATCCCAGGTTTACCATCCAAGTTCCTGGTAGAGAAAGCCCTGTACTTTGCCAATATAGGAAACGTTACTGCTTTCGAAGATATCTTTGTCTTACTCACATACGGGCTTTTCCTTTTTCCCAACATTGATAACTTCGTTGATATCAATGCCATTAAGATATTTCTGATTGGAAACCCTGTACCAACCTTGCTCGCAGATGCTTATCATTTTGTACACTTAAGAATTTGTACAGTGGAGGAATGATCACCTGCTGTGTACCCTTGCTTTACAAGTGGTTCACTTCTCATTTACCTAAGTCTGCTGCATTTTGGGATCATAAGAATACTCTACGTTGGTCACAAAGAATCATGTCTCTTACCAACTCTGACATAAACTGGTATGATTGGATCTATGACGGGATAAGAATCATCGACCGTTGTGGAAACTTCTCTAATGTACCCCTCATAGGAACCAAAGGAGGAATCAACTATCATCCAATTTTAGTTCGCCGTCAACTTGGATACCCGATGAAGCATGTCCCACGTAATGTCCATCTGGAAGGTCTTTTCTTCAAGGAAGGAGAAAATGACAGAGCACTAAAGACTGAAATAGTGCATGCCTGGAAACATGTTCACAGGAAAGGAAGAGAGTCTCTAGGAAAACCAGACTGTGTTTCTATGGAACCTTATCTCCACTGGGTACAAACTAGAGCCCTCAAGCTGAGGATGCCTTACCCTCATCAAGAAGTTCTTCTGCTAAAGGAATCTGTCCTTTATTTTATGTCTGATGCGGAAAAGCTTCAGGTCACTCCCAACAAAGTTCAACAGGAAAAGAAATCTTGGAAGAACAAGTATCGTATTCTCAATGTGGAGTGTACCAAAATTCAGCAACTGTTAAAAGAAAAGGATGCTCTGATTAGGATATTGGAGCAACATGCTGTAGAAAGTCAAAAAGACCGAAGAAATTTGCTCGATCCTTTCACTTGGCAAAGGACTGACAACCCGACAATGACTCAGGAGCCCCGGTCAAGGAAAAGGAAAATACCAGAACCAGCACCTGAGCTCTCTTTAGAGAGGACTCAGGATCCATAAGCATAGAGTTTTCCTTTTACAACACTTTGTAAAATACTGTATTTCCATTTTCACAATCTTTCAAATTCAATAAAACGGGGTCTCCCCACTATATGATACTTGCAATCTATTTGTTGAAGTTTCTTTTTGATTGAAACAAAAAATTAATATATATATATATATATATATATATATATATATATATATATATATATCATTGTATTCATCATTCTCACATAACACATTCTTCTTACCTTCGAATCTCACATCTACGTCTCGATTCTAGAGTCAAACTGTCTCATTCGTACAATACTCGGGCCAATCGACAAAAGAAAATGGACGACCTCAAGGAAGAGAACAGAGAGCTGAGAGAAGAAATCGATGCTCTAAAGGAGGATTTAAGGAAACTTCACAATGACATGTAATCTCTAGCAACAACTCAGAGGCAACAACAAAGGACTGTGATCTCGGAGATCACATCTACGCCCATAGTAGAAACATATGATCCTCGGTACAACATGCCTAAAGATCGTCCCTGGGGCATGCAACTCAACTTTATCCCTGAAGGATATATATTTCGCCGGTCACGGAAGACTTGGAAACTGCAGCAGGAACCGCTGGGCCTGAAGGTTACAAACTTCGGGAAAGCGAAGTGACAGCAACTCCTGAAGGTTAAAAACTTCGGGATAGGGAAGCACCAAAAGTCACCGCCGTAATGTCCATACCACAGCCAGTGGTGCACACTGTCCCGGAAGGACAGATTCCATAATTACCGTATGGTGGAAAGGAAAAAATGTACGACATAATGAATGAGTTCCAAGAACAATTCCTGGAGATGCAGAAAAAACTGCATGCCATTCGCGGTCAGGATCTATTCGGAAAGGACGCCGCAGACCTTTATTTGGTCCCCAATGTGAAAATCCCGCACAAATTCAAGGTGCCTGAGTTTGAGAAATACAAGAGTAACTCTTGCCCTCAAAGTCACTTGGTGATGTACGCTCGAAAGATGTCAACTCAGACGGAGAATCAACAGCTACTGATCCATTACTTCCAGGACAGTTTAACCGGTGCCGCACTCAAATGGTACATGGGTTTAAACCGCACCAAGATCGTCACGTTTAGAGATCTTGGCGCTGCCTTCGTTCAGCAGTATAAGTATAACCTAGACATGGCACCAGACATAGATCAGCTCAGAGCAATGTCGCAAAAGGACAAGGAAACCTTCAAAGAATACGCTCAGAGATGGCGTGAAATTGCCTCCCAGATTTGTCCACCTCTTGAGGAAAAAGAGATGACAAAAATCTTCTTGAAAACCTTGAGCTCATTCTACTACAACCGAATGATCGCCAGTGCACCCAACGACTTCACTAAGATGGTAAGCATTGGAGTGCGCCTTAAGAAAGCAGTCCGAGAAGGATGTCTGGTTAAAGATACATGACCATCAAGCAGTACCAAAAGATACGGTAGTGCTTTCCCTAAGAAAAAAGAGCAAGATATTGGAAATATCTCTCTCAAAAAACAAAGGCGAAGGTATCAACCAGTGGCAGCGGTAACTCCCGCTATCAACCCAGCGCCTATTCCAACGTATCAACCTCAGGTTGCTCAGAGCCAACCGAATCAACAACAATATCATTAAAGGACACAACAGCCTCTTTAGCAGGCTCGTCCATAATACAACAACAACAACCGTACGACTCGACCACCAGGGTTTGACCCTATACCAATGTTGTACGCAGAACTGTTTCCACTACTGCTGGTCAAGGGGCATGTTTAAACCAGGTCTCCCCTTACAGTACCGGAAAATCCGCCATTTTGGTTCAAAGCGGATCAAACTTGCCCTTACCATCAAGGAGAACCGGGGCATAATATAGAAAACTGTCTCAGCTTCAAATCCGATGTGCAGAAGCTTGTCAGGAACGGGGTCTTATCCTTCAAGGATACAAATCCAAATGTTCAGACGAACCCGTTGCCTCAATACAAGAAGGCTGCAGTAAATTTGATAGAGGAAGAGTCTAACCACAGCTATCAAATTCACGATGTACTCCTATTAGGAACCAACCTGGTCAAGATGCATTGCCGACAGAGCGAATACGATCATGTACCGTCTCATAATTATCACCGGTGTGATATCTCCTCAAAGAATAATCAAGGATGCTCCGTAGTGCAATAAACTCTACAAGAACAGATGGATCTCGGATGGATCCAAGATCACCGAATCCGCGAGGTCAACATGACTTATACAAATTCCAACATCATTCAAAACCACGACATCCATGCAATGAATGTTAACTTGGTGGAAATGCACTCAAGCCAAAGCAAACATCATGATCTGCCACGACACGATTATAATTCCTGTCCGATCTGCTCAATAAACAAAAAGGGATGCTCTTTTGTACAAGGGGCCCTCCAGCGTCAAATGGATCTCGGATGGATCCAGGATTACCATGATAGATGTAGCCATCAAGTTAATATGATTCAAATCTTTGATATTCGCTTGATGAATACCAGTCTGGTAGAATTACACGCAAAGCAAGTCAGGCTCAGTTTTCTGGCTTCACATGGTTATCAGGACTGTAAAGTGTGTCGTGAAGACAACCAAGGATGTGCACTTGTCCAGAGAACACTTCAACACTTGTTGGACTACTGGTGGCTTCCAATTTACTTGGAGAAGCTACACAATAGATCAGTATGGCTGATGGGAATCCTACTTGACATCAAAGTCAGGATGTTCGCTCGATGGAAACATTTCTAGTAAGGTTGCACTGCATACAAAGCGGGTGTGGCCAGGTGCCACCGCACAACTATGAGCGCTGTAGAGTTTTCTCAGAAAACAACCAAGGATGCTACCTTGTGAGGTCAGCTCTTCAAAAACAATTAGAACGAAAGGAGGTTCGACCATGTTCAAGCTCTGGTTCGATCAACATAATGCAAGACTATCTTCCGGATCGAGGCAAAGAGGTTGTCTTAATCCCTAAACAAGAAATGGCCAAAGATGTATGCGCCATAATCCCTCTACTCCATGAATCAAGAGTTCCTCTTGATAGTGGAAAGATTCTCAACCTCGAACCAATTGAGGCTGGCTATGATAGTCAGAAAAATCAGAAGGCCCCTATAGTTATCTATCTGCCGGGACCTATACCGTACAAATCCGATAAAGCTATCCCTTACAAATACGATGCAACAACAATGGAGAATGGAATATAAATTCCATTACCCTCCGTCGTGAATATTGCAGACATCAGTCGAGTAACACAGAGTGGTCGGATCTTCAACAGAGGAGTTGGAGAACCCACTAAGGAAAAGGAACCTCAAACAGAAGTTCCTGATTGACCAGCCGGGTAATTTAGTAATCCCGACCTTTCAAAGAACAACGATGAGATGCTGAAGCTCATCCAGAAGAGTGAGTACAACATTGTAGACCAACTGTTGCAAACTCCTTCGAGAATCTCTGTGTTATCTCTTTTGCTCAGTTCTGAAGCTCATAAAGAAGCTCTACAGAAAGTCTTAGAGCAGGCCTTTGTGGAACAAGATGTAAAAATAAGACAATTTGACAGCATCATCTCCAACATCACTTCCTACAACAATTTAGGATTCAGTGATGAAGAACTGCCAGAAGGAGGTAAAAATCACAAAATGGCACTTAACATTATAGTCAAATGCCAGGATGATGCTCTAGCCAGTGTACTGGTAGACACAGGATCAGTTCTGAATGTTATGCCAAAATCTACTTTAATGCGACTATCATTTCAAGGATCTCCGATGAGAGGCAGCGAGGTCATCGTCAAAGCCTTTGATGGATCCCGAAAAATAGTTATCGGCAAAGTCGATCTTCCTATAACTATCGGTCCTCACACTTTCCAAGTCACTTTCCAGGTCATGGACATTTGGGCAGCATACAGTTGCTTATTAGGAAGACCTTAGTTACACGAAGTTGGGGCAGTCACTTCGACACTTCACTAGAAGCTGAAGTTCGTCAAGAATGACCAACTAGTCATAGTCTGTGGAGAGCAAGCCTTAATCGTGAGAAACTTATCATCATCATCCTGTTTAGAACCAGAGGAGGTTGTTGGAACTCAGCTCCAAGAATTTTCCGTGAGTAATAAGAATCGATCAGAAAAAGGAACATCGATTTCCTCCTACTAAGATGCTCTCAAAGTGATCGAGAATAACAACGCAAAAGGATGGGGACAAATTGTCATTCCTACTGATAACAACACAAAGAAAGGTCTTGGTTTTTCCTCAACGTGTACCCAGACTGCTACTAACGATGAAAGTTTTCATCCCATTCAGGACTTCTTCCATAGTGGAGGTTTCCTTCACCCAGTGTCTCAAGAAGTACACGCCATCAATGAGGGTGACTCCTCTGATACAGATGAAGAGTGGAAGTTCTATCTCAACGAGGACAATTATATGCCTCAGGACGAAACGCCTACGCCATTTTGCTATCCAGCGCAAAGTCCGAGATATATACCGAGATCAGACGTCAAGATGATGTACGGAGATTATGATAAGGAAGGATGTCGAGCTCCACCAAACTCATTAGAGGAGGACACTCTATTAAAAGACAACTTCGACTATGATTTTTATGACCTAGTGGATGACTTGCCGATCTGGCAGCCGTACCCAGAAGACTTGGGCCAAAAGAGTTAGCCAAACGATGCTTATCAGCTTAGCATCATTGAAAAGAATACATGCATCCCCACCGCGTCATGGGATCATTACTCAGGACATTCAGAAGATATCCAGTACAAGAAGAATCTGCAAAGATTGCAGGACTAGAGTTTATCAACTATGATTTTCCTGAGGTCAACGTCATTGAGAAGGATGATTCCTCCAGTTCCATCGAAGTATGGGATACCTTAGGACAACCGAGTGGCAAGAACGACTACTTGGTCAAGTACAACGCTCCTGAAAGTTCTCGTATCAGGCTCGAAGACATCCAGCCTACTGGATGGGGAGATCCACCTAAGAATGAAAACACTGTGCAAGATACAACAGAAGAGTTCATTTACGACAACTCTGCATGGGAGGAAGACTCCAATGATCCTGCTCTGCCAGAAATCAGTGTCATTTCTGAGGACAAACCAAGAAGGAAGGTACCGGACTTTGTGATTCACCAAAGAGTTCGTTGCCAATGGGTTGTTGTCGATGTCCCGAAAGTCGTCCATAAGTCTAAGTAATTGTCGTCTTTGTTTTAGCCTTTCACCCTGCCCAGGTGAAACAGATGTCTTTATAGAGCTCACTTTCTGTAAATGTCCCTCTTCGCTTCGCCCAAAGCGACAGAGTTTTGTTTTATAGGGCTGTAATTTCAAGAATCGACTAAATCATAAATAAACGTCATTCTGTAATTTCCGCATTTATTGCTGTTTTCACTTTTCGCTTTTTCAGAAAATGGTAATCCTAAAAAACAAACTCAACAATAAAAACAAGTGTTTTTTAGAGAATACACTGCACACAATCTTGTATTTCTATCCATCTCTTCTAAAAATAAATCATCACGTCATGCAGATTGCTTGTTTTAAACCCCGTTGAAACATACGATCCAATGCCTTCTCCGAACTTTGAATTCCCGGTATTTGAAGCTGAAGAAGAAGAGGACGGATAAATTCCAGAAGAGATCTCCCGACTACTAAGACAAAAGTAGAGGTCCATTGAGCCTCACAAAGAGCTGTTGGAAACGGTCAGCTTGGGTTCAGAAGAAGAGAGAAAAGAAGTCAAGATTGGGGCATTGCTCTGTCCGACTATCAAAGAAGATTTTATAAAACTTCTCAAAGAGTTTCCCGATGTATTCGTTTGGTCCTATCAGGACATACCAGGGTTGGATACCAGCATCGTGGAACATCATCTACCATTACAATCAGAATGTCTGCCGGTAAAACAAAGACTAAGACGGACTCATCCAGACATGGCTATCAAAATCAAAGAGGAAGTGCAGAAACAGATTGATGCTGGTTTCCTTGCCACCTCAGAATATCCTCAATGGTTGGCCAACATAGTGCCAGTTCCGAAAAAGGACAGAAAATTCCGAATGTGTGTAGATTACAGGGATCTAAACATGGCCGGTCCAAAGGATGACTTTCCCTTACCACACATAGACATGCTGGTAGACAGTATAACAAAGTTCAAAGTCTTCTCCTTCATGGATGGATTCTCGGGCTATAATCAAATAAAAATGGCGCCAGAAGACATGGAGAAAACTTCGTTCATCATCCCATGGGGCACCTTTTATTACAAGGCAATGTCGTTCGGTTTGAAGAACGTCGGGGCAACCTATCAAAGGGCCATGACTACTCTGTTCCACGACATGATGCACAAAGAAATAGAAGTGTATGTCGATGATATGATTGCCAAATCTAAAACAGAAGAGGAGCATGTGACCCACCTATCAAAACTATTCGAACGTCTGAGAAAATACAAACTCCGCTTGAATCCTAACAAATGCACATTCGGTGTCCGTTCAGGGAAACTGTTAGGGTTCGTCGTCAGCCAAAAGGGAATTGAGGTTGATCCTGACAAAGTCAAGGCCATTCAAGAAATTCCTTCTCCAAAGACTGAGAAACAAGTTAGAGGATTCCTAGGACGTTTGAATTACATTTCCAGATCTATATTCCTCATGATCGCGACATGCGCGCCAATCTTCAAATTACTAAAAAAGAATCAGGACAGCGTATGGACAGAGGACTTCCAAACCGGCTTCGACAGTATCAAAGAATATCTGTTGAATCCACCAATTTTGTCTCCTCCAGTAGAGGGAAGACCATTGATCATCTACCTAACAGTCTTGGAAGACTCAATGGGTTGTGTACTTGGCCAACAAGACGAAACAAAAAGAAAAGAGTCTGCCATCTACTACCTAAGAAAGAAGTTTACCGATTGTGAAACTCGGTATACTATGCTTGAGAAAACTTGTTGTGCTTTGGCTTGGGCAGCCAAACGTCTTCGCCAGTACATGATTTGTCACACTACTTGGTTAATCTCCGAAATGGATCCGATCAAGTACGTCTTTGAAAAACCTGCTCTCATGGGAAGGATCGCCCGTTGGCAGATGTTGTTATCAGAATATGACATTGAGTACCATGCTCAGAAAGCCATCAAAGAAAGTATTTTAGCCGATCATTTGGTTCATCAACCGATTGACGATCAGGAATCAGTCGGATTTGACTTCCCTAACGAAGATGTCATGTACTTAAAAATGAAAGATTGCGATGAACCGCTACCCAGTGAAGGGCCAGAACCAGGTTCCCAATGGGGACTAATTTTTGACGGAGTTGTCAATCATTATGGAAACAGAATTGGGGCAATCATCATAACACCTCAGGGTACTCACATTCCTTTCACCGCCAGATTAACATTCAAATATACAAACAACGAGGCCGAATACAAAGCTTGTATCATGGGTCTCGAAGAAGCTATCGATTTAAGGATTAAGAACTTGGATGTATATGGAGACTCATCCCTGGTTATCAATCAAATCAAAGGAGATTGGAACACGTACCAATCAGGACTGATTCCTTACAAAGACTACGCGATAAGGTTGTTACCATTCTCCAACAAAATTGAGTTTCATCATATCCCTCGTGAAGAGAATCACATGGCTGATTCATTAGCCACTCTCTCTTCCATGATTAGTGTAGGTCAATGGAACATACCTAAGATCGACATAATGCGCCTAGAGAGGCCCGATTATATCTTCGCGATCGAAGCAGTCATAGACGACAAACCTTGGTATCACGATATCAAGTGCTTCCTTCAGAAACAAGAGTACCCACCTGGGGCATCCAGAAAAGACAGAAAGACCCTCAGAAGGCTGGCTGGAAGCTTCTTCCTGAGCGGTGATACCCTTTATAAGAGAAACTTCGACATGGTCTTGTTCCGATGTGTAGACAGACCAGAAGCCAACAGGCTAATAAAAGAAATTCACGAAGGATCCTTTGGCACTCATGCCAACAGACACACAATGGCGAGAAAAATTCTAAGAGCAGGGTACTATTGGTTGACCATGGAATCCAATTGCTACAAGTACATGAGAAGATGTCACAAGTGTCAGATATACTCAGATAAGATCCATGTACCGCCAATGCATCTCAAAGTTCTTTCTTCCTCGTGGCCTTTTTCCATATGGGGAATCGACATGATTGGCATGACTGAGCCCAAGGCTTCGAACGGACATCGGTTCATCCTGGTAGCCATTGACTACTTCACCAAGTGGGTCGAAGTAGCGTCATACGCTAATGTAACCCGACAAGTGGTGGTCCGCTTTATAAAAAACAATTTCATCTACCGTTATAGTGTTCCAAGCCAGATCATTACTGATAATGGATCTAACTTGAACAATAAGAGGATGAAAGAGTTATGCGCTGAGTTTAAAATCGAACACCATAACTCATCTCCCTACTGACCTAAGATGAACGGAGCGGTAGAAGCGGCTAACAAGAATATCAAGAAGATCGTTCAAAAGATGGTTGTAACCTACAAAGACTGACACGAAATGCTACCCTTTACTCTTCACGGTTATCGCATATTTGTCCGCACTTCAACAAGGGCAACCCTTTTCTCTCTAGTATATGGCATAGAGGCAGTGCTCCCCATAGAAGTAGAGATCCCATCAATCAGGATATTGATGGAATCTAAGCTAACAAAAGCTGAATGGTGTCAGAGTCGACACGATGAACTGAATATGATCGAAGAAAAGCAAATAACGGCTCTATGCCACGGTCAGTTGATCAGCAAAAAATGAAGAAAGAATTTGACAAAAAGGTCTGACTTCTCATCTTCAAGAAAGGAGACCTCGTGCTCAAGAAGATACCATCATTTCTCACTGATTCCCGGGGCAAATGGACTCCGAATTACGATGGTCCCTATGTGGTCAAGAAAGCATTCTCAGGAGGCGCCTTGAGACTCTCAACCATGGATGGAGAAGAGTTTGCCTACCCCACGAATGTTGATGTAGTCAAGAAATACTTCACCTAAACAAAAAAAAACGTCTCGGTGGATTGAAAACCTGAAAGGGCGATCCAGGCAAAAATTAGAGACATAAGCAAAAGAAAAATCATCCCGATGGATTAGAAATCTCAAAGTACAACCCAGGAAAAAGTTAGGGATTAATGGCAAGTAACTACATCCAACACGGGTAAATCCCCAGCAATAATGCCATCCATCAAGAAAACTCCAGTCAAGGTCATCTTCGACAGAAGCTCAGGATGTCCCGAATTCAAAGTTGGTAGACGGATAACAGTCGTTATGTTTCAATGTAGCCCTTTTCCCGTAAATTACCATTTTCTAAACTTTGTAATGCTCTATGGTATCACGCCCTTGGCTGATTTCCATTCTATCAATAAAATTTGAGCCCTAGTGCTTTTGTTTTCAATTCTCATTTGTTTTAGCTTTACAGAATGACATTTTTAACATGATTAATGATTCTTGAAATAAAACAAAAATGAATTTACTTGTCAACATTTTTCTACTTTTAAAATAAAGATGTCAATTTCTTTTGACTGTTGAACATCGAAAGAACATCGATCGCTTCTCCGAAGGTGATTGAACCTCAAAGTGCAGAATCAAAGTACTCATTCTAAACCAGTGCACCTGAATGAAGGATCAACTGTGTCAGATACCATGTTTCATCTGACATCCCAGGTAGAGTTCTTACCTCTTAAGACCGATTGAACAATTCTTTCTCCCCATGGGGACCGTCTCTCCTAAGCAAGGCGGAATTGCTATCTTGAACCAGTGATACTTTTCATCCCTCGCAGTGGCTGAGTATCCAGTCGTGTTCATCTATTAGTCTGTATGTCGCATCAATTTTGTCAGTATAAACATACATACATCATGCATAATTAATTCACATTCATACTCATATTGCATCACTATCACTCTAGTCGGTCTTGTTCCCAAGTGATAAAAGTCCTCTCAATCGAGTTGTCAGTTCTTTCCTCGTCAGGAAATGTATCGTCTGAATAATTTCTCCCCCCAGTTTATTTCTAGATTAGAGACGGTTCTCGACCCCTTTGATAACTTGAACCTATGAAAGGCAAGAAAACATTCAACAAACATCACCCTTCACCATTGAAGATGATATTTTCGCTTTCTCGGATTTAAGGAAAATCCCCAGAGAAAGCCTCTTAACCGAAGACTCTCGGCAATACAGCAGTTTCTCTCTGAAAGGTTTGCTGTCAACAAGGTCATCAGCACCTCAAAATTGGATTACATCACATGGCATTTCTCCGAGAAGATCTCGAAGAAAAGTATGATGTAATATCCCAAGCAAAAAGCAGTCTCTCAAGAGATTCGTTTTTCCCCAGTAGAGTCAACAAATGGCGTCTCTACCAGAGAAGTTTGCACACCTCTACAGCTCAAACGAATGGGTTCTCCAGCAAGCCTGACATCAAAATTTTTTCCCATCAAATGGTGTCTCCCCAAGAAAATTCGGCGAGAAGTTTGATAAAAACCGCTATACATAGCATCCCTTGTCGAGGAAGAAACTCGACAAGAAGAAACTGAGACCAGTTCCGTGGCTGAAAACCAGGATCGAGGGGAAGTTTATCAACAAGAAGAAACTGAGACCAGTTCCATGGTCGAAGACCAGGATCGAGGGGAAGTTTATCAACAAGAAAAACTGAGACCAGTTCCTTGGCTGAAGACCAGGACCGAGGGGAAGTTTATTGACAAAAGAAACTTAGACCAGTTTCGTGGCTGAAGACTCGGAACGAGGGGAAGTTTATTTCAGAAACCTAGACCAGCTCCTAGGCTAAAGACCAGGATCGGGGGGAAGTTTTTATCATTCTCTAAGTATCAACGCTTAGTAAAAGAAGATGGACGGGCGAACTACCATTCATAACCACTGTCAAAATTTTAGGTATTCTGATATTTAATCCTCTTGCACCCCGAATGCCCGAATACCTTCGCCATTCACACCTTCGGGTCCAAGAAGATTAAATAGGGGCATCTGTCATACCCCAAATTTTGACCACCAAGATTTCCCATCATTGTGCAAATCATCATCACAATATGGATGTACTTTCATACCTCATCAATCTCCTCAAAGATGGTTGAGCATTCGCTACAATCAAGAATTAGGGTTTTGGGCCCTCTCAGAGCACTTAGGCAAAGGATCAATCAAGAAATGACATGATCTTCAACTTGTCTAACATCTCAAACACCTATAAAGGATCAAAAGGACTCCCACATCAAGAATAAAGCACAAGGTTGCAACATTCCAAGTGGATCGAGCCCCAAGATCGACAGTGTCACCAAATTAGGGTTTTGGTCGACCAGGGCCTCCAGATGAAAAATTTCATCTAGCATGAGCCATTACTTTAAGACATGGTACAAGATACTCCAAGGGACCTCATGGACCTAATCATCAAGTTAATTTAACCTCAGGGGATGCATTTACCAAAAATCAGGAATTAATTCACCCCTAAGTTGACTTTTGGGACAAAGCATGAGCCAAGACCTCAAGACATGATTTGAGGGCCTTAAATACACCACATTGATCCATTTGAAAAAATGGATTGATCCAAGAAGCTTGATTCACAAGTTTCAATTTCATCTGGACCACAATTAGGGTTTTGAGGAAAAAGTCAACTGTATCTTTAACTTTTGACCAAGACATGCTCCGAAACCTTGGGACATGATTCAATACACCCTATATCACCTATGAAGTCTATCCATTAGGTTTGATTTAGGTCAAGGACTTGATTTCACAAAGGATCGCACAGTTTGGATTTCACCCGATAAAAAGTCAACTGTGCACAAAATCAAGTTTGACTTTTAGGAATTTTTCACAAATATGGTTCCTCTAAGTCAAAAATAATGTTAATGTGAGATATTGATCATCATTAATTAATAAAAATCAAGAAAAGTGAGGTTTCTTGCAAAAGGTGCAACCTTGAGAAACCAAATTTTTTCTAAGTTATGGAATAAAAGTGATTTTGGTACCAACTTCCAAGGATCATAACTTGAGATCCAAGCAACCATTTTGGGTGATCCAAAGCTGGATTTGTAGGTCTTGCTACACTCTACAAAAGCTTCAACTACCTCAGACTCCAATTCCTTATGGATTTTGAGTTATGGAATGATCAAAATGGCAAAAAACATGAAAATGACACTTTTCCAACACTTAGTGAAATTTTCAACAAAAGTCAGAATCTGCCTTACTTTTTCCAAAATGTAGGGACATTTTTCACCTTGATCCAAGTTAAACCAGGTCTAGGGGTGAACATCAAAGTTTAAATATGCCATGAAGGCTTTCAGACAAGTACCAGATCATCTCCAAATTCCATGTGAGCAGGGAGATACAACCCTTGGAACATGGCATCATGAACTGGTTTTTTTACTAGGCAGAATTTGTACCTTTTGCTCGATTTGTCCAAATCTGATAAATCCAAGCCTTGTCATCAATTTGGACACATCTGACGATAAAACAAGACGGGAATGATCTGATCCCCAAGCCTCCAAATTCCAATAATCTACAATAGCTATGCCAAACCTAAAAAGGCTAAAAAGTTATCAAGACTCTAATTTTGTTGTAATGCATTTAATGGATACACCAAGGTGGCATGGACTGACACATTCCTAACTGAATGAGTCAAGGATCAGCACTGAATCAAAGGAGCATAGGCCTGTGCCCTAACCTCAAGTGAATGGCTAGAGGAGACTTGAGATTCCTTTTGCTCAACATTGGCCAAAGGCCTGCTGCAGCTGCCATTCACTATTGCTTGCAAAACAAACTTGCTCTACTATAAATAGATCTCATTTGTGCTCAGTTTGACTACACCAAAGCACTACAACACTTGCTTTCCTCAAAATCCCTCTCTTTAGGCCAAAATGCCTTCTTTTGCAAGGTATCTCCGAGTTTTTGAGTTAGAGAGCAATTCCACCATAGCTCATGATCCAAACACCTCTAATATGTTGTATCTAAGCTGTTCAAACACTAACATGTGACCTGAAACACCAAAATCACAAAGTCAACCTCCAAAACCTCAAAAATTGACCTTTCTGCATTTTTCAAGCCATGTCTTGATTCAGTCACTTCCAAAACCAAACCAGACCTCAAACACACTTCAAATATCATCCTCAAACTATCCCAAATGGTTCCCCTCATCTGGAACACCATTTGAGAGAGTTTCCATATTGGTCAGTTTTGCCACTTTTGCAAGAAAAAGCCACAACTTGTTCCTGAGGATTCTAGCTGGTTCTAATCATTCTAAAAGCTTCTAAGGGATCAATTGAGAGTGTCCAAAGCATCAAGTTACTTCTGGCACAAGGAACTTGACAGATAACACAAGGAGCTTCAAGAGGTAAGTGCATCATCACTTAAACTTTCTAAATTTTGCATTGCTTTGAAGTCCACTGATCATAAACATCTTATACATGTTGTATATGTTGTGTTTGAACCAATTTTCCATGTAATTCTTGCTTGTACCATGTGTTAGCATAGAAAATGAAAATATAGGCCTATTTCAAAACCATTATTGGGTTTTAAAATAGGGACCTCATCTGAAAAAACCAAGACCACCATTGATTTCCTTGGGAAATTCTAGGTCAGATGCATATAAATTTTGTCCCAATCTATGGAGAAATGAGAAAGTTAGAGGCTTCACGTAAATTGCCCAAAAGCTGGCCTTGCCTTGCCTTGCTTAGGCCTAAAACCAAGCACTCCTTATACATTTATGGGGTGGTTTTGATACACGGATGTATCACCACGCCAATGGTAGCACGCATGTGTGTTTGTGTACAAGGTCGTGGGTTCAAACCCCACCCAGACCATTTTGCTCCTTTTTCACATTTTGCTATTTTTCAATATTTTTATGTTTTTTTTAATTAATTGAAAAATTAATTTCTCTCTCAATTTTAATTATTTTTTATTGGTTCTTTTTTTTGAAAATTCCCAAAAATGTTAAAATATTTTATTCCATGAAAATTTCACAAAAATATTATTTATTTCATATATTTGGTATTTTTGTAAAGAATTATATTTTTATTTGTTTTTAAGCATTAAAAATATTTCTTTCTCTTGGTTTTACAAATTTAAAATGATTTTTAAATCATCCCATGAATGAAACATGATTTTTCAAAAATAAATCCAAGATCACAACCTTTTTTCACATGTTTGATTATTTTAATTGAATTTTTATTCAATTAAAATACATTTAAAAACCAAAAATTAGGGTTTTGATCACTAGCACCCTAACAAATCTTTTTTTCAAACACTTGGGCCTTTAATAGAGTGTAAGACCCAACCCCTTTTGAAAACCAAACTAATTTGGGCCTCAGTCATTGTATAAGACCCACAGTGTTTTCAAAAATCCCGGCGCAATCGCCAGTTCAAACAAAATCATCTGGGCCTACCCTTGTGTTGTAAGTCCCGTGTCTTTTCTTTTTCAATCATTTTGGGCTTCTCCTTGAGTTGTAAGACCCATCTCTTTGTAAATATCACCTTTTTGGGCCTCAGTCATTGTATAAGTCCCGATACAGTTTACAAAACAACGGTATGATTACGGTTTTTCATCTGGGCCTCTCCTTGAGTATAAGCCCCAACAATCTTTTCAAAAACAACTTTCCTTTTGATTTAGGTTCAAATCCATAGTTGTTATCGAAACTTTCTTTAATTTTTTGAACAACTAACCATATAGTTGTTACTATGGAAGCTTGCTCACCTGTAAGTTTTATCAGCTTTCTTTTATTTGCTTTTATATATATAACTGTATTGTGGGAAGCTTGCTCGCCTGTAAGTCATTCTTTCATTCTTTTAAATACATATCAAATATATATAATTGTATTATGAGAAGCTTGCTCACCTGTAAGTCCTTCTTTCATATCCTTTTAAATACTTGTCATATATCAACTGTATATATACTAGTATATCTGCTTAGAGTTTTCCCCGGTAACTAGGTCTAGAACTAGGTAAAGCCAGTTGGTCACTCTTAAATACAGTCAAAACTAGATCCCCATAGGATTTCTAAATACAGGCTTGCCTTCTCTTGGGATTAAACAATATGGAACAAAGGGAAAGACATTATTCTTCGTGAAACTTTTCTCAGACTATCACTCATAGAAATTGTCAAAGAAATTCTACTCCCCAGAAATGATTCATTCTCGGTGAATGACATCTCTTGAATTTCTTCAAACCTCAGAACTGTTCACTAAATGACTCATTCTTGGTGAATGACATCTCTTGAACTTTTCTTTGGTTTGGACCCACAGGCTTAAAAGCATCCTCACCTCCTCTTGGGCTTTGTACAAGGACCCTTCGGCTTCTTAAAAGTTCTCATGCCTTCTCTTGGGCTTAATACAAGGACCCCGAAGACCTCTTAAAGGTATAGGACAGAACTTAGTCATCCTTTGTTAGAGATGTCTTTCTAAAAGAGTGAAAACCTCAGACCAGTTTTAGGGTTGATACTCATCCCTTAAAAGAGTCAGCCTCCTCTTAGGCGTTATACAAAGATAAACTCCGCCATACCAATAGACTTGGACAGTCTAATTTCCTCTTGAGTCTCAAAGGCATTCTCAAGTTCCTTATAAAGGTAGAAAAAACACTGGTCATTTAATCAATCCCCAGTAGAATTGAAACTCGTGAGTTCTAAAACTCCATCTTTTATCCTGAACTTCCCCGACCAGGGTCAGTTTATCACAAGAACCTCAACGTATCTGATACCTCAACTCTTCTATAAACCCTCAGCAAGAGTTGATTCCCTATTTTGGACCTGCCTCTGGATATCAATGATCCTCAGCAGAAGTCAGCCTCCTCTTGGGCTTTGTATAATGATTTTCCCCAGCTAAGTTAACCTTTTCAGACTCTCTTGTTGAGTCAATCACCTTCCTGTACTCTCTTGTTGAGTCATCCTCTTTTAGCCTCAATCTTGGGCTTTGTACAAGACATAGATAAATTTCCCTAAACAGAGTCGAACCTCTTTCCAGCCTCAATCTCGGGCTTTGTACGAGACAGATAAAACCATACTCTCTAGCAGAGTTAATAAACTCTTTTAGCCTCAATCTTGGGCTTTGTACAAGACACCTATAAATATTCCCCAGTGGAATCAAAAAATATCCTCTTTTAGCCACAATCTTGAGCTTTGTACAAGACAGATAAATACCTCCCCAACGGAGTCGATTCCTCCTAGCCTCCTCTTAGGCTTTGTATAATGATACCCCCAAAAGAGTAAGCTCTTTTAGCCTCAATCTTGGGCTTTGTACAAGACACATAAACACTCTCTTGTTGAGTCAACTTGTATAAGGACTTCCCCAGTGGAGTCAAACAAGCTTTTAGCTTTAACCTTGGACTTTGATCAAGGCGCATACAAAAACCAAAATCCCCTCAGAGGAAATCAAAATCTCTCTGTAGGAAGACTTTTCTTTGTATATCACTATATAAAACCGAAATCAAAACAAACCCTAATCCCGGATAATTGTTGTCTGTGGAACACTTGTTGATTTAACATCCAAGCTGTAGTCCATCTTTTATCCTGGTAAACTTCCTCTTTCATCTAATTGCTGTAAGTGGCAAGCCTCTGGATTATTTACATCCATGCCACTGTCCCTCTCTTAGCATGAAGACTCCTAAGGAAAAATGGCATTCCTCAACACTGAGTTAAAGTTTCCTCCTTCAGGATAAATCCCCTATAAAGGAAATTATGGCATTACTGGATTCTCATATCCCAGTTAAAGTAACCTTCCTTTATAATCAGTCACCCAATAGTTGTGATAAACAAACGAGATGTCTCCCTTTAGAGATGACAAATTCTCTCTTAGTCAAACCTTTAGCTTCAATCTTGGGCTTTGAACAAGACACAAATAAACCTTTTAGCTTCAATCTTGGGCTTTGAACAAGACACCAAAACATCTTTTCCTCCCTTAGAATAGGAGGAACTACGATTGCTCTGATTTCCCTGTTTCTTTAAACGGGAATATGTAGGCATAAGATTGCGAAATCTTAGCGAGCATACTAAACAAAAACTCTAGGTTCAGTACCTTCATATCAATTAAAACTTAGGTCCAGTACCTTACCAAAAACATCGAAAAAACCCGAACATCAACAAAAACTCACTCACTCTCTCATACTTCCCAAGAAACTTTCCCAACCCATTTACAAATAAAACACCATCAAGTACAAAGCGAAACCTAATGCTAACAACTTGTGGATAACCACATATAGGATGGGTAATTGACAACTCCCCATTGTATAACCTGACCCCGGACTCCTGAATCTCTCTTAAGCATTTGTTTAGTTAAACAATCGCGTGCAAGGTTAGTTTCAGATAGCGTCCCTTTCCCTTCTAGCTTCACGTGATAAATAAGAAATCAGAAAGTAGCACCCTATTCCTCCTCAAGGAGGAAAACCCCACTCTGTGCGATAAGGTGGTTGCATCACTGGCAAAAATCGCACGCTACATCCCCTTCAGAGGAAATCAAAACTCTTTGTAGGAAGACATTTCTCGGTATATCACACATCAAACAGAAAATCAAAATAAACCCTGATTCCAGATAACTGCTGTAAGTGGCACACTTGTTGATTCAAATATCCAAGCTGTAGTCCATCTCTTATCCTGGTAAATCCCTTCTTTCATCTAATTGCTGTAAGTGACAAGCCTCTGGATTATTTACATCTACGCCAATGTCCCTCTCTTAGCATGAAAGATTCCTAAGAAAAAATGGCATTGCTCTACACTGAGTTAAAGTTTTCTCCTTCAGGACAAATCCCTATAAAGGAAATTATGGCATTGTTGGATTCCATACATTCCAGTTAAAGTAATTCTCCTTTATAATCAGTCACCCAACAATTGTGATAAACAGACGAGATGTCTCCCTTTACAGATGACAAATTCTCTCTCAATAACCTTTTAGCTTCAATCTTGGGCTTTGAACAAGACAGAAATACTCTTTTAGCTTCAATCTTGGGCTTTGAACAAGACACCAAACATCTCTTTCCTCCCATAGAATAGGAGGAACTACGATTGCTCTGATTCCCCTGTTTTCTTTAACGGGAATACGTAGGCATATGATTGCAAAATATTAGCGAGCATACCAATCAAAAACTTTAGGTCCAGTACCTTCACTTACCAAAAACATCGGAAAACCCGAACATCAACAAAAACTCTCTCTCTCTCTCAAGAACTCCCAAAGGAGAAACTTTCCCAACCTATGACAGACAAATACCAGTAAGTAGAAAACAATGTAGAAATTGGTAACAACCTATGGATAACCACATATAGGATGGGTAATTGACAACTCCCCATTGTATAACCTGACCCCGGACCCCCAATCTCTTAAGCATTTGTTTAGTTAAACATTTGCGTGCATGGTTAGTTTTAGATAGCTTCCCTTTCCTTTCCAGCTTCATAGAATAAATAAGAAATCAGAAAGTAGCACCCAACTCCTACCATTGCGGTGAGGAGAAACCCATGGCGATAAGGTGGTCGCGTCACCGACAAAAATCGCACGCTACAGTAAAATGGCGACTCTGCTGGGGAGTATTACTAGGATCTGTCTTTTTCTAAGATTAGAATTCCTAAGAGGTCTAGGTTGTTAGAAATTTTACAACATACTATATATATATATATATATTGCTTTTCCTACTTGATATCCGTGTTTATTTTCCTGTCAATGGGAATGCGATTGATATGCATGTGGAAAGTTTGAGAGAACCCTAAGATAAGTGATGGCATAGACGGGTGGACTTACAGGGAGTGATTCCCGAATAAGCGATCCTGGTAGACTATCAAATCAGGTGAGGGCCCGTGTGGATACTATGTTGAACGACTGCTCGTCGTGAAAATAGACGCTATCCCAGTGCAACATCTGTGACCCTGAGGATTTAGTAGACATTAACCATATGGCCATTTGGTAGTGCAGTAACTATCGGGAATAGTTGATACGCGATACTACACTCAAATGAGATTACCTTAGGATGCTACAGCTTGCTGTTGATATCCCTAGGGGGTCAATGATTTTGGGAACCTTTAACCCGTTCTACAGGTACAAAAATTAACCAGAATACAACCTTTGGGGATGGGTAGGGCCATGAATCCATGCTCGTGACGTTGAACCCTTGAACCCATGTTTTTTAAATGTTTTTGTGTGCTGCATTCATGCATTCATCTAAAAAACTCTTAAACAAAGAAAAAAATCTTCTCTTTTCTCTTATCTTCTTTTTCAAAGTAAACTAAAACAGTAATTGTAAATATCAAAAAGATCGCGTTATGGATTTCGGTAGAAGAAAGACGCACAAGTACACCTTCAAGGCTCCAAAACTAGAGGATTTAAGGAGGTTGACAAGGATGATTACCAACCCTGATGCTTTCAGAGCTAAGCGTAACACCCCAAATTTGTGAGAATATTTATTTAATTTATTTAAATATAATATTCGTGAATTTTAGTGAATTTTGGTGGTTTATGTTGACGTCGGTATTTTGTGGAGTTTTGGTTATTTATTTAAATAATAGTATATAATATGGAATATATTAGTATTATTATTATTTTAAATAATATTAGATGAACTAAAGGTAAATTGGACTTTTGAGGAGGATTAGTGAGGGTAAATTGGGAAAAGCCCAATTTAGAGGCCCAAAAGTTAGGTTTAACAAAAAGGAGAATTTGAGAGGAATAAGATTCATTTGTTAGATCGTGAAAGGAGGAAAAGGGGCCAGAGCTCTGAGGAAAGAGGGAAAGGCTTAGGATTCGAGAAGGTTTCCAAAAACTCAAGAGAAAAAGGCTTGGAATCGACAATCTAAGGTATGGGGGAGTATTACCTTTCATTATTTTCAATATAGGGATTCGATGTGTTTAAAACTGATTTTTGAGGTTTATGTGGGTTTATGGGATTTATGAGTAAACTGATGATTTGAGGTATTTTTGTGAATTGATTACTAAGGGCTGAATTGAATCGGATAAAATAGACCTTGAGGGTGATTTTCCCTGTCGATGTTGTCTAGAGCTTGTGGTGAAAGGGATTTATGGGGTTTATGAGAATCTTGAGATTTTGTGAAGGTTTAGGTGATTTGAGGTTTCGAATAAGGTAACGAATCGACTTAATAGTCGTAGGTTTTATGCCTTTGATTACCGTGATGCCTTAGGAATGTTGTAGGGATGTTTTGGGGTAAATGGGGTTGAGATCGTAGGAGATTTTGGGTCTGATATGCTACTGATGCGTAGCAACGATTTCCTGAAATCGCAGGTTAGTAAAGCGAACGTTTCCTTCGCAAGGCGAACACTCGCCCCAGGCTCGCAAAGCGATCAGCGTAGCGAATGCGCGATAATTTGTTTGATGATACTGGAATAAATTATGGGATGTGACTTTTAGCTCGCAAAGCGAACGTCCCAGTGAAGGGCTTCGCAAAGCGAATGAAGGTGGCGAGGAGAGACAGAATGGGAACTCTCTGGTTTTGTATGGGATTTTGGGGTTCTCTGGCAGCTCGCAAAGTGAACACCCCAGCGAACATGTTCACAAAGTGAACTTTGTAGCGAACGTCTGTTGTTCATGAATTTGTTTTTTTATTTCTGTGCTGTCTTGATGTTTTGATGCTGTGATTCTTCTGATGATTTACCATGATGTTATTGATGATTATGAAATGATGATGTCGTGATGTTTTAATGAATAATTGATGATCTGAATTACTATGAGTTTCTTGATGATTGTGAACCGTTTATACATGATTTTGAAGGTTAATTGATGATATGAATTACCATGATGTATATTGACGTGTGAGCTGCGTATATGTGATGTTCGATGATGAAATGACGATGTGAATGACCATGAGTTATGTTGATTATGAGATGATGCTGCATGACTATTTTAATGTGAATTTCCATGAGTTGTATTGATTATTATAAGATGGTGATGCATGATGTGTTGATGAATGGATGACGATATAATGAGATTGTGATGAATGATGATGCACATAATGACTTTTATTGATGATGATGATAATGACGTTGTGTATCATGCATTCATAGCATTTAGACTCCGGTCTATTGACGATGTTAGGACTTCGGTCCAGTGATGATGTTAGGACTTCGGTCCAGTGGTGGCTTCAATTCCATTGTGCGGATTGAAGTGTTTATGACGTGCTCCGGTTCTTGTGTAGAATCGATACTATTTGACGGGGATCTTTGGAGGGTGATGACCTAGTGTCCATCGATTTGTGACGATTGGTACCATATGCATGAGTCTTGTTGTGCATTGCATTTATTTGGCATTGATGTAATTTATGATGTCGTGATCTTTGATGTTTGCCTTGTGATGACCCTGATGATGTTGTATATGATGATGACGTCAATTTTATGCATATCCTATTTTTATATTGATTATAATGAATTGTGATTACTCACCCTGCCTGTTTGAATGTTGCCTTCACGTGGGTAACGTGCAGGTGATTAGGCTTAGTTGGATGCCTTCGAGGACTTTTTGGAGTTTATTTTGCTTTTGGTCGATGTAGAGGGTCATTGCTCTGATATTGTAACATCGGGTTGGGTCATTGAGTCGAACCATGTTGAGTTGTTATTTTGTTGTTATTTCTGAAGGATTATGGTTTTTACTATTAAAACCCTTTTTCTTATTGTGGTTATGGTGGTTCCACTGCTAATTTGATGGTTTTTGAATATTTTGGGGAAAACCCGTGTTTACGGAGCAAATGTTTTATTTTGAGTTATTGAGAAAATGTGCACCCTTTGAGGTGGTTCTGATGTTTACTCTAATTTTTTGTGTATTTTGCCGTGTTTATTTGTGGGGTAGAAAAGGATGATACATTAGTGGTATCAGAGTAGGTCGGTCCGTCCGGCCAGGTTGTCTAATGTTGTCTATTCCCTAGTGTGCGACATGTGTGAAAACACTGTCGATGCTTATTTTGTTTTCCATTTGCAGGTTGGGAATGAAACGAGTGGGGGAGAAGATGGTGCTTCTCCAATATGCTTCGAGAGTGGAGCAATGGCTAAGTATGGTGTTGGATGCTACAATAGTTTGGTAAGATATTTTGTACCACCTCATGATAGTCGGCTGTTATTGACAAGTTGAGGAACTGATCACCCTTAATCTCTTGTTAATAATAGACGGGATCATGTTGGATGGGATAGACGTGTCTTGCGAGCTTAAGTGGTGTGCGCAATGAATTGTTTGAAGTTAAGCCAAGTGCTTACAGATGGTTTTGATGAGTCGATGCAGGATGGTGCCGAGACGTTTATGTTGAGGGTAATTTTGAGTATTAGTGAAGGTGGAGAAGTTAGTGTTTTGCTTTTTGTTTGTGAAATGTCGGAAGTGTTTCCTGATGGCGTAAGTGATTGGCCTCTAGAGCGTGAGGTAGAGGTTGTGGCGGATTTGATACCAGGTATGAGTCCGGTGTCAATGGCTCCTTACCAGATGTCAGCATCTGAGTTAGGAGAATTGAAGAAACAATTGGAAGAGTTGCTTGGGATGAAGTTTGTTCGACCGAGTGTTTCTCTGTGGGGTGCTCCTGTGTTGTCGGTGAAGAAGAAAAATGGTACTATGAGATGGTGTATGGACTATAGATAGTTGAATAAAGTGACGATCAAGAATAAGTATCCACTTCTGAGGATTGATGATTCGATGGATTAATTGGTAGGTGCCTGTGTGTTTAGCAAGATTGATTTGAGGTCTAGTTATCATCAGATTCGTGTTAAGCCTGATGATATTCTGAAGACAGCTCTGAGGACGACATATGATAACTATGAGTATGTTGTGATGTCGGTTGGTGTATCTAATGCACCTGGTGTTCGTGGAGTATATGAATCGGATTTTTCATGAGTATTTGGATAAGTTGTGGTGGTTTTCATTGACGATATTCTGATATATTCTAGATCTGAAGAAGAACATGATGAGCATTTGAGAACTGTGTTGCAAGTATTGAAGGAGAATAAGTTGTATGCAAAGTTGTCCAAGTGTGAGTTTTGGTTGAAGGAAGTGAGTTTTCTTGGCTATGTGATTTCAAGTGGCGCGATTGCTGTTGATCCCTCTAAAATTGATGTTGTGTTACAGTGGGAGACTCTGAAGTCTGATACCAAGATACAAATTTTTCTAAGATTGGCAGGTTATTACCGCAAGTTTATCGAAGGCTTTTCTAAGTTGGCATTACCTTTGACTCAGTTGACTCGAAAGGGTTAAGCTTTTGTATGGGATGTAGCTTACGAAGAGATTTTTGTGGAATTGAAGAAGAGGTTGACGACCGCTCCAGTGTTGATTTTTCCTAATCTGAGCAAATCTTTTATGGTGTATTGTGATGCGTCGAAGATGGGTCTTGGTGGAGTATTGATGTAGAAGGGACAAGTTGTTGCCTATGCTTCGAGACAATTGCGAGTTCATGAGAGGAATTATCCTACGCATGACTTAGAATTGGCCGTTGTGGTATTTGTGTTGAAGATTTGGAGACATTATCTGTTTGGCTCTAAGTTTAAAGTGTTCAGTGATCATAAAAGTCTGAAGTACTTATTTGATCAAAAAGAATTGAATATGAGGCAGAGGAGGTGGTTAGAGCTGTTGAAGGATTTCGATTTTGATTTGAGTTACTATCCAGGCAAGGCAAATGTAGTGGCTGATGCATTGAGCAGGAAGTCATTGCATATGTCGATGCTTAAGGTGAAAGAATTGGAATTAATTGAGCAATTCTGAGATTTGAGTTTGGTATGTGAAGCGACCTCTGATAGTGTGAAGTTGGGAATGTTGAAGTTGACTAGTGGTATTCTGGAAGAAATCAGAATAGGACAGCAATCTGATTTAAAGTTTGTTGACTGATTGACTTTGATTAACCAAGATAACAGATGAGAATTCCGGATTGATGAGAATGGTGTGATGAGGTTTCGGGATAGGGTGTGTGTTCCAGATATTCCAGAAATCAAGAAGAGTATTCTAGAAGAAGGACACCGAAGTAGGTTGAGTATTCATCCCGGTGCTACGAAGATGTACCAGGATTTGAAAAAGTTGTTTTGGTGGCCAGGGATGAAGAAGGATGTTGCATAGTTTTTTTATGCATGTTTGACTTGTCAAAAGTTGAAGATTGAGCATCAGAAGCCTTTAGGTATAATGCAGCCGTTGAATATTCCAGAGTGGAAATGGGATAGTATTTCCATGGACTTTGTGTCGGGGTTGCCGAGGACGGCAAAAGGGAATGATTCAATTTGGGTGATTGTGGATAAATTAACTAAATCGGCTCATTTCTTGTTGATGAAGATTAATCATTCCATGCAGAAGTTAGCCGAGATGTACGTTGAGGAAATTGTGAAGTTACATGGGATACCTTTGAGCATTGTGTTGGATAGAGATCCGAGATTTACATCTAGGTTCTGGAAGAGTTTGCAAGATGCTTTGGGTACTAAGTTGAAGATGAGTACTGCCTATCATCCGCAGACGGACGGTCAGACAGAAAGGACTATCCAATCCTTAGAGGATTTGCTGAGGGCTTTGTGTTGGATCACGGAGGATCTTGGGATAGCCATTTACCATTGATCGAGTTCACGTACAATAATAGTTTTCATGCTAGTATTGGAATGGCGCCCTATGAAGCTTTGTATGGGAGAAGGTGTAGGACTCCTTTGTGTTGGTATGAGTCGGGCGAGAGTGTTGTACTCGGACCTAAGATTGTGCAAGAGACGACTGAGAAGATTAAGATGATCCAAGAAAGGATGAGAGCGTCGCAGAGTCTCCAGAAGAGCTACCATGATAAGAGGAGGAAGACACTTGAATTCCAAGAGGGAGATCACGTGTTTTTGAGAGTTACACCAGTGACTGGTGCAGGACGAGCTTTGAAGTCTAGGAAGCTTACTCCACATTTTATTGGTTCGTATCAAATTTTGTAGAGGGTGGGAGAAGTAGCATATCAGATTGCATTACCGTCGTCACTTGTGAATTTGCATGACGTGTTCCATGTATCTCAGTTGAGGAAGTACATTTTGGATCCGTCGCATGTAATTCAAATGGATGATGTACAAGTGAGGGATAACCTGGCAGTGGAAGCATTACCTGTGTGAATTGATGGTCGAGAGATGAAGCAACTACGAGGTAGAGAGATAACCTTGGTGAAGGTACTGTGGGGAGGACCAGCTGGAGAAAGTTGGACTTGGGAACATGAAGATCAGATGAGGAAGTCGTATCCGACTCTATTTCCTTGAGGTAATTTTCGAGGGCGAAAATTCTTTAAGTGGGGGAGACTTGTAACACCCCAAATTTGTGAGAATATTTATTTAATTTATTTAAATATAGTATTCGTGAATTTTCATGAATTTTGGTGGTTTGTGTTGACGTCGGTATTTTGTGGAGTTTTGGTTATTTATTTAAATAATAGTATATAATATGGAATATATTAGAATTATTATTAATTTAAATAATATTAGATGAACTAAGGGTAAATTGGACTTTTGAGGAGGAATAGTGAGGGTAAATTGGGAAAAGCCCAATTTAGAGGCCCAAAAGTTAGGTTTAACAAAAAGGAGAATTTGAGAGGAATATGATTCATTTGTTAGATCGTGAAAGGAGGAAAAGGGGCCAGAGCTCTGAGGAAAGAGGGAAAAGCTTAGGATTCGAGAAGGTTTCCAAAAACTCAAGAGAAAAAGGCTTGGAATCGACAATCTAAGGTATGGGGAGTATTACCTTTCATTGTTTTCAATATAGGGATTCAATGTGTTTAAAGCTGATTTTTGAGCTTTATGTGGGTTTATGGGATTTATGAGTAAACTGATGATTTGAGGGTATTTTTGTGAATCGATTACTAAGGGCTGAATTGAATCGGATAAAATAGACCTTGAGGGTGATTTTCCCTGTCGATGTTGTTTAGACCTTGTGGTGAAAGGGATTTATGGGGTTTATGAGAATCTTGAGAGTTTGTGAAGGTTTAGGTGATTTGAGGTTTCGAATAGGGTAACAAATCGACCTAATAGTCGTAGGTTTTATGCCTTTGATTACCGTGATGCCTTAGGAATGTTGTAGGGATGTTTTTGGGTAAATGGGTTTGAGATAGTAGGAACTTTTGGGTCTGATATGCTACTGATGCGTAGCAGCGATTTCTTGAAATCGGAGGTTCGAAAAGCAAACGTTTCCTTCGCAAGTCGAACACTCGCCCCAGGCTCGTAAAGCGAACAGCGCAGCGAATGCGTGATAATTTTTTTGATGATACTGGAATGAATTCTGGGATGTGACTTTTAGCTCGCAAAGCGAACGTCCCAGCGAAGGGCTTCGCAAAACGAATGAAGGTGGCGAGGAGAGACAAAATGGGAACTCTCTGGTTTTGTATGGGATTTTGGGGTTCACTGGCAGCTCACAAAGCGAACATGTTCGTAAAGCGAACTTTGTAGCGAACGTCTACTATTCGCAAATTTGTTTTGTGATTTCTGTGTTTCTTGATGTTTTGATGCTGTGATTCTTCTGATGATTTACCATGATGTTATTGATGATTATGAAATGATAATGTCGTGATGTTTTGATGAATAATTGATGATCTGAATTACTATGAGTTTCTTGATGATTGTGAGCCGTTTATACATGATTTTAAAGGTTAATTGATGATATGAATTACCATGATGTATATTGACGTATGAGCTGCGTATATGTGATGTTCGATGATGAAATGACGATGTGAATGACCATGAGTTATATTGATTATGAGATGATGATGCATGACTATTTTGATGTGAATTTTCATGAGTTGTATTGATGATTATAAGATGATGATGCATGGTGTGTTGATGAATGGATGACGATATGATGAGATTGTGATGAATGGTGATGTACATAATGACGTTTATTGACAATGATGATAATGACGTTGTGTATCATGCATTCATAGCATTTAGACTTCGGTCTATTGACGATGTTAGGACTTCGATCCAGTGATGATGTTAGGACTTCGGTCCAGTGGTGGCTTCAATCCCATTGTGCGGATTGAAGTGTTTATGACGTGCTCTGGTTCTTGTGTAGAATCGATCCTATTTAACGGGGATCTATGGGGGGTGATGGCCTAGTGTCCATCGATTTGTGACGATTGATACCACATGCATGAGTCTTGTTGTGCATTGCAGTTATTTGGCATCGATTTAATTTATGATGTCGTGATCTTTGATGTTTTCCTTGTGATGACCCTGATGATGTTGTATATGATGATGACGTCAATTTTATGCATATCTTATTTTTATATTGATTATAATGAATTGTTATTACTCACCCTGCCTGTTTGAATGTTGCCTCCACGTGGGTAACGTGCAGGTGATCAGGCTTAGCTGGATGCCTTTGAGGACTTTTTGGAGTTTATTTTGCTTTTGGTCGATGTTGAGGGTCATTGCTCTGATATTGTAACATCGGGTTGGGTCGTTGAGTCGAACCATGTTGAGTTGTTATTTTGTTGTTATTTCTGAAGGATTATGGTTTTTACTATTAAAACCCTTTTTATTATTGTGGTTATGGTGGTTCTGCTGCTAATTTGATAGTTTTTGAATATTTTGAGGAAAACCCGTGTTTACGGAGCAAATGTTTTATTTTGAGTTATTGAGAAAATGTGCACCCTTTGAGGTGGTTCTGATGTTTACTTTGATTTTTTGTGTATTTTTCCGTGTTTATTTGTGGGGTAGAAAAGGGTGTTACACTAAGCATGGAGGATTACTGTCTCTATTAAGGGTCCACGTAGTTGAAGGAATCTTGTCTATGTTAATTCAGTTTTACGATCCGGTTTATCTCTCTTTCACATTCCCGGATTACCAACTAGCACCAACGCTAGAAGGGTACTCTCAATCTGACTGATTTACCTATCACTGACCAAGCTCCATTTTCTGGACTGGAAGAAATTCCAAAGGAACAAGCCATTACAAGAGCAATCCATTTGGACGAGTCAGAAGTCTGGACTCACATGACCACTAAGGAAGGAATCCAGGGTTTACCAGCTAAACTCCTAACAGAGAAAGCTCTATACTTTGCCAGTATAGGAAACGTTACTGCTTTCAAAGATATCTTTGTTCTACTCACATACGGGCTTTTCCTCTTTCCCAACATTGACAACTTCGTTGACATCAACGCTGTTAAGATATTTCTAATTGGAAACCCCGTACCAACCTTGCTCGCAGATGCTTATCATTCTGTACATTTAAGGAATTTGTACAGTGGAGAAATGATCACATGTTGTGTACCCTTGCTTTACAAATGGTTCACTTCTCATTTACCCAAGTCTGCTGCATTTTAGGACCATAAGAGTACTCTACGTTGGTCATAGAGAATCATGTCTCTTACCAACTCTGACATAGATTGGTATAATAGGATTTATGAGGGGATAAGGATCATCGGCAGTTGTGGAAATTTCCCTAATGTACCCCTCATAGGAACTACAGGAGGAATCAACTATCATCCAATTTTAGTTCGTCGTCAACTCGGATACCCGATGAAGCATATCCCGTATAATGTTCATCTGGAAGGTCTTTTCTTCAAGGAAGGGGAAAATGACAGGGCACTAAAGAAGGAAATAGTGCATGCCTGGAAACATATTCATAAGAAAGGAAGAGAGTCTCTAGGAAGACCAGACTATATCTCTGTGGAACCTTATCTCCATTAGGTACAAACTAGAGCCCTCAAGCTGAGGATGCCTTACCCTCGTCAAGAAGTTCTTCCGTTAAAGGAATCTGTCCTTTATTTTATGTCTGATATGGAAAAACTCCAGGTCGCTCTCAACAAAGTTCAACGGGAGAAAAGCTCTTGGAAAAACAAGTACCGAATCCTCAATGTGGAGTGTACCAAAATTCAGGAACTGTTAAAAGAAAAGGATGCTCTGATTGAGATTCTAGAACAACATGCTATGGAAGCTCAAAGGAACTTGCTCACTCCTTTCGCTTGGCAAAAGACTGACAACCCAACAACGGCTGAAGAACCTCGATCAAAGAAAAGGAAACTACCAGAATCAGCATCCGAGCTCTCTTCAGAGAGGACTCAGGATCCCTGAGCTTAGCCATTTCCTTTTACAGCACTTTGTAAAATACTGTATTTCCCTTCCTGCAATCTTTCAAATTCAATAAAAAGGGGTCTCCCCACTGTATGATATTTGCAATATATTTTTTGAAGTTTCTTTTTTATTAAAGCAAAAAAAAACCAAAAAAATATATCATTACATTCATCATTCTCACATAACGCCTTCTTCCTATCTTCGAGTCTCACGTATGTGTTACGATTCTAGAGTCAAACTTCTCACTCGTACAATACTCGGGCCAATCGACAAAAGAAAATGGACGATCTCGAGAAAGAGAACAGAGAGCTAAGAGAAGAAATCGACGCTCTGAAGGAAGATCTGAAAAAACTTCACAGTGACATGCAATCCCTGGCAACAGCTCAGAGGCAATAACAAAGGACTTTGATCTCAGAGATCACATCTACGCCTGTAGTGGATACATAGGATCCTCGGTACAACATGCCTAAAGATTGTCCCTGGGGAATGCCTCTCAACTTTGTCCCTGAGGGATACATCCCGTCGGTCACGGAAGACCCAGAAACTGCAGCAGGAACCGATGGGCCTGAAGGTTACAAACTTCGGGAAAGCGAAGACGCAAGAGTTATGACGGCAACTCCTGAAGGTTACAAACTTTGGGGCATGGAAGCACCAAGAGTCACCGCCGTAATGTCCATACCACAGCCAGTGGTACACACTGTCCCGAAAGGACAGATTCCACAAGTAATTATTAGTGGAAATGAAGACATGTACAAAAGGATGAATGAGTTCCAAGAACAATTCTTGTAGATGCAGACGGAACTGCATGCCATTCGCGGTCAGGATTTATTTGGAAAGGACACCGCAGACCTTTGTCTGGTCCCTAATGTGAAAATACCGCATAAATTCAAGGTGCCTGACTTTGAAAAATACAAGGGCAACTCTTGCCCTCAAAGTTATTTGGTGATGTACGCTCAAAAGATGTCAACTCAAACAGAAAATCAACAGCTACTGATCCATTATTTTCAGGACAGTTTAACCGGTGCCGCACTCAAATGGTACAGGGTTTAAACCGCACCAAGTTCATTACTTTCAGAGATCTCAGCACTGCCTTTGTTCAGCAGTATAACTATAACCTAGACATGGCACCAGATAGGGATCAACTCAGAGCAATGTCATAGAAGGACAAAGAAACTTTTAAGGAATACGCTCAAAGATGGCGTGAAATTGCCGCTCAGATCTGTCCCCCTCTTGAGGAAAAAGAGATGACCAAGATCTTTTTGAAAACCTTAAGACGGCCGAATGGTCGCCAGTGCGCCCAGTGACTTCATTGAAATGGTGAACACGGGGGTACGCCTTGAAGAAGCAGTCCGAGAAGAACGATTGGTCAAAGATGCAGAGCCATCAAGCAGTACCAAAAGATACGGTAGTAATTTCCCAAAGAAAAAAGAGCAAGATATTGGTAATATCTCTCTCGGAAAGCAAAGGCGAAGGTATCAACCAGTAGCAGCGGTAACTGCTGTTATCAACCCAACGCCGGCTCTAACGTATCAACCTCAGGTTGCTCAAAGCCAACCAAATCAACAACAATATCAGCAAAGGACACCACAGCCTCTTCAGCAGGCTCGTCCACAGTACAATAACAATCGTACGACACGACCACCAGGGTTTGACACTATACCAATGTTGTACGCAGAACTATTTCCACTACTACTGGTCAAGGGGCATGTCCAAACCAGGTCTCCTCTTGAAGTACCATAAAATCCGCCTTTTTGGTTCAAAGTGGATCAAACTAGCCCTTACCATCAAGGAGGACCGGGGCACAACTTTGAAAACGGTCTGAGCTTCAAGTCCGATGTACAGAAGCTTGTCAGGAACGGGGTCCTATCTTTCAAAGATACTAATCCGAATGTTCAGACGAACCCGTTGCCGCAACACGAAAAGACTGCCACAAATTTAATAGAAGAAGAATTTAGTCGCAATTATCAAATCCACGATGTACTCCTATTGGGAACTAATCTGGTCAGGATGCATTGTAGACAGAGTGGGTACGGTCGAGTACTGTCTCACAATTATCACCAGTGCGATATCTGCTCAAAGAATAACCAGGGATGTTCTGTAGTACAATTAGCTCTACAAGAACAAATGGATTTAGGATGGATTCAAGATCATCGAATCCGTGAAGTCAATATGACCCACTTAAACCCCAACATTATTCATAACTACAACATTCTGACAATGAATGTCAATTTGGTGCCGATGCACTCAAGGCAAAGTCAATATCATAATCTGCCACGACACAATTACAATTCTTGTCCGATCTGCTCAATAAGCAATCAGGGATGCTCTTTTGTACAATAGACCCTCTAGCGGCAAATAGATCTCGGATGGATCCAGGACTATCAGGAGAGAAACAACCATCAAGTCAATATGATTCAAATCTTTGACATACGCATGATGAATACCAGTCTGGTAGAATTACATGCTAAGCAAGTCAGGCTCGGCTTTCTGGCTTCACATGATTATTTGGACTGTGAACAATGCCATAAAGACGACCAAGGACGTGCACTTGTCCAAAGAACACTTCAACACTTGTTGGACCACTGGTGGCTTCCAATCTACTTGGATGAAGCTACACAACAGATTAGTATGACTGACGAGAATCCTGATAGGCATCAGAGTCAGGATGTCCGCTTGATGGAAACAGATCTAGTAAAATTGCACTGCATACAAATCGGTCATGGCTGGGTGCCACCACACAACTATGAGCGTTGTAGAGTTTGTTCAGAGAATAACCAAGGATGCTACCTTGTTCGGTCAGCTCTTCAAAATCAGTTGGACCAGAAAGAGATCCGACCATGTTCAAGTTCTGGGTCGATCAATGTGATGCCAGACTATCTCCTTGATCAAAGCAAACACGTTGTCATAATCTCCGATCGTGAGAGGACCAAAGACGCTTGTGCCATAATCCCTCTACTCGATGAATCAAGAGTTCATCTTGATAGTAGAAGGATCCTTAACCTGGAACCAATTAAAGCCTCCTACGATGGTCAGAAAAATCAAAAGGCTCCTGTGATTATCTATATGCTGGGACCAATACCGTACAAATCCGATAAGGCTATCCCTTACAAGTACGGTGCAACAACAATCGGAAATGGAAAGGAAACTCCATTACCCTCCGTCGTAAACATTGCCAACATCAGTCGAGTCACTCGGAGCGGTCGAATCTTCAAAAGAGGAGTTGGAGAACCCACCAAGGAGAAGGAACCTCAAACAGAAGTTCCCAATCAACCAGTCAGCCAATCCAGTAATCCAGAACTGGTAAAAAACAACGATGAGATGTTGAAGCTCATCTAGAGAAGTGAGTACAACATTGTAGACCAACTGTTGCAAACTCCTTCGAGAATCTCTGTGATATCTCTCTTGCTTAGTTTCGAAGCTCACAAGGAAGCTTTGTAGAAAGTCTTGGGGCAAGCTTTCGTAGAACAAGATGTAACAATAAGACAGTTTGACAACATTATTTCCAACATCACTTCCTGCAACAACTTAGGATTCAGTGATGAAGAACTGCCAGAAGAAGGCAAAAATCACAACATGGCACTCAATATTACAGTCAACTGCCAGGACGATGCTCTAGCCAGCGTACTGGTAGACACAGGATCATCTCTGAATGTTATGCCAAAATCCACTCTGATGCGACTATCATTTCAAGGAACTCTGATGAGAGGCAGCGAGGTCATCGTCAAAGCCTTGGACGAATCCATAAAAACAGTTATCGGTGAAGTACATCTTCCCATAACCATCGGTCCTTACACTTTCCAAGTCATTTTCCAAGTCATGGACATCCGGGAAACATACAACTATTTATTAGGAAGAACTTGGATACACGAGGCTGGGGCACTCACTTCGACACTTCACCAGAAGCTGAAGTTTGTCAAGAATGACAAGCTAGTCACAGTATACGGAGATCAGGCCTTAATCGTAAGCAACTTATTATCATTATCCTGTGTAGAACCCGAGGAGGTTGTTGGAACTCAGTTTAAAGAACTGTCAATGAGCAATAAGAATCGATCAGAAAGAGGGACCTCGATTGCCACTTGAAAAAGGGTAATAAAACTCCCCATGATTCTGGTCAAAAGCCACGAAAAAGTCTCAATTTCTAATTTAATCAAGTATTCCACTTGAAAAGGGTAATAAACCCCCCCAGGATTCTGGTCATAAGCCAACAGCGGGTCTCAGTTTTTTCTTTAATCAAGTCTTCCACTCAAAAAAGGGTAATAAACCTCCCTATGATTCTGGTTATAAGCCATGAAAGGGTCCCAATTTCTTCTTTAATCAAGTATTCCATTTGAAATGGGTAATAAACCTCCAAACAATTCTGGTTATAAGCCACAAACGATTCTCAGTTTCTTCTTTAATCAAGTCTTTCACTTGAAAAGTGTAAAATTAACCTCCCCACGATTCTGGTCATAAGCCATGAACGGGTTTTAGTATTTTCTTTAATCAAGTCTTCCACTCGAAAAGGGTAAAAAACCTCCCCACGATTCTGGTCATAAGCCAACAATGGGTCTCAATTTTTTCTTAAATCAAATCTTCCACATGAAAAGGGTAATAAACCTCCCCATGATTCTGGTAACAAGCCCGAAAGGGTCTTAGTTTCTTCGTTAAGAAAGTCTTCCACTTGAAAAGGGTAATAAACCTCCCTACGCTTCTAGTAATAAGCCACAAACGGGTCTTAGTTTCTTCTTTAATCAAGTGTTCCACTTGAAAATGGCAAAATAAACCTCCCCACGATTCTGTTCATAAGCCACAAATGGGTCTCAGTTTCTTCTTTAATCAACTCATCCACTTGAAAAGGATAATAAACCTACCCATGACTCTGGTCATAAGCCAACAACGGGTCTCAATTTCTTCTTTAATCAAGTATCCACTTGAAAAGGGTAATAAATCTCCCCACAATTCTAGTCATAAGCCACGAACGGGTCTCAGTTTCTTCTTTAATCAAGTCTTCCACTTGAAAAGGGTAATAAACCTCCCCAAGATTCTAGACATAAGCTAACCACGTGTCTCAGTTTTTTCTTTAATCAAGTATTCCACTCTAAAAGGGTAATAAAACTCCCTAAGATTCTAGTCATCAACCACGAATGAGTCTCAGTTTCTTTTTTAATCAAGTATTACACTTGAAAAGGGTAATAAACCCCCCCCCCCCCCCACGATTCTTATCATAAGCTACGATTGGGTCTCAGTTTCTTCTTTAATAAAGTCTTCCACTTGAAAAGGGAAATAAACCTCCCAACGATTTTGGTCATAAGCCACGAACGAGTCTTCGTTTTTTCTTTAATCAAGTCTTCCACTTGAAAAGGGTAATAAACATCCCCACAATTCTAGTCATAAGCCACGACCGAGTCTCAATTTCTTCTTTAATTAATTCTTCAACTTGAAAAGGGAAATAAACCTCGCCACAATTCTGGTCATAAGCCACGAACGGGTCTCAGTTTCTTCTTTAATCAAGTTTTTCACTTGAAAGGGATAATAAATCTCCCCACGATTCTAGTCATAAGCCAACAACGGGTCTCAGTTTTCTTTAATCAAGTATTCCACTCTAAAAGGGTAATAATACTCCCTATGATTCAAGTCCTATGCCATGAATGGGTCTTAGTTTCTTCTTTAATCAAGTATTCCACTTGAAAAGGGTAATAAACCTCCCCACGATTCTTATCATAAGCCAAGATTGGGTCTCAGTTTCTTCTTTAATCAAGTCTTCCACTTGAAAAGGGAAATAAACCTCCCCACGATTCTGGTCATAAGCCACGAAGGGGTCTTTGTTTCATCTTTAATCAAGTATTCAACTTGAAATAGGTAATAAACCTCCCCACGATTCTGGTCACAAGCCACGAATGGGTCTCAGTTTTATCTTTAATCAAGTCATCTACTTGAAAAGGATAATAAACCTACCCATGGTTCTGGTTATAAGACAACAACGGTTCTCAGTTTTTTCTTTAATCGAGTTTTCCCCTCTAAAAGGGTAATATACCTTCCCACAATTCTGGTCATAAGCCCCGAACGAGTCTCAGTTTCTTCTTTAATCAACTATTCCACTTGAAAAGGGTAACAAACCTCCCCACGATTCTTATCATAAGCCACAAACAGGTCTCAGTTTCTTCTTTAATAAAGTCTTCCACTAGAAAAGGGTAATATAAACCTCCCCACGATTCTGGTCATAAGCCACGAACAAGTCTCAGGTTTCTTCTTTAATCAAGTATTCCACTTGAAAAGGGTAATAACCCCCCTCCCATAGGATTTTGGTCATAAGCCAACAGCGGGTCTCATTTTTTTCTTTAATCAAGTCTTCCACTTGAAAAGGGTAATAAACCTCCCTATGATTCTGGTTATAAGCCACGAAAGTGTCTCTGTTTCTTCTATAATCAAGTATTCCACTTGAAATGTGTAATAAACCTCCCCACAATTCTGGTTATAAGCCACAAACGAGTCTCAGATTCTTCTTTAATCAAGTCCTCTACTTGAAAAGGGTAAAATTACCCTCCTCATGATTTTGGTCATAAGCCATGAACGGGTCTCAGTTTTTTCTTTAATCAAGTCTTCCACTCAAAAAGGGTAAAAAAACCTCCCCACGATTCTGGTCATAAGCCACAAACGGGTCTCAGCTTTTTCTTAAATCAAGTCTTCCACTTGAAAAGGGTAATAAACTTCCCCACGATTCAATTCATAAGCCACAAACGGGTCTCAGTTTCTTCTTTAATCAAGTATTCCACTTGAAAATGGTAAAATAAACCTCCCCATGATTCTGTTCATAAGCCACAAATGGGCCTCAGATTCTTCTTTTATCAAGTCATCCAGTTAAAAAGGATTATAAATCTACCCATGACTCTGGTCATAAGCCAACAACGGGTCTCAGTTTCCTCTTTAATCAAGTCTTCCAATTGAAAAGGGTAACAAATCTCCCCACGATTATGGTCATAAGCCACAAACGGGTCTCAGTTTCTTCTTTAATCAAGTCTTCTACTTGAAAAGGGTAATAAACCTTCCCACGATCCTAGTCATAAGCCAACAACGGGTCTCAGTTTTTTCTTTAATCAAGTATTCCACTCTAAAATGGTATAAAATTCCCTACGATTCTATTCATAAGCCATGAATGGGTATCTGTTTCTTCTTTAATCAAGTATTCCACTTGAAAAGGGATATAAACCTCCCCATGATTCTTATCATATGCCACAATTGGGTCTCAGTTTCCTCTTTAATTAAGTCTTCCACTTGAAAAGGGAAATAAACCTCCCCACGATTCTGGTCATAAGCCACGAATGGATCTCTGTTTCATCTTTATCAAGTATTCCACTTGAAATGGGTAATAAACCTCCCCATGATTCTGGTCACAAGCCACGAATGGGTCTTATATTCTTCTTTATTCAAGCCATCTACTTGAAAAGGATAATAACCCCCCCATGATCATGGTCATAAGCCAACAGCGGGTCTCGGTTTTTTCTTTAATCAAGTCTTCCACTCGAAAAGGGTAATAAACCTCCTTACGATTATGGTCATAAGCCACGAACGAGTCTCAGTTTCTTTTTTAATCGAGTATTCCACTTGAAAAGGGTAATAAACCTCCCCATGATTTTGGTCATATGCCACAAATAGGTCTCAATTTCTTCTTTAATCAAGTATTCCACTTGAAAAGGGTAATAAACCTCCCCATGATTTTAGTCATATGCCACGAACGGGTCTTAGTTTCTTCTTTAACCAAGTCTTCCACTTGAAATGGGTAATAAACCTCCCCACGATTCTAGTCATAAGCCATAAACGGGTCTCAGTTTCTTCTTTAATCAAGTATTCCACTTGAAAATAGTAAAGTAAACCTCCCCATGATTTTGTTCATAAGCCACAAATGGGTCTCAGTTTCTTCTTTAAGCAAGTCATCCACTTGAAAAGGATAATAAACATACCCATGACTATGGTCATAATCCAACAACGGGTCTCAGTTTCTTCTTTAATCAAGTCTTCCACTAGAAAAGGGTAATAAATCTCCCCACGATTCTGCTCATAAGCCACGAACGGGTCTCAGTTTCTTCTTTAATTAAGTCTTCCACTTGAAAAGGTTAATAAACCTCCCCATAATTCTTGTCATAAGCCACAAACGAGTCTCAGTTTTTTCTTTAATAAAGTCTTCCAAATGAAAAAGGTAATATAAACCTCTCCACGATTCTAGTCATAAGCCACGAACAAGTCTCAGTTTCTTCTTTAATCAAGTAATCCACTTGAAAAGGGTAATAAACCCCCCATGATCCTGGTCATAAGCCAACAGCGGGTCTCGGTTTTTTCTTTAATCAAGTCTTCCACTCGAAAAGGGTAATAAACCTCTCTATGATTCTGGTTATAAGCCACGAAAGGGTCTCAGTTTCTTCTTTAATCAAGTATTTCACTTGAAAAGTGTAATAAACCTCCCCACAATTCTGGTTATAAGCCACAAACGAGTCTCAGTTTCTTCTTTAATCAAGTCTTCCACTTGAAAAGGGTAAAATTAACCTCTCCACGATTCTGGTCATAAGCCACGAACGGGTCTTAGTTTCTTCTTTAATTAAGTCTTCCACTTGAAAAGGGTAATAAACCTCCCCACGATTCTAGTTAAAAGCCACGAACGGGTCTCAATTTCTTCTTTAATCAAGTCTTCCACTTGAAAAAGGTAATAAACCTCCCCAGGTTTCTAGCCATAAACAACGAACGTGTCTTAGTTTCTTCTTTAATCAAGTCTTCAAATTGAAAAGGGTATAATAAACCTCTCCACGATTTTGGTCATAAGACACGAACGAGTCTCAGTTTCTTCGTTAATCAAGTATTCCACTTGCAAATGGTAAAATAAACCTCCCCACGATTTTCTTCATAGGCCACGAATGGGTCTCAGTTTCTTCTTTAATCAAGTCTTCCACTTAAAAAGGGTAATAAATCTCCTATGATTCTGGTCATAAGCCGCGAACGGGTCTCCGTTTCTTCTTTAATCAAGTCTTCCACTTGAAAAAGGTAATAAACCTCCCCACGATTCTTGTCATAAGCCACAAACGGGTCTCAGTTTATTCTTTAATAAAGTCTTCCACTTAAAAGGGTGATATAAACCTCCCAACGATTCAAGTCATAAGCCACGAACAAGTCTCAGTTTTTTCTTTAATCAAGTATTCCACTTGAAAAGGGTAATAAACCCCAGTGGATTATTGTCAAAAGCTAACAGCGGGTCTCAATTTTTTCTTTAATCAAGTCTTCCACTTGAAAAGGGTAATAAACCTCCCCATGATTCTAGTTGTAAGGCACGAAAAGGTCTTGGTTTCTTCATTAATCAAGTATTCCACTTGAAATGGGTTATAAACCTCCCCACAATTCTGGTTATAAGCAACAAACAAGTCTCAGTTTCTTCTTTAATCAAGTCTTCCACTTGAAAAGGGTAAAATTAAACTCCCCACAATTATGGTCATAAGCCATGAACGGGTCTCAGTTTTTTCCTTAATCAAATCTTCCTCTCGAAAAGGGTAAAAAGCCTCCCCACGATTCTAGTCATAAGCCACAATGGGTCTCAGTTTCTTCTTTAATCAAGTCATCCACTAGAAAAGGATAATAAACCTACCCATGACTCTGGTCATAAGCCAACAACGGGTCTCAGTTTCTTCTTCAATCAAGTCTTCCACTTGAAAAGGGTAATAAATCTCCCCACGATTCTGGTCATAAGCCACGAGCGGGTCTCAGTTTCTTCTTTATTCAAGTCTTTCACTTTAAAAGGGTACTAAACCTCCCCACGATTCTTGACATAAGCCACAAACGAGTCTCAGTTTCTTCTTTAATAAAGTCTTCCACTTGAAAAGGGTAATATAAACCTCCCCACGATTCTGGTCATAAGCCACCAATGTGTCTTTGTTTCTTCTTTAATCAAGTCTTCTACTTGAAAAGGGTAATAAACCTCCCCACGATTCTAGTCATAAGCCACGAACGAGTCTCGGTTTCTTCTTTAATCAAGTCTTCCACTTGAAAACGGTAATAAACCTTCCCACGACTATAGTCATAAACCCTGAACGGGTTTTAGTTTCTTCTTTAATCAAGTCTTTGAGTTGAAAAGGGTAAAATAAACCTCCCCACGACTTTGGTCATAAGCCACGAGCGAGTCTCCGTTTCTTCTTTAATCAAGTCTTCCTCTTGAAAAGGGTAAGAAACCTCCCCACAATTCTAGTCATAAGCCACGAACGAGTCTCAGTTTATTCTTTAATCAAGTCTTCAACTTGAAAATGGAAATAAACCTTCCCACGATTTTGGTCATAAGCCACGAACCGGTCTCAGTTTCTTCTTTAATCAATTCTTCCACTTAAAAAGGGCAATATACCTCATCACGATTCTAGTCATAAACCATGAACGGGTCTCAATTTCTTCTTTTATCAAGTATTCCAATTGAAAAGGAAAAAATAAACCTCCCCACGATTCTAGTCACAAGCCACGAATAAATCTCTGTTTCTTCTTTAATCAAGTTTTCCACTTGAAAAGGGTAATAAACATCCTTACAATTCTAGTCATAAGCCACGAACGAGTCTCAGTTTCTTCTTTTATCAAGTCATCCACTTGAAAAGGGAGATAAACCTCCCCACGATTCTGGTCATAAGCCACGAACGGGTCACAGTTTCTTCTTTAATCAAGTCTTCCACTTGAAAAGGGTAATAAACCTCCCCACGATTCTAGTCATAAGCCAACAACGGGCCTCAGTTTTTACTTTAATCAAGTCTTCCACTCTAAAAGGGTAATAAAACTCCCTACGATTCTAGTCATAAGCCACAAACGAGTCTCAGTTTCTTCTTTAATAAAGTCTTCCACTTGAAAAGGGTAATAAACCTACCCACAAACCTGGTCATAAGCCACGAAGGGGTCTATGTTTCTTCTTTAATCAAGTCTTCCACTTGAAAAAGTTGAAAAAACCTCCCAAGGATTCCGGTCACAAGCCAACAACAGGTCTCAGTTACTTCTTTAAACAATTCTTCCACTTAAAAAGGATAATAAACCTCCCCACGATTCTAGTCATAAGCCACGAACGGGTCTCAATTTCTTCTTTAATCAAGTCTTCCACTTGAAATGGGTAATAAACCTCCCGAGGATTCTGGTCATAAGCCACAAAAGGGTCTCGGTATCTTCTTTAATCTAGTATTCCACTTGAAATGGGTAATTAACCTCCCCAGGATTCTGGTCACAAGCCACGAAAGGGTCTCAGCTTGTTCTTTAATCATGTTTTCCACTTGAAAAGGGTAATAAACCTCCCCACGATTCTGGTCATAAGCCAACAACGGGTCTTTGGTTTTTCTTTAATCAAGTCTTCCACTCGAAAAGGGTAATAAACCTCTTCATGATTTTGGTTATAAGCCACGAATGGGTCTCAGTTACTTCTTTAAACAAGTATTCCACTTGAAAAGGATAATAAACCTCCCCATGATTTTGTTCATAAACCATGAACGGGTCTCGATTTCGTCTTTAATCAAGTCTTCCACTTGAAAAGGGTAAAATAAACCTCCCTATGATTCTGGCCATTAGCCACAAACGAGTCTCGGTTTCTTCTTTAATCAAGTATTCCACTTTAAAATGGTAAAATAAACCTCCCCACGATTCTGGTCATAAGCAACAAACGAGTCTCAGTTTCTTTTTTAATCAAGTTTACCACTTGAAAAAGGTAATAAACCTCCCCACGATTATGGTCATAAGCCACAAATGGGTCTCATTTTTTTCTTTAATCAAGTCTTCTACTTGAAAAGGGTAATAAACCTCCCCACGATTCTGGTCATAAGCCACGAACGGGTCTTGGTTTCTTCTTTAATCAAGTCTTCTACTTGAAAAGGGTAAAATAAACCTCCCTACGACTCTAGTCATAAGCCACGAACGGGTCTAACTTTCTTCTTTAATCAAGTCTTCCATTTGAAAATGGTAAAATAAACCTACCCACGATTCTGGTCATAAGCGACGAACGAGTCTCAGTTTCTTCTTTAATCAATTCTTCCACTTGAAAAAGTTAAAAAACCTCCCCAGGATTTCGGTCATAAGCCAACAAAGGGTCTCTGTTTTTTCTTTAATCAAGTATTCCTCTTGAAAAGGGTAATAAACCTCCCAATGATTCTAGTCATAAGCCAGGAATGGGTCTCAGTTTCTTCTTTAATCAAGTCTTCCACTTGAAAAGGGTAATATAAACCTCCCCACGATTCTGGTGATTTGCCACGAACGAGTCCCAGTTTCTTATTTAATACAGTCTTCCACTCTAAAAGGGTAATAAACCTCCCGACGATTCTGGTCATATGTCTCTAACGGGTCTCAGTTTCTTCTTTAATCAAGTCTTCCACTCTAAAAGGGTAATTAACTTCCCCATAATTTTGGTCATAAGCCACGAACGGGTCTCAGTTTCTTCTTTAAACAAGTACTCCACTTGAAAATGATAATAAACCTCCCCACGATTCTGGTCATAAGCCACGAACGGGTCTCGATTTCTTATTTAATCAAGTCTTCAACTTGAAAAGGGTAAAATTAACTTCCCTATGATTCTGGTCAAAAGCCACGAACGAGTCTCAGTTTCTTTTTTAATCAAGTCTTCCACTTGAGAAGGTTAATAAACCTCCCCAAGATTCTGGTCATAAGCAACGAACGAGTCTCGGTTTCTTCTTTAATGAATTCATCCTCTTTAAAAGGTTAATAATCCTCCTCACTATTCTGGTCATAAGCCACGAACGAGTTCTTAGTTTCTACTTTAATCAAGTCTTCAACTTGAAAAGGGTAATAAACCACCCCACGATTCTGGTCACAAGCCACAAACGGGTCTCAGTTTCTTCTTTAATCAAGTTTTCCACTTGAAAAGGGTGATAAACCTCCCTATAATTCTGGTCATAAGCCAAGAATGAGTCTCAGTTTCTTCTTTAATCAAGTCTTCCACTTGAAAAGGGTAATAAACCTCCCTAGGATTCTGGTCAAACGCCACGAACGAGTCTCAGTTTCTTCTCTAATCAAGGCTTCCATTTGAAAAGGTTAATAAACCTCCCCAGGATTCTGGTCATAAGCAACGAACGAGTCTCAGTTTCTTCTTTAATCAAGTCATCCTCTTTAAAAGGTTAATAAACCTCCTCACAATTCTGGTCATAAGCCACGAATGGGTTCTTAGTTTCTACTTTAATCAAGTATTCAACTTGAAAAGGGTAATAAACCACCCCACAATTTTGATCACAAGCCACAAACGGGTCTCTGTTTCTTCTTTAATCAAGTTTTCCACTTGAAAAGGGTGATAATCCTTTCCATATTTCTGCTCATAAGCCAACAACGGGACTCAATTTTTTCTTTAATCAAATCTTCCACTCGAAAAGGGTAATAAACCTCCCCAGGATTTTGGTCATAAGCCACAAATGGGTCTCAGTTTTTTCTTTAAACAAGTATTGCATTTGAAAAGGATAATAAACCTCCCCACGATTCAGGACATAAGCCACGAACGAATCTCGATTTTGGTCATAAGCCACGAACGGGTCTCAGTTTTTTCTCTAAACAAGTATTCTACTTGAAAAGGATAATAAACCTCCCCACAATTATGGTCATAAGCCACGGACGAAAAGGGTAAAATAAACCTCCATATTATTCTGGTCATAAGCCACGAACGAGTCTCAGTTTCTTCTTTAATCAAGTCTTCCACTTGAAAAGGTTAATAAACCTCCCCAGGATTTTGGTCATAAACAACGAACGAGTCTCAGTTTCTTCTTTAATCAAGTCTTCCTCTTTAAAAGGTTAATAAACCTCCACACGATTCTGCTCATAAGCCACGAACGAATTCTTAGTTTCTACTTTAATCTAGTCTTCAACTTGAAAATGGTAATAAAACACCCCACGATTCTGGTCATAAGCCACAAACGGGTCTCAGTTTCTTCTTTAATCAAGTCTTCCACTTGAAAAGGGTAAAATAAATCTCCCTATGATTCTGGTCATAAGCCACGAATGAGTTTCAGTTTCTTCTTTAATCAAGTCTTCCACTTGAAAAGGGTAATAAACCTCCCCACGATTCTGGTCATAAGCCACGAACGGGTATCGGTTTCTTCTTTAATCAAGTCTTCCACTTGAAAAGGGTAAAATAAACCTCCCTACGACTATAGTCATAAGCCACGAACGGGTCTCACTTTCTTCTTTTGTCAAGTCATCCAATTGTAATGGTAAAATAAACCTACCCACGATTCTGGTCATAAGCCACGAACGGGGCTCAGTTTCTTCTTTAATCAATTCTTCCACTTGAAAAAGTTAAAAAACCTCCCAAGTATTTTGGTCATAAGCCAACAACGGGTCTCTGTTTTTTCTTTAATCAAGTATTCCACTTGAAAAGGGTAATAAACCTCCCAACGATTCTAGTCATAAGCCAGGAACAGGTCTCAATTTCTTCTTTAATCAAGTCTTCCACTTGAAAAGGGTAATATAACCCTCCCCGTGATTCTGGTCATTTGCCACGAACGAGTCCCAGTTTCTTATTTAATACAGTCTTCCACTCTAAAAGGGTAATAAACCTCACCATGATTCTGGTCATATGTCAATAACAGATCTCAGTTTCTTCTTTAATCAAGTCTTCCACTTTAAAAGGGTAATAAACTACCCCATAATTTTGGTCAAAAGCCACGAATGGGTCTCAATTTCTTCTTTAAACAAGTCTTCCACTTGAAAAGGATAATAAACCTCCCCACGATTCTGGTTATATGACACAAATGGGTCTCAATTTCTTATTTAATCAAGTCTTCAACTTGAAAAGGGTAAAATACACATCCCTATGATTATGGTCATAAGCCATGAACGAGTCTTGGTTTCTTCTTTAATCAAGACTTCCACTTTAAAAGGTTAATAAATCTCCCCAGGATTCTGGTCATAAGCAATGAACGAGTCTCAGTTTCTTCTTTAATCAAGTCATCCTCTTTAAAAGATTAACAAACCTCCTCACGATTCTGGTCATAAGCCACGAACGGGTTCTTAGTTTCTACTTTAATCAAGTCTTCAACTTGAAAAGGGTAATAAACCACCCCATGATTCTGGTCACAAGCCACAAACGAGTCTCAGTTTCTTATTTAATCAAGTTTTCCACTTGAAAAGGGTGATAAACCTTTCCATATTTCTGCACATAAGCCAACAACGGGACTCAGTTTTTTCTTTAATCAAGTCTTCCACTCGAAAAGGGTAGTAAACCTCCCCAAGATTTTGCTCATAAGCCACGAACGGGTCTCATTTTTTTCTTTAAACAAGTATTCCACTTGAAAAGGATAATAAACCTGCCCACGATTCTGGTTATAAGCCACGAACGAATCTCGATTTCTTCTTTAATCAAGTCTTTCACTTGAAAAGGGTAAAATAAACCTCCCTATGATTCTGGTGATAAGCCACGAACGACTCTCAGTTTCTTCTTTAATCAAGTCTTCCACTTGAAAATGGAAAAATAAACCTCCCCACAATTTTTGGTCATAAGCGACGAACGAGTCTCAGTTTCTTCTTTAATCAAGTTTTCCACTTGAAAAAGGTAATAAACCTCCCCACGATTCTGGTCATAAGCCACAAATGGGTCTCTGTTTTTTCTTTAATCAAGTCTTCAACTTGAAAAGGGTAATAAACCTCCCCACTATTCGGGTCATAAGCCACGAACGGGTCTCGGTTGCTTCTTTAATCAAGTCTTCCACTTGAAAAGGGTAAAATAAACCTCCCCACGACTCTAGTCATAAGCCACGAACGGGTCTCCATTTCTTCTTTAATCAAGTATTCCATTTGAAAATGGTAAAATATGCCTACCCACGATTCTGGTCATTAGCCATGAACGGGTCTCAGTTACTTCTTTAATCAAGTCTTCCACTTGAAAAGGGTAATAAACCACCCCATGATTCAGGTCATAAGCCATGAACTGGTCTTAGTTTCTTCTTTAATCAATTCTTTCACTTGAAAAAGGTAATAAACCACTCCACCATTCAGGTCATAAGCCACAAACGGGTCTCAGTTTCTTATTTAGTCAAGTCTTCTACTTGAAAAGTGTAAAATAAACCTCCCCATTATTCTAGTCATAAGCCACGAACGGGTCTCAGTTTCTTCCTTAATCAAGTCTTCCACTTGAAAATGGAAAAATAACCCTCCCTACGATTCTGGTCATAAGCCTCGAACGGGTCTCAATTTCTTCTTTAATAAAGTCTTCCACTTGAAAAGGGTGAAAAACCTTCCCACATTTCTGGTCATAAGCCAACAACGGGTATCTGTTTTTTCTTTAATCAAGTCTTCCACTCGAAAAGGGTAATAAAACTCCCCACGATTTTTCTCATAAGCCACGAACGGGTCTCAGTTTCTTCTTTAATCAAGTCTTCTACTCGAAAAGGGTAATAAACCTCCCCACAATTTAGGTCATAAGCCACGAACGGGTCTCATCTTCTTCTTTAAATAAGTATTCCACGTGAAAAGGATAATAAACCTCCCCACGATTCTGGTCATAAGCCACAAACGGGTCTCGATTTCTTCTTTAATCAAGTCTTCCATTTGAAAAGGGTAAAATAAACCTCCCTATGATTCTGGTCATAAGCCACGAAAGAGTCTCAGTTTCTTATTTAATCAAGTCTTCCACTTGAAAAGGGTAATAAACCTCCCCAGGATTCTGGTCATAAGCCACAAACGAGTCTCAGTTTCTTATTTAATAAAGTATTCATCTTTAAGAGGTTAATAAACCTTCTCACGATTCTAGTCATAAGCCACAAACGGGTCTCAGTTTCTTCTTTAATCAAGTATTCCACTTGAAAAGGGTAATAAACCTCCCCACGATTCTATTCATAAGCCACAAATGGGTCTCAGTTTCTTCTTTAATCAAGTCTTCAACTTGAAAAGGGTAATAAACCTCCCCAAGATTCTGGTTATAAGCCACGAACGGGTTCTTAGTTTCTTCTTTAATCAAGTCTTCCACTTGAAAAGGGTAATAAACCACCCCACGATTCTGGTCACAAGCCACGAACGGGTCTCAGTTTCTTTTTGAATCAAGTCTTCCTCTTAAAAAGTGTGATAAAACTTACCATATTTCTGGTCATAAGCAAATAACGAGACTCAGTTTTTTCTTTAGTCAAATCTTCCACTCGAAAAGGTTAATACACCTCCCCATGATTTTGGTCCTAAGCCACAAACGGGTCTCAGTTTCTTCTTTAAACAAGTATTCCACTTGAAAAGTATAATAAACCTCCCCAAGATTCTGGTCGTAAGCCACGAAAGAATCTCGATTTCATCTTTAATCAAGTCTTCTACTTGAAAAGGGTAAAATAAACCTCCCTATGATTCTGGTCATAAGCCACAAACGAGTCTTAATTTCTTCTTTAATCAAGTCTTGCACTTGAAAATGGTAAAATAAACCTCCCCACAATTCTGGTCATAAACCACGAACGAGTCTCAGTTTCTTCTTTAATCAAGTTTTCCACTTGAAAAGGGTAATAAACCTCCCCACGATTCTGGACGTAAGCCACAAATGGGTCTCAGTTTTTTCTTTAATCAAGTCTTCCACTTGAAAAGGGTAATAAACCTCCCCACGATTCTGGTCATAAGCCACGAATGGGTCTTGGTTTCTTCTTTAATCAAGTCTTCCACTTGAAAAGGGTAAAATAAACCTCCCCACGACAATAGTCATCAGCCACAAATGGGTCTCAGTTTCTTCTTTATTCAAGTCATCCATTTGAAAATAGTAAAATAAGCCTAACCACGATTCTGGTCATTAGCCACGAACGGGTCTCAGTTTCTCATTTAATACAATCTTGCACTTGAAAAGGGTAATAAACCACTCCAATATTCGGGTCATAAGCCACAACCGAGTCTCAGTTTCTTATTTAATTAAGTCTTCCACTCTAAAAGGGTAATAAACCTCCCCATAACGGGTCTAAGTTTCTTCTTTATTCAATTCTTCCACTTGAAATGGGTAATAAACCTCCCCACGATTGTGGTCATAAGCCACGAACGGGTCTCAGTTACTTCTTTAATCAACTCTTCCACTTGAAAAGGGTAATAAACCACTCCACAATTCTGGTCATAAGCCACGAACGGGCCTCCGTTTCTTCTTTAATCAAGTCTTCCACTTGAAAATGGTAATAAACCATTCCACCATTCAGGTCATAAGCCACAAACGGGTCTCTGTTTTTTATTTAGTCAAGTCTTCCACTCGAAAAGTGTAAAATAAACATCCCTACGATTCTAGTCATAAGCCACGAACGGGTCTCAGTTTCTTCTTTAGTCAAGTCTTCCACTTGAAAATGGAAAAATAAACCTCCCCGCGATTCTGGTCATAAGCCACGAACGGGTCTCAGATTCTTCTTTAATAAAGTCATCCACTTGAAAAGGGCGATAAACCTTCCCACATTTCTGGTCATAAGATAACAAAGGGTCTCTGTTCTTTCTTTAAACAAGTCTTCCACTCGAAAACGGTAATAAACCTCCCCACGATTTTTGTCATAAGCCACGAACGGGTCTCAGTTTCTTCTTTAAACAAGTCTTCCACTTGAAAAGGATAATAAACCTCCCCACGATTTTGGTCATAAACCACAAATGGTTATCGATTTGTTCTTTAATCAAGTCTTCCACTTGAAAAGCGTAAAATAAACCTCCCTATGATTCTGGTCATAAGCCACGAACGAGTCTCTGTTTCTTCTTTAATCAAGTCTTCCACTTGAAAAGGGAAATAAACCTACCCTGGATTCTGGTCATAAGCCACGAACGAGTCTCAGTTTTTTCTTTAATCAAGTCTTCCTCTTTATAGGGTTAACAAACCTCCTCATGATTATAGTCATAAGCCACAAACGGGTCTCAGTGTCTTCTTTAATGAAGTATTCCACTTGAAAAGGGTAATAAACCTCCCCACAATTCTGGTCATAAGCCAAAAATGAGTATTAGTTTCTTCTTTAATCAAGTATTCCACTTGAAAAGGGTAATATACCTCCCCAAGATTCTGGTCATAAGCCACGAACGGGTCTCATTTTCTTATTTAATTAGGTCTTTCACTTGAAAAGGATGATAAACCTTTCCACATTTTGGGTCATAAGCAAACAACGAGACTCAATTTTTGTTTAATCAAGTCTTCCACTCGAAAAGGGTAATAAACCTCCCCGCGATTTTGGTCATAAGCCACGAACGGGTCTCAGTTACTTCTTTAATCAAGTCTTCCACTTGAAAAGTGTAATAAACCACCCAACGATTCTAGTCATAAACCATGAACGGGTCTCTGTTTCTTCTTTAATCAAGTTTTCCACTTGAAAAGGGTGATAAACCTTTCCACATTTCTGGTCATAAGCCAACAACGGAACTCAGTTTTTTCTTTAATCAACTCTTCCACTCGAAAAGGGTAATAAACCTCCCGACGATTTTAGTTATAAGCCACGAACGGGTCTCAGTTACTTCTTTAATCAAGTCTTCCACTTGAAAAGGGTAATAAACCTCCCCAAGATTCTGGTCATAAGCCACAAACGGGTCTCGATTTCTTCTTTAATCAACTCTTCCACTTGAAAAGGGTAAAATAAACCTCCCTATGATTCTGGTCATAAGCCACGAACGAGTCTCAGTTTCTTCTTTAATCAAGTCTTCCACTTGAAATGGGTAATAAACCTCCCCAGGATTGTGGTCAAAAGCCACGAACAAGTCACAATTTCTTCTTTGATCAAGTCTTCCTCTTTAAAAGGTTAATAAACCTCCTCACGATTCTAGTCATAAGCCACAAACGGGTCTCAGTTTCTTCTTTAATCAAGTTTTCCACTTGAAATGGGTGATAAACCTTTCCATATTTTTGGTCATAAGCCAACAACGGGACTCAGTTTTTTATTTAATCAAGTCTTCCACTTGAAAAGCCTAATAAACCTCCCCAAGATTTTGGTCATAAGCCACGAACGGGTCTCAATTTTTTCTTTAAACAAGTATTCCACTTGAAAGGTTAATAAACTTCCCCAAGATTCTGGTCATAAACCATGAACGGGTCAGAGTTTCTTATTTAATCAAGTCATCCACTTGAAAAGGGTGATAAACCTTTCCACATTTCTAGTCATAAGCCAATAACGAAACTCAATTTTTGTTTAATCAAGTCTTTCACTCGAAAAGGGTAATAAACCTCCCCCACGATTTTGTTCATAAGCCACGAACGAGTCTCAGTTACTTCTTTAATCTAGTCTTCCACTTGAAAAGGGTAATAAACCTCCCCGCGATTCTGGTCATATGCCACGAACGGGTCTCGATTCCTTCTTTATTCAAGTCTTCCACTTTAAAAGGGTAAAATAAACCTCCCTATGATTCTGGTCATAAGCCACGAACGTGTCTCAGTTTCTCCTTTAATCACGTCTTTCACTTGAAAAGGGTAATAAACCTCCCCAGGATTCTGGTCATAAACCACGAACAAGTCTCAGTTTCTTCTTTAATCAAGTCTTCCTCTTTAAAAGGTTAATAAACCTCCTCACGATTCTAGTCATAAGCCACAAACGGGTCTCAGTTTCTTCTTTTATCAAGTCTTCCACTTGAAAAGGGTGATAAACCTTTCCATATTTCTGGTCATATACCAACAACGGGACTCAGTTTTATTATTTAATCAAGTCTTCCACTCGAAAAGCCTAATAAACCTCCCAATGATTTTGGTCATAAGCCACGAACGGGTCTCAGTTTCTTCTTTAAACAAGTATTCCACTTGAAAAGGATAATAAACCTATCCACGATTCTGGTCATAAGCCATGAACGAGTCTTGATTTCTTCTTTAATCAAGGCTTCCACTTTAAAAGGGTAAAATAAACCTCGCTATGATTCTGGTCAACACCCACGAACGAGTCTCAGTTTCTTCTTTAATCAAGTCTTCCACTTGAAAATGGTAAAATAAACCTCCCCACGATTCTGGTCACAAGCCACGAACGGGTCTCGATTTCTTCTTTAATCAAGTCTTCCACTTGAAAAGGGTAAAATAAACCTCTCTATGATTCTGATCATAAGCCGCGAACGAGTCTGAGATTCTCCTTTAATCAAGTATTCCACTTGAAAAGGGTGATAAACCTTCCCACATATCTGGTCATAGGCTAACAACGAGTCTCTGTTTTTTCTTTAATCAAGTCTTCCACTCGAAATCGGTAATAAAATTCCCCACGATTTTTGTCATAAGCCACGAACGGGTCTCAGTTTCTTCTTTAAACAAGTCTTCCACTTGAAAAGGATAATAAACCTCCCCATGATTCTGGTCATAAACCACGAACGGGTCTCGATTTCTTCTTTAATAAAGTATTCCACTTTTAAAGGGTAAAATAAACCTCCATATGATTCTGGTCATAAGCCACGAACGAGTCTTAGTTTCTTCTTTAATCAAGTCTTCCACTTGAAAAGGGTAATAAACCTCCCCAGAGTTCGAGTCATAATCCACGAACGAATCTCAGTTTCTTCTTTAATTAAGTCTTCCTGTTTAGAAGGTTAATAAACCTCCTCACGATTCTAGTCATAAGCCACAAACGGGTCTCAGTTTCTTCTTTTATCAAGTATTCCACTTGAAAAGGGTAATAAACCACCCCACGATTCTGGTCATAAGCCACAAATGGGTATTAGTTTCTTCTGTAATCAAGTTTCCCACTTGAAAAGGGTAATATACCTCCCCAGAATTCTGGTCATAAGCCTCGAATGAGTCTCAGTTTCTTCTTTAATAAAGTGTTCCACTTAAAAAGGGTGATAAACCTTTTGACATTTCTGGTCATAAGCCAACAACAGGACTCAATTTTTCTTTTATCAAGTCTTCCACTCGAAAAGGGTAATAAACCTCCCCACGATTTTGGTCATAAGCCACGAACGGGTCTCAGGTACTTCTTTAATCAAGTCTTCCACTTGGAAAGGGTAATAAACCACCCCACGATTCTGGTCATAAGCCAAGAACGGGTCTCAGTTTCTTCTTTAATCAAGTATTCCACTTTAAAAGGGTGATAAACCTTTCCACATTTATGGTCATAAGCCAACAACGGAACTCAGGTTTTTCTTTAATCAAGTCTTCCATTCGAAAAGGGTAATAAACATCCCCAAGATTTTGGTCATAAGCCACGAACGAGACTCAATTTTTTCTTTAATCAAGTCTTCCACTTGAAAATTTAAAAATAAACCTCCCCACGATTATGGTCATAAGCCACGAACGGGTTTCAGTTTCTTCTTTAATAAAGTCTTCCACTTGAAAAGGGTGATAAACCTTCCCATATTTCTGGTCATAAGCCAACAATGGGTCTCTGTTTTTTCTTTAATCAAGTCTTCCACTAGAAAAGTGTAATAAACCTCCCCACGATTCCGGTCATAAGCCACGAATGGGTCTCAATTTCTTCTTTAATCAAGTCTTCCACTTGAAAAGGGTAAAATAAACCTCCATATGATTTTGGTCATAAGCCACGAACGAGTCTCAGTTTCTTCTTTAATCAAGTCTTCCACTTCAAAAAGGTTAATAAGCCACGGACAAGTCTCAGTTTCTTCTTTAATCAAGTCTTCCTCTTTAAAAGGTTAATAAACCTCCTAACGATTCTAGTCATAAGCCACAAACGGGCCTCAGTTTATTCTTTAATCAAGTCTTCCACTTGAAAAGGGTGATAAACCTTTCCACATTTCTGGTCATAAGCCAACAACGAGACTCAATTTTTTTATTTAATCAAGTCTTCCACTCGAAAAGCGTAATAAACCTCCCCATGATTTTGGCCGTAAGCTACGAACGAGTCTCAGTTTCTTCTTTAATCACGTCTTCCACTTGAAAAGGGTAATAAACCTCCCCAAGATTCTGGTCATAAATCACGACCAAGTCTCAGTTTCTTCTTTAATCAAGCCTTCCTCTTTAAAAGGTTAATAAACATCCTCACGATTCTAGTCATAAGCCACAAATGGGTCTCAGTTTCTTCTTTTATCAAGTCTTCCACTTGAAAAGGGTGATAAACCTTTCCATATTCCTGGTCATTTGCCAACAACGGGACTCAATTTTTTTATTTAATCAAGTCTTTGACTCAAAAAGCGTAATAAACCTCCCCATGATTTTGGTCATAAGCGACGAACGGGTCTCACTTTCTTTTTTAAACAAGTATTCGACTTGAAAAGGATAATAAACCACCCCACGATTCTGGTCATAAGCCATGAACGGGTCTTGATTTCTTCTTTAATCAAGTTTTCCACTTTAAAAGGGTAAAATAAGCCTCCCTATGATTCTGGTCAAAACCCACGAACGAGTCTTAGTTTCTTATTTAATCAAGTCTTCCACTTGAAAATGGTAAAATAAACCTCCCCGCGATTCTGGTCACAAGCCATAAACTGGTCTCGATTTCTTCTTTAATCAAGTCTTCAACTTGAAAAGGGTTAATTAAACCTCTCTATGATTCTGATCATCAGCCACGAACGAGTCTCAGTTTCTTCTTTAATCAAGTATTCCACTTGAAATGGGTGATAAACCTTCCCACTTATCTGGTCATAAGCCAACAACGGGTCTTTGTTTTTTCTTAAATCAAGTCTTCCACTCGAAAAGGGTAATAAAATTCCCCAAGATTTTTGTCATAAGCCACAAACAGGTCTCAGTTTCTTCTTTAAACAAGTCATCCACTTGAAAAGGATAATCAACCTCCCCACGATTCTGGTCATAAACCACGAACAGGTCTCGATTTCTTCTTTAATCAAGTCTTCCACTTGAATAGGGTAAAATAAACCTCCCTATGATTCTGGTCATAAGCCACGAACGATTCTCAGTTTCTTCTTTAATCAAGTCTTCCACTTGAAAAGGGTAATAAACCTCCCCAGAATTCTGGTCATAAGCCACGAACGAGTCTCAGTTTATTCTTTAATCAAGTCTTCCTGTTTAAAAGGTTAATAAACCTCCTCACGATTTTAGTCATAAGCCACAAACGGGTCTCAGTTTCTTATTTAATCAAGTATTACACTTGAAAAGGGTAATATACCTCCCCACGATTCTGGTCATATGCCACAAATGGGTATTAGTTTCTTCTTTAATCAAGTCTTCCATTTGAAAAGGGTAATATACCTCCCCAGCATTCTGGTCATAAGCCACGAACGGGTCTCAGTTTCTTCTTTAATCAAGTCTTCCACTTGAAAAAGGTGATAAACCTTTCCACACTTCTGGTCATAAGCCAACAACGGGACTCAATTTTTCTTTAATCAAGTCTTTCACTTGAAAAGGGTAATAAACCTCCCCACGATTTTGGTCATAAGCCTCGAACGGGTCTCAATTACTTCTTTAATCAAGTCTTCCACTTGAAAAGGGTAATAAAGCTCCCTACGATTCTGGTCAAAAGCCACGAACAGGTCTCAGTTTCTTCTTTAATCAAGTCTTCCACTTGAAAAGGGTGATAAACCTTTCCACATTTCTGGTCATAAGACAAAAATGGAACTCAGTTTTTTCTTTAATCAAGTCTTCCACTCGAAATGGGTAATAAACATCCCCAAGATTTTGGTCATAAGCCACGAACGGGTCTCAATTTCTTCTTTAATTCAGTCTTCCAATTGAAAATGGAAAAATAAACCTCCCCACGATTCTGGTCATAAGTCACGAACGGGTCTCAGTTTTTTCTTTAATAAAGTCTTCCACTTGAAAAGGGTGATAAACCTTCCCACATTTCTGGTCATAAGCCAACAACGGGTCTCTGTTTTTTCTTTAATCAAGTCTTCCACTCGAAAAGGGTAATAAACCTCCCCACGATTTTTGTCATAAGCCATGAACGGGTCTCAGTTTCTTCTTTAAACAAGTCTTCCACTTGAAAAGGATAATAAACCTCCCCACGATTCTGGTCATAAGTAGAGAACGGGTCTCGATTTCTTCTTTAATCAAGTCTTCCACTTGAAAAGGGAAAAATAAACCTGCCTATGATTCTGGTTATAAACCACGAACGAGTCTCAGTTTCTTCTTTCATCAAGTCTTCCACTTGAAAAGGGTAATAAACCTCCCCAGGATTCTGGTCAAAGCCACAAACGAGTCTTAGTTTCTTCTTTAATCAAGTTTTTCTCTTTAAAAGTTTAATAAACCTCCTCACAATTCTAGTCAAAAGCCACAAACGGGTCTCAGTTTCTTCTTTAATCAAGTATTCCACTTGAAAAGGGTGAGAATCCTTTCCACTTTTCTGGTCATAAATCAACAACGGGACTCAGTTTTTTTATTTAATCAAGTCTTCCACTCGAAAAACGTAATAAACCTCCCCATGATTTTGGTCATAAGCCACGAACGGGTCTCAGTTTCTTCTTTAAACAAGTATTCCACTTGAAAAGGATAATAAACCTCCCCACGATTCTGGTCATAAGCCATGAACGGATCTTGATTTCTTCTTTAATCAAGTCTTCCACTTTAAAAAGGTAAAATAAACCTCTTTATGATTCTGGTCATAAGCCACGAATGAGTCTCAGTATCTTCTTTAATCAAGTCTTCCACTGGAAAATGGTAAAATAAACCTCCCCACGATTCTGGTCATCAGCCACAAACGGGCCTCGATTTCTTCTTTAATCAAGTCTTACACTTGAAAAGGGTAAAATAAACCTATCTATGATTCTGATCATAAGCCACAAACTAGTCTCAGTTTCATCTTTAATCAAGTATTCCACTTGAAAAGGGTGTTAAACCTTCCCACATATCTGGTCATAAGCCAACAACGGGTCTCTATTTTTTCTTTAATCAAGTCTTCCACTCGAAAAGGGTAATAAAATTCCCCACGATTTTTGTTATAAGCCACGAACGGGTCTCAGTTACTTCTTTAAACAAGTCTTCCACTTGATAAGGATAATAAACCTCCCCACGATTCTGGTCATAAACCAACAACGGGTCTGGATTTCTTCTTTAATCAAGTCTTCCACTTGAAAAGTGTAAAATAAACCTCCCTATGATTCTGGTTATAAGCCAAGAACGAGTCTCAGTTTCTTCTTTAATCAAGTCTTCCACTTGAAAACGGTAATTAATCCTCTCCAGAATTCTAGTCATAAGCCACGAACGAATCTCAGTATCTTCTTTAATCAAGTCTTCCTGTTTTAATGGTTAATAAACCTCCTCATGATTCTAGTCATAAGCCACAAACGGGTTTCAGTTTCTTCTTTTATCAAGTATTCCACTTGAAATGGGTAATAAACCTCCCCACGATTCGGGTCATAAGCCACAAATGGGTATTAGTTTCTCCTTTAATCAAGTCTTCTACTTGAAAAGGGTAATATACCTCCCCTGGATTCTGGTCATAAGCCACGAACGGGTCTCAGTTTCTTCTTTAATCAAGTCTTCCACTTGAAAAGGGTGATAAACCTTTCAACATTTCTGGTCATAAGCCAACAACGGGACTCAGTTTTTCTTTAATAAAGTCTTCCACTCCAGAAGGGTAATAAACCTCCCCGCGATTTTGGTCATAAGCCACGAACAGGTCTCAGTTGCTTCTTTAATCAAGTGTTCCACTTGAAAAGGGTAATAAACTACCCCATGATTCTGGTCATAAGTCAATAACAGGTCTCTGTTTCTTCTTTAATCAAGTCTTCCACTTGAAAAGGGTGATAAACCTTCCCACATTTCTGGTCATAAGCCAACAACGGGTCTCTGTTTTTTCTTTAATCAAGTCTTCCACTCGAAAAGGGTAATAAACCTCCCCACAATTTGTCATAAGCCATGAACGGGTCTCAGTTTCTTCTTTAAACAAGTCTTCCACTTGAAAAGGATAATAAACCTCCCCACGATTCTGGTCATAAGTAGAGAACGGGTCTCGATTTCTTCTTTAATCAAGTCTTCCACTTGAAAAGGGAAAAATAAACCTGCCTATGATTCTGGTTATAAACCACGAACGAGTCTCAGTTTCTTCTTTAATCAAGTCTTCCACTTGAAAAGGGTAATAAACCTCCCCAGGATTCTGGTCAAAGCCAGAAACGAGTCTCAGTTTCTTCTTTAATCAAGTTTTTCTCTTTAAAAGTTTAATAAACCTCCTCACGATTCTAGTCAAAAGCCACAAACGGGTCTCAGTTTCTTCTTTAATCAAGTATTCCACTTGAAAAGGGTGAGAATCCTTTCCACTTTTCTGGTCATAAGCCAACAACGGGACTCAGTTTTTTATTTAATCAAGTCTTCCACTCGAAAAGCGTAATAAACCTCCCCATGATTTTGGTCATAAGCCACGAACGGGTCTCAGTTTCTTCTTTAAACAAGTATTCCACTTGAAAAGGATAATAAACCTCCCCACGATTCTGGTCATAAGCCATGAACGGGTCTTGATTTCTTCTTTAATCAAGTCTTCAACTTTAATAGGGTAAAATAAACCTCCCTATGATTCTGGTCATAAGCCACGAACGAGTCTCAGTTTCTTCTTTAATCAAGTCTTCCACTCAAAAATGGTAAAATAAACCTCCCCACGATTCTGGTCATAAGCCACGAACGGGTCTCGATTTCTTCTTTAATCAAGTCTTCCACTTGAAAAGGGTAAAATTAACCTCTCTATGATTCTGATCATAAGCTACGAACGAATCTCAGTTTCTTCTTTAATCAAGTATTCCACTTGAAATGGGTGATAAACCTTCCCACATATCTGGTCATAAGCCAACAACGGGTCTCTGTTTTTTCTTAAATCAAGTCTTCCACTCGAAAAGGGTAATAAAATTCCCCACGATTTTTGTCATAAGCCATGAACAGGTCTCAGTTTCTTCTTTAAACAAGTCATTCACTTGAAAAGGTTAATAAACCTCCCCACGATTCTGTCATAAACCACGAACGGGTCTCGATTTCTTCTTTAATCAAGTTTTCCACTTGGAAAGGGTAAAATAAACCTCCCTATGATTCTGGTCATAAGCCACGAACGAGTCTCAGTTTCTTCTTTAATCAAGTCTTCCACTTGAAAAGGGTATTAAACCTCCCTAGAATTCAGGTCATAAGCCACGAACGAGTCTCAGTTTCTTCTTTAATCAAGTCTTCCTGTTTAAATGGTTAATAAACCTCTTCACGTTTCTAGTCATAAGCCACAAATGGGTCTCAGTTTCTTATTTAATCAAGTATTACACTTGAAAAGGGTAATAAACCTCCCCACGATTCTGGTCATATGCCACAAATGGGTATTTGTTTCTTCTTTAATCAAGTCTTCCACTTGAAAAGGGTAATATACCTCCCCAGGATTCTGGTCATAAGCCACGAACGGGTCTCAGTTTCTTCATTAATCAAGTCTTCCACTTGAAAAGGGTAATAAACCTCCCCAGGATTCTGGTCAAAGCCACAAATGAGTCTCAGTTTCTTCTTTAATCAAGTCTTTCTCTTTAAAAGGTTGATAAACCTCCTCACAATTCTAGTCATCAGCCACAAATGGGTCTCAGTTTCTTCTTTAATCAAGTATTCCATTTGAAAAGGGTGAGAATCCTTACCACATTTCTGGTCATAAGTCAACAACGGGACTCAGTTTTTTATTTATTCAAGTCTTCCACTCGAAAAGCGTAATAAACTCCCCATGATTTTGGTCATAAGCCACGAACGGGTCTCAGTTTCTTCTTTAAACAAGTATTCCACTTGAAAAGTATAATAAACCTCCCCACGATTCTGGTCATAAGCCACGAACGGATCTTGATTTCTTCTTTAATCAAGTCTTCCACTTTAAAAAGTTAAAATAAACCTCCTTATGATTCTGGTCATAAGCCACGAACGGGTCTCAGTTTCTTCTTTAATCAAGTCTTCCACTTGAAAAGGGTGATAAACCTTTCCACATTTCTGGTCATAAGACAACAACGGAACTCAGTTTTTTCTTTAATCAAGTCTTCCACTCGAAAAGGGTAATAAACATCCCCAAGATTTTGGTCATAAGCCACGAACGGGTCTCAATTTCTTCTTTAATTAAGTCTTCCAATTGAAAATGGAAAAATAAACCTCCCCACGATTCTGGTCATAAGCCACGAACGGGTCTCAGTTTCTTCTTTAATAAAGTCTTGCACTTGAAAAGGGTGATAAACCTTCCCACAATTCTGGTCATAAGCCAACAACGAGTATCTGTTTTTTCTTTAATCAAATCTTCCACTCGAAAAGGGTAATTAACCTCCCCACGATTTTTGTCATAAGCCATGAACGGGTCTCAGTTTCTTCTTTAAACAAGTCTTCCACTTGAAAAGGATAATAAACCTCCCCGCGATTCTGGTCATAAGCAGAGAACGGGTCTCGATTTCTTTTGTAATCAAGTCTTCCACTTGAAAAGGGAAAAATAAACCTCCCTATGATTCTGGTCATAAGCCACGAACGAGTCTCAGTTTCTTCTTTAATCAAGTCTTCCACTTGAAAAGGGTAATAAACCTCCCCAGGATTTTGGTCAAAGCCACAAATGAGTCTCAGTTTCTTCTTTAATCAAGTCTTTCTCTTTAAAAGGTTAATAAACCTCCTCACAATTCTAGTCATAAGCCACAAATGGGTCTCAGTTTCTTCTTTAATCAAGTATTCCATTTGAAAAGGGTGAGAATCCTTACCACATTTCTAGTCATAAGTCAACAACGGGACTCAGTTTTTTATTTAATCAAGTCTTCCACTAGAAAAGCGTAATAAACTCCCCATGATTTTGGTCATAAGCCACGAACGGGTCTCAGTTTCTTCTTTAAACAAGTATTCCACTTGAAAAGGATAATAAACCTCCCCACGATTCTGGTCATAAGCCACGAACGGATCTTGATTTCTTCTTTAATCAAGTCTTCCACTTTAAAAAGTTAAAATAAACCTCCTTAGGATTCTGGTCATAAGCCACGAATGAGTCTCAGTATCTTCTTTAATCAAGACTTCCACTTGAAAATGGTAAAATAAACCTCCCCACGATTCTGGTCATAAGCCACGAACGGGTATCGATTTCTTCTTTAATCAAGTATTACACTTGAAAAGGGTAAAATAAACCTATCTATGATTCTGATCATAAGCCACAAACGAGTCTCAGTTTCATCTTTAATCAAGTATTCCACTTGAAATGGGTGATAAACCTTCCCACATATCTGGTCATAAGCCAACAACGGGTCTCTGTTTTTTCTTAAATCAAGTCTTCCACTCGAAAAGGGTAATCAAATTCCCCACGATTTTTGTCATAAGCCACGAACAGGTCTCAGTTTCTTCTTTAAACAAGTCATTCACTTGAAAAGGTTAATAAACCTCCCCACGATTCTGTCATAAACCACGAACGGGTCTCGATTTCTTCTTTAATCAAGTCTTCCACTTGGAAAGGGTAAAATAAACCTCCCTATGATTCTGGTCATAAGCCACGAACGAGTCTCAGTTTCTTCTTTAATCAAGTCTTCCACTTGAAAAGGGTATTAAACCTCCCCAGAATTCAGGTCATAAGCCACGAACGAGTCTCAGTTTCTTCTTTAATCAAGTCTTCCTGTTTAAATGGTTAATAAACCTCCTCACGTTTCTAGTCATAAGCCACAAATGGGTCTCAGTTTCTTATTTAATCAAGTATTACACTTGAAAAGGGTAATAAACCTCCCCACGATTCTGGTCATAAGCCACAAATGGGTATTAGTTTCTTCTTTAATCAAGTCTTCCACTTGAAAAGGGTAATATACCTCCCCAGGATTCTGGTCATAAGCCACGAACGGGTCTCAGTTTCTTCTTTAATCAAGTCTTCCACTTCAAAAAGGGTGATAAACCTTTCCACATTTCTGGTCATAAGCCAACAACAGGATTCGATTTTTCTTTAATCCAGTCTTCCACTCGAAAAGGGTAATAAACCTCCTCACGATTTTGGTCATAAGCCTCGAACGGGTCTCAGTTACTTCTTTAATCAAGTCTTCCACTTGAAAAGGGGGATAAACCTCCCTACGATTCTGGTCATAAGCCACGAACGGGTCTCAGTTTCTTCTTTAATCAAGTCCTTCACTTGAAAAGGGTGATAAACCTTTCCACATTTCTGGTCATAAGACAACAACGGAACTCAGTTTTTTCTTTAATCAAGTCTTCCACTCGAAAAGGGTAATAAACATCCCCAAGATTTTGGTCATAAGCCACGAACGGGTCTCAATTTCTTCTTTAATTAAGTCTTCCAAATGAAAATGGAAAAATAAACCTCCCCAAGATTCTGGTCATAAGCCACGAACGGGTCTCAATTTCTTTTTTAATAAAGTCTTGCACTTGAAAAGGGTGATAAACCTTCCCACAATTCTGGTCATAAGCCAACAACGAGTCTCTGTTTTTTCTTTAATCAAATCTTCCACTCGAAAAGGGTAATTAACCTCCCCACGATTTTTGTCATAAGCCATGAACGGGTCTCAGTTTCTTCTTTAAACAAGTCTTCCACTTGAAAATGATAGTAAACCTCCCCGCGATTCTGGTCATAAGCAGAGAACGGGTCTCGATTTCTTCTGTAATCAAGTCTTCCACTTGAAAAGGGAAAAATAAACCTCCCTATGATTCTGGTCATAAGCCACGAAAGAGTCTCAGTTTCTTCTTTAATCAAGTCTTCCACTTGAAAAGGGTAATAAACCTCCCCAGGATTCTGGTCAAAGCCTTAAATGAGTCTCAGTTTCTTCTTTAATCAAGTCTTTCTCTTTAAAAGGTTAATAAACCTCCTCACAATTCTGGTCATAAGCCACGAACGGGTCTCAGTTACTTCTTTAATCAAGTCTTCAACTTCAAAAGAGTGATAAACCTTTCCATATTTCTGGTCATAAGCCAACAACGGGACTCAGTTTTTCTTCAATCAAGTCTTCCACTCGAAAAGCGTAATAAACCTCCCTATGATTTTGGTCATAAGCCACGAACGGGTCTCAGTTTCTTCTTTAAACAAGTATTCCACTTGAAAAGTATAATAAACCTGCCCACGATTCTGGTCATAAGCCACGAACGGATCTTGATTTCTTCTTTAATCAAGTCTTCCACTTTAAAAAGGTAAAATAAACCTCCTTATGATTCTGGTCATAAGCCACGAATGAGTCTCAGTATCTTCTTTAATCAAGTCTTTCACTTGAAAATGGTAAAATAAACCTCCCCACGATTCTGGTCATAAGCCACGAACGGGTCTCGATTTCTTCTTTAATCAAGTCTTACACTTGAAAAGGGTAAAATAAACCTATCTATGATTCTGATCATAAGCCACAAACGAGTCTCAGTTTCATCTTTAATCAAGTATTCCACTTGAAAAGGGTGTTAAACCTTCCCACATATCTGGTCATAAGCCAACAACGGGTCTCTGTTTTTTCTTTAATCAAGTCTTCCACTCGAAAAGGGTAATAAAATTCCCCATGATTTTTGTTATAAGCCACGTACGGGTCTCAGTTTCTTCTTTAAACAAGTCTTCCACTTGATAAGGATAATAAACCTCCCCACGATTCTGGTCATAAACCAACAACGGGTCTGGATTTCTTCTTTAATCAAGTCTTCCACTTGAAAAGTGTAAAATAAACCTCCCTATGATTTTGGTTATAAGCCAAGAACGAGTCTCAGTTTCTTCTTTAATCAAGTCTTCCACTTGAAAAGGGTAATTAATCCTCCCCAGAATTCTAGTCATAAGCCACGAACGAATCTCAGTTTCTTCTTTAATCAAGTTTTCCTGTTTAAAAGGTTAATAAACATCCTCACGATTCTAGTCATAAGCCACAAACGGGTCTCAGTTTCTTCTTTTATCAAGTATTCCACTTGAAATGGGTAATAAACCTCCCCACGATTCGGGTCATAAGCCACAAATGGGTATTAGTTTCTCCTTTAATCAAGTCTTCTACTTGAAAAGGGTAATATACCTCCCCAGGATTCTGGTCATAAGCCACGAACGGGTCTCAGTTTCTTCTTTAATCAAGTCTTCCACTTGAAAAGGGTTATTAACCTTTCAATATTTCTGGTCATAAGCCAACAACGGGACTCAGTTTTTCTTTAATCAAGTCTTCCACTCCAAAAGGGTAATAAACCTCCCCGCGATTTTGGTCATAAGCCACGAACGGGTCTCAGTTGCTTCTTTAATCAAGTGTTCCACTTGAAAAGGGTAATAAACTACCCCATGATCCTGGTCATAAGCCATTAACAGGCCTCCGTTTCTTCTTTAATCAAGTCTTCCACTTGAAAAGAGTGATAAACTTTTCCACATTTCTGGTCATAAGCCAACAACGGGACTTAGTTTTTTCTTTAATCAAGTCTTCCACTCGAAAAGGGCAATAAACCTCCCCAAAATTTTGGTCATAAGCCACTAACGAGTCTCAGTTTCTTCTTTATTCAAGTCTTCCACGTGAAAATGGAAAAATAAACCTCCCCACAATTCTGGTCTTAAGCCACGAACGGGTCTCAGTTTCTTCTTTAATAAAGTCTTCCACTTAAAAAGGGTGATAAACCTTCCCGCATTTCTGGTCATAAGCCAACAACGGGTCTCTATTTTTTCTTTAATCAAGTCTTCCACTCGAAAAGGATAATAAACCTCCCCACGATTTTTGTCATAAGCCACGAACGGGTCTCAGTTTCTTCTTTAAACAAGTCTTCCACTTGAAAAGGATAATAAACCTCCTCACGATTCTGGTCATAAGCCACGAACGGTCTCAATTTCTTCTTTTATCGAGTTTTCCACTTGAAAAGGGTAAAATAAACCTCCCTATGATTCAGGTCATAAGCCACGAACGAGTCTCAGTTTCTTCTTTAATCAAGTCTTCCGCTTTAAAAGGTTAATAAACCTCCTCACGATTCTAATCATAAGCCATAAACGGGTCTCTTTTTCTTCTTTAATCAAGTCTTCCGCTTGAAAAGGGTGATACACCTTTCCACATTTCTGGTCATAAGCCAACAACGAGACTTTTTTTTATTTAATCAAGTCTTCCACTCGAAAGGCATAATAAACCTCCCCACGATTTTGGTCATAAGCCACGAACGAGTCTCAGATTCTTCTTTAAACAAGTATTCCACTTGAAAAGGATAATAAACCTCCCCACATTTCTGGTCATAAGCCGCGAACGGGTTTTGATTTCTTCTTTAGTCAAGTCTTCCACTTGAAAATGGTAAAATAAACCTCCCCACGATTCTGGTCATAAGCCACGAACGAGTCTCGTTTTCTTCTTTAATCAAGTCATCTACTTGAAAAAGGTAATAAACATCCCCAGAATTCTGGTCATAAGCCCCGAACGAGTCTCAGTTTCTTCTTTAATCAAGTCTTCCTCTTTAAAAGGTAATAAACATCCTCACGATTCTAGTCATAAGCCACAAACGAGTCTCAGTTTCTTCTTTAATAAAGTATTCCACTTTAAAAGGGTAATAATCCTCCCCACGATTCTGGTCATAAGCCACAAATGGGTATTAGTTTCTTCTTTAATCAAGTATACCACTTGAAAAGGGTAATATACCTCCCCAGGATTCTGGTCATAAGCCACGAACGGGTCTCAGTTACTTCTTTAATCAAGTCTTCAACTTCAAAAGAGTCATAAACCTTTCCACATTTTTGGTCATAAGCCAACAACGGGACTCAGTTTTTCTTCAATCAAGTCTTCCACTCCAAAAGGGTAATAAACCTCCCAGCTATTTTGGTCATAAGCCACGAACGGGTCTCAGTTACTTTTTTAATCAAGTCTTCCACTTGAAAAGGGTAATAAACTACCCCACGATTCTGGTCATAAGCTATGAACGGGTCTCAGTTTCTTCTTTAATTAAGTCTTCCACTTGAAAAGGGTGATAAAGATTTCCACATTATTGGTCATAAGCCAACAATGAGACTCAGTTTTTACTTTAATCAAGTTTTTCCCTCGAAAAGGATAATAAACCTCCCCAAGATTTTGATTATAAGCCACGAACGGGTCTTAGTTTCTTCTTTAATCAAGTTTTCCACTTGAAAATGAAAAAAAAAATCTTCCCCACGATTCTAGTCAAAAGCCACGAACGGGTCTCAGTTTCTTCTTTAATAAAGTCTTCCACTTAAAAAGGGAGATAAACCTTCCCACATTTCTGGTCATAAGCCAACAACGGGTCTGTGTTTTTTCGTTAATCAAGTCTTCCACCAGAAAAGGGTAATAAACCTCCCGATGATTTTTGTCATAAGCCACAAACGGGTCTCAGTTTCTTGTTTAAACAAGTCTTCCACTTGAAAATGATAATAAACCTCCCCATGATTCTGGTCATAAGCCACGAACGGGTCTCGATTTATTTTTTAATCAAGTCTTCCACTTGAAAAGGGTAAAATAAACCTCCCTATGATTCTGGTCATAAGCCACGAACAAGTCTCATTTTCTTCTTTAATCAAGTCTTCCACTTGAAATGGGTAATAAACCTCCCCAGGATTATGGTCATAAGCCACGAACGAGTCTCAGGTTCTTATTTAATAAAGTATTCATCTTTAAAAGGTTAATAAACCTTCTCACGATTCTAGTCATAAGCCACAAACGGGTCTCAGTTTCTTGTTTAATCAAATCTTCCACTTGAAAAGGGTGATAAACCTTTCCACATTTATGGTCATAAGCCAACAACGGGTCTCAGATTCTTTTTTAAACAAGTATTCCACTTGAAAAAGATAATAAACCTCCCCACGATTCTGGTCAAAGCCACGAACGGGTCTCAATTTCTTCTTTAATAAAGTCTTCCACTTTAAAAAGGTAAAATGAACCTCCCTATGATTTTGGTCATAAGCCACGAACGAGTCTCAGTTTCTTCTTTAATCAAGTCTTCCACTTGAAAATGGTAAAATAAACCTCCCTAGGATTCTGGTTATAAGCCACGAACGGGTCTCAGTTTCTTCTTTAATCAAGTCTTCCACTTGAAAAGGCTAATAAACCTTCCCACATTTCTGATCATAAGCCAACTAAAGGTCTCTGTTTTTTCTTTAATCAAGTCTTCCACTCGAAACCGGTAATAAACCTCCCCACGATTCTGGTCATAAGCCACGAACGAGTCTCAGTTTCTTCTTTAATCAAGTTTTCCACTTGAAAAGGGTAATAAACCTCCCAACGATTCTGGCCATAAGCCACAAATGGGTCCCTATTTTTTCTTTAATCAAGTTTTCCACTTGAAAAGGGTAATAAACCTCCCGACGATTTTTGTCATAAGCCACAAACGGGTCTCAGTTTCTTCTTTAATCAAGTCTTCCACTTGAAAAAGTTAAAAACCCTCCGCAGGATTCAGGTCATAAGCCAACAACGGGTCTCCTTTTGTTCTTTAATCAGGTATTCCACTTGAAAAGGGTAATAAACCTCCCAACGATTCTGGTCAAAAGCCACGAACGGGTCTCAGTTTCTTCTTTAATCAAGTATTTCACTTGAAAAGGGTAATATAAACCTCCCCATGATTCTGGTCGTAATCCAAGAACGAGTCTCAGTTTCTCATTTAATACAGTCTTCCACTCTAAAAGGGTAATAAACCTCTCCATGATTATGGTCATAAGCCAAAAACGGATCTCAGTTTCTTGTTTAATCTAGTCTTCCACTCTAAAAGGGTAATAAACCTCCCCACGATTTTTGTCATAAGCCACGAACGGGTCTCAGTTTCTTCTTTAAACAAGTCCTCCACTTGAAAAGGTAAATAAACCTCCCCAAGATTCTGGTCATAAGCCACGAATGATCTCGATTTCTTCTTTAATCAAGTCTTTCACTAGAAACGGGTAAAATAAACCTCCCTATGATTTAGGTCATAAGCCACGAACGAGTCTCATTTTCTTCTTTAATCAAGTCTTCCACTTGAAAAGGTTAATAAACCACCTCAGGATTCTGGTCATAAGCCACGAACGAGTCTCAGTTTCTTCTTTAATCAAGTCTTCCTCCTAAAAAGGTTAATAAACCACCTCATGATTCTAATCATAAGCCTCAAAAGGCTCTCAGTTTCTTCTTTAATCAAGTATTCCACTTGAAAAGGGTAAGAAACCTCCCCACGATTCTGGTCATACGCAACAAATGGGTCTCAGTTTCTTCTTTAATCAAGTTTTCCACTTGAAAGGGGTAATAAACTTCCCCATGATTCTGGTCATAAGCCACGAATGGGTCTAAGTTTCTTCTTTAATAAAGTCTTCCATTTGAAAAAGGTAATAAACCACCCCACAATTCTGGTCATAAGCCACGAACGGGTCTCAGCTTCTTCTTTAATCAAGTCATCCACTTGAAAAGGGTGATAATCCTTTCCACATTTCTAGTCATAAGCCAACAACGGGACTCTGTTTTTTTCTTTAATCAAGTTTTCCACTCGAAAAGGGTAATTAACCTCCCCAAGATTTTGGTCATAAGCCACGAACGGGTCTCAGTTTCTTCTTTAAACAAGTCTGCAAATTGAAAAGGATAATAAACCTTCCCACGATTCTGGTCATAAGCCACGAACGATTTTCGATTTCTTCTTTAATCAAATCTTCCACTTGAAAAGGGTAAATTAAACCTCCCTATGATTCTAGTCATAAGCCACGAACGAGTCTCAGTTTCTTCTTTATTCAAGTCTTCCACTTGAAAAGGGTAATAAACCTCCCCAGGATTTTGGTTATAAGCCACGAAAGAGTCTCAGTTTCTTCTTTAATCAAGTCTTCCTCTTTAAAAGGGTAATAAACTTCCCTAGGATTCTGGTCATAAGCCACGAATGGGTCTCAGTTTCTTCTTTAATCAAGTATTCCACTTGAAAATGGTAAATAAACCACCCCACGATTGTGTTCATAAGCCAACTATGAGTCTCTATTTTTTCTTTAATCAAGTTTTCCATTTGAAAAGGGTAATAAACCTTCCCACATTTCTGGTCATAAGCCAACTACGAGTCTCTGTTTTTTCTTTAATCAAGTTTTCCACTCGAAAAGGGTAATATAAACCTCCCCGCGTTTCTAGTCATAAGCCACAAACGGGTCTCAGTTTCTTCTTTAATCAAGTCTTCCATTTGATAAATGGTAAAATTAACCTACCCACGATTCTGGTCATAAGCCACGAACGGATCTCCGTTGCTTCTTTAATCAAGTTTTCCACTTGAAAAAGTTAAAAAACCTCCCCAGGATTTCGGTCATAAGCTAACAATGGGTCTCTGTTTGTTCTTTAATCAAGTGTTCCACTCTAAAAAGGTAGCAAACCACCCAACAATTCTGGTCATAAGCCACGAACGGGTCTTAGTTATTTCTTTAGTCAAGTTTAGCACTTGAAAAATGTAATATAAACCTCCCCACGATTCTGGTCATAATCCATGAACGAGTCTTAGTTTCTTATTTAATACAGTCTTCCACTCTAAAAGGGTAATAAACCTCTCCACGATTCTGGTCATAAGCCAAAAACGGATCTCGGTTTCTTAATTAATCAAGTCTTCCACACTAAAAATGTAATAAACCTCCCTACGGTTCTGGTCATAAGCCACGAACGAGTCTCGGTTTCTTCTTTAATCAAGTATTCCACTTGAAAAGGGTAATAAACCTCCCAATGAATCTGGTCATAAGCCAGGAACAGGTCTTAGTTTCCTCTTTAATCAAGTCATCCACTAGAAAAGGGTAATAAACCACCCTACGATTCTGGTCACAAGCCACGAACGGGTCTTAGTTTCTTCTATAATCATGTCTTCCACTTGAAAAGGGTGTTAAACCTTTCCATATTTCTATTCATAAGCCAACAACGGGACTCAGTTTTTTCGTTAATCAAGTCTTCCACTCGAAAAGGGTAATAAACCTCGCCATGATTTTGGTCATAAGCCAGGAACGGGTTTCAGTTTCTTTTTTAAACAATTATTCCACTTGAAAAGGATAATAAACCTCCCCATGATTCTGGTCATAAGCCACGAACGGGTCTCGATTTCTTCTTTAATCAAGTCTTCCACTTGAAAAGGGTAAAATAAACCTCCATAAGATTTTGGTCACAAGCCACGAACGAGTCTCAGGTTCTTCTTTAATCAAGTCTTCCACTTGAAAAAAGTAATAAACCTTCCCGCATTTCTGGCAATAGACAAACTACGGTTCTCTGTTTTTTCTTTAATCAAGTCTTCCACTCGAAAAAGGTAATAAACCTCCCCACTATTCTGGTCATAAGCCACGAACGAGTCGCAGTTTCTTCTTTAATCAAGTTTTCCACTTGAAAGGGGTAATAAACTTCCATACGATTCTGGTCATAAACCACAAATGGGTCCCAATTTTTTCTTTAATCAAGTCTTCCATTTGAAAATGGTAATAAAACTCCTCAGGATTCTGCTCATAGGCCACCAACGGGTCTCGGTCTCTTCTTTAATCAAGTCTTTTACATGAGAAGGGTAAAATCAACCTCCCCGCGATTCTTGTCAAAAGCCACAAACGGGTCTCAGTTTCTTCTTTAATCAAGTCTTCCATTTGAAAATGGTAAAATAAACCCACCCACGATTCTGGTCATCAGCCACAAACGGGTCTCAGTTTCTTTTTTAATCAAGTCTTCCACTTGAAAAAGTTAAAAAACCTCCCCAGGATTCTGGTCATAAGCCAACAACGAGTCTCATTTTTTCCTTTAATCAAGTATTCCACTCGAAAATGGTAATAAAACTCCCAACGATTCTGGTCATAAGCCACGAATACGTCTCAATTTCTTATTTAATACAGTCTTCCACTCGAAAAGGGTAATAAACCTCTCCACAATTCTGGTCATAAGCCAAAACCGAATCTCAGTTTCTTCTTTAATCAAGTCTTCCACTCTAAAAGGGTAATAAACCTCCCCACGATTTTGGTCATAAGCCACGAACAGGTCTGGTCATAAGCCACGAACTGGTCTCAGTTTCTTCTTAAATCAAGTCTTCCACTTGAAAAGGGTAATATAAACCTCCCCACGATTCTGGTCATAATCCACGAACACGTCTCAGTTTCTTATTTAATACAGTCTTCCACTCGAAAAGGGTAATAAACCTCTCCGATTGTGGTCATAAGCCAAAAACGGATCTCAGTTTCTTCTTTAATCAAGTCTTCCACTCTAAAAGGGTAATAAACCTCCCCACGATTCTGGTCATAAGACACAAATGGGTCTCAGTTTCTTCTTTAATCAAGTCTTCCACTTGAAAAGGGTAATAAATCTCCCCAGGATTCTGGTCATAAGCCACGAACAGGTCTTAGTTTCTTCTTTAATCAAGTCTTCCACTAGAAAAGGGTAATAAACCACTCCACGATTATGGTCACAAGCCACGAACGGGTCTCAGTTTCTTCTTTAATCAAATTTTCCACTTGAAAAGGGTGATAAAACTTTCCATATTTCTGGTCATAAGCCAACAACGGGACTCAGTTTTATCGTTAATCAAGTCTTCCACTCAAAAAGGGTAATAAACCTCCCCAAGATTTTGGTCATAAGCCACGAACGGGTCTCAGTTTCTTCTTTAAACAAGTATTCCACTTGAAAAGGATAATAAACCTCTCCATGATTAGGGGTGTGCATTTAAACCAGTTTATTAAAATTGGTCCATATATTCTGGTGCACCAATTTAAAATACCCAAACCATTTGTATAACAAGCTGATCCAATCCATATTTTTAAATTAATAATGAACCGGTTTATCATTTACTAAAACCGGTTATATATTGGTTATTACTTTAGTGTTTCTATTGACTACTACAAATTTTAGTTCAATGTGTTTCAATACCAATTTAGTTGAAGTGATGTGAATAGGGGAGGAAATGTGTGGCTCTAATGAATTACAAAACATATCTCTCTATGTTGTTTACTTATAACATTCTCATAATATTTATTAGATTTTAAAAAAAAATTATATAGTAATTTTATTTAATTATAAAAATTTAAATTATTTAGAACCATCTATTTTTGTAAACATGTTTTTGTGATAAAAAGTTTAATTTGTCGAATTAGAGCTATAATGTGGTTTGGTTAAATAAAATATGTGAAATCATATATACTATTAGATTTGTGTTATTCCACTTATTAAAAAAATTGGTTAAAGCAAAAAAAAAAATAATAATTAGCAAAGAAAAAAAATCAGTATGATTGATTTTAGAGAAACTGATTTTAAAAATGGTTCAGATGAAAAAACAGTTTTTATTAGGAACCAGTTTTGAACCGAACTGATCCAAATATAAACCGGTTTTGAAAAACCAAATCAGTTTTATAAAAATAGTTCTAAAAACCAAACCAAACCATATATATGGATCAATTTGGATTGGTTTATGAACCATGCACACCCCTACCCATGATTATGGTCATAAGCCACGAACGGGTCTCGATTTCTTCTTTAATCAAGTTTTCCACTTGAATAGGGTAAAATAAACCTCCGTATGATTCTGGTCATAAGCCACGAACGAGTCTCAGGTCCTTCTTTAATCAAATCTTCCACTTGAAAAGGGTAATAAACCTTCCCACATTTGTGGTCATAAGCAAACTACAGGTCTATGTTTTATCTTTAATCAAGTCCTCCACTCGAAAAGGGTAATAAACCTCCCCACGATTCTGGTCATAAGCCACGATCGAGTCTCAGTTTCTTCTTTAATCAAGTATTCTACTTGAAAAGGGTAATAAACCTCCCCACGATTCTGGTCATAAACCAGAAATGGGTCCCATTTTTTTCTTTAATCAAGTCTTCCACTTGAAAAGGGTAATAAAACTTCCAAGGATTCTAGTCATAGGCCACGAACGGGTCTCGGTTTCTTCTTTAATTAAGGGTTTTACTTGAAAAGGGTAAAATCAACCTCCCCGCGATTCTAGTCATAAGCCACAAACGAGTCTCAATTTCTTCTTTAATTAAGTCTTCCATTTTAAAATGGTAAAATAAACCTACCCACGATTCTGGTCATCAGCCACGAACGAGTCTTAGTTTCTTCTTTAATCAAGTCTTCCACTTGAAAAAGTTAAAAAACCTCCCCAGGATTATGGTCATAATCCAACAACGGGTCTCATTTTGTTCTTTAATCAAGTATTCCACTCGAAAATGGTAATAAACCTCCCAAGATTCGGGTCACAAGCCACGAACGGGTCTCAGTTTCTTTAATCAAGTCTTCCACTTGAAAAGGGTAAGATAAACCTCCCCACGATTCTGGTAATAATCCATGAATGCGTCTCAATTTCTTATTTAATACAGTCTTCCACTCGAAAAGGGTAATAAACCTTTCCACGATTCTGGTCATAAGCCAAAAATGGATCTCTGTTTCTTCTATAATCAAGTCTTCCACTCTAAGAGGGTAATAAACCTCCCCATGATTTTGGTCATAAGCCATGAATGGGTCTCAGTTTCTTTTTTAAACAAGTATTCCACTTGAAAAGGATAATAAACCTCCCCACAATTCTGGTCATAAGCCAAGAACTGGTCTCGATTTCTTCTTTAATCAAGCCTTCCACTTAAAAAGGGTAAATTAAACCTCCCTATGATTATGGTCATAGGCCACGAACGAGTCTCAGTTTCTTCTTTAATCAAGTCTTCCACTTGAAAAGGGTAATAAACCTCCCTAGGATTCTGGTTAAAAGCCACGAACGAGTCTCAGTTTCTTATTTAATCAAGTCTTCCTCTTTAAAAGGTTTATAAACCTCCTCACGATTCTGGTCATAAGCCACGAACGGGTCTCAGTTTCTTCTTTAATCAAGTATTCCACTTGAAAAGGGTAATAAACCTCCCCACGATTCTAATCATAAGCCACATATGGATCTCGGTGTCTTCTTTAATCAAGTCATACACTTGAAAAGGGTAATAAACCTCTCCACGATTCTGGTCATAAGCCACGAACCGGTCTCAATTTCTTCTTTAATCAAGTCTTCCACTTGAAAAGTATAATTAACCTCCCCACGATTCTGGTCATTAGCCACAAACGAGTCTCAGTTTCTTCTTTAATCAAGTCTTCCACTTTAAAAGGGTAAAATAAACATCCATATGATTCTGGTCAAAAGCCACGAACGAGTCTCAGTTTCTTCATTAATCAAGATTTCCTCTTTAAAAGGTTAATAAACCTCCTCACGATTCTGGTCATAAGCCACGAACGGGTCTCAGTTTCTTCTGTAATCAAGTATTCCACTTGAAAATGGTAATAAACCTCCCCACGATTCTAGTCATAAGCCACAAATGGGTCTCAGTGTCTTCTTTAATCAAGTCATCCACTTGAAAAGGGTAATAAATCTCCCCCTAATTCTGGTCATAAGCCACGAACGGGTCTCGATTTCTTCTTTAATCAAGTCTTCCACTTGAAAAGGATAATAAACCTCCCCACGATTCTGGTCATAAGCCACGAACGAGTCTCGATTTCTTCTTTAATCAAGTCTTCCACTTGAAAAGGATAATTAACCTCCCCGCGATTCTAGTCATTAGTCACGAACGAGTCTCGATTTCTTCTTTAATCAAGTCTTTAACTTGAAAAGTGTAAAATAAACCTCCCTATGATTCTGGTCATAAGCCACGAACGAGTCTCAGTTTCTTCTTTAATTAAGTGTTCCACTTGAAAAGGGTAATGAACCTCCCTAGGATTCTGGTCATAAGCCACGAACGAGTCTTTGTTTCTTCTTTAATCAAGTCTTCCTCTTTATAAGGTTAATAAACCTCCTCACAATTCTGGTCATAAGCCACAAATGGGTCTCAGTTTCTTCTTTAATTAAGTATTCCACTTGAAAAAGGAAATAAACCTCCCTAAGATTCTAGTCATAAGCCACAAATGGGTCTCAGTATCTTCTTTAATCAAGTCTTCCACTTGAAAAGAGTAATTAACCTCCCCAGGATTCTGGTCATAAGCCACGAACGGGTCTTAGTTTCTTCTTTAATCAAGTCTTCCACTTTAAAATGGTAATAAACCACCTTACGATTCTGGTCACAAGCCACGAACGAGTCTCAGTTTCTTCTTTAATCTAGTTTTCCAATTGAAAAGGGTAATATAAACCTCCCCACGATTCTGGTCATAATCCACGAACACGTCTCAGTTTCTTATTTAATACAGTATTCCACTCGAAAATGGTAATAAACCTCTAATTCTGGTCATAAGCCAAAAACGGATCTCGGTTTCTTCTTTAATCAAGTCTTCCACTCTAAAAGGGTAATAAACCTCCCCACGATTTTTGTCATAAGCCACGAATGGGTCTCAGTTTCTTCTTTAAACAAGTCTTCCACTTGAAAAGGGTAATAAACCTCCCCACGATTGTGGTCATAAGCCACAAGTGGGTCTCAGTTTCTTCTTTAATCAAGTCTTCCACTTGAAAAGGGTAATAAACCTCCCCAGGATTCTGGTCATAAGGCACGAACGGGTCTTAGTTTCTTCTTTAATCAAGTCTTCCACTAGAAAAGGGTAATAAACCACCCCATGATTATGGTCACAAGCCACGAACGGGTCTCAGTTTCTTCTTTAATCAAATTTTCCACTTGAAAAGGGTGATAAACCTTTCCATATTTCTGGTCATATGCCAACAACGGGACTCAGTTTTATCGTTAATCAAGTCTTCCACTCGAAAAGTGTAATAAACCTCCCCAAGATTTTGGTCATAAGCCACGAACGGGTCTCAGTTTCTTCTTTAAACAAGTATTCCACTTGAAAAGGATAATAAACCTCCCCATGATTATGGTCATAAGCCACGAACGAGTCTCGATTTCTTCTTTAATCAAGTTTTCCACTTGAATAGGGTAAAATAAACCTTGTTATGATTCTGGTCATAAGCCACGAAAGAGTCTAAGGTTCTTCTTTAATCAAATCTTCCTTTTGAAAAGGGTAATAAACCTTCCCACATTTGTGGTCATAAGCAAACTACAGGTCTATGTTTCTTCTTTAATCAAGTCTTCCTCTTTAAAAGGTTAAGAAACCTCCTCAAGATTCTGGTCATAAGCTACGAACGGGTCTCAGTTTCTTCTTTAATCAAGTATTCCACTTGAAAAGGGTAATAAACCTCCCCACGATTCTCGGTTTCTTCTTTAATCAAGGGTTTTACTTGAAAAGGGTAAAATTAACCTCCCCACGATTCTAGTCATAAGCCACAAACGGGTCTCGATTTCTTCTTTAATCAAGTCTACCATTTTAAAATGGTAAAATAAACCTACCCACGATTCTGGTCATCAGCCACGAACGAGTCTTAGTTTCTTCTTTTTTCAAGTCTTCCACTTGAAAAAGTTAAAAAAACCTCCCCAGGATTATGGTCATAATCCAACAACGGGTATCATTTTGTTCTTTAATCAAGTATTCCACTCGAAAATGGAAATAAACCTCCCAATATTCGGGTCATAAGCCACGAACGGATCTCAGTTTCTTCTTTAATCAAGTCCTCCACTAGAAAAGGGTAATAAACCTTTCCACGATTCTGGTGATTAGCCAAAAATGGATCTCTGTTTCTTCTTTAATCAAGTCTTCCACTCTAAAAGGGCAATAAACCTCCCCACGATTTTGGTCATAAGCCACGAACGGGTCTCAGTTTCTTCTTGAAACAAGTCTTCCACTTGGAAAGGATAATAAACCTCCCCACAACTTTGGTCATAAGCCAAGAACTGATCTCGATTTCTTCTTTAATCAAGCCTTCCACTTAAAAAGGGTAAATTAAACCTCCTTATGATTATGGTCATAGGCCACAAACGAGTCTCAGTTTCTTCTTTAATCAAGTCTTCCACTTGAAAAGGGTAAAATAAACCTCCCTATGATTCTGGTCAAAAGCCACGAACGAGTCTCAGTTTCTTCTTTAATCAAGTCTTCCTCTTTAAAAGGTTGATAAACCTCCTCACGATTCTGGTCATAAGCCACGATCGAGTCTCAGTTTCTTCTTTAATCAAGTATTCCACTTGGAAAGGGTAATAAATCTCCCCACAATTCTGGTCATAAGCCACGAACGGGTCTCGATTTCTTCTTTAATCAAGTCTTCCACTTGAAAAGAATAATAAACCTCCCCGCGATTCTGGTCATAAGCCACGAATGAGTCTCGATTTCTTCTTTAATCAAGTCTTCCACTTGAAAAGGATAATTAACCTCCCCGCGATTCTGGTCATTAGTCACGAACGAGTCTCAATTTCTTCTTTAATCAAGTCTTCCATTTGAAAAGTGTAAAATAAACCTCCCTATGATTCTGGTCATAAGCCACAAACGAGTCTCAGTTTCTTCTTTAATTAAGTGTTCCACTTGAAAAGGGTATTGAACCTCCCTAGGATTCTGGTCATAAGCCACGAACGAGTCTTTGTTTCTTCTTTAATCAAGTCTTCCTCTTTATAAGGTTAATAAACCTCCTCACAATTCTGGTCATAAGCCACGAATGGGTCTCAGTTTCTTCTTTAATTAAGTATTCCACTTGAAAAGGGTAATAAACCTCCTTAAGATTCTAGTAATAAGCCACAAATGGGTCTCAGTATCTTCTTTAATCAAGTCTTCCACTTGAAAAGAGTAATTAACCTTCCCAGGATTCTGGTCATAAGCCACGAACGGGTCTTAGTTTCTTCTTTAATCAAGTCTTCCACTTTAAAATGGTAATAAACCACGTTACGATTCTGGTCACAAGCCACAAACGGGTCTCAGTTTCTTCTTTAAACAAGTATTCCACTTGAAAAGGATAATAAACCTCCCCATGATTAGGGGTGTGCATTTAAACCAGTTTATTAAAATCGGTCCATATATTCCGGTGCACCAATTTAAAATACCCAAACCATTTGTATAACAAGCTGATCCAATCCATATTTTTAAATTAATAATGAACCGGTTTACCATTTACTAAAACCGGTTATATATTGGTTATTACTTTAGTGTTTCTATTGACTACTACAAATTTTAGTTCAATGTGTTTCAATACCAATTTAGTTGAAGTGATGTGAATAGGGGAGGAAATGTGTGGCTCTAATGAATTACAAAACATATCTCTCTATGTTGTTTACTTATAACATTCTCATAGTATTTATTAGATTTTAAAAAAAAATTATATAGTAATTTTATTTAATTATAAAAATTTAAATTATTTAGAACCATCTATTTTTGTAAACATGTTTTTGTGATAAAAAGTTTAATTTGTCGAATTAGAGCTATAATGTGGTTTGGTTAAATAAAATATGTGAAATCATATATACTATTAGATTTGTGTTATTCCACTTATTAAAAAAATTGGTTAAAGCAAAAAAAAAATAATAATTAGCAAAGAAAAAAAATCAGTATGATTGATTTTAGAGAAACTGATTTTAAAAATGGTTCAGATGAAAAAACAGTTTTTATTAGGAACCGGTTTTGAACCGAACTGATCCAAATATAAACCGGTTTTGAAAAACCAAATCAGTTTTATAAAAATAGTTCTAAAAACCAAACCAAACCATATATATGGATCAATTTGGATTGGTTTATGAACCATGCACACCCCTACCCATGATTATGGTCATAAGCCACGAACGGGTCTCGATTTCTTCTTTAATCAAGTTTTCCACTTGAATAGGGTAAAATAAACCTCCGTATGATTCTGGTCATAAGCCACGAACGAGTCTCAGGTCCTTCTTTAATCAAATCTTCCACTTGAAAAGGGTAATAAACCTTCCCACATTTGTGGTCATAAGCAAACTACAGGTCTATGTTTTATCTTTAATCAAGTCCTCCACTCGAAAAGGGTAATAAACCTCCCCACGATTCTGGTCATAAGCCACGATCGAGTCTCAGTTTCTTCTTTAATCAAGTATTCTACTTGAAAAGGGTAATAAACCTCCCTACGATTCTGGTCATAAACCAGAAATGGGTCCCATTTTTTTCTTTAATCAAGTCTTCCACTTGAAAAGGGTAATAAAACTTCCAAGGATTCTAGTCATAGGCCACGAACGGGTCTCGGTTTCTTCTTTAATTAAGGGTTTTACTTGAAAAGGGTAAAATCAACCTCCCCGCGATTCTAGTCATAAGCCACAAACGAGTCTCAATTTCTTCTTTAATTAAGTCTTCCATTTTAAAATGGTAAAATAAACCTACCCACGATTCTGGTCATCAGCCACGAACGAGTCTTAGTTTCTTCTTTAATCAAGTCTTCCACTTGAAAAAGTTAAAAAACCTCCCCAGGATTATGGTCATAATCCAACAACGGGTCTCATTTTGTTCTTTAATCAAGTATTCCACTCGAAAATGGTAATAAACCTCCCAAGATTCGGGTCACAAGCCACGAACGGGTCTCAGTTTCTTTAATCAAGTCTTCCACTTGAAAAGGGTAAGATAAACCTCCCCACGATTCTGGTAATAATCCATGAACGCGTCTCAATTTCTTATTTAATACAGTCTTCCACTCGAAAAGGGTAATAAACCTTTCCACGATTCTGGTCATAAGCCAAAAATGGATCTCTGTTTCTTCTATAATCAAGTCTTCCACTCTAAGAGGGTAATAAACCTCCCCATGATTTTGGTCATAAGCCATGAACGGGTCTCAGTTTCTTTTTTAAACAAGTCTTCCACTTGAAAAGGATAATAAACCTCCCCACAATTCTGGTCATAAGCCAAGAACTGGTCTCGATTTCTTCTTTAATCAAGCCTTCCACTTAAAAAGGGTAAATTAAACCTCCCTATGATTATGGTCATAGGCCACGAACGAGTCTCAGTTTCTTCTTTAATCAAGTCTTCCACTTGAAAAGGGTAATAAACCTCCCTAGGATTCTGGTTAAAAGCCACGAACGAGTCTCAGTTTCTTATTTAATCAAGTCTTCCTCTTTAAAAGGTTTATAAACCTCCTCACGATTCTGGTCATAAGCCACAAACGGGTCTCAGTTTCTTCTTTAATCAAGTATTCCACTTGAAAAGGGTAATAAACCTCCCCACGATTCTAATCATAAGCCACATATGGATCTCGGTGTCTTTTTTAATCAAGTCATCCACTTGAAAAGGGTAATAAACCTCTCCACGATTCTAGTCATAAGCCACGAACCGGTCTCAATTTCTTCTTTAATCAAGTCTTCCACTTGAAAAGTATAATTAACCTCCCCGCGATTCTGGTCATTAGCCACAAACGAGTCTCAGTTTCTTCTTTAATCAAGTCTTCCACTTTAAAAGGGTAAAATAAACCTCCCTATGATTCTGGTCAAAAGCCACAAACGAGTCTCAGTTTCTTCATTAATCAAGATTTCCTCTTTAAAAGGTTAATAAACCTCCTCACGATTCTGGTCATAAGCCACGAACGGGTCTCAGTTTCTTCTGTAATCAAGTATTCCACTTGAAAATGGTAATAAACCTCCCCACGATTCTAGTCATAAGCCACAAATGGGTCTCAGTGTCTTTTTAATCAAGTCATCCACTTGAAAAGGGTAATAAATCTCCCCACAATTCTGGTCATAAGCCACGAACGGGTCTCGATTTCTTCTTTAATCAAGTCTTCCACTTGAAAAGGATAATAAACCTCCCCACGATTCTGGTCATAAGCCACGAACGAGTCTCGATTTCTTCTTTAATCAAGTCTTCCACTTGAAAAGGATAATTAACCTCCCCGCGATTCTGGTCATTAGTCACGAACGAGTCTCGATTTCTTCTTTAATCAAGTCTTCCACTTGAAAAGTGTAAAATAAACCTCCATATGATTCTGGTCATAAGCCACGAACGAGTCTCAGTTTCTTCTTTAATTAAGTGTTCCACTTGAAAAGGGTAATGAACCTCCCTAGGATTCTGGTCATAAGCCACGAACGAGTCTTTGTTTCTTCTTTAATCAAGCCTTCCTCTTTATAAGGTTAATAAACATCCTCACAATTCTGGTCATAAGCCACAAATGGGTCTCAGTTTGTTCTTTAATTAAGTATTCCACTTGAAAAAGGAAATAAACCTCCCTAAGATTCTAGTCATAAGCCACAAATGGGTCTCAGTATCTTCTTTAATCAAGTCTTCCACTTGAAAAGAGTAATTAACCTCCCCAGGATTCTGGTCATAAGCCACGAACGGGTCTTAGTTTCTTCTTTAATCAAATCTTCCACTTTAAAATGGTAATAAACCACCTTACGATTCTGGTCACAAGCCACGAACGGGTCTCAGTTTCTTCTTTAATCTAGTTTTCCAATTGAAAAGGGTAATATAAACCTCCCCACGATTCTGGTCATAATCCACGAACACGTCTCAGTTTCTTATTTAATACAGTATTCCACTCGAAAATGGTAATAAACCTCTCTAATTCTGGTCATAAGCCAAAAACGGATCTCGGTTTCTTCTTTAATCAAGTCTTCCACTCTAAAAGGGTAATAAACCTCCCCACGATTTTTGTCATAAGCCACGAACGGGTCTCAGTTTCTTCTTTAAACAAGTCTTCCACTTGAAAAGGGTAATAAACCTCCCCACGATTGTGGTCATAAGCCACAAGTGGGTCTCAGTTTCTTCTTTAATCAAGTCTTCCACTTGAAAAGGGTAATAAACCTCCCCAGGATTCTGGTCATAAGGCACGAACGAGTCTTAGTTTCTTCTTTAATCAAGTCTTCCACTAGAAAAGGGTAATAAACCACCCCATGATTATGGTCACAAGCCACGAACGGGTCTCAGTTTCTTCTTTAATCAAACTTTCCACTTGAAAAAGGTGATAAACCTTTCCATATTTCTGGTCATATGCCAACAACGAGACTCAGTTTTATCGTTAATAAAGTCTTCCACTCGAAAAGTGTAATAAACCTCCCCAAGATTTTTGTCATAAGCCACGAACGGGTCTCAGTTTCTTCTTTAAACAAGTATTCCACTTGAAAAGGATAATAAACCTCCCCATGATTATGGTCATAAGCCACGAACGAGTCTCGATTTCTTCTTTAATCAAGTTTTCCACTTGAATAGGGTAAAATAAACCTTGTTATGATTCTGGTCATAAGCCACGAACGAGTCTCAGGTTCTTCTTTAATCAAATCTTCCTTTTGAAAAGGGTAATAAACCTTCCCACATTTGTGGTCATAAGCAAACTACAGGTCTATGTTTCTTCTTTAATCAAGTCTTCCTCTTTTAAAGGTTAATAAACCTCCTCAAGATTCTGGTCATAAGCTACGAACGAGTCTCAGTTTCTTCTTTAATCAAGTATTCCACTTGAAAAGGGTAATAAACCTCCCCACGATTCTCGGTTTCTTCTTTAATCAAGGGTTTTACTTGAAAAGGGTAAAATTAACCTCCCCACGATTCTAGTCATAAGCCACAAACGGGTCTCGATTTCTTCTTTAATCAAGTCTACATTCTAAAATGGTAAAATAAACCTACCCACGATTCTGGTCATTAGCCACGAACGAGTCTTAGTTTCTTCTTTTTTCAAGTCTTCCACTTGAAAAAGTTAAAAAACCACCCCAGGATTATGGTCATAATCCAACAACGGGTCTCATTTTGTTCTTTAATCAAGTATTCCACTCGAAAATGGAAATAAACCTCCCAATATTCGGGTCATAAGCCACGAACGGATCTCAGTTTCTTCTTTAATCAAGTCTTCCACTCGAAAAGGGTAATAAACCTTTCCACGATTCTGGTGATAAGCCAAAAATGGATCTCTGTTTCTTCTTTAATCAAGTCTTCCACTCTAAAAGGGCAATAAACCTCCCCACGATTTTGGTCATAAGCCACGAATGGGTCTCAGTTTCTTCTTTAAACAAGTCTTCCACTTGGAAAGGATAATAAACCTCCCCACAACTCTGGTCATAAGCCAAGAACTGATCTCGATTTCTTCTTTAATCAAGCCTTCCACTTAAAAAGGGTAAATTAAACCTCCTTATGATTATGGTCATAGGCCACAAACGAGTCTCAGTTTCTTCTTTAATCAAGTCTTCCACTTGAAAAGGGTAAAATAAACCTCCCTATGATTCTGGTCAAAAGCCACGAACGAGTCTCAGTTTCTTCTTTAATCAAGTCTTCCTCTTTAAAAGGTTGATAAACCTCCTCACGATTCTGGTCATAAGCCACGATCGAGTCTCAGTTTCTTCTTTAATCAAGTATTCCACTTGGAAAGGGTAATAAATCTCCCCACAATTCTGGTCATAAGCCACGAACGGGTCTCGATTTCTTCTTTAATCAAGTCTTCCACTTGAAAAGAATAATAAACCTCCCCGCGATTCTGGTCATAAGCTACGAATGAGTCTCGATTTCTTCTTTAATCAAGTCTTCCACTTGAAAAGGATAATTAACCTCCCCGCGATTCTGGTCATTAGTCACGAACGAGTCTCGATTTCTTCTTTAATCAAGTCTTCCATTTGAAAAGTGTAAAATAAACCTCCCCACGATTCTGGTCATAAGCCACGAACGAGTCTTTGTTTCTTCTTTAATCAAGTCTTCCTCTTTATAAGGTTAATAAACCTCCTCACAATTCTGGTCATAAGCCACGAATGGGTCTCAGTTTCTTCTTTAATTAATATTCCACTTGAAAAGGGTAATAAACCTCCTTAAGATTCTAGTAATAAGCCACAAATGGGTCTCAGTATCTTCTTTAATCAAGTCTTCCACTTGAAAAGAGTAATTAACCTTCCCAGGATTCTGGTCATAAGCCACGAACGGGTCTTAGTTTCTTCTTTAATCAAGTCTTCCACTTTAAAATGGTAATAAACCACGTTACGATTCTGGTCACAAGCCACAAACGGGTCTCAGTTTCTTCTTTAATCAAGTTTTCCACTAGAAAAGGGTAATATAAACCTCCCCACGATTCTGGTCATAATCCACGAACGAGTCTCAGTTTCTTATTTAATACAGTCTTCCACTCTAAAAAGGTAATAAACCTCTCCAAGATTCTGGTCAATAGCCAAAAAAGGATCTCTGTTTCTTCTTTAATCAAGTCTTCCACTCTAAAAGGGTAATAAACCTCCCCACGCTTTTGGTCATAAGACACGAACGAGTCTCATTTTCTTCTTTAAACAAGTCTTCCACTTGAAAAGGATAATAAACCTCCCCAGGATTCTGGTCCTAAGCCACGAACTGGTCTCGATTTCTTCTTTAATCAAGTCTTCCACTTGAAAAGGATAATAAACATCCCCACGATTCTGGTCATAAGCCACGAACGGGTCTCGATTTATTCTTTAATAAAGTCTTTCACTTGAAAAGGATAATAAACCTCCCCACGATTCTGGTCATAAGCCACGAACGCGTCTCGATTTCTTCTTTAATCAAGTCCTCCACTTGAAAAGGGTAAAATAAACCTCCATGTGATTCTGGTCATAGGCCACGAACGAGTCTTAGTTTCATCTTTAATCAAGTCTTCCACTTGAAAAGGGTAATAAACCTCCCTAGGATTCTAGTCATAAGCCGCGAATGAGTCTCAGTTTCTTCCTTAATTAAGTCTTCCTCTTTAAAAGATTAATAAACCTCCTCACGATTCTGATCATAAGCCACGAACGGGTCTTGGTTTCTTCTTTAATCAAGTATTCCACTTAAAAAGGGTAATAAACCACCCCATGATTCTGGTCATAAGCCATAAATGGATCTTAGTTTCTTCTTTAATCAAGTCTTCTACTTGAAAAGGGTAATAAACCTCCCCAGGACTCTGGTCATAAGCCACGAACGGGTCTTAGTTTCTTCTTTAATCAAGTCTTCCACTAGAAAAGGGTAATAAACCACCCCACGATTCTGGTCACAAGCCACGAACGGGTCTCAGTTTCTTCTTTTGTCCAGTCTTCCACTTGAAAAGGGTGATAAACCTTTCCATATTTTAGGTCACAAGCCTACAACGGGACTCTGTTTTTTCTTTAATCAAGTCTTCCACTCGGAAAGGGTAATAAACCTCCCCACAATTTTGGTCATAAGCCACGAACGGGTCTCACCTTCTTCTTTAAATAAGTATTCCACTTGAAAAGGATAATAAACCTCCCCATGATTCTGGTCATAAGCCACGAACGGGTCTCGGTTTCTTCTTTAATCAAGTCTTCCATTTTAAAAGGGTAAAATAAACCTCCTTATGATTCTGGTCATAAGCCACGAACGAGTCTAAGGTTCTTCTTTAATCAAGTCTTCCACTTGAAAATGGTAAAATAACACTCCCCAGGATTCTGGTCATAAGCCACAAACGGGTCTCAGTTTCTTCTTTAATCAAGTCTTCCACTTGAAAAGGGTAATAAATCTACCCACATTTCTGGTCATAAGCCAACTACGGGTCTCAGGTTTTTCTTTAATCAAGTCTTCCACTCGAAAAGGGTAATAAACCTCCCCATGATTCTGGTCATAAGCCACAAACGAGTCTCAGTTTCTTCTTTAATCAAGTTTTCCACTTGAAAAGGGTAATAAACCTCCCCACGATTCTGGTCATAAGCCACAAATAGGTCTCAGTTTCTTTTTGAATCAAGTCTTCCACTTGAAAAGGGTAAAATAAACCTCCCCTCGATTCTAGTCTTAAGCCACAAACAGGTCTCAGTTTCTTCTTTAATCAAGTCATCCATTTGAAAATGGTAAAATAAACCTACCCACGAAACTGGTCATAAGCCACGAACGGGTCTCAGTTTCTTCTTAATCATGTCTTCCACTTGAAAAAGTTAAAAAACCTTCCCAGGATTTCAGCCATAAGCCAGCAACGGGTCTCCGTTTTTTCTTTAATCAAGTATTCCACTCAAAAAGGGTAATAAACATCCTAACGATTCAATTCATAAGCCACGAACGGGTCTCAGTTTCTACTTTAATCAAGTCTTCCACTTGAAAATGGTAAAATAAACCTACCCAGGATTCTGGTCATAAGCCACGAACGTGCCTCAATTTCTTCTTTAATCAAGTCTTCCACTTGAAAAGGGTAATAAACCTTCCCACATTTCTGGTCATAAGCCAACTACGGGTCTCTGTTTTTACATTAATCAAATCTTCCACTCGAAAAGTGTAATAAACCTCTCCACGATTCTTGTCATAAGCCATGAACGAGTCTTAATTTCTTGTTTAATCAAGTTTTCCACTTGAAAAGGGTAATAAACCTCCCCAGGATTCTGGTCATAGGCCACGAACGCGTCTCGGTTTCTTCTTTAATCAAGTCTTCCACTTGAAAAGGGTAAAATAAACCTCCCTGCGATTCTAGCCATAAGCCATGAACGGGTCTTAGTTTCTTCTTTAATCAAGTCTTCCATTAGAAAATGGTGAAATAAACCTACGCACAATTCTGTTCATAATTTACAAACGGGTATCAGTTTCTTCTTTAATCAAGTCTTCCACTTGAAAAAGTTAAAAAATCTCCCCAGGATTCCTGTCATAAGCCAACAACGGGTCTTAGTTTGTTCTTTAATCAAGTATTCCACTCGAAAAGGGTAATAAACCTCCCAATGATTCTGTTCATATTCCACCAACGGGTCTTAGTTTCTTCTTTAATCAAGTCTTCCACTTGAAAAGGGTAATATAAACCTCCCTAAGATTCTGGTCATAAGCCACGAACGAGTCTCAGTTTCTTATTTAATACAGTCTTCCACCCTAAAAGGGTAATACACTCCCCACGATTCTGGTCATAAGTCAAAGACATATCTCAGTTTCTTCTTTAATCAAGTCTTCAACTCTAAAAGGGTAATATACCTCCCCATGATTGTGTTCATAAGCCACGAACGTGTCTCAGTTTCTTCTTTAATCAATTCTTCCACTTGAAAAGGATAATTAACCTCCCCACGATTCTGGTCATTAGCCACGAACGAGTCTCAATTTCTTCTTTAATCAAGTCTTCCACTTGAAAAGGATAATTAACCTCCCCACGATTCTGGTCATTAGCCACAAACGAGCCTCAGTTTCTTCTTTAATCAAGTCTTCCACTTGAAAATGCTAAAATAAACCTCCCTATGAATCTGGTCAAAAGCCACAAACGAGTCTCAGTTTCTTCTCTAATCTAGTCTTCCTCTTTAAAAGGTTAATAAACCTCCTCACGATTCTAGTCATAAGCCACTAACGGGTCTCAGTTTCTTCTTTAATCAAGTATTCCACTTGAAAAGGGTAATAAACCTCCCCATGATTCTAGTCATAAGCCACAAATGGGTCTCGGTGTCTTCTTTAATTAAGTGTTCACCTTGAAAAGGGTAATGAACCTCCCTAGGATTCTGGTCATAAGCCAGGAACGAGTCTTAGTTTCTTCTTTAATCAAGTCTTCCTCTTTAAAAGGTTAATAAACCTCCTCAAAATTCTGGTCATAAGCCACGAATGGGTCTCAGTTTCTTCTTTAATTAAGTATTCCACTTGAAAATGGTAATAAACCTCCCTAAGATTCTAGTCATAAGCCACAAATGGGTGTCGGTATCTTCTTTAATCTAGTCTTCCACTTGAAAAGGGTAATTAACCTCCCCAGGATTCTGGTCACAAGCCACGAACGGGTCTCAGTTTGTTCTTTAATCAAGTTTTCCACTTGAAAAGGGTAATATAAACCTCCCCACGATTCTGGTCATAATCCACGAACGAGTCTCAGTTTCTTATTTAATACAGTCTTCCACTCTAAAAGGGTAATAAACCTCTCCAAGATTCTGGTCATAAGCCAAAAAAGGATCTCAGTTTCTTCTTTAATCAAGTCTTCCACTCTAAAAGGTTAATAAACCTCCCCACGCTTTTGGTCATAAGCCACGAACGAGTCTCAGTTTCTTCTTTAAACAATTCTTCCACTTGAAAAGGATTATAAACCTCCCCACGATTCTGGTCCTAAGCCACGAACGAGTCTCAGTTTCTTACTTAATCAAGTCTTCCTCTTTAAAAGGTTAATAAACCTCCTCACGATTCTGGTCATAAGCCACTAACGAGTCTCAGTTTCTTCCTTAATCAAGTATTCCATTTGAAAAGGGTAATAAACCTCCCCATGATTCTAGTCATAAGCCACAAATGGGTCTCGGTGTCTTCTTTAATCAAGTCATCCACTTCAAAAGGGTAATAAATCTCCCCACAATTCTGGTCATAAGCCACGAACGGGTCTCGATTTCTTCTTTAATCAAGTCTTCCACTTGAAAGTGATAATAAACCTCCCCAAGATTCTGGTCATAAGCCACGAACGAGTCTCGATTTCTTCTTTAATCAAGTCTTCCACTTGAAAAGGATAATTAACCTCCCCGCGATTCTGGTCATTAGCCACGAACGAGTCTTGATTTCTTCTTTAATCAAGTCTTCCACTTGAAAAGTGTAAAATAAACCTCCCTATGATTATGGTCAAAAGCTACGAACGACTCTCAGTTTCTTCTTTAATTAAGTGTTCCACTTGAAAAGGGTAATGAACCTCCCTAGGATTCTGGTCATAAGCCAGGAACGAGTCTTAGTTTCTTCTTTAATCAAGTCTTACGCTTTAAAAGGTTAATAAACCTCCTCACAATTCTGGTCATAAGCCACGAATGGGTCTCAGTTTCTTCTTTAATTAAGTATTCCACTTGAAAATGGTAATAAACCTCCCTAAGATTCTAGTCATAAGCCACAAAAGGGTCTCGGTATCTTCTTTAATCTAGTATTCCACTTGAAATGGGTAATTAACCTCCCCAGGATTCTGGTCACAAGCCACGAAAGGGTCTCAGCTTGTTCTTTAATCATGTTTTCCACTTGAAAAGGGTAATATAAACCTCCCCACGATTCTGGTCATAATCCACGAACGAGTCTCAGTTTCTTATTTAATACAGTCTTCCACTCTAAAAGGGTAATAAACCTCTCCAAGATTCTGGTCATAAGCCAAAAAAGGTTCTCAGTTTCTTCTTTAATCAAGTCTTCCACTCTAAAAGGTTAATAAACCTCCCCACGCTTTTGGTCATAAGCCACGAACGAGTCTCAGTTTCTTCTTTAAACAATTCTACCACTTGAAAAGGATAATAAACCTCCCCACGATTCTGGTCCTAAGCCACGAACGAGTCTCAGTTTCTTACTTAATCAAATCTTCCTCTTTAAAAGGTTAATAAACCTCCTCACGATTCAGGTCATAAGCCACGAACGGGTCTCAATTTCTTCTTTAATCTAGTATTCCACTTGAAAAGGGTAATAAACCTCCCGACGATTCTGGTCATAAGCCACAAATGGGTCTTAGTTTCTTCTTTAATCAAGTCTTCCACTTGGAAAGGGTAATAAACCTCCCCAGGATTCTGGTCATAAGCCACGAACGGGTGTTAGTTTCTTCTTTAATCAAGTCTTCCACTTGAAAAGGATAATAAACCACCCCACGATTCTGGTCACAATCCACGAACGAGTCTCAGTTTCTTCTTTAATCCAATCTTCCACTTGAAAAGGGTGATAAACCTTTCCATATTTTTGGTCACAAGATAACAACGGGACTTTGTTTTTTCTTTAATCAAGTCTTCTACTCAAAAAGGGTAATAAACCTCCACACAATTTAGGTCATAAGCCACGAACGGGTCTCATCTTATTCTTTAAATAAGTATTCCACTTGAAAAGGATAATAAACCTCCCCACGATTCTGGTCATAAGCCACGAACGGGTCTCGATTTCTTCTTTAATCAAGTCTTCCATTTGAAAAGGGTAAAATAAACGTCCCTATGATTCTGGTCATAAGCCACAAACGAGTCTCAGGTTCTTCTTTAATCAAGTCTTCCACTTGAAAATGGTAAAATAAACCTTCCCAGGATTCTGGTCATAAGCCACAAACGGGTCTCAGTTTCTTCTTTAATCAAGTCTTCCACTTGAAAAGGGTAATAAACCTACCCACATTTCTGGTCATAAGCCAACTACGGGTCTCAGGTTTTTCATTAATCAAGTCTTCCACTCGAAAAGGGTAATAAACCTCCCCGTGATTCTTGTCATAAGCCATAAACGAGTCTCAGTTTCTTCTTTAATCAGGTTTTCCACTTGAAAAGGGTAATGAACCTCCCCACGATTCTGGTCATAAGCCACAAATAGGTCTCGGTTTCTTTTTTAATCAAGTCTTCCAATTGAAAAGGATAAAATAAACCTCCCCACGATTCTAGTCTTCAGCCACAAATGGGTCTCAGTTTCTTCTTGAATCAAGTCATCCATTTGAAAATGGTAAAGTAAACCTACTCTCGATTCTAGTCATAAGCCAAGAACGGGTCTCAGTTTCTTCTTTAATGAAGTCTTCCACTTGAAAAATTCAAAAAAACCTCCCCAGGATTTCGGTCATAAGCCAACAACGGGTCTCCATTTTTTCGTTAATCAAGTATTCCACTCGAAAAGGGTAATAAACCTCCCAACGATTCTATTCATAAGCCACGAACGGGTCTCTGTTTCTACTTTAATCAAGTATTCCACTTGAAATCGGTAAAATAAACCTACGCATGATTATGGTCATAAGCCACGAACGGGCCTCAATTTCTTCTTTGATCAAGTCTTCCACTTGAAAAGGGTAATAAACCTTCCCACATTTCTGGTCATAAGCCAACTACGGGTCTAAGTTTTTTCATCAATCAAATCTTCCACTCGAAAAGGTTTATAAACCTCCCCACGATTCTGGTCATAAGCCACGAACGAATCTCAATTTCTTCTTTAATCAAGTTTTCCACTTCAAAAGGGTAATAAACCTCCCCAGGATTCTGTTCATAGGCCACGAACGCGTCTCAATTTCTTCTTTAATCAAGTCTTCCACTTGAAAAGGGTAAAATAAACCTCCCTACGATTCTAGCCATAAGCCACGAATGGGTTTCAGTTTCTTCTTTAATCAAGTCTTCCATTTGAAAATGGTGAAATAAACCTACCCATGATTCTGTTCATAATCCACAAACGGGTCTCAGTTTCTTCTTTAATCAAGTCTTCCACTTGAAAAAGTTAAAAAACCTCCCCAGGATTCCTGTCATAAGCCAACAATGGGTCTTAGTTTGTTCTTTAATCAAGTATTCCACTCGAAAAGGGTAATAAAACTCCCAACGATTCTGTTCATAAGCCACCAACGGGTCTTAGTTTCTTCTTTAATCAAGTCTTCCACTTGAAAAGGGTAATAAACCTCCCCACGATTTTGGTCAAAAGCCACGACGGGTCTCAGTTTCTTCTTTAATCAAGTCTTCCACTTGAAAAAGGTAATAAACCACCCCACGATTCTGGTCGCAAGCCACGAATAGGTCTCAGTTTCTTCTTTAATCAAGTTTTCCACTTGAAAAGGGATATATAAACCACCCCACGATTCTGGTCATAATCCAAGAACGAGTCTCTGCTTCTTATTTAATACACGACTCCACTCTAAAAGGGTAATAAACTTCTCCACGATTCTGGTCATATGCCAAAAAAGGATCTCAGTTTCTTCTTTAATCATGTCTTCAACTCTAAAAGGGCAATAAACCTCCCCACGGTTTTGGTCATAAGCCACGAACGGGTCTCAGTTTCTTCTTTAAACAAGCCTTTTACTTAAAAAGGATAATAAACTTCCCCATGATTATCGTCATAAGCCACGAACGGGTCTCAGTTTCTTCTTTAATCAAGTCTTCCACTTAAAAAGGATAATAAACCTCCCCACGATTATGGTCATAAGCCACGAACGGGTCTCGATTTCTTCTATAATCATGTCTTCCACTTGAAAAGGATAATAAAACTCCCCACGGTTCCGGTCATTAGCCATGAACGGGTCTCCATTTCTTCTTTAATCAAGCCTTCCAATTGAAAATGGTAAATTAAACCTCCATATGATTCTGGTCACAGGCCACGAACGAGTCTCAGTTTCTTCTTAAAATCAAGTCCACCACTTGAAAAGGGTAATAGACCTCCCTAGGATTCTGGTCATAAGCCATGAACGAGTCACAGTTTCTTCTTTAATCAAATCTTCCTCTTTAAAAGGTTAATAAACCTCTTCACGATTCTGGTCATAAGCCACGAACGGGTCCCAGTTTCTTCTTTAATCAAGTATTCCACTTGAAAAGGGTAATAGACCTCACCACGATTCTGGTCATAAGCCACGAACGGGTCTCAGTTTCTACTTTAATCAAGTCTTCCACTTGAAAAGGGTAATAAACCTACCCATATTTTTGGTCTTAACCCAACTACGGGTCTCTGTTTTTTCTTTAATTAAGTCTTCCACTCGAAAAGGGTAATAAACCTCCCCACAATTCTGGTCATAAACCACAAATGGGTCTCGGTTTCTTCTTTAATCAAGTCTTCCACTTGAAAAGGGTAAAATAAACCTCCCCACGATTCTAGTCTTAAGCCACGAACTGTTCTCAATTTCTTCTTTAATCAAGTCTTCCATTTGAAAATGGTAAAATAAACCTACTCACGATTCTAGTTATAAGCCACAAGAGGGTCTCAGTTTCTTCTTTAATCATGTCTTCCACTTGAAAAAGTTAAAAAACCTCCCCAGGATTTCAGTCATAAGCCAACACCGGGTCTCCGTTTTTTCTTTAATCAAGTATTCCACTCGAAAAGGGTAATAAACCTCCCAAGGATTCTGTTAATAAGCCACGAACGGGTCTTAGTTTCTTCTTTAACCAAGTCTTCCACTTTAAAATGGTAAAATAAACCACCCCAGGATTCTGGTCATAAGCCACGAACGGGTCTCAGTTTCTTCTTTAATCAAGTCTACCACTCGAAAAGGGTAATAAACCATCCCACATTTATGGTCATAAGCCAACTACGGGTCTCTGTTTTTTCTTTAAACAAGTCTTCCACCCGAAGAGGGTAATAAACCTCCCCACGATTATGGTCATTGGCCACGAACGCATCTCGGTTTCTTCTTTAATCAAGTCTTCCACTTGAAAAGGATAAAATAAACCTCCCTGCGATTCTAGTCATAAGCCACGAACGGGTCTCAGTTTCTTCTTTAATCATGTCTTCCATTTGAAAATGGTAAAATAAACCCATCCACGCACGAACAGGTCTCAGTTTCTTCTTTAATCAAGTCTTCCATTTGAAAAGGGTAAAATAAACGTCCCTATGATTCTGGTCATAAGCCACGAACGAGTCTCAGGTTCTTCTTTAATCAAGTCTTCCACTTGAAAATGGTAAAATAAACCTTCCCAGGATTCTGGTCATAAGCCACAAACGGGTCTCAGTTTCTTCTTTAATCAAGTCTTCCACTTGAAAAGGGTAATAAACCTACCCACATTTCTTGTCATAAGCCAACTACGGGTCTCAGGTTTTTCTTTAATCAAGTCTTCCACTCGAAAAGGGTAATAAACCTCCCCGTGATTCTGGTCATAAGCCATAAACGAGTCTCAGTTTCTTCTTTAATCAGGTTTTCCACTTGAAAAGGGTAATGAACCTCCCCACAATTCTGGTCATAAGCCACAAATAGGTCTCGGTTTCTTTTTTAATCAAGTCTTCCACTTGAAAAGGGTAAAATAAACCTCCCCACGATTCTAGTCTTCAGCCACAAACGGGTCTCAGTTTCTTCTTGAATCAAGTCATCCATTTGAAAATGGTAAAGTAAACCTACTCTCGATTCTAGTCATAAGCCACGAACGGGTCTCAGTTTCTTCTTTAATGAAGTCTTCCACTTGAAAAATTCAAAAAAACCTCCCCAGGATTTCGGTCATAAGCCAACAACGGGTCTCCGTTTTTTCGTTAATCAAGTATTCCACTCGAAAAGGGTAATAAACCTCCCAACGATTCTATTCATAAGCCACAAACGGGTCTCTGTTTCTACTTTAATCAAGTCTTCCACTTGAAAATGGTAAAATAAACCTACGCATGATTCTGGTCATAAGTAACGAACGGGCCTCAATTTCTTCTTTGATCAAGTCTTCCACTTGAAAAGGGTAATAAACCTTCCCACATTTATGGTCATAAGCCAACTACGGGTCTCTGTTTTTTCATTAATCAAATCTTCCACTCGAAAAGGTTAATAAAACTCCCCACGATTCTGGTCATAAGCCACGAACGAGTCTTAATTTCTTCTTTAATCAAGTTTTCCACTTGAAAAGGGTAATAAACCTCCCCAGGATTCTGGTCATAGGCCACGAACGCGTCTCGATTTCTTCTTTAATCAAGTCTTTCACTTGAAAAGGGTAAAATAAACCTCCCTACGATTCTAGCCATAAGCCACGAACGGGTTTCAGGTTCTTCTTTAATCAAGTCTTCCATTTGAAAATGGTGAAATAAACCTTCCCATGATTCTATTCATAATCCACAAACGGGTCTCAGTTTCTTCTTTAATCAAGTCTTCCACTTGAAAAAGTTAAAAAACCTCCCCAGGATTCCTGTCATAAGCCAACAACGGGTCTTAGTTTGTTCTTTAATCAAGTATTCCACTCGAAAAGGGTAATAAACCTCCCAACGATTCTGTTCATAAGCCACCAACTGGTCTTAGTTTCTTCTTTAATCAAGTCTTCCACTTGAAAAGGGTAATAAACCTCCCCACAATTTTGGTCATAAGCCACGACGGGTCTCAGTTTCTTCATTAATCAAGTCTTCCACTTGAAAAGGGTAATAAACCACCCCACGATTCTGGTCGCAAGCCACGAACAGGTCTCAATTTCTTCTTTAATCATGTTTTCCACTTGAAAAGGGATATATAAACCACCCCACGATTCTGGTCATAATCCACGAACGAGTCTCTGCTTCTTATTTAATACACGATTCCACTCTAAAAGGGTAATAAACCTCTCCACGATTCTGGTCATATGCCAAAAAAGGATATCAGTTTCTTCTTTAATCAAGTCTTCAACTCTAAAATGGCAATAAACCTCCCCACGGTTTTGGTCATAAGCCACGAACGGGTCTCAGTTTCTTCTTTAAACAAGCCTTTTACTTAAAAAGGATAATAAACTTCCCCATGATTATGGTCATAAGCCACGAACGGGTCTCAGTTTCTTCTTTAATCAAGTCTTCCACTTAAAAAGGATAATAAACCTCCCCACGATTATGGTCATAAGCCACAAACGTGTCTCGATTTCTTCTATATTCATGTCTTCCACTTGAAAAGGATAATGAAACTCCCCACGGTTCCGGTCATTAGCCATGAACGGGTCTCCATTTCTTCTTTAATCAAGCCTTCCAATTGAAAATGGTAAATTAAACCTCCATATGATTCTGGTCACAGGCCACGAACGAGTCTCAGTTTCTTCTTAAAATCAAGTCCACCACTTGAAAAGGGTAATAGACCTCCCTAGGATTCTGGTCATAAGCCACGAACGAGTCACAGTTTCTTCTTTAATCAAATCTTCCTATTTAAAAGGTTAATAAACCTCTTCACGATTCTGGTCATAAGCCACGAACGGGTCTCGGTTTCTTCTTTAATCAAGTATTCCACTTGAAAAGGGTAATAAACCTCACCACGATTCTGGTCATAAGCCACGAACGGGTCTCAGTTTCTACTTTAATCAAGTATTCCACTTGAAAAGGGTAATAAACCTACCCATATTTTTGGTCTTAACCCAACTACGGGTCTCTGTTTTTTCTTTAATTAAGTCTTCCACTCGAAAAGGGTAATAAACCTCCCCACAATTCTGGTCATAAACCACAAATGGGTCTCGGTTTCTTCTTTAATCAAGTCTTCCACTTGAAAAGGGTAAAATAAACCTCCCCACGATTCTAGTCTTAAGCCACGAATTGTTCTCAATTTCTTCTTTAATCAAGTCTTCCATTTGAAAATGGTAAAATAAACCTACTCACGATTCTAGTTATAAGCCACAAGAGGGTCTCAGTTTCTTCTTTAATCATGTCTTCCACTTGAAAAAGTTAAAAAACCTCCCCAGGATTTCAGTCATAAGCCAACACCGGGTCTCCGTTTTTTCTTTAATCAAGTATTCCACTCGAAAAGGGTAATAAACCTCCCAAGGATTCTGTTAATAAGCCACGAACGGGTCTTAGTTTCTTCTTTAACCAAGTCTTCCACTTTAAAATGGTAAAATAAACCACCCCAGGATTCTGGTCATAAGCCACGAACGGGTCTCAGTTTCTTCTTTAATCAAGTCTACCACTCGAAAAGGGTAATAAACCATCCCACATTTATGGTCATAAGCCAACTACGGGTCTCTGTTTTTTCTTTAAACAAGTCTTCCACCCGAAGAGGGTAATAAACCTCCCCACGATTATGGTCATTGGCCACGAACGCATCTCGGTTTCTTCTTTAATCAAGTCTTCCACTTGAAAAGGATAAAATAAACCTCCCTGCGATTCTAGTCATAAGCCACGAACGGGTCTCAGTTTCTTCTTTAATCATGTCTTCCATTTGAAAATGGTAAAATAAACCCATCCACGCACGAACAGGTCTCAGTTTCTTCTTTAATCAAGTCTTCCATTTGAAAAGGGTAAAATAAACGTCCCTATGATTCTGGTCATAAGCCACGAACGAGTCTCAGGTTCTTCTTTAATCAAGTCTTCCACTTGAAAATGGTAAAATAAACCTTCCCAGGATTCTGGTCATAAGCCACAAACGGGTCTCAGTTTCTTCTTTAATCAAGTCTTCCACTTGAAAAGGGTAATAAACCTACCCACATTTCTTGTCATAAGCCAACTACGGGTCTCAGGTTTTTCTTTAATCAAGTCTTCCACTCGAAAAGGGTAATAAACCTCCCCGTGATTCTGGTCATAAGCCATAAACGAGTCTCAGTTTCTTCTTTAATCAGGTTTTCCACTTGAAAAGGGTAATGAACCTCCCCACAATTCTGGTCATAAGCCACAAATAGGTCTCGGTTTCTTTTTTAATCAAGTCTTCCACTTGAAAAGGGTAAAATAAACCTCCCCACGATTCTAGTCTTCAGCCACAAACGGGTCTCAGTTTCTTCTTGAATCAAGTCATCCATTTGAAAATGGTAAAGTAAACCTACTCTCGATTCTAGTCATAAGCCACGAACGGGTCTCAGTTTCTTCTTTAATGAAGTCTTCCACTTGAAAAATTCAAAAAAACCTCCCCAGGATTTCGGTCATAAGCCAACAACGGGTCTCCGTTTTTTCGTTAATCAAGTATTCCACTCGAAAAGGGTAATAAACCTCCCAACGATTCTATTCATAAGCCACAAACGGGTCTCTGTTTCTACTTTAATCAAGTCTTCCACTTGAAAATGGTAAAATAAACCTACGCATGATTCTGGTCATAAGTAACGAACGGGCCTCAATTTCTTCTTTGATCAAGTCTTCCACTTGAAAAGGGTAATAAACCTTCCCACATTTATGGTCATAAGCCAACTACGGGTCTCTGTTTTTTCATTAATCAAATCTTCCACTCGAAAAGGTTAATAAAACTCCCCACGATTCTGGTCATAAGCCACGAACAAGTCTCAATTTCTTCTTTAATCAAGTTTTCCACTTGAAAAGGGTAATAAACCTCCCCAGGATTCTGGTCATAGGCCACGAACGCGTCTCGATTTCTTCTTTAATCAAGTCTTTCACTTGAAAAGGGTAAAATAAACCTCCCTACGATTCTAGCCATAAGCCACGAACGGGTTTCAGGTTCTTCTTTAATCAAGTCTTCCATTTGAAAATGGTGAAATAAACCTTTCCATGATTCTATTCATAATCCATAAACGGGTCTCAGTTTCTTCTTTAATCAAGTCTTCCACTTGAAAAAGTTAAAAAACCTCCCCAGGATTCCTGTCATAGGCCAACAACGGGTCTTAGTTTGTTCTTTAATCAAGTATTCCACTCGAAAAGGGTAATAAACCTCCCAACGATTCTGTTCATAAGCCACCAACTGGTCTTAGTTTCTTCTTTAATCAAGTCTTCCACTTGAAAAGGGTAATAAACCTCCCCACAATTTTGGTCATAAGCCACGACGGGTCTCAGTTTCTTCATTAATCAAGTCTTCCACTTGAAAAGGGTAATAAACCACCCCACGATTCTGGTCGCAAGCCACGAACAGGTCTCAATTTCTTCTTTAATCATGTTTTCCACTTGAAAAGGGATATATAAACCACCCCACGATTCTGGTCATAATCCACGAACGAGTCTCTGCTTCTTATTTAATACACGATTCCACTCTAAAAGGGTAATAAACCTCTCCACGATTCTGGTCATATGCCAAAAAAGGATATCAGTTTCTACTTTAATCAAGTCTTCAACTCTAAAATGGCAATAAACCTCCCCACGGTTTTGGTCATAAGCCACGAACGGGTCTCAGTTTCTTCTTTAAACAAGCCTTTTACTTAAAAAGGATAATAAACTTCCCCATGATTATGGTCATAAGCCACGAACGGGTCTCAGTTTCTTCTTTAATCAAGTCTTCCACTTAAAAAGGATAATAAACCTCCCCACGATTATGGTCATAAGCCACAAACGTGTCTCGATTTCTTCTATAATCATGTCTTCCACTTGAAAAGGATAATGAAACTCCCCACGGTTCCGGTCATTAGCCATGAACGGGTCTCCATTTCTTCTTTAATCAAGCCTTCCAATTGAAAATGGTAAATTAAACCTCCCTATGATTCTGGTCACAGGCCACGAACGAGTCTCAGTTTCTTCTTAAAATCAAGTCCACCACTTGAAAAGGGTAATAGACCTCCCTAGGATTCTGGTCATAAGCCACGAACGAGTCACAGTTTCTTCTTTAATCAAATCTTCCTCTTTAAAAGGTTAATAAACCTCTTCACGATTCTGGTCATAAGCCACGAACGGGTCTCGGTTTCTTCTTTAATCAAGTATTCCACTTGAAAAGGGTAATAAACCTCACCACGATTCTGGTCATAAGCCACGAACGGGTCTCAGTTTCTACTTTAATCAAGTATTCCACTTGAAAAGGGTAATAAACCTACCCATATTTTTGGTCTTAACCCAACTACGGGTCTCTGTTTTTTCTTTAATTAAGTCTTCCACTCGAAAAGGGTAATAAACCTCCCCACAATTCTGGTCATAAACCACAAATGGGTCTCGGTTTCTTCTTTAATCAAGTCTTCCACTTGAAAAGGGTAAAATAAACCTCCCCACGATTCTAGTCTTAAGCCACGAACTGTTCTCAATTTCTTCTTTAATCAAGTCTTCCATTTGAAAATGGTAAAATAAACCTACTCACGATTCTAGTTATAAGCCACAAGAGGGTCTCAGTTTCTTCTTTAATCATGTCTTCCACTTGAAAAAGTTAAAAAACCTCCCCAGGATTTCAGTCATAAGCCAACACCGGGTCTCCGTTTTTTCTTTAATCAAGTATTCCACTCGAAAAGGGTAATAAACCTCCCAAGGATTCTGTTAATAAGCCACGAACGGGTCTTAGTTTCTTCTTTAACCAAGTCTTCCACTTTAAAATGGTAAAATAAACCACCCCAGGATTCTGGTCATAAGCCACGAACGGGTCTCAGTTTCTTCTTTAATCAAGTCTACCACTTGAAAAGGGTAATAAACCATCCCACATTTATGGTCATAAGACAACTACGGGTCTCTGTTTTTTCTTTAAACAAGTCTTCCACCCGAAGAGGGTAATAAACCTCCCCACGATTATGGTCATTGGCCACGAACACATCTCGGTTTCTTCTTTAATCAAGTCTTCCACTTGAAAAGGATAAAATAAACCTCCATGCGATTCTAGTCATAAGCCACGAACGGGTCTTAGTTTCTTCTTTAATCATGTCTTCCATTTGAAAATGGTAAAATAAACCCATCCACGCACGAACAGGTCTCAGTTTCTTCTTTAATCAAGTCTTCCATTTGAAAAGGGTAAAATAAACGTCCCTATGATTCTGGTCATAAGCCACGAACGAGTCTCAGGTTCTTCTTTAATCAAGTCTTCCACTTGAAAATGGTAAAATAAACCTTCCCAGGATTCTGGTCATAAGCCACAAACGGGTCTCAGTTTCTTCTTTAATCAAGTCTTCCACTTGAAAAGGGTAATAAACCTACCCACATTTCTTGTCATAAGCCAACTACGGGTCTCAGGTTTTTCTTTAATCAAGTCTTCCACTCGAAAAGGGTAATAAACCTCCCCGTGATTCTGGTCATAAGCCATAAACGAGTCTCAGTTTCTTCTTTAATCAGGTTTTCCACTTGAAAAGGGTAATGAACCTCCCCACAATTCTGGTCATAAGCCACAAATAGGTCTCGGTTTCTTTTTTAATCAAGTCTTCCACTTGAAAAGGGTAAAATAAACCTCCCCACGATTCTAGTCTTCAGCCACAAACGGGTCTCAGTTTCTTCTTGAATCAAGTCATCCATTTGAAAATGGTAAAGTAAACCTACTCTCGATTCTAGTCATAAGCCACGAACGGGTCTCAGTTTCTTCTTTAATGAAGTCTTCCACTTGAAAAATTCAAAAAAACCTCCCCAGGATTTCGGTCATAAGCCAACAACGGGTCTCCGTTTTTTCGTTAATCAAGTATTCCACTCGAAAAGGGTAATAAACCTCCCAACGATTCTATTCATAAGCCACAAACGGGTCTCTGTTTCTACTTTAATCAAGTCTTCCACTTGAAAATGGTAAAATAAACCTACGCATGATTCTGGTCATAAGTAACGAACGGGCCTCAATTTCTTCTTTGATCAAGTCTTCCACTTGAAAAGGGTAATAAACCTTCCCACATTTATGGTCATAAGCCAACTACGGGTCTCTGTTTTTTCATTAATCAAATCTTCCACTCGAAAAGATTAATAAAACTCCCCACGATTCTGGTCATAAGCCACGAACGAGTCTCAATTTCTTCTTTAATCAAGTTTTCCACTTGAAAAGGGTAATAAACCTCCCCAGGATTCTGGTCATAGGCCACGAACGCGTCTCGATTTCTTCTTTAATCAAGTCTTTCACTTGAAAAGGGTAAAATAAACCTCCCTACGATTCTAGCCATAAGCCACGAACGGGTTTCAGGTTCTTCTTTAATCAAGTCTTCCATTTGAAAATGGTGAAATAAACCTTCCCATGATTCTATTCATAATCCATAAACGGGTCTCAGTTTCTTTTTAATCAAGTCTTCCACTTGAAAAAGTTAAAAAACCTCCCCAGGATTCCTGTCATAAGCCAACAACGGGTCTTAGTTTGTTCTTTAATCAAGTATTCCACTCGAAAAGGGTAATAAACCTCCCAACGATTCTGTTCATAAGCCACCAACTGGTCTTAGTTTCTTCTTTAATCAAGTCTTCCACTTGAAAAGGGTAATAAACCTCCCCACAATTTTGGTCATAAGCCACGACGGGTCTCAGTTTCTTCATTAATCAAGTCTTCCACTTGAAAAGGGTAATAAACCACCCCACGATTCTGGTCGCAAGCCACGAACAGGTCTCAATTTCTTCTTTAATCATGTTTTCCACTTGAAAAGGGATATATAAACCACCCCACGATTATGGTCATAATCCACGAACGAGTCTCTGCTTCTTATTTAATACACGATTCCACTCTAAAAGGGTAATAAACCTCTCCATGATTCTGGTCATATGCCAAAAAAGGATCTCAGTTTCTTCATTAATCAAGTCTTCAACTCTAAAAGGGCAATAAACCTCCCCACGGTTTTGGTCATAAGCCACGAACGGGTCTCAGTTTCTTCTTTAAACAAGCCTTTTCCTTGAAAAGGATAATAAACTTCCCCATGATTATGGTCATAAGCCACGAACGGGTCTCGGTTTCTTCTTTAATAAAGTCTTCCACTTAAAAAGGATAATAAACTTCCCCACGATTATGGTCATAAGCCACGAACATGTCTCGATTTCTTCTATAATCATGTCTTCCACTTGAAAAGGATAATGAAACTCCCCACGGTTCCGGTCATTAGCCACGAACGGGTCTCCATTTCTTCTTTAATCAAGCCTTCCACTTGAAAAGGGTAAATTAAACCTCCCTATGATTCTGGTCACAGGCCACGAACAAGTCTCAGTTTCTTCTTAAAATCAAGTCTACCACTTGAAAAGGGTAATAGACCTCCCTAGGATTCTGGTCATAAGCCACGAACGAGTCACAGTTTCTTCTTTAATCAAATCTTCCTCTTTAAAAGATTAATAAACCTCTTCATGATTCTGGTCATAAGCCACGAACGGGTCTCGGTTTCTTCTTTAATCAAGTATTCCACTTGAAAAGGGTAATAAACCTCACCACGATTCTGGTCATAAGCCACGAACGGGTCTCAGTTTCTACTTTAATCAAGGCTTCCACTTGAAAAGGGTAATAAACCTACCCACATTTTTTGTCTTAACCCAACTATGGGTCTTTGTTTTTTCTTTAATTAAGTCTTCCACTCGAAAAGGGTAATAAACCTCCCCACAATTCTGGTCATAAACCACAAATGGGTCTCGGTTTCTTCTTTAATCAAGTCTTCCACTTGAAAAGGGTAAAATAAACCTCCCCACGATTATAGTCTTAAGCCACGAACTGTTCTCAGTTTCTTCTTTAATCAAGTCTTCCATTTGAAAATGGTAAAATAAACCTACTCACGATTCTAGTCATAAGCCACAAGCGGGTCTCAGTTTCTTCTTTAATCATGTCTTCCATTTGAAAATGGTAAAATAAACCTACCCACGATTCTGGTCATAAGCCACGAACGGGTCTCAAGTTCTTCTTTAATGAAGTCTTCCACTTGAAAAAGTTAAAAAACCTCCCCAGGATTTCAGTCATAAGCCAACACCGGGTCTCCGTTTTTTCTTTAATCAAGTATTCCACTCGAAAAGGGTAATAAACCTCCCAAGGATTCTGTTAATAAGCCACGAACGGGTCTTAGTTTCTTCTTTAACCAAGTCTTCCACTTTAAAATGGTAAAATAAACCACCCCAGGATTCTGGTCATAAGCCACGAACGGGTCTCAGTTTCTTCTTTAATCAAGTCTACCACTTGAAAAGGGTAATAAACCATCCCACATTTATGGTCATAAGACAACTCGGGTCTCTGTTTTTTCTTTAAACAAGTCTTCCACCCGAAGAGGGTAATAAACCTCCCCACGATTCTGGTCATTGGCCACGAACGCATCTCGGTTTCTTCTTTAATCAAGTTTTCCACTTGAAAAGGATAAAATAAACCTCCCTGCGATTCTAGTCATAAGCCACGAACGGGTCTCAGTTTCTTCTTTAATCATGTCTTCCATTTGAAAATGGTAAAATAAACCTATCCACGCACGAACAGGTCTCAGTTTCTTCTTTAATCAAGTCTTCCATTTGAAAAGGGTAAAATTAACGTCCCTATGATTCTGGTCATAAGCCACGAACGAGTCTTAGGTTCTTCTTTAATCAAGTCTTCCACTTGAAAATGGTAAAATAAACCTTCCCAGGATTCTGGTCATAAGCCACAAACGGGTCTCAGTTTCTTCTTTGATCAAGTCTTCCACTTGAAAAGGGTAATAAACCTTCCCACGTTTATGGTCATAAGCCAACTAGGGTCTCTGTTTTTTCATTAATCAAATCTTCCACTCGAAAAGGTTAATAAAACTCCCCACGATTCTGGTCATAAGCCAAGAACGAGTCTCAATTTCTTCTTTAATCAAGTTTTCCACTTGAAAAGGGTAATAAACCTCCCCAGGATTCTGGTCATAGGCCACGAACGCGTCTCGATTTCTTCTTTAATCAAGTCTTTCACTTGAAAAGGGTAAAATAAACCTCCCTACGATTCTAGCCATAAGCCACGAACGGGTTTCAGGTTCTTCTTTAATCAAGTCTTCCATTTGAAAATGGTGAAATAAACCTTCCCATGATTCTATTCATAATCCACAAACGGGTCTCAGTTTCTTCTTTAATCAAGTCTTCCACTTGAAAAAGTTAAAAAAACCTCCCTAGGATTCCTGTCATAAGCCAACAACGGGTCTTAGTTTGTTCTTTAATCAAGTATTCCACTCAAAAAGGGTAAAAAACCTCCCAACGATTCTGTTCATAAGCCACCAACGGGTCTTAGTTTCTTCTTTAATCAAGTCTTCCACTTGAAAAGGGTAATAAACCTCCCCACGATTTTGGTCATAAGCCACGACGGGTCTCAGTTTCTTCATTAATCAAGTCTTCCACTTGAAAAGGGTAATAAACCACCCCACGATTCTGGTCGTAAGCCACGAACAGGTCTCAATTTCTTCTTTAATCATGTTTTCCACTTGAAAAGGGATATATAAACCACCCCACGATTCTGGTCATAATCCATGAACGAGTCTCTGCTTCTTATTTAATACACGATTCCACTCTAAAAGGGTAATAAACCTCTCCACGATTCTAGTCATATGCCAAAAAAGGATCTCAGTTTCTTCTTTAATCAAGTCTTCAACTCTAAAAGGGCAATAAACCTCCCCACGGTTTTGGTCATAAGCCACGAACGGGTCTCAATTTCTTCTTTAAACAAGCCTTTTACTTGAAAAGGATAATAAACTTCCCCATGATTATGGTCATAAGCCACGAACGGGTCTCGGTTTCTTCTTTAATCAAGTCTTCCACTTAAAAAGGATAATAAACTTCCCCACGATTATGGTCATAAGCCACGAACATATCTCGATTTCTTCTATAATCATGTCTTCCACTTGAAAAGGATAATGAAACTCCCCACGGTTCCGGTCATTAGCCACGAATGGGTCTCCATTTCTTCTTTAATCAAGCCTTCCACTTGAAAAGGGTAAATTAAACCTCCCTATGATTCTGGTCACAGGCCACGAACGAGTCTCAGTTTCTTCTTAAAATCAAGTCTACCAGTTGAAAAGGGTAATAGACCTCCCTAGGATTCTGGTCATAAGCCACGAACGAGTCACAGTTTCTTCTTTAATCAAATCTTCCTCTTTAAAAGATTAATAAACCTCTTCACGATTCTGGTCATAAGCCACGAACGGGTCTCGGTTTCTTCTTTAATCAAGTATTCCACTTGAAAAGGGTAATAAACCTCACCACGATTCTGGTCATAAGCCTCGATCGGGTCTCAGTTTCTACTTTAATCAAGGCTTCCACTTGAAAAGGATAATAAACCTACCCACATTTTTGGTCTTAACCCAACTATGGGTCTTTGTTTTTTCTTTAATTAAGTCTTCCACTCGAAAAGGGTAATAAACCTCCCCACAATTCTGGTCATAAACCACAAATGGGTCTCGGTTTCTTCTTTAATCAAGTCTTCCACTTGAAAAGGGTAAAATAAACCTCCCCACGATTATAGTCTTAAGCCACGAACTGTTCTCAGTTTCTTCTTTAATCAAGTCTTCCATTTGAAAATGGTAAAATAAACCTACTCACGATTCTAGTCATAAGCCACAAGCGGGTCTCAGTTTCTTCTTTAATCATGTCTTCCATTTGAAAATGGTAAAATAAACCTACCCACGATTCTGGTCATAAGCCACGAACGCGTCTCAAGTTCTTCTTTAATGAAGTCTTCCACTTGAAAAAGTTAAAAAACCTCCCCAGGATTTCAGTCATAAGCCAACACCGGGTCTCCGTTTTTTCTTTAATCAAGTATTCCACTCGAAAAGGGTAATAAACCTCCCAAGGATTCTGTTAATAAGCCACGAACGGGTCTTAGTTTCTTCTTTAACCAAGTCTTCCACTTTAAAATGGTAAAATAAACCACCCCAGGATTCTGGTCATAAGCCACGAACGGGTCTCAGTTTCTTCTTTAATCAAGTCTACCACTTGAAAAGGGTAATAAACCATCCCACATTTATGGTCATAAGACAACTACGGGTCTCTGTTTTTTCTTTAAACAAGTCTTCCACCCGAAGAGGGTAATAAACCTCCCCACGATTCTGGTCATTGGCCACGAACGCATCTCGGTTTCTTCTTTAATCAAGTCTTCCACTTGAAAAGGATAAAATAAACCTCCCTGCGATTCTAGTCATAAGCCACGAACGGGTCTCAGTTTCTTCTTTAATCATGTCTTCCATTTGAAAATGGTAAAATAAACCTATCCACGCACGAACAGGTCTCAGTTTCTTCTTTAATCAAGTCTTCCATTTGAAAAGGGTAAAATTAACGTCCCTATGATTCTGGTCATAAGCCACGAACGAGTCTTAGGTTCTTCTTTAATCAAGTCTTCCACTTGAAAATGGTAAAATAAACCTTCCCAGGATTCTGGTCATAAGCCACAAACGGGTCTCAGTTTCTTCTTTGATCAAGTCTTCCACTTGAAAAGGGTAATAAACCTTCCCACATTTATGGTCATAAGCCAACTAGGGTCTCTGTTTTTTCATTAATCAAATCTTCCACTCGAAAAGGTTAATAAAACTCCCCACGATTCTGGTCATAAGCCAAGAACGAGTCTCAATTTCTTCTTTAATCAAGTTTTCCACTTGAAAAGGGTAATAAACCTCCCCAGGATTCTGGTCATAAGCCACGAACGCGTCTTGATTTCTTCTTTAATCAAGTCTTTCACTTGAAAAGGGTAAAATAAACCTCCCTACGATTCTAGCCATAAGCCACGAACGGGTTTCAGGTTCTTCTTTAATCAAGTCTTCCATTTGAAAATGGTGAAATAAACCTTTCCATGATTCTATTCATAATCCACAAACGGGTCTCAGTTTCTTCTTTAATCAAGTCTTCCACTTGAAAAAGTTAAAAAACCTCCCTAGGATTCCTGTCATAAGCCAACAACGGGTCTTAGTTTGTTCTTTAATCAAGTATTCCACTCGAAAAGGGTAAAAAACCTCCCAACGATTCTGTTCATAAGCCACCAACGGGTCTTAGTTTCTTCTTTAATCAAGTCTTCCACTTGAAAAGGGTAATAAACCTCCCCACGATTTTGGTCATAAGCCACGACGGGTCTCAGTTTCTTCATTAATCAAGTCTTCCACTTGAAAAGGGTAATAAACCACCCCACGATTCTGGTCGTAAGCCACGAACAGGTCTCAATTTCTTCTTTAATCATGTTTTCCACTTGAAAAGGGATATATAAACCACCCCACGATTCTGGTCATAATCCACGAACGAGTCTCTGCTTCTTATTTAATACACGATTCCACTCTAAAAGGGTAATAAACCTCTCCACGATTCTAGTCATATGCCAAAAAAGGATCTCAGTTTCTTCTTTAATCAAGTCTTCAACTCTAAAAGGGCAATAAACCTCCCCACGGTTTTGGTCATAAGCCACGAACGGGTCTCAATTTCTTCTTTAAACAAGCCTTTTACTTGAAAAGGATAATAAACTTCCCCATGATTATGGTCATAAGCCACGAACGGGTCTCGGTTTCTTCTTTAATCAAGTCTTCCACTTAAAAAGGATAATAAACTTCCCCACGATTATGGTCATAAGCCACGAACATGTCTCGATTTCTTCTATAATCATGTCTTCCACTTGAAAAGGATAATGAAACTCCCCACGGTTCCGGTCATTAGCCACGAACGGGTCTCCATTTCTTCTTTAATCAAGCCTTCCACTTGAAAAGGGTAAATTAAACCTCCCTATGATTCTGGTCACAGGCCACGAACGAGTCTCAGTTTCTTCTTAAAATCAAGTCTACCACTTGAAAAGGGTAATAGACCTCCCTAGGATTCTGGTCATAAGCCACGAACGAGTCACAGTTTCTTCTTTAATCAAATCTTCCTCTTTAAAAGATTAATAAACCTCTTCACGATTCTGGTCATAAGCCACGAACGGGTCTCGGTTTCTTCTTTAATCAAGTATTCCACTTGAAAAGGGTAATAAACCTCACCACGATTCTGGTCATAAGCCACGAACGGGTCTCAGTTTCTACTTTAATCAAGTCTTCCACTTGAAAAGGGTAATAAACCTACCCACATTTTTGGTATTAACCCAACTACGGGTCTTTGTTTTTTCTTTAATTAAGTCTTCCACTCGAAAAGGGTAATAAACCTCCCCACAATTCTGGTCATAAACCACAAATGGGTCTCGGTTTCTTCTTTAATCAAGTCTTCCACTTGAAAAGGGTAAAATAAACCTCCCCACGATTCTAGTCTTAAGCCACGAACTGTTCTCAGTTTCTTCTTTAATCAAGTCTTCCATTTGAAAATGGTAAAATAAACCTACTCACGATTCTAGTCATAAGCCACAAGCGGGTCTCAGTTTCTTCTTTAATCATGTCTTCCATTTGAAAATGGTAAAATAAACCTACCCACGATTCTGGTCATAAGCCACGAACGCGTCTCAAGTTCTTCTTTAATGAAGTCTTCCACTTGAAAAAGTTAAAAACCTCCCCAGGATTTCAGTCATAAGCCAACACCGGGTCTCCGTTTTTTCTTTAATCAAGTATTCCACTCGAAAAGGGTAATAAACCTCCCAAGGATTCTGTTAATAAGCCACGAACGGGTCTTAGTTTCTTCTTTAACCAAGTCTTCCACTTTAAAATGGTAAAATAAACCACCCCAGGATTCTGGTCATAAGCCACGAACGGGTCTCAGTTTCTTCTTTAATCAAGTCTACCACTTGAAAAGGGTAATAAACCATCCCACATTTATGGTCATAAGCCAACTACGGGTCTCTGTTTTTTCTTTAAACAAGTCTTCCACCCGAAGAGGGTAATAAACCTCCCCACGATTCTGGTCATTGGCCACGAACGCATCTCGGTTTCTTCTTTAATCAAGTCTTCCACTTGAAAAGGATAAAATAAACCTCCCTGCGATTCTAGTCATAAGCCACGAACGGGTCTCAGTTTCTTCTTTAATCATGTCTTCCATTTGAAAATGGTAAAATAAACCTATCCACGAACGAACAGGTCTCAGTTTCTTCTTTAATCAAGTCTTCCATTTGAAAAGGGTAAAATAAACGTCCCTATGATTCTGGTCACAAGCCACGAACGAGTCTCAGGTTCTCCTTTAATCAAGTCTTCCACTTGAAAATGGTAAAATAAACCTTCCCAGGATTCTGGTCATAAGCCACAAACGGGTCTCAGTTTCTTCTTTGATCAAGTCTTCCACTTGAAAAGGGTAATAAACCTCCCCAGGATTCTGGTCATAGGCCACGAACGCGTCTCGATTTCTTCTTTAATCAAGTCTTTCACTTGAAAAGGGTAAAATAAACCTCCCTACGATTCTAGCCATAAGCCACGAACGGGTTTCAGGTTCTTCTTTAATCAAGTCTTCCATTTGAAAATGGTGAAATAAACCTTCCCATGATTCTATTCATAATCCACAAACGGGTCTCAGTTTCTTCTTTAATCAAGTCTTCCACTTGAAAAAGTTAAAAAACCTCCCCAGGATTCCTGTCATAAGCCAACACGGGTCTTAGTTTGTTCTTTAATCAAGTATTCCACTCGAAAAGGGTAATAAACCTCCCAACGATTCTGTTCATAAGCCACCAACGGGTCTTAGTTTCTTCTTTAATCAAGTCTTCCACTTGAAAAGGGTAATAAACCTCCCCACGATTTTGGTCATAAGCCACGACGGGTCTCAGTTTCTTCATTAATCAAGTCTTCCACTTGAAAAGGGTAATAAACCACCCCACGATTCTGGTCGCAAGCCACGAACAGGTCTCAATTTCTTCTTTAATCATGTTTTCCACTTGAAAAGGGATATATAAACCACCCCACGATTCTGGTCATAATCCACGAACGAGTCTCTGCTTCTTATTTAATACACGATTCCACTCTAAAAGGGTAATAAACCTCTCCACGATTCTGGTCATACGCCAAAAAAGGATCTCAGTTTCTTCTTTAATCAAGTCTTTAACTCTAAAAGGGCAATAAACCTCCCCACGGTTTTGGTCATAAGCCACGAACGGGTCTCAGTTTCTTCTTTAAACAAGCCTTTTACTTGAAAAGGATAATAAACTTCCCCATGATTATGGTCATAAGCCACGAACGGGTCTCGGTTTCTTCTTTAATCAAGTCTTCCACTTAAAAAGGATAATAAACTTCCCCACGATTATGGTCATAAGCCACGAACATGTCTCGATTTCTTCTATAATCATGTCTTCCACTTGAAAAGGATAATGAAACTCCCCACGGTTCCGGTCATTAGCCACGAACGGGTCTCCATTTCTTCTTTAATCAAGTCTTCCACTTAAAAAGGATAATAAACTTCCCCACGATTATGGTCATAAGCCACGAACATGTCTCGATTTCTTCTATAATCATGTCTTCCACTTGAAAAGGATAATGAAACTCCCCACGGTTCCGGTCATTAGCCACGAACGGGTCTCCATTTCTTCTTTAATCAAGCCTTCCACTTGAAAAGGGTAAATTAAACCTCCCTATGATTCTGGTCACAGGCCACGAACGAGTCTCAGTTTCTTCTTAAAATCAAGTCTACCACTTGAAAAGGGTAATAGACCTCCCTAGGATTCTGGTCATAAGCCACGAACGAGTCACAGTTTCTTCTTTAATCAAATCTTCCTCTTTAAAAGATTAATAAACCTCTTCACGATTCTGGTCATAAGCCACGAACGGGTCTCGGTTTCTTCTTTAATCAAGTATTCCACTTGAAAAGGGTAATAAACCTCACCACGATTCTGGTCATAAGCCACGAACGGGTCTCAGTTTCTACTTTAATCAAGTCTTCCACTTGAAAAGGGTAATAAACCTACCCACATTTTTGGTATTAACCCAACTACGGGTCTTTGTTTTTTCTTTAATTAAGTCTTCCACTCGAAAAGGGTAATAAACCTCCCCACAATTCTGGTCATAAACCACAAATGGGTCTCGGTTTCTTCTTTAATCAAGTCTTCCACTTGAAAAGGGTAAAATAAACCTCCCCACGATTCTAGTCTTAAGCCACGAACTGTTCTCAGTTTCTTCTTTAATCAAGTCTTCCATTTGAAAATGGTAAAATAAACCTACTCACGATTCTAGTCATAAGCCACAAGCGGGTCTCAGTTTCTTCTTTAATCATGTCTTCCATTTGAAAATGGTAAAATAAACCTACCCACGATTCTGGTCATAAGCCACGAACGGGTCTCAAGTTCTTCTTTAATGAAGTCTTCCACTTGAAAAAGTTAAAAAACCTCCCCAGGATTTCAGTCATAAGCCAACACCGGGTCTCCGTTTTTTCTTTAATCAAGTATTCCACTCGAAAAGGGTAATAAACCTCCCAAGGATTCTGTTAATAAGCCACGAACGGGTCTTAGTTTCTTCTTTAACCAAGTCTTCCACTTTAAAATGGTAAAATAAACCACCCCAGGATTCTGGTCATAAGCCACGAACGGGTCTCAGTTTCTTCTTTAATCAAGTCTACCACTTGAAAAGGGTAATAAACCACCCCACATTTATGGTCATAAGCCAACTACGGGTCTCTGTTTTTTCTTTAAACAAGTCTTCCACCCGAAGAGGGTAATAAACCTCCCCACGATTCTGGTCATTGGCCACGAACGCATCTCGGTTTCTTCTTTAATCAAGTCTTCCACTTGAAAAGGATAAAATAAACCTCCCTGCGATTCTAGTCATAAGCCACGAACGGGTCTCAGTTTCTTCTTTAATCATGTCTTCCATTTGAAAATGGTAAAATAAACCTATCCACGAACGAACAGGTCTCAGTTTCTTCTTTAATCAAGTCTTCCATTTGAAAAGGGTAAAATAAACGTCCCTATGATTCTGGTCACAAGCCACGAACGAGTCTCAGGTTCTCCTTTAATCAAGTCTTCCACTTGAAAATGGTAAAATAAACCTTCCCAGGATTCTGGTCATAAGCCACAAACGGGTCTCAGTTTCTTCTTTGATCAAGTCTTCCACTTGAAAAAGGTAATAAACCTCCCCAGGATTCTGGTCATAGGCCACGAACGCGTCTCGATTTCTTCTTTAATCAAGTCTTTCACTTGAAAAGGGTAAAATAAACCTCCCTACGATTCTAGCCATAAGCCACGAACGGGTTTCAGGTTCTTCTTTAATCAAGTCTTCCATTTGAAAATGGTGAAATAAACCTTCCCATGATTCTATTCATAATCCACAAACGGGTCTCAGTTTCTTCTTTAATCAAGTCTTCCACTTGAAAAAGTTAAAAAACCTCCCCAGGATTCCTGTCATAAGCCAACACGGGTCTTAGTTTGTTCTTTAATCAAGTATTCCACTCGAAAAGGGTAATAAACCTCCCAACGATTCTGTTCATAAGCCACCAACGGGTCTTAGTTTCTTCTTTAATCAAGTCTTCCACTTGAAAAGGGTAATAAACCTCCCCACGATTTTGGTCATAAGCCACGACGGGTCTCAGTTTCTTCATTAATCAAGTCTTCCACTTGAAAAGGGTAATAAACCACCCCACGATTCTGGTCGCAAGCCACGAACAGGTCTCAATTTCTTCTTTAATCATGTTTTCCACTTGAAAAGGGATATATAAACCACCCCACGATTCTGGTCATAATCCACGAACGAGTCTCTGCTTCTTATTTAATACACGATTCCACTCTAAAAGGGTAATAAACCTCTCCACGATTCTGGTCATATGCCAAAAAAGGATCTCAGTTTCTTCTTTAATCAAGTCTTTAACTCTAAAAGGGCAATAAACCTCCCCACGGTTTTGGTCATAAGCCACGAACGGGTCTCAGTTTCTTCTTTAAACAAGCCTTTTACTTGAAAAGGATAATAAACTTCCCCATGATTATGGTCATAAGCCACGAACGGGTCTCGGTTTCTTCTTTAATCAAGTCTTCCACTTAAAAAGGATAATAAACTTCCCCACGATTATGGTCATAAGCCACGAACATGTCTCGATTTCTTCTATAATCATGTCTTCCACTTGAAAAGGATAATGAAACTCCCCACGGTTCCGGTCATTAGCCACGAACGGGTCTCCATTTCTTCTTTAATCAAGCCTTCCACTTAAAAAGGGTAAATTAAACCTCCCTATGATTCTGGTCACAGGCCACGAACGAGTCTCAGTTTCTTCTTAAAATCAAGTCTACCACTTGAAAAGGGTAATAGACCTCCCTAGGATTCTGGTCATAAGCCACGAACGAGTCACAGTTTCTTCTTTAATCAAATCTTCCTCTTTAAAAGATTAATAAACCTCTTCAAGATTCTGGTCATAAGCCACGAACGGGTCTCGGTTTCTTCTTTAATCAAGTATTCCACTTGAAAAGGGTAATAAACCTCACCACGATTCTGGTCATTAGCCACGAACGGGTCTCAGTTTCTACTTTAATCAAGTCTTCCACTTGAAAAGGGTAATAAACCTACCCACATTTTTGGTCTTAACCCAACTACGGGTCTTTGTTTTTTCTTTAATTAAGTTTTCCACTCGAAAAGGGTAATAAACCTCCCCACAATTCTGGACATAAACCATAAATGGGTCTCGGTTTCTTCTTTAATCAAGTCTTCCACTTGAAAAGGGTAAAATAAACCTCCCCACGATTCTAGTCTTAAGCCACGAACTGTTCTCAGTTTCTTCTTTAATCAAGTCTTCCATTTGAAAATGGTAAAATAAACCTACTCACGATTCTAGTCATAAGCCACAAGCGGGTCTCAGTTTCTTCTTTAATCATGTCTTCCATTTGAAAATGGTAAAATAAACCTACCCACGATTCTGGTCATAAGCCACGAACGGGTCTCAAGTTCTTCTTTAATGAAGTCTTCCACTTGAAAAAGTTAAAAAACCTCCCCAGGATTTCAGTCAGAAGCCAACACCGGGTCTCCGTTTTTTCTTTAATCAAGTATTCCACTCGAAAAGGGTAATAAACCTCCCAAGGATTCTGTTAATAAGCCACGAACGGGTCTTAGTTTCTTCTTTAACCAAGTCTTCCACTTTAAAATGGTAAAATAAACCACCCCAGGATTCTGGTCATAAGCCACGAACGGGACTCAGTTTCTTCTTTAATCAGGTCTACCACTTGAAAAGGGTAATAAACCATCCCATATTTATGGTCATAAGCCAACTACGGGTCTCTGTTTTTTCTTTAAACAAGTCTTCCACCCGAAGAGGGTAATAAACCTCCCCACGATTCTGGTCATTGGCCACGAACGCATCTCGGTTTCTTCTTTAATCAAGTCTTCCACTTGAAAAGGATAAAATAAACCTCCCTGTGATTCTAGTCATAAGCCACGAACGGGTCTCAGTTTCTTCTTTAATCATGTCTTCCATTTGAAAATGGTAAAATAAACCTATCCACGAACGAACAGGTCTCAGTTTCTTCTTTAATCAAGTCTTCCATTTGAAAAGGGTAAAATAAACGTCCCTATGATTCTGGTCATAAGCCACGAACGAGTCTCAGGTTCTTCTTTAATCAAGTCTTGTACTTGAAAATGGTAAAATAAACCTTCCCAGGATTCTGGTCATAAGCCACAAACGGGTCTCAGTTTCTTCTTTGATCAAGTCTTCCATTTGAAAAGGGTAATAAACCTTCCCACATTTATGGTCATAAGCCAACTACGGGTCTCTGTTTTTTCATTAATCAAATCTTCCACTCGAAAAGGTTAATAAAACTCCCCACGATTCTGGTCATAAGCCACGTACGAGTCTCAATTTCTTCTTTAATCAAGTTTTCCACTTGAAAAGGGTAATAAACCTCCCCAGGATTCTGGTCATAGGCCACGAACGCGTCTCGATTTCTTCTTTAATCAAGTCTTTCACTTGAAAAGGGTAAAATAAACCTCCCTATGATTCTAGCCATAAGCCACAAACGGGTTTCAGGTTCTTCTTTAATCAAGTCTTCCATTTGAAAATGGTGAAATAAACCTTCCCATGATTCTATTCATAATCCACAAACGGGTCTCAGTTTCTTCTTTAATCAAGTCTTCCACTTGAAAAAGTTAAAAAACCTCCCCAGGATTCCTGTCATAAGCCAACAACGGGTCTTAGTTTGTTCTTTAATCAAGTATTCCACTCGAAAAGGGTAATAAACCTCCCAACGATTCTGTTCATAAGCCACCAACGGGTCTTAGTTTCTTCTTTAATCAAGTCTTCCACTTGAAAAGGGTAATAAACCTCCCCACGATTTTGGTCATAAGCCACGACGGGTCTCAGTTTCTTCATTAATCAAGTCTTCCACTTGAAAAGGGTAATAAACCACCCCACGATTCTGGTCGCAAGCCACGAACAGGTCTCAATTTCTTCTTTAATCATGTTTTCCACTTGAAAAGGGATATATAAACCACCCCACGATTCTGGTCATAATCCACGAACGAGTCTCTGCTTCTTATTTAATACACGATTCCACTCTAAAAGGGTAATAAACCTCTCCACGATTCTGGTCATATGCCAAAAAAGGATCTCAGTTTCTTCTTTAATCAAGTCTTCAACTCTAAAAGGGCAATAAACCTCCCCACGGTTTTGGTCATAAGGCATGAACAGGTCTCAGTTTCTTCTTTAAACAAGCCTTTTACTTGAAAAGGATAATAAACTTCCCCATGATTATGGTCATAAGCCACGAACGGGTCTCGGTTTCTTCTTTAATCAAGTCTTCCACTTAAAAAGGATAATAAACTTCCCCAAGATTATGGTCATAAGCCACGAACATGTCTCGATTTCTTCTATAATCATGTCTTCCACTTGAAAAGGATAATGAAACTCCCCACGGTTCCGGTCATTAGCCATGAACGGGTCTCCATTTCTTCTTTAATCAAGCCTTCCACTTGAAAAGGGTAAATTAAACCTCCCTATGATTCTGGTCACAGGCGACGAACGAGTCTCAGTTTCTTCTTAAAATCAAGTCTACCACTTGAAAAGGGTAATAGACCTCCCTAGGATTCTGGTCATAAGCCACGAACGAGTCACAGTTTCTTCTTTAATCAAATCTTCCTCTTTAAAAGATTAATAAACCTCTTCACGATTCTGGTCATAAGCCACGAACGGGTCTCGGTTTCTTCTTTAATCAAGTATTCCACTTGAAAAGGGTAATAAACCTCACCACGATTCTGGTCATAAGCCACGAACGGGTCTTAGTTTCTACTTTAATCAAGTCTTCCACTTGAAAAGGGTAATAAACCTACCCACATTTTTTGTCTTAACCCAACTACGGGTCTTTGTTTTTTCTTTAATTAAGTCTTCCACTCGAAAAGGGTAATAAACCTCCCCACAATTCTGGTCATAAACCACAAATGGGTCTCGGTTTCTTCTTTATTCAAGTCTTCCACTTGAAAAGGGTAAAATAAAACTCCCCACGATTCTAGTCTTAAGCCACGAACTGTTCTCAGTTTCTTCTTTAATCAAGTCTTCCATTTGAAAATGGTAAAATAAACCTACTCACGATTCTAGTCATAAGCCACAAGCGGGTCTCAGTTTCTTCTTTAATCATGTCTTCCATTTGAAAATGGTAAAATAAACCTACCCACGATTCTGGTCATAAGCCACGGACGGGTCTCAAGTTCTTCTTTAATGAAGTGTTCCACTTGAAAAAGTTAAAAAACCTCCCCAGGATTTCAGTCATAAGCCAACACCGGGTCTCCGTTTTTTCTTTAATAAAGTATTCCACTCGAAAAGGGTAATAAACCTCCCAAGGATTCTGTTAATAAGCCACGAACGGGTCTTAGTTTCTTCTTTAACCAAGTCTTCCACTTTAAAATGGTAAAATAAACCACCCCAGGATTCTGGTCATAAGCCACGAACGGGTCTCAGTTTCTTCTTTAATCAAGTCTACCACTTGAAAAGGGTAATAAACCATCCCACATTTATGGTCATAAGCCAACTACGGGTCTCTGTTTTTTCTTTAAACAAGTCTTCCACCCGAAGAGGGTAATAAACCTCCCCACGATTATGGTCATTGGCCACGAACGCATCTCGGTTTCTTCTTTAATCAAGTCTTCCACTTGAAAAGGATAAAATAAACCTCCCTGCGATTCTAGTCATAAGCCACGAACGGGTCTCAGTTTCTTCTTTAATCATGTCTTCCATTTGAAAATGGTAAAATAACCCTATCCACGCATGAACAGGTCTCAGTTTCTTCTTTAATCAAGTCTTCCATTTGAAAAGGGTAAAATAAACGTCCCTATGATTCTGGTCATAAGCCACGAACGAGTCTCAGGTTCTTCTTTAATCAAGTCTTCCACTTGAAAATGGTAAAATAAACCTTCCCAGGATTCTGGTCATAAGCCACAAACGGGTCTCAGTTTCTTCTTTAATCCAATCTTCCACTTGAAAAAGTTAAAAAACCTCCCCAGGATTCCTGTCATAAGCCAACAACGGGTCTTAGTTTGTTCTTTAATCAAGTATTCCACTCGAAAAGGGTAATAAACCTCCCAACGATTCTGTTCATAAGCCACCAACGGGTCTTAGTTTCTTCTTTAATCAAGTCTTCCACTTGAAAAGGGTAATAAACCTCCCCACGATTTTGGTCATAAGCCACGACGGGTCTCAGTTTCTTCATTAATCAAGTCTTCCACTTGAAAAGGGTAATAAACCACCCCACGATTCTGGTCGCAAGCCACGAACAGGTCTCAATTTCTTCTTTAATCATGTTTTCCACTTGAAAAGGGATATATAAACCACCCCACGATTCTGGTCATAATCCACGAACGAGTCTCTGCTTCTTATTTAATACACGATTCCACTCTAAAAGGGTAATAAACCTCTCCACGATTCTGGTCATATGCCAAAAAAGGATCTCAGTTTCTTCTTTAATCAAGTCTTCAACTCTAAAAGGGCAATAAACCTCCCCACGGTTTTGGTCATAAGGCATGAACAGGTCTCAGTTTCTTCTTTAAACAAGCCTTTTACTTGAAAAGGATAATAAACTTCCCCATGATTATGGTCATAAGCCACGAACGGGTCTCGGTTTCTTCTTTAATCAAGTCTTCCACTTAAAAAGGATAATAAACTTCCCCAAGATTATGGTCATAAGCCACGAACATGTCTCGATTTCTTCTATAATCATGTCTTCCACTTGAAAAGGATAATGAAACTCCCCACGGTTCCGGTCATTAGCCATGAACGGGTCTCCATTTCTTCTTTAATCAAGCCTTCCACTTGAAAAGGGTAAATTAAACCTCCCTATGATTCTGGTCACAGGCGACGAACGAGTCTCAGTTTCTTCTTAAAATCAAGTCTACCACTTGAAAAGGGTAATAGACCTCCCTAGGATTCTGGTCATAAGCCACGAAGGAGTCACAGTTTCTTCTTTAATCAAATCTTCCTCTTTAAAAGATTAATAAACCTCTTCACGATTCTGGTCATAAGCCACGAACGGGTCTCAGTTTCTTCTTTAATCAAGTATTCCACTTGAAAAGGGTAATAAACCTCACCACGATTCTGGTCATAAGCCACGAACGGGTCTTAGTTTCTACTTTAATCAAGTCTTCCACTTGAAAAGGGTAATAAACCTACCCACATTTTTTGTCTTAACCCAACTACGGGTCTTTGTTTTTTCTTTAATTAAGTCTTCCACTCGAAAAGGGTAATAAACCTCCCCACAATTCTGGTCATAAACCACAAATGGGTCTCGGTTTCTTCTTTATTCAAGTCTTCCACTTGAAAAGGGTAAAATAAAACTCCCCACGATTCTAGTCTTAAGCCACGAACTGTTCTCAGTTTCTTCTTTAATCAAGTCTTCCATTTGAAAATGGTAAAATAAACCTACTCACGATTCTAGTCATAAGCCACAAGCGGGTCTCAGTTTCTTCTTTAATCATGTCTTCCATTTGAAAATGGTAAAATAAACCTACCCACGATTCTGGTCATAAGCCACGGACGGGTCTCAAGTTCTTCTTTAATGAAGTCTTCCACTTGAAAAAGATAAAAAACCTCCCCAGGATTTCAGTCATAAGCCAACACCGGGTCTCCGTTTTTTCTTTAATCAAGTATTCCACTCGAAAAGGGTAATAAACCTCCCAAGGATTCTGTTAATAAGCCACGAACGGGTCTTAGTTTCTTCTTTAACCAAGTCTTCCACTTTAAAATGGTAAAATAAACCACCCCAGGATTCTGGTCATAAGCCACGAACGGGTCTCAGTTTCTTCTTTAATCAAGTCTACCACTTGAAAAGGGTAATAAACCATCCCACATTTATGGTCATAAGCCAACTACGGGTCTCTGTTTTTTCTTTAAACAAGTCTTCCACCCGAAGAGGGTAATAAACCTCCCCACGATTATGGTCATTGGCCACGAACGCATCTCGGTTTCTTCTTTAATCAAGTCTTCCACTTGAAAAGGATAAAATAAACCTCCCTGCGATTCTAGTCATAAGCCACGAACGGGTCTCAGTTTCTTCTTTAATCATGTCTTCCATTTGAAAATGGTAAAATAACCCTATCCACGCATGAACAGGTCTCAGTTTCTTCTTTAATCAAGTCTTCCATTTGAAAAGGGTAAAATAAACGTCCCTAGGATTCTGGTCATAAGCCACGAACGAGTCTCAGGTTCTTCTTTAATCAAGTCTTCCACTTGAAAATGGTAAAATAAACCTTCCCAGGATTCTGGTCATAAGCTACAAACGGGTCTCAGTTTCTTCTTTAATCAAATCTTCCACTTGAAAAAGTTAAAAATCCTCCCCAGGATTCCTGTCATAAGCCAACAACGGGTCTTAGTTTGTTCTTTAATCAAGTATTCCACTCGAAAAGGGTAATAAACCTCCCCACGATTTTGGTCATAAGCCACGACGGGTCTCAGTTTCTTCATTAATCAAGTCTTCCACTTGAAAAGGGTAATAAACCACCCCACGATTCTGGTCGCAAGCCACGAACAGGTCTCAATTTCTTCTTTAATCATGTTTTCCACTTGAAAAGGGATATATAAACCACCCCACGATTCTGGTCATAATCCACGAACGAGTCTCTGCTTCTTATTTAATACACGATTCCACTCTAAAAGGGTAATAAACCTCTCCACGATTCTGGTCATATGCCAAAAAAAGGATCTCAGTTTCTTCTTTAATCAAGTCTTCAACTCTAAAGGGGCAATAAACCTCCCCACGGTTTTGGTCATAAGCCACGAACGGGTCTCAGTTTCTTCTTTAAACAAGCCTTTTACTTGAAAAGGATAATAAACTTCCCCATGATTATGGTCATAAGCCACGAACGGGTCTCGGTTTCTTCTTTAATCAAGTCTTCCACTTAAAAAGGATAATAAACTTCCCCACGATTATGGTCATAAGCCACGAACATGTCTCGATTTCGTCTATAATCATGTCTTCCACTTGAAAAGGATAATGAAACTCCCCACGGTTCCGGTCATTAGCCACGAACGGGTCTCCATTTCTTCTTTAATCAAGCCTTCCACTTGAAAAGGGTAATAAACCATCCCACATTTATGGTCATAAGCCAACTACGGGTCTCTGTTTTTTCTTTAAACAAGTCTTCCACCCGAAGAGGGTAATAAACCTCCCCACGATTATGGTCATTGGCCACGAACGCATCTCGGTTTCTTCTTTAATCAAGTCTTCCACTTGAAAAGGATAAAATAAACCTCCCTGCGATTCTAGTCATAAGCCACGAACGGGTCTCAGTTTCTTCTTTAATCATGTCTTCCATTTGAAAATGGTAAAATAACCCTATCCACGCATGAACAGGTCTCAGTTTCTTCTTTAATCAAGTCTTCCATTTGAAAAGGGTAAAATAAACGTCCCTAGGATTCTGGTCATAAGCCACGAACGAGTCTCAGGTTCTTCTTTAATCAAGTCTTCCACTTGAAAATGGTAAAATAAACCTTCCCAGGATTCTGGTCATAAGCCACAAACGGGTCTCAGTTTCTTCTTTAATCAAATCTTCCACTTGAAAAAGTTAAAAATCCTCCCCAGGATTCCTGTCATAAGCCAACAACGGGTCTTAGTTTGTTCTTTAATCAAGTATTCCACTCGAAAAGGGTAATAAACCTCCCCACGATTTTGGTCATAAGCCACGACGGGTCTCAGTTTCTTCATTAATCAAGTCTTCCACTTGAAAAGGGTAATAAACCACCCCACGATTCTGGTCGCAAGCCACGAACAGGTCTCAATTTCTTCTTTAATCATGTTTTCCACTTGAAAAGGGATATATAAACCACCCCACGATTCTGGTCATAATCCACGAACGAGTCTCTGCTTCTTATTTAATACACGATTCCACTCTAAAAGGGTAATAAACCTCTCCACGATTCTGGTCATATGCCAAAAAAAGGATCTCAGTTTCTTCTTTAATCAAGTCTTCAACTCTAAAGGGGCAATAAACCTCCCCACGGTTTTGGTCATAAGCCACGAACGGGTCTCAGTTTCTTCTTTAAACAAGCCTTTTACTTGAAAAGGATAATAAACTTCCCCATGATTATGGTCATAAGCCACGAACGGGTCTCGGTTTCTTCTTTAATCAAGTCTTCCACTTAAAAAGGATAATAAACTTCCCCACGATTATGGTCATAAGCCACGAACATGTCTCGATTTCGTCTATAATCATGTCTTCCACTTGAAAAGGATAATGAAACTCCCCACGGTTCCGGTCATTAGCCACGAACGGGTCTCCATTTCTTCTTTAATCAAGCCTTCCACTTGAAAAGGGTAATAAACCATCCCACATTTATGGTCATAAGCCAACTACGGGTCTCTGTTTTTTCTTTAAACAAGTCTTCCACCCGAAGAGGGTAATAAACCTCCCCACGATTATGGTCATTGGCCACGAACGCATCTCGGTTTCTTCTTTAATCAAGTCTTCCACTTGAAAAGGATAAAATAAACCTCCCTGCGATTCTAGTCATAAGCCACGAACGGGTCTCAGTTTCTTCTTTAATCATGTCTTCCATTTGAAAATGGTAAAATAACCCTATCCACGCATGAACAGGTCTCAGTTTCTTCTTTAATCAAGTCTTCCATTTGAAAAGGGTAAAATAAACGTCCCTAGGATTCTGGTCATAAGCCACGAACGAGTCTCAGGTTCTTCTTTAATCAAGTCTTCCACTTGAAAATGGTAAAATAAACCTTCCCAGGATTCTGGTCATAAGCCACAAACGGGTCTCAGTTTCTTCTTTAATCAAGTCTTCCACTTGAAAAAGTTAAAAAACCTCCCCAGGATTCCTGTCATAAGCCAACAACGGGTCTTAGTTTGTTCTTTAATCAAGTATTCCACTCGAAAAGGGTAATAAACCTCCCAACGATTCTGTTCATAAGCCACCAACGGGTCTTAGTTTCTTCTTTAATCAAGTCTTCCACTTGAAAAGGGTAATAAACCTCCCCACGATTTTGGTCATAAGCCACGACGGGTCTCAGTTTCTTCTTTAATCAAGTCTTCCACTTGAAAAGGGTAATAAACCACCCCACGATTCTGGTCGCAAGCCACGAACAGGTCTCAATATCTTCTTTAATCATGTTTTCCACTTGAAAAGGGATATATAAACCACCCCACGATTCTGGTCATAATCCACGAACGAGTCTCTGCTTCTTATTTAATACACGATTCCACTCTAAAAGGGTAATAAACCTCTCCACGATTCTGGTCATATGCCAAAAAAGGATCTCAGTTTCTTCTTTAATCAAGTCTTCAACTCTAAAAGGGCAATAAACCTCCCCACGGTTTTGGTCATAAGCCACGAACGGGTCTCAGTTTCTTCTTTAAACAAGCCTTTTACTTGAAAAGGATAATAAACTTCCCCATGATTATGGTCATAAGCCACGAACGGGTCTCGATTTCTTCTTTAATCAAGTCTTCCACTTAAAAAGGATAATAAACTTCCCCACGATTATGGTCATAAGCCACGAACATGTCTCGATTTCTTCTATAATCATGTCTTCCACTTGAAAAGGATAATGAAACTCCCCACGGTTCCGGTCATTAGCCACGAACGGGTCTCCATTTCTTCTTTAATCAAGCCTTCCACTTGAAAAGGGTAAATTAAACCTCCCTATGATTCTGGTCACAGGCCACGAACGAGTCTCAGTTTCTTCTTAAAATCAAGTCTACCACTTGAAAAGGGTAATAGACCTCCCAAGGATTCTGGTCATAAGCCACGAACGAGTCACAGTTTCTTCTTTAATCAAATCTTCCTCTTTAAAAGATTAATAAACCTCTTCACGATTCTGGTCATAAGCCACGAACGGGTCTCGGTTTCTTCTTTAATCAAGTATTCCACTTGAAAAGGGTAATAAACCTCACCACGATTCTGGTCATAAGCCACGAACGGGTCTCAGTTTCTACTTTAATCAAGTCTTCCACTTGAAAAGGGTAATAAACCTACCCACATTTTTGGTCTTAACCCAACTACGGGTCTTTGTTTTTTCTTTAATTAAGTCTTCAACTCGAAAAGGGTAATAAACCTCCCCACAATTCTGGTCATAAACCACAAATGGGTCTCAGTTTCTTCTTTAATCAAGTCTTCCACTTGAAAAGGGTAAAATAAACCTCCCCACGATTCTAGTCTTAAGCCACGAACTGTTCTCAGTTTCTTCTTTAATCAAGTCTTCCATTTGAAAATGGTAAAATAAACCTACTCACGATTCTAGTCATAAGCCACAAGCGGGTCTCAGTTTCTTCTTTAATCATGTCTTCCATTTGAAAATGGTAAAATAAACCTACCCACGATTCTGGTCATAAGCCACGAACGGGTCTCAAGTTCTTCTTTAATGAAGTCTTCCACTTGAAAAAGTTAAAAAACCTCCCCAGGATTTCAGTCATAAGCCAACACCGGGTCTCCGTTTTTTCTTTAATCAAGTATTCCACTCGAAAAGGGTAATAAACCTCCCAAGGATTCTGTTAATAAGCCACGAACGGGTCTTAGTTTCTTCTTTAACCAAGTCTTCCACTTTAAAATGGTAAAATAAACCACCCCAGGATTCTGGTCATAAGCCACGAACGGGTCTCAGTTTCTTCTTTAATCAAGTCTACCACTTGAAAAGGGTAATAAACCATCCCACATTTATGGTCATAAGCCAACTACGGGTCTCTGTTTTTTCTTTAAACAAGTCTTCCACCCGAAGAGGGTAATAAACCTCCCCACAATTCTGGTCATTGGCCACGAACGCATCTCGGTTTCTTCTTTAATCAAGTCTTCCACTTGAAAAGGATAAAATAAACCTCCCTGCGATTCTAGGCATAAGCCACGAACGGGTCTCAGTTTCTTCTTTAATCATGTCTTCCATTTGAAAATGGTAAAATAAACCCATCCACGCACGAACAGGTCTCAGTTTCTTCTTTAATCAAGTCTTCCATTTGAAAAGGGTAAAATAAACGTCCCTATGATTCTGGTCATAAGCCACGAACGAGTCTCAGGTTCTTCTTGAATCAAGTCTTCCACTTGAAAATGGTAAAATAAACCTTCCCAGGATTCTGGTCATAAGCCACAAACGGGTCTCAGTTTCTTCTTTAATCAAGTCTTCCACTTGAAAAGGGTAATAAACCTACCCACATTTCTAGTCATAAGCCAACTACGGGTCTCAGGTTTTTCTTTAATCAAGTCTTCCACTCGAAAAGGATAATAAACCTCCCCGTGATTCTGGTCATAAGCCATAAACGAGTCTCAGTTTCTTCTTTAATCAGGTTTTCCACTTGAAAAGGGTAATGAACCTCCCCACGATTCTGGTCATAAGCCACAAATAGGTCTCGGTTTCTTTTTTAATCAAGTCTTCCACTTGAAAAGGGTAAAATAAACCTCCCCACGATTCTAGTCTTCAGCCACAAACTGGTCTCAGTTTCTTCTTGAATTAAGTCATCCATTTGAAAATGGTAAAGTAAACCTACTCTCGATTCTAGCCATAAGCCACGAACGGGTCTCAGTTTCTTCTTTAATGAAGTCTTCCACTTGAAAAATTCAAAAAAACCTCCCCAGGATTTCGGTCATAAGCCAACAACGGGTCTCTGTTTTTTCGTTAATCAAGTATTCGACTCGAAAAGGGTAATAAACCTCCCAACGATTCTATTCATAAGCCACGAACGGGTCTCTGTTTCTACTTTAATCAAGTCTTCCACTTGAAAATGGTAAAATAAACCTACGCATGATTTTGGTCATAAGCAACGAACGGGCCTCAATTTCTTCTTTGATCAAGTCTTCCACTTGAAAAGGGTAATAAACATTCCCACATTTCTGGTCATAAGCACACTACGGGTCTCTGTTTTTTCATTAATCAAATCTTCCACTCGAAAAGGTTAATAAACCTCCCCACGATTCTGGACATAAGCCACGAACGAGTCTCAATTTCTTCTTTAATCAAGTTTTCCACTTGAAAAGGGTAATAAACCTCCCCAAGATTCTGGTCATAGGCCACGAACGCGTCTCGATTTCTTCTTTAATCAAGTCTTCCACTTGAAAAGGGTAAAATAAACCTCCCTACGATTCTAGCCATAAGCCACGAACGGGTTTCAGTTTCTTCTTTAATCAAGTCTTCCATTTGAAAATGGTGAAATAAACCTACCCATGATTCTGTTCATAATCCACAAACGGGTCTCAGTTTCTTCTTTAATCAAGTCTTCCACTTGAAAAAGTTAAAAAACCTCCCCAGGATTCCTGTCATAAGCCAACAACGGGTCTTAGTTTGTTCTTTAATCAAGTATTCCACTCGAAAAGGGTAATAAACCTCCCAACGATTCTGTGCATAAGCCACCAACGGGTCTTAGTTTCTTCTTTAATCAAGTCTTCCACTTGAAAAGGGTAATAAACCTCCCCACGATTTTGGTCATAAGCCACGACGGATCTCAGTTTCTTCATTAATCAAGTCTTCCACTTGAAAAGGGTAATAAACCACCCCACGATTCTGGTCGCAAGCCACGAACAGGTCTCAATTTCTTCTTTAATCAAGTTTTCCACTTGAAAAGGGATATATAAACCACCCCACGATTCTGGTCATAATCCACGAACGAGTCTCTGCTTCTTATTTAATACACGATTCCACTCTAAAAGGGTAATAAACCTCTCCACGATTCTGGTCATATGCCAAAAAAGGATCTCAGTTTCTTCTTTAATCAAGTCTTCAACTCTAAAAGGGCAATAAACCTCCCCACGGTTTTGGTCATAAGCCACGAACGGGTCTCAATTTCTTCTTTAAACAAGCCTTTTACTTGAAAAGGATAATAAACTTCCCCATGATTATGGTCATAAGCCACGAACGGGTCTCGGTTTCTTCTTTAATCAAGTCTTCCACTTAAAAAAGGATAATAAACTTCCCCACGATTATGGTCATAAGCCACGAACGTGTCTCGATTTCTTTTATAATCATGTCTTCCACTTGAAAAGGATAATGAAACTCCCCACGGTTCTAGTCATTAGCCACGAATGGGTCTCCATTTCTTCTTTAATCAAGCCTTCCACTTGAAAAGGGTAAATTAAACCTCCCTATGATTCTGGTCACAGGCCACGAACGAGTCTCAGTTTCTTCTTAAAGTCAAGTCTACCACTTGAAAAGGGTAATAGACCTCCCTAGGATTCTGGTCATAAGCCACGAACGAGTCATAATTTCTTCTTTAATCAAATCTTCCTCTTTAAAAGGTTATTAAACCTCTTCACGATTTTGGTCATAAGCCACGAACGGGTCTCGGTTTCTTCTTTAATTAAGTATTCCACTTGAAAAGGGTAATAAACCTCACCACGATTCTGGTCATAAGCCACGAACGGGTCTCAGTTTCTACTTTAATCAAGTCTTCCACTTGAAAAGGGTAATAAACCTACCCACATTTTTGGTCTTAACCCAACTACAGGTCTTTGTTTTTTCTTTAATTAAGTCTTCCACTCGAAAAGGGTAATAAACCTTCCCACAATTCTGGTCATAAACCACAAATGGGTCTCAGTTTCTTCTTTAATCAAGTCTTCCACTTGAAAAGGGTAAAGTAAACCTCCCCACGATTCTAGTCTTAAGCCACGAACTGTTCTCAGTTTCTTCTTTAATCAAGTCTTCCATTTGAAAATGGTAAAATAAACCTACTCACGATTCTAGTCATAAGCCACAAGCGGGTCTCAGTTTCTTCTTTAATCATGTCTTCCATATGAAAATGGTAAAATAAACCTACCCACGATTCTGGTCATAAGCCACGAACGGGTCTCAAGTTCTTCTTTAATGAAGTCTTCCACTTCAAAATTTTAAAAACCTCCCCAGGATTTCAGTCATAAGCCAACAACGGGTCTCCGTTTTTTCTTTAATCAAGTATTCCACTCGAAAAGGGTAATAAACCTCCCAAGGATTTTGTTAATAAGCCACGAACGGGTCTTAGTTTCTTCTTTAACCAAGTCTTCCACTTTAAAATGGTAAAATAAACCACCCCAGGATTCTGGTCATAAGCCACGAACGGGTCTCAGTTTCTTCTTTAATCAAGTCTACCACTTGAAAAGGGTAATAAACCATCCCACATTTATGGTCAAAAGCCAACTACGGGTCTCTGTTTTTTCTTTAATCAAGTCTTCCACCCGAAGAGGGGAATAAACCTCCCCACGATTCTGGTCATTGGCCACGAACGCATCTCGGTTTCTTCTTTAATCAAGTCTTCCACTTGAAAAGGATAAAATAAACCTCCCTGCGATTCTAGTCATAAGCCACGAACGGGTCTTAGTTTCTTCTTTAATCGTGTCTTCCATTTGAAAATGGTAAAATAAACCTATCCACGCACGAACGAGTCTCAGTTTCTTCTTTAATCAAGTCTTCCACTTGGAAAAGTTAAAAAACTTCCCCAGGATTCCGGTCAAAAGCTAACAACGGGTCTCAGTTTGTTCTTTAATCAAGTATTACACTTGAAAAGGGTAATAAATCTCCCAACGATTATGTTCATAAGCCACCAACGGGTCTTAAATTCTTCTTTAATCAAGTCTTCCACTTGAAAAGGGTAATAAACAACCCCACGGTTTTGGTCACAAGCCACGAACGGGTCTCAGTTTCTTCTTTAATCAAATCTTCCACTTGAAAAGGGTGATAAACCTTTCCATATTTTTGGTCATAAGCCAACAACGAGACTCTCTTTTTTCTTTAATCAAGTCTTCCACTCGAAAAGGGTAATAAACCTCCCCACTATTTTGGTCATAAGCCACGAGCGGGTCTCAGTTTCTTCTTTAATCAAGTCTTCCACTTGAAAAGGGTAATAAATCACCCCACGATTTTGGTTACAAGCCACGAATGGGTCTCAGTTTCTTCTTTAATCAAGTTTTCCACTTGAAAAGGGTAATATAAACCTCCCCACGATTCAGGTCATAGGCCTCGAACGGGTCTCGATTTCTTCTAAAATCAAGTCTTCCACTTGAAAAGGATAATAAACCTCCCCATAATTCGGGTCATAAGGCACGAACGGGTCTCGATTTCTTTTTTAATCAAGTCTTCCACTTGAAAAGAATAAAATAAACCTCCCTTTGATTCAGGTCATAGGCCACGAACGAGTCTCAGGTTCTTCTTTAATCAAGTCTTCCACTTGAAAGAGGTAATAAACCTCCCTAGGATTCTGGTCATATGCCACGAACGAGTCTCAGCTTCTTCTTTAATCAAGTCTTCCCCTTTAAAGGATTAATAAACCTCCTCACGATTCTGGTTATAAGCCACGAACGGGTCTCAATTTCTTCTTTAATCAAGTATTCCACTTGAAAAGGTAATAAACCTCCCCACGATTCTGTTGGCAAGCCACAAACGGGTCTTAGTTTCTTCTTTAATTAAGTCTTCCACTTGAAAAGGGTGATAAACCTTTCCATATTTCTGGTCATAAGCCAACAACTGGACTCTGTTTTTTCTTTAATCAATTCTTCCATTCGAAAAGAGTAATAACCCTCCCCACTATTTTTGTCATAAGCCACGAGCGGGTCTCAGCTTCTTCTTTAAACAAGTATTCCACTTGAAAACGATAATAAACCACCCCACGATTCTGGTCATAAGCCACGAACGGGTCTCGATTTCTTCTTTAACAAGTCTTCCACTTGAAAAGGATAAAATAAACCTCCCTATGATTCTGGTCATAAGCCATGAACGAGTCTCGGGTTCTTTATTAATTAAGTCTTCCACTTGAAAATGGTAAAATAACCCTCCCCAGGATTCTGGTCCTAAGCCACGAATGGGTCTCAGTTTCTTCTTTAATCAAGTCTTCCACTTTAAAAGGGTAATAAACCTACCCACATTTTTGGTCATAAGTCAACTACGGGTCTCTGTTTTTTCTTTAATCAAGTCTTCCACTCGAAAAGGGTAATAAACCTCCACACGATTCTGGTCATAAGCCACAAATGAGTCTCAGTTTCTTCTTTAATCAAGTTTTCCACTTGAAAAGGGTAATCAACCTCCCCACGATTCTGGTCATAAGCCACAAATGGGTCTCGGTTTCTTCTTTAATCAAGTCTTCCACTTGAAAAGGGTAAAAAAACCTCCCGAAGATTCTAGTCTTAAGCCACGAACGGGTCTCAGTTTCTTATTTAATCAAGTCTTCCATTTGGAAATGGTAAAATAAACCTACCCACGATTCTAGTCATAAGACACAAACGGGTCTCAGTTTCTTCTTTAATCAAGTCTTCCATTTGAAAATGGTAAAATAAAACTACCCATGATTCTGGTCATAAGCCACGAACGGGTCTCAGTTTCTTCTTTAATGAAGTCTTCCACTTGAAAAAGTTAAAAAACCTCCCCAGGATTTTGGTCATAAGCCAACAACGGGTCACCATTTTTTCTTTAAATCAAGTATTCCGCTCAAAAAGGGTAATAAAACGCCCAACGATTCTGTTCATAAGCCACGAACGGGTCTCAGTTTCTTCTTTAATCAAGTCTTCCACTTGAAAATGGTAAAATAAATCTCCCCAGGATTCTAGTCATAAGCCACGAACGGGTCTCAGTTTCTTCTTTAATCAATTCTTCCACTTGAAAAGGGTAGTAAACCTTCCCATATTTCTGGTCAGAAGCCAACTACGGGTCTCTGTTTTTTCTTTAATCATATATTCCACTCGAAAAGTTTAATAAACATCCCCCACGATTCTGGTCATAAGCCACAAACGAGTCTCAGTTTCTTCTTTAATCAAGTCTTCCACTTGAAAAGGGTAAAATAAATCTCCCTGCGATTCTAGTCATAAGCCACGAACGTGTCTCAGTTTCTTCTTTAATCAAGTCTTCCATTTGAAAATGGTAAAATAAACCTACCCACGATTCTGGTCATAATCTACAAATGGGTCTCAGTTGCTTCTTTAATCAAGTCTTCCACTTGAAAAAGTTAAAAAAACCTCCCCAGGATTCCAGTCATAAGCCAACAACGGGTCTCAGTTTGTTCTTTAATCAAGTCTTCCACTTAAAAAGGGTAATAAACCTCCCCAGGATCCTGGTCATAAGCCATAAACGGGTCTTAGTTTCTTCTTTAATCAAGTCTTCCACTTGAAAAGGGTAATAAACCACCCCACGATTCTGGTCACAAGCCACGAACGGATCTCAGTTTCTTCTTTAATCAAGTCTTCCACTTGAAAAGGGTAAATAAACCTCCCTATGATTATGGTCATAAGCCACGAACGAGACTCAGGTTCTTCTTTAATCAAGTCTTCCACTTGAAAATAGTAAAATAACCCTCCCCAGGATTCTGGTCATAAACCACGAACGACTCTCAGTTTCTTCTTTAATCAAGTCTTCCACTTGAAAAGGGTAATAAACCTACCCACATTTCTGGTCATAAGCCAACTACAGGTCTTTGTTTTTTCTTTAATCAATTCTTCCCCTTGAAATGGGTAATAAACCTCCCCACGATTCTGTTCATAAGCCACAAACGAGTCTCAGTTTCTTCTTTAATCAAGTTTTCCACTTGAAAAGGATAATAAACCTCCCCGCGATTCTGGTCATAAGCCACGAACGGGTCTCGGTTTCTCTTTAATCAAGTCTTCCACTTGAAAAGGGTAAATAAACCTCCCTATGATTCTGGTCATAAGCCATGAACGAGTCTCATGTTCTTCTTTAATCAAGTCTTCCACTTGAAAATGGTAAAAAATAACCCTCCCCAGAATTCTGGTCATAAACCACGAACGGCTCTCAGTTTCTTCTTTAATCAAGTCTTCCACTTGAAAAGGGTCATAAACCTACCCACATTTCTGGTCATAAGCCAACTACGGGTCTCTGTTATTTCTTTAATCAAGTCTTCCCATCGAAATAGGTAATAAACCTCCCCACGATTTTGTTCATAAGCCACAAACGAGTCTCAGTTTCTTCTTTAATCAAGTTTTCCACTTGAAAAGGGTAATAAACCTCCCCACGATTTTGGTCATAAGCCACAAATGGGTCTCGGTTTCTTCTTTAATCAAGTCTTCCCCTTGAAAAGGGTAAAATAAACCTCCCCACGATTCTAGTCTTAAGCCACGAACGGGTATCAGTTTCTTCTTTAATATAGTCTTCCATTTGAAAATGGTAAAATAAACCTACCCACGATTCTACTCATAAGCCACAAACGGGTGTCAGTTTCTTCTTTAATAAATTCTTCCATTTGAAAATGGTAAAATAAAACTACCCACGATTCTGGCCATAAGCCACGAACGGGTCTCAGTTTCATCTTTAATGAAATCTTCCACTTGAAAAAGTTAAATAAACCTCCCCAGGATTTCGGTCATAAGCCAACAACGGGTCTCTGTTTTTTCTTTAATCAAGTATTCCACTCAAAAAGGGTAATAAACCTCCCAACGATTCTGTTCATAAGCCACGAACGGGTCTCAGTTTCTTCTTTCATCAAGTCTTCAGCTTGAAAATGGTAAAATAAACCTCCCCAGGATTCTGGTCATAAGCCACGAACGGGTCTCACTTTCTTCTTTAATCAAGTCTTCCACTTAAAAAGGGTAATAAACCTTCCCATATTTCTGGTCATTAGCCAACTATGGGTTTCTGTTTTTTCTTTAATCAAGTCTTCCACTTGAAAAAGTTAAAAAAACCTCCCCAGGATTCCAGTCAAAAGCCAACAACGGGTCTCAGTTTGTTCTTTAATCAAGTCTTCCACTTGAAAAGGGTAATAAACCTCCCCAGGATTCTGGTCATAAGCCACAAACGGGTCTTAGTTTCTTCTTTAATCAAGTCTCCGACTTTAAAAGGGTAATGAACCACCCCACGATTCTGGTCACAAGCCACGAACGAATCTTAGTTTCTTCTTTAATCAAGTCTTCCACTCGAAAAGGGTAATAAACCTCCCCACGATTTTGGTCATAAGCCACGAACGGGTCTCAGCTTCTTCTTTAAACAAGTATTCCACTTGAAATGGATAATAAACCTCCCCATAATTCTGGTTTTAAGCCACGAACGGGTCTCGATTTCTTCTTTAATCAAGTCTTCCACTTGAAAAGGATAAAATAAACTTCCCTATGATTCTGGTCATACGCACCGAATGAGTCTCAAGTTCTTCTTTAATCAAGTCTTCCACTTGAAAATGGTAAAATAATCCTCCCCAGGATTCTGGTCATAAACCACAAACGGGTCTCAGTTTCTTCTTTAATCAAGTCTTACACTTGAAAAGGGTAATAAACCTACCCACATTTCTGGTCATAAGCCAACTATGGTCTCTGTTTTTTCATTAATCAAGTCTTCCCCTCGAAAAGGGTAATAAACATACCCACGATTCTATTCATAGGCCACAAACGAGTCTCAGTTTCTTCTTTAATCAAGTCTTCCACTTGAAAAGGGTAATAAACCACCCCACGATTTTGTTCACAAGCCACGAACGGGTCTCAGTTTCTTCTTTAATCAAGTTTTCCACTTGAAAAGAATAAAATAAACCTCCCTATGATTCTGGTCATAGGCCACGAACGAGTCTCAGTTTCTTCTTTAATCAAGTCTTCCACTTGAAAAAGGTAATAAACCTCGCTAGGATTCTGGTCATAGGCTACGAACGAGTCTCAGTTTCTTCTTTAATCAAGTCTTCCCCTTTAAAGGATTAATAAACCTCCTCACGATTCTGGTCATAAGCCACGAACGGGTCTCTGTTTCTTCTTTAATCAAGTATTCCACTTGAAAAGGTAATAAACCTCCCCACGGTTCTGGTCATAAGCCACAAATAGGTCTCAGTTTCTTCTATAATCAAGTCATCCACTTGAAAAGGGTAATAAACCTCCCCAGGATTATGTTCATAAGCCACGAACGGGTCTTAGTTTCTTCTTTAATCAAGTCTTCCACTTGAAAAAGGTTATAAACCACCCCACGATTCTGGTCACAAGCCACGAACGGGTCTTAGTTTCTTCTTTAATCAAGTCTTCCATTTGAAAAGGGTGATAAACCTTTTTTCTTTAATTAATTCTTCCACTCGAAAAGGGTAATAAACCACCCCATTATTTTGGTCAGAATCCACGAATGGGTATCAGCTTCTTCTTTAAACAAGTATTCCACTTGAAAACGATAATAAACCTCCCCACGATTCTGGTCATAAGCCACGAACGGGTCTCGATTTCTTCTTTAACAAGTCTTCCATTTGAAAAGGGTAAAATAAACCTCCCTATGATTCTAGTCATAAGCCACGAACGAGTCTTAGGTTCTTCTTTAATCAAGTCTTCCACTTGAAAATGGTACCCAGGATTCTGTTCATAAGCCAGGAAAGGGTCTCAGTTTCTTATTTAATCAAGTCTTCCACTTGAAAAGGGTAATAAACCTACCCACATTTCAGGTCATAAGCCAACTACGGGTCTCTGTTTTTTCTTTAATCAAGTCTTCCACTCGAAAAGGGTAATAAACCTCCCCACGATTCTGGTCCTAAGCCACAAACGAGTCTCAGTTTCTTCTTTAATCAAGTTTTCCACTTGAAAATGGTAATCAACCTCCCCACGATTCTGGTCATAAGCCACAAATGGGTCTCGGTTTCTTCTTTAATCAAGTCTTCCACTTGAAAAGGGTAAAATAAAACTCCCCACGATTCTAGTCTTAAGCCACGAACGGGTCTCAGTTTCTTCTTTAATCAAGTCTTCCATTCGTAAATGGTAAAATAAACCTACCCATGATTCTGGTCATAAGCCACGAACGGGTCTCAGTTTCTTCTTTAATGAATTCTTCCACTTGAAAAAGTTAAAAAAACCTACCCAGGATTTCGGTCATAAGCCAACAACGGGTCTCCGTTTTTTCTTTAATCAAGTATTCCGCTCAAAAAGGGTAATAAAACTCCCAACGATTATGTTCATAAGCCACGAACAGGTCTCAGTTTCTTCTTTAATCAAGTCATTCACTTGAAAATGGTAAAATAAACCTCCCCACGATTCTGGTCACAAGCCACGAACGGGTCTCAGTTTCTTCTTTAATCAAGTCTTCCACTTGAAAAGGGTGATAAAGCTTTCCATATTTTTGGTCATAAGCCAACAACGGGAATCTGTTTTTTCTTTAATCAAGTCTTCCACTCGAAAAGGGTAATAAACCTCCCCACAATTTTGGTCATAAGCCACGAACGGGTCTCAGCTTCTTCTTTAAACAAGTATTCCACTTGAAAAGGATAATAAACCTCCCCACAATTCTGGACATAAGCCATGAACGGGTCTCGATTTCTTCTTTAATCAAGTCTTCCACTTGAAAAGGGTAAAATAAACTTCCCCATGATTCTGGTCATAAGCCACGAACGAATGTCAGGTTCATCTTTAATCAAGTCTTCCACTTGAAAATGGTAAAATAATCCTCCCCAGGATTCTGGTCATAAACCACGAACGGGTCTCAGTTTCTTCTTTAATCAAGTCTTACACTTGAAAAGGGTAAAAAACCTACCCACATTTCTGGTCATAAGCCAACTACGGTCTCTGTTTTTTCATTAATCAAGTCTTCCCCTCGAAAAAGGTAATAAACCTCCCCACGATTCTGTTCATAGGCCACAAAAGAGTCTCAGTTTCTTCTTTAATCAAGTTTTCCACTTGAAAAGGGTAATAAACCTCCCCACGATTCTGGTCATAAGCCACAAATGGGTCTCAGTTTCTTTTTAATCAAGTCTTCTCCTTGAAAAGGGTAAAATAAACCTCCCCACGATTCTAGTCTTATGCCACGAACGGGTCTCAGTTTCTTCTTTAATCTCTTCCATTTGAAAATGGTAAAATAAACCTACCCACGATTCTGGCCATAAGCCACGAGCGGGTCTCAGTTTCATCTTTAATGAAGTCTTCCACTTGAAAAAGTTAAAAAACCTCCCCAGGATTTCGGTCATAAGCCAACAACGGGTCTCTGTTTTTTCTTTAATCAAGTATTCCACTCGAAAAGGGTAATAAACCTCCCAACGATTCTGTTCATAAGCCACGAACGGGTCTTAGTTTCTTCTTTCATTAAGTCTTAAGCTTGAAAATGGTAAAATAAACCTCCCCAGGATTCTGGTCATAAGCCACGAACGGGTCTCACTTACTTCTTTAATCAAGTCTTCCACTTGAAAAGGGTAATAAACCTTCCCATATTTCTGGTCATTAGCCAACTATAGGTTTCTGTTTTTTCTTTAATCAAGTCTTCCGCTTGAAAAAGTTAAAAAAACCTCCCCAGGATTCCAGTCAAAAGCCAACAACGGGTCTCAGTTTGTTCTATAATCAAGTCTTCCACTTGAAAAGGGTAATAAACCTCCCCAGGATTCTGGTCATAAGCCACAAACGGGTCTTAGTTTCTTCTTTAATCAAGTCTCCGACTTTAAAAGGGTAATGAACCACCCCACGATTCTGGTCACAACCCACGAACGAATCTTAGTTTCTTCTTTAATCAAGTCTTCCACTCGAAAAGGGTAATAAACCACCCCACGATTTTGGTCATAAGCCACGAACGGGTCTCAGCTTCTTCTTTAAACAATTATTCCACTTGAAATGGATAATAAACCTCCCCACGATTCTGGTCTTAAGCCACGAACGGGTCTCGATTTCTTCTTTAATCAAGTCTTCCACTTGAAAAGGGTAAAATAAACTCCCTATGATTCTGGCTATAAGCCACGAATGAGTCTCAAGTTCTTCTTTAATCAAGTCTTCCACTTGAAAATGGTAAAATAATCCTCCCCAGGATTCTGGTCATAAACCACGAACGGGTCTCAGTTTCTTCTTTAATCAAGTCTTACACTTGAAAAGGGTAATAAACCTACCCACATTTCTGGTCATAAGCCAACTACGGTCTATGTTTTTTCATTAATCAAGTCTTTCCCTCGAAAAGGGTAATAAACCTACCCACGATTCTGTTCATAGGCCACAAACGAGTCTCAGTTTCTTCTTTAATCAAGTCTTCCACTTGAAAAGGGTAATAAACCACCCCACGATTCTGTTCACAAGCCACGAACGGGTCTCAGTTTCTTCTTTAATCAAGTTTTCCACTTGAAAAGAATAAAATAAACCTCCCTATGATTCTGGTCATAGGACATGAACGAGTCTTAGTTTCTTCTTTAATCTAGTCTTCCATTTGAAAATGGTAAAATAAACCTACCCGTGATTCTAGTCATAAGCCACAAACGGGTGTCAGTTTCTTCTTTAATTAATTCTTCGATTTGAAAATGGTAAAATAAACCTACCCACGATTATGGCCGTAAGCCACGAACGGGTCTCAGTTTCATCTTTAATGAAGTCTTCCACTTGAAAAAGTTAAAAAACCTCCCCAGGATTTCGGTCATAAGCCAACAACGGGTCTCTATTTTTTCTTTAATCAAGTATTCCACTCGAAAAGGGTAATAAACCTCCCAACGATTATGTTCATAAGCCACGAACAGGTCTCAGTTTCTTCTTTAATCAAGTCTTCAGCTTGAAAATGGTAAAACAAACCTCCCCAGGACTCTGGTCATTATCCACGAACGGGTCTCACTTTCTTCTTTAGTCAAGTCCTCCACTTGAAAAGGGTAATAAACCTTCCCATATTTCTAGTCATAAGCCAAATATGGGTCTCTATTTTTTCTTTAATCAAGTCTTCCACTTGAAAAAGTTAAAAAACCTCCTTAGGATTCCAGTCATAAGCCAACAACGGGTCTCAGTTTGTTCTTTAATCAAGTCTTCCACTTGAAAAGGGTAATAAACCTCCCCAGGATTTTGGTCATAAGCCACAAACGGGTCTTAGTTTCTTCTTTAATCAAGTCTTCCACTTTAAAAGGGTGATAAACCATCCCACGATTCTGGTCACAAGCCACGAACGGATCTTAGTTTCTTCTTTAATCAAGTCTTCCATTTGAAAAGGGTCATAAACCTTTCCATATTTCTGTTCATAAGCCACGAACGGGTCTCAGCTTCTTCTTTAATCAAGTCTTCCACTCGAAAAGAGTAATAAACCTCCCCACGATTTTGGTCATAAGCCACGAACGGGTCTCAGCTTCTTCTTTAATCAAGTCTTCCACTTGAAAAGGTTAAAATAAACTTCCCTATGATTCTGGTCATAAACCACGAACGAGTCTCAGGTTCTTCTTTAATTAAGTCTTCCACTTGAAAATGGTAAAATAATCCTCCCCAAGATTCTGGTCATAAACCACGAACGGGTCTCAAATTCTTCTTTAATCAAGTCTTACACTTGAAAATGGTAATAAACCTACCCACATTTCTGGTCATAAGCCAACTACGGTCTCTGTTTTTTCATTAATCAAGTCTTCCCCTCGATAAGGGTAATAAACCTCCCCACGATTCTGTTCATAAGCCACAAACGAGTCTCAATTTCTTTTTCAATCAAGTTTTCCACTTGAAAAGGGCAATAAACCTCCCCACAATTCTGGTCATAAGCCACAAATGGGTCTCGGTTTCTTTTTAATCAAGTCTTCCCCTAGAAAAGTTTAAAATAAACCTCCCCACGATTCTAGTCTTATGCCACGAACGGGTCTCAGTTTCTTCTTTAATCTAGTCTTCCATTTGAAAATGGTAAAATAAACCTACCCGCGATTCTAGTCATAAGCCACAAACAGGTGTCAGTTTCTTCTTTAATAAATTCTTCCATTTGAAAATTGTAAAATAAACCTACCCACGATTTTGGCCATAAGCCATGAACGGGTCTCAGTTTCATCTTTAATGAAGTCTTCCACATGAAAAAGTAAAAAAACCTCCCCAGGATTTCGGTCATAAGCCAACAACGGGTCTCTGTTTTTTCTTTAATCAAGTATTCCACTCGAAAAGGGTAATAAACCTCCGAACGATTCTGTTCATAAGCCACGAACGGGTCTCAGTTTCTTCTTTAATCAAGTCTTCAGCTTGAAAATGGTAAAATAAACCTCCCCAAGATTCTGGTCATAAGCCACGAACGGGTCTCACTTTCCTCTTTAATCAAGTCTTCCACTTGAAAAGGGAAATAAACCTTCCCATATTTCTGGTCATAAGCTAAATATGGGTCTCTGTTTTTTATTTAATCAAGTCTTCCACTTGAAAAAGGTAAAAAACCTCCCCAGGATTCCAGTCATAAGCCACAAACGGGTCTTAGTTTCTTCTTTAATCAAGTCTTCCACTTTAAAAGGGTGATAAACCACCCCACGATTCTGGTCACAAGCCACGAACGGATCTTAGTTTCTTCTTTAATCAAGTCTTCCACTTGAAAAGGGTCATAAACCTTTCCATATTTCTGGTCATAAGCCACGAATGGGTCTCAGCTTCTTCTTTAATCAAGTCTTCCACTCGAAAAGAGTAATAAACCTCCCCACGATTTTGGTCATAAGCCACGAACGGGTCTCAGCTTCTTCTTTTATCAAGTCTTCCACTTGAAAAGGATAAAATAAACTTCCCTATGATTCTGGTCATATGCACCGAATGCGTCTCAAGTTCTTCTTTAATCAAGTCTTCCACTTGAAAATGGTAAAATAATCCTCCCCAGGATTCTGGTCATAAACCACGAACGGGTCTCAGTTTCTTCTTTAATCAAGTCTTACACTTGAAAAGGGTAATAAACCTACCCACATTTCTGGTCATAAGCCAACTATGGTCTCTGTTTTTTCATTAATCAAGTCTTCCCCTCGAAAAGGGTAATAAACATACCCACGATTCTATTCATAGGCCACAAACGAGTCTCAGTTTCTTCTTTAATCAAGTCTTCCACTTGAAAAGGGTAATAAACCACCCCACGATTTTGTTCACAAGCCACGAACGGGTCTCAGTTTCTTCTTTAATCAAGTTTTCCACTTGAAAAGAATAAAATAAACCTCCCTATGATTCTGGTCATAGGCCACGAACGAGTCTCAGTTTCTTCTTTAATCAATTCTTCCACTTGAAAAAGGTAATAAACCTCGCTAGGATTCTGGTCATAGGCTACGAACGAGTCTCAGTTTCTTCTTTAATCAAGTCTTCCCCTTTAAAGGATTAATAAACCTCCTCACGATTCTGGTCATAAGCCACGAACGGGTCTCTGTTTCTTCTTTAATCAAGTATTCCACTTGAAAAGGTAATAAACCTCCCCACGGTTCTGGTCATAAGCCACAAATAGGTCTCAGTTTCTTCTATAATCAAGTCATCCACTTGAAAAGGGTAATAAACCTCCCCAGGATTATGTTCATAAGCCACGAACGGGTCTTAGTTTCTTCTTTAATCAAGTCTTCCACTTGAAAAAGGTTATAAACCACCCCACGATTCTGGTCACAAGCCACGAACGGGTCTTAGTTTCTTCTTTAATCAAGTCTTCCATTTGAAAAGGGTGATAAACCTTTTTTCTTTAATTAATTCTTCCACTCGAAAAGGGTAATAAACCTCCCCATTATTTTGGTCAGAAGCCTCGAACGGGTCTCAGCTTCTTCTTTAAACAAGTATTCCACTTGAAAACGATAATAAACCTCCCCACGATTCTGGTCATAAGCCACGAACGGGTCTCGATTTCTACTTTAACAAGTCTTCCATTTGAAAAGGGTAAAATAAACCTCCCTATGATTCTAGTCATAAGCCACGAACGAGTCTTAGGTTCTTCTTTAATCAAGTCTTCCACTTGAAAATGGTACCCAGGATTCTGTTCATAAGCCAGGAAAGGGTCTCAGTTTCTTATTTAATCAAGTTTTCCACTTGAAAAGGGTAATAAACCTACCCACATTTCAGGTCATAAGCCAACTACGGGTCTCTGTTTTTTCTTTAATCAAGTCTTCCACTCGAAAAGGGTAATAAACCTCCCCACAATTCTGGTCCTAAGCCACAAACGAGTCTCAGTTTCTTCTTTAATCAAGTTTTCCACTTGAAAATGGTAATCAACCTCCCCACGATTCTGGTCATAAGCCACAAATGGGTCTCGGTTTCTTCTTTAATCAAGTCTTCCACTTGAAAAGGGTAAAATAAAACTCCCCACGATTCTAGTCTTAAGCCACGAACGGGTCTCAGTTTCTTCTTTAATCAAGTCTTCCATTCGTAAATGGTAAAATAAACCTACCCTTGATTCTGGTCATAAGCCACGAACGGGTCTCAGTTTCTTCTTTAATGAATTTTTCCACTTGAAAAAGTTAAAAAAACCAACCCAGGATTTCGGTCATAAGCGAACAACGGGTCTCCGTTTTTTCTTTAATCAAGTATTCCGCTCAAAAAGGGTAATAAAACTCCCAACGATTATGTTAATAAGCCACGAACGGGTCTCAGTTTCTTCTTTAATCAAGTCATTCACTTGAAAATGGTAAAATAAACCTCCCCACGATTCTGGTCACAAGCCACGAACGGGTCTCAGTTTCTTCTTTAATCAAGTCTTCCACTTGAAAAGGGTGATAAAGCTTTCCATATTTTTGGTCATAAGCCAACAACGGGAATCTGTTTTTTCTTTAATCAAGTCTTCCACTCGAAAAGGGTAATAAACCTCCCCGCGATTTTGGTCATAAGCCACGAACGGGTCTCAGCTTCTTCTTTAAACAAGTATTCCACTTGAAAAGGATAATAAACCTCCCCACAATTCTGGACATAAGCCATGAACGGGTCTCGATTTCTTCTTTAATCAAGTCTTCCACTTGAAAAGGGTAAAATAAACTTCCCCATGATTCTGGTCATAAGCCACGAACGAGTGTCAGGTTCATCTTTAATCAAGTCTTCCACTTGAAAATGGTAAAATAATCCTCCCCAGGATTCTGGTCATAAACCACGAACGGGACTCAGTTTCTTCTTTAATCAAGTCTTACACTTGAAAAGGGTAAAAAACCTACCCACATTTCTGGTCATAAGCCAACTACGGTCTCTGTTTTTTCATTAATCAAGTCTTCCCCTCGAAAAAGGTAATAAACCTCCCCACGATTCTGTTCATAGGCCACAAACGAGTCTCAGTTTCTTCTTTAATCAAGTTTTCCACTTGAAAAGGGTAATAAACCTCCCCACGATTCTGGTCATAAGCCACAAATGGGTCTCAGTTTCTTTTTAATCAAGTCTTCTCCTTGAAAATGGTAAAATAAACCTCCCCACGATTCTAGTCTTATGCCACGAACGGGTCTCAGTTTCTTCTTTAATCTCTTCCATTTAAAAATGGGAAAATAAACCTACCCACAATTCTAGTCATAAGCCACAAAAGGGTGTCAGTTTCTCCTTTAATAAATGCTTCCATTTGAAAATGGTAAAATAAACCTACCCACGATTCTGGCCATAAGCCACGAGCGGTCTCAGTTTCATCTTTAATGAAGTCTTCCACTTGAAAAAGTTAAAAAACCTCCCCAGGATTTCGGTCATAAGCCAACAACGGGTCTCTGTTTTTTCTTTAATCAAGTATTCCACTCGAAAAGGGTAATAAACCTCCCAACGATTCTGTTCATAAGCCACGAACGGGTCTTAGTTTCTTCTTTCATTAAGTCTTAAGCTTGAAAATGGTAAAATAAACCTCCCCAGGATTCTGGTCATAAGCCACGAACGGGTCTCACTTACTTCTTTAATCAAGTCTTCCACTTGAAAAGGGTAATAAACCTTCCCATATTTCTGGTCATTAGCCAACTATAGGTTTCTGTTTTTTCTTTAATCAAGTCTTCCACTTGAAAAAGTTAAAAAAACCTCCCCAGGATTCCAGTCAAAAGCCAACAACGGGTCTCAGTTTGTTCTTTAATCAAGTCTTCCACTTGAAAAGGGTAATAAACCTCCCCAGGATTCTGGTCATAAGCCACAAACGGGTCTTAGTTTCTTCTTTAATCAAGTCTCCGACTTTAAAAGGGTAATGAACCACCCCACGATTCTGGTCACAACCCACGAACGAATCTTAGTTTCTTCTTTAATCAAGTCTTCCACTCGAAAAGGGTAATAAACCACCCCATGATTTTGGTCATAAGCCACGAACGGGTCTCAGCTTCTTCTTTAAACAAGTATTCCACTTGAAATGGATAATAAACCTCCCCACGATTCTGGTCTTAAGCCACGAACGGGTCTCGATTTCTTCTTTAATCAAGTCTTCCACTTGAAAAGGGTAAAATAAACTCCCTATGATTCTGGTCATAAGCCACGAATGAGTCTCAAGTTCTTCTTTAATCAAGTCTTCCACTTGAAAATGGTAAAATAATCCTCCCCAGGATTCTGGTCATAAACCACGAACGGGTCTCAGTTTCTTCTTTAATCAAGTCTTACACTTGAAAAGGGTAATAAACCTACCCACATTTCTGGTCATAAGCCAACTATGGTCTATGTTTTTTCATTAATCAAGTCTTTCCCTCGAAAAGGGTAATAAACCTACCCACGAATCTGTTCATAGGCCACAAACGAGTCTTAGTTTCTTCTTTAATCAAGTCTTCCACTTGAAAAGGGTAATAAACCACCCCACGATTCTGTTCACAAGCCACGAACGGGTCTCAGTTTCTTCTTTAATCAAGTTTTCCACTTGAAAAGAATAAAATAAACCTCCCTATGATTCTGGTCATAGGCCATGAACGAGTCTTAGTTTCTTCTTTAATCTAGTCTTCCATTTGAAAATGGTAAAATAAACCTACCCGTGATTCTAGTCATAAGCCACAAACGGGTGTCAGTTTCTTCTTTAATTAATTCTTCGATTTGAAAATGGTAAAATAAACCTACCCACGATTATGGCCGTAAGCCACGAACGGGTCTCAGTTTCATCTTTAATGAAGTCTTCCACTTGAAAAAGTTAAAAAACCTCCCCAGGATTTCGGTCTTAAGCCAACAACGGGTCTCTATTTTTTCTTTAATCAAGTATTCCACTCGAAAAGTGTAATAAACCTCCCAACGATTATGTTCATAAGCCACGAACAGGTCTCAGTTTCTTCTTTAATCAAGTCTTCAGCTTGAAAATGGTAAAATAAACCTACCCACGATTATGGCCGTAAGCCACGAACGGGTCTCAGTTTCATCTTTAATGAAGTCTTCCACTTGAAAAAGTTAAAAAACCTCCTTAGGATTCCAGTCATAAGCCAACAACAGGTCTCAGTTTGTTCTTTAACCAAGTCTTCCACTTGAAAAGGGTAATAAACCTCCCCAGGATTTTGGTCATAAGCCACAAACGGGTCTTAGTTTCTTCTTTAATCAAGTCTTCCACTTTAAAAGGGTGATAAACCATCCCACGATTCTGGTCACAAGCCACGAACGGATCTTAGTTTCTTCTTTAATCAAGTCTTCCATTTGAAAAGGGTCATAAACCTTTCCATATTTCTGGTCATAAGCCACGAACGGGTCTCAGCTTCTTCTTTAATCAAGTCTTCCACTCGAAAAGAGTAATAAACCTCCCCACGATTTTGGTCATAAGCCACGAACGGGTCTCAGCTTCTTCTTTAATCAAGTCTTCCACTTGAAAAGGTTAAAATAAACTTCCCTATGATTCTGGTCATAAACCACGAACGTGTCTCAGGTTCTTCTTTAATTAAGTCTTCCACTTAAAAATGGTAAAATAATCCTCCCCAAGATTCTGGTCATAAACCACGAACGGGTCTCAAATTCTTCTTTAATCAAGTCTTACACTTGAAAATGGTAATAAACCTACCCACATTTCTGGTCATAAACCAACTACGGTCTCTGTTTTTTCATTAATCAAGTCTTCCCCTCGATAAGGGTAATAAACCTCCCCACGATTCTGTTCATAAGCCACAAACGAGTCTCAATTTCTTTTTCAATCAAGTTTTCCACTTGAAAAGGGCAATAAACCTCCCCACAATTCTGGTCATAAGCCACAAATGGGTCTCGGTTTCTTTTTAATCAAGTCTTCCCCTAGAAAAGTTTAAGATAAACCTCCCCACGATTCTAGTCTTATGCCACGAACGGGTCTCAGTTTCTTCTTTAATCTAGTCTTCCATTTGAAAATGGTAAAATAAACCTACCCGCGATTCTAGTCATAAGCCACAAACAGGTGTCAGTTTCTTCTTTAATAAATTCTTCCATTTGAAAATTGTAAAATAAACCTACCCACGATTTTGGCCATAAGCCATGAACGGGTCTCAGTTTCATCTTTATTGAAGTCTTCCACTTGAAAAAGTAAAAAAACCTCCCCAGGATTTCGGTCATAAGCCAACAACGGGTCTCTGTTTTTTCTTTAATCAAGTATTCCACTCGAAAAGGGTAATAAACCTCCGAACGATTCTGTTCATAAGCCACGAACGGGTCTCAGTTTCTTCTTTAATCAAGTCTTCAGCTTGAAAATGGTAAAATAAACCTCCCCAAGATTCTGGTCATAAGCCACGAACGGGTCTCACTTTCCTCTTTAATCAAGTCTTCCACTTGAAAAGGGAAATAAACCTTCCCATATTTCTGGTCATAAGCTAAATATTGGTCTCTGTTTTTTATTTAATCAAGTCTTCCACTTGAAAAAGGTTAAAAACCTCCCCAGGATTCCAGTCATAAGCCAACAACGGGTCTCAGTTTGTTCTTTAATCAAGTCTTCCACTTGAAAAGGGTAATAAACCTCCCTAGGATTCTAGTCATAAGCCACAAACGGGTCTTAGTTTCTCCTTTAATCAAGTCTTCCACTTTAAAAGGGTGATAAACCACCCCACGATTCTGGTCACAAGCCACGAACGGATCTTAGTTTCTTCTTTAATCAAGTCTTCCACTTGAAAAGGGTCATAAACCTTTCCATATTTCTGGTCATAAGCCACGAATGGGTCTCAGCTTCTTCCTTAATCAAGTCTTCCACTCGAAAAGAGTAATAAACCTCCCCACGATTTTGGTCATAAGCCACGAACGGGTCTCAGCTTCTTCTTTTATCAAGTCTTCCACTTGAAAAGGTTAAAATAAACTTCCCTATGATTCTGGTCATAAGCCACGAACGAGTCTCAGGTTCTTCTTTAATCAAGTCTTCCACTTGAAAATGGTAAAATAATCCTCCCCAAGATTCTGGTCATAAACCACAAACGGGTCTCAAATTCTTCTTTAATCAAGTTTTACACTTGAAAATGGTAATAAACCTACCCACATTTCTGGTCATAAGCCAACTACGGTCTCTGTTTTTTCATTAATCAAGTCTTCCCCTCGATAAGGGTAATAAACCTCCCCACGATTCTGTTCATAGGCCACAAACGAGTCTCAATTTCTTTTTAAATCAAGTTTTCCACTTGAAAAGGGTAATAAACCTCCCCATAATTTTGGTCATAAGCCACAAATGGGTCTCGGTTTCTTTTTAATCAAGTCTTCCCCTAGAAAAGTTTAAAATAAACCTCCCCACGATTCTAGTCTTAAGCCACGAACGGGTCTCAGTTTCTTCTTTAATCTAGTCTTCCATTTGAAAATGGTAAAATAAACCTACCCGCGATTCTAGTCATAAGCCACAAACTGGTGTCAGTTTCTTCTTTAATAAATTCTTCCATTTGAAAATGGTAAAATAAACCTACCCACGATTCTGGCCATAAGCCATGAACGGGTCTCAGTTTCATCTTTAATGAAGTCTTCCACTTGAAAAAGTTAAAAAACCTCCCCAGGATTTCGGTCATCAGCCAACAACGGGTCTCTGTTTTTTCTTTAATCAAGTATTCCACTCGAAAAGGGTAGTAAACCTCCGAACGATTATGTTCATAAGCCACGAACGCGTATCAGTTTCTTCTCTAATCAAGTCTTCAGCTTGAAAATGGTAAAATAAACCTCCCCAAGATTCTGGTCATAAGCCACGAACGGGTCTCACTTTCCTCTTTAATCAAGTCTTCCACTTGAAAAGGGTAATAAACCTTCCCATATTTCTGGTCATAAGCCAAATATGGGTCTCTGTTTTTTATTTAATCAAGTCTTCCACTTGAAAAAGGTAAAAAACCTCCCCAGGATTCCAGTCATAAGCCAACAACGGGTCTCAGTTTGTTCTTTAATCATGTCTTCCATTTGAAAAGGGTAATAAACCTCCCCAGGATTCTAGTCATAAGCCACAAACGGGTCTTAGCTTCTTCTTTAATCAAGTCTTCCACTTTAAAAGGGTGATAAACCACCCCACGATTCTGGTCACAAGCCACGAACGGATCTTAGTTTCTTCTTTAATCAAGTCTTCCACTTGAAAAGGGTGATAAACCTTTCCATATTTCTGGTAATAAGCCAACAACGGGACTCTGTTTTTTCTTTAATCAAGTCTTCCACTCGAAAAGGGTAATAAACCTCCCCACGATTTTGTTCATAGGCCACAAACGAGTCTCGGTTTCTTCTTTAATCAAGTTTTCCACTTGAAACGGGTAATAAACCTCCCCACGATTCTGGTCATAAGCCACAAATGGGTCTCGGTTTCTTTTTAATCAAGTCTTCCCCTTGAAAAGGGTAAAATAAACCTCCCCACGATTCTAGTCTTAAGCCACAAACGGGTCTCAAGTTCTTCTTTAATCTAGTCTTCCATTTGAAAATGTTAAAATAAACCTACCCGCGATTCTAGTCATAAGCCACAAACGGGTGTCAGTTTCTTCTTAAATAAATTCTTCCATTTGAAAATGGTAAAATAAACCTACCCATGATTCTGGCAATAAGCCAAGAACGGGTCTCAGTTTCATCTTTAATGAACTCTTCAACTTGAAAAAGTTAAAAAACCTCCCAGGATTTCTGTCATAAGCCAACAACGGGTCTCTGTTTTTTATTTAATCAAGTATTCCACTCGAAAAGGGTAATAAACCTCCCAACGATTCTGTTCATAAGCCACGAACGGGTCTCAGTTTCTTCTTTAATCAAGTCTTCCACTTGAAAAGGGTAAAATAAACTTCCCTATGATTCTGGTCATAAGCCACGAATGGGTCCCAGCTTCTTCTTTAGTCAAGTCTTCCACTTGAAAAGGGTAAAATAAACTTCCCTATGATTCTGGTCATAAGCCACGAACGAGTCTCAGGTTCTTCTTTAATCAAGTCTTCCACTTGAAAATGGTAAACTAATTCACCCCAGGATTTTGGTCATAAACCACGAACGGGTCTCAGTTTCTTCTTTAATCAAGTCTTACACTTGAAAATGGTAAAAAACCTACCCACATTTCTGGTCATAAGCAAACTACGGTCTCTGTTTTTTCATTAATCAAGTCTTCCCCTCGAAAAGGGTAATAAACCTCCCCACGATTTTGTTCATAGGCCACAAACGAGTCTCAGTTTCTTCTTTAATCAAGTTTTCCACTTGAAAAGGGTAATAAACCTCCCCACGATTCTGGTCATAAGCAACAAATGGGTCTCGGTTTCTTTTTAATCAAGTCTTGCCCTTGAAAAGGGTAAAATAAACCTCCCCACGATTCTAGTCTTAAGCCACAAACGGGTCTCAAGTTCTTCTTTAATCTAGTCTTCCATTTGAAAATGGTAAAATAAACCTACCCGAGATTCTAGTCATAAGCCACAAACGGGTCTCAGTTTCTTCTTTAATAAATTCTTCCATTTGAAAATGGTAAAATAAACCTACCCTTGATTCTGGCAATAAGCCAAGAACGGGTCTCAGTTTCATCTTTAATGAAGTCTTCAACTTGAAAAAGTTAAAAAACCTCCCAGGATTTCAGTCATAAGCCAACAACGGGTTTCTGTTTTTTATTTAATCAAGTATTCCACTCGAAAAGGGTAATAAACCTCCCAACGATTCTATTCATAAGCCACGAACGGGTCTCAATTTCTTCTTTAATCAAGTCTTCCACTTGAAAAGGGTAAAATAAACTTCCCTATGATTCTGGTCATAAGCCACGAATGAGTCTCAGGTTCTTCTTTAATCAAGTCTTCCACTTGAAAATGGTAAAATAATTCTCCCCAGGATTTTGGTCATAAACCGCGAACGGGTCTCAGTTTCTTCTTTAATCAAGTCTTCCACTTGAAAAAGTTAAAAAACCTCCCAGGATTTCGGTCATAAGCCAACAACGGGTCTCTGTTTTTTATTTAATCAAGTATTCCACTCGAAAAGGGTAATAAACCTCCCAACGATTATGTTCATAAGCCACGAACGGGTCTCAGTTTCTTCTTTAATCTAGTCTTCCATTTGAAAATGGTAAAATAAACCTACCCGCGATTCTAGTCATAAACCACAAACGGGTGTCAGTTTCTTCTTTAATAAATTCTTCCATTTGAAAATGGTAAAATAAACCTAGCCACGATTCTGGCCATAAGCCACAAACGGGTCTCAGTTTCATCTTTAATGAAGTCTTCCACTTGAAAAAGTTAAAAAACCTCACCAGGATTTCTGTCATAAGCCAACAACGGGTCTCTGTTTTTTCTTTAATCAAGTATTCCACACGAAAAGGGTAATAAACCTCCCAACGATTCTGTTCATAAGCCACGAACGGGTCTCAATTTCTTCTTTAATCAAGTCTTCAGCTTGAAAATGGTAAAATAAACCTCCCCAGGATTCTGGTCATAATCCACGAACGGGTCTCACTTTCTTCTTTAGTCAAGTCTTCCACTTGAAAAAGGTAATAAACCTTCCCATATTTCTGGTCATAAGCCAACTATGGGTCTCTATTTTTTCTTTAATCAAGTCTTCCACTTGAAAAAGTTAAAAAACCTCCCCAGGATTCCAGTCATAAGCCAACAACGGGTCTCAGTTTGTTCTTTAATCAAGTCTTCCACTCGAAAAGGGAAATAAACCTCCCAACGATTCTGTTCATAAGCCACGAACGGGTCTCAGTTTCTTCTTTAATCAAGTCTTCCACTTGAAAAGGGTAAAATAAACTTCCCTATGATTCTGGTCATAAGCCACGAATGGGTCCCAGCTTCTTCTTTAGTCAAGTCTTCCACTTGAAAAGGGTAAAATAAACTTCCCTATGATTCTGGTCATAAGCCACGAACGAGTCTCAGGTTCTTCTTTAATCAAGTCTTCCACTTGAAAATGGTAAACTAATTCACCCCAGGATTTTGGTCACAAACCACGAACGGGTCTCAGTTTCTTCTTTAATCAAGTCTTACACTTGAAAATGGTAAAAAACCTACCCACATTTCTGGTCATAAGCAAACTACGGTCTCTGTTTTTTCATTAATCAAGTCTTCCCCTCGAAAAGGGTAATAAACCTCCCCACGATTTTGTTCATAGGCCACAAACGAGTCTCAGTTTCTTCTTTAATCAAGTTTTCCACTTGAAAAGGGTAATAAACCTCCCCACGATTCTGGTCATAAGCAACAAATGGGTCTCGGTTTCTTTTTAATCAAGTCTTGCCCTTGAAAAGGGTAAAATAAACCTCCCCACGATTCTAGTCTTAAGCCACAAACGGGTCTCAAGTTCTTCTTTAATCTAGTCTTCCATTTGAAAATGGTAAAATAAACCTACCCGAGATTCTAGTCATAAGCCACAAACGGGTCTCAGTTTCTTCTTTAATAAATTCTTCCATTTGAAAATGGTAAAATAAACCTACCCATGATTCTGGCAATAAGCCAAGAACGGGTCTCAGTTTCATCTTTAATGAAGTCTTCAACTTGAAAAAGTTAAAAAACCTCCCAGGATTTCTGTCATAAGCCAACAACGGGTTTCTGTTTTTTATTTAATCAAGTATTCCACTCGAAAAGGGTAATAAACCTCCCAACGATTCTATTCATAAGCCACGAACGGGTCTCAATTTCTTCTTTAATCAAGTCTTCCACTTGAAAAGGGTAAAATAAACTTCCCTATGATTCTGGTCATAAGCCACGAATGAGTCTCAGGTTCTTCTTTAATCAAGTCTTCCACTTGAAAATGGTAAAATAATTCTCCCCAGGATTTTGGTCATAAACCGCGAACGGGTCTCAGTTTCTTCTTTAATCAAGTCTTCCACTTGAAAAAGTTAAAAAACCTCCCAGGATTTCGGTCATAAGCCAACAACGGGTCTCTGTTTTTTATTTAATCAAGTATTCCACTCGAAAAGGGTAATAAACCTCCCAACGATTATGTTCATAAGCCACGAACGGGTCTCAGTTTCTTATTTAATCTAGTCTTCCATTTGAAAATGGTAAAATAAACCTACCCGCGATTCTAGTCATAAACCACAAACGGGTGTCAGTTTCTTCTTTAATAAATTCTTCCATTTGAAAATGGTAAAATAAACCTAGCCATGATTCTGGCCATAAGCCACAAACGGGTCTCAGTTTCATCTTTAATGAAGTCTTCCACTTGAAAAAGTTAAAAAACCTCACCAGGATTTCTGTCATAAGCCAACAACGGGTCTCTGTTTTTTCTTTAATCAAGTATTCCACACGAAAAGGGTAATAAACCTCCCAACGATTCTGTTCATAAGCCACGAACGGGTCTCAGTTTCTTCTTTAATCAAGTCTTCAGCTTGAAAATGGTAAAATAAACCTCCCCAGGATTCTGGTCATAATCCACGAACGGGTCTCACTTTCTTCTTTAGTCAAGTCTTCCACTTGAAAAAGGTAATAAACCTTCCCATATTTCTGGTCATAAGCCAACTATGGGTCTCTATTTTTTCTTTAATCAAGTCTTCCACTTGAAAAAGTTAAAAAACCTCCCCAGGATTCCAGTCATAAGCCAACAACGGGTCTCAGTTTGTTCTTTAATCAAGTCTTCCACTTGAAAAGGGTAATAAACCTCCCCAGGATTCTGGTCATAAGCCACAAACGGGTCTTAGTTTCTTCTTTAATCAAGTCTTCCACTTTAAAATGGTGATAAACCACCCCAAGATTCTGGTCACAAGCCACGAACGGATCTTAGTTTCTTCTTTAATCAAGTCTTCCACTTGAAAAGGGTCATAAGCCTTTCCATATTTCTGGTCATAAGCCACAAACGGGTCTCAGCTTCTTCTTTAATCAAGTCTTCCACTCGAAAAGAGTAATAAACCTCCCCACGATTTTGGACATAAGCCACGAACGGGTCTCAGCTTCTTCTTTAATCAAGTCTTCCACTTGAAAAGGTTAAAATAAACTTCCCTATGATTCTGGTCATAAGCCACGAACGAGTCTCAGGTTCTTCTTTAATCAAGTCTTCCACTTGAAAATGGTAAAATAATCCTCCCCAAGATTCTGGTCATAAACCATGAACGGGTCTCAAATTCTTCACTAATCAAGTCTTACACTTGAAAATGGTAATAAACCTACCCACATTTCTGGTCATAAGCCAACTACGGTCTCTGTTTTTTCATTAATCAAGTCTTCCCCTCGATAAGGGTAATAAACCTCCCCACGATTCTGTTCATAAGCAACAAACGAGTCTCAATTTCTTTTTAAATCAAGTTTTCCACTTGAAAAGGGTAATAAACCTCCCCACAATTTTGGTCATAAGCCACAAATGGGTCTCGGTTTCTTTTTAATCAAGTTTTCCCCTTGAAAAGTTTAAAATAAACCTCCCCACAATTCTAGTCTTAAGCCACGAACGGGTCTCAGTTTCTTCTTTAATCTAGTCTTCCATTTGAAAATGGTAAAATAAACCTACCCGCGATTCTAGTCATAAGCCACAAACAGGTGTCAGCTTCTTCTTTAATAAATTCTTCCATTTGAAAATGGTAAAATGAACCTACCTACGATTCTGGCCATAAGCCATGAACGGGTCTCAGTTTCATCTTTAATGAAGTCTTCCACTTGAAAAAGTTAAAAAACCTCCCCAGGATTTCGGTCATAAGCCAACAACGGGTCTCTGTTTTTTCTTTAATCAAGTATTCCACTCGGAAAGGGTAATAAACCTCCCAACGATTCTATTCATAAGCCACGAACGCGTCTCAGTTTCTTCTTTAATCAAGTCTTCAGCTTGAAAATGGTAAAATAAACCTCCCCAGGATTCTGGTCATAAGCCACGAACGGGTCTCACTTTCTTCTTTAATCAAGTCTTCCACTTGAAAAGGGTAATAAACCTTCCCATATTTCTGGTCATAAGCCAACTATGGGTCTCTGTTTTTTCTTTAATCAAGTCTTCCACTTGAAAAAGTTAAAAAACCTCCTCAGGATTCCAGTCATAAGCCAACAACGGGTCTCAGTTTGTTCTTTAATCATGTTTTCAACTTGAAAAGGGTAATAAACCTCCCCGGGAATCTGGTCATAAGCCACAAACGGGTCTTAGTTTCTTCTTTAATCAAGTCTTCCACTTTAAAAGGGTGATAAACCACCCCACGATTCTGGTCACAAGCCACGAACGGGTCTTAGTTTCTTCTTTAATCAAGTCTTCCACTTGAAAAGGGTGATAAACCTTTCCATATTTCTGGTCATAAGCCAACAACGGGACTCTGTTTTTTCTTTAATCAAGTCTTCCACTCGAAAAAGGTAATACACCTCCCCACGATTTTGGTCATAAGCCACGAACGGGTCTCAGCTTCTTCTTTAATCAAGTCTTCCACTTGAAAAGGGTAAGATAAATTTCCCTATGATTCTGGTCATAAGCCACAAACGAGTCTCAGGTTCTTCTTTAATCAAGTCTTCCACTTGAAAATGATAAAATAATCCTCCCCAGGATTCTGGTCATAAACCACGAACGGGTCTCAGTTTCTTCTTTAATAAAGTCTTACACTTGAAAATGGTAATAAACCTACCCACATTTCTGGTCATAAGCCAACTAAGGTCTCTGTTTTTTCATTAATCAAGTCTTCCCCTCGAAAAGGGTAATAAACCTCCCCACGATTCTGTTCATAGGCCACAAACGAGTCTCAGTTTCTTCTTTAATCAAGTTTTCCACTTGAAAAGGGTAATAAACCTCCCCACGATTCTGGCCATAAGCCACCAATGAGTCTCGGTTTCTTTTTAATCAAGTCTTCTCCTTGAAAAGGGTAAAATAAACCTCCCTATGATTCTAGTCTTAAGCCACGAATGGGTCTCAGTTTCTTCTTTAATCTAGTCTTCCATTTGAAAATGGTAAAATAAACCTACCCACGATACTAGTCATAAGCCACAAACGGTTGTCAGTTTCTTCTTTAATAAATTCTTCCATTTGAAAATGGTAAAATAAACCTACCCACGATTCTGGCCATAAGCCATGAACGGGTCTCAGTTTCTTCTTTAATGAAATCTTCCACTTGAAAAAGTTTAAAAAACCTCCCAGGATTTCGGTCATAAGCCAACAACGGGTCTCTGTTTTTTATTTAATCAAGTATTCCACTCGAAAAGGGTAATAAACCTCCCAACGATTCTGTTCATAAGCCACGAATGGGTCTCAGTTTCTTCTTTAATCAAGTCTTCAGCTTAAAAATGGTAAAATAAACCTCCCCAGGATTCTGGTCATAAGCCACGGACGGGTCTCAATTTCTTCTTTAATCAAGTCTTCCACTTGAAAAGGGTAATAAACCTTCCCATATTTCTGGTCATAAGCCAACTATGGGTCTCTGTTTTTTCTTTAATCAAGTCTTCCACTTGAAAAAGTTAAAAAACCTCCTAAGGATTCCAGTCATAAGCCAACAACGGGTCTCAGTTTGTTCTTTAATCAAGTCTTCCACTTGAAAAGGGTAATAAACCTCCCCAGGATTCTGGTCATAAGCCACAAATGGGTTTTAGTTTCTTCTTTAATCAAGTCTTCCACTTTAAAAGGGTGATAAACCACCCCACGATTCTGGTCACAAGCCACGAACGGATCTTAGTTTCTTTTTTAATCAAGTCTTCCACTTGAAAAGGGTGATAAACCTTTCCATATTTCTTGTCATAAGCCAACAACGGGACTCTGTTTTTTCTTTAATCAAGTCTTCCACTCGAAAAGGGTAATAAACCTCCCCACGATTTTGGTCATAAGCCACGAACGGGTCTCAGCTTCTTCTTTAATCAAGTCTTCCACTTGAAAAGGGTAAAATAAATTTCCCTATGATTCTGGTCTTAAGCCACAAACGAGTCTCAGGTTCTTCTTTAATCAAGTCTTCCACTTGAAAATGGTAAAATAATCCTCCCCAGGATTCTGGTCATAAACCACGAACGGGTCTCAGTTTCTTCTTTAATCAAGTCTTACACTTTAAAAGGGTAATAAACCTACCCACATTTCTTGTCATAAGCCAACTACGGTCTCTGTTTTTTCATTAATCAAGTCTTCCCCTCGAAAAGGGTAATAAACCTCCCCACAATTCTATTCATAGGTCACAAACGAGTCTCAGTTTCTTCTTTAATCAAGTCTTCCACTTGAAAAGGGTAATAAACCTCCCCATGATTATGGTTATAAGCTACAAATGGGTCTTAGTTTCTTCTATAATCAAGTCTTCCGCTTTAAAAGGGTAATAAAACTCCCAATGATTCTAGTCATAAGCCCCGAACGGGTCTTAGTTTCTTCTTTAATCAAGTCTTCCATTTGAAAATGGTAAAATAAACCTACCCGCGATACTAGTCATAAGCCACAAACGGTTTCAGTTTCTTCTTTAATAAAGTCTTCCATTTGAAAATGGTAAAATAAACCTACCCACGATTCTGGCTATAAGCCATGAACGGGTCTCAGTTTCTTCTTTAATGAAGTCTTCCACTTGAAAAAGTTAAAAAACCTCCCCAGGATTTCGGTCATAAGCCAACAACGGGTCTCCGTTTTTTCTTTAATCAAGTATTCCACTCGAAAAGGGTAATAAATCTCCCAACGATTCTGTTCATAAGCCACCAACGGGTCTCAGTTTCTTCTTTAATCAAGTCTTCCACTTGAAAATGGTAAAATAAACCTCCCCAGGATTCTGGTCATAAGCCACGAACGGGTTTTAGTTTCTTTTTTAATCAAGTCTTCCACTTAAAAAGGGTAATAAACCTTCCCATATTTCTGGTCATAAGCCAACTACGGGTCTCTGTTTTTTCTTTAATCAAGTCTTACACTCGAAAAGGGTAATAAACCTCCCCACGATTCTGGTCATAAGCCACAAACGAGTCTCAGTTTCTTGTTTAATCAAGCTTTCCACTTGAAAAGGGTAATAAACCTCCCCAGGATTCTGGTCATCGGCCACGAATGGGTCTCGGTTTCTTCTTTAATCAAGTCTTCCACTTGAAAAGGGTAAAATAAACCTCCCTGCGATTCTAGTCATAAGCCACGAACGGGTATCAGTTTCTTCTTTAATAAAGTCTTCCATTTGAAATGGTAAATAAACCTACCCACGATTCTGGTCATAATCCACGAACGGGTCTCAGTTTCTTCTTTAAACAAGTCTTCCACTTGAAAAAGTTAAAAAAACCTCGCCAGGATTCTGGTCATAAGCCAACAACGGGTCTCCCTTTGTTCTTTAATCAAGTATTCCACTCGAAAAGGGTTAATCTGACAGTGGAAGCGTTACCTGTGCAAATTGATGGTCGAGAGATGAAGCAACTGTGGGGTAAAGACATAGCTTTGGTGAAGGTGTTATGGGGTAGACCAGCTGGAGAAAGTTGGACTTGGGAACGTGAAGATCAAATGAGGGAGTCATATCCGACTCTATTTCCTTGAGGTAATTTTCGAGGGCGAAAATTCTTTAAGTGGGGGAGAGTTGTAACACCCCAAATTTCGCAAGAGTATTCATTTAATTTATTTAAATATAATATTCGTGAATTTTTATTGAATTTTGGTGGTATGTGTTGACGTCGGTATTTTTGTGGAGTTTTGGTTATTTATTTAAATAATAGTATATAATATGGAATATATTGTAGTATTATTTATTTAAATAATATTAGAAGTATTAAGGGTAAATTGGACTTTTAAGGAGGAGTTAGTGAGGATAATATTGGGAAAGCCCATTTTAGAAGCCCAAAGGTTAGGTTTAACAAAAAGGAGAATTTTGGGAGGAATAGGATTCATTTGATCAGAACGTGAAAAGAAGGGAAAAGGCCAGAGCTCTGAGGAAAGAGGGAAAAGCTTAGGATTCGAGAAGGTTTCCAAGAACTCAAGAAAGAAAGCTTGGGATCAACACTCTAAGGTATGGGGAGTATTGCCTTTCATTATTTTCGATATAGGAATTCGATGTGTTTAAAGCTGATTTGTGAGGGTTTGTGGGTTGATGAGTAAATTGATGATTTAGGGTATTTTGTGGATTGATGGTGAATTATTAAGGGTTGAACTGAATCGAATAAAAGTAGGCCTTCGAGGCTAAACCTTCTGTTAATGATATGTGGGATCTTGTAGAGAATGGAATTTATGGGGTTTATGAGAATCTTTGGGGTTTATGAAGGTTTAGGGACTTAAAGTCAAGATAGTATAATTAATCGACCTAATAGTCATAGGTTTGGTGTGCCTTAATTGCTATAATGCCTTAGAAATGTTTTGGGGACGTTTTTAGGGTAAATGAGGTTGAATCCGTAAGAGTTTTAAGGTATGAAGTGCTACTGATGCGTAGCTGCGATTGCAGGAAATCGCATGTTCGCAAAGCGAATGAATCCTTAGCACGGCGAACATTCGCCCCAGACTCGCTGGGCGAATAGTGCGGCGGATGCACGATAATGTTGTTTTGTGATACTGGAGTGGAATTTGGAAGTGACTTTTAGTTCGCAAGGCGAACTTCCCAGCGAATAGCTCGCTAGGCGAATGAGCGTGGAAAGGAGAATAGAATGGGATTTCTCTAGTTTTTGTATGGAGTTTGGGGGTTCGCTGGAAGCTCGCAAAGCGAACATCCTAGCAAACGGGTTCGCACGGAGAACTTTGTAGCGAACGTCTACTATTCGCGAATTTGTTTTGTGATTTCTGTGTTGTCTTGGTGTTTTGAGCTGTGATTATTCTGATGATTTACCATGATGTTATTGATGATTTTGAGGTGATGATTTCATGATGTTTTGATGATATGATTAACATGAGATTTTGATGAATGATGATGCACGTGATGACTTTTATTGATGATGATGATATTGACGTTGTGTATCATGCATTCATAGCATTTTAGGGCTTCAGTCTAGTGGTGGCTCTAATCCCATTGTGTGGATTAGAGTGTATGACGTGCTCCAGTTCTTGTGCAGAATCGATCCTAATGACGGGGATCTTTGGAGGGTGATTGCCTAGTGTGCATCGATTGTGACGATTGGTACCACATGCATGACTCTTGTTGTGCATTGCATTTATTTGGCATTGATATGATTTATGATATCGTGATTTTGGATATTTTCCTTTGTGATGACCCTGATGATGTTGTATATGATGATGACGCCATTTTATGCATATATTGTTTTTATATTGATTATAATGAATTGTGATTACTCACCCTGTCTGTTTAAATGTTGCCTCCACGTGGGTAACGTCCAGGTGATCAGGCTTAGCTGTGGATGCCTTTGAGGACTTTTGGAGTTTAATTTACTTTTGGGCGATGTAGAGGGTCTTGCTATGATATTGTAACATCGGGTTGGGTCGTTGAGTCGAACCATGTTGAGTTGTTATTTTTGTTGTTATTTGATTATTATGGCTTTTAAAGAAAACCCTTTTGATTTTGGATTATTGTGGTTATGGTGGTTCCGCTGCTATTTGATGGATTTTTTATTATTTTAAGGGAAAACCCATTGTTAACGGAGCAAATGTTTTATTTTGAGTTTATTGAGAAATGTGCATCCTTCTGAGGTGATTTTTACTCTGATAATTTGTATATTTTGCTGTGTATATTCATGGGGTAAAAAAGGGTGTTATAACGAATGCGTCTCTGATTCTTCTTTAATCAAGTCTTCCACTTGAAAATGGAAAAATAAACATCCCCACGATTCTGGTCATAAGCCGCGAACGGGTCTCAGTTTCTTCTTAAATCAAGTCTCCCACTTGAAAAGGGTAATATAAACCTCCCCATAATTCTGGTCATAATCCACGAACGAGTCTGAGTTCTTATTTAATACAGTATTCCACTCTAAAAGGGTAATAAACCTCTCCACGATTCTGGTCATAAGCCAAAAACATATATCAGTTTCTTCTTTAATCAAGTCTTCCACTCTAAAACGGTAATAAACCTCACCACGATTTTGGTCATAAGCCACGAACGGGTCTCAGTTTCTTCTTTAAACAAGTCTTCCACTTGAAATGGATAATAAACCTCCCCACGATTCTGGTCATAAGCCAAGAACGGGTCTCGATTTCTTCTTTAATCAAGTCTCCCACTTGAAAAGGGTAAAATAAACCTCCCTATGATTCAGGTCATAAGCCACGAACGAGTCTCAGTTTCTTCTTTAATCAAGTCTTCCTCTTTAAAAGGTTAATAAACCTCCTCACAATTCTAGTCATAAGCCAAAAACGGGTCTCAATTTCTTCTTTAATCAAGTCTTCCACTTGAAAAGGGTAATAAACCTCCCTAGGATTCTGGTCTTAAGCCACGCACGAGTCTCAGTTTCTTCTTTAATCAAGTCTTCCTCTTTAAAAGGTTAATAAACCTCCTCACGATTCTGGTCATAAGCAACGAACGGGTCTCAGTTTATTCTTTAATCAAGTATTCCACTTGAAAAGGGTAATAAACCTCCCCACGATTCTGGACATAAGACGCAATGGGTCTCAGTTTCTTCTTTAATCAAATCTTCCACTTGAAAAGGGTAATAAACCTCCCCAAGATTCTGTTCATAAGCCACAGACGGGTCTTAGTTTATTCTTTAATCAAGTCTTCCACTTGAAAAAGGTAATAAACCACCCCACAACTCTGGCCACAAGCCACGAACGGGTCTCAGTTTCTTCTTTAATCAGGTCTTCCACTTGAAAAGGGTAATATAAACCTCCCCACAATTCTGGTCATAATCCACGAAGGAGTCTCAGTTTCTTATTTAATACAGTCTTCCAATCTAAAAGGGTAATAAACCTCTCCATGATTCTGGTCATAAGCCAAAAACGGATCTCAGTTTCTTCTTTAATCAAGTCTTCCACTCTAAAAGGGTAATAAACCTCCCCACGATTTTGGTCATAAGCCATGAACGGGTCTTAGTTTCTTCTTTAAACAAGTCTTCCACTTGAAAAGGATAATAAACCTCCCCACAATTCTGGTTATAAGCCACAAACGGGTCTCAATTTCTTCTTTAATCAAGTCTTCTACTTGAAAAGGGTAAAATAAACCTCCTTATGATTCAGGTCATATGCCACGAACGAGTCTCAGTTTCTTCTTTAATCAAGTCTTCCACTTGAAAAGGGTAATAAACCTCCCTAGGATTCTAGTCTTAAACCACGAACAAGTCTCAGTTTCTTCTTTAATCAAGTCTTCCTCTTTAAAAGATTAATAAACCTCCTCACGATTCTGATCATAAGCCACGAACGGGTCTCAGTTTCTTCTTTAATCAAGTCTTCCACTTGGAAAAGGTAATAAACCTCCCCACGATTCTGGTCATAAGCCACAAATGGGTCTTAGTTTCTACTTTAATCAAGTCTTCCACTTGAAAAAGGTAATAAACCTCCTAAGGATTCTGGTCATAAGCCACAAACGGGTCTCAGTTTCTTCTTTAATTAAGTCTTCCACTTGAAAAGGGTAATAAACCTCCCCACGATTATGGTTATAAGCCACAAATGGGTCTTAGTTTCTTCTATAATCAAGTCTTCCGCTTTAAAAGGGTAATAAAATCCCAATGATTCTAGTCATAAGCCACGAACGGGTCTCATTTTCTTCTTTAATCAAGTCTTCCCCATGAAAAGGGTAAAATAAACCTCCCCACGATTCTAGTCAAAAGCCACGAACAAGTCTCAGTTTCTTCTTTAATCAAGTCCTCCATTTGAAAATGGAACAATAAACCTACCCACGATTCTGGTCATAAGCCACGAACGGGTCTCAGTTTCTTCTTTCATCAAGTCTTCCACTATAAAAAGTTTAAAAACCTTCCCAGAATTCCGGTCATAAGCCAATAACGTGTCTAAGTTTTTTCTTTAATCAAGTATTCCACTGGAAAAAGGTAATATACTTCCCAACGATTCTGGTCAAAATACTTCCTCACGATTCTGTTCACAAGCCACAGACGGGTCTTAGTTTCTTCTTTAATCAAGTATTCCACTTGAAAAGGGTAATAAACCACCCCACAACTCTGGCCACAAGCCACGAACGGGTCTCAGTTTCTTCTTTAATCAGGTCTTCCACTTGAAAAGGGTAATATAAACCTCCCCACGATTCTGGTCATAATCCAAGAAGGAGTCTCAGTTTCTTATTTAATACAGTCTTCCAATCTAAAAGGGTAATAAACCTCTCCACGATTCTGGTCATAAGCCAAAAACGGATCTCAGTTTCTTCTTTAATCAAGTCTTCCACTCTAAAAGGGTAATAAACCTCCCCACGATTTTGGTCATAAGCCACGAACGGGTCTCAGTTTCTTCTTTAAACAAGTCTTCCACTTGAAAAGGATAATAAACCTCCCCACGATTCTGGTTATAAGCCACAAACGGGTCTCAATTTCTTCTTTAATCAGAAAAGGGTAAAATAAACCTCCTTATGATTCTGGTCATGTGCCACGAACGAGTCTCAATTTCTTCTTTAATCAAGTCTTCCACTTGAAAAGGGTAATAAACCACCCCATGATTCGGGTCATAAGCAATAAACGGGTCTCAGTTTCTTATTTAATCAAGTCTTCCACTTGAAAAGTGTAAAATTAACCTCCCCGCGGTTCTAGTCATAAGCCATGAACAGGTCTCAATTTCTTCTTTAATCAAGTCTTCCACTTGAAAATGGTAAAATAAACCTCCACACGATTCTAGTCATAAGAACCGAACGGGTCTCAGTTTCTTCTTTAATCAAGTCAAAGGGTAATAAACCTTCCCACATTTGTGGTCATAAGCCAACTACGGGTCTCTATTTTTTCGTTAATCAAGTCTTCCACTCCAAAAGGGTATTAAACCTCCCCACGATTCTGGTCATAAGCCAGGAACGAGTCTCAGTTTCTTTTTTTAATCATGTTTTCCACTTTAACAGGGTAATAAACCTCCCCATGATTCTGGTCATAAGCTACAAATGGGTCTCAGTTTATTCTTTAATCAAGTCTTCCACTCGAAACGTGTAATAAACCTCTTCATGATTCTGGTCATAAGCAACAAACGGGTCTCAGTTTCTTCTTTAATCAATTCTTCCACTTGAAAAAGGTAATAAAGCTCCCCACGATTCTAGTCATAAGCCACGAACGGGTCTTAATCAAGTCTTTCACTTGAAAATAGTAAAATAAACCTCCCCACGATTCTTGTCTTAATCAACGAACAGATCTCAGTTTCTTCTTTAATCAAGTATACCACTTGAAAAGGGTGATAAACCTTCCCACATTTCTGGTCATAAGCCAACAACGGGTCTTTGTTTTTTCCTTAATCAAGTCCTCCACTTGAAAAGAGTAATAAACCTCCCCACGATTTTGGTCATAAGCCACAAACGAGTCTCAGTTTCTTCTTTAAACAAGTATTCCACTAGAAATGGATAATAATCCTCCTCACGATTCTTATCATAAGCCACGAACGGTCTCGACTTCTTCTTTAATCAAGTCTTCCACTTGAAAAGGGTAAAATAAACCTCCGTATGATTGTGGTTATAAGCCATAAACGAGTCTCGGTTTCTTCTTTAATCAAGTCTTCCACTTGAAAAGGGTAATAAACCTCCCTAGGATTCTAGTCATAAGCCACAAACGGGTCTCAGTTTCTTCTTTAATCAAGTCTTCTACTTGAAAAGGGTAATAAACCTCTCCACGATTTTGGTCATAAGCCACGAACGGGTCTCAGATTCTTCTTTAATCAATTCTTCCACTTGAAAAGGGTAATAAACCACCCCATAGTTCTGGTTATAAACCACGAACGGGTCTCAGTTTCTTCTTTAATCAACTCTTCCACTTGAAAAAGGTAATAAACCACCCCACGATTCAGGTCATAAGCAACAAACGGGTCTCAGTTTCTTCTTTAATCAAGTCAAAGGGTAATAAACCTTCCCACGTTTGTGGTAATAAGCCAACTACGGGTCTATATTTTTTCTTTAATCAAGTCTTCCACTCGAAAAGGGTATTAAACCTCCCCACGATTTTGGTCATAAGCCATGAACAAGTCTCAATTTGTTTTTTAATCGCGTTTTCCATTTTAACAAGGTAATAAACCTCCCCATGATTCTGGTCATAAGCTACAAATGGGTCTCAGTTTCTTCTTTAATCAAGTCTTCCACTCGAAAAGTGTAATAACCCCCTTCATGATTCTGGTCATAAGCAATAAACGGGTCTCAGTTTCTTCTTTAATCAATTCTTCCACTTGAAAAGGGTAATAAAGCTCCCCATGATTCTAGTTATAAGCCACGAACGGGTCTTAATTTCTTCTTTAATCTAGTCTTCCACTTGAAAATGGTAAAATAAACCTCCCCACGATTCTTGTCTTAATCCACGAACAGGTCTCAATTTCTTCTTTAATCAAGTATACCACTTGAAAAGGGTGATAAACCTTCCCACATTTCTGGTCATAAGCCAACAACGGGTCTTTGTTTTTTCCTTAATTAAGTCTTCCACATGAAGAGAGTAATAAACCTCCCCACGATTTTGGTCATAAGCCATAAATGAGTCTCAGTTTTTTCTTTAAACAAGTATTCCACTTGAAAAGGATAATAAACCTCCTCACGATTCTTATCATTAGCGCGAACGGTCTCGACTTCTTCTTTAATCAAGTCTTCCCCTTGAAAAGTATAAAATAAACCTCCATTTGATTGTGGTCATAAGCCACGAACGAGTCTCGGTTTCTTCTTTAATCAAGTCTTCCACTTGAAAAGGGAAATAAACCTCCCTAGGATTCTAGTTATAAGCCACAAACGGGTCTCAGTTTCTTCTTTAATCAAGTCTTCCACTTGAAAAGGGTAATAAACCTCCCCATGATTCTGGTCATAAGCCACGAATGGGTCTCAATTTCTTCTTTAAGCAATTCTTCCACTTGAAAGGGGTAATAAACCACCCCACAGTTTTGGTTATAAACCACGAACGGGTCTCAGTTTCTTCTTTAATCAAGTCTTCCACTTAAAAAAGGTAATAAACCATGCCACGATTCGGGTCATAAGCAACAAACGGGTCTCAGTTTCTTATTTAATCAAGTCTTCCACTTGAAAAGTGTAAAATAAACCTCCCCACAATTCTAGTCATAAGCCACGAACGGATCTCAATATCTTCTTTAATCAAGTCTTCCACTTGAAAATGGTAAAATAAACCTCCCCATGATTCTGGTCATAAGAATCGAACGGGTCTCAGTTTCTTCTTTTATCAAGTCTTCCACTTAAAAAGGGTAATAAACCTTCCCACATGTGTGGTCATAAGCCAACTACGGGTCTCTATTTTTTCTTTAATCAAGTCTTCCACTCGAAAAGGGTATTAAACCTCCCCACGATTCTGGTCATAAGCCACGAACGTGTCTCAGTTTCTTTTTTAATCAAGTTGTCCACTTTAATAGGGTAATAAACCTCCCCATGATTCTGGTCATAAGCCATAAATGGGTCTCAGTTTCTTATTTAATGTAGTCTTCCACTCGAAAAGTGTAATAAACCTCTTCATGATTCTGGTCATAGGCAACAAACTGGTCCCAGTTTCTTCTTTAATCAATTCTTCCACTTAAAAAGAGTAATAATGCTCCCCACGATTCTAGTCATAAGCCACAAACAGGTCGTAGTTTCTTCTTTAATCAAGTCTTCCACTTGAAAATGGTAAAATAAACCTCCCCACGATTCTTGTCTTAATCCACGAACAGGTCTCAGTTTCTTCTTTAGTCAAGTCTACCACTTGAAGGGCTTGATAAACCTTCCTAGATTTCTGGTCATAAGCCAACAACGGGTCTTTGTTTTTTCCTTAATCAAGTCTTCCACTCGAAAAGGGTAATAAACCTCCCCCCGATTTTGGTCATAAGCCACAAACGAGTCTCGGTTTCTTCTTTAAACAAGTATTCCACTAGAAAAGGATAATAAACCTCCTCACGATTCTTATCATAAGCCGCGAACGGCCTCGATTTCTTCTTTAATCAAGTCTTCCACTTGAAAAGGGTAAAATGAACCTCCCTATGATTGTGGTCATAAGCCACGAACGAGTCTCGGTTTCTTCTTTAATCTAGTATTCCACTTGAAAAGGGTAATAAACCTCCCTTGGATTCTAGTCGTAAGCCACAAACGGGTCTCAGTTTCTTCTTTAATCAAGTATTCCTCTTGAAAAGGGTAATAAACCTCCCCACGATTCTGGTCATCAGCCACGAACGGGCCTCTGTTTCTTCTTTAATCAATTCTTCCACTTGAAAAGGGTAATAAACCTCCCCACGATTCTGGTCATAAGCCAAGAACAGGTCTCAATTTCTTTTTTAATCAATTCTTCTACTTGAAAAGGGTAGTAAACGACCCCAAAATTCTGGTTATAAACCACGAATGGGTCGGAGTTTCTTCTTTAATCAAGTCTTCCACTTGAAAAAGGTAATAAACCACCCCACGATTTGGGTCATAAACAACATACGGGACTTAGTTTCTTATTTAATCAAGTCTTCCACTTAAAAAGTGTAAAATAAACCTCCCCACGATTCTAGTCATAAGCCACGAACGGGTCTTAGTTTCTTCTTTAATCAAGTCTCGCACTTGAAAATGGTAAATTAAACCTCCCCACGATTCTTGTCTTAATCCACGAACAGGTCTCAGTTTCTTCTTTAACGAAGTCTACCACTTGAAAAGGGTGATAAACCTTCCTACATTTCTGGTCATAAGCCAACAACGGGTCTTTGTTTTTTCCTTAATCAAGTCTTCCACTCAAAAAAGGTAATAAACCTCACCACGATTTTGGTCATAACCCACAAACGAGTCTCAGTTTCTTCTTAAAACAAGTATTCCACTAGAAAAGGATAATAAACCTCCTCACGATTCTTATCATAAGTCGCGAACGGTCTCGACTTCTTCTTTAATCAAGTCTTCCACTTGAAAAGGGTAAAATAAACCTCCCTATGATTGTGGTCATAATCCACGAACGAGTCTCGGTTTCTTCTTTAATCATGTCTTCAACTTGAAATGGGTAATAAACCTCCCAAGGATTCTAGTCATAAGCCACAAATGGGTCTCAGTTTCTTCTTTAATCAAGTCTTCCACTTGAAAAGGGTAATAAACCTCCCCACGATTCAGGTCATAAGCCACAAATGGGTCTCAGGTTCTTCTTTAATCTAGTCTTCCACTTGAAAAGGTTAGTAAACCTCCTCACGATTCTGGTCATAAGCCACAAACATGTCTAATTTTCTTCTTTAATCTAGTCTTCCACTTGAAAAGGATAATAAACCTCCCTTACGATTCTGGTCATAAGCCAGCAACGGGTCTTGGTTTCTTCATTAATCAAGTTTTCAACTCGAAAAGGGTAATAAACCTCCAAATGAACCTAGTCATAAGCCACGAACGGGTCTCAGTTTCTTCTTTAATAAAGTCTTCCAGTTAAAAAGGACAAAATAAACCAACCCACGATTCTGGTCATAAGCCACAAACCTTTCTCAGTTTCTTTTTTAATCAAATCTTCCACTTGAAAAAGGTAATATCCCTCCCCAGGATTCTGGTCATAAGCCATGAACGGGTCTCGGTTTCTTCTTTAATCAAGTCTTCCACTTGAAAAGGGTAATAAACCTCCCCAAGATTTTGGACATAAGCCACAAATGGGTCATAGTTTCTTCTTTAATTAAGTCTTCCACTTCAAAAGGGTAATAAACCTCCCCACGATTCTGGTCTTAAGCCACGAACGAGTCTCAGTTTCTTCTTTAATCAAGTCTTCCACTTGAAAAGGGTAAAATAAACGTCCCCACGAATCTAGTCATAAGCTACGAAAGAGTCTCAGTTTCTTCTTTAATCAAGTCTTCCATTTGAAAATGGTAATATAAACCTACCCTCAGTTTCTTCGTTAATCAAGTCTTCCACTTGAAAAAGTTAAACCCCCCCCCCCAGAATTCCAGTCATAAGCCACGAACGGGTCTCAGTTTCTTCTTTAATCAATTCTTCCACTTGAAAAGGGTAATAAAACTCCCCACGATTCTGGTCATAAGCCACGAACGGGTCTCAGTTTCTTCTTTAATCAATTCTTCCACTTGAAAAAGCTAATAAACCACACCACTATTTTGGTTATAAACCACGATTCGGGTCTCAGTTTCTTCTTTAATTAAGTCTTCCACTTGAAAAGGTTAATAAACCTTCCCACATTTGTGGTCATAAGCCAACTACGGGTCTCTATTTTTTCTTTAATCAAGTCTTCCACTCGAAAAGGGTATTAAACCTCCCCACGATTCTGGTCAGAAGCCACGAACGAGTCTCAGTTTCTTTTTTAATCAAGTTGTCCACTTTAATAGGGTAATAAACCTCCCCATGATTCTGGTCATAAGCCATAAATGGGTCTAAGTTTCTTCTTTAATCAAGTCTTCCACTCAAAAAGTGTAATAAACCTCTTCATGATTCTGGTCATAAGCAACAAACGGATCTCAGTTTCTTCTTTAATCAATTCTTCCACTTGAAAAGAGTAATAAAGCTCCCCACGAATCTAGTCATAAGCCACGAACGGGTCTTAGTTTATTCTTTAATCAAGTCTTCCACTTGAAAATGGTAAAATAAACCTCCCCATGATTCTTGTCTTAATCCACGAACAGGTCTCAGTTTCTTCTTTAATCAAGTCTACCACTTGAAAAGGGTGATAAACCTTCCTAGATTTCTGTTCATAAGCCAACAACGGGTCTTTGTTTTTACCTTAATCAAGTCTTCCACTCGAAAAGGGTAATAAACCTCCCCACGATTTTGGTCATAAGCCACAAACGAGTCTCAGTTTCTTCTTTAAACAAATATTCCACTAGAAAAGGATAATAAACCTCCTCAAGATTCTTATCATAAGCCGATAACGGTCTCGAATTCTTCTTTAATCAAGTCTTCCACTTGAAAAGGGTAAAATAAACCTCCCTATGATTATGGTCATAAGCCACGAACGAGTCTCGGTTTCTTCTTTAATCAAGTCTTCCACTTGAAAAGGGTAATAAGCCTACCTAGGATTCTGGTCGTAGGCCACAAACGGGTCTCAGTTTCTGCTTTAATCAAGTATTCCACTTGTAAAGGGTAATAAACCTCCCCACGATTCTGGTCATCAGCCACGAATGGGTCTCGGTTTCTTCTTTAATCAATTCTTCCACTTGAAAAGGGTGATAAACCTCCCCAGGATTCTAATCATAAGCCACAAACAGGTCTCAGTTTCTTCTTTAATCAATTCTTCTACTTGAGATGGGTAATAAACCACCCCACAATTCTAGTTATAAACCACGAACGGCTCGCAGTTTCTTCTTTAATCAAGTCTTCCACTTGAAAAAGGTAATAAACCACCCCATAATTTGGGTCATAAGCAACAAACGGGACTTAGTTTCCTATTTAATCAAGTCTTCCACTTGAAAAGTGTAAAATAAACCTCCCCACGATTCTAGTCATAAGCCATGAACGGGTCTCAATTTCTTCTTTAATCAAGTCTTCCACTTGAAAATGGTAAAATAAACCTCCCCACGATTCTGGTCATCAGAACCGAACGGGTCTCAGTTTCTTCTTTAATCAAGTCTTCAACTTGAAAAGGGTAATAAACCTTCCCACATTTGTGGTCATAACCCAACTACGGGTCTCTATTTTTTCTTTAATCAAGTCTTCCACTCGAAAAGGGCATTAAACCTCCCCACGATTCTGGTCAGACGCCACGAATGAGTCCCAGTTTCTTTTTTAATTAAGTTTTCCACTTGAACAGGGTAATAAACCTCCCCATGATTCTGGTCGTAAGCCACAAATGGGTCTCAGTTTCTTTTTTAATCAAGTCTTCCACTCGAAAAGGGTAATAAACCTCCCCATGATTCTGGTCATAAGCAACTAACAGGTCTCAGATTCTTCTTTAATCAATTCTTCCACTTGAAAAGGGTAATAAACCTCCTCACGATTCTAGTCTTAAGCCACAAAAGGGTCTTAGTTTCTTCTTTAATATAGTCTTCCACTTGTAAATGGTAAAATAAACCTCCCCACGATTCTGGTCTTAATCCACAAACAGGTCTCAGCTTCTTCTTTAATCAAGTCTTCCACTTGAAAAGGGTGATAAACCTTCGTATATTTCTGGTCATAAGCCAACAACGGGTCTTTGTTTTTTCTTTAATCAAGTCTTCCACTTGAAAAGGGTAATAAACCTCTCCACGATTTTGGTCATAAGCCACAAATGGGTCTCAGTTTCTTCTTTAATCAAGTCTTCCACTTGAAACCGTTAGTAAACATCCTCACGATTGAGTTCATAAGCCACGAATGGGTCTCTTTTTCTTCTTTAATCAAGTCTTCCACTTAAAAAAGATAATAAACCTCCCCCACGATTATGGTCATAAGCCAACAAAGGGTCTCGGTTTCTTCTTGAATCAAGAATTCCACTCGAAAAGGATAATAAACCTCCAAACGATTCGGGTCATAAGCCACGAATGGGTCTCAGTTTATTCTTTAATAAAGTCTTCCGCTTGAAAAGGACAAAATAAACCTTCCCACGATTCTGGTCATAAGCCACAAACGTTTCTCAGTTTCTTCTTTAATCAAGTCTTCCACTTGAAAATGGTAATAAACGTTCCCACAATTCTAGTCATAAGCCAACAACGAGTCTCAGTTATATCTTTAATCTAGTGTTCCACTTGAAAAGGGTAATAAACCTCCCCAAAATTCTGGTGATAAGCCACGAACGTGTCTCAGTTTCTTCTTTAATCAAGTATTATCCTTTAAAAGGATAATATACCTCTCCACGATTCTAGTCATAAGCCATGAACTGGTCTCCATTTCTAGTTAAATCAAGTCTTCCACTTAAATAGGGTAAAATTAATCTCCCTACAATTCTGGTCATAAGCCACGAACGAGTCTCAGTTTCTTCTTCAATTAAGTCTTCTACTTGAAAAGGATAATAAACCTCCCCAAGATTATGGTCATAAGCAACGAACGAGACTCAATTTCTTCTTTAATCAAGTCTTCCACTTGAAACGTGTAAAATAAGCCTCCCCACGATTCTAGTCAAAAGCCACGAACGGGTCTCAGTTTCTTCTTTAATCAAGTCTTCCACTTGAAAATGGTAAAATAAACCTTCCCACAATTCTGGTCATAAGCCACGAATGGGTCTCAGTTTCTTCTTTAATCAATACTTCCACTTAAAAAGGGTAATAAACCACCCCACAGTTCTGGTTATAAACCATGAACGGGTCTCAGTTTCTTCTTTAATCAAGTCTTCCACTTGAAAAAGGTAATAAACCACCCCACGATTCGGGTCATAAGCAACAAACGGGTCTCAGTTTCTTATTTAATCAAGTCTTCCACTTGAAAAGTGTAAAATAAACCTCCCCACGATTTTAGTCATAACCCACGAACGGGTCTCAATTTCTTCTTTAATCAAGTCTTCCACTTGAAAATGGTAAAATAAACCTCCCCACGATTCTGGTCATAAGAACCAAACGGGTCTCAGTTTCTTCTTTAATCAAGTTTTCCACTTGAAAAGGGTAATAAACCTTCCCACATTTGTGGTCATAAGCCAAATACAGGTCTCTATTTTTTATTTAATCAAGTCTTCCACTCGAAAGGGGAATTAAACCTCCCTACGATTCTGGTCATAAGCCACGAACGAGTCTCAGTTTCTTTTTTAATCAAGTTATCCACTTTAATAGGTTAATAAACCTCCCCATGATTCTGGTCATAAGCCACAAATAGGTCTCAGTTTCTTCTTTAATCAAGTCTTCCACTCGAAAAGTGTAATAAACCTCTTCATGATTCTGGTCATAAGCAACAAACGGGTCTCAATTTCTTCTTTAATCAATTCTTCCACTTGAAAAGAATAATAAAGCTCCCCACGATTCTAGTCATAAGCCACGAACGGGTCTTAGTTTCTTCTTTAATCAAGTCTTCCACTTGAAAGTGGTATAATAAACCTCCCCACGATTCTTGTCTTAATCCACGAACAGGTCTCAGTTTCTTCTTTAATCAAGTTTACCACTTGAAAAGGGTGATAAACCTTCCTAGATTTCTGGTCATAAGCCAACAACGGGTCTTTGTATTTTCTTTAATCAAGTCTTCCACTAAAAAAGGGTAATAGACCTCCCCGCGATTTTGGTCATAAGCCACAAACAAGTCTCGGTTTCTTCTTTAAACAACTATTCCACTAGAAAAGGATAATAAACCTCCTCACGATTCTTATCATAAGCCACGAACGGTCTCGAATTCTTCTTTAATCAAGTCTTCCACTTGAAAAGGGAAAAATAAACCTCCCTATGATTGTGGTCATAAGCCACGAACGAGTCTCGGTTTCTCCTTTAATCAAGTCTTCCACTTGAAAAGGGTAATAAACCTCCCTATGATTCTTGTCATAAGCCACAAACGGGTCTCAGTTTCTTCTTTAATCAAGTCTTCCACTTGAAAAGGGCAATAAACCTCCCCACGATTCTGGTCATAAGCCACAAATGGGTCTTAGTTTCTTCTTTAATCAAGTCTTCCACTTGAAAAGGTTTGTGAACTTCCTCACGATTCTGGTCATAAGCCACGAACGGGTCTAATTTTCTTCTTTAATCTAGTCTTCCACTTGAAAGGGATAATAAACCTCCCCCACGATTCTGGTCATAAGCCAGCAACGGGTCTCGGTTTCTTCATTAATCAAGTCTTCAACTCGAAAAGGGTAATAAACCTCCAAATGATTCTGGTCATAAGCCACGAACGGGTCTCAGTTTCTTCTTTAATAAAGTCTTCCACCTGAAAAGGACAAAACAAACCAACCCACGATTCTGTTCATAAGCCACAAACATTTCTCAGTTTCTTTTTTAATCAAGTCTTCCACTTGAAAAGGGTAATAAACCTCCACAGGATTCTGGTCATAAGCCACGAACGGGTCTCGGTTTCTTCTTTAATCAAGTCTTCCACTTGAAAAGGGTAATAAACCTCCCCACGATTTTGGACATAAGCCACAAATGGGTCATAGTTTCTTCTTTAATCAAGTCTTCCACTTGAAAAGGGTAATAAACCTCCCCACGATTTTGGTCTTAAGCCACGAACGGGTCTCAGTTTCTTCTTTAATCAAGTCTTCAACTTGAAAAGGGTAAAATAAACCTCCCCACGATTCTAGTCATAAGTTACGAAAGAGTCTCAGTTTCTTCTTTAATCAATTTTTCCATTCGAAAATGGTAAAATAAACCTACCTACGATTCTGGTCATAAGCCACGAACGGGTCTCAGTTTCTTCTTTAATCAATTCTTCTACTTGAAAAGGGTAATAAACCTCCCCACGATTCTGGTCATAAGCCACAAACGGGTCTCAGTTTCTTCTTTAATCAATTCTTCCACTTGAAAAGGGTAATAAACCACCCCACAATTCTGGTTATAAACCACGAGCGGGTCTCAGTTTCTTCTTTAATCAAGTTTTCCACTTGAAAAAGGTAATAAACCACCCCACGATTCGGGTCATAAGCAACAAACGGGTCTTAGTTTCTTATTTAATCAAGTCTTCCACTTGAAAAGTGTAAAATAAACCTTCCCACGATTCTAGTCATAAGCCACGAACGGGTCTCAATTTCTTCTTTAATCAAGTCTTCCACTTAAAAATTATAAAATAAACCTCCCCACGATTCTGGTCATAAGAACCAAACGGGTCTCAATTTCTTCTTTAATCAAGTTTTCCACTTGAAAAGGGTAATAAACCTTCCCACATTTGTGGTCATAAGCCAAATACAGGTCTCTATTTTTTATTTAATCAAGTCTTCCACTCGAAAGGGGAATTAAACCTCCCTACGATTCTGGTCATAAGCCACGAACGAGTCTCAGTTTCTTTTTTAATCAAGTTATCCACTTTAATAGGTTAATAAACCTCCCCATGATTCTGGTCATAAGCCACAAATAGGTCTCAGTTTCTTCTTTAATCAAGTCTTCCACTCGAAAAGTGTAATAAACCTCTTCATGATTCTGGTCATAAGCAACAAACGGGTCTCAATTTCTTCTTTAATCAATTCTTCCACTTGAAAAGAATAATAAAGCTCCCCACGATTCTAGTCATAAGCCACGAACGGGTCTTAGTTTCTTCTTTAATCAAGTCTTCCACTTGAAAGTGGTATAATAAACCTCCCCACGATTCTTGTCTTAATCCACGAACAGGTCTCAGTTTCTTCTTTAATCAAGTTTACCACTTGAAAAGGGTGATAAACCTTCCTAGATTTCTGGTCATAAGCCAACAACGGGTCTTTGTATTTTCTTTAATCAAGTCTTCCACTAAAAAAGGGTAATAGACCTCCCCGCGATTTTGGTCATAAGCCACAAACAAGTCTCAGTTTCTTCTTTAAACAACTATTCCACTAGAAAAGGATAATAAACCTCCTCACGATTCTTATCATAAGCCACGAACGGTCTCGAATTCTTCTTTAATCAAGTCTTCCACTTGAAAAGGGAAAAATAAACCTCCCTATGATTGTGGTCATAAGCCACGAACGAGTCTCGGTTTCTCCTTTAATCAAGTCTTCCACTTGAAAAGGGTAATAAACCTCCCTATGATTCTTGTCATAAGCCACAAACGGGTCTCAGTTTCTTCTTTAATCAAGTCTTCCACTTGAAAAGGGCAATAAACCTCCCCACGATTCTGGTCATAAGCCACAAATGGGTCTTAGTTTCTTCTTTAATCAAGTCTTCCACTTGAAAAGGTTTGTGAACCTCCTCACGATTCTGGTCATAAGCCACGAACGGGTCTAATTTTCTTCTTTAATCTAGTCTTCCACTTGAAAGGGATAATAAACCTCCCCCACGATTCTGGTCATAAGCCAGCAATGGGTCTCGGTTTCTTCATTAATCAAGTCTTCAACTCGAAAAGGGTAATAAACCTCCAAATGATTCTGGTCATAAGCCACGAACGGGTCTCAGTTTCTTCTTTAATAAAGTCTTCCACCTGAAAAGGACAAAACAAACCAACCCACGATTCTGTTCATAAGCCACAAACATTTCTCAGTTTCTTTTTTAATCAAGTCTTCCACTTGAAAAGGGTAATAAACCTCCACAGGATTCTGGTCATAAGCCACGAACGGGTCTCGGTTTCTTCTTTAATCAAGTCTTCCACTTGAAAAGGGTAATAAACCTCCCCACGATTTTGGACATAAGCCACAAATGGGTCATAGTTTCTTCTTTAATCAAGTCTTCCACTTGAAAAGGGTAATAAACCTCCCCACGATTTTGGTCTTAAGCCACGAACGGGTCTCAGTTTCTTCTTTAATCAAGTCTTCAACTTGAAAAGGGTAAAATAAACCTCCCCACGATTCTAGTCATAAGTTACGAAAGAGTCTCAGTTTCTTCTTTAATCAATTTTTCCATTCGAAAATGGTAAAATAAACCTACCTACGATTCTGGTCAAAAGCCACGAACGGGTCTCAGTTTCTTCTTTAATCAATTCTTCTACTTGAAAAGGGTAATAAACCTCCCCACGATTCTGGTCATAAGCCACAAACGGGTCTCAGTTTCTTCTTTAATCAATTCTTCCACTTGAAAAGGGTAATAAACCACCCCACAATTCTGGTTATAAACCACGAGCGGGTCTCAGTTTCTTCTTTAATCAAGTTTTCCACTTGAAAAAGGTAATAAACCACCCCACGATTCGGGTCATAAGCAACAAACGGGTCTTAGTTTCTTATTTAATCAAGTCTTCCACTTGAAAAGTGTAAAATAAACCTTCCCACGATTCTAGTCATAAGCCACGAACGGGTCTCAATTTCTTCTTTAATCAAGTCTTCCACTTAAAAATTATAAAATAAACCTCCCCACGATTCTGGTCATAAGAACCAAACGGGTCTCAATTTCTTCTTTAATCAAGTTTTCCACTTGAAAAGGGTAATAAACCTTCCCACATTTGTGGTCATAAGCCAAATACAGGTCTCTATTTTTTATTTAATCAAGTCTTCCACTCGAAAGGGGAATTAAACCTCCCTACGATTCTGGTCATAAGCCACGAACGAGTCTCAGTTTCTTTTTTAATCAAGTTATCCACTTTAATAGGTTAATAAACCTCCCCATGATTCTGGTCATAAGCCACAAATAGGTCTCAGTTTCTTCTTTAATCAAGTCTTCCACTCGAAAAGTGTAATAAACCTCTTCATGATTCTGGTCATAAGCAACAAACGGGTCTCAATTTCTTCTTTAATCAATTCTTCCACTTGAAAAGAATAATAAAGCTCCCCACGATTCTAGTCATAAGCCACGAACGGGTCTTAGTTTCTTCTTTAATCAAGTCTTCCACTTGAAAGTGGTATAATAAACCTCCCCACGATTCTTGTCTTAATCCACGAACAGGTCTCAGTTTCTTCTTTAATCAAGTTTACCACTTGAAAAGGGTGATAAACCTTCCTAGATTTCTGGTCATAAGCCAACAACGGGTCTTTGTATTTTCTTTAATCAAGTCTTCCACTAAAAAAGGGTAATAGACCTCCCCGCGATTTTGGTCATAAGCCACAAACAAGTCTCAGTTTCTTCTTTAAACAACTATTCCACTAGAAAAGGATAATAAACCTCCTCACGATTCTTATCATAAGCCACGAACGGTCTCGAATTCTTCTTTAATCAAGTCTTCCACTTGAAAAGGGAAAAATAAACCTCCCTATGATTGTGGTCATAAGCCACGAACGAGTCTCGGTTTCTCCTTTAATCAAGTCTTCCACTTGAAAAGGGTAATAAACCTCCCTATGATTCTTGTCATAAGCCACAAACGGGTCTCAGTTTCTTCTTTAATCAAGTCTTCCACTTGAAAAGGGCAATAAACCTCCCCACGATTCTGGTCATAAGCCACAAATGGGTCTTAGTTTCTTCTTTAATCAAGTCTTCCACTTGAAAAGGTTTGTGAACCTCCTCACGATTCTGGTCATAAGCCACGAACGGGTCTAATTTTCTTCTTTAATCTAGTCTTCCACTTGAAAGGGATAATAAACCTCCCCCACGATTCTGGTCATAAGCCAGCAATGGGTCTCGGTTTCTTCATTAATCAAGTCTTCAACTCGAAAAGGGTAATAAACCTCCAAATGATTCTGGTCATAAGCCACGAACGGGTCTCAGTTTCTTCTTTAATAAAGTCTTCCACCTGAAAAGGACAAAACAAACCAACCCACGATTCTGTTCATAAGCCACAAACATTTCTCAGTTTCTTTTTTAATCAAGTCTTCCACTTGAAAAGGGTAATAAACCTCCACAGGATTCTGGTCATAAGCCACGAACGGGTCTCGGTTTCTTCTTTAATCAAGTCTTCCACTTGAAAAGGGTAATAAACCTCCCCACGATTTTGGACATAAGCCACAAATGGGTCATAGTTTCTTCTTTAATCAAGTCTTCCACTTGAAAAGGGTAATAAACCTCCCCACGATTTTGGTCTTAAGCCACGAACGGGTCTCAGTTTCTTCTTTAATCAAGTCTTCAACTTGAAAAGGGTAAAATAAACCTCCCCACGATTCTAGTCATAAGTTACGAAAGAGTCTCAGTTTCTTCTTTAATCAATTTTTCCATTCGAAAATGGTAAAATAAACCTACCTACGATTCTGGTCAAAAGCCACGAACGGGTCTCAGTTTCTTCTTTAATCAATTCTTCTACTTGAAAAGGGTAATAAACCTCCCCACGATTCTGGTCATAAGCCACAAACGGGTCTCAGTTTCTTCTTTAATCAATTCTTCCACTTGAAAAGGGTAATAAACCACCCCACAATTCTGGTTATAAACCACGAGCGGGTCTCAGTTTCTTCTTTAATCAAGTTTTCCACTTGAAAAAGGTAATAAACCACCCCACGATTCGGGTCATAAGCAACAAACGGGTCTTAGTTTCTTATTTAATCAAGTCTTCCACTTGAAAAGTGTAAAATAAACCTTCCCACGATTCTAGTCATAAGCCACGAACGGGTCTCAATTTCTTCTTTAATCAAGTCTTCCACTTAAAAATTATAAAATAAACCTCCCCACGATTCTGGTCATAAGAACCAAACGGGTCTCAATTTCTTCTTTAATCAAGTTTTCCACTTGAAAAGGGTAATAAACCTTCCCACATTTGTGGTCATAAGCCAAATACAGGTCTCTATTTTTTATTTAATCAAGTCTTCCACTCGAAAGGGGAATTAAACCTCCCTACGATTCTGGTCATAAGCCACGAACGAGTCTCAGTTTCTTTTTTAATCAAGTTATCCACTTTAATAGGTTAATAAACCTCCCCATGATTCTGGTCATAAGCCACAAATAGGTCTCAGTTTCTTCTTTAATCAAGTCTTCCACTCGAAAAGTGTAATAAACCTCTTCATGATTCTGGTCATAAGCAACAAACGGGTCTCAATTTCTTCTTTAATCAATTCTTCCACTTGAAAAGAATAATAAAGCTCCCCACGATTCTAGTCATAAGCCACGAACGGGTCTTAGTTTCTTCTTTAATCAAGTCTTCCACTTGAAAGTGGTATAATAAACCTCCCCACGATTCTTGTCTTAATCCACGAACAGGTCTCAGTTTCTTCTTTAATCAAGTTTACCACTTGAAAAGGGTGATAAACCTTCCTAGATTTCTGGTCATAAGCCAACAACGGGTCTTTGTATTTTCTTTAATCAAGTCTTCCACTAAAAAAGGGTAATAGACCTCCCCGCGATTTTGGTCATAAGCCACAAACAAGTCTCAGTTTCTTCTTTAAACAACTATTCCACTAGAAAAGGATAATAAACCTCCTCACGATTCTTATCATAAGCCACGAACGGTCTCGAATTCTTCTTTAATCAAGTCTTCCACTTGAAAAGGGAAAAATAAACCTCCCTATGATTGTGGTCATAAGCCACGAACGAGTCTCGGTTTCTCCTTTAATCAAGTCTTCCACTTGAAAAGGGTAATAAACCTCCCTATGATTCTTGTCATAAGCCACAAACGGGTCTCAGTTTCTTCTTTAATCAAGTCTTCCACTTGAAAAGGGCAATAAACCTCCCCACGATTCTGGTCATAAGCCACAAATGGGTCTTAGTTTCTTCTTTAATCAAGTCTTCCACTTGAAAAGGTTTGTGAACCTCCTCACGATTCTGGTCATAAGCCACGAACGGGTCTAATTTTCTTCTTTAATCTAGTCTTCCACTTGAAAGGGATAATAAACCTCCCCCACGATTTTGGTCATAAGCCAGCAATGGGTCTCGGTTTCTTCATTAATCAAGTCTTCAACTCGAAAAGGGTAATAAACCTCCAAATGATTCTGGTCATAAGCCACGAACGGGTCTCAGTTTCTTCTTTAATAAAGTCTTCCACCTGAAAAGGACAAAACAAACCAACCCACGATTCTGTTCATAAGCCACAAACATTTCTCAGTTTCTTTTTTAATCAAGTCTTCCACTTGAAAAGGGTAATAAACCTCCACAGGATTCTGGTCATAAGCCACGAACGGGTCTCGGTTTCTTCTTTAATCAAGTCTTCCACTTGAAAAGGGTAATAAACCTCCCCACGATTTTGGACATAAGCCACAAATGGGTCATAGTTTCTTCTTTAATCAAGTCTTCCACTTGAAAAGGGTAATAAACCTCCCCACGATTTTGGTCTTAAGCCACGAACGGGTCTCAGTTTCTTCTTTAATCCAGTCTTCAACTTGAAAAGGGTAAAATAAACCTCCCCACGATTCTAGTCATAAGTTACGAAAGAGTCTCAGTTTCTTCTTTAATCAATTTTTCCATTCGAAAATGGTAAAATAAACCTACCTACGATTCTGGTCATAAGCCACGAACGGGTCTCAGTTTCTTCTTTAATCAATTCTTCTACTTGAAAAGGGTAATAAACCTCCCCACGATTCTGGTCATAAGCCACAAACGGGTCTCAGTTTCTTCTTTAATCAATTCTTCCACTTGAAAAGGGTAATAAACCACCCCACAATTCTGGTTATAAACCACGAGCGGGTCTCAGTTTCTTCTTTAATCAAGTTTTCCACTTGAAAAAGGTAATAAACCACCCCACGATTCGGGTCATAAGCAACAAACGGGTCTTAGTTTCTTATTTAATCAAGTCTTCCACTTGAAAAGTGTAAAATAAACCTTCCCACGATTCTAGTCATAAGCCACGAACGGGTCTCAATTTCTTCTTTAATCAAGTCTTCCACTTAAAAATTATAAAATAAACCTCCCCACGATTCTGGTCATAAGAACCAAACGGGTCTCAATTTCTTCTTTAATCAAGTTTTCCACTTGAAAAGGGTAATAAACCTTCCCACATTTGTGGTCATAAGCCAAATACAGGTCTCTATTTTTTATTTAATCAAGTCTTCCACTCGAAAGGGGAATTAAACCTCCCTACGATTCTGGTCATAAGCCACGAACGAGTCTCAGTTTCTTTTTTAATCAAGTTATCCACTTTAATAGGTTAATAAACCTCCCCATGATTCTGGTCATAAGCCACAAATAGGTCTCAGTTTCTTCTTTAATCAAGTCTTCCACTCGAAAAGTGTAATAAACCTCTTCATGATTCTGGTCATAAGCAACAAACGGGTCTCAATTTCTTCTTTAATCAATTCTTCCACTTGAAAAGAATAATAAAGCTCCCCACGATTCTAGTCATAAGCCACGAACGGGTCTTAGTTTCTTCTTTAATCAAGTCTTCCACTTGAAAGTGGTATAATAAACCTCCCCACGATTCTTGTCTTAATCCACGAACAGGTCTCAGTTTCTTCTTTAATCAAGTTTACCACTTGAAAAGGGTGATAAACCTTCCTAGATTTCTGGTCATAAGCCAACAACGGGTCTTTGTATTTTCTTTAATCAAGTCTTCCACTAAAAAAGGGTAATAGACCTCCCCGCGATTTTGGTCATAAGCCACAAACAAGTCTCAGTTTCTTCTTTAAACAACTATTCCACTAGAAAAGGATAATAAACCTCCTCACGATTCTTATCATAAGCCACGAACGGTCTCGAATTCTTCTTTAATCAAGTCTTCCACTTGAAAAGGGAAAAATAAACCTCCCTATGATTGTGGTCATAAGCCACGAACGAGTTTCGGTTTCTCCTTTAATCAAGTCTTCCACTTGAAAAGGGTAATAAACCTCCCTATGATTCTTGTCATAAGCCACAAACGGGTCTCAGTTTCTTCTTTAATCAAGTCTTCCACTTGAAAAGGGCAATAAACCTCCCCACGATTCTGGTCATAAGCCACAAATGGGTCTTAGTTTCTTCTTTAATCAAGTCTTCCACTTGAAAAGGTTTGTGAACCTCCTCACGATTCTGGTCATAAGCCACGAACGGGTCTAATTTTCTTCTTTAATCTAGTCTTCCACTTGAAAGGGATAATAAACCTCCCCCACGATTCTGGTCATAAGCCAGCGATGGGTCTCGGTTTCTTCATTAATCAAGTCTTCAACTCGAAAAGGGTAATAAACCTCCAAATGATTCTGGTCATAAGCCACGAACGGGTCTCAGTTTCTTCTTTAATAAAGTCTTCCACCTGAAAAGGACAAAACAAACCAACCCACGATTCTGTTCATAAGCCACAAACATTTCTCAGTTTCTTTTTTAATCAAGTCTTCCACTTGAAAAGGGTAATAAACCTCCACAGGATTCTGGTCATAAGCCACGAACGGGTCTCGGTTTCTTCTTTAATCAAGTCTTCCACTTGAAAAGGGTAATAAACCTCCCCACGATTTTGGACATAAGCCACAAATGGGTCATAGTTTCTTCTTTAATCAAGTCTTCCACTTGAAAAGGGTAATAAACCTCCCCACGATTTTGGTCTTAAGCCACGAACGGGTCTCAGTTTCTTCTTTAATCCAGTCTTCAACTTGAAAAGGGTAAAATAAACCTCCCCACGATTCTAGTCATAAGTTACGAAAGAGTCTCAGTTTCTTCTTTAATCAATTTTTCCATTCGAAAATGGTAAAATAAACCTACCTACGATTCTGGTCATAAGCCACGAACGGGTCTCAGTTTCTTCTTTAATCAATTCTTCTACTTGAAAAGGGTAATAAACCTCCCCACGATTCTGGTCATAAGCCACAAACGGGTCTCAGTTTCTTCTTTAATCAATTCTTCCACTTGAAAAGGGTAATAAACCACCCCACAATTCTGGTTATAAACCACGAGCGGGTCTCAGTTTCTTCTTTAATCAAGTTTTCCACTTGAAAAAGGTAATAAACCACCCCACGATTCGGGTCATAAGCAACAAACGGGTCTTAGTTTCTTATTTAATCAAGTCTTCCACTTGAAAAGTGTAAAATAAACCTTCCCACGATTCTAGTCATAAGCCACGAACGGGTCTCAATTTCTTCTTTAATCAAGTCTTCCACTTAAAAATTATAAAATAAACCTCCCCACGATTCTGGTCATAAGAACCAAACGGGTCTCAATTTCTTCTTTAATCAAGTTTTCCACTTGAAAAGGGTAATAAACCTTCCCACATTTGTGGTCATAAGCCAAATACAGGTCTCTATTTTTTATTTAATCAAGTCTTCCACTCGAAAGGGGAATTAAACCTCCCTACGATTCTGGTCATAAGCCACGAACGAGTCTCAGTTTCTTTTTTAATCAAGTTATCCACTTTAATAGGTTAATAAACCTCCCCATGATTCTGGTCATAAGCCACAAATAGGTCTCAGTTTCTTCTTTAATCAAGTCTTCCACTCGAAAAGTGTAATAAACCTCTTCATGATTCTGGTCATAAGCAACAAACGGGTCTCAATTTCTTCTTTAATCAATTCTTCCACTTGAAAAGAATAATAAAGCTCCCCACGATTCTAGTCATAAGCCACGAACGGGTCTTAGTTTCTTCTTTAATCAAGTCTTCCACTTGAAAGTGGTATAATAAACCTCCCCACGATTCTTGTCTTAATCCACGAACAGGTCTCAGTTTCTTCTTTAATCAAGTTTACCACTTGAAAAGGGTGATAAACCTTCCTAGATTTCTGGTCATAAGCCAACAACGGGTCTTTGTATTTTCTTTAATCAAGTCTTCCACTAAAAAAGGGTAATAGACCTCCCCGCGATTTTGGTCATAAGCCACAAACAAGTCTCAGTTTCTTCTTTAAACAACTATTCCACTAGAAAAGGATAATAAACCTCCTCACGATTCTTATCATAAGCCACGAACGGTCTCGAATTCTTCTTTAATCAAGTCTTCCACTTGAAAAGGGAAAAATAAACCTCCCTATGATTGTGGTCATAAGCCACGAACGAGTCTCGGTTTCTCCTTTAATCAAGTCTTCCACTTGAAAAGGGTAATAAACCTCCCTATGATTCTCGTCATAAGGCACAAACGGGTCTCAGTTTCTTCTTTAATCAAGTCTTCCACTTGAAAAGGGTAATAAACCTCCCCACGATTCTGGTCATAAGCCACAAATGGGTCTCAGTATCTTCTTTAATCAAGTCTTCCACTTGAAAAGGTTAGTGAACTTCCTCACGATTCTGGTCATAAGCCACGAACGGGTCTAATTTTCTTCTTTAATCTAGTCTTCCACTTGAAAGGGATAATAAACCTCCCCCACGATTCTGGTCATAAGCCAGCAACGGGTCTCGGTTTCTTCATTAATCAAGTCTTCAACTCGAAAAGGGTAATAAACCTCCAAATGATTCTGGTCATAAGCCACGAACGGGTCTCAATTTCTTCTTTAATAAAGTCTTCCACCTGAAAAGGACAAAATAAACCAACCCACGATTCTGTTCATAAGCCACAAACGTTTCTCAGTTTCTTTTTTAATCAAGTCTTCCACTTGAAAAGGGTAATAAACCTCCACAGGATTCTGGTCATAAGCCACGAACGGGTCTCGGTTTCTTCTTTAATCAAGTCTTCCACTTGAAAAGGGTAATAAACCTCCCCACGATTTTGGACATAAACCACAAATGTGTCATAGTTTCTTCTTTAATCAAGTCTTCCACTTGAAAAGGGTAATAAACCTCCCCACGATTTTGGTCTTAAGCCACGAACGGGTCTCAGTTTCTTCTTTAATCAAGTCTTCAACTTGAAAAGGGTAAAATAAACCTCCCCACGATTCTAGTCATAAGTTACGAAAGAGTCTCAGTTTCTTCTTTAATCAAGTTTTCCATTCGAAAATGGTAAAATAAACCTACCTACGATTCTGGTCATAAGCCACGAACGGGTCTCAGTTTCTTCTTTAATCAATTCTTCTACTTGAAAAGGGTAATAAACCTCCCCACGATTCTGGTCATAACCACAAACGGGTCTCAGTTTCTTCTTTAATAAATTCTTCCACTTGAAAAGGGTAATAAACCACCCCACAATTCTGGTTATAAACCACGAACGGGTCTCAGTTTCTTCTTTAATCAAGTTTTCCACTTGAAAAAGGTAATAAACCACCCCACGATTCGGGTCATAAGCAACAAACGGGTCTTAGTTTCTTATTTAATCAAGTCTTCCACTTGAAAAGTGTAAAATAAACCTTCCCACGATTCTAGTCATAAGCCACGAACGGGTCTCAATTTCTTCTTTAATCAAGTCTTCCAATTGAAAATTATAAAATAAACCTCCCCACGATTCTGGTCATAAGAACCGAACGGGTCTCAATTTCTTCTTTAATCAAGTTTTCCACTTGAAAAGGGTAATAAACCTTCCCACATTTGTGGTCATAAGCCAAATACAGGTCTCTATTTTTTATTTAATCAAGTCTTCCACTCGAAAGGGGAATTAAACCTCCCTACGATTCTGGTCATAAGCCACGAACGAGTCTCAGTTTCTTTTTTAATCAAGTTATCCACTTTAATAGGTTAATAAACCTCCCCATGATTCTGGTCATAAGCCACAAATAGGTCTCAGTTTCTTCTTTAATCAAGTCTTCCACTCGAAAAGTGTAATAAACCTCTTCATGATTCTGGTCATAAGCAACAAACGGGTCTCAATTTCTTCTTTAATCAATTCTTCCACTTGAAAAGAATAATAAAGCTCCCCACGATTCTAGTCATAAGCCACGAACGGGTCTTAGTTTCTTCTTTAATCAAGTCTTCCACTTGAAAGTGGTAAAATAAACCTCCCCACGATTCTTGTCTTAATCCACGAACAGGTCTCAGTTTCTTCTTTAATCAAGTTTACCACTTGAAAAGGGTGATAAACCTTCCTAGATTTCTGGTCATAAGCCAACAACGGGTCTTTGTATTTTCTTTAATCAAGTCTTCCACTAAAAAAGGGTAATAGACCTCCCCACGATTTTGGTCATAAGCCACAAACAAGTCTCAGTTTCTTCTTTAAACAACTATTCCACTAGAAAAGGATAATAAACCTCCTCACGATTCTTATCATAAGCCACGAACGGTCTCGAATTCTTCTTTAATCAAGTCTTCCACTTGAAAAGGGAAAAATAAACCTCCCTATGATTGTGGTCATAAGCCACGAACGAGTCTCGGTTTCTCCTTTAATCAAGTCTTCCACTTGAAAAGGGTAATAAACCTCCCTATGATTCTCGTCATAAGCCACAAACGGGTCTCAGTTTCTTCTTTAATCAAGTCTTCCACTTGAAAAGGGTAATAAACCTCCCCACGATTCTGGTCATAAGCCACAAATGGGTCTCAGTATCTTCTTTAATCAAGTCTTCCACTTGAAAAGGTTAGTGAACTTCCTCACGATTCTGGCCATAAGCCACGAACGGGTCTAATTTTCTTCTTTAATCTAGTCTTCCACTTGAAAGGGATAATAAACCTCCCCCACGATTCTGGTCATAAGCCAGCAACGGGTCTCGGTTTCTTCATTAATCAAGTCTTCAACTCGAAAAGGGTAATAAACCTCCAAATGATTCTGGTCATAAGCCACGAACGGGTCTCAATTTCTTCTTTAATAAAGTGTTCCACCTGAAAAGGACAAAATAAACCAAACCACGATTCTGTTCATAAGCCACAAACGTTTCTCATTTTCTTTTTTAATCAAGTCTTCCACTTGAAAAGGGTAATAAACCTCCACAGGATTCTGGTCATAAGCCACGAACGGGTCTCGGTTTCTTCTTTAATCAAGTCTTCCACTTGAAAAGGGTAATAAACCTCCCCACGATTTTGGACATAAGCCACAAATGGGTCATAGTTTCTTCTTTAATCAAGTCTTCCACTTGAAAAGCGTAATAAACCTCCCCACGATTTTGGTCTTAAGCCACGAACGGGTCTCAGTTTCTTCTTTAATCAAGTCTTCAACTTGAAAAGGGTAAAATAAACCTCCCCACGATTCTAGTCATAAGTTACGAAAGAGTCTCAGTTTCTTCTTTAATCAAGTTTTCCATGCGAAAATGGTAAAATAAACCTACCTACAATTCTGGTCATAAGCCACGAACGGGTCTCAGTTTCTTCTTTAATCAATTCTTCTACTTGAAAAGGGTAATAAACCTCCCCACGATTCTGGTCATAAGCCACAAACGGGTCTCATTTTCTTCATTAATCAATTCTTCCACTTGAAAAGGGTAATAAACCACCCCACAATTCTGGTTATAAACCACGAACGGGTCTCAGTTTCTTCTTTAATCAAGTTTTCTACTTGAAAAAGGTAATAAACCACCCCACGATTCGGGTCATAAGCAACAAACGGGTCTTAGTTTCTTATTTAATCAAGTCTTCCACTTGAAAAGTGTAAAATAAACCTTCCCACGATTCTAGTCATAAGCCACGAACGGGTCTCAATTTCTTCTTTAATCAAGTCTTCCACTTGAAAATTATAAAATAAACCTCCCCACGATTCTGGTCGTAAGAACCGAACGGGTCTCAATTTCTTCTTTAATCAAGTTTTCCACTTGAAAAGGGTAATAAACCTTCCCACATTTGTGGTCATAAGCCAAATACAGGTCTCTATTTTTTATTTAATCAAGTCTTCCACTCGAAAGGGGAATTAAACCTCCCTACGATTCTGGTCATAAGCCACGAACGAGTCTCAGTTTCTTTTTTAATCAAGTTATCCACTTTAATAGGTTAATAAACCTCCCCATGATTCTGGTCATAAGCCACAAATAGGTCTCAGTTTCTTCTTTAATCAAGTCTTCCACTCGAAAAGTGTAATAAACCTCTTCATGATTCTGGTCATAAGCAACAAACGGGTCTCAATTTCTTCTTTAATCAATTCTTCCACTTGAAAAGAATAATAAAGCTCCCCACGATTCTAGTCATAAGCCACGAACGGGTCTTAGTTTCTTCTTTAATCAAGTCTTCCACTTGAAAGTGGTAAAATAAACCTCCCCACGATTCTTGTCTTAATCCACGAACAGGTCTCAGTTTCTTCTTTAATAAAGTTTACCACTTGAAAAGGGTGATAAACCTTCCTAGATTTCTGGTCATAAGCCAACAACGGGTCTTTGTATTTTCTTTAATCAAGTCTTCCACTAAAAAAGGGTAATAGACCTCCCCACGATTTTGGTCATAAGCCACAAACAAGTCTCAGTTTCTTCTTTAAACAACTATTCCACTAGAAAAGGATAATAAACCTCCTCACGATTCTTATCATAAGCCACGAACGGTCTCGAATTCTTCTTTAATCAAGTCTTCCACTTGAAAAGGGAAAAATAAACCTCCCTATGATTGTGGTCATAAGCCACGAACGAGTCTCGGTTTCTCCTTTAATCAAGTCTTCCACTTGAAAAGGGTAATAAACCTCCCTATGATTCTCGTCATAAGCCACAAACGGGTCTCAGTTTCTTCTTTAATCAAGTCTTCCACTTGAAAAGGGTAATAAACCTCCCCACGATTCTGGTCATAAGCCACAAATGGGTCTCAGTATCTTCTTTAATCAAGTCTTCCACTTGAAAAGGTTAGTGAACTTCTTCACGATTCTGGTCATAAGCCACAAACGGGTCTAATTTTCTTCTTTAATCTAGTCTTCCACTTGAAAGGGATAATAAACCTCCCCCACGATTCTGGTCATAAGCCAGCAACGGGTCTCGGTTTCTTCATTAATCAAGTCTTCAACTCGAAAAGGGTAATAAACCTCCAAATGATTCTGGTCATAAGCCACGAACGGGTCTCAGTTTCTTCTTTAATAAAGTCTTCCACCTGAAAAGGACAAAACAAACCAAACCACGATTCTGTTCATAAGCCACAAACGTTTCTCATTTTCTTTTTTAATCAAGTCTTCCACTTGAAAAGGGTAATAAACCTCCACAGGATTCTGGTCATAAGCCACGAACGGGTCTCGGTTTCTTCTTTAATCAAGTCTTCCACTTGAAAAGGGTAATAAACCTCCCCACGATTTTGGACATAAGCCACAAATGGGTCATAGTTTCTTCTTTAATCAAGTCTTCCACTTGAAAAGCGTAATAAACCTCCCCACGATTTTGGTCTTAAGCCACGAACGGGTCTCAGTTTCTTCTTTAATCAAGTCTTCAACTTGAAAAGGGTAAAATAAACCTCCCCACGATTCTAGTCATAAGTTACGAAAGAGTCTCAGTTTCTTCTTTAATCAAGTTTTCCATGCGAAAATGGTAAAATAAACCTACCTACAATTCTGGTCATAAGCCACGAACGGGTCTCAGTTTCTTCTTTAATCAATTCTTCTACTTGAAAAGGGTAATAAACCTCCCCACGATTCTGGTCATAAGCCACAAACGGGTCTCATTTTCTTCATTAATCAATTCTTCCACTTGAAAAGGGTAATAAACCACCCCACAATTCTGGTTATAAACCACGAACGGGTCTCAGTTTCTTCTTTAATCAAGTTTTCTACTTGAAAAAGGTAATAAACCACCCCACGATTCGGGTCATAAGCAACAAACGGGTCTTAGTTTCTTATTTAATCAAGTCTTCCACTTGAAAAGTGTAAAATAAACCTTCCCACGATTCTAGTCATAAGCCACGAACGGGTCTCAATTTCTTCTTTAATCAAGTCTTCCACTTGAAAATTATAAAATAAACCTCCCCACGATTCTGGTCGTAAGAACCGAACGGGTCTCAATTTCTTCTTTAATCAAGTTTTCCACTTGAAAAGGGTAATAAACCTTCCCACATTTGTGGTCATAAGCCAAATACAGGTCTCTATTTTTTATTTAATCAAGTCTTCCACTCGAAAGGGGAATTAAACCTCCCTACGATTCTGGTCATAAGCCACGAACGAGTCTCAGTTTCTTTTTTAATCAAGTTATCCACTTTAATAGGTTAATAAACCTCCCCATGATTCTGGTCATAAGCCACAAATAGGTCTCAGTTTCTTCTTTAATCAAGTCTTCCACTCGAAAAGTGTAATAAACCTCTTCATGATTCTGGTCATAAGCAACAAACGGGTCTCAATTTCTTCTTTAATCAATTCTTCCACTTGAAAAGAATAATAAAGCTCCCCACGATTCTAGTCATAAGCCACGAACGGGTCTTAGTTTCTTCTTTAATCAAGTCTTCCACTTGAAAGTGGTAAAATAAACCTCCCCACGATTCTTGTCTTAATCCACGAACAGGTCTCAGTTTCTTCTTTAATAAAGTTTACCACTTGAAAAGGGTGATAAACCTTCCTAGATTTCTGGTCATAAGCCAACAACGGGTCTTTGTATTTTCTTTAATCAAGTCTTCCACTAAAAAAGGGTAATAGACCTCCCCACGATTTTGGTCATAAGCCACAAACAAGTCTCAGTTTCTTCTTTAAACAACTATTCCACTAGAAAAGGATAATAAACCTCCTCACGATTCTTATCATAAGCCACGAACGGTCTCGAATTCTTCTTTAATCAAGTCTTCCACTTGAAAAGGGAAAAATAAACCTCCCTATGATTGTGGTCATAAGCCACGAACGAGTCTCGGTTTCTCCTTTAATCAAGTCTTCCACTTGAAAAGGGTAATAAACCTCCCTATGATTCTCGTCATAAGCCACAAACGGGTCTCAGTTTCTTCTTTAATCAAGTCTTCCACTTGAAAAGGGTAATAAACCTCCCCACGATTCTGGTCATAAGCCACAAATGGGTCTCAGTATCTTCTTTAATCAAGTCTTCCACTTGAAAAGGTTAGTGAACTTCTTCACGATTCTGGTCATAAGCCACAAACGGGTCTAATTTTCTTCTTTAATCTAGTCTTCCACTTGAAAGGGATAATAAACCTCCCCCACGATTCTGGTCATAAGCCAGCAACGGGTCTCGGTTTCTTCATTAATCAAGTCTTCAACTCGAAAAGGGTAATAAACCTCCAAATGATTCTGGTCATAAGCCACGAACGGGTCTCAGTTTCTTCTTTAATAAAGTCTTCCACCTGAAAAGGACAAAACAAACCAAACCACGATTCTGTTCATAAGCCACAAACGTTTCTCATTTTCTTTTTTAATCAAGTCTTCCACTTGAAAAGGGTAATAAACCTCCACAGGATTCTGGTCATAAGCCACGAACGGGTCTCGGTTTCTTCTTTAATCAAGTCTTCCACTTGAAAAGGGTAATAAACCTCCCCACGATTTTGGACATAAGCCACAAATGGGTCATAGTTTCTTCTTTAATCAAGTCTTCCACTTGAAAAGCGTAATAAACCTCCCCACGATTTTGGTCTTAAGCCACGAACGGGTCTCAGTTTCTTCTTTAATCAAGTCTTCAACTTGAAAAGGGTAAAATAAACCTCCCCACGATTCTAGTCATAAGTTACGAAAGAGTCTCAGTTTCTTCTTTAATCAAGTTTTCCATGCGAAAATGGTAAAATAAACCTACCTACAATTCTGGTCATAAGCCACGAACGGGTCTCAGTTTCTTCTTTAATCAATTCTTCTACTTGAAAAGGGTAATAAACCTCCCCACGATTCTGGTCATAAGCCACAAACGGGTCTCATTTTCTTCATTAATCAATTCTTCCACTTGAAAAGGGTAATAAACCACCCCACAATTCTGGTTATAAACCACGAACGGGTCTCAGTTTCTTCTTTAATCAAGTTTTCTACTTGAAAAAGGTAATAAACCACCCCACGATTCGGGTCATAAGCAACAAACGGGTCTTAGTTTCTTATTTAATCAAGTCTTCCACTTGAAAAGTGTAAAATAAACCTTCCCACGATTCTAGTCATAAGCCACGAACGGGTCTCAATTTCTTCTTTAATCAAGTCTTCCACTTGAAAATTATAAAATAAACCTCCCCACGATTCTGGTCGTAAGAACCGAACGGGTCTCAATTTCTTCTTTAATCAAGTTTTCCACTTGAAAAGGGTAATAAACCTTCCCACATTTGTGGTCATAAGCCAAATACAGGTCTCTATTTTTTATTTAATCAAGTCTTCCACTCGAAAGGGGAATTAAACCTCCCTACGATTCTGGTCATAAGCCACGAACGAGTCTCAGTTTCTTTTTTAATCAAGTTATCCACTTTAATAGGTTAATAAACCTCCCCATGATTCTGGTCATAAGCCACAAATAGGTCTCAGTTTCTTCTTTAATCAAGTCTTCCACTCGAAAAGTGTAATAAACCTCTTCATGATTCTGGTCATAAGCAACAAACGGGTCTCAATTTCTTCTTTAATCAATTCTTCCACTTGAAAAGAATAATAAAGCTCCCCACGATTCTAGTCATAAGCCACGAACGGGTCTTAGTTTCTTCTTTAATCAAGTCTTCCACTTGAAAGTGGTAAAATAAACCTCCCCACGATTCTTGTCTTAATCCACGAACAGGTCTCAGTTTCTTCTTTAATAAAGTTTACCACTTGAAAAGGGTGATAAACCTTCCTAGATTTCTGGTCATAAGCCAACAACGGGTCTTTGTATTTTCTTTAATCAAGTCTTCCACTAAAAAAGGGTAATAGTCCTCCCCACGATTTTGGTCATAAGCCACAAACGAGTCTCAGTTTCTTCTTTAAACAACTATTCCACTAGAAAAGGATAATAAACCTCCTCACGATTCTTATCATAAGCCACGAACGGTCTCGAATTCTTCTTTAATCAAGTCTTCCACTTGAAAAGGGAAAAATAAACCTCCCTATGATTGTGGTCATAAGCCACGAACGAGTCTCGGTTTCTCCTTTAATCAAGTCTTCCACTTGAAAAGGGTAATAAACCTCCCTATGATTCTCGTCATAAGCCACAAACGGGTCTCAGTTTCTTCTTTAATCAAGTCTTCCACTTGAAAAGGGTAATAAACCTCCCCACGATTCTGGTCATAAGCCACAAATGGGTCTCAGTATCTTCTTTAATCAAGTCTTCCACTTGAAAAGGTTAGTGAACTTCTTCACGATTCTGGTCATAAGCCACGAACGGGTCTAATTTTCTTCTTTAATCTAGTCTTCCACTTGAAAGGGATAATAAACCTCCCCCACGATTCTGGTCATAAGCCAGCAACGGGTCTCGGTTTCTTCATTAATCAAGTCTTCAACTCGAAAAGGGTAATAAACCTCCAAATGATTCTGGTCATAAGCCACGAACGGGTCTCAGTTTCTTCTTTAATAAAGTCTTCCACCTGAAAAGGACAAAACAAACCAACCCACGATTCTGTTCATAAGCCATAAACGTTTCTCATTTTCTTTTTTAATCAAGTCTTCCACTTGAAAAGGGTAATAAACCTCCACAGGATTCTGGTCATAAGCCACGAACGGGTCTCGGTTTCTTCTTTAATCAAGTCTTCCACTTGAAAAGGGTAATAAACCTCCCCACGATTTTGGACATAAGCCACAAATGGGTCATAGTTTCTTCTTTAATCAAGTCTTCCACTTGAAAAGGGTAATAAACCTCCCCACGATTTTGGTCTTAAGCCACGAACGGGTCTCAGTTTCTTCTTTAATTAAGTCTTCAACTTGAAAAGGGTAAAATAAACCTCCCCACGATTCTAGTCATAAGTTACGAAAGAGTCTCAGTTTCTTCTTTAATCAAGTTTTCCATTCGAAAATGGTAAAATAAACCTACCTACGATTCTGGTCATAAGCCACGAACGGGTCTCAGTTTCTTCTTTAATCAATTCTTCTACTTGAAAAGGGTAATAAACCTCCCCACGATTCTGGTCATAAGCCACAAACGGGTCTCAGTTTCTTCTTTAATCAATTCTTCCACTTGAAAAGGGTAATAAACCACCCCATAATTCAGGTTATAAACCACGAACGGGTCTCAGTTTCTTCTTTAATCAAGTTTTCCACTTGAAAAAGGTAATAAACAACCCCACGATTCGGGTCATAAGCAACAAACGGGTCTTAGTTTCTTATTTAATCAAGTCTTCCACTTGAAAAGTGTAAAATAAACCTTCCCACGATTCTAGTCATAAGCCACGAACGGGTCTCAATTTCTTCTTTAATCAAGTCTTCCACTTGAAAATTATAAAATAAACCTCCCCACGATTCTGGTCGTAAGAACCGAACGGGTCTCAATTTCTTATTTAATCAAGTTTTCCACTTGAAAAGGGTAATAAACCTTCCCACATTTGTGGTCATAAGCCAAATACAGGTCTCTATTTTTTATTTAATCAAGTCTTTCACTCGAAAGGGGAATTAAACCTCCCTACGATTCTGGTCATAAGCCACGAACGAGTCTCAGTTTCTTTTTTAATCAAGTTATCCACTTTAATAGGTTAATAAACCTCCCCATGATTCTGGTCATAAGCCACAAATAGGTCTCAGTTTCTTCTTTAATCAAGTCTTCCACTCGAAAAGTGTAATAAACCTCTTCATGATTCTGGTCATAAGCAACAAACGGGTCTCAATTTCTTCTTTAATCAATTCTTCCACTTGAAAAGAATAATAAAGCTCCCCACGATTCTAGTCATAAGCCACGAACGGGTCTTAGTTTCTTCTTTAATCAAGTCTTCCACTTGAAAGTGGTAAAATAAACCTCCCCACGATTCTTGTCTTAATCCACGAACAGGTCTCAGTTTCTTCTTTAATCAAGTTTACCACTTGAAAAGGGTGATAAACCTTCCTAGATTTCTGGTCATAAGCCAACAACGGGTCTTTGTATTTTCTTTAATCAAGTCTTCCACTAAAAATGGGTAATAGACCTCCCCACGATTTTGGTCATAAGCCACAAACGAGTCTCAGTTTCTTCTTTAAACAACTATTCCACTAGAAAAGGATAATAAACCTCATCACGATTCTTATCATAAGCCACGAACGCTCTCGAATTCTTCTTTAATCAAGTCTTCCACTTGAAAAGGGAAAAATAAACCTCCCTATGATTGTGGTCATAAGCCACGAACGAGTCTCGGTTTCTCCTTTAATCAAGTCTTCCACTTGAAAAGGGTAATAAACCTCCCTATGATTCTCGTCATAAGCCACAAACGGGTCTCAGTTTCTTCTTTAATCAAGTCTTCCACTTGAAAAGGGTAATAAACCTCCCCACGATTCTGGTCATAAGCCACAAATGGGTCTCAGTTTCTTCTTTAATCAAGTCTTCCACTTGAAAAGGTTAGTGAACTTCCTCACGATTCTGGTCATAAGCCACGAACAGGTCTAATTTTCTGCTTTAATCTAGTCTTCCACTTGAAAGGGATAATAAACCTCCCCCACGATTCTGGTCATAAGCCAGCAACGGGTCTCGGTTTCTTCATTAATCAAGTCTTCAACTCGAAAAGGGTAATAAACCTCCAAATGATTCTGGTCATAAGCCACGAACGGGTCTCAGTTTCTTCTTTAATAAAGTCTTCCACTTGAAAAGGACAAAACAAACCAACCCACGATTCTGTTCATAATCCACAAACGTTTCTCAGTTTCTTTTTTAATCAAGTCTTCCACTTGAAAAGGGTAATAAACCTCCACAGGATTCTGGTCATAAGCCACGAACGGGTCTCGGTTTCTTCTTTAATCAAGTCTTCCACTTGAAAAGGGTAATAAACCTCCCCACGATTTTGGACATAAGCCACAAATGGGTCATAGTTTCTTGTTTAATCAAGTCTTCCACTTGAAAAGGGTAATAAACCTCCCCACGATTTTGGTCTTAAGCCACGAACGGGTCTCAGTTTCTTCTTTAATCAAGTCTTCAACTTGAAAAGGGTAAAATAAACCTCCCCACGATTCTAGTCATAAGTTACGAAAGAGTCTCAGTTTTTTCTTTAATCAAGTTTTCCATTCGAAAATGGTAAAATAAACCTACCTACGATTCTGGTCATAAGCCACGAACGGGTCTCAGTTTCTTCTTTAATCAATTCTTCTACTTGAAAAGGGTAATAAACCTCCCCACGATTCTGGTCATAAGCCACAAACGGGTCTCAGTTTCTTCTTTAATTAATTCTTCCACTTGAAAAAGGTAATAAACCACCCCACAATTCTGGTTATAAACCACGAACGGGTCTCAGTTTCTTCTTTAATCAAGTTTTCCACTTGAAAAAGGTAATAAACCACCCCACGATTTGGGTCATAAGCAACAAACGGGTCTTAGTTTCTTATTTAATCAAGTCTTCCACTTGAAAAGTGTAAAATAAACCTTCCCACGATTCTAGTCATAAGCCACGAACGGGTCTCAATTTCTTCTTTAATCAAGTCTTCCACTTGAAAATTATAAAATAAACCTCCCCACGATTCTGGTCATAAGAACCGAACGGGTCTCAATTTCTTCTTTAATCAAGTTTTCCACTTGAAAAGGGTAATAAACCTTCCCACATTTGTGGTCATAAGCCAAATACAGGTCTCTATTTTTTATTTAATCAAGTCTTCCACTCGAAAGGGGAATTAAACCTCCCTACGATTCTGGTCATAAGCCACGAACGAGTCTCAGTTTCTTTTTTAATCAAGTTATCCACTTTAATAGGTTAATAAACCTCCCCATGATTCTGGTCATAAGCCACAAATAGGTCTCAGTTTCTTCTTTAATCAAGTCTTCCACTTGAAAAGTGTAATAAACCTCTTCATGATTCTGGTCATAAGCAACAAACGGGTCTCAATTTCTTCTTTAATCAATTCTTCCACTTGAAAAGAATAATAAAGCTCCCCACGATTCTAGTCATAAGCCACGAACGGGTCTTAGTTTCTTCTTTAATCAAGTCTTCCACTTGAAAGTGGTAAAATAAACCTCTCCACGATTCTTGTCTTAATCCACGAACAGGTCTCAGTTTCTTCTTTAATCAAGTTTACCACTTGAAAAGGGTGATAAACCTTCCTAGATTTCTGGTCATAAGCCAACAACGGGTCTTTGTATTTTCTTTAATCAAGTCTTCCACTAAAAAAGGGTAATAGACCTCCCCACGATTTTGGTCATAAGCCACAAACGAGTCTCAGTTTCTTCTTTAAATAACTATTCCACTAGAAAAGGATAATAAACCTCATCACGATTCTTATCATAAGCCACGAACGGTCTCGAATTCTTCTTTAATCAAGTCTTCCACTTGAAAAGGGTAAAATAAACCTCCCTATGATTGTGGTCATAAGCCACAAAGGAGTCTCAGTTACTTCTTTAATCAATTCTTCCACTTGAAATGGGTAATAAACCTCCCCACAATTCTGGTCATAAGCCACGAACGGGACTCAGTTGCTTCTTTAATCAATTCTTCTACTTGAAAAGGGTAATAAGTCACCCCAAAATTCTAATTATAAACCACGAACGGGTCGCAGTTTCTTCTTTAATGAAGTCTTCCACTTGAAAAGTGTAAAATAAACCTCCCCACGATTCTAGTCATAAGCCATGAACGGGTCTCAATTTCTTCTTTAATCAAGTCTTCCACTTGAAAATGGTAAAATAAACCTCCCCACGATTCTGGTCAGAAGAACCGAACGGGTCTCAGTTTCTTCTTTAATCAAGTCTTCAACTTGAAAAGGGTAACAAACCTTCCCACATTTGTGGTCATAACCCAACTACGGGTCTCTATTTTTTCTTTAATCAAGTCTTCCACTCGAAAAGGGTATTAAACCTCCCCATGATTCTGGCCATAAGCCACAAATAAGTCTCGGTTTCTTTTTTAATCAAGTTTTCCACTTGAACATGGTAATAAACCTCCCCATGATTCTGGTCATAAGCCACAAATGGGTCTCCGTTTCTTCTTTAATCAAGTCTTCCACTCGAAAAGGGTAATAAACCTCCCCATGATTTTGGTCATAAGCAACGAACAGGTCTCAGATTCTTCTTTAATCAATTCTTCCACTTGAAAAGGGTAATAAACCTCCCCACGATTCTAGTCATAAGCCACAAAAGGGTCTTAGTTTCTTCTTTAATCTAGTCTCCCCGTTGAAAATGGTAAAATAAACCTCCCCACGATTCTGGTCATAAGAACCGCACGGGTCTCAGTTTCTTCTTTAATCAAGTCTTCCACTTGAAAAGGGTGATAATCCTTCGTACATTTCTGGTCATAAGCCAACAACGGGTCTTTGTTTTTTCTTTAATCAAGTCTTCCACTCGAAAAGGGTAATAAACCACCCCACGATTTTGATCATATGCCACAAACGAGTCTCAGTTTCTTCTTAAAACAAGTATTCCACTAGAAAAGGATAATAAACCGCCCCACGATTCTTATCATAAGCCACGAACGGCTATTAATTTCTTCTTTAATCAAGTTTTCCACTTGAAAAAGGTAAAATAAACCTCCCTATGATTCTGGTCATAAGCCACGAACGAGTCTCACTTTCTTCTTTAATCAAGTCTTCCACTTGAAAAGGGTAGTAAAACTCCCTAGTATTCTAGTCATAAGCCACAAACGGGTCTCAGTTTCTTCTTTAATCAAGTCTTCCACATGAAAAGGGTAATAAACCTCCCCACGATTTTGGTCATAAGCCACAAATGGGAATGTTAGTAAACATCCTCATGATTCAGTTCATAAGCCACGAATGGGTCTCATTTTATTCTTTAATCAAGTCTTCCACTTGAAAAGGATAATAAACCTACCCTACAATTCTGGTCATAAGCCAACAAAGGGTCTCGGTTTCTTCATGAATGAAGTCTTCCACTTGAAAAGGGTAATAAACCTCCAAACGATTCGGGTCATAAGCCATGAACGGGTCTCAGTTTATTCTTTAATAAAGTCTTCCGCTTGAAAAGGACAAAATAAACCTTCCTACGATTCTGGTCATAAGCCACAAACGTTTCTCATTTTCTTCTTTAATCAAGTTTTCCACTTGAAAAGGGTAATAAACCTTCCCACAATTCTAGTCATAAGCCAAGAACGGGTCTAAGTTATTTCTTTAATCAAGTGTTCCACTCGAAAAGTGTAATAAACCTCCCCAAAATTCTGGTCATAAGCCACGAACGTGTTACAGTTTCTTCTTTAATCAAGTATTCCCCTTTAAAAAGATAATATACCTCTCCACGATTCTATTCATAAGCCATGAACTGGTCTCGATCGCTACTTAAATCAAGTCTTCCCCTTAAATAGGGTAAAATAAATCTCCCTACGATTCTGGTCATAAGCAACGAACGAGTCTCAGTTTCTTCTTCAATACTTGAGAAGGATAATAAACCTCCCTAAGATTATGGTCATAAGCCACGAACGGGTCTCAATTTCTCCTTTAATCAAGTCTTCCACTTGAAAAGGTTAATAAACCACCCCACGATTCGTGTCATAAGCCACAAACAGCTCTCAGATTCTTATTTTATAAATTCTTCCACTTGAAACGTGTAAAACAAACCTCCCTATGATTCTAGTCAAAAGCCATGAACGGGTCTCAGTTTCTTCTTTAATAAAGTCTTCCACTTGAAAATGGTAAAATAAACCTCCCCACGATTCTGGTCATAAGCCAGAAACGGGTCTCCGTTTCTTGTTTAATCATGTCTTCCACTTGAAAAAAGTTAAAATAACCTCCCCAAGATTCCGGTCATAAGCCAACAACGGGTCTCAGATTTTTCTTTAATCAAGTATTCCACTCGAAAAGGTTTAATAAACCTCCCCATGATTCTGGTCATAAGCCACGAGCGGGTCTCAGTTTCTTCTTTAATCAAGTCTTCCACTCGAAATGGGTAATAAACCTCCAAACGATTCTGGTCATAAGCCACGAACGGGTCTCAGTATCTACTTTAATAAAGTCTTCCACTTGAAAAGGACAAAATAAACCTCCCCACGATTCTGGTCATAAGCCACAAACGTGTCTCAGTTTCTTCTTTAATCAAGTTTTTCACTTGAAAAGGGTAATAAACCTTCCCACAATTCTGGTCATAAGCAAACAACGGGTCTTAGTTATTTCTTTAATCAAGTCTTCCACTCGGAAAGGGTAATAAACCTCCCCACAATTCTGGTTATAAGCCACGAACGGGACTCAGTTTCGTCTTTAATCAAGTATTCCACTGTAAAAGGATAATAAACCTCCCCACGATTCTAGTTATAAGCCATGAACTGGTCTCAATTTCTTCTTTAATCAAGTCTTTCACTTGAATCCAATAAAATAAATCTATCTACGACTATGGTCATAAGCCACGAACGAGTCTCGTTTTCTTCTTTAATTAAGTCTTCTACTTGGGAAGGATAATAAACCTCCCCAAGATTCTGGTCATAAGCCACGAACGGGTCTCAGTTTGTTCTTTAATCAAGTCTTCCACTTGAAAAGGTTAATAAACCACCCCACGATTCTGGTTATAAGCCACAAACGGGTCTCATTTTCTTCTTTAATCAAGTCTTCCAATTGAAAAGGGTAATTAACCACCCCCACGATTCGGGTCAAAAGCCAAAAACGGGTCTCAGTTTCCTATTTAATCAAGTCTTCCACTTGAAAAGTGTAAAATAAACCTCTCCACGATTCTAGTCTTAAGCCACGAACGGGTCTCCATTTCTTCTTTAATCAAGTCTTCCACTTGAATAAATTAAAAAACCTCCCTAGGATTCCGGTCATAAGCCAAAAACGGGTCTCAGTTTTTTCTTTAATAAAAAATTCCACTAGAAAAGGGTAATAAACCTCCCAACGATTCTAGTCATAAGCCACGAGTGGGCTCAGTTTCTTCTTTAATCAAGTCTTCCACCTGAAAAGGTTAATATAAACCTCCCCACGATTCTGGTCATAAACCACGAACGAGTCTAAGCTTCTTTTTTAATACAGTATTCCACTCTAAAAGGGTTATAAACCTCCCCACAATGTTGGTCATAAGCCAAATACTGGTCTCAGTTTCTTCTTTAATCAAGTCTTCCACTCGAAAAGGGTAATAAACCTCCCCGTGATTCTAGTCATAAGCCACGGACGAGTCCCGGTTTCTTCTTTAATCAATTCTTACACTTGAAAAGGGTAATAAACCTACCCATAATTCTGGTCATAAGCCACGGACGGATCTTTGTTTCTTCTTTAATCAAGTCTTCCACTTGAAAATGGAATAAACAACCCCACAATTCTGGTCATAAGCCACGAACGGGTCTCAGTTTTTTCTTTAATCAAGTCTTCCACTTGAAAAGGGTAATAAACCACTCCACGATTCGGGTCATAAGCCACAAACGGGTCTCAGTTTCTTATTTAATCAAGTCTTCCACTTGAAAAGTGTAAAATAAACTTCCCCACGATTCTAGTCATAAGCCACGAACGGGTCTCATTTTCTTCTTTAATCAAGTCTTCCACTTGAAAATGGTAAAATAAACCTCCCCACGATTCTGGTAATATAAGCCACGAACGGGTCTCAGTTTCTTCTTTAATAAAGTCTTCCACTAGAAAAGGGTGATAAACCTTCCCATATTTCTGGTCATAAGCCAACAACGGGTCTCCGTTTTTTCTTTAATCAAGTCTTCCACTCGAAAAAAGTAATAAACCTCCCCACAATTTTGGCAGTTTCTACTTTAAACAAGTATTGCACATGAAAAGGATAATAAACCTCTCCACGATTTTGGTCATAAGCCTCGAACGGGTCTCGATTTCTTCTTTAATCGAGTCTTCAACTTGAAAAGGGTAAAATAAACCTCCCTATGATTCTTGTCATAAGCCACGATCGAGTCTCAGTTTCTTCTTTAATCAAGACTTCCAATTGAAAAGGGTAATAAACCTCTTCAGGATTCTGGTCATAAGGCCCGAACGGGTGTCAGTTTCTTCTTTAATCAAGCCTTCCACTTGAAAAGGGTAATAAACCTTCCCACGATTCTGGTCATAAGCCACGAACGAGTCTCAGTTTCTTCTTTAATCAAGTCTTCCACTGTAAAAGGGTAATAAACCTCCACACGATTCTGGTCATAAGCCACGAACGTGCCTCAGTTTCTTCTTTAATCAAATCTTCCACTTGAAAAGGGTAATAAACCTTCCCAAACTCTGGTCATAAGACAACAACGGGTCTCAGTTAATTCTTTAATAAATTCTTCCACTCGAAAAGGGTAATAAACCTCCCCACAATTCTGGTCATAAGCCACGAACGGGTCTCAGTTTCTTCTTTAATCAAGTATTCAACTTTAAAAAGATAATAAACCTCCCCAGGATTCTGGTTATAAGCCACGAACGGGTCTCAGTTTCTTCTTTAATCAAGTCTTCCACTTGAAAAGGATAATAAACCTCCCCAGGATTCTGGTTATAAGCCACGAACGGGTCTCAGTTTCTTCTTTAATCAAGTCTTCCACTTGAAAAGGATAATAAACCTCCCCAGGATTCTGGTTATAAGCCACGAACGGGCTCAGTTTCTACTTTAATCAAGTCTTCCACTTGAAAAGGATAATAGACCTCCCCACGATTCTGGTAATAAGCCACAAATAGGTCTCAGTTTCTTCTTTAATCAAGTCTTACACTTGAAAGGGTTAATAAACCTCCCCACGATTCTTGTCATAAGCCACGAAAGGGTCTCAGTTTCTTCTTTAATCAAGTCTTACACATTAAAAGGGTAATAAACCTCCCCACAATTCTGGTCATAAGCCATGAACAGGTCTCAGTTTCATTTTTATTCAAGTCTTCCACTTGAAAAGGGTAATAAACCACCCCACGATTCTGGTCATAAGCGACGAACGGGTCTCAGTTTCTTCTTTAATCAAGTCTTTCACTTGAAAAGGGTAATAAACCACTCCAGATTCAGCTCATAAGCCACGAACGGGTCTCAGTTTCATATTTAACCAAGTCTTCAAATTGAAAAGTTTAAGATAAACCTCCCCACGATTCTAGTCATAAGCCACGAACGGGTCTCGGTTTCTTCTATAATCAAGTCTTCCACTTGAAATTCGTAAAATAAACCTCCCCACAACTCTAGTCCTAAGCCATGAACGGGTCTCAGTTTCTTCTTTAATCAAGTGTTCCATTTGAAAATGGTAAAATAAACCTACCCACAATTCTGGTCATAAGCCGCATACGGGTCTCAGTTTCGTCTTTAATCGGGTCTTCGACTTGAAAAAGTTAAAAAACCTCCCCAAGATTCCGGTCATAAGCCAACAAAGGGTCTCAATTTTATCTTTAATCAAGTGTTCCACTCAAAAAGGGTAATAAACCTCCCCTCGATTCTGATCATAAGTCCAAACGAGTCTTAGTTTCTTCTTTAATCAAGTCTTCCACTTGAAAAGGGTAATAAACCACCCCACGATTCTGGTCAAAAGCCACAAACGGGTCTGAGTTTCTTATTTAATCAATTCTTCCACTTGAAAAGTGTAAAATAAACCTCCCCACGATTCTAGTCATGAGCCACGAACGAGTCTCAGTTTCTTCTTTAATTAAGTCTTCCACTTGAAAATGGTAAAATAAACCTCCCCTTAATTCTAGTCATAAGCCACGAATGGGTCTTAGTTTCTTCTTTAATCATGTGTTCCATTTGATAATGGTAAAAAAAACCTACCGACGATTCTGGTCAAAAGCCACAAACTGGTCTAAATTTCTTATTTAATCAAGTCTTCCACTTGAAAAGTGTAAAATAAACCTCCCCACGATTCTAGTAATAAGCCACAATTGTGTCTCAGTTTCTTCTTTAATCGAGTCTTCCACTTGAAATTGGTAAAATAAACCTCCCCACAATTCTAGTCATAGCCCATGAACGAGTCTCAGTTTCTTCTTTAATCAAGTGTTCCATTTGAAAATGGTAAAATAAACCTACCCACAATTCTGGTCATAAGCCGCATACGGGTCTCAGTTTCATTTTTAATCAAGTCTTCCACTTGACAAAGTTCTAAAACCTCCCCAAGATTCCGGTCATAAGCCAACAACGGGTCTCAGATTTTTCTTTAATCAAGTATTGCATTCGAAAAGGGTAATAAACCTCCCAACGATTCTGGTCATAAGCCACGAATGGGTCTCAGTTTCTCCTTTAATCACGTCTTTCACTTGAAAAGGGTAATATAAACCTCCCAACGATTCTGGTCATAAACCACGAACGAGTCTCATTTTCTTATTTAATACAATTTTCCACTCTAAAAGGGTAATAAACCACCCCATGATTTTGGTTATAAGCCAAAAACATGTCTCAGCTTCTTCTTAATTCAAGTCTTCCACTCGAAAAGGGTAATAAACCTCCCCGTGATTCTGTTCATAAGCCACAGAAGAGTCTATGTTTCTTCTTTAATAAATTCTTACATTTGAAAAGGGTAATAAACCTCCCCACAATTCTGGTCATAAGCCACGAACAGGCCTCAGTTTATTCTTTATTCAAGTCTTCCACTTGAAAAGGGTAATAAACCACCCCACGATTCTGGTCATAAGCCACGAACGGGTCTCAGTTTCTTCTTTAATCAAGTCTTCCACTTGAAAAGGGTAATAAACCACTCCAGATTTGGGTCATAAGCCACGAACGGGTCTCAGTTTCTTATTTAATCAAGTCTTCAAATTGAAAAGTGTAAAATAAACCTCCCCACGATTCTAGTCATAAGCCACGAACGGGTCTCAGTTTCTTCTATAATGAAGTCTTCCACTTGAAATTGGTAAAATCAACCTCCCCACAATTCTAGTCATAAGCCATGAACGGGTCTCAATTTCTTCTTTAATCAAGTGTTCCATTTGAAAATGGTAAAATAAACCTACCCACAATTCTGGTCATAAGCCGTATACGAGTCTCAGTTTCGTCTTTAATCAAGTCTTCAACTTGAAAAAGTTAAAAAACCTCCCCAAGATTCCGGTCATAAGCCAACAAAGGGTCTCAGTTTTTTCTTTAATCAAGTATTCCACTCGAAAAGTGTAATAAACCTCCCAACGATTCTGGTCATAAGCCACGAATGGGTCTCAGTTTCTTATTTAATCAAGTCTTCCACTTGAAAAGGGAAATATAAACCTCCCCACGATTCTGGTCATAAACCACGAACGAGTCTCAATTTTTTATTTAATACAGTCTTCCACCCTAAAAGGGTAATAAACCACCCCACGATTTTGGTTATAAGCCAAAAACCGGTCTCAGCTTCTTCTTGATTCAAGTCTTCCACTCGAAAAGGGTAATAAACCTCCTAGTGATTCTGGTCATAAGCCACGGATAGGTCTCTGTTTCTCCTTTAATCAATTCTTACACTTGAAAAGGGTAATAAACCTCCCCACAATTCTGGTCATAAGCCACGAACAGGTCTCAGTTTCTTCTTTAATCAAGTCTTCCACTTGAGGAGGGTAATAAACCACCCCACGATTCTGGTCATAAGCCACGAACGGGTCTCAGTTTCTTCTTTAATCAAGTCTTCCACTGTAAAAGGGTAATAAACCTCCACACGATTCTGGTCATAAGCCACGAACGTGCCTCAGTTTCTTCTTTAATCAAATCTTCCACTTGAAAAGGGTAATAAACCTTCCCAAACTCTGGTCATAAGACAACAACGGGTCTCAGTTATTTCTTTAATAAATTCTTCCACTCGAAAAGGGTAATAAACCTCCCCACAATTCTGGTCATAAGCCACGAACGGGTCTCAGTTTCTTCTTTAATCAAGTATTCAACTTTAAAAAGATAATAAACCTCCACACGATTTTGGACATATGCCATGAACGGGTCTCGATTTCTTCTTTAATCAAACTTCCACTTGAAAAGGGTAAAATAAATCTCCCTGCGATTCTGGTCATAAGCCACGAACGAGTCTCAATTTCTTCTTTAATCAAGTCTTCCACTTGAAAAGGATAATAAACCTCCCCAGGATTCTGGTTATAAGCCACGAACGGGTCTCAGTTTCTTCTTTAATCAAGTCTTCCACTTGAAAATGATAATAAACCTCCCCACGATTCTGGTAATAAGCCACAAATGGGTCTCAGTTTCTTCTTTAATCAAGTCTTACACTTGAAAGGGTTAATAAACCTCCCCACGATTCTTGTCATAAGCCACGAAAGGGTCTCAGTTTCTTCTTTAATCAAGTCTTACACATTAAAAGGGTAATAAACCTCCCCACAATTCTGGTCATAAGCCATGAACAGGTCTCAGTTTCATCTTTATTCAAGTCTTCCACTTGAAAAGGGTAATAAACCACCCCACGATTCTGGTCATAAGCCACGAACGGGTCTCAGTTTCTTCTTTAATCAAGTCTTTCACTTGAAAAGGGTAATAAACCACTCCAGATTCAGGTCATAAGCCACGAACGGGTCTCAGTTTCTTATTTAACCAAGTCTTCAAATTGAAAAGTTTAAGATAAACCTCCCCACGATTCTAGTCATAAGCCACGAACGGGTCTCGGTTTCTTCTATAATCAAGTCTTCCACTTGAAATTCGTAAATTAAACCTCCCCACAACTCTAGTCCTAAGCCATGAACGGGTCTCAGTTTCTTCTTTAATCAAGTGTTCCATTTGAAAATGGTAAAATAAACCTACCCACAATTCTGGTCATAAGCCGCATACGGGTCTCAGTTTCGTCTTTAATCGGGTCTTCGACTTGAAAAAGTTAAAAAACCTCCCCAAGATTCTGGTCATAAGCCAACAAAGGGTCTCAATTTTATCTTTAATCAAGTATTCCACTCAAAAAGGGTAATAAACCTCCCCTCGATTCTGATCATAAGTCCAAACGAGTCTTAGTTTCTTCTTTAATCAAGTCTTCCACTTGAAAAGGGTAATAAACCACCCCACGATTCTGGTCAAAAGCCACAAACGGGTCTGAGTTTCTTATTTAATCAATTCTTCCACTTGAAAAGTGTAAAATAAACCTCCCCACGATTCTAGTCATGAGCCACGAACGAGTCTCAGTTTCTTCTTTAATTAAGTCTTCCACTTGAAAATGGTAAAATAAACCTCCCCTTAATTCTAGTCATAAGCCACGAATGGGTCTTAGTTTCTTCTTTAATCATGTGTTCCATTTGATAATGGTAAAAAAAACCTACCGACGATTCTGGTCAAAAGCCACAAACTGGTCTAAATTTCTTATTTAATCAAGTCTTCCACTTGAAAAGTGTAAAATAAACCTCCCCACGATTCTAGTAATAAGCCACAATTGTGTCTCAGTTTCTTCTTTAATCGAGTCTTCCACTTGAAATTGGTAAAATAAACCTCCCCACAATTCTAGTCATAGCCCATGAACGAGTCTCAGTTTCTTCTTTAATCAAGTGTTCCATTTGAAAATGGTAAAATAAACCTACCCACAATTCTGGTCATAAGCCGCATACGGGTCTCAGTTTCATTTTTAATCAAGTCTTCCACTTGACAAAGTTCTAAAACCTCCCCAAGATTCCGGTCATAAGCCAACAACGGGTCTCAGATTTTTCTTTAATCAAGTATTGCATTCGAAAAGGGTAATAAACCTCCCAACGATTCTGGTCATAAGCCACGAATGGGTCTCAGTTTCTCCTTTAATCACGTCTTTCACTTGAAAAGGGTAATATAAACCTCCCAACGATTCTGGTCATAAACCACGAACGAGTCTCATTTTCTTATTTAATACAATTTTCCACTCTAAAAGGGTAATAAACCACCCCATGATTTTGGTTATAAGCCAAAAACATGTCTCAGCTTCTTCTTAATTCAAGTCTTCCACTCGAAAAGGGTAATAAACCTCCCCGTGATTCTGTTCATAAGCCACAGAAGAGTCTATGTTTCTTCTTTAATAAATTCTTACATTTGAAAAGGGTAATAAACCTCCCCACAATTCTGGTCATAAGCCACGAACAGGCCTCAGTTTATTCTTTATTCAAGTCTTCCACTTGAAAAGGGTAATAAACCACCCCACGATTCTGGTCATAAGCCACGAACGGGTCTCAGTTTCTTCTTTAATCAAGTCTTCCACTTGAAAAGGGTAATAAACCACTCCAGATTTGGGTCATAAGCCACGAACGGGTCTCAGTTTCTTATTTAATCAAGTCTTCAAATTGAAAAGTGTAAAATAAACCTCCCCACGATTCTAGTCATAAGCCACGAACGGGTCTCAGTTTCTTCTATAATGAAGTCTTCCACTTGAAATTGGTAAAATCAACCTCCCCACAATTCTAGTCATAAGCCATGAACGGGTCTCAATTTCTTCTTTAATCAAGTGTTCCATTTGAAAATGGTAAAATAAACCTACCCACAATTCTGGTCATAAGCCGTATACGAGTCTCAGTTTCGTCTTTAATCAAGTCTTCGACTTGAAAAAGTTAAAAAACCTCCCCAAGATTCCGGTCATAAGCCAACAAAGGGTCTCAGTTTTTTCTTTAATCAAGTATTCCACTCGAAAAGTGTAATAAACCTCCCAACGATTCTGGTCATAAGCCACGAATGGGTCTCAGTTTCTTATTTAATCAAGTCTTCCACTTGAAAAGGGAAATATAAACCTCCCCACGATTCTGGTCATAAACCACGAACGAGTCTCAATTTTTTATTTAATACAGTCTTCCACCCTAAAAGGGTAATAAACCACCCCACGATTTTGGTTATAAGCCAAAAACCGGTCTCAGCTTCTTCTTGATTCAAGTCTTCCACTCGAAAAGGGTAATAAACCTCCTAGTGATTCTGGTCATAAGCCACGGATAGGTCTCTGTTTCTCCTTTAATCAATTCTTACACTTGAAAAGGGTAATAAACCTCCCCACAATTCTGGTCATAAGCCACGAACAGGTCTCAGTTTCTTCTTTAATCAAGTCTTCCACTTGAGGAGGGTAATAAACCACCCCACGATTCTGGTCATAAGCCACGAACGGGTCTCAGTTTCTTCTTTAATCAAGTCTTCCACTGTAAAAGGGTAATAAACCTCCACACGATTCTGGTCATAAGCCACGAACGTGCCTCAGTTTCTTCTTTAATCAAATCTTCCACTTGAAAAGGGTAATAAACCTTCCCAAACTCTGGTCATAAGACAACAACGGGTCTCAGTTATTTCTTTAATAAATTCTTCCACTCGAAAAGGGTAATAAACCTCCCCACAATTCTGGTCATAAGCCACGAACGGGTCTCAGTTTCTTCTTTAATCAAGTATTCAACTTTAAAAAGATAATAAACCTCCACACGATTTTGGTCATATGCCATGAACGGGTCTCGATTTCTTCTTTAATCAAACTTCCACTTGAAAAGGGTAAAATAAATCTCCCTGCGATTCTGGTCATAAGCCACGAACGAGTCTCAATTTCTTCTTTAATCAAGTCTTCCACTTGAAAAGGATAATAAACCTCCCCAGGATTCTGGTTATAAGCCACGAACGGGTCTCAGTTTCTTCTTTAATCAAGTCTTCCACTTGAAAATGATAATAAACCTCCCCACGATTCTGGTAATAAGCCACAAATGGGTCTCAGTTTCTTCTTTAATCAAGTCTTACACTTGAAAGGGTTAATAAACCTCCCCACGATTCTTGTCATAAGCCACGAAAGGGTCTCAGTTTCTTCTTTAATCAAGTCTTACACATTAAAAGGGTAATAAACCTCCCCACAATTCTGGTCATAAGCCATGAACAGGTCTCAGTTTCATCTTTATTCAAGTCTTCCACTTGAAAAGGGTAATAAACCACCCCACGATTCTGGTCATAAGCCACGAACGGGTCTCAGTTTCTTCTTTAATCAAGTCTTTCACTTGAAAAGGGTAATAAACCACTCCAGATTCAGGTCATAAGCCACGAACGGGTCTCAGTTTCTTATTTAACCAAGTCTTCAAATTGAAAAGTTTAAGATAAACCTCCCCACGATTCTAGTCATAAGCCACGAACGGGTCTCGGTTTCTTCTATAATCAAGTCTTCCACTTGAAATTCGTAAATTAAACCTCCCCACAACTCTAGTCCTAAGCCATGAACGGGTCTCAGTTTCTTCTTTAATCAAGTGTTCCATTTGAAAATGGTAAAATAAACCTACCCACAATTCTGGTCATAAGCCGCATACGGGTCTCAGTTTCGTCTTTAATCGGGTCTTCGACTTGAAAAAGTTAAAAAACCTCCCCAAGATTCTGGTCATAAGCCAACAAAGGGTCTCAATTTTATCTTTAATCAAGTATTCCACTCAAAAAGGGTAATAAACCTCCCCTCGATTCTGATCATAAGTCCAAACGAGTCTTAGTTTCTTCTTTAATCAAGTCTTCCACTTGAAAAGGGTAATAAACCACCCCACGATTCTGGTCAAAAGCCACAAACGGGTCTGAGTTTCTTATTTAATCAATTCTTCCACTTGAAAAGTGTAAAATAAACCTCCCCACGATTCTAGTCATGAGCCACGAACGAGTCTCAGTTTCTTCTTTAATTAAGTCTTCCACTTGAAAATGGTAAAATAAACCTCCCCTTAATTCTAGTCATAAGCCACGAATGGGTCTTAGTTTCTTCTTTAATCATGTGTTCCATTTGATAATGGTAAAAAAAACCTACCGACGATTCTGGTCAAAAGCCACAAACTGGTCTAAATTTCTTATTTAATCAAGTCTTCCACTTGAAAAGTGTAAAATAAACCTCCCCACGATTCTAGTAATAAGCCACAATTGTGTCTCAGTTTCTTCTTTAATCGAGTCTTCCACTTGAAATTGGTAAAATAAACCTCCCCACAATTCTAGTCATAGCCCATGAACGAGTCTCAGTTTCTTCTTTAATCAAGTGTTCCATTTGAAAATGGTAAAATAAACCTACCCACAATTCTGGTCATAAGCCGCATACGGGTCTCAGTTTCATTTTTAATCAAGTCTTCCACTTGACAAAGTTCTAAAACCTCCCCAAGATTCCGGTCATAAGCCAACAACGGGTCTCAGATTTTTCTTTAATCAAGTATTGCATTCGAAAAGGGTAATAAACCTCCCAACGATTCTGGTCATAAGCCACGAATGGGTCTCAGTTTCTCCTTTAATCACGTCTTTCACTTGAAAAGGGTAATATAAACCTCCCAACGATTCTGGTCATAAACCACGAACGAGTCTCATTTTCTTATTTAATACAATTTTCCACTCTAAAAGGGTAATAAACCACCCCATGATTTTGGTTATAAGCCAAAAACATGTCTCAGCTTCTTCTTAATTCAAGTCTTCCACTCGAAAAGGGTAATAAACCTCCCCGTGATTCTGTTCATAAGCCACAGATGAGTCTATGTTTCTTCTTTAATAAATTCTTACATTTGAAAAGGGTAATAAACCTCCCCACAATTCTGGTCATAAGCCACGAACAGGCCTCAGTTTATTCTTTATTCAAGTCTTCCACTTGAAAAGGGTAATAAACCACCCCACGATTCTGGTCATAAGCCACGAACGGGTCTCAGTTTCTTCTTTAATCAAGTCTTCCATTTGAAAAGGGTAATAAACCACTCCAGATTTGGGTCATAAGCCACGAACGGGTCTCAGTTTCTTATTTAATCAAGTCTTCAAATTGAAAAGTGTAAAATAAACCTCCCCACGATTCTAGTCATAAGCCACGAACGGGTCTCAGTTTCTTCTATAATGAAGTCTTCCACTTGAAATTGGTAAAATCAACCTCCCCACAATTCTAGTCATAAGCCATGAACGGGTCTCAATTTCTTCTTTAGTCAAGTGTTCCATTTGAAAATGGTAAAATAAACCTACCCACAATTCTGGTCATAAGCCGTATACGAGTCTCAGTTTCGTCTTTAATCAAGTCTTCGACTTGAAAAAGTTAAAAAACCTCCCCAAGATTCCGGTCATAAGCCAACAAAGGGTCTCAGTTTTTTCTTTAATCAAGTATTCCACTCGAAAAGTGTAATAAACCTCCCAACGATTCTGGTCATAAGCCACGAATGGGTCTCAGTTTCTTATTTAATCAAGTCTTCCACTTGAAAAGGGAAATATAAACCTCCCCACGATTCTGGTCATAAACCACGAACGAGTCTCAATTTTTTATTTAATACAGTCTTCCACCCTAAAAGGGTAATAAACCACCCCACGATTTTGGTTATAAGCCAAAAACCGGTCTCAGCTTCTTCTTGATTCAAGTCTTCCACTCGAAAAGGGTAATAAACCTCCTAGTGATTCTGGTCATAAGCCACGGATAGGTCTCTGTTTCTCCTTTAATCAATTCTTACACTTGAAAAGGGTAATAAACCTCCCTACAATTCTGGTCATAAGCCACGAACAGGTCTCAGTTTCTTCTTTAATCAAGTCTTCCACTTGAGGAGGGTAATAAACCACCCCACGATTCTGGTCATAAGCCACGAACGTGTCTCAGTTTCTTCTTTAATCAAGTCTTCCACTGTAAAAGGGTAATAAACCTCCACACGATTCTGGTCATAAGCCACGAACGTGCCTCAGTTTCTTCTTTAATCAAATCTTCCACTTGAAAAGGGTAATAAACCTTCCCAAACTCTGGTCATAAGACAACAACGGGTCTCAGTTATTTCTTTAATAAATTCTTCCACTCGAAAAGGGTAATAAACCTCCCCACAATTCTGGTCATAAGCCACGAACGGGTCTCAGTTTCTTCTTTAATCAAGTATTCAACTTTAAAAAGATAATAAACCTCCACACGATTTTGGTCATATGCCATGAACGGGTCTCGATTTCTTCTTTAATCAAACTTCCACTTGAAAAGGGTAAAATAAATCTCCCTGCGATTCTGGTCATAAGCCACGAACGAGTCTCAATTTCTTCTTTAATCAAGTCTTCCACTTGAAAAGGATAATAAACCTCCCCAGGATTCTGGTTATAAGCCACGAACGGGTCTCAGTTTCTTCTTTAATCAAGTCTTCCACTTGAAAATGATAATAAACCTCCCCACGATTCTGGTAATAAGCCACAAATGGGTCTCAGTTTCTTCTTTAATCAAGTCTTACACTTGAAAGGGTTAATAAACCTCCCCGCGATTCTTGTCATAAGCCACGAAAGGGTCTCAGTTTCTTCTTTAATCAAGTCTTACACATTAAAAGGGTAATAAACCTCCCCACAATTCTGGTCATAAGCCATGAACAGGTCTCAGTTTCATCTTTATTCAAGTCTTCCACTTGAAAAGGGTAATAAACCACCCCACGATTCTTGTCATAAGCCACGAACGGGTCTCAGTTTCTTCTTTAATCAAGTCTTTCACTTGAAAAGGGTAATAAACCACTCCAGATTCAGGTCATAAGCCACGAACGGGTCTCAGTTTCTTATTTAACCAAGTCTTCAAATTGAAAAGTTTAAGATAAACCTCCCCACGATTCTAGTCATAAGCCACGAACGGGTCTCGGTTTCTTCTATAATCAAGTCTTCCACTTGAAATTCGTAAATTAAACCTCCCCACAACTCTAGTCCTAAGCCATGAACGGGTCTCAGTTTCTTCTTTAATCAAGTGTTCCATTTGAAAATGGTAAAATAAACCTACCCACAATTCTGGTCATAAGCCGCATACGGGTCTCAGTTTCGTCTTTAATCGGGTCTTCGACTTGAAAAAGTTAAAAAACCTCCCCAAGATTCTGGTCATAAGCCAACAAAGGGTCTCAATTTTATCTTTAATCAAGTATTCCACTCAAAAAGGGTAATAAACCTCCCCTCGATTCTGATCATAAGTCCAAACGAGTCTTAGTTTCTTCTTTAATCAAGTCTTCCACTTGAAAAGGGTAATAAACCACCCCACGATTCTGGTCAAAAGCCACAAACGGGTCTGAGTTTCTTATTTAATCAATTCTTCCACTTGAAAAGTGTAAAATAAACCTCCCCACGATTCTAGTCATGAGCCACGAACGAGTCTCAGTTTCTTCTTTAATTAAGTCTTCCACTTGAAAATGGTAAAATAAACCTCCCCTTAATTCTAGTCATAAGCCACGAATGGGTCTTAGTTTCTTCTTTAATCATGTGTTCCATTTGATAATGGTAAAAAAAACCTACCGACGATTCTGGTCAAAAGCCACAAACTGGTCTAAATTTCTTATTTAATCAAGTCTTCCACTTGAAAAGTGTAAAATAAACCTCCCCACGATTCTAGTAATAAGCCACAATTGTGTCTCAGTTTCTTCTTTAATCGAGTCTTCCACTTGAAATTGGTAAAATAAACCTCCCCACAATTCTAGTCATAGCCCATGAACGAGTCTCAGTTTCTTCTTTAATCAAGTGTTCCATTTGAAAATGGTAAAATAAACCTACCCACAATTCTGGTCATAAGCCGCATACGGGTCTCAGTTTCATTTTTAATCAAGTCTTCCACTTGACAAAGTTCTAAAACCTCCCCAAGATTCCGGTCATAAGCCAACAACGGGTCTCAGATTTTTCTTTAATCAAGTATTGCATTCGAAAAGGGTAATAAACCTCCCAACGATTCTGGTCATAAGCCACGAATGGGTCTCAGTTTCTCCTTTAATCACGTCTTTCACTTGAAAAGGGTAATATAAACCTCCCAACGATTCTGGTCATAAACCACGAACGAGTCTCATTTTCTTATTTAATACAATTTTCCACTCTAAAAGGGTAATAAACCACCCCATGATTTTGGTTATAAGCCAAAAACATGTCTCAGCTTCTTCTTAATTCAAGTCTTCCACTCGAAAAGGGTAATAAACCTCCCCGTGATTCTGTTCATAAGCCACAGATGAGTCTATGTTTCTTCTTTAATAAATTCTTACATTTGAAAAGGGTAATAAACCTCCCCACAATTCTGGTCATAAGCCACGAACAGGCCTCAGTTTATTCTTTATTCAAGTCTTCCGATTGAAAAGGGTAATAAACCACCCCACGATTCTGGTCATAAGCCACGAACGGGTCTCAGTTTCTTCTTTAATCAAGTCTTCCATTTGAAAAGGGTAATAAACCACTCCAGATTTGGGTCATAAGCCACGAACGGGTCTCAGTTTCTTATTTAATCAAGTCTTCAAATTGAAAAGTGTAAAATAAACCTCCCCACGATTCTAGTCATAAGCCACGAACGGGTCTCAGTTTCTTCTATAATGAAGTCTTCCACTTGAAATTGGTAAAATCAACCTCCCCACAATTCTAGTCATAAGCCATGAACGGGTCTCAATTTCTTCTTTAGTCAAGTGTTCCATTTGAAAATGGTAAAATAAACCTACCCACAATTCTGGTCATAAGCCGTATACGAGTCTCAGTTTCGTCTTTAATCAAGTCTTCGACTTGAAAAAGTTAAAAAACCTCCCCAAGATTCCGGTCATAAGCCAACAAAGGGTCTCAGTTTTTTCTTTAATCAAGTATTCCACTCGAAAAGTGTAATAAACCTCCCAACGATTCTGGTCATAAGCCACGAATGGGTCTCAGTTTCTTATTTAATCAAGTCTTCCACTTGAAAAGGGAAATATAAACCTCCCCACGATTCTGGTCATAAACCACGAACGAGTCTCAATTTTTTATTTAATACAGTCTTCCACCCTAAAAGGGTAATAAACCACCCCACGATTTTGGTTATAAGCCAAAAACCGGTCTCAGCTTCTTCTTGATTCAAGTCTTCCACTCGAAAAGGGTAATAAACCTCCTAGTGATTCTGGTCATAAGCCACGGATAGGTCTCTGTTTCTCCTTTAATCAATTCTTACACTTGAAAAGGGTAATAAACCTCCCTACAATTCTGGTCATAAGCCACGAACAGGTCTCAGTTTCTTCTTTAATCAAGTCTTCCACTTGAGGAGGGTAATAAACCACCCCACGATTCTGGTCATAAGCCACGAACGTGTCTCAGTTTCTTCTTTAATCAAGTCTTCCACTGTAAAAGGGTAATAAACCTCCACACGATTCTGGTCATAAGCCACGAACGTGCCTTAGTTTCTTCTTTAATCAAATCTTCCACTTGAAAAGGGTAATAAACCTTCCCAAACTCTGGTCATAAGACAACAACGGGTCTCAGTTATTTCTTTAATAAATTCTTCCACTCGAAAAGGGTAATAAACCTCCCCACAATTCTGGTCATAAGCCACGAACGGGTCTCAGTTTCTTCTTTAATCAAGTATTCAACTTTAAAAAGATAATAAACCTCCACACGATTTTGGTCATATGCCATGAACGGGTCTCGATTTCTTCTTTAATCAAACTTCCACTTGAAAAGGGTAAAATAAATCTCCCTGCGATTCTGGTCATAAGCCACGAACGAGTCTCAATTTCTTCTTTAATCAAGTCTTCCACTTGAAAAGGATAATAAACCTCCCCAGGATTCTGGTTATAAGCCACGAACGGGTCTCAGTTTCTTCTTTAATCAAGTCTTCCACTTGAAAATGATAATAAACCTCCCCACGATTCTGGTAATAAGCCACAAATGGGTCTCAGTTTCTTCTTTAATCAAGTCTTACACTTGAAAGGGTTAATAAACCTCCCCGCGATTCTTGTCATAAGCCACGAAAGGGTCTCAGTTTCTTCTTTAATCAAGTCTTACACATTAAAAGGGTAATAAACCTCCCCACAATTCTGGTCATAAGCCATGAACAGGTCTCAGTTTCATCTTTATTCAAGTCTTCCACTTGAAAAGGGTAATAAACCACCCCACGATTCTTGTCATAAGCCACGAACGGGTCTCAGTTTCTTCTTTAATCAAGTCTTTCACTTGAAAAGGGTAATAAACCACTCCAGATTCAGGTCATAAGCCACGAACGGGTCTCAGTTTCTTATTTAACCAAGTCTTCAAATTGAAAAGTTTAAGATAAACCTCCCCACGATTCTAGTCATAAGCCACGAACGGGTCTCGGTTTCTTCTATAATCAAGTCTTCCACTTGAAATTCGTAAATTAAACCTCCCCACAACTCTAGTCCTAAGCCATGAACGGGTCTCAGTTTCTTCTTTAATCAAGTGTTCCATTTGAAAATGGTAAAATAAACCTACCCACAATTCTGGTCATAAGCCGCATACGGGTCTCAGTTTCGTCTTTAATCGGGTCTTCGACTTGAAAAAGTTAAAAAACCTCCCCAAGATTCTGGTCATAAGCCAACAAAGGGTCTCAATTTTATCTTTAATCAAGTATTCCACTCAAAAAGGGTAATAAACCTCCCCTCGATTCTGATCATAAGTCCAAACGAGTCTTAGTTTCTTCTTTAATCAAGTCTTCCACTTGAAAAGGGTAATAAACCACCCCACGATTCTGGTCAAAAGCCACAAACGGGTCTGAGTTTCTTATTTAATCAATTCTTCCACTTGAAAAGTGTAAAATAAACCTCCCCACGATTCTAGTCATGAGCCACGAACGAGTCTCAGTTTCTTCTTTAATTAAGTCTTCCACTTGAAAATGGTAAAATAAACCTCCCCTTAATTCTAGTCATAAGCCACGAATGGGTCTTAGTTTCTTCTTTAATCATGTGTTCCATTTGATAATGGTAAAAAAAACCTACCGACGATTCTGGTCAAAAGCCACAAACTGGTCTAAATTTCTTATTTAATCAAGTCTTCCACTTGAAAAGTGTAAAATAAACCTCCCCATGATTCTAGTAATAAGCCAAAATTGTGTCTCAGTTTCTTCTTTAATCGAGTCTTCCACTTGAAATTGGTAAAATAAACCTCCCCACAATTCTAGTCATAGCCCATGAACGAGTCTCAGTTTCTTCTTTAATCAAGTGTTCCATTTGAAAATGGTAAAATAAACCTACCCACAATTCTGGTCATAAGCCGCATACGGGTCTCAGTTTCATTTTTAATCAAGTCTTCCACTTGACAAAGTTCTAAAACCTCCCCAAGATTCCGGTCATAAGCCAACAACGGGTCTCAGATTTTTCTTTAATCAAGTATTGCATTCGAAAAGGGTAATAAACCTCCCAACGATTCTGGTCATAAGCCACGAATGGGTCTCAGTTTCTCCTTTAATCACGTCTTTCACTTGAAAAGGGTAATATAAACCTCCCAACGATTCTGGTCATAAACCACGAACGAGTCTCATTTTCTTATTTAATACAATTTTCCACTCTAAAAGGGTAATAAACCACCCCATGATTTTGGTTATAAGCCAAAAACATGTCTCAGCTTCTTCTTAATTCAAGTCTTCCACTCGAAAAGGGTAATAAACCTCCCCGTGATTCTGTTCATAAGCCACAGATGAGTCTATGTTTCTTCTTTAATAAATTCTTACATTTGAAAAGGGTAATAAACCTCCCCACAATTCTGGTCATAAGCCACGAACAGGCCTCAGTTTATTCTTTATTCAAGTCTTCCACTTGAAAAGGGTAATAAACCACCCCACGATTCTGGTCATAAGCCACGAACGGGTCTCAGTTTCTTCTTTAATTAAGTCTTCCACTTGAAAATGGTAAAATAAACCTCCCCTTAATTCTAGTCATAAGCCACGAATGGGTCTTAGTTTCTTCTTTAATCATGTGTTCCATTTGATAATGGTAAAAAAAACCTACCGACGATTCTGGTCAAAAGCCACAAACTGGTCTAAATTTCTTATTTAATCAATTCTTCCACTTGAAAAGTGTAAAATAAACCTCCCCACGATTCTAGTCATGAGCCACGAACGAGTCTCAGTTTCTTCTTTAATTAAGTCTTCCACTTGAAAATGGTAAAATAAACCTCCCCTTAATTCTAGTCATAAGCCACGAATGGGTCTTAGTTTCTTCTTTAATCATGTGTTCCATTTGATAATGGTAAAAAAAACCTACCGACGATTCTGGTCAAAAGCCACAAACTGGTCTAAATTTCTTATTTAATCAAGTCTTCCACTTGAAAAGTGTAAAATAAACCTCCCCATGATTCTAGTAATAAGCCACAATTGTGTCTCAGTTTCTTCTTTAATCGAGTCTTCCACTTGAAATTGGTAAAATATACCTCCCCACAATTCTAGTCATAGCCCATGAACGAGTCTCAGTTTCGTCTTTAATCAAGTGTTCCATTTGAAAATGGTAAAATAAACCTACCCACAATTCTGGTCATAAGCCGCATACGGGTCTCAGTTTCATTTTTAATCAAGTCTTCCACTTGACAAAGTTCTAAAACCTCCCCAAGATTCCGGTCATAAGCCAACAACGGGTCTCAGATTTTTCTTTAATCAAGTATTGCATTCGAAAAGGGTAATAAACCTCCCAACGATTCTGGTCATAAGCCACGAATGGGTCTCAGTTTCTCCTTTAATCACGTCTTTCACTTGAAAAGGGTAATATAAACCTCCCAACGATTCTGGTCATAAACCACGAACGAGTCTCATTTTCTTATTTAATACAATTTTCCACTCTAAAAGGGTAATAAACCACCCCATGATTTTGGTTATAAGCCAAAAACATGTCTCAGCTTCTTCTTAATTCAAGTCTTCCACTCGAAAAGGGTAATAAACCTCCCCGTGATTCTGTTCATAAGCCACAGATGAGTCTATGTTTCTTCTTTAATAAATTCTTACATTTGAAAAGGGTAATAAACCTCCCCACAATTCTGGTCATAAGCCACGAACAGGCCTCAGTTTATTCTTTATTCAAGTCTTCCGATTGAAAAGGGTAATAAACCACCCCACGATTCTGGTCATAAGCCACGAACGGGTCTCAGTTTCTTCTTTAATCAAGTCTTCCATTTGAAAAGGGTAATAAACCACTCCAGATTTGGGTCATAAGCCACGAACGGGTCTCAGTTTCTTATTTAATCAAGTCTTCAAATTGAAAAGTGTAAAATAAACCTCCCCACGATTCTAGTCATAAGCCACGAACGGGTCTCAGTTTCTTCTATAATGAAGTCTTCCACTTGAAATTGGTAAAATCAACCTCCCCACAATTCTAGTCATAAGCCATGAACGGGTCTCAATTTCTTCTTTAATCAAGTGTTCCATTTGAAAATGGTAAAATAAACCTACCCACAATTCTGGTCATAAGCCGTATACGAGTCTCAGTTTCGTCATTAATCAAGTCTTCGACTTGAAAAAGTTAAAAAACCTCCCCAAGATTCCGGTCATAAGCCAACAAAGGGTCTCAGTTTTTTCTTTAATCAAGTATTCCACTCGAAAAGTGTAATAAACCTCCCAACGATTCTGGTCATAAGCCACGAATGGGTCTCAGTTTCTTATTTAATCAAGTCTTCCACTTGAAAAGGGAAATATAAACCTCCCCACGATTCTGGTCATAAACCACGAACGAGTCTCAATTTTTTATTTAATACAGTCTTCCACCCTAAAAGGGTAATAAACCACCCCACGATTTTGGTTATAAGCCAAAAACCGGTCTCAGCTTCTTCTTGATTCAAGTCTTCCACTCGAAAAGGGTAATAAACCTCCTAGTGATTCTGGTCATAAGCCACGGATAGGTCTCTGTTTCTCCTTTAATCAATTCTTACACTTGAAAAGGGTAATAAACCTCCCCACAATTCTGGTCATAAGCCACGAACAGGTCTCAGTTTCTTCTTTAATCAAGTCTTCCACTTGAGGAGGGTAATAAACCACCCCACGATTCTGGTCATAAGCCACGAACGGGTCTCAGTTTCTTCTTTAATCAAGTCTTCCACTGTAAAAGGGTAATAAACCTCCACACGATTCAGGTCATAAGCCACGAACGTGCCTCAGTTTCTTCTTTAATCAAATCTTCCACTTGAAAAGGGTAATAAACCTTCCCAAACTCTGGTCATAAGACAACAACGGGTCTCAGTTATTTCTTTAATAAATTCTTCCACTCGAAAAGGGTAATAAACCTCCCCACAATTCTGGTCATAAGCCACGAACGGGTCTCAGTTTCTTCTTTAATCAAGTATTCAACTTTAAAAAGATAATAAACCTCCACACGATTTTGGACATATGCCATGAACGGGTCTCGATTTCTTCTTTAATCAAACTTCCACTTGAAAAGGGTAAAATAAATCTCCCTGCGATTCTGGTCATAAGCCACGAACGAGTCTCAATTTCTTCTTTAATCAAGTCTTCCACTTGAAAAGGATAATAAACCTCCCCAGGATTCTGGTTATAAGCCACGAACGGGTCTCAGTTTCTTCTTTAATCAAGTCTTCCACTTGAAAATGATAATAAACCTCCCCACGATTCTGGTAATAAGCCACAAATGGGTCTCAGTTTCTTCTTTAATCAAGTCTTACACTTGAAAGGGTTAATAAACCTCCCCACGATTCTTGTCATAAGCCACGAAAGGGTCTCAGTTTCTTCTTTAATCAAGTCTTACACATTAAAAGGGTAATAAACCTCCCCACAATTCTGGTCATAAGCCATGAACAGGTCTCAGTTTCATCTTTATTCAAGTCTTCCACTTGAAAAGGGTAATAAACCACCCCACGATTCTGGTCATAAGCCACGAACGGGTCTCAGTTTCTTCTTTAATCAAGTCTTTCACTTGAAAAGGGTAATAAACCACTCCAGATTCAGGTCATAAGCCACGAACGGGTCTCAGTTTCTTATTTAACCAAGTCTTCAAATTGAAAAGTTTAAGATAAACCTCCCCACGATTCTAGTCATAAGCCACGAACGGGTCTCGGTTTCTTCTATAATCAAGTCTTCCACTTGAAATTCGTAAATTAAACCTCCCCACAACTCTAGTCCTAAGCCATGAACGGGTCTCAGTTTCTTCTTTAATCAAGTGTTCCATTTGAAAATGGTAAAATAAACCTACCCACAATTCTGGTCATAAGCCGCATACGGGTCTCAGTTTCGTCTTTAATCGGGTCTTCGACTTGAAAAAGTTAAAAAACCTCCCCAAGATTCTGGTCATAAGCCAACAAAGGGTCTCAATTTTATCTTTAATCAAGTATTCCACTCAAAAAGGGTAATAAACCTCCCCTCGATTCTGATCATAAGTCCAAACGAGTCTTAGTTTCTTCTTTAATCAAGTCTTCCACTTGAAAAGGGTAATAAACCACCCCACGATTCTGGTCAAAAGCCACAAACGGGTCTGAGTTTCTTATTTAATCAATTCTTCCACTTGAAAAGTGTAAAATAAACCTCCCCACGATTCTAGTCATGAGCCACGAACGAGTCTCAGTTTCTTCTTTAATTAAGTCTTCCACTTGAAAATGGTAAAATAAACCTCCCCTTAATTCTAGTCATAAGCCACGAATGGGTCTTAGTTTCTTCTTTAATCATGTGTTCCATTTGATAATGGTAAAAAAAACCTACCGACGATTCTGGTCAAAAGCCACAAACTGGTCTAAATTTCTTATTTAATCAAGTCTTCCACTTGAAAAGTGTAAAATAAACCTCCCCACGATTCTAGTAATAAGCCACAATTGTGTCTCAGTTTCTTCTTTAATCGAGTCTTCCACTTGAAATTGGTAAAATAAACCTCCCCACAATTCTAGTCATAGCCCATGAACGAGTCTCAGTTTCTTCTTTAATCAAGTGTTCCATTTGAAAATGGTAAAATAAACCTACCCACAATTCTGGTCATAAGCCTCATACGGGTCTCAGTTTCATTTTTAATCAAGTCTTCCACTTGACAAAGTTCTAAAACCTCCCCAAGATTCCGGTCATAAGCCAACAACGGGTCTCAGATTTTTCTTTAATCAAGTATTGCATTCGAAAAGGGTAATAAACCTCCCAACGATTCTGGTCATAAGCCACGAATGGGTCTCAGTTTCTCCTTTAATCACGTCTTTCACTTGAAAAGGGTAATATAAACCTCCCAACGATTCTGGTCATAAACCACGAACGAGTCTCATTTTCTTATTTAATACAATTTTCCACTTTAAAAGGGTAATAAACCACCCCATGATTTTGGTTATAAGCCAAAAACATGTCTCAGCTTCTTCTTAATTCAAGTCTTCCACTCGAAAAGGGTAATAAACCTCCCCGTGATTCTGTTCATAAGCCACAGATGAGTCTATGTTTCTTCTTTAATAAATTCTTACATTTGAAAAGGGTAATAAACCTCCCCACAATTCTGGTCATAAGCCACGAACAGGCCTCAGTTTATTCTTTATTCAAGTCTTCCACTTGAAAAGGGTAATAAACCACCCCACGATTCTGGTCATAAGCCACGAACGGGTCTCAGTTTCTTCTTTAATCAAGTCTTCCACTTGAAAAGGGTAATAAACCACTCCAGATTTGGGTCATAAGCCACGAACGGGTCTCAGTTTCTTATTTAATCAAGTCTTCAAATTGAAAAGTGTAAAATAAACCTCCCCACGATTCTAGTCATAAGCCACGAACGGGTCTCAGTTTCTTCTATAATGAAGTCTTCCACTTGAAATTGGTAAAATCAACCTCCCCACAATTCTAGTCATAAGCCATGAACGGGTCTCAATTTCTTCTTTAATCAAGTGTTCCATTTGAAAATGGTAAAATAAACCTACCCACAATTCTGGTCATAAGCCGTATACGAGTCTCAGTTTCGTCTTTAATCAAGTCTTCGACTTGAAAAAGTTAAAAAACCTCCCCAAGATTCCGGTCATAAGCCAACAAAGGGTCTCAGTTTTTTCTTTAATCAAGTATTCCACTCGAAAAGTGTAATAAACCTCCCAACGATTCTGGTCATAAGCCACGAATGGGTCTCAGTTTCTTATTTAATCAAGTCTTCCACTTGAAAAGGGAAATATAAACCTCCCCACGATTCTGGTCATAAACCACGAACGAGTCTCAATTTTTTATTTAATACAGTCTTCCACCCTAAAAGGGTAATAAACAGCCCCACGATTTTGGTTATAAGCCAAAAACCGGTCTCAGCTTCTTCTTGATTCAAGTCTTCCACTCGAAAAGGTTAATAAACCTCCTAGTGATTCTGGTCATAAGCCACGGATAGGTCTCTGTTTCTTCTTTAATCAATTCTTGCACTTGAAAAGGGTAATAAACCTCCCCACAATTCTGGTCATAAGCCACGAACAGGTCTCAGTTTCTTCTTTAATCAAGTCTTCCACTTGAGGAGGGTAATAAACCACCCCACGATTCTGGTCATAAGCCACAAACGGGTCTCAGTTTCTTCTTTAATCAAGTCTTCCACTTGAAAAGGGTAATAAACCACTCCATGATTCAGGTCATAAGCCACGAACGAGTCTCAGTTTCTTATTTAATCAAGTCTTCCAATTGAAAAGTGTAAAATAAACCTACCCACGATTCTAGTCATAAGCCACGAACGGGTCTCATTTTCTTCTTTAATCAAGTCTTCCACTTGAAAAGGGTAATATAAACCTCCCCACGATTCTAGTCATAAGGCACGAACGGGTCTCGGTTTCTTCTATAATCAAGTCTTCCACTTGAAATTGGTAAAATAAACCTCCCCACAATTCTAGTCATAAGCCATGAACGGGTCTCAGTTTCTTCTTTAATCAAGTGTTCCATTTGAAAATGGTAAAATAAACCTACCCAAAATTATGGTCATAAGCCGCATACGGGTCTCAGTTTCGTCTTTAATGAAGTCTTCGACTTGAAAAAGTTAAAAAACCCCCCTAAGATTCCGGTCATAAGAAAACAAAGGGTCTCAGTTTTTTCTTTAATCAAGTATTCCACTCGAAAAGTGTAATAAATCTCCCAACGATTCTGGTCATAAGCAACAAATGGGTCTCAGTTTCTTCTTTAATCAAGTCTTCCACTTGAAAAGGGTAATATAAAGCTCCCCAGGATTCTGGTCATAAACCACGAACGAGTCTCATTTTCTTATTTAATACAATCTTCCACTCTAAAAGGGTAATAAACCACCCCATGATTTTGGTTATAAGCCAAAAACCGGTCTCAGCTTCTTCTTAATTCAAGTCTTCCACTCGAAAAGGGTAATAAACCTCCCCGTGATTCTGGTCATAAGCGACGGATGAGTCTCAGTTTCTTCTTTAATCAAGTCTTCCACTTGAAAAGGGTAATAAACCTCCCCACAATTCTGGTCATAAGCCACGAACAGGTCTCGGTTTCTTCTTTAATCAAGTCTTCCACTTGAAAAGGGTAATAAACCACCCCACGATTCTGATCATAAGCCACGAACGGGTTTAAGTTTCTTCTTTAATCAAGTCCTCCACTTGAAAAGGGTAATAAACCACTCCACGATTCGGGTCATAAGCCACCAACGTGTCTCAGTTTCTTATTTAATCAAGTCTTCCAATTGAAAAGTGTAAAATAAACCTCCCCACAATTCTAGTCATAAGCCACGAACGGGTCTCATTTTCTTCTTTAATCAAGTCTTCCACTTCATAAGGGTAATATAAACCTCCCCACGATTCTAGTCATAAACCACGAACGAGTCTCATTTTCTTATTTAATACAGTCTTCCACTCTAAAAGGGTAATAAACCACCCCATGATTTTCGTTATAAGCCAAAAACCGGTCTCAGCTTCTTCTTAATTCAAGTCTTCCACTCGAAAAGGGTAATAAAGCTCCCCGTGATTCTGGTCATAAGCCTTGGATGAGACTTTGTTTCTTCTTTAATAAATTCTTACACTTGAAAAGGGTAATAAACCTCCCCACAATTCTGGTCATAAGCCACGAACAGGTCTCAGTTTCTTCTTTATTCAAGTTTTCCACTTGAAAAGGGTAATAAACCACCCCACGATTCTGGTCATAAGCCACGAACGGGTCTCAGTTTCTTCTTTAATCAAGTCTTCCACTTGAATAAATTAAAAAACCTCCCCAGGATTCCGGTCATAAGCCAAAAACGGGTCTCAGTTTTTTCTTTAATAAAAAATTCCACTAGAAAAGTGTAATAAACCTCCCAACGATTCTGGTCATAAGCCACGAGTGGGTCTCAGTTTCTTCTTTAATCAAGTCTTCCACCTGAAAAGGCTAATATAAACCTCCCCACGATTCTGGTCATAAACCACGAACCAGTCTAAGCTTTTTTTTTAATACAGTCTTCCACTCTAAAAGGGTTATAAACCTCCCCACAATTTTGGTCATAAGCCAAATACTGGTCTCAGTTTCTTCTTTAATCAAGTCTTCCACTCGAAAAGGGTAATAAACCTCCCCGTGATTCTGGTTATAAGCCACGGACGAGTCTCGGTTTCTTCTTTAATCAATTCTTACACTTGAAAAGGGTAATAAACCTCCCCATAATTCTGGTCATAAGCCACAGACGGGTCTTTGTTTCTTCTTTAATCAAGTTTTCCACTTGAAAATGGAATAAACAACCCCACAATTCTAGAATAAGCCACGAACCGGTCTCAGTTTCTTCTTTAATCAAGTCTTCCACTTGAAAAGGGTAATAAACCACTCCACGATTCGGGTCATAAGCCACAAACGGGTCTCAGTTTCTTATTTACTCAAGTCTTCCACTTGAAAAGTGTAAAATAAACCTCCCCACGATTCTAGTCATAAGCCACGAACGGGTCTCATTTTCTTCTTTAATCAAGTCTTCCACTTGAAAATGGTAAAATAAACCTCCCCACGATTTTGGTAATAAGCCACGAACGGGTCTCAGTTTCTTCTTTAATAAAGTCTTCCACTAGAAAAGGGTGATAAACCTTCCCATATTTCTGGTCATAAGCCAACAACGGGTCTCCGTTTTTTCTTTAATCAAGTCTTCCACTCGAAAAAAGTAATAAACCTCCCCACAATTTTGGTTTTAATCAAGGAACGGGTCTCAGTTTCTACTTTAAACAAGTATTGCACATGAAAAGGATAATAAACCTCTCCACGATTCTGGTCATAAGCCTCGAACGGGTCTTGATTTCTTCATTAATCGAGTCTTCCACTTGAAAATGGTAAAATAAACCTCCATATGATTCTTGTCATAAGCCACGATCGAGTCTCAGTTTCTTCTTTAATCAAGTCTTCCAATTGAAAAGGGTAATAAACCTCTTCAGGATTCTGGTCATAAGGCCCGAACGGGTGTCAGTTTCTTCTTTAAACAAGCCTTCCACTTGAAAAGGGTAATAAACCTTCCCACGATTCTGGTCATAAGCCACGAACGGGTCTCAGTATCTTCTTTAATCAAGTCTTCCACTATAAAAGGGTAATAAACCTCCCCACGATTCTGGTCAAAAGCCACGAACGTGCCTCAGTTTCTTCTTTAATCAAATCTTCCACTTGAAAAGGGTAATAAACCTTCCCAAACTCTGGTCATAAGACAACAACGGGTCTCAGTTATTTCTTTAATAAATTCTTCCACTCGAAAAGGGTAATAAACCTCCCCACAATTCTGGTCATAAGCCACGAACGGGTCTCAGTTTCTTCTTTAATCAAGTATTCAACTTTAAAAAGATAATAAACCTCCCACGATTTTGGTCATATGCCATGAACAAGTCTCGATTTATTCTTTAATCAAACTTCCACTTGAAAAGGGTAAAATAAATCTCCATGCGATTCTGGTCATAAGCCACGAACGAGTCTCAATTTCTTCTTTAATCAAGTATTCCACTTGAAAAGGATAATAAACCTCCCCAGGATTCTGGTCATAAGCCACGAACGGGTCTCAGTTTCTTCTTTAATCAAGTATTCCACTTGAAAAGGATAATAAACCTCCCCACGATTCTGGTAATAAGCCACAAATGGGTCTCAGTTTCTTCTTTCATCAAGTCTTCCACTTGAAAGGGTTAATAAACCTCCCCACGATTCTTGTCATAAGCCACGAAAGGGTCTCAATTTCTTCTTTAATCAAGTCTTACACATTAAAAGGGTAATAAACCTCCCCACAATTCTGGTCATAAGCCATGAACAGGTCTCAGTTTCATCTTTATTCAAGTCTTCCACTTGAAAAGGGTAATAAACCACCCCACGATTCTGGTAATAAGCCACGAACGGGTCTCAGTTTATTCTTTAATCAAGTCTTTCACTTGAAAAGGGTAATAAACCACTCCAGATTCAGGTCATAAGCCACGAACGGGTCTCAGTTTCTTATTTAACCAAGTCTTCAAATCGAAAAGTTTAAAATAAACCTCCCCACGATTCTAGTCATAAGCCACGAACGGGTCTCGGTTTCTTCTATAATCAAGTCTTCCACTTGAAATTGGTAAAATAAACCTCCCCATAACTCTAGTCCTAAGCCATGAACGGGTCTCAGTTTCTTCTTTAATCAAGTGTTCCATTTGAAAATGGTAAAATAAACCTACCCACAATTCTGGTCATAAGCCGCATACGGGTCTCAGTTTCGTCTTTAATCGGGTCTTCGACTTGAAAAAGTTAAAAAACCTCCCCAAGATTCCGGTCATAAGCCAACAAAGGGTCTCAATTTTTTCTTTAATCAAGTATTCCACTCAAAAAGGGTAATAAACCTCCCCTCGATTCTGATCATAAGTCCAAACGAGTCTTAGTTTCTTCTTTAATCAAGTTTTCCACTTGAAAAGGGTAATAAACCACCCCACGATTCAGGTCAAAAGCCACAAACGGGTCTGAGTTTCTTATTTAATCAATTCTTCCACTTGAAAAGTGTAAAATAAACCTCCCCACGATTCTAGTCATGAGCCACGAACGAGTCTCAGTTTCTTCTTTAATTAAGTCTTCCACTTGAAAATGGTAAAATAAACCTCCCCTTAATTCTAGTCATAAGCCACGAATGGGTCTTAGTTTCTTCTTTAATCATGTGTTCCATTAGATAATGGTAAAAAAAACTACCGACGATTCTGGTCAAATGCCACAAACTGGTCTAAGTTTCTTATTTAATCAAGTCTTCCACTTGAAAAGTGTAAAATAAACCTCCCCACGATTCTAGTAATAAGCCACAAATGGGTCTCAGTTTCTTCTTTAATCGAGTCTTCCACTTGAAATTTGTTAAATAAACCTCCCCACAATTCTAGTCATAGCCCATGAACGAGTCTCAGTTTCTTCTTTAATCAAGTGTTCCATTTGAAAATTGTAAAATAAACCTACCCACAATTCTGGTCATAAGCCGCATACGGGTCTCAGTTTCATTTTTAATCAAGTCTTCCACTTGACAAAGTTCTAAAACCTCCCCAAGATTTTGGTCATAAGCCAACAACGAGTCTCAGATTTTTCTTTAATCAAGTATTGCACTCGTAAAGGGTAATAAACCTCCCAACGATCCTGGTCATAAGCCACGGATGGGTCTCAGTTTCTTTATTAATCACGTCTTTCACTTGAAAAGGGTAATATAAACCTCCCCACGATTCTGGTCATAAACCACGAACGAGTCTCATTTTCTTATTTAATACAATCTTCCACTCTAAAAGGGTAATAAGCCACCCCATGATTTTGGTTATAATCCAAAAACATGTCTCAGCTTCTTCTTAATTCAAGTCTTCCACTCGAAAAGGGTAATAAACCTCCCCGTGATTCTCTTCATAAGCCACATATGAGTCTATGTTGCTTCTTTAATAAATTCTAACATTTGAAAAGGGTAATAAACCTCCCCACAATTCTGGTCATAAGCCACGAACAGGCCTCAGTTTCTTCTTTATTCAAGTCTTCCACTTGAAAAGGGTAATAAACCACCCCACGATTCTGGTCATAAGCCACGAACGGGTCTCAGTTTCTTCTTTAATCAAGTCTTCCACTTGAAAAGGGTAACAAACCACTCCAGATTTGGGTCATAAGCCACGAACGGGTCTCAGTTTCTTATTTAATCTAGTCTTCAAATTGAAAAGTGTAAAATAAACCTCCCCACAATTCAAGTCATAAGCCACGAACGGGTCTCAGTTTCTTCTATAATGAAGTCTTCCACTTGAAATTGGTAAAATAAACCTCCCCACAATTCTAGTCATAAGCCATGAACGGGTCTCAGTTTCTTCTTTAATCAAGTGTTCCATTTGAAAATGGTAAAATAAACCGACCCATAATTCTGGTCATAAGCCGTATACGGGTCTCAGTTTCGTCTTTAATCAAGTCTTCGACTTGAAAAAGTTAAAAAACCTCCCCAAGATTCCGGTCATAAGCCAACAAAGGGTCTCAGTTTTTTCTTTAATCAAGTATTCCACTCGAAAAGTGTAATAAACCTCCCAACGATTCTGGTCATAAGCCACGAATGGGTCTCAGTTTCTTATTTAATCAAGTCTTCCACTTGAAAAGGGTAATATAAACCTCCCCACGATTCTGGTCATAAACCACGAACGAGTCTCAATTTTTTATTTAATACAGTCTTCCACCCTAAAAGGGTAATAAACCACCCCACGATTTTGGTTATAAGCCAAAAACCGGTCTCAGCTTCTTCTTAATTCAAGTTTTTCACTCGAAAAGGGTAATAAACCTCCTAGTGTTTCTGGTCATAAGCCACGGATAGGTCTCTGTTTCTTCTTTAATCAATTCTTACACTTGAAAAAGGTAATAAACCTCCCCACAATTCTAGTCATAAGCCACGAACAGGTCTCAGTTTCTTCTTTAATCAAGTCTTCCACTTGAGGAGGGTAATAAACCACCCCATGATTCTGGTCATAAGCCACGAACGGGTCTCAGTTTCTTCTTTAATCAAGTCTTCCACTTGAAAAGGGTAATAAACCACTCCAGGATTCGGGTCATAAGCCACGAACGAGTCTCAGTTTCTTATTTAATCAAGTCTTCCAATTGAAAAGTGTAAAATAAACCTCCCCACGATTCTAGTCATAAGCCACGAATGGGTCTCATTTTCTTCTTTAATCAAGTCTTCCACTTGAAAAGGGTAATATAAACCTCTCCACGATTCTAGTCATAAACCACGAACGAGTCTCATTTTCTTATTTAATACACTCTTCCACTCTAAAAGGGTAATAAACCACCCCATGATTTTGGTTATAAGCCAAAAATCGGTCTCAACTTCTTCTTAATACAAGTCTTCCACTCGAAAAGGGTAATAAACCTCCCCGTGATTCTGGTCATAAGCCATGGATGAGACTTTGTTTCTTCTTTAATAAATTCTTACACTTAAAATGGGTAATAAACCTCCCCACAATTCTGGTCATAAGCCACGAACAGGTCTCAGTTTCTTCTTTATTCAAGTCTTCCACTTGAAAAGGGTAATAAACCACCCCACGATTCTGGTCATAAGCCACGAACGGGTCTCAGTTTCTTCTTTAATCAAGTCTTCCACTTGAAAAGGGTAATAAATCACTCCACGATTCGGGTCATAAGCCACGAACGGGTCTCAGTTTCTTATTTAATCAAGTCTTCCAATTGAAAAGTGTAAAATAAACCTCCCCACGATTCTAGTCATAAGCCACGAACGGGTCTCGGTTTCTTCTATAATCAAGTCTTCCACTTGAAAATGGTAATAAACCTCCCCACGATTCTGGTAATAAGCCACGAACGTGTCTCAGTTTCTTCTTTAATCAAATCCTCCACTTGAAAAGGGTAATAAACCTTCCCAAATTCTGGTCATAAGACAACAACGGGTCTCAGTTTCGTCTTTAATGAAGTCTTCGACTTGAAAAAGTTAAAAAAACCCCCCCAAGCTTCCGGTCATAAGCAAACAATGGGTCTCATTTTTTTCTTTAATCAAGTATTCCACTCGAAAAGTGTAATAAATCTCCCAACGATTCTGGTCATAAGCCACGATTGGGTCTCAGTTTCTTCTTTAATCAAGTCTTCCACTTGAAAAGGGTAATATAAACCTCCCCAGGATTCTGGTCATAAACCACGAACGAGTCTCATTTTCTTATTTAATACAATCTTCCAATCTAAAAGGGTAATAAACCACCCCATGATTTTGGTTATAAGCCAAAAACCGGTCTCAGCTTATTCTTAATTCAAGTCTTCCATTCGAAAAGGGTAATAAACCTCCCCGTGATTCTGGTCATAAGCCACGGATGAGTCTCAGTTTCTTCTTTAATCAAGTCTTCCACTTGAAAAGGGTAATAAACCTCCCCACAATTCTGGTCATAAGCCACGAACAGGTCTCAGTTTCTTCTTTAATCAAGTCTTCCACTTGAAAAGGGTAATAAACCACCCCACGATTCTGGTCATAAGCCACGAACGGGTTTCAGTTTCTTCTTTAATCAAGTCATCCGCTTGAAAGGGGTAATAAACCACTCCACGATTCGGGTCATAAGCCCCGAACGGGTCTCAGTTTCTTATTTAATCAAGTATTCCAATTGAAAAGTGTAAAATAAACCACCCCACGATTCTAGTCATAAGCCACGAACGAGTCTCATTTTCTTCTTTAATCAAGTCTTCCACTTAAAAATGGTAATAAACCTCCCCACGATTCTGGTTATAAGCCACGAACGTGTCTCAGTTTCTTCTTTAATCAAATCTTCCACTTGAAAAGGGTAATAAACCTTCCCAAATTCTGGTCAAAAGACAACAACGGGTCTTACTTATTTCTTTAATAAAGTCTTCCACTCGAAAAAGGTAATAAACATATCCACAAATCTGGTCATAAGCCACAAACGGGTCTTAGTTTCTTCTTTAATCAAGTATTCCTCTTTAAAAAGATAATAAACCTCCCCATGATTCTGGTCATAAGCCATGAACAGGTCTCGATTTCTTCTTTAATCAAATCTTCCACTTCAAAAGGATAAAATAAATCTCCCTACGATTCTGGTCATAAGATACAAACGAGTCTCAATTTCTTCTTTAATCAAGTCTTCCACTTGAAAAGGATAATAAACCTCCCCAGGATTCTGGTCATAAGCCACGAACGGGTCTCTGTTTCTTCTTTAATCAAGTGTTCCACTTGAAAAGGATAATAAACCTCCCCATGATTCTGGTAATAAGTGACAAATGGGTCTCATTTTCTTCTTTAATCAAGTCTTCCACTTGAAAGGTTAATAAACCTCCCCACGATTCTTGTCATAAGCCACGGAAGGGTCTCAATTTCTTCTTTATTCGAGTCTTCCACTTAAAGAAGGTAATAAACCTCCCCACAATTCTGGTCATAAGCCACAAACAAGTCTCAGTTTCTTCTCTAATCAAGACTTCCACTCATAAAGAGAAATAAACCTCCCCTTGATTCTGATCATAAGTCCAAACGAGTCTTAGTTTCTTCTTTAATCAAGTCTTCCACTTGAAAAAGGTAATAAACCACCCCACGATTCTGGTCAAAAGCCACAAACGGGTCTCAGTTTCTTATTTAATCAAGTCTTCCACTTGAAAAGTGTAAAATAAACCTCCCCACGATTCTAGTCATGAGCCACGAACGAGTCTCAGTTTCTTCTTTAATTAAGTCTTCCACTTGAAAATGGTAAAATAAACCTCGCCTTAATTCTAGTCATAAGCCACGAACGGGTCTTAGTTTCTTCTTTAATCATGTGTTCCATTTGAAAATGGTAAAATAAACCTACCCACTATTCTGGTCAAAAGCCACAAACGGGCCTCGGTTTCTTTTTTAATAAAGTCTTCCACTTGAAAAATGTAAAATAAACCTCCCCACGATTCTAGTCATAAGCCACAAACGAGTTTCAATTTCTTCTTTAATCGAGTCTTCCACTTGAAATTGGAAAAATAAACCTCCCCACAATTCTAGTCATAAGCTATGAACGGGTCTCAGTTTCTTCTTTAATCAAGTGTTCCATTTGAAAATGGTAAAATACACCTACCCATAATTCTGGTCATAAGCCGCATACGGGTCACAGTTTCATTTTTAATCAAGTCTTCCACTTGACAAAGTTAAAAAACCTCCCCACGATTCCGATCATAAGCCAACAATGAGTCTCAGTTTTTTCTTTAATCAAGTCTTCCACTTGAAAATGGTAATAAACCTCCCCACGATTCTGGTCATAAGCCACGAACGTGTCTCAGTTTCTTCTTTAATCAAATCCTCCACTTGAAAAGGGTAATAAACCTTCCCAAATTCTGGTCATAAGACAACAACGGGTCTCACTTATTTCTTTAATAAAGTCTTCCACTCGAAAAAGGTAATAAACATATCCACAAATCTGGTCATAAGCCACAAACGGGTCTTAGTTTCTTCTTTAATCAAGTATTCCTCTTTAAAAAAATAATAAACCTCCCCATGATTCTGGTCATAAGCCATGAACAAGTCTCGATTTCTTCTTTAATCATATCTCCCACTTCAAAAGGATAAAATAAATCTCCCTACGATTCGGGTCATAAGATACAAACGAGTCTCAATTTCTTCTTTAATCAAGTCTTCCACTTGAAAAGGATAATAAACCTCCCCAGGATTCTGGTCATAAGCCACGAACGGGTCTCTGTTTCTTCTTTAATCAAGTTTTCCACTTGAAAAGGATAATAAACCTCCCCATGATTCTGGTAATAAGTGACAAATGGGTCTCATTTTCTTCTTAAATCAAGTCTTCCACTTGAAAGGTTAATAAACCTCCCCACGATTCTTGTCATAAGCCACGGAAGGGTCTCAGTTTCTTCTTTATTCGAGTCTTCCACTTAAAGAAGGTAATAAACCTCCCCACAATTCTGGTCATAAGCCACAAACAAGTCTCAGTTTCTTCTCTAATCAAGACTTCCACTCATAAAGAGAAATAAACCTCCCCTCAATTCTGATCATAAGTCCAAACGAGTCTTAGTTTCTTCTTTAATCAAGTCTTCCACTTGAAAAGGGTAATAAACCACCCCACGATTCTGGTCAAAAGCCACAAACGGGTCTCAGTTTCTTATTTAATCAAGTCTTCCACTTGAAAAGTGTAAAATAAACCTCCCCACGATTCTAGTCATGAGCCACGAACGAGTCTCAGTTTCTTCTTTAATTAAGTCTGCCACTTGAAAATGGTAAAATAAACCTCGCCTTAATTCTAGTCATAAGCCACGAACGGGTCTTAGTTTCTTCTTTAATCATGTGTTCTATTTGAAAATGGTAAAATAAACCTACCCACTATTCTGGTCAAAAGCCACAAACGGGTCTCGGTTTCTTTTTTAATAAAGTCTTCCACTTGAAAAGTGTAAAATAAACCTCCCCACGATTCTAGTCATAAGCCACAAACGGGTTTCAATTTCTTCTTTAATCGAGTCTTCCACTTGAAATTGGAAAAATAAACCTCCCCACAATTCTAGTCATAAGCTATGAACGGGTCTCAGTTTCTTCTTTAATCAAGTGTTCCATTTGAAAATGGTAAAATACACCTACCCACAATTCTGGTCATAAGCCGCATACAGGTCTCAGTTTCATTTTTAATCAAGTCTTCCACTTGACAAAGTTAAAAAACCTCCCCACGATTCCGGTCATAAGCCAACAACGAGTCTCAGTTTTTTCTTTAATCAAGTCTTCCACTTGAAAATGGTAATAAACCTCCCCACGATTCTGGTCATAAGCCACGAACGTGTCTCAGTTTCTTCTTTAATCAAATCCTCCACTTGAAAAGGGTAATAAACCTTCCCAAATTGTAGTCATAAGACAACAACGGGTCTCACTTATTTCTTTAATAAAGTCTTCCACACGAAAAGGGTAATAAACATATCCACAAATCTGGTCATAAGCCACGAACGGGTCTTAGTTTCTTCTTTAATCAAGTATTCCTCTTTAAAAAGATAATAAACCTCCCCATGATTCTGGTCATAAGCCATGAACAGGTCTCGATTTCTTCTTTAATCAAATCTTCCACTTCAAAAGGATAAAATAAATCTCCCTACGATTCTGGTTATAAGATACAAACGAGTCTCAATTTATTCTTTAATCAAGTCTTCCACTTGAAAAGGATAATAAACCTCCCCGGGATTCTGGTCATAAGCCACGAACGGGTCTCTGTTTCTTCTTTAATCAAGTGTTCCACTTGAAAAGGATAATAAACCTCCCCATGATTCTGGTAATAAGTGACAAATGGGTCTCATTTTCTTCTTTAATCAAATCTTCCACTTGAAAGGTTAATAAACCTCCCCACGATTCTTGTCATAAGCCACGGAAGGGTCTCAGTTTCTTCTTTATTCGAGTCTTCCACTTAAAGAAGATAATAAACCTCCCCACAATTCTGGTCATAAGCCACAAACAAGTCTCAATTTCTTCTCTAATCAAGACTTCCACTCATAAAGAGAAATAAACCTCCCCTCAATTCTGATCATAAGTCCAAACGAGTCTTAGTTTCTTCTTTAATCAAGTCTTCCACTTGAAAAGGGTAATAAACCACCCCACGATTCTGGTCAAAAGCCACAAACGGGTCTCAGTTTCTTATTTAATCAAGTCTTCCACTTGAAAAGTGTAAAATAAACCTCCCCACGATTCTAGTCATGAGCCACGAACGAGTCTCAGTTTCTTCTTTAATTAAGTCTGCCACTTGAAAATGGTAAAATAAACCTCGCCTTAATTCTAGTCATAAGCCACGAACGGGTCTTAGTTTCTTCTTTAATCATGTGTTCCATTTGAAAATGGTAAAATATACCTACCCACTATTCTGGTCAAAAGCCACAAACGGGTCTCGGTTTCTTTTTTAATAAAGTCTTCCACTTGAAAAGTGTAAAATAAACCTCCCCACGATTCTAGTCATAAGCCACAAACGGGTTTCAATTTCTTCTTTAATCGAGTCTTCCACTTGAAATTGGAAAAATAAACCTCCCCACAATTCTAGTCATAAGCTATGAACGGGTCTTAGTTTCTTCTTTAATCAAGTGTTCCATTTGAAAATGGTAAAATACACCTACCCACAATTCTGGTCATAAGCCGCATACGGGTCTCAGTTTCATTTTTAATCAAGTCTTCCACTTGACAAAGTTAAAAAACCTCCCCACGATTCCGGTCATAAGCCAACAACGAGTCTCAGTTTTTTCTTTAATCAAGTCTTCCACTTGAAAATGGTAATAAACCTCCCCACGATTCTGGTCATAAGCCACGAACGTGTCTCAGTTTCTTCTTTAATCAAATCCTCCACTTGAAAAGGGTAATAAACCTTCCCAAATTCTGGTCATAAGATAACAACGGGTCTCACTTATTTCTTTAATAAAGTCTTCCACTCGAAAAAGGTAATAAACATATCCACAAATCTGGTCATAAGCCACGAACGGATCTTAGTTTCTTCTTTAATCAAGTATTCCTCTTTAAAAAGATAATAAACCTCCCCATGATTCTGGTCATAAGCCATGAACAGGTCTGATTTCTTCTTTAAACAAATCTTCCACTTTAAAAGGATAAAATAAATCTCCCTACGATTCTGGTTATAAGATACAAACGAGTCTCAATTTCTTCTTTAATCAAGTCTTCCACTTGAAAAGGATAATAAACCTCCCCAGGATTCTGGTCATAAGCCACGAACGGGTCTCTGTTTCTTCTTTAATCAAGTGTTCCACTTGAAAAGGATAATAAACCTCCCCATGATTCTGGTAATAAGTGACAAATGGGTCTCATTTTCTTCTTTAATCAAGTCTTCCACTTGAAAGGTTAATAAACCTCCCCACGATTCTTGTCATAAGCCACGGAAGGGTCTCAGTTTCTTCTTTATTCGAGTCTTCCACTTAAAGAAGGTAATAAACCTCCCCACAATTCTGGTCATAAGCCACAAACAAGTCTCAGTTTCTTCTCTAATCAAGACTTCCACTCATAAAGAGAAATAAACCTCCCCTCAATTCTGATCATAAGTCCAAACGAGTCTTAGTTTCTTCTTTAATCAAGTCTTCCACTTGAAAAGGGTAATAAACCACCCCACGATTATGGTCAAAAGCCACAAACGGGTCTCAGTTTCTTATTTAATCAAGTCTTCCACTTGAAAAGTGTAAAATAAACCTCCCCACGATTCTAGTCATGAGCCACGAACGAGTCTCAGTTTCTTCTTTAATTAAGTCTTCCACTTGAAAATGGGAAAATAAACCTCGCCTTAATTCTAGTCATAAGCCACGAACGGGTCTTAGTTTCTTCTTTAATCATGTGTTCCATTTGAAAATGGTAAAATAAACCTACCCACTATTCTGGTCAAAAGCCACAAACGGGTCTCGGTTTCTTTTTTAATAAAGTCTTCCACTTGAAAAGTGTAAAATAAACCTCCCCACGATTCTAGTCATAAGCCACAAACGGGTTTCAATTTCTTCTTTAATCGAGTCTTCCACTTGAAATTGGAAAAATAAACCTCCCCACAATTCTAGTCATAAGCTATGAACGGGTCTCAGTTTCTTCTTTAATCAAGTGTTCCATTTGAAAATGGTAAAATACACCTACCCACAATTCTGGTCCTAAGCCGCATACGGGTCTCAGTTTCATTTTTAATCAAGTCTTCCACTTGACAAAGTTAAAAAACCTCCCCACGATTCCGGTCATAAGCCAACAACGAGTCTCAGTTTTTTCTTTAATCAAGTCTTCCACTTGAAAATGGTAATAAACCTCCCCACGATTCTAGTCATAAGCCACAAACGTGTCTCAGTTTCTTCTTTAATCAAATCCTCCACTTGAAAAGGGTAATAAACCTTCCCAAATTTTGGTCATAAGACAACAACGGGTCTCACTTATTTCTTTAATAAAGTCTTCCACTCGAAAAAGGTAATAGACATATCCACAAATCTGGTCATAATCCACGAACGGGTCTTAGTTTCTTCTTTAATCAAGTATTCCTCTTTAAAAAGATAATAAACCTCCCCATGATTCTGGTCATAAGCCATGAACAGGTCTCGATTTCTTCTTTAATCAAATCTTCCACTTCAAAAGGATAAAATAAATCTCCCTACGATTCTGGCCATAAGATACAAACGAGTCTCAATTTCTTCTTTAATCAAGTCTTCCACTTGAAAAGGATAATAAACCTCCCCAGGATTCTGGTCATAAGCCACGAACGGGTCTCTGTTTCTTCTTTAATCAAGTGTTCCACTTGAAAAGGATAATAAACCTCCCCATGATTCTGGTAATAAGTGACAAATGGGTCTCATTTTCTTCTTTAATCAAGTCTTCCACTTGAAAGGTTAATAAACCTCCCCACGATTCTTGTCATAAGCCACGGAAGGGTCTCAGTTTCTTCTTTATTCGAGTCTTCCACTTAAAGAAGGTAATAAACCTCCCCACAATTCTGGTCATAAGCCACAAACAAGTCTCAGTTTCTTCTCTAATCAAGACTTTCACTCATAAAGAGAAATAAACCTCCCCTCGATTCTGATCATAAGTCCAAACGAGTCTTAGTTTCTTCTTTAATCAAGTCTTCCACTTGAAAAGGGTAATAAACCACCCCACGATTCTGGTCAAAAGCCACAAACGGGTCTCAGTTTCTTATTTAATCAAGTCTTCCACTTGAAAAGTGTAAAATAAACCTCCCCACGATTCTAGTCATGAGACACGAACGAGTCTCAGTTTCTTCTTTAATTAAGTCTTCCACTTGAAAATGGTAAAATAAACCTCGCCTTAATTCTAGTCATAAGCCACGAACGGGTCTTAGTTTCTTCTTTAATCATGTGTTCCATTTGAAAATGTTAAAATAAACCTACCCACTATTCTGGTCAAAAGCCACAAACGGGTCTCGGTTTCTTTTTTAATAAAGTCTTCTGCTTGAAAAGTGTAAAATAAACCTCCCCACGATTCTAGTCATAAGCCACAAACGGGTTTCAATTTCTTCTTTAATCGAGTCTTCCACTTTAAATTGGAAAAATAAACCTCCCCACAATTCTAGTCATAAGCTATGAACGGGTCTCAGTGTCTTCTTTAATCAAGTGTTGCATTTGAAAATGGTAAAATACACCTACCCACAATTCTGGTCATAAGCCGCATACAGGTCTCAGTTTCATTTTTAATCAAGTCTTCCACTTGACAAAGTTAAAAAACCTCCCCACGATTCCGGTCATAAGCCAACAACGAGTCTCAGTTTTTTCTTTAATCAAGTCTTCCACTTGAAAATAGTAATAAACCTCCCCACGATTCTGGTCATAAGCCACGAACGTGTCTCAGTTTCTTCTTTAATCAAATCCTCCACTTGAAAAGGATAATAAACCTTCCCAAATTCTGGTCATAAGACAACAACGGGTCTCACTTATTTCTTTAATAAAGTCTTCCACTCGAAAAAGGTAATAAACATATCCACAAATCTGGTCATAAGCCACGAACGGGTCTTAGTTTCTTCTTTAATCAAGTATTCCTCTTTAAAAAGATAATAAACCTCCCCATGATTCTGGTCATAAGCCATGAACAGGTCTCGATTTCTTCTTTAATCAAATCTTCCACTTCAAAAGGATAAAATAAATCTCCCTACAATTCTGGTCATAAGATACAAACGAGTCTCAATTTCTTCTTTAATCAAGTCTTCCACTTGAAAAAGGATAATAAACCTCCCCAGGATTCTGGTCATAAGCCACGAACGGGTCTCTGTTTCTTCTTTAATCAAGTGTTCCACTTGAAAAGGATAATAAACCTCCCCATGATTCTGGTAATAAGTGACAAATGGGTCTCATTTTCTTCTTTAATCAAGTCTTCCACTTGAAAGGTTAATAAACCTCCCCACGATTCTTGTCATAAGCCACGGAAGGGTCTCAGTTTCTTCTTTATTCGAGTCTTCCACTTAAAGAAGGTAATAAACCTCCCCACAATTCTGGTCATAAGCCACAAACAAGTCTCAGTTTCTTCTCTAATCAAGACTTCCACTCATAAAGAGAACTAAACCTCCCCTTGATTCTGATCATAAGTCCAAACGAGTCTTAGTTTCTTCTTTAATCAAGTCTTCCACTTGAAAAGGGTAATAAACCACCCCACGATTCTGGTCAAAAGCCACAAACGGGTCTCAGTTTCTTATTTAATCAAGTCTTCCACTTGAAAAGTGTAAAATAAACCTCCACACGATTCTAGTAATGAGCCACGAACGAGTCTCAGTTTCTTCTTTAATTAAGTCTTCCTCTTGAAAATGGTAAAATAAACCTCGCCTTAATTCTAGTCATAAGCCACGAACGGGTCTTAGTTTCATCTTTAATCATGTGTTCCATTTGAAAATGGTAAAATAAACCTACCCACTATTCTGGTCAAAAGCCACAAACGGGTCTCGGTTTCTTTTTTAATAAAGTCTTCCACTTGAAAAGTGTAAAATAAACCTCCCCACGATTCTAGTCATAAGCCACAAACGGGTTTCAATTTCTTCTTTAATCGAGTCTTCCACTTGAAATTGGAAAAATAAACCTCCCCACAATTCTAGTCATAAGCTATGAACGGGTCTCAGTTTCTTCTTTAATCAAGTGTTCCATTTGAAAATGGTAAAATACACCTACCCACAATTCTGGTCATAAGCCGCATACGGGTCTCAGTTTCATTTTTAATCAAGTCTTCCACTTGACAAAGTTAAAAAACCTCCCCATTATTCCGGTCATAAGCCAACAACGAGTCTCAGTTTTTTCTTTAATCAAGTATTCCAATTGAAAAGGGTAATAAACCTCCCAACGATTCTGGTCATAAGCCACGAATGGGTCTTAGTTTCTTCTTTAATCAAGTCTTCCACTTGAAAAGGGTAATATAAACCTCCCCATGATTCTGGTCGTAAACCATGAACGAGTCTCATTTTCTTATTTAATACAGTCTTCCACTCTAAAAGGGTAATAAACCACCCCATGATTTTGGTTATAAGCCAAAAACCGGTCTCATCTTCTTCTTAATTCAAGTCTTCCACTCGAAAAGGGTAATAAACCTCCCCGTGATTCTGGTCATAAGCCACGTATGAGTCTCTGTTTCTTCTTTAATAAATTCTTACACTTGAAAAGGGTAATAAACCTCCCCACAATGCTGGTCATAAGCCCCGAACAGGTCTCAGTTTCTTCTTTATTCAAGTCTTCCACTTGAAAAGGGTAATAAACCACCCCACAATTATGGTCATAAGCCACGAACGGGTCTCAGTTTCTTATTTAATCAAGTCTTCCACTTGAAAAGGGTAATAAACCACTCCAGATTCGGGTCATAAGCCACGAACGGGTCTCAGTTTCTTATTTAATCAAGTCTTCAAATTGAAAAATGTAAAATAAACCTCCCCGCGATTCTAGTCATAAGCCACAAATTGGTCTCATTTTCTTCTTTAATCAAGTCTTCCACTCGAAAAGGGTAATAAACCTATCCACAATTCTGGTCATAAGCCACGAACGGGTCTTAGTTTCTTCTTTAATCAAGTATTCCTCTTTAAAAAGATAATAAACCTCCCCATGATTCTGGTCATAAGCCATGAACAGGTCTCGATTTCTTCTTTAATCAAATCTTCCACTTCAAAAGGGTAAGATAAATCTCCCTAAGATTCTGGTCATAAGCCACGAACGAGTCTCAATTTCTTCTTTAATCAAGTATTCCACTTGAAAAGGATAATAAACCTCCCCAGGATTATGGTCATAAGCCACGAACGGGTCTTATTTTCTTCTTTAATTAAGTCTTCCCCTTGAAAAGGATAATAAACCTCCCCACGATTCTGGTGATAAGCCACAAATGGGTCTCAGTTTCTTCTTTAATCAAGTTTTCCACTTGAAAGGTTAATAAACCTCCCCACGATTCTTGTCATAAGCCACGAAAGGGTCTCAGTTTCTTCTTTATTCAAGTCTTTCACTTATAGAAGGTAATAAACCTCCCCACGATTCTGGTCATAAGACACAAACAAGTCTCAGCTTCTTCTTTAATCAAGTCTTCCAGTCGAAAAGGGTAATAAACCTTGTAACACCCCAATTTAAATTATTTAATCGTCGTGTTTTATTTTCAATTGTTTGGCCTTATTGGGGGGGTGTCTGAGTACGAGGGGTAATGTTAATAGGGATAAGGTAGGGGTGTATCCATTAATAGTAATATGGGACTTATTTTATTAGTAATATTATTATTATTTTTATTATTATTATTATTATTATCCTTATTATTATTATTAATAATAATAATACTATTATTATTTTAAATTAAAATCTGATATAATTAATTTGATAATGGGTTAAGGGAGGAATTAAGGGGCAGTTTAGTAATTAAGCTGAGATTAGTGAGGGTTAGTGGGAGAGTTAGCCATAATCATATTTTGGAAAAGAAAGAGTTAGAGAAGGAAGAACAAGGAAGGGCTAGGGCACCCATCTTCATCAATTTCGCAGGAATTTGATCAAGAAATTCGAGGTAAGGGGGGAGAATGGGTTTAATATTGGCAATGTAATCATGAGAGGGTAGGGGGAGTCCTTAACCCCGTAGGAATTCGTATGAATGTATGTTGTATTATGATTATGTGATGCATATGTGAATCTATGATGAAAATTGTGTGAATTAAATCATTGTGATTCTGATTGTTTGATATTTTGGTGTTGCTAGTACTGTATGAATATGAATGTTGCAGATCTGAGTTTTGGTGCAGGTTGAGTGATCGAAATTAGATCCAAGAACCATAAATTTGACTAGTAAGAATAGGTAAAAAGAAGTAAGATGAAGAATAGGACCTAAAACTGATGTAGAACTAATTTTAGGACTGAATTAAAGTGGAAAAGTGAGGATCCCATAGCAAAACCCAGACTGGTGTGGGGAAATTGCATTTGTGTAATAGATCTGGCCATACGCGTATCAGGTAGGGCAATACGCGTATGGCTATGGTCAATACGCGTATGGGAGGGCCAAAAGGAGGCTTGGCACGACCCTCTGCCCGTACGCATATGGAAGCTTGGCATTATGCGTAAGAGGGGGTGTTACGCGTAACGAGATCTGAAGTGGAATTTTGATGGAAAAGCAGGTCTATGCCCATACGCGTATCAAGTGGGGCAATACGCGTATGTATGGGCGAGCGAGATGGGAAATACGCGTATGGCCAATGAGAGTGCAGAATTTTGCCGTTTCGCGATTTCTTTCCCGTTTTCGCGTCCGAAGTTGTTTCTTTTGGTTTGAGAGGTTGGGGATAGATGTCAGACCTTGAAAAATGTAGGATTGGTGATAAAAATAATTAATTTAATAATTTTGGTGAATTAATTAGTAATCAGCTAATTAGCGTCGTGTCATGTGTGTTCTGTGGTGTTATGTATTGATTATGATCAAGAGGATCATGGAAATGTATGAGTGTGATTATACATGAACTATATACATATTGATGTCATGCATTCATGGTGTGTCGGTGGTGATGGATCATTGCTCAAGAGGAGTGTATGTGATTCATCCGAACTCCCATGTGGAGTGTGGTGGGATAAATCATTGCGAAGTAGAGGTGTATGTGATTTATCCGGGTTTGATTGAATGAACCATGGTGATTGTTGGTACCACATGCATTATGTCTATTGTTGAGTCGCATTGCATTATCATTTTATGTTGATTGAATTATGATTGAAGGTGACAAGCAGGTCGTGCTTATGTGATTGTATGATTATGTGTGAGCAACTACTCTTATCATGTGTTATTTGCCGTTTATTATTAAATGTAGTTCTCACACCTTTGTTGTTGTTATGTCTGTGCTTCTTCGGAAGTACAGATAATCCAGGTACTTGAGTAGCTTGGAGTGCGTGTTGCCTGTTCGAGTTGTAGGAGTCGCTCTGATACGTAACACGGGAATTTTGGGGATTTTATTAATTGTTATTCTTCATTGAATTTTGTTACGTATCTCTTTTGAATTCAATATTTTGAGGACCACGAGTTTATGTGGAGTTTTGGAGTATTTTGGCAAGTGTACCGTGAACTTATGAACTGATTATTCCGCTGTTTTACTTCATTTAGTACAAAGGAGTTTTATTGTTGATTTTATTTGGTGTAGCATCCTACTTGTAAAAGTTGAAAACTCTGATTTTATCCGTATTACTTTTATTTTTTTAAAATGGGAAAGTGGGGTGTTACAATTGGTGTCAGAGACTGGTTGGTCCGTCCGGCCAAGTCTAGTAGTTGAGTCTGTCCTTAGTATAGGGGTCGATTATGTGTTCTGACCGCATGTTGATGGTTGACCAGTATGGCAGGAAAAAATGATGTTGCTCTTGCTGCTGCTATGCAAGCCATGGCACAAGCTGTAGAGAACAACAATCTGGTTGGAGGTGCTCAGTTTCGTGACTTAGCACAGTTCCAGAGCAATAAGCCGCCTACATATGAGGGAGGTATCTTGAATCCAGAGGCTGCACAGAAATGGCTGAAGGCTCTTGAAAAGATCTTCAGGACCATGGAATGCAGTGATGCTCAGAAAGTACGATTTGGCACTCATATGCTGGAAGGGGAGGCTGAGGTCTGGTGGGACAGCAGCCGTCAGAGATTGGAAGCTACGGGTACTGAGATTACTTGGACAGTGTTTCAAACTGAGTTTCTGGAAAAGTATTTTCCGGAAGACATTCGTAGTGCAAAGGAAGTTGAATTTCTGGAGCTGAAACAGGGTGATAAGACAATTGCTGAATATGTTGCCCGATTTGAAGAATTGGTACAGTATTGTGCTCATTACAATACTGAAGAAGCTATGACTTCGAAGTGCTTGAAGTTTGAGAATGGGCTGCGTCCCGAGATCAAACTGGGCATTGCTTGTCAGAAAATAAGAAATTATCCAGAACTGGTAAGCAGAAGCAGAATCTATGACAACGATAACAGAGCCAGAATTGCTCATTTCAAGGTTGTGAATGAGAAGAAGGGTAAGCAGAGGTTTGGAAGTACTCCTTACAGTGCTCCAGCTGATAAAGGGAAACAGAAAACTGACGTAGGAAAGAAACCAAAGGAGAAAGGAGTAGGTGGTGATACTCTCAAGTGTTTCAGATGTGGTGGTGCGGGTCACCGTGCTAATAACTGTCCGAATGAGGTGAAGAAGTGTTTCAAGTGTGGTAAACCAGGTCATGTTATAGCAGATTATAGGGCCACTATGCCTACCTGTTATAACTGCGGAGAAAAGGGTCACATCAGCACTCACTGTGAGAAGCCAAAGAAAGCCCAAGCCAGTGGAAAAGTATTTGCCTTGGTGGGAACCCAATCCACCGATGAGGAGCATTCCGTCAAAGATACTTGCTTTATTAATGGTATTCCTTTGATTGCTATCATTGACACGGGTACAACGCACTCGTTTATTTCTGTTGACTGTGTGAAAAGATTAGGGATTGTGTTGTCTACTCTGGAGCAGAGGATGACGATTGAGACTCCATCTATTGGTTCGGTGGTTACTTCTTTGGTGTGTTTAAAGTGTCCACTGACTATGTTCGGTAGAGATTTCAGAGTGGACTTAATCTGTTTGCCACTCGGTACTCTCGATGTTATTCTGGGGATGAACTGGTTGGAATTCAATCGGGTCTACATTGATTGTTTTAGGAAGACGTTATTGTTTCTTACTCCTGAGGAGGAAGAATTAGCGGATTCATTGTCTAGCAGGGAGTTGAGGACATTGTTGGAGGATGAAGCTAAGATGTTTGCAGTGTTTGCCTCGTTATCTGTCGAAAGTAAGACTTTGGATAATGAGTTGCCAGTAGTGAACAAATTTCCTGAGGTATTTCCAGATGACATTTCAGAGTTGCCTCTGACGAGAGAAGTTGAATTTACTATTGATCTTGTTCCTGGTACTAGACCCATATCTATGGCGCCGTATAGGATGTCTGCATCAGAATTGGCAGAGTTGAAGTCTCAGATTGGAGAATTGCTTGATAAGAAGTTTATTAGACCAAGTGTGTCGTCGTGGGGAGCTCCTGTGTTGTTAGTGAAAAAGAAGGATGGTAGTATGCGTCTGTGCATCGATTACCGTCAGTTGAATAAAGTGACCATTAAAAATAGATATCCACTTTCGAGGATTGATGACTTAATGGATCAGCTTGTGGGAGCTCATTTTTTCAGCAAAATTGATTTGAGGTCGGGTTACCATCAGATTAGAGTGAAGGAAGATGACATTCAGAAAACTGCTTTCAGAACTCGTTACGAACATTACGAATATGCACTAATGCCTTTCGCAGTGTCTAATGCGTCGGGTGTGTTTATGGAGTATATGAATCGTATCTTCCACTCTTATCTGGATCAGTTTATTGTAGTATTCATTGACGATATACTAATTTATTCTAAGTCTGACGAAGATCATGCAGGACACTTGAGAATTGCATTGCAGGTGTTGAAAGATAATAAATTGTTTGCCAAGTTCTCGAAGTGTGAATTCTGGTTGAATACTGTGAGTTTCTTGGGTCATGTTATTTCTGGTGATGGCATAGCGGTGGATCCATCTAAAGTTTAGTACTTCAGTGGGAACCCCCGAAGACAGCAACGGAAATTAGAAGCTTTTTGGGTTTGGCGGGTTATTACCGAAGATTCATCGAGGGATTTTCTAATTTGGCGTTGCCATTAACTCAGTTAACTAGAAAGAATCAGGCTTTTGTTTGGGATGCAGCTTGTGAGGAGAGTTTTGAGGAACTGAAGAAGAAATTAACTTCAGTGCCAGTGCGAATTCTACCGAGTCCAAGTGAACCTTTTGTGGTGTATTGTGATGCTTCTAAGATGGGATTAGGCGGTGTGTTGATGCAAGATGGCAAGGTAGTGGCTTATGCTTCACGGAAATTAAGGGTACATGAGAGGAACTATCCTACTCATGATCTTGAATTAGCTGCAGTGGTGTTCGTGTTAAAAATTTGGAGGCATTATTTGTATGAATCAAGATTTGAAGTATTCAGTGATCATAAGAGTCTGAAATATTTATTCGATCAGAAGGAGTTGAATATGAGGCAGAGAAGGTGGTTAGAGTTCTTAAAGGATTATGATTTCAATTTGAGTTACCATCCGGGAAAAGCTCATGTTGTGGCAGATGCTCTGAGTCGGAAGACAATCCATATGTCAGCCTTAATGGTGAAAGAAATGGAATTGATTGTGCAGTTCAGAGACTTGAGTATGGTTTGTGAAACTACGCTAGAGAGTATTAGATTGGGTATGCTGAAGGTGAATAATGACTTTTTGGATGTAATTAAAGAAAACCAGAAACTGGATGCGAAGCTAGTGGACTTAATGCATACAGAAGGAGATGATCCTGATAGTGATTTTAAAGTGGATAATGTTGGGGTGTTGAGATTCCGGGGCAGAATTTGTGTACCGGATAATGAGGAATTGAAAAATGCAATCTTAGAGGAAAGTCATCGGAGTAGCTTGAGTATTCATTCGGGAGCTACAAATATGTATCATGACTTGAAGAAGTTATTTTGGTGGTCCGGTATGAAGAGGGGCATAGCTCAGTTTGTTTATGCTTGTTTGATATGTCAGAAGTCAAAGGTGGAACACCAGAAACCGTCAGGATTAATGCAACCGTTGGAAATTCCAGAATGGAAATGGGACAGTATTGCTATGGATTTTGTTACTGGTTTGCCAAATACGGCGAGAGGCTTTGATGCTATTTGGGTAGTGGTGGATCGACTTACAAAATATGCACATTTTATACCAATTAACATCAGTTTTCCATTGTCGAAGCTGGCGGAGATTTATATCAGAACAATTGTGAAGTTGCATGGTGTTCCGTCGATCATAGTGTCGGATAGAGATCCGAGGTTTACTTCAGAATTTTGGAAGAGTCTACAGGAAGCCTTGGGTTCTAAATTGAAGTTGAGCTCGGCTTATCATCCACAGATAGATGGTCAATCAGAGAGGACTATCCAGTCGTTGAAAGATTTGCTGACGGCCTGCGTGTTGGAGAAAGGGGGTGCGTGGGATACTCATTTGCCATTGATTGAGTTCACGTATAATAACAGTCACCATTCTAGCATTGGAATGGCGCCTTTCGAAGATTTGTATGGTAGGAGGTGTAGGACACCTCTGTGTTGGTATGAAACAGGTGAGAACGTGGTGCTTGGACCAGAAATTGTGCAACAGACTACTGAGACAATTCAAATGATCCGTGAAAAGATGAAGGCGTCTCAGAGTAGGCAGAAAAGTTATCATGATAATCAGAAGAAAGATTTGGAATTCAGTGAAGGGGATCACGTGTTCCTAAGGGTTAACCCAGTGACCGGTGTGGGACGTGCATTAAAATCGAAGAAGTTGGATCCTAAGTTTATTAGACCGTATCAGATTTTGCAGAGAGTTGGTGCAGTTGCTTACAGAGTGGCGTTACCGCCTGAACTTTTGAACTTGCGTGATGTGTTTCATGTGTCGCAACTTCGGAAGTATGTATTGGATCTATCTCATGTCATTCAGAGAGATGAAGTTCAGATTAGGGATAATCTTACTGTGGAGGCGAGGCCAATAAAGATCGAGGATCGCCAGATGAAACAACTCAGAGGAAAGGAGATACCCCTGGTGAGAGTAGCTTGGGGAGGAGCTGCTGGCAGAAGTGTGACCTGGGAATTGGAGAGCAGGATGCGAGAGTCGTATCCGGAGCTATTTCCATCAGGTACATTTTCGAGAACGAAAATAATTTAAGTGGGGGAGAGTTGTAACACCCCAATTTAAATTATTTAATCGTCGTGTTTTATTTTCAATTGTTTGGCCTTGTTGGGGGGGTGTCTGAGTACAAGGGGTAATGTTAATAGGGATAAGGTGGGGGTGTATCCATTAATAGTAATATGGAACTTATTTTATTAGTAATATTATTATTATTATTATTATTATTATTATTATTATTATTATTATTATTATCCTTATTATTATTATTAATACTATTATTATTTTAAATTAAAATCTGATTTAATTAATTTGATAATGGGCTAAGGGAGGAATTAAGGGGCAATTTAGTAATTAAGCTGAGATTAGTGAGGGTTAGTGGGAGAGTTAGCCATAATCAGATTTTTGGAAAAGAAAGAGTTAGAGAAGGAAGAACAAGGAAGGGCTAGGGCACCCATCTTCATCAATTTCGCAGGAATTTGATCAAGAAATTCGAGGTAAGGGGGAGAATGGGTTTAATATTGGCAATGTAATCATGAGAGGGTAGGGGGAGTCCTTAACCCCGTAGGAATTCGTATGAATGTATGTTGTATTATGATTATGTGATGCATATGTGAATCTATGATGAAAATTGTGTGAATTAAATCATTGCGATTCTGATTGTTTGATATTTTGGTGTTGCTGGTACTGTATGAATATGAATGTTGCAGATCTGAGTTTTGGTGCAGGTTGAGTGATCGAAATTAGATCCAAGAACCATAAATTTGACTAGTAAGAATAGGTAAAAAGAAGTAAGATGAAGAATAGGACCTAAAATTGATGTAGAACTAATTTTAGGACTGAATTAGAGTGGAAAAGTGAGGATCCCGTAGCAGAACCCAGACTGGTGTGGGGAAATTGCATTTGCGTAATAGATCTGGCCATACGCGTATCAGGTAGGGCAATACGCGTATGGCTATGGTCAATATGCGTATGGGAGGGCCAAAAGAAGGCTTGGCACGGCCCTCTGCCCGTACACGTAACAGTACGCGTATGGAAGCTTGGCATTACGCGTAAGAGAAGGCGTTACACGTAACGAGATCTGAAGTGGAATTTTTATGGAAAAACAGGTCTCTGCCCATACGCGTATCAAGTGGGGCAATACGCGTATGTATGGGCGATTGAGATGGGCAATACGCGTATGGCCTAAGGCAATACGCGTATAGCCAGTGAGAGTGCAGAATTTTGCCGTTTCGCGATTTCTTTCCCATTTTCGCGTTCGAAGTTGTTTCTTTTGGTTTGAGAGGTTGGGGATAGATGTCAGACCTTGAAAAATGTAGGATTTGTGATAAAAATAATTAATTTAATAATTTTGGTGAACTAAGTAGTAATCAACTAATTAGCATCGTGTGAGGTGTGTTCTGTGGTGTTATGTATTGATTGTGATCAGGAGGATCGTGGAAATGTATGAGTGTGATTATACATGAACTATATGCATATTGATGTCATGCATTCATGGTGTGTCGGTGGTGATGGATAATTGCTCAGGAGGAGTGTATGTGATTCATCCGAACTCCCATGTGGAGTGTGGTGGGATAAATCATTGCGAAGTAGAGGTGTATGTGATTTATCCGGGTTCGATTGAATGAACCATGGTGATTGTTGGTACCACATGCATTGTGTCTATTGTTGAGTCGCATTGCATTATCATTTTATGTTGATTAAATTATGATTGAAGGTGACAAGTAGGTCGTGCTTATGTGATTGTATGATTGTGTGTGAGCAACTACTCTTATCATGTGTTATTTGCCGTTTATTATTAAATGTAGTTCTCACCCCTTTGTTGATGTTGTGTCTGTGCTTCTTCGGAAGTACAGATAATCCAGGTACTTGAGTTGCTTGGAGTGCGTGTTGCCTGTTCGAGTCGTAGGAGTCGCTCTGATGCAGAACATGGGAATTTTGGGGATTTTATTAATTGTTATTCTTCATTGAATTTTGTTACGTATCTCTTTTGAATTCAATATTTTGAGGACCACGAGTTTATGTGGAGTTTTGGAGTATTTTGGCAAGTGTGTCGTGAACTTATGAACTGATTATTCCGCTGTTTTACTTCATTTAGTACAAAGGAGTTTTATTGTTGATTTTATTTGGTGTAGCATCCTACTTGTAAAATTTGAAAACTCTGATTTTATCCGTATTACTTTTATTTTTATAAAATGGGAAAGTGGGGTGTTACAAACCTCCCCACGATTCTGATCATAGGTCCAAACGAGTCTTAGTTTCTTCTTTAATCAAGTCTTCCACTTGAAAAGGGTAATAAACCACCCCACGATTCAGGTCAAACGCCACAAACGGGTCTCAGTTTCTTATTTAATTAAGTCTTCCACTTGAAAAGTGTAAAATAGACCTCCCCACGATTCTAGTCATAAGCCACGAACGGGTCTTAGTTTCCTCTTTAATCAATTCTTCCACTTGAAAATGGTAAAATAAACCTCCCCTTAATTCTAGTCATAAGCCACGAACGGGTCTCAGTTTCTTCTTTAATCATATGTTCCATTTGAAAATGGTAAAATAAACCTACCCACGATTCTGGTCATAAGCCGCAAACGGGCCTCAGTTTCTTCTTTAATCAAGTCTTCCACTTGAAAAAGTTAAAAAAACCTCCCCAGGATTCTTGTCATAAGCCAACAACGGGTCTCAGTTTTTTCTTTAATCAAGTATTCCACTCAAAAAGGGAAATAAACCTCCCAACGATTCTGGTCATAAGCCATGAATGGGTCTCAGTTTCTTCTTTAATCAAGTCTACCACTTGAAAAGGGTAATATAAACCTCCCCACGATTCTAGTCATAAACCACGAATGAGTCTCAGTTTCTTCTTTAATCAAGTCTTCCACTCTAAAAGGGTAATAAACCTCCCCGTGATTCTGGTCATAAGCCACAGACGAGTCTCAGTTTCTTCTTTAATTAATTCTTACACTTGAAAAGGGTAATAAAACTCCCCACAATTCTGGTCATAAGCCACGAACGGGTCTCAGTTTCTTCTTTATTTAATTCTTCCACTTGAAAAGGGTAATAAACCACCCCACGATTCTGGTCGTACGCCACGAACAGGTCTCACTTTCTTCTTTAATCAAGTCTTCCACTTGAAAAAGGTAATAAACTACTCCACGATTTGGGTCAGAAGCCACAAACGGGTCTCGGTTTCTTATTTAATCAAGTCTTACATTTGAAAAGTGTAAAATAAACCTCCCCGCGATTCTAGTCATAAGCCACGAACGGGTCTAATTTTCTTCTTTAATCAAGTCTTCCACTTGAAAAGGGTAATAAACCTTCCCACGATTCTGGTCATAAGGCACGAACGTGTCTCAATTTCTTCTTTAAACAAATCCTACACTCGAAAATGGTAATAAACCTTCCCAAATTCTAGTCATAAGACAACAACGGGTCTCAGTTATTTCTTTAATAAAGTCTTCCACTCGAAATGGGTAATAAACCTCCCCACAATTTTGGTCATAAGCCACGAACGGGTCTCAGTTTCTTCTTTAATCAAGTATTCCACTTTAAAAAGATAATAAACCTCCCCACGATTCTGGTCACATGCCATGAACGGGTCTCGATTTCTTCTTTAATCAAACCTTCCACTTGAAAAGGGTAAAAAAAATCTCCCTACGATTCTGGTCATAAGCTACGAATGAGTCTCAATTTCTTCTTTAATCAAGTCTTCCACTTGAAGAGGATAATAAACCTCCCCAGTATTCTGGTCATAAGCCACGAACGGGTCTCAGTTTCTTCTTTAATCAAGTCTTCCACTTGAAAAGGATAATAAACCTCCCCACGATTCCGATCATAAGCCACAAACGGGTCTCAGTTTCTTATTTAATCAAGTCTTCCACTAGAAAAGTGTAAAATAAACCTCCCACTGATTATAGTCATAAGCCACGAACGGGTCTCATTTTCTTCTTTAATCAAGTCTTCCACTTGAAAATGGTAAAATCAACATCCCCGCGATTGTGGTCATAAGCCACGAACGGGTCTCAGTTTCTTCTTTAATAAAGTCTTCCACTAGAAAAGGGTGATAAACCTCCCCACGATTCTGGTCATAAGCCACGAACGTGTCTCAGTTTCTTCTTTATTCAAATCTTCCACTTGAAAAGGGTAATAAACGTTCCCAAATACTGGTCATAAGACAACAACGGGTCTCAGTTATTTCTCTAATAAAGTCTTCCACTAGAAAAGGGTAATAAACCTCCCAACAATTCTGGTCATAAGCCACGAACGGGTCTCAAGTTCTTCTTTAATCAAGTATTTCACTTTAAAAAGATAATAAACCTCCCCACGGTTCTGGTCATATGTCATGAACGAGTCTCAATTTCTTCTTTAATCAAACCTTCCACTTGAAAAGGGTCAAATAAATCTCCCTACGATTCTGGTCATAAGCCACGAACGAGTCTCAATTTCTTCTTTAATCAAGTCTTCCACTTGGAAAGGATAATAAACCTCCCCAGGATGCTGGTCATAAGCCACGAACGGGTCTCAATATCTTCTTTAATCTAGTCTTCCACTTGAAAAGGATAATAAACCTCCCCACGATTCTGGTAATAAGCCACAAATGGGTCTCAATTTCTTCTTTAATCAAGTCTTCCACTTGAAAAGGTTAATAAACCTCCCCCCGATTCTTGTCATAAGCTCCGAAAGGGTCTCAGTTTCTTCTTTAATCAAGTCTTCCACTTTAAAAATGTAATAAACCTCGCTACGATTTTGGTCATAAGCCACAAACAAGTCTCAGTTTCTTCTCTAATCAAGTCTCATACTCGAAAAAGGTAATAAACCTCCCCACAATTCGGGTCATAAGCCCAAACGAATCTTAGTTTCTTCTTTAATCGAGTCTTCCACTTGAAAAGGGTAATAAACTACCCCCATGATTCGGGTCATAAGCCAAAAACGGGTCTCAGTTTCTTATTTAATCAAGTCTTCTACTAGAAAAGTGTTAAACAAACCTCCCCACGATTCAAGTCATAAGCCACGAACGGGTCTCAGTTTCTTCTTTAATCAAGTCTTCCACTTGAAAATGGTAAAATAAACCTCCCGACGATTCTATTCATAAGCCACAAACGGGTCTCAGTTACTTCTTTAATCAAGTGTTCCATTTGGAAATGGTAAAATAAACCTACCCACGATTCTGGTCAAAAGCCGCAAACTAGTCTCAGTTTCTTCTTTAATCAAGTCTTCCACTTGAAAAAGTTAAAAAACCTCCCCAGGATTCTGTTCATAAGCCAACAACGTGTCTCAATTTTTTCTTTAATCAAGTATTCCACTCGAAAAAGGTAATAAACCTCCCAACGATTCTGGTCATAAGCCACGAATGGGTCTCAGTTTCTTCTTTAATCAAATCTTCCACATGAAAAGGGTAATATAAACCTCCCCATGATTTTGTTCATAAACCACGAACGAGTCTCAGTTTCTAATTTAATACAGTCTTCCACTCTAAAAGGGTTATAAACCTCCCCACTATTTTGGTCATAAGCCAAAAACCGGTCTCAGTTTCTTCTTTATTCGAGTCTTCCACTTAAAAAGGATAATAAACCTTCCCGTGATTCTGGTCATAAGCCACAGACGAGTCTTGGTTTCTTCTTTAATCAATTCTTACACTTGAAAAGGGTAATAAACCTCCCCACAATTCTGGTCATAAGCCACGAACGGGTCTCCGTTTTTTCTTTAATCAAGTCTTCCACTTGAAAAGGGTAATAAACCACCCCACGATTCTGGTCATAAGCCACGAACGGGTCTCAATTTCTTCTTTAATCAAGTCTTCCACTTGAAAAAGTTAAAAAACCTCCCCAGGATTTCAGTCATAAGCCAACTACGGGTCTCGATTGTTTCTTTAATCAAGTATTCCACTCGGAAAGGGTAATAAACCTCCCAACGATTCTGGTCATCAGCCACGAATGGGTCTCAGTCTTTTCTATAATCATGTCTTCCACTTGAAAAGCGTAATATAAACCTACCCATAATTCTGGTCATAAACCATGAACGAGTCTCAGTTTCTTATTTAATACAGTCTTCCACTTTAAAAGGGTAATAAACCTCCCCACGATTTTGGTCATAAGCCAAAAACCGGCCTCAGTTTCTTCTTTAATCAAGTCTTCCACTCGAAAAGGGTAATAAACATCCCCGTGATTCTGGTCATAAGCCATGAATAGGTCTCAGTTTCTTCTTTAATCAAGTCTTCCACTTGAAAAGGGTAATAAACCACCCCGCGATTCTGGTCACAAGCCACGAACGGGTCTCAGTTTCTTCTTTAATCAAGTCTTCCACAAGAAAAGGGTAATAAACCACTCCACGATTCGGGTCATAAGCCTCAAACGGGTCTCAGTTTCTTATTTAATCAAGTCTTCCACTTGAAAAGTGTAAAATAAACCTCCGCGCGATTCTAGTCCTAAGCCACGAACGGGTCTTAGTTTCTTCTTTAATCAAATCTTCCACTTGAAAAGGGTATAAACCTTCTCAAATTCTTGTCATTAGACAACAACGGTTCTAAGTTATTTCTTTAATAAATCCTTCCACTCGAAAAGGGTAATAAACTGATCCACAATTCTGGTCATAAGCCACGAACGGGTCTTAGTTTTTTCTTTAATCAAGTATTCCACTTTAAAAAGATAATAAACATGCCCACAATTCTAGTAATAAGCCATGAATAGGTCTCGATTTCTTCTTTAATCAAACATTCCACTTGAAAAGGGTAAAATAAATCTCCTTAAGATTCTGGTCATAAGCCACGAACGAGTCTCAATTTCTTATTTAATCAATTCTTCCACTTGAAAAGGATAATAAACCTCCCCAGGATTCTGGTCATAAGCCACGAACGAGTCTCAGTTTCTTCTTTAATCAAGTCTTCCACTTGAAAAAGTTAAAAAAACCTCCCCAGGATTCTTGTCATAGGCCAACAACGGGTCTTAGTTCTTTCTTTAATCAAGTATTCCACTCGAAAAGGGTAATAAACCTCCCAACGATTCTGGTCATAAGCCACGAACGGGTCTCAGTTTCTTCTTTAATCAAGTCTTCCACTTGAAAAGGGTAATATAAACCTCCCCACGATTCTGGTCATAAACCACGAACGAGTCTCAGTTTCTTATTTAATACCGTCTTCCACTTTAAAAGGGTAATAAACCTCTCCACGATTTTTTTGATAAGCCAAAAACCGGTCTTAGTTTTTTCTTTAATCAAGTCTTCCACTCGAAAAGGGTAAGAAACCTCCCCAGGATTCTGGTCATAAGACAACAATGGGTCTCAGGTATTTTTTTAATAAAGTCTTCCACTCGAAAAGGGTAATAAACCTTCCCACAATTGTGGTCATAAGCCACAAACGGGTCTCAGTTTCTTCTTCAATCAAGTATTCCACTTTAAAAAGATAATAAACCTCCCCATGATTCTGGTCATAAGCCTTGAATGGGTCTCGATTTCTTCTTTAATCAAACCTTCCACTTGAAAAGGGTAAAATAAATCTCCCTACGATTCTGGTCAAAAGACACGAACGAGTCTCAATTTCTTCTTTAATCAAGTCTTCCACTTGAAAAGGGTAATAAACCTCCCCAGGATTCTGGTCATAAGCCACGAACAGGTCTCAGTTTCTTCTTTAATCAAGTCTTCCACTTAAAAAGGATAATAAACCTCCCCACGAATCTGGTAATAAACCACAAATGGGTCTCAGTTTCTTCTTTAATCAATTATTCCACTTGAAAAGGTTACTAAACATCCCCACGATTCTTGTCATAAGCTCCGAAAGGGTCTCAGTTTCTTCTTTAAGTAAGTCTTCCACTTAAAAAAGGTAATAATCCACCCCACAGTTCGGGTCATAAGCCAAAAACGGGTCTCAGTTTGTTCTCTAATCAATAATTCCACTCGAAAAGGGTAATCAACCTCCCCACGATTCTGGTCATAAGCCTAAACGAGTCTTAGTTTCTTCTCTAATCAAGTCTTCTAGTTGAAAAGGGTAAAATAAACCTCCCCACGATTCTAGTCATAACCATGAAGGGTCTCAGTTTCTTTTTTTATCAAGTGTTCCATTTGTAAATGGTACAATAAACTTACCCACGATTCTGGTCATAATCCGTAAACGGGTCTCAATTTCTTCTTTAATCAAGTCTTTCACTTGAAAAAATTAAAATACCTCCCCAAGATTCCGGTCATAAGCTAACCACGGGTCTCAGTTTTTTTTTAATCAAGTATTCCACTCGAAAAGGGTAATAAACCTCCCAACGATTTTGGTCATAAGCCACGAATGGGTCTCAGTTTCTTCTTTAATCAAGTCTTCCACTTGAAAAGGATAATATAAACCTCCCTACGATTCTGGTCATAAACAACGAACGAGTCTCGGTTTCTTATTTAACACAGTCTTCCACTCTAAAAGGGTAATAAACCTCTCCACGATTTTGGTGATAAGCCAAAAACCGGTCTTAGTTTCTTCTTTAATCAAGGCTTCCACTCGAATAGGGTAACAAACCACCCCACGATTCTAGTCATAAGACAACAATGGGTCTAAGTTATTTTTTTAATAATGTCTTCCACTCGAAAAGGGTAATAAACCTCCCCATAATTCTGGTCATAAGCCACGAACGGGTCTCAGTTTCTTCTTTAATCAAGTATTCCACTTTAAAAAGATAATAAACCTCCCAGTGATTCTGGTCATAAACCATGAATGGGTCTCGATTTCTTCTTAAATCAAACCTTCCACTTGAAAAGGGTAAAATAAATCTCCATACGATTCTGGTCAAAAGCCACGAATGAATCTCAATTTCTTCTTTAATCAAGTTTTTCACTTGAAAAGGATAATAAACCTCCCCAGGATTCTGGTCATAAGCCACCAACAGGTCTCAGTTTCTTCTTTAATCAAGTATTCCACTTGAAAAGGATAATAAACCTCCCTACGATTCAGGTAATAAACCACAAATGGGTCTCAGTTTCTTCTTTAATCAAGTATTTCACTTGAAAAGGTTAATAAACCTCCCCACGATTCTTGTAATAAGCTCCAAAAGGGTCTCAGTTTTTTCTTTAAGCAAGTCTTCCACTTAAAAAAAAAGGTAATAAACCACCCCACAGTTCGGGTCATAAGCCAAAAACGGGTCTTAGTTTCTTCTCTAATCAAGTCTTCCACTCGAAAAGGGTAATAAACCTCCCCACAATTCTGGTCATAAGCCACGAACGGATCTAAGTTTCTTCTTTAATCAAGTATTCCCCTTTAAAAAGATAATAAACCTCCCCGTGATTCTGGTCATAAACCATGAATGGGTCTCGATTTCTTCTTTAATCAAACCTTCCACTTGAAAAGGGTAAAATAAATCTCCCTACGAATCTGGTCAAAAGCCACGAACGAGTCTCAATTTCTTCTTTAATCAAGTCTTCCACTTGAACGGGATAATAAACCTCCCCATGATTCTGGTCATAAGCCACCAACAGGTCTCAGTTTCTTCTTTAATCAAGTCTTCCACTTGAAAAGGATAATAAACCTTCCCACGATTCTGGTAATAAACCACAAATGGGTCTCAGTTTCTTCTTTAATCAAGTATTCCACTTCAAAAGGTTAATAAACCTCCCCAAGATTCTTGTCATAAGCTCCAAAAGGGTCTCAGTTTTTTCTTTAAGCAAGTCTTCCGCTTAAAAAAGGTAATAAACCACCCCACAGTTCCGGTCATAAGCCAAAAACAGTTCTCAGTTTCTTCTCTAATCAAGTCTTTCACTCGAAAAGGGTAATAAACCTCCCCACGATTCTGGTTATAAGCCCAAACGAGTCTTAGTTTCTTCTTTAATCAAGTCTTCTAGTTGAAAAGGGTAAAATAAACCATGAAGGGTCTCAGTTTCTTCTTTTATCAAGTGTTCCATTTATAAATGGTAAAATAAACCTACCCACGATTCTGGTCATAAGCCGCAAACGGGTCCCAGTTTCTTCTTTAATCAAGTCTTTCACTTGTAAAAAATAAAATACCTCCCCAAATTCCGGTCATAAGCCAACAACGGGTCTCATTTTTTTCTTTAATTAAGTATTCTACTCGAAAAGGGTAATAAACCTCCCAACGATTCTGGTTATAAGCCACGAATGGGTCTCAGTTTCTTCTTTAATCAAGTCTTCCACTTGAAAAGGATAATATAACCCTCCCTATGATTCTGGTCATAAACCACGAACAAGTCTCAGTTTCTTAATTAATACAATCTTCCATTCTAAAAGGGTAATAAACCTCTCCATGATTTTGGTGATAAGCCAAAAATCGGTCTCAGTTTCTTCTTTGATCAAGTCTTCCACTCGAATAGTGTAACAAACCTCTTCACGATTCTGGTCATAAGACAACAATGGGTCTCAGTTATTTTTTTAATAATGTCTTCCACTCGAAAAGGGTAATAAACCTTCCCACAATTGTGGTCATAAGCCACGAACGGGTCTCAGTTTCTTCTTCAATCAAGTATTCCACTTGAAAAATATAATAAGCCTCCCCATGATTCTGGTCATAAGCCATGAATGGGTCTCGATTTCTTGTTTAATCAATCCTTCCACTTGAAAAGGGTAAAATAAATCTCCCTACGATTCTGGTCAAAAGACACGAACGAGTCTCAATTTCTTCTTTAATCAAGTCTTCCACTTGAAAAGGATAAAAAACCTCCCTAGGATTCTGGTCATAAGCCACGAACAGGTCTCAGTTTCTTATTTAATCAAGTCTTCCAATTGAAAAGGATAATAAACCTCCCCACGAATCTGGTAATAAACCAAAAATGGGTCTCAGTTTCTTCTTTAATCAATTATTCCACTTGAAAAGGTTACTAAAAATCCCCACGATTCTTGTCATAAGCTCCGAAAGGGTCTCAGTTTCTTCTTTAAGTAAGTCTTCCACTTAAAAAAGGTAATAATCCACCCCACAGTTCGGGTCATAAGCCAAAAACTGGTCTCAGTTTGTTCTCTAATCAACTCTTCCACTCGAAAAGGGTAATCAACCTCCCCACGATTCTGGTCATAAGCCCAAACGAGTCTTAGTTTCTTCTCTAATCAAGTCTTCTAGTTGAAAAATGTAAAATAAACCTCCCCACGATTCTAGTCATAACCCTGAAGGGTCTCAGTTTCTTCTTTTATCAAGTGTTCCATTTGTAAATGGTAAAATAAACTTACCCACGATTCTGGTCATAATCCGTAAACGGGTCTCAGTTTCTTCTTTAATCAAGTCTTTCACCTGAAAAACTAAAATACCTCCCCAAGATTCCGGTCATAAGCCAACAACGGGTCTCAGTTTTTTCTTTAATCAAGTATTCCACTCGAAAATGGTAATAAACCTCCCAACGATTCTGGTCATAAGCCACGAATGGGTCTCAGTTTCTTCTTTAATCAAGTCTTCCACTTGAAAAGGATAATATAAACCGCCTTACGATTCTGGTCATAAACTACGAACGAGTCTCGGTTTCTTATTTAACACAGTCTTCCACTATAAAAGGGTAATAAACCTCTCCACGATTTTGGTGATAAGCCAAAAACCGGTCTTAGTTTCTTCTTTAATCAAGGCTTCCACTCAAATAGGGTAACAAACCTCCCCACGATTCTAGTCATAAGACAACAATAGGTCTATCTTATTTTTTTAATAAAGTCTTCCACTCGAAAAGGGTAATAAACCTCCCCACAATTCTGGTCATAAGCCACGAACGGGTCTCAGTTTCTTCTTTAATCAAGTATTCCACTTTAAAAAGATAATAAACCTCCCAGTTATTCTGGTCATAAACCATGAATGGGTCTCGATTTCTTCTTAAATCAAACCTTCCACTTGAAAAGGGTAAAATAAATCTCCATACGATTCTGGTCAAAAGCCACGAACGAGTCTCAATTTCTTCTTTAATCAAGTCTTCCACTTGAAAAGGATAATAAACCTCCCCAGGATTCTGGTCATATGCCACCAACAGGTCTCAGTTTCTTCTTAAATCAAGTCTTCCACTTGAAAAGGATAATAAACCTCCCCACGATTCAGGTAATAAACCACAAATGGGTCTCAGTTTCATCTTTAATCAAGTATTTCACTTGAAAAGGTTAATAAACCTCCCCACGATTCTTGTCATAAGCTCCAAAAGGGTCTCCGTTTTTTCTTTAAGCAAGTCTTCCACTTAAAAAAGGTAATAAACCACCCCACAGTTCGGGTCATAAGCCAAAAACGGGTCTTAGTTTCTTCTCTAATCAAGTCTTCCACTCGAAAAAGGTAATAAACCTCCCCACAATTCTGGTCATAAGCCACGAACGGGTCTCAGTTTCTTCTTTAATCAAGTATTCCACTTTAAAAAGATAATAAACCTCCCAGTGATTCTGGTCATAAACCATGAATGGGTCTCGATTTCTTCTTTAATCAAACCTTCCACTTGAAAAGGGTAAAATAAATCTCCCTACGATTCTGGTCAAAAGCCACGAACGAGTCTCAATTTCTTCTTTAATCAAGTCTTCAACTTGAAAACGATAATAAACCTCCCCATGATTCTGGTCATAAGCCACCAACAGGTCTCAGTTTCTTCTTTAATCAAGTCTTCCACTTGAAAAGGATAATAAACCTCCCCATGATTCAGGTAATAAACCACAAATGGGTCTCAGTTTCTTCTTTAATCAAGTATTCCACTTCAAAAGGTAAATAAACCTCCCCAAGATTCTTGTCATAAGCTCCAAAAGGGTCTCAGTTTTTTCTTTAAGCAAGTCTTCCACTTAAAAAAGGTAATAAACCACCCCACAGTTCCGGTCATAAGCCAAAAACGGGTCTCAGTTTCTTCTCTAATCAAGTCTTTCACTCGAAAAGGGTAATAAACCTCCCCACGATTCTGGTCATAAGCCACGAACAGGTCTCAGTTTCTTCTTTAATCAAGTCTTCCACTTGAAAAGGATAATAAACCTCCCCACGATTCTGGTAATAAGCCACAAATGGGTCTCAGTTTCTACTTTAATCAGAATTCCACTTGAAAAGGTTAATAAACCTCCCCACGATTCTTGTCATAAGCTCCGAAAGGGTCTCGATTTCTTCTTTAATCAAGTCTTCCACTTTAAAAAGGTAATAAACCACCCCACAGTTCCGGTCATAAGCCACAAACAAGTCTCAGTTTCTTCTCAAATCAAGTCTTCCACTCGAAAAGGGTAATAAACCTCCCCACGATTCAGGTCATAAGCCCAAACGAGTCTTAGTTTCTTCTTTAATCAAGTCTTCTACTTGAAAAGGGTGATAAACCACCCCACTATTCGGGTCAAAAGCTAAAAACGGGTCTCAGTTTCTAATTTAATCAAGTTTTCCACTAGAAAAGTGTAAAATAAACCTCCCCACGATTCTAGTTATAAGCCACAAACGGGTCTCAGTTTCTTCTTTGATCAAGTCTTCCACTTGAAAATGGTAAAATAAACCTCCCCACGATTCTAATCATAACCATGAAGGGTCTCAGTTTCTTCTTTAATCATGTGTTCAAATTGTAAATGGTAAAATAAACCTACCCACGATTCTGGTCATAAGCCGCAATCGGGTCTCAGTTTCTTCTTTAATCAAGTCTTTCACTTGAAAAAATTAAAATAACACCCCAAGATTCCGGTCATAAGCCAACAACGGGTCTCAGTTTTTTCTTTAATCAAGTATTCTACTCGAAAAGGGTAATAAACCTCCCAACGATTCTGGTCATAAGCCACGAATGGGTCTCAGTTTCTTCTTTAATCAAGTTTTCCACTTGAAAAGGATAATATAACCCTCCCTATGATTCTGGTCATAAACCACGAACGAGTCTCAGTGTCTTAATTAATACAATCTTCCATTCTAAAAGGGTAATAAACCTCTCCACGATTTTTGTGATAAGCCAAAAACCGGTCTTAGTTTTTTCTTTAATCAAGTCTTCCACTCGAAAAGGGTAAGAAACCTCCCCACGATTCTGGTCATAAGACAACAATGGGTCTCAGGTATTTTTTTAATAAAGTCTTCCACTCGAAAAGGGTAATAAACCTTCCCACAATTGTGGTCATAAGCCAGGAACGGGTCTCAGTTTCTTCTTCAATCAAGTATTCCACTTTAAAAAGATAATAAACCTCCCTATGATTCTGGTCATAAGCCATGAATGGGTCTCGATTTCTTCTTTAATCAAACCTTCCACTTGAAAAGGGTAAAATAAATCTCCCTACGATTCTAGTCAAAAGACACGAACGAGTCTCAATTTCTTCTTTAATCAAGTCTTCCACTTGAAAAGGATAATAAACCTCCCCAGGATTCTGGTCATAAGCCACGAACAGGTCTCAGTTTCTTCTTTAATCAAGTATTCCACTTGGAAAGGATAATAAACCTCCCCACGAATCTGGTAATAAACCACAAATGGGTCTCAGTTTCTTCTTTAATCAATTATTCCACTTGAAAAGGTTACTAAACATCCCCACGATTCTTGTCATAAGCTCCGAAAGGGTCTCAGTTTCTTCTTTAAGTAAGTCTTCCACTTAAAAAAGGTAATAATCCACCCCACAGTTTGGGTCATAAGCCAAAAACGGGTCTCAGTTTGTTCTCTAATCAACTCTTCCACTCGAAAAGGGTAATCAACCTCCCCACGATTCTGGTCATTAGCCACGAACGGGTCTCAGTTTCTTCTTCAATCAAGTATTCCACTTTAAAAATATAATAAACCTCCCTATGATTCTGGTCATAAGCCATGAATGGGTCTCGATTTCTTCTTAAATCAAACCTTCCACTTGAAAAGGATAAAATAAATCTCCCTACGATTCTGGTCAAAAGACACGAACGAGTCTCAATTTCTTCTTTAATCAAGTCTTCAACTTGAAAACGATAATAAACCTCCCCATGATTCTGGTCATAAGCCACCAACAGGTCTCAGTTTCTTCTTTAATCAAGTCTTCCACTTGAAAAGGATAATAAACCTCCCCATGATTCAGGTAATAAACCACAAATGGGTCTCAGTTTCTTCTTTAATCAAGTATTCCACTTCAAAAGGTAAATAAACCTCCCCAAGATTCTTGTCATAAGCTCCAAAAGGGTCTCAGTTTTTTCTTTAAGCAAGTCTTCCACTTAAAAAATGTAATAAACCACCCCACAGTTCCGGTCATAAGCCAAAAACGGGTCTCAGTTTCTTCTCTAATCAAGTCTTTCACTCGAAAAGGGTAATAAACCTCCCCACGATTCTGGTCATAAGCCCAAACGAGTCTTAGTTTCTTCTTTAATCAAGTCTTCTAGTTGAAAAGGGTAAAATAAACCTCCCCACGATTCTAGTCATAACCATGAAGGGTCTCAGTTTCTTCTTTTATCAAGTGTTCCATTTGTAAATGGTAAAATAAACCTACCCATGATTCTGGTCATAAGCCGCAAATGGGTCCCAGTTTCTTCTTTAATCTAGTCTTTCACTTGTAAAAAATAAAATACCTCCCCAAATTCCGGTCATAAGCCAACAACGGGTCTCAGTTTTTTCTTTAATCAAGTATTCTACTCGAAAAGGGTAATAAACCTCCCAACGATTCTGGTCATAAGCCACGAATGGGTCTCAGTTTCTTCTTTAATCAAGTTTTCCACTTGAAAAGGATAATATAACCCTCCCTATGCTTCTGGTCATAAACCACGAACGAGTCTCAGTTTCTTAATTAATACAATCTTCCATTCTAAAAGGGTAATAAACCACTCCATGATTTTGGTGATAAGCCAAAAACCGGTCTCAGTTTCTTCTTTAATCAAGTCTTCCACTCGAATAGTGTAACAAACCTCCTCACGATTCTGGTCATAAGACAACAATGGGTCTCAGTTATTTTTTAATAAAGTCTTCCACTCGAAAAGGGTAATAAACCTTCCCACAATTATGGTCATAAGCCACGAACGGGTCTCAGTTTCTTCTTCAATCAAGTATTCCACTTTAAAAAGATAATAAACCTCCCCATGATTCTGGTCATAAGCCATGAATGGGTCTCAATTTCTTCTTTAATCAAACCTTCTACTTGAAAAGGGTAAAATAAATCTCCCTACGATTCTGGTCAAAAGACACGAACGAGTCTCAATTTCTTCTTTAATCAAGTCTTCCACTTGAAAAGGATAATAAACCTCCCCAGGATTCTGGTCATAAGCCACGAACAGGTCTCAGTTTCTTCTTTAATCAAGTCTTCCACTTGAAAAGGATAATAAACCTCCCCACGAATCTGGTAATAAACCACAAATGGGTCTCAATTTCTTCTTTAATCAATTATTCCACTTGAAAAGGTTACTAAACATCCCCACGATTCTTGTCATAAGCTCCGAAAGGGTCTCAGTTTCTTCTTTAAATAAGTCTTCCACTTAAAAAAGGTAATAATCCACCCCACAGTTCGGGTCATAAGCCAAAAACGGGTCCCAGTTTGTTCTCTAATCAACTCTTCCACTCGAAAAGGGTAATCAACCTCCCCACGATTCTGGTCATAAGCCCAAACGAGTCTTAGTTTCTTCTCTAATCAAGTCTTCTAGTTGAAAAAGGTAAAATAAACCTCCCCACGATTCTATTCATAACCATGAAGGGTCTCAGTTTCTTCTTTCATCAAGTGTTCCATTTGTAAATGGTAAAATAAACTTACCCACGATTCTAGTCATAATCGGTAAACGGGCCTCAGTTTCTTCTTTAATCAAGTCTTTCACTTGAAAAAATTAAAATACCTCCCTAAGATTCCGGTCATAAGCCAACCACGGGTCTCAGTTTTTTCTTTAATCAAGTATTCCACTCGAAAAGGGTAATAAACCTCCCAACGATTTTGGTCATAAGCCACGAATGGGTCTTAGTTTCTTCTTTAATCAAGTCTTCCACTTGAAAAGGATAATATAAACCTCCCTATGATTCTGGTCATAAACAACGAACGAGTCTCGGTTTCTTATTTAACACAGTCTTCCACTCTAAAAGGGTAATAAACCTCTCCACGATTTTGGTGATAAGCCAAAAACCGGTCTTAGTTTCTTCTTTAATCAAGGCTTCCACTCGAATAGGGTAACAAACCACCCCACGATTCTAGTCATAAGACAACAATGGGTCTAAGTTATTTTTTTAATAATGTCTTCCACTCGAAAAGGGTAATAAACCTCCCCACAATTCTGGTCATAAGCCACGAACGGGTCTCAGTTTCTTCTTTAATCAAGTATTCCACTTTAAAAAGATAATAAACCTCCCAGTGATTCTGGTCATAAACCATGAATGGGTCTCGATTTCTTCTTAAATTAAACCTTCCACTTGAAAAGGGTAAAATAAATCTCCATACGATTCTGGTCAAAAGCCACGAACGAGTTTCAATTTCTTCTTTAATCAAGTTTTCCACTTGAAAAGGATAATAAACCTCCCCAGGATTCTGGTCATAAGCCACCAACAGGTCTCAGTTTCTTCTTTAATCAAGTCTTCCACTTGAAAAGGATAATAAACCTCCCCACGATTCAGGTAATAAACCACAAATGGGTCTCAGTTTCTTCTTTAATCAAGTATTTCACTTGAAAAGGTTAATAAACCTCCCCACGATTCTTGTAATAAGCTCCAAAAGGGTCTCAGTTTTTTCTTTAAGCAAGTCTTCCACTTAAAAAAAGGTAATAAACCACCCCACAGTTCGAGTCATAAGCCAAAAACGGGTCTTAGTTTCTTCTCTAATCAAGTCTTCCACTCGAAAAGGGTAATAAACCTCCCCACAATTCTGGTCATAAGCCACGAACGGGTCTAAGTTTCTTCTTTAATCAAGTATTCCCCTTTAAAAAGATAATAAACCTCCCAGTGATTCTGGTCATAAACCATGAATGGGTCTCGATTTCTTCTTTAATCAAACCTTCCACTTGAAAAGGGTAAAATAAATCTCCCTACGATTCTGGTCAAAAGCCACAAACGAGTCTCAATTTCTTCTTTAATCAAGTCTTCCACTTGAAAGGGATAATAAACCTCCCCATGATTCTGGTCATAAGCCACTAACAGGTCTCAGTTTCTTCTTTAATCAAGTCTTCCACCTGAAAAGGATAATAAACCTCCCCACGATTCTGGTAATAAACCACAAATGGGTCTCAGTTTCTTCTTTAATCAAGTATTCCACTTCAAAAGGTTAATAAACCTCCCCAAGATTCTTGTCATAAGCTCCAAAAGGGTCTCAGTTTTTTCTTTAAGCAAGTCTTCCGCTTAAAAAAGGTAATAAACCACCCCACAGTTCCGGTCATAAGCCAAAAACGGTTCTCAGTTTCTTCTCTAATCAAGTCTTTCACTCGAAAAGGGTAATAAACCTCCCCACGATTCTGGTCATAAGCCCAAACGAGTCTTAGTTTCTTCTTTAATCAAGTCTTCTAGTTGAAAAGGGTAAAATAAACCATGAAGGGTCTCAGTTTCTTCTTTTATCAAGTGTTCCATTCGTAAATGGTAAAATAAACCTACCCACGATTCTGGTCATAAGCCGCAAACGGGTCCCAGTTTCTTCTTTAATCAAGTCTTTCACTTGTAAAAAATAAAATACCTCCCCAAATTCGGGTCATAAGCCAACAACGGGTCTCATTTTTTTCTTTAATCAAGTATTCTACTCGAAAAGGGTAATAAACCTCCCAACGATTCTGGTCATAAGCCACGAATGGGTCTCAGTTTCTTCTTTAATCAAGTTTTCCACTTGAAAAGGATAATATAACCCTCCCTATGCTTCTGGTCATAAACCACGAACGAGTCTCAGTTTCTTAATTAATACAATCTTCCATTCTAAAAGGGTAATAAACCACTCCATGATTTTGGTGATAAGCCAAAAACCGGTCTCAGTTTCTTCTTTAATCAAGTCTTCCACTCGAATAGTGTAACAAACCTCCTCACGATTCTGGTCATAAGACAACAATGGGTCTCAGTTATTTTTTAATAAAGTCTTCCACTCGAAAAGGGTAATAAACCTTCCCACAATTATGGTCATAAGCCACGAACGGGTCTCAGTTTCTTCTTCAATCAAGTATTCCACTTTAAAAAGATAATAAACCTCCCCATGATTCTGGTCATAAGCCATGAATGGGTCTCAATTTCTTCTTTAATCAAACCTTCTACTTGAAAAGGGTAAAATAAATCTCCCTACGATTCTGGTCAAAAGACACGAACGAGTCTCAATTTCTTCTTTAATCAAGTCTTCCACTTGAAAAGGATAATAAACCTCCCCAGGATTCTGGTCATAAGCCACGAACAGGTCTCAGTTTCTTCTTTAATCAAGTCTTCCACTTGAAAAGGATAATAAACCTCCCCACGAATCTGGTAATAAACCACAAATGGGTCTCAATTTCTTCTTTAATCAATTATTCCACTTGAAAAGGTTACTAAACATCCCCACGATTCTTGTCATAAGCTCCGAAAGGGTCTCAGTTTCTTCTTTAAATAAGTCTTCCACTTAAAAAAGGTAATAATCCACCCCACAGTTCGGGTCATAAGCCAAAAACGGGTCCCAGTTTGTTCTCTAATCAACTCTTCCACTCGAAAAGGGTAATCAACCTCCCCACGATTCTGGTCATAAGCCCAAACGAGTCTTAGTTTCTTCTCTAATCAAGTCTTCTAGTTGAAAAAGGTAAAATAAACCTCCCCACGATTCTATTCATAACCATGAAGGGTCTCAGTTTCTTCTTTCATCAAGTGTTCCATTTGTAAATGGTAAAATAAACTTACCCACGATTCTAGTCATAATCGGTAAACGGGCCTCAGTTTCTTCTTTAATCAAGTCTTTCACTTGAAAAAATTAAAATACCTCCCTAAGATTCCGGTCATAAGCCAACCACGGGTCTCAGTTTTTTCTTTAATCAAGTATTCCACTCGAAAAGGGTAATAAACCTCCCAACGATTTTGGTCATAAGCCACGAATGGGTCTTAGTTTCTTCTTTAATCAAGTCTTCCACTTGAAAAGGATAATATAAACCTCCCTATGATTCTGGTCATAAACAACGAACGAGTCTCGGTTTCTTATTTAACACAGTCTTCCACTCTAAAAGGGTAATAAACCTCTCCACGATTTTGGTGATAAGCCAAAAACCGGTCTTAGTTTCTTCTTTAATCAAGGCTTCCACTCGAATAGGGTAACAAACCACCCCACGATTCTAGTCATAAGACAACAATGGGTCTAAGTTATTTTTTTAATAATGTCTTCCACTCGAAAAGGGTAATAAACCTCCCCACAATTCTGGTCATAAGCCACGAACGGGTCTCAGTTTCTTCTTTAATCAAGTATTCCACTTTAAAAAGATAATAAACCTCCCAGTGATTCTGGTCATAAACCATGAATGGGTCTCGATTTCTTCTTAAATTAAACCTTCCACTTGAAAAGGGTAAAATAAATCTCCATACGATTCTGGTCAAAAGCCACGAACGAGTTTCAATTTCTTCTTTAATCAAGTTTTCCACTTGAAAAGGATAATAAACCTCCCCAGGATTCTGGTCATAAGCCACCAACAGGTCTCAGTTTCTTCTTTAATCAAGTCTTCCACTTGAAAAGGATAATAAACCTCCCCACGATTCAGGTAATAAACCACAAATGGGTCTCAGTTTCTTCTTTAATCAAGTATTTCACTTGAAAAGGTTAATAAACCTCCCCACGATTCTTGTAATAAGCTCCAAAAGGGTCTCAGTTTTTTCTTTAAGCAAGTCTTCCACTTAAAAAAAGGTAATAAACCACCCCACAGTTCGAGTCATAAGCCAAAAACGGGTCTTAGTTTCTTCTCTAATCAAGTCTTCCACTCGAAAAGGGTAATAAACCTCCCCACAATTCTGGTCATAAGCCACGAACGGGTCTAAGTTTCTTCTTTAATCAAGTATTCCCCTTTAAAAAGATAATAAACCTCCCAGTGATTCTGGTCATAAACCATGAATGGGTCTCGATTTCTTCTTTAATCAAACCTTCCACTTGAAAAGGGTAAAATAAATCTCCCTACGATTCTGGTCAAAAGCCACAAACGAGTCTCAATTTCTTCTTTAATCAAGTCTTCCACTTGAAAGGGATAATAAACCTCCCCATGATTCTGGTCATAAGCCACTAACAGGTCTCAGTTTCTTCTTTAATCAAGTCTTCCACCTGAAAAGGATAATAAACCTCCCCACGATTCTGGTAATAAACCACAAATGGGTCTCAGTTTCTTCTTTAATCAAGTATTCCACTTCAAAAGGTTAATAAACCTCCCCAAGATTCTTGTCATAAGCTCCAAAAGGGTCTCAGTTTTTTCTTTAAGCAAGTCTTCCGCTTAAAAAAGGTAATAAACCACCCCACAGTTCCGGTCATAAGCCAAAAACGGTTCTCAGTTTCTTCTCTAATCAAGTCTTTCACTCGAAAAGGGTAATAAACCTCCCCACGATTCTGGTCATAAGCCCAAACGAGTCTTAGTTTCTTCTTTAATCAAGTCTTCTAGTTGAAAAGGGTAAAATAAACCATGAAGGGTCTCAGTTTCTTCTTTTATCAAGTGTTCCATTCGTAAATGGTAAAATAAACCTACCCACGATTCTGGTCATAAGCCGCAAACGGGTCCCAGTTTCTTCTTTAATCAAGTCTTTCACTTGTAAAAAATAAAATACCTCCCCAAATTCGGGTCATAAGCCAACAACGGGTCTCATTTTTTTCTTTAATCAAGTATTCTACTCGAAAAGGGTAATAAACCTCCCAACGATTCTGGTCATAAGCCACGAATGGGTCTCAGTTTCTTCTTTAATCAAGTCTTCCACTTGAAAAGGATAATATAACCCTCCCTATGATTCTGGTCATAAACCACGAACGAGTCTCAGTTTCTTAATTAATACAATCTTCTATTCTAAAAGGGTAATAAACCTCTCCATGATTTTGGTGATAAGCCAAAAACCGGTCTCAGTTTCTTCTTTAATCAAGTCTTCCACTCGAATAGTGTAACAAACCTCTTCACGATTCTGGTCATAAGACAACAATGGGTCTCAGTTATTTTTTTAATAAAGTCTTCCACTCGAAAAGGGTAATAAACCTTCCCACAATTGTGGTCATAAGCCACGAACGGGTCTCAGTTTCTTCTTCAATCAAGTATTCCACTTGAAAAATATAATAAACCTCCCCATGATTCTGGTCATAAGCCATGAATGGGTCTCGATTTCTTCTTTAATCAAACCTTCTACTTGAAAAAGGTAAAATAAATCTCCCTACGATTCTGGTCAAAAGACATGAACGAGTCTCAATTTCTTCTTTAATCAAGACTTCCACTTGAAAAGGATAAAAAACCTCCCCAGGATTCTGGTCATAAGCCACGAACAGGTCTCAGTTTCTTCTTTAATCAAGTCTTCCACTTGAAAAGGATAATAAACCTCCCCACGAATCTGGTAATAAACCACAAATGGGTCTCAGTTTCTTCTTTAATCAATTATTCCACTTGAAAAGGTTATTAAAAATCCCCACGATTCTTGTCATAAGCTCCGAAAGGGTCTCAGTTTCTTGTTTAAGTAAGTCTTCCACTTAAAAAAGGTAATAATCCACCGCACAGTTCGGGTCATAAGCGAAAAACTGGTCTCAGTTTGTTCTCTAATCAACTCTTCCACTCGAAAAGGGTAATCAACCTCCCCACGATTCTGGTCATAAGCCCAAACGAGTCTTAGTTTCTTCTCTAATCAAGTCTTCTAGTTGAAAAGGGTAAAATAAACCTCCCCACGATTCTAGTCATAACCCTGAAGGGTCTCAGTTTCTTCTTTTATCAAGTGTTCCATTTGTAAATGGTAAAATAAACTTACCCACGATTCTGGTCATAATCCATAAACGGGTCTCAGTTTCTTCTTTAATCAAGTCTTTCACTTGAAAAAATTAAAATACCTCCCCAAGATTCCGGTCATAAGCCAAAAATGGGTCTCAGTTTTTTCTTTAATCAAGTATTCCACTCGAAAAGGGTAATAAACCTCCCAATGATTCTGGTCATAAGCCACGAATGGGTCTCAGTTTCTTCTTTAATCAAGTCTTCCACTTGAAAAGGATAATATAACCCTCCCTACGATTCTCGTCATAAACCACGAACGAGTCTCGGTTTCTTATTTAACACAGTCTTCCACTATAAAAGGGTAATAAACCTCTCCACGATTTTGGTGATAAGCCAAAAACCGGTCTTAGTTTCTTCTTTAATCAAGGCTTCCACTCGAATAGGGTAACAAACCTCCCCAAGATTCTAGTCATAAGACAACAATGGGTCTAAGTTATTTTTTTAATAAAGTCTTCCACTCGAAAAGGGTAATAAACCTCCCCACAATTCTGGTCATAAGCCACGAATGGGTCTCAGTTTCTTCTTTAATCAAGTTTTCCACTTGAAAAGGATAATATAACCCTCCCTATGCTTCTGGTCATAAACCACGAACGAGTCTCAGTTTCTTAATTAATACAATCTTCCATTCTAAAAGGGTAATAAACCACTCCATGATTTTGGTGATAAGCCAAAAACCGGTCTCAGTTTCTTCTTTAATCAAGTCTTCCACTCGAATAGTGTAACAAACCTCCTCACGATTCTGGTCATAAGACAACAATGGGTCTCAGTTATTTTTTAATAAAGTCTTCCACTCGAAAAGGGTAATAAACCTTCCCACAATTATGGTCATAAGCCACGAACGGGTCTCAGTTTCTTCTTCAATCAAGTATTCCACTTTAAAAAGATAATAAACCTCCCCATGATTCTGGTCATAAGCCATGAATGGGTCTCAATTTCTTCTTTAATCAAACCTTCCACTTGAAAAGGGTAAAATAAATCTCCCTACGATTCTGGTCAAAAGACACGAACGAGTCTCAATTTCTTCTTTAATCAAGTCTTCCACTTGAAAAGGATAATAAACCTCCCCAGGATTCTGGTCATAAGCCACGAACAGGTCTCAGTTTCTTCTTTAATCAAGTCTTCCACTTGAAAAGGATAATAAACCTCCCCACGAATCTGGTAATAAACCACAAATGGGTCTCAGTTTCTTCTTTAATCAATTATTCCACTTGAAAAGGTTACTAAACATCCCCACGATTCTTGTCATAAGCTCCGAAAGGGTCTCAGTTTCTTCTTTAAATAAGTCTTCCACTTAAAAAAGGTAATAATCCACCCCACAGTTCGGGTCATAAGCCAAAAACGGGTCCCAGTTTGTTCTCTAATCAACTCTTCCACTCGAAAAGGGTAATCAACCTCCCCACGATTCTGGTCATAAGCCCAAACGAGTCTTAGTTTCTTCTCTAATCAAGTCTTCTAGTTGAAAAGGGTAAAATAAACCTCCCCACGATTCTATTCATAACCATGAAGGGTCTCAGTTTCTTCTTTCATCAAGTGTTCCATTTGTAAATGGTAAAATAAACTTACCCACGATTCTAGTCATAATCGGTAAACGGGCCTCAGTTTCTTCTTTAATCAAGTCTTTCACTTGAAAAAATTAAAATACCTCCCTAAGATTCCGGTCATAAGCCAACCACGGGTCTCAGTTTTTTCTTTAATCAAGTATTCCACTCGAAAAGGGTAATAAACCTCCCAACGATTTTGGTCATAAGCCACGAATGGGTCTTAGTTTCTTCTTTAATCAAGTCTTCCACTTGAAAAGGATAATATAAACCTCCCTATGATTCTGGTCATAAACAACGAACGAGTCTCGGTTTCTTATTTAACACAGTCTTCCACTCTAAAAGGGTAATAAACCTCTCCACGATTTTGGTGATAAGCCAAAAACCGGTCTTAGTTTCTTCTTTAATCAAGGCTTCCACTCGAATAGGGTAACAAACCACCCCACGATTCTAGTCATAAGACAACAATGGGTCTAAGTTATTTTTTTAATAATGTCTTCCACTCGAAAAGGGTAATAAACCTCCCCACAATTCTGGTCATAAGCCACGAACGGGTCTCAGTTTCTTCTTTAATCAAGTATTCCACTTTAAAAAGATAATAAACCTCCCAGTGATTCTGGTCATAAACCATGAATGGGTCTCGATTTCTTCTTAAATTAAACCTTCCACTAGAAAAGGGTAAAATAAATCTCCATACGATTCTGGTCAAAAGCCACGAACGAGTCTCAATTTCTTCTTTAATCAAGTTTTCCACTTGAAAAGGATAATAAACCTCCCCAGGATTCTGGTCATAAGCCACCAACAGGTCTCAGTTTCTTCTTTAATCAAGTCTTCCACTTGAAAAGGATAATAAACCTCCCCACGATTCAGGTAATAAACCACAAATGGGTCTCAGTTTCTTCTTTAATCAAGTATTTCACTTGAAAAGGTTAATAAACCTCCCCACGATTCTTGTAATAAGCTCCAAAAGGGTCTCAGTTTTTTCTTTAAGCAAGTCTTCCACTTAAAAAAGGTAATAAACCACCCCACAGTTCGAGTCATAAGCCAAAAACGGGTCTTAGTTTCTTCTCTAATCAAGTCTTCCACTCGAAAAGGGTAATAAACCTCCCCACAATTCTGGTCATAAGCCACGAACGGGTCTAAGTTTCTTCTTTAATCAAGTATTCCCCTTTAAAAAGATAATAAACCTCCCAGTGATTCTGGTCATAAACCATGAATGGGTCTCGATTTCTTCTTTAATCAAACCTTCCACTTGAAAAGGGTAAAATAAATCTCCCTACGATTCTGGTCAAAAGCCACAAACGAGTCTCAATTTCTTCTTTAATCAAGTCTTCCACTTGAAAGGGATAATAAACCTCCCCATGATTCTGGTCATAAGCCACTAACAGGTCTCAGTTTCTTCTTTAATCAAGTCTTCCACCTGAAAAGGATAATAAACCTCCCCACGATTCTGGTAATAAACCACAAATGGGTCTCAGTTTCTTCTTTAATCAAGTATTCCACTTCAAAAGGTTAATAAACATCCCCAAGATTCTTGTCATAAGCTCCAAAAGGGTCTCAGTTTTTTCTTTAAGCAAGTCTTCCGCTTAAAAAAGGTAATAAACCACCCCACAGTTCCGGTCATAAGCCAAAAACGGTTCTCAGTTTCTTCTCTAATCAAGTCTTTCACTCGAAAAGGGTAATAAACCTCCCCACGATTCTGGTCATAAGCCCAAACGAGTCTTAGTTTCTTCTTTAATCAAGTCTTCTAGTTGAAAAGGGTAAAATAAACCATGAAGGGTCTCAGTTTCTTCTTTTATCAAGTGTTCCATTCGTAAATGGTAAAATAAACCTACCCACGATTCTGGTCATAAGCCGCAAACGGGTCCCAGTTTCTTCTTTAATCAAGTCTTTCACTTGTAAAAAATAAAATACCTCCCCAAATTCGGGTCATAAGCCAACAACGGGTCTCATTTTTTTCTTTAATCAAGTATTCTACTCGAAAAGGGTAATAAACCTCCCAACGATTCTGGTCATAAGCCACGAATGGGTCTCAGTTTCTTCTTTAATCAAGTCTTCCACTTGAAAAGGATAATATAACCCTCCCTATGATTCTGGTCATAAACCACGAACGAGTCTCAGTTTCTTAATTAATACAATCTTCTATTCTAAAAGGGTAATAAACCTCTCCATGATTTTGGTGATAAGCCAAAAACCGGTCTCAGTTTCTTCTTTAATCAAGTCTTCCACTCGAATAGTGTAACAAACCTCTTCACGATTCTGGTCATAAGACAACAATGGGTCTCAGTTATTTTTTTAATAAAGTCTTCCACTCGAAAAGGGTAATAAACCTTCCCACAATTGTGGTCATAAGCCACGAACGGGTCTCAGTTTCTTCTTCAATCAAGTATTCCACTTGAAAAATATAATAAACCTCCCCATGATTCTGGTCATAAGCCATGAATGGGTCTCGATTTCTTCTTTAATCAAACCTTCTACTTGAAAAAGGTAAAATAAATCTCCCTACGATTCTGGTCAAAAGACATGAACGAGTCTCAATTTCTTCTTTAATCAAGACTTCCACTTGAAAAGGATAAAAAACCTCCCCAGGATTCTGGTCATAAGCCACGAACAGGTCTCAGTTTCTTCTTTAATCAAGTCTTACACTTGAAAAGGATAATAAACCTCCCCACGAATCTGGTAATAAACCACAAATGGGTCTCAGTTTCTTCTTTAATCAATTATTTCACTTGAAAAGGTTATTAAAAATCCCCACGATTCTTGTCATAAGCTCCGAAAGGGTCTCATTTTCTTGTTTAAGTAAGTCTTCCACTTAAAAAAGGTAATAATCCACCGCACAGTTCGGGTCATAAGCGAAAAACTGGTCTCAGTTTGTTCTCTAATCAACTCTTCCACTCGAAAAGGGTAATCAACCTCCCCACGATTCTGGTCATAAGCCCAAACGAGTCTTAGTTTCTTCTCTAATCAAGTCTTCTAGTTGAAAAGGGTAAAATAAACCTCCCCACGATTCTAGTCATAACCCTGAAGGGTCTCAGTTTCTTCTTTTATCAAGTGTTCCATTTGTAAATGGTAAAATAAACTTACCCACGATTCTGGTCATAATCCATAAACGGGTCTCAGTTTCTTCTTTAATCAAGTCTTTCACTTGAAAAAATTAAAATACCTCCCCAAGATTCCGGTCATAAGCCAAAAATGGGTCTCAGTTTTTTCTTTAATCAAGTATTCCACTCGAAAAGGGTAATAAACCTCCCAATGATTCTGGTCATAAGCCACGAATGGGTCTCAGTTTCTTCTTTAATCAAGTCTTCCACTTGAAAAGGATAATATAACCCTCCCTACGATTCTCGTCATAAACCACGAACGAGTCTCGGTTTCTTATTTAACACAGTCTTCCACTATAAAAGGGTAATAAACCTCTCCACGATTTTGGTGATAAGCCAAAAACCGGTCTTAGTTTCTTCTTTAATCAAGGCTTCCACTCGAATAGGGTAACAAACCTCCCCAAGATTCTAGTCATAAGACAACAATGGGTCTAAGTTATTTTTTTAATAAAGTCTTCCACTCGAAAAGGGTAATAAACCTCCCCACAATTCTGGTCATAAGCCACGAACGGGTCTCAGTTTCTTCTTTAATCAAGTATTCCACTTTAAAAAGATAATAAACCTCCCAGTGATTCTGGTCATAAACCATGAATGGGTCTCGATTTCTTCTTAAATTAAACCTTCCACTTGAAAAAGGTAAAATAAATCTCCATACGATTCTGGTCAAAAGCCACGAACGAGTCTCAATTTCTTCTTTAATCAAGTTTTCCACTTGAAAAGGATAATAAACCTCCCCAGGATTCTGGTCATAAGCCACCAACAGGTCTCAGTTTCTTCTTTAATCAAGTCTTCCACTTGAAAAGGATAATAAACCTCCCCACGATTTAGGTAATAAACCACAAATGGGTCTCAGTTTCTTCTTTAATCAAGTATTTCACTTGAAAAGGTTAATAAACCTCCCCAAGATTCTTGTAATAAGCTCCAAAAGGGTCTCAGTTTTTTCTTTAAGCAAGTCTTCAACTTAAAAAAAGGTAATAAACCACCCCACAGTTCGGGTCATAAGCCAAAAACGGGTCTTAGTTTCTTCTCTAATCAAGTCTTCCACTCGAAAAGGGTAATAAACCTCCCCACAATTCTGGTCATAAGCCACGAACGGGTCTAAGTTTCTTCTTTAATCAAGTATTCCCCTTTAAAAAGATAATAAACCTCCCAGTGATTCTGGTCATAAACCATGAATGGGTCTCGATGTCTTCTTTAATCAAACCTTCCATTTGAAAAGGGTAAAATAAATCTCCCTACGATTCTGGTCAAAAGCCACAAACGAGTCTCAATTTCTTCTTTAATCAAGTCTTCCACTTGAAAGGGATAATAAACCTCCCCATGATTCTGGTCATAAGCCACTAACAGGTCTCAGTTTCTTCTTTAATCAAGTCTTCCACTTGAAAAGGATAATAAACCTCCCCACGATTCTGGTAATAAACCACAAATGGGTCTCAGTTTCTTCTTTAATCAAGTATTCCACTTCAAAAGGTTAATAAACCTCCCCAAGATTCTTGTCATAAGTTCCAAAAGGGTCTCTGTTTTTTCTTTAAGCAAGTCTTCCGCTTAAAAAAGGTAATAAACCACCCCACAGTTCCGGTCATAAGCCAAAAACGGTTCTCAGTTTCTTCTCTAATCAAGTCTTTCACTCGAAAAGGGTAATAAACCTCCCCACGATTCTGGTCATAAGCCCAAACGAGTCTTAGTTTCTTCTTTAATCAAGTCTTCTAGTTGAAAAGGGTAAAATAAACCATGAAGGGTCTCAGTTTCTTCTTTTATCAAGTGTTCCATTCGTAAATGGTAAAATAAACCTACCCACGATTCTGGTCATAAGCCGCAAACGGGTCCCAGTTTCTTCTTTAATCAAGTCTTTCACTTGTAAAAAATAAAATACCTCCCCAAATTCGGGTCATAAGCCAACAACGGGTCTCATTTTTTTCTTTAATCAAGTATTCTACTCGAAAAGGGTAATAAACCTCCCAACGATTCTGGTCATAAGCCACGAATGGGTATCAGTTTCTTCTTTAATCAAGTCTTCCACTTGAAAAGGATAATATAACCCTCCCTATGATTCTGGTCATAAACCACGAACGAGTCTCAGTTTCTTAATTAATACAATCTTCTATTCTAAAAGGGTAATAAACCTCTCCATGATTTTGGTGATAAGCCAAAAACCGGTCTCAGTTTCTTCTTTAATCAAGTCTTCCACTCGAATAGTGTAACAAACCTCTTCACGATTCTGGTCATAAGACAACAATGGGTCTCAGTTATTTTTTTAATAAAGTCTTCCACTCGAAAAGGGTAATAAACCTTCCCACAATTGTGGTCATAAGCCAAGAACGGGTCTCAGTTTCTTCTTCAATCAAGTATTCCACTTGAAAAATATAATAAACCTCCCCATGATTCTGGTCATAAGCCATGAATGGGTCTCGATTTCTTCTTTAATCAAACCTTCTACTTGAAAAAGGTAAAATAAATCTCTCTACGATTCTGGTCAAAAGACATGAACGAGTCTCAATTTCTTCTTTAATCAAGTCTTCCATTTGAAAAGGATAAAAAACCTCCCCAGGATTCTGGTCATAAGCCACGAACAGGTCTCAGTTTCTTCTTTAATCAAGTCTTCCACTTGAAAAGGATAATAAACCTCCCCACGAATCTGGTAATAAACCACAAATGGGTCTCAGTTTCTTCTTTAATCAATTATTCCACTTGAAAAGGTTATTAAAAATCCCCACGATTCTTGTCTTAAGCTCCGAAAGGGTCTCAGTTTCTTCTTTAAGTAAGTCTTCCACTTAAAAAAGGTAATAATCCACCCCACAGTTCGGGTCATAAGCGAAAAACTGGTCTCAGTTTGTTCTCTAATCAACTCTTCCACTCGAAAAGGGTAATCAACCTCCCCACGATTCTGGTAATAAGCCCAAACGAGTCTTAGTTTCTTCTCTAATCAAGTCTTCTAGTTGAAAAGGGTAAAATAAACCTCCCCACGATTCTAGTCATAACCCTGAAGGGTCTCAGTTTCTTCTTTTATCAAGTGTTCCATTTGTAAATGGTAAAATAAACTTACCCACGATTCTGGTCATAATCCGTAAACGGGTCTCAGTTTCTTCTTTAATCAAGTCTTTCACTTGAAAAAATTAAAATACCTCCCCAAGATTTCGGTCATAAGCCAAAAACGGGTCTCAGTTTTTTCTTTAATCAAGTATTCCACTTGAAAAGGGTAATAAACCTCCCAACGATTCTGGTCATAAGCCACGAATGGGTCTCAGTTTCTTCTTTAATCAAGTCTTCCACTTGAAAAGGATAATATAAACCTCCCTACGATTCTGGTCATAAACCACGAACGAATCTCGGTTTCTTATTTAACACAGTCTTTCACTATAAAAGGGTAATAAACCTCTCCACGATTTTGGTGATAAGCCAAAAACCGGTCTTAGTTTCTTCTTTAATCAAGGCTTCCACTCGAATAGGGTAACAAACCTCCCCAAGATTCTAGTCATAAGACAACAATGGGTCTAAGTTATTTTTTTAATAAAGTCTTCCACTCGAAAAGGGTAATAAACCTCCCCACAAATCTGGTCATAAGCCACGAATGGGTCTCAGTTTCTTCTTTAATCAAGTATTCCACTTTAAAAAGATAATAAACCTCCCAGTGATTCTGGTCATAAACCATGAATGGGTCTCAATTTCTTCTTAAATCAAACCTTCCACTTGAAAAGGGTAAAATAAATCTCCATATGATTCTGGTCAAAAGCTACGAACGAGTCTCAATTTCTTCTTTAATCAAGTCTTCCACTTGAAAAGGATAATAAACCTCCCCAGGATTCTGGTCATAAGCCACCAACAGGTCTCAGTTTCTTCTTAAATCAAGTCTTCCACTTGAAAAGGATAATAAACCTCCCCACGATTCAGGTAATAAACCACAAATGGGTCTCAGTTTCTTCTTTAAACAAGTATTTCACTTGAAAAGGTTAATAAACCTCCCCACGATTCTTGTCATAAGCTCCAAAAAGGTCTCAGTTTTTTCTTTAAGCAAGTCTTCCACTTAAAAAAGGTAATAAACCACCCCACAGTTCGGGTCATAAGCCAAAAACGGGTCTTAGTTTCTTCTCTAATCAAGTCTTCCACTCGAAAAGGGTAATAAACTTCCCCACAATTCTGGTCATAAGCCACGAATGGATCTCAGTTTCTTCTTTAATCAAGTATTCCACTTTAAAAAGATAATAAACCTCCCAGTGATTCTGGTCATAAACCATGAATGGGTCTCGATTTCTTCTTTAATCAAACCTTCCACTTGAAAAGGGTAAAATAAATCTCCCTACGATTCTGGTCAAAAGCCACGAACGAGTCTCAATTTCTTCTTTAATCAAGTCTTCCACTTGAAAAGGATAATAAACCTCACTAGGATTCTGGTCATAAGCCACTAACAGGTCTCAGTTTCTTCTTTAATCAAGTCTTCCACTTGAAAAGGATAATAAACCTCCCCACGATTCTGGTAATAAACCACAAATGGGTCTCAGTTTCTTCTTTAATCAAGTATTCCACTTCAAAAGGTTAATAAACCTCCCCAAGATTCTTGTCATAAGCTCCAAAAGGGTCTCAGTTTTTTCTTTAAGCAAGTCTTCCACTTAAAAAAGGTAATAAACCACCCCACAGTTCCGGTCATAAGCCAAAAACGGGTCTCAGTTTCTTCTCTAATCAAGTCTTTCACTCGAAAAGGGTAATAAACCTCCCCACGATTCTGGTCATAAGCCACGAACAGGTCTCAGTTTCTTCTTTAATCAAGTCTTCCACTTGAAAAGGATAATAAACCTCCCCACGAATCTGGTAATAAACCACAAATGGGTCTCAGTTTCTTCTTTAATCAATTATTCCACTTGAAAAGGTTATTAAAAATCCCCACGATTCTTGTCTTAAGCTCCGAAAGGGTCTCAGTTTCTTCTTTAAGTAAGTCTTCCACTTAAAAAAGGTAATAATCCACCCCACAGTTCGGGTCATAAGCGAAAAACTGGTCTCAGTTTGTTCTCTAATCAACTCTTCCACTCGAAAAGGGTAATCAACCTCCCCACGATTCTGGTAATAAGCCCAAACGAGTCTTAGTTTCTTCTCTAATCAAGTCTTCTAGTTGAAAAGGGTAAAATAAACCTCCCCACGATTCTAGTCATAACCCTGAAGGGTCTCAGTTTCTTCTTTTATCAAGTGTTCCATTTGTAAATGGTAAAATAAACTTACCCACGATTCTGGTCATAATCCGTAAACGGGTCTCAGTTTCTTCTTTAATCAAGTCTTTCACTTGAAAAAATTAAAATACCTCCCCAAGATTTCGGTCATAAGCCAAAAACGGGTCTCAGTTTTTTCTTTAATCAAGTATTCCACTCGAAAAGGGTAATAAACCTCCCAACGATTCTGGTCATAAGCCACGAATGGGTCTCAGTTTCTTCTTTAATCAAGTCTTCCACTTGAAAAGGATAATATAAACCTCCCTACGATTCTGGTCATAAACCACGAACGAATCTCGGTTTCTTATTTAACACAGTCTTTCACTATAAAAGGGTAATAAACCTCTCCACGATTTTGGTGATAAGCCAAAAACCGGTCTTAGTTTCTTCTTTAATCAAGGCTTCCACTCGAATAGGGTAACAAACCTCCCCAAGATTCTAGTCATAAGACAACAATGGGTCTAAGTTATTTTTTTAATAAAGTCTTCCACTCGAAAAGGGTAATAAACCTCCCCACAAATCTGGTCATAAGCCACGAATGGGTCTCAGTTTCTTCTTTAATCAAGTATTCCACTTTAAAAAGATAATAAACCTCCCAGTGATTCTGGTCATAAACCATGAATGGGTCTCAATTTCTTCTTAAATCAAACCTTCCACTTGAAAAGGGTAAAATAAATCTCCATATGATTCTGGTCAAAAGCTACGAACGAGTCTCAATTTCTTCTTTAATCAAGTCTTCCACTTGAAAAGGATAATAAACCTCCCCAGGATTCTGGTCATAAGCCACCAACAGGTCTCAGTTTCTTCTTAAATCAAGTCTTCCACTTGAAAAGGATAATAAACCTCCCCACGATTCAGGTAATAAACCACAAATGGGTCTCAGTTTCTTCTTTAAACAAGTATTTCACTTGAAAAGGTTAATAAACCTCCCCACGATTCTTGTCATAAGCTCCAAAAAGGTCTCAGTTTTTTCTTTAAGCAAGTCTTCCACTTAAAAAAGGTAATAAACCACCCCACAGTTCGGGTCATAAGCCAAAAACGGGTCTTAGTTTCTTCTCTAATCAAGTCTTCCACTCGAAAAGGGTAATAAACTTCCCCACAATTCTGGTCATAAGCCACGAATGGATCTCAGTTTCTTCTTTAATCAAGTATTCCACTTTAAAAAGATAATAAACCTCCCAGTGATTCTGGTCATAAACCATGAATGGGTCTCGATTTCTTCTTTAATCAAACCTTCCACTTGAAAAGGGTAAAATAAATCTCCCTACGATTCTGGTCAAAAGCCACGAACGAGTCTCAATTTCTTCTTTAATCAAGTCTTCCACTTGAAAAGGATAATAAACCTCACTAGGATTCTGGTCATAAGCCACTAACAGGTCTCAGTTTCTTCTTTAATCAAGTCTTCCACTTGAAAAGGATAATAAACCTCCCCACGATTCTGGTAATAAACCACAAATGGGTCTCAGTTTCTTCTTTAATCAAGTATTCCACTTCAAAAGGTTAATAAACCTCCCCAAGATTCTTGTCATAAGCTCCAAAAGGGTCTCAGTTTTTTCTTTAAGCAAGTCTTCCACTTAAAAAAGGTAATAAACCACCCCACAGTTCCGGTCATAAGCCAAAAACGGGTCTCAGTTTCTTCTCTAATCAAGTCTTTCACTCGAAAAGGGTAATAAACCTCCCCACGATTCTGGTCATAAGCCACGAACAGGTCTCCGTTTCTTCTTTAATCAAGTCTTCCACTTGAAAAGGATAATAAACCTCCCCACGATTCTGGTAATAAGCCACAAATGGGTCTCAGTTTCTACTTTAATCAGTATTCCACTTGAAAAGGTTAATAAACCTCCCCACGATTCTTGTCATAAGCTCCGTAAGGGTCTCAATTTCTTCTTTAATCAAGTCTTCCACTTAAAAAAGGTAATAAACCACCCCACAGTTCCGGTCATAAGCCATAAACAAGTCTCAGTTTCTTCTCTAATCAAGTCTTCCACTCGAAAAGGGTAATAAACCTCCCCACGATTCAGGTCATAAGCCCAAACGAGTCTTAGTTTCTTCTTTAATCAAGTCTTCTACTTGAAAAGGGTGATAAACCACCCCCACTATTCGGGTCAAAAGCCAAAAACGGGTCTCAGTTTCTAATTTAATCAAGTTTTCCACTAGAAAAGTGTAAAATAAACCTCCCCACGATTCTAGTCATAAGCCACAAACGGGTCTCAGTTTCTTCTTTGATCAAGTCTTCCACTTGAAAATGGTAAAATAAACCTCCCCACGATTCTAGTCATAACCATGAAGGGTCTCAGTTTCTTCTTTAATCATGTGTTCAAATTGTAAATGGTAAAATAAACCTACCCACGATTCTGGTCATAAGCCGCAATCGGGTCTCAGTTTCTTCTTTAATCAAGTCTTTCACTTGAAAAAATTAAAATAACACCCCAAGATTCCGGTCATAAGCCAACAACGGGTCTCAGTTTTTTCTTTAATCAAGTATTCCACTCGAAAAGGGTTATAAACCTCCCAACGATTCTGGTCATAAGCCACGAATGGGTCTCAGTTTCTTCTTTAATCAAGTCTTCCACTTGAAAAGGGTAATATAAACCTACCCACGATTCTGGTCATAAACCACGAACGGGTCTCATTTTCTTCTTTAATCAATTCTTCCACTTGAAAATTATAATAAACCTCCCCGTGATTCTGGTCATAAACCACGAACGAGTCTCAATTTCTTCTTTAATCAATTCTTACACTTGAAAAGGGTAATAAACCTCCCCACAATTCTGGTCATAAGTTACGAACAGGTCTCAATTTCCTCTTTAATCAAGTCTTCCACTTGAAAAGGGTAATAAACCACCCCACGATTCTGGTCATAAGCCACGAACGGGTCTCAGTTTCTTCTTTAATCAATTCTTCCATTTGAAAATGGTAATAAACCACTCCACGATTCGGGTCATAAGCCACAAACGGGTCTTAGTTTCTTATTAATCAAGTCTTCCACTTGATAAGTGTAAAATAAACCTCCCCTCGATTTTAGTCATAAGCCACGAACGGGTCTCATTTTCTTCTTTAATCAATTCTTCCACTTGAAAATTATAATAAACCTCCCCACGATTCTAGTCATCAGCCACGAATGTGTCTCAATTTCTTCTTTAATCAAATCTTCCACTTGAAAAGGGTAATAAACCTCCCCCAAATTCTGGTCATAAGCCCAAACAAGTCTTAGTTTCTTCTTTAATCAAGTCTTCTACTTGAAAAGGGTAATAAACAACCCCCACGATTCGGGTCAAAAGCCAAAAACGGGTCTCAGTTTCTTATTTAATCAAGTCTTCCACTAGAAAAGTGTAAAATAAACCTCCCCACGATTCTAGTCATAAGCCACAAACGGGTCTCTGTTTCTTCTTTAATCAAGTCTTCCACTTGAAAATGGTAAAATAAACCTCCCCACGATTCTAGTCATAACCATGAAGGGTCTCAGTTTCTTCTTTAATCAAGTATTCAATTTGTAAATGGTAAAATAAACCTACCCACAATTCTGGTCATAAGCCGCAAACGGGTCTCAGTTTCTTCTTTAATCAAGTCTTTCACTTGAAAAAGTTAAAAAAAACCTCCCCAGGATTTCGGTCATAAGCCAACAACGGGTCTCAGTTTTTTCTTTAATCAAGTATTCCACTCCAAAAGGGTAATAAACCTCCCAACGATTCTGGTCATAAGCCACGAATGGGTCTCAGTTTCTTCTTTAATCGTCTTCCACTTGAAAAGGGTCATATAAACCTACCCACGATTCTGGCCATAAACCACGAACGAGTCTCAGTTTCTTATTTAATACAGTCTTCCACTCTAAAAAGGTAATAAACCTCCCCACGATTTTGGCTTTAAGCCAAAAACCGGTCTCAGTTTCTTCTTTAATCAAGTCTTCCACTCGAAAAGGGTAATAAACCTCCCCGTGATTCTGGTCATAAGCCACGAACGAGTCTCAATTTTTCTTTAATTAATTCTTACACTTGAAAAGGGTAATAAACCTCCCCACAATTCTTGTCATAAGCCACGAACTAGTCTCAGTTTCTTCTTTAATCAAGTCTTCCACTTGAAAAGGGTAATAAAACACCCCACAATTTTGGTCATAAGCCACGAACGGGTTTCAGTTTCTTCTTTAATCAAGTCTTCCACTTGAAAATGGTAATAACCCACTCCACAATTCGGGTCATTGATGCATGATATCCGCAAGTATATGGATTACGTCAGAGTAATATAAAAGTTTTATCGATCCCACAGAGACCAATGTCAATCTATCGGTTACTATTGTTATGTTGTTTATCTAAGGCTAATAAAAATCAGAGTAATAGTTTTCACAGAACGAGAAAAAAATCAGATAAAGACTATACTGGAATGTAATTCACATCAATCAAACAATACTCCTATTATCTAAGTAGTAATACTACAGGGCATTGTTTTCTTCTTTGAAAAAGAGTTAATTAAAAAGAATCCGCCGCGTCAGCTTGATCGGAAACAGACCTAACCTTTAATCTATACTGGTCGCTCACGCTGCACTGGTCGCTCCTTGCGTTAAAGTGATAAAGCCCTTTTTTATGTAACTACCTCTCAAACTTAGTTAAAAAGTTCTTTCGATTGGAAACGTTTAATTCCAAAGGGTTTCTGGCATATGCTCGGCCAACCGGATCCTAAAGCTATGAACGTGTCCGAAAATAGTTTAAAATCTCTTTCTAATAATATAAAACTTTCCTAATTAATTGATAAAGTGCTTCTGCTGTATTTATCAATTAAGAACTAACAAAACTCTTTTTAAAAATGCCAGACGACTTTCGATCTTACCCGATCTAGTCACAGTCATTACGTAAACAAAAACACGGTCTCATTTACGTAATGACCGATCAATTGAAGTTCATAAGAGTTTAATTAAAACCAAAAACAGCCCCTAAAGTATTTATAAAGAAGATAACATGTGGAGTACCATCGGAACGACGATCCTCACATCCTAGCACAAGGGATTTAGCTGGACATGGTAATTGAAAACATAACGGTAAATTGGTTTGCGAAGTAAGACATTTTTAGAATAAAAACGTGAGGAGTGTGAGAGTGTATTTCAAAGGAGTGAACACAAGTGTCACGCTTCCGTTCAGTACCTAACGATAAACAAATCACACAAACAACAGATAAACTAACAGATCTCCAGACCACGCTAATCGTGCGGATCTGACCAGAGCAGAAATATAAAGTAATAACGGAGACAATAAATAAATATAAAGCAGAGCAATAAAATAAATGAAAGTAAAGGCGATGCGAATAAAAGTAAACTGCAAATTATATAAAACGCTGCTCCAAAGTCGGAGACTGAATCTGGTACAGAGCTGGAAAATAAATGCTGAAAGTAAATCTTGACTTGAAATGTAAATGACTTCAAAAGTAAAGCTTCTAACTACAATGCTCCAATCTAACTAACAACTATAGTGCAATAACCCCCCGATGTGACGGATTATTGCTTTACAAAGTGAATTTATGCCTAAGGTTGGAAACTAGAATTGGATGATCAAAATGAGAAAATACAAGGCCTATTTATAGTGCTAGTGAGGCTGTAACGGGCACATAACGTTATAGAAAGAGGTTGAGGTAAAATCTCCAAACGTGGGTGAATGCTTCTAACGCCCTTGACCACTTTCCTATTACAACGGTCGGCATCCGCCGAGCCCCTCTCCGCGTCCATCGAGTGTGCAAATTGGAGAAGACGTGTCTCATGACCGTTGGAACGTGGGTGAAACCCACTACTCAAATGGCGTCCTCTGTGGCGTTCGCTGAGTGAAACGGCTAGTGTACAATTGTGCAGGAAATCTCCGTTTTAGCCCCGTTTTGCGCCGTTTCTTCACTGCAGGCTCTAATCAGGCAATGTATCTGAAATTAAGACAAAATACCGTTATAACATGGGAAAATAACAAATAAACAACTAAAAACATGTGCAATCGGAGTCAAATATACAGTGTATTTTAGTGTTATCAGTCATAAGCCACAAACGGGTCTTAGTTTCTTATTTAATCAAGTCTTCCACTTGAAAAGGGTAATAAACCTCCCCACGATTCTGGTCATAAGCCACGAGTGTGTCTTAATTTCTTCTTTAATCAAATCTTCCACTTGAAAAGGGTAATAAACCTTCCCAAATTCTGGTTATAAGACAACAACGGGTCTCAGTTATTTCTTTAATAAAGTCTTCTACTCGAAAAGGGTAATAAACCTCCCCACAATTCTGATCATAAGCCACGAACGGGTCTCAGTTTCTTCTTTAATCAAGTTTTCCACTTTTAAAAGATAATAAACCTCCCCAAGATTCTAGTAATAAGCCATGAACGGGTCTCAATTTCTTCTTTAATCAAACCTTCAACTTGAAAAGGATAATAAACCTTCCCACGATTATGGTAATAGGCCACAAATGGGTCTCAGTTTCTTCTTTAATCAAGTCTTCCACTTGAAAAGGTTAATAAACCTCCCCATGATTCTTGTCATAAGCCCTAAAAGGGTCTCAGTTTCTTCTTTAATCAAGTCTTCCACTTAAAAAAGGTAATAAACCTCCCCACGATTCTGGTCATAAGCCACAAATAAGTCTCAGTTTCTTCTCTAATCAAGTCTTCCACTCAAAAAGGGTAATAAACCTCCCCACAATTCTAGTCATAAGCCCAAACGAGTCTTAGTTTCTTCTTTAATCAAGTCTTCCACATGAAAAGGGTAATAAACCACCCCCACGATTCGGGTCATAAGCCAAAAACGGGTCTCAGTTTCTTATTTAATCAAGTCTTCCACTAGAAAAGTGTAAAATAAACCTCCCCACGATTCTAGTCATAAGCCACGATAGGGTCTCACTTCTTATTTAATCAAGTCTTCCACTTGAAAATGGTAAAATTAACCTCCCCACGATTCTAGTCATAAGCCACAACAGGTCTCAGTTTCTTCTTTAATCAAGTGTTCCATTTGAAAATGGTAAAATAAACCTACCCACGATTCTGGTCATAAGCCGCAAACGGGTCTCAGTTTCTTCTTTAATCAAGTCTTCCACTTGAAAAAGTTAAAAAACCTCCCCATGATTCCGGTCATAAGCCAACAACAGGTCTCAGTTTTTTCTTTAATAAAGTAATCCACTCGAAAAGGGTAATATAAACCTCCCCTCGATTCTAGTCATAAACCACGAACGAGTCTCAGTTTCTTATTTAATATAGTCTTCCACTCTAAAAGGGTAATAAACCTCCCCACGATTTTGGTCATAAGCTAAAAACCGGTCTAAGTTTCTTCTTTAATCAAGTCTTCCACTCGAAATGGGTAATAAACCTCCCCGTGATTCTGGTCATAAGCCACAGACGAGTCTCAATTTCTTCTTTAATCAATTCTTACACTTGAAAAAGGTAATAAACCTCACCACAATTCTGGTCATAAGCCATGAACAGGTCTCAGTTTCTTCTTTAATCAAGTCTTCCACTTGAAATAGTAATAAACCACCCCACGATTCTGGCATAAGCCACAAACGGGTATGGGTTTCTTCTTTAATCAAGTCTTCAACTTGAAAAGGGTAATAAATCATTCCAAGATTCGGGTCATAAGCCATAAACGGATCTTAGCTTCTTATTTAATCAAGTCATCCACTTGAAAAGTGTAAAATAAACCTCCCCCCGATTCTAGTCATAAGCCACGAACGGGTCTCATTTTCTTCTTTAATCAAGTCTTCCACTTGAAAAGGGTAATAAACCTCCCCACGATTCTGTTCATAAGACATGAACGTGTCTTAATTTATTCTTTAATCAAATCTTCCACTTGAAAAGGGTAATAAACCTTCCCAAATTCGGGTCATAAGACAACAACGGGTCTCCGTTCTTTCTTTAATAATGTCTTCTACTCGAAAAGGGTAATAAGCCTCCCCACAATTCTGGTCATAAGCCACGAACGGGTCTCAGTTTCTTCTTTAATCAAGTTTTCCACTTTAAAAAGTTAATATACTTCCCCACGATTCTGATCATAAGCCATGAACGGGTCTGGATTTCTCCTTTAATCAAACCTTCCACTTGAAAAGGGTAAAATAAATGTCCCTACGATTCTGGTCGTAAGCCACGGACGAGTCTCAATTTCTTCTTTAATCAAGTCTTTCACTTGAAAAGGATAATAAACCTCCTCAGGATTCTGGTCATAAGCCACGAACGGGTCTCAGTTTCTTCTTTAATCAAGTCTTCCACTTGAAAAGGATAACAAACCTCCCCACGATTCTGGTAATAAGCCACAAATGGGCCTCAGTTTCTTCTTTAATCAAGTCTTCCACTTGAAATGGTTAATAAACCTCCCCACGATTCTTGTCATAAGCCCCGAAAGGGTCTAAGTTTCTTCTTTTATCAAGTCTTCCACTTAAAAAAGGTAATAAACCTCCCCACGATTCTGGTCATAAACCACAAACAAGTCTCAGTTTCTTCTCTAATTAAGTCTTCCACTCGAAAAGGGTAACAAACCTCCCCACGATTCTGGTAATAAGCCCGAACGAGTCTTAGTTTCTTCTTTAATCAAGTCTTCCACATGAAAAGGGTAATAAACCACCCCCACGATTCGGGTCATAAGCCAAAAACGGGTCTCAGTTTCTTATTTAATCAAGTCTTCCACTAAAAAAGTGTAAAATAAACCTCCCCACGATTCTGGTAATAAGCCCGAACGAGTCTTAGTTTCTTCTTTAATCAAGTCTTCCACATGAAAAGGGTAATAAACCACCCCCACGATTCGGGTCATAAGCCAAAAACGGGTCTCAGTTTCTTATTTAATCAAGTCTTCCACTAAAAAAGTGTAAAATAAACCTCCCCACGATTCTGGTCATAAGCCCAAACGAGTCTTAGTTTCTTCTCTAATCAAGTCTTCTAGTTGAAAAGGGTAAAATAAACCTCCCCACGATTCTAGTCATAACCCTGAAGGGTCTCAGTTTCTTCTTTTATCAAGTGTTCCATTTGTAAATGGTAAAATAAACTTACCCACGATTCTGGTCATAATCCGTAAACGGGTCTCAGTTTCTTCTTTAATCAAGTCTTTCACTAGAAAAAATTAAAATACCTCCCCAAGATTCCGGTCATAAGCCAAAAACGGGTCTCAGATTTTTCTTTAATCAAGTATTCCACTCGAAAAGGGTAATAAACCTCCCAACGATTCTGGTCATAAGCCACGAATGGGTCTCAGTTTCTTCTTTAATCAAGTCTTCCACTTGAAAAGGATAATATAAACCTCCCTACGATTCTGGTCATAAACCACGAACGAGTCTCGGTTTCTTATTTAACAAAGTCTTCCACTATAAAAGGGTAATAAACCTCCCCACGATTTTGGTGATAAGCCAAAAACCGGTCTTAGTTTCTTCTTTAATCAAGGCTTCCACTCGAATAGGGTAACAAACCTCCCCAAGATTCTAGTCATAAGACAACAATGGGTCTAAGTTATTTTTTTAATAAAGTCTTCCACTCGAAAAGGGTAATAAACCTCCCCACAATTCTGGTCATAAGCCACGAACGGGTCTCAGTTTCTTCTTTAATAAAGTATTCCACTTTAAAAAGATAATAAACCTCCCAGTGATTCTGGTCATAAAACATGAATGGGTCTCGATTTCTTCTTAAATCAAACCTTCCACTTGAAAAGGGTAAAATAAATCTCCATATGAGTCTGGTCAAAAGCCACGAACGAGTCTCAATTTCTTCTTTAATCAAGTCTTCCACTTGAAAAGGATAATAAACCTCCCCAGGATTCTAGTCATAAGCCACCAACAGGTCTCGGTTTCTTCTTAAATCAAGTATTCCACTTGAAAAGGATAATAAACCTCCCCACGATTCAGGTAATAAACCACAAATGGGTCTCAGTTTCTTCTTTAAACAAGTATTTCACTTGAAAAGGTTAATAAACCTCCCCACGATTCTTGTCATAAGCTCCAAAAGGGTCTCAGTTTTTTCTTTAAGCAAGTCTTCCACTTAAAAAAGGTAATAAACCACCCCACAGTTCGGGTCATAAGCCAAAAACGGGTCTTAGTTTCTTCTCTAATCAAGTCTTCCACTCGAAAAGGGTAATAAACTTCCCCACAATTCTGGTCATAAGCCACGAATGGATCTCAGTTTCTTCTTTAATCAAGTATTCCACTTTAAAAAGATAATAAACCTCCCAGTGATTCTGGTCATAAACCATGAATGGGTCTCGATTTCTTCTTTAATCAAACCTTCCACTTGAAAAGGGTAAAATAAATCTCCCTACGATTCTGGTCAAAAGCCACGAACGAGTCTCAATTTCTTCTTTAATCAAGTCTTCCACTTGAAAAGGATAATAAACCTCACCAGGATTCTGGTCATAAGCCACTAACAGGTCTCAGTTTCTTCTTTAATCAAGTCTTCCACTTGAAAAGGATAATAAACCTCCCCACGATTCTGGTAATAAACCACAAATGGGTCTCAGTTTCTTCTTTAATCAAGTATTCCACTTCAAAAGGTTAATAAACCTCCCCAAGATTCTTTTCATAAGCTCCAAAAGGGTCTCAGTTTTTTCTTTAAGCAAGTCTTCCACTTAAAAAAGGTAATAAACCACCCCACAGTTCCGGTCATAAGCCAAAAACGGGTCTCAGTTTCTTCTCTAATCAAGTCTTTCACTCGAAAAGGGTAATAAACCTCCCCACGATTCTGGTCATAAGCCACGAACAGGTCTCAGTTTCTTCTTTAATCAAGTCTTCCACTTGAAAAGGATAATAAACCTCCCCACGATTCTGGTAATAAGCCACAAATGGGTCTCAGTTTCTACTTTAATCAGTATTCCACTTGAAAAGGTTAATAAACCTCCCCACGATTCTTGTCATAAGTTCCGAAAGGGTCTCAATTTCTTCTTTAATCAAGTCTTCCACTTAAAAAAGGTAATAAACCACCCCACAGTTCCGGTCATAAGCCACAAACAAGTCTCAGTTTCTTCTCTAATCAAGTCTTCCACTCGAAAAGGGTAATAAACCTCCCCACGATTCAGGTCATAAGCCCAAACGAGTCTTAGTTTCTTCTTTAATCAAGTCTTCTACTTGAAAAGGGTGATAAACCACCCCCACTATTCGGGTCAAAAGCCAAAAACGGGTCTCAGTTTCTAATTTAATCAAGTTTTCCACTAGAAAAGTGTAAAATAAACCTCCCCACGATTCTAGTCATAAGCCACAAACGGGTCTCAGTTTCTTCTTTGATCAAGTCTTCCACTTGAAAATGGTAAAATAAACCTCCCCACGATTCTAGTCATAACCATGAAGGGTCTCAGTTTCTTCTTTAATCATGTGTTCAAATTGTAAATGGTAAAATAAACCTACCCACGATTCTGGTCATAAGCCGCAATCGGGTCTCAGTTTCTTCTTTAATCAAGTCTTTCACTTGAAAAAATTAAAATAACACCCCAAGATTCCGGTCATAAGCCAACAACGGGTCTCAGTTTTTTCTTTAATCAAGTATTCCACTCGAAAAGGGTTATAAACCTCCCAACGATTCTGGTCATAAGCCACGAATGGGTCTCAGTTTCTTCTTTAATCAAGTCTTCCACTTGAAAAGGGTAATATAAACCTACCCACGATTCTGGTCATAAACCACGAACGAGTCTCAGTTTCTTATTTAATACAGTCTTCCACTCTAAAAGGGTAATAAACCTCCACACGATTTTGGTCATAAGCCAAAAACTGGTCTCAGTTTCTTCTTTAATCAAGTCTTCCACTCGAAAAGGGTAATAAACCTCCCCGTGATTCTGGTCATAAGCCACGAATGAGTCTCAATTTCTTCTTTAATCAATTCCTACACTTGAAAAGGGTAATAAACCTCCCCACAATTCTGGTCATAAGCCACGAACGGGTCTCAGTTTCTTCTTTAATCAAGTCTTCCACTTGAAAAGGGTAATAAACCAACCCACGATTCTGGTCATAATCCACAAACCAGTCTCAGTTTCTTCTTTAATCAAGTCTTCCACTTGAAAAGGGTAATAAACCACTCCACGATTCGGGTCATAAGCCACAAATGGGTCTTAGTTTCTTATTTAATCAAGTCTTCCACTTAATAAGTGTAAAATAAGCCTCCCCGCGATTTTGGTCATATGTCACAAACGGATCTCAGTTTCTTCTTTAATCAAGTCTTCCACTTGAAAATGATAAATAAACCTCCCCTCGATTCTAGTCATAACCATGAAGGGTCTCAGTTTCTTCTTTAATCAAGTGTTCCATTTGTAAATGGTAAAATAAACCTGCCCACGATTCTGGTCATAAGCAGCAAACGGGTCTCAGTTTCTTCTTTAATCAAGTCTTTCACTTGAAAAAGTTAAAAAAACCTCCCTAGGATTTCGGTAATCAGCCAATAACGGGTCTAAGTTTTTTCTTTAATCAAGTATTCCAATCGAAAAGGGTAATAAACCTCCCATGGATTCTGGTCATAAGCCACGAATGGGTCTCAGTTTCTTCTTTAATCATGTCTTCCACTTGAAAAGCGTAATATAAACCTACCCACAATTCTGGTCATAAACCAAGAAACGAGTCTCATTTTCTTATTTAATACAGTCTTCTACTCTAAAAAGGTAATAAACCTCCCCAGGATTTTGGTCATAAGCCAAAAACCAGTCTCAGTTTCTTCTTTAATCAAGTCTTCCACTCGAAAAGGGTAATAAACCTCCCCGTGATTCTGGTCATAAACCACGAACGAGTCTTAATTTCTTCTTTAATCAATTCTTACACTTGAAAAGGGTAATAAACCTCCCCACAATTCTGGTCATAAGTTACGAACAGGTCTCAATTTCCTCTTTAATCAAGTCTTCCACTTGAAAAGGGTAATAAACCACCCCACGATTCTGGTCATAAGCCACGAACGGGTCTCAGTTTCTTCTTTAATCAAGTCTTCCATTTGAAAATGGTAATAAACCACTCCACGATTCGGGTCATAAGCCACAAACGGGTCTTAGTTTCTTATTAATCAAGTCTTCCACTTGATAAGTGTAAAATAAACCTCCCCTCGATTTTAGTCATAAGCCACGAACGGGTCTCATTTTCTTCTTTAATCAATTCTTCCACTTGAAAATTATAATAAACCTCCCCACGATTCTGGTCATAAGCCACGAACGTGTCTCAATTTCTTCTTTAATCAAATCTTCCACTTGAAAAGGGTAATAAACCTCCCCCAAAATCTGGTCATAGGCCCAAACAAGTCTTAGTTTCTTCTTTAATCAAGTCTTCTACTTGAAAAGGGTAATAACAACCCCCACGATTCGGGTCAAAAGCCAAAAACGGGTCTCAGTTTCTTATTTAATCAAGTCTTCCACTAGAAAAGTGTAAAATAAACCTCCCCACGATTCTAGTCATAAGCCACAAACGGGTCTCTGTTTCTTCTTTAATCAAGTCTTCCACTTGAAAATGGTAAAATAAACCTCCCCACGATTCTAGTCATAACCATGAAGGGTCTCAGTTTCTTCTTTAATCAAGTATTCAATTTGTAAATGGTAAAATAAACCTACCCACAATTCTGGTCATAAGCCGCAAACGGGTCTCAGTTTCTTCTTTAATCAAGTCTTTCACTTGAAAAAGTTAAAAAAAACCTCCCCAGGATTTCGGTCATAAGCCAACAACGGGTCTCAGTTTTTTCTTTAATCAAGTATTCCACTCCAAAAGGGTAATAAACCTCCCAACGATTCTGGTCATAAGCCACGAATGGGTCTCAGTTTCTTCTTTAATCGTCTTCCACTTGAAAAGGGTCATATAAACCTACCCACGATTCTGGCCATAAACCACGAACGAGTCTCAGTTTCTTATTTAATACAGTCTTCCACTCTAAAAAGGTAATAAACCTCCCCACGATTTTGGCTTTAAGCCAAAAACCGGTCTCAGTTTCTTCTTTAATCAAGTCTTCCACTCGAAAAGGGTAATAAACCTCCCCGTGATTCTGGTCATAAGCCACGAACGAGTCTCAATTTTTCTTTAATTAATTCTTACACTTGAAAAGGGTAATAAACCTCCCCACAATTCTTGTCATAAGCCACGAACTAGTCTCAGTTTCTTCTTTAATCAAGTCTTCCACTTGAAAAGGGTAATAAAACACCCCACAATTTTGGTCATAAGCCACGAACGGGTTTCAGTTTCTTCTTTAATCAAGTCTTCCACTTGAAAATGGTAATAACCCACTCCACAATTCGGGTCATTGATGCATGATATCCGCAAGTATACGGATTACGTCAGAGTAATATAAAAGATTTATCGATCCCACAGAGACCAATGTCAATCTATCGGTTACTATTGTTATGTTGTTTATCTAAGGCTAATAAAAATCAGAGTAATAGTTTTCACAGAACGAGAAAAAAATCAGATAAAGACTATACTGGAATGTAATTCACATCAATCAAACAGTACTCCTATTATCTAAGTAGTAATACTACAGGGCATTGTTTTCTTCTTTGAAAAAGAATTAATTAAAAAGAATCCGCCGCGTCAGCTTGGTCGGAAACGGACCTAACCTTTAATCTATACCGGTCGCTCACGCTGCACTGGTCGCTCCTTGCGTTAAAGTGATAAAGCCCTTTTTTATGTAACTACCTCTCAAACTTAGTTAAAAAGTTCTTTCGATTGGAAACGTTTAATTCCAAAGGGTTTCTGGCATATGCTCGGCCAACCGGATCCTAAAGCTATGAACGTGTCCGAAAATAGTTTAAAATCTCTTTCTAATAATATAAAACTTTCCTAATTAATTGATAAAGTGCTTCTGCTGTATTTATCAATTAAGAACTAACAAAACTCTTTTTAAAAATGCCAGACGACTTTCGATCTTACCCGATCTAGTCACAGTCATTACGTAAACAAAAACACGGTCTCATTTACGTAATGACCGATCAATTGAAGTTCATAAGAGTTTAATTAAAACCAAAAATAGGCCCTAAAGTATTTATAAAGAAGATAACATGTGGAGTACCATCGGAACGACGATCCTCACATCCTAGCACAAGGGATTTAGCTGGACATGGTAATTGAAAACATAACGGTAAATTGGTTTGCGAAGTAAGACATTTTTAGAATAAAAACGTGAGGAGTGTGAGAGTGTATTTCAAAGGAGTGAACACAAGTGTCACGCTTCCGTTCAGTACCTAACGATAAACAAATCACACAAACAACAGATAAACTAACAGATCTCCAGACCACGCTAATCGTGCGGATCTGACCAGAGCAGAAATATAAAGTAATAACGGAGACAATAAATAAATATAAAGCAGAGCAATAAAATAAATGAAAGTAAAGGCGATGCGAATAAAAGTAAACTGCAAATTATATAAAACGCTGCTCCAAAGTCGGAGACTGAATCTGGTACAGAGCTGGAAAATAAATGCTGAAAGTAAATCTTGACTTGAAATGTAAATGACTTCAAAAGTAAAGCTTCTAACTACAATGCTCCAATCTAACTAACAACTATAGTGCAAGAACCCCCCGATGTGACGGATTATTGCTTTACAAAGTGAATTTATGCCTAAGGTTGGAAACTAGAATTGGATGATCAAAATGAGAAAATACAAGGCCTATTTATAGTGCTAGTGAGGCTGTAACGGGCACATAACGTTATAGAAAGTGGTTGAGGTAAAATCTCCAAACGTGGGTGAATGCTTCTAACGCCCTTGACCACTTTCCTATTACAACGGTCGGCATCCGCCGAACCCCTCTCCGCGTCCATCGAGTGTGCAAATTGGAGAAGACGTGTCTCGTGACCGTTGGAACGTGGGTGAAACCCACTACTCAAATGGCGTCCTCTGTGGCGTTCGCTGAGTGAAACGGCTAGTGTACAATTGTGCAGGAAATCTCCGTTTTAGCCCCGTTTTGCGCCGTTTCTTCACTGCAGGCTCTAATCAGGCAATGTATCTGAAATTAAGACAAAATACCGTCATAACATGGGAAAATAACAAATAAACAACTAAAAACATGTGCAATCGGAGTCAAATATACAGTGTATTTTAGTGTTACCAGTCATAAGCCACAAACGGGTCTTAGTTTCTTATTTAATCAAGTCTTCCACTTGAAAAGGGTAATAAACCTCCCCACGATTCTGGTCATAAGCCACGAGCGTGTCTTAATTTCTTCTTTAATCAAATCTTCCACTTGAAAAGGGTAATAAACCTTCCCAAATTCTGGTTATAAGACAACAACGGGTCTCAGTTATTTCTTTAATAAAGTCTTCTACTCGAAAAGGGTAATAAACCTCCCCACAATTCTGATCATAAGCCACGAACGGGTCTCAGATTCTTCTTTAATCAAGTCTTCCACTTTTAAAAGATAATAAACCTCCCCAAGATTCTGGTAATAAGCCATGAACGGGTCTCAATTTCTTCTTTAATCAAACCTTCAACTTGAAAAGGATAATAAACCTTCCCATGATTATGGTAATAGGCCACAAATGGGTCTCAGTTTCTTCTTTAATCAAGTCTTCCACTTGAAAAGATTAATAAACCTCCCCATGATTCTTGTCATAAGCCCTGAAAGGGTCTCAGTTTCTTCTTTAATCAAGTCTTCCACTTAAAAAAGGTAATAAACCTCCCCACGATTCTGGTCATAAGCCACAAATAAGTCTCAGTTTCTTCTCTAATCAAGTCTTCCACTCAAAAAGGGTAATAAACCTCCCCACAATTCTAGTCATAAGCCCAAACGAGTCTTAGTTTCTTCTTTAATCAAGTCTTCCACATGAAAAGGGTAATAAACCACCCCCACGATTCGGGTCATAAGCCAAAAATGGGTCTCAGTTTCTTATTTAATCAAGTCTTCCGCTAGAAAAGTGTAAAATAAACCTCCCCACGATTCTAGTCATAAGCCACGAATGAGTCTCACTTCTTATTTAATCAAGTCTTCCACTTGAAAATGGTAAAATTAACCTCCCCATGATTCTAGTCATAAGCCACAACAGGTCTCAGTTTCTTCTTTAATCAAGTGTTCCATTTGAAAATGGTAAAATAAACCTACCCACGATTCTGGTCATAAGCCGCAAACGGGTCTCAGTTTCTTCTTTAATCAAGTCTTCCACTTGAAAAAGTTAAAAAACCTCCCCATGATTCCGGTCATAAGCCAACAACAGGTCTCAGTTTTTTCTTTAATAAAATAATCCACTCGAAAAGGGTAATATAAACCTCCCCATGATTCTAGTCATAAACCACGAACGAGTCTCAGTTTCTTATTTAATATAGTCTTCCACTCTAAAAGGGTAATAAACCTCCCCACGATTTTGGTCATAAGCTAAAAACCGGTCTAAGTTTCTTCTTTAATCAAGTCTTCCACTCGAAATGGGTAATAAACCTCCCCGTGATTCTGGTCATAAGCCACAGACGAGTCTCAATTTCTTCTTTAATCAATTCTTACACTTGAAAAAGGTAATAAACCTCACCACAATTCTGGTCATAAGCCATGAACAGGTCTCAGTTTCTTCTTTAATCAAGTCTTCCACTTGAAATAGTAATAAACCACCCCACGATTCTGGCATAAGCCACAAACGGGTATGGGTTTCTTCTTTAATCAAGTCTTCAACTTGAAAAGGGTAATAAATCATTCCAAGATTCGGGTCATAAGCCATAAACGGATCTTAGCTTCTTATTTAATCAAGTCATCCACTTGAAAAGTGTAAAATAAACCTCCCCCCGATTCTAGTCATAAGCCACAAACGGGTCTCATTTTCTTCTTTAATCAAGTCTTCCACTTGAAAAGGGTAATAAACCTCCCCATGATTCTGTTCATAAGACATGAACGTGTCTCAATTTATTCTTTAATCAAATCTTCCACTTGAAAAGGGTAATAAACCTTCCCAAATTCGGGTCATAAGACAACAACGGGTCTCAGTTATTTCTTTAATAATGTCTTCTACTCGAAAAGGGTAATAAACCTCCCCACAATTCTGGTCATAAGCCACGAACGGGTCTCAGTTTCTTCTTTAATCAAGTTTTCCACTTTAAAAAGTTAATAAACCTCCCCACGATTCTGATCATAAGCCATGAACGGGTCTGGATTTCTCCTTTAATCAAACCTTCCACTTGAAAAGGGTAAAATAAATATCCCTACGATTCTGGTCGTAAGCCACGGACGAGTCTCAATTTCTTCTTTAATCAAGTCTTTCACTTGAAAAGGATAATAAACCTCCTCAGGATTCTGGTCATAAGCCACGAACGGGTCTCAGTTTCTTCTTTAATCAAGTCTTCCACTTGAAAAGGATAACAAACCTCCCCACGATTCTGGTAATAAGCCACAAATGGGCCTCAGTTTCTTCTTTAATCAAGTCTTCCACTTGAAATGGTTAATAAACCTCCCCACGATTCTTGTCATAAGCCCCGAAAGGGTCTCAGTTTCTTCTTTTATCAAGTCTTCCACTTAAAAAAGGTAATAAACCTCCCCATGATTCTGGTCATAAGCCACAAACAAGTCTCAGTTTCTTCTCTAATCAAGTCTTCCACTCGAAAAGGGTAACAAACCTCCCCACGATTCTGGTAATAAGCCCGAACGAGTCTTAGTTTCTTCTTTAATCAAGTCTTCCACATGAAAAGGGTAATAAACCACCCCCATGATTCGGGTCATAAGCCAAAAACGGGTCTCAGTTTCTTATTTAATCAAGTCTTCCACTAAAAAAGTGTAAAATAAACCTCCCCACGATTCTTGTCATAAGCCACGAACGGGTCTCACTTTCTTCTTTAATCAAGTCTTCCACTTGAAAATGGTAAAATAAACCTCCCCACGATTCTAGTCATAAGCCACGGCAGGTCTCAGTTTCTTCTTTAATCAAGTGTTCCATTTGAAAATGGTAAAATAAACCTACCCACGATTCTGGTCATAAGTTGAAAACGGGTCTCAGTTTCTTCTATAATAAAGTCTTCCACTTGAAAAAGTTAAAAAAAACCTCCACAAGATTCCGGTTATAAGCCAACAACAGGTCTCAGCTTTTTCTTTAATCAAGTATTCCACTGGAAAAGGGTAATATAAACCTCCCCACGATTCTGGTCATAAACCACGAACAAGTTTCAGTTTCTTATTTAATATAGTCTTCCTCTCTAAGGGGTAATAAACCTCCCCACGATTTTGGTCATAAGCCAAAAGCCGGTCTCAGCTTCTTCTTTAATCAAGTCTTCCACTCGAAAAGTATAATAAACCTCCCCGTGATTCTGGTCATAAGCCACGGACGAGTCTCAGTTTCTTCTTTAATCAATTCTTACACTTGAAAAGGGTAATAAACCTCCCCACAATTTTGGTCATAAGCCAAGAACGGGTCTCAGTTTCTTCTTTTATCAAGTCTTCCACTTGAAAATGGTAATAAACCACCCCACGATTCTGGTCATAAGCCACGAACGGGTCTCAGTTTCTTGTTTAATCAAGTGTTCGACTTGAAAAGTGTAAAATAAACCAACCCAGGATTCTAGTCATAAGCCACGAACGGGTCTCATTTTCTTCTTTAATCATGTCTTCCACTTGAAAATGGTAAGATATACCTCACCACGATTCTGGTCATAAGCCAAGAACAGGTCTCAGTTTCTTCTTGAATAAAGTCTTCCACTAGAAAAGGGTGATAAACCTTCCCATATTTCAGGTCATAAGTCAACAACGGGTCTCTGTTTTTTCTTTAATCAAGTTTTCTCCCCAAATAAGTAATAAGCCTTCCCACGATTTTGGTCATAAGCCACGAACGGGTCTCAGTTTCTACTTTAAACAAGTATTCCACATGAAAAGGTTAAAAAACTTCCCCATAATTTTGGTCATAAGACATGAACGGGTCTCAATTTCTTCTTTAATCAATTCTTCCACTTGAAAAGGGTAAAATAAACCTCCCTATGATTCTGATCATAAGCCACGATCGAGTCTCAGTTTCTTCTTTATTCAAGTCTTCCACTTGAAAAGGATAATAAACCTCTTAAGGAATCTGGTCATAACGCACGAACGGGTCTTAGTTTCTTCTTTAAGCAAGCCTTCCACTTGAAAAAGGTAATAAACCTCCCCACGATTCTGGTCATAAGCCACAAACGAGTCTCAGTTTCTTCTTTAATAAAGTCTTCCACTAGAAAAGGGTGATAAACCTTCCCATATTTCTGGTCATAAGCCAACAACGGGTCTCGGTTTTTTCTTTAATCAAGTCTTCCACTCGAAAGAAGTAATAAACCTCTCCACGATTTTGGTCATAAGCCACGAACGGGTCTAAGTTTCTACTTTAAACAAGTATTCCACATGAAAAGGATAATAAACCTCCCCACGATTCTGGACATAAGCCACGAACGGGTCTCGATTTCTTCTTTAATCAATTCTTCCACTTGAAAAGGGTAAAATAAACCTCCCTATGATTCTGATAATAAGCCACGATCGAGTCTCAGTTTCTTCTTTAATCAAGTCTTCCACTTGAAAAGGGTAATAAATCTCTTAAGGATTCTGGTCATAAGGCCGAACGAGTCTTATTTTCTTCTTCAATCAAGCCTTCCACTTGAAAAGGGTAATAAACCTCGGCACAATTCTTGTCATAAGCCACGAACAGGTCTCAGTTTCTTCTTTAATCAAATCTTCCATTTGAAAAGGGAAATAAACCACCCTACGATTCTGGTCTTAAGCCACGAACGGGTCTCGGTTTCTTGTTTAATCAAGTGTTCCACTTGAAATGTGTAAAATAAACCACCCCACAATTCTAGTCATAAGCCACGAACGGGTCTCATTTTCTTCTTTGATCAAGTCTTCCACTTGAAAAAGGTAAAATAAACATCCCCACGATTCTGGTCATAATCCACGAACGGGTCACAGTTTCTTCTTTAATAAAGTCTTCCACTAGAAAAGGGTGATAAACCTTCCCATATTTCTGGTCATAAGCCAACAACGGGTCTCTGTTTTTTCTTTAATCAAGTTTTCTCCCGAAAGAACTAATAAGCCTCCCCACGATTTTGGTCATAAGCCACGAACGGGTCTCAATTTCTACTTTAAACAAGTATTCCACATGAAAAGGATAAAACACCTCCCCACGATTCTGGTCATAAGCCACGAACAGGTCTCAGTTTCTTCTTTAATAAAGTCTTGCACTAGAAAAGGGTGATAAACCTTCCCATATTTCTGGTCATAAGCCAACAACGGGTCTCTGTTTTTTCTTTAATCAAGTTTTCTCCCCAAAGAACTAATAAGCCTCCCCAAGATTTTGGTCATGAGCCACGAACGGGTCTCAATTTCTACTTTAAACAAGTATTCCACATGAAAAGGATAAAACACCTCACCACGATTCTAGTCATAAGCCACGAACGGGTCTCGATTTCTTCTTTAATCAATTCTTCCACTTGAAAATGGTAAAATAAACCTCCTTATGATTCTGATCATAAGCCACGATCGAGTCTCTGTTTCTTCTTGAATCAAGTCTTCCACTTGAAAAGGGTAATAAACCTCTTCTGGATTCTGGTCATAACGCACGAACGAGTCTTAGTTTCATCTTTAATCAAGCCTTCCACTTGAAAAGGGTAATAAACCTCCCCACGATTCTGGTCATAAGCCACGAATGAGTCTCAATTTCTTCTTTAATAAAGTCTTCCACTAGAAAAGGGTGATAAACCTTGCCATATTTCTGGTCATAAGCCAACAACGGGTCTCTGTTTTTTCTTTAATCAAGTCTTCCACTCGAAAGAAGTAATAAACCTCCCCACGATTTTGGTCATAAGCCACGAACGGGTCTCAGTTTCTACTTTAAACAAGTATTCCACATGAAAAGGATAATAAACCTCCCCACGATTCTGGTCATAAGCCACGAACGGGTCTCGATTTCTTCTTTAATCAATCATTCCACTTGAAAAGGGTAAAATAAACCTCCCTATGATTCTGATCATAAGCCACGATCGAGTCTCAGTTTCTTCTTTACTCAAGTCTTCCACTTGAAAAGGGTAATAGACCTCTTAAGGATTCTGGTCATAAGGTCGAACGAGTCTTAGTTACTTCTTCAATCAAGCCTTCTACTTGAAAAGGTTAATAAACCTCCCCACGATTCTAGTCATAAGCCACGAATGAGTCTCGGTTTCTTCTTTAATCAAGTCTTCCACTTCAAAAGGGTAATAAACCTCCCCACGATTCTGGTCATAAGCCAACAACGGGTCTCTGTTTTTTCTTTAATCAAGTCTTCCACTCGAAAGAAGTAATAAACCTCCCCACGATTTTGGTCATAAGCCACGAACGGGTCTCAGTTTCTACTTTAAACAAGTATTCCACATGAAAAGGATAATAAACCTCCCCACGATTCTGGTCATAAGCCACGAACGGGTCTCGATTTCTTCTTTAATCAATCCTTCCACTTGAAAAGGGTAAAATAAACCTCCCTATGATTCTGATCATAAGCCACGATCGAGTCTCAGTTTCTTCTTTACTCAAGTCTTCCACTTGAAAAGGGTAATAGACCTCTTAAGGATTCTGGTCATAAGGTCGAACGAGTCTTAGTTACTTCTTCAATCAAGCCTTCTACTTGAAAAGGTTAATAAACCTCCCCACGATTCTAGTCATAAGCCACGAATGAGTCTCGGTTTCTTCTTTAATCAAGTCTTCCACTTCAAAAGGGTAATAAACCTCCCCACGATTCTGGTCATAAGCCAACAACGGGTCTCGGTTTTTTCTTTAATCATGTTTTCCACTCAAAAAGGGTAATAAACATCCAAACAATTCTGGTCATAAGCCATGAACGGGTCTCAGTTTTTTCTTTAATAAAGTCTTCCACTTGAAAAGGGTATGTAGCGCGGTTTTTGTGGTTTCGAATCACTATCTCTTTGGTACTACAGTTCGATTCATTTTTTATCCTATGAAGCTGATTAAGGAAGGGAAATAGATGTATCCAATTAACCCTGCTTGCAAACTGAGTTTAAACAGTCAAAACTGTTAGTTTATATATGCTATCAAAATAGGGGGTTCGTCTTTTAAGGTTATTTGCTTAAGAACAGGATCTGTACTATTTATGAGGTTTTAGGTCTGATGTTTTTTATGGATATATGAAGGTACTGGGTTTTGGGTTTTTTATTAGTATGCTCGCTAAGATTTTTGCAATCTTATGCCTACGTATTCCCGAAACAGGGAAATCAGAGCAGTCATAGTTCCTCCTATTAAAGGTTGTTTTGGTGTCTTGTTCAAAGCCCAAGACATGAAGCTAAAGGGAGTATATGTATCTTGTTCAAAGCCCAAGATGTGAAGCTAAATGTGGTTTGTATCTTGTTCAAAGCCCAAGATGTGAAGCTGAAGGGTTTTGGTTCGAGAGAGAATTTGTCATCTCTAAAGAGGAGTTGTTGATGTTTGTATGCTGTGAGCAAGGCACAGGTTTGAAGCTAAAAGGTTGATTGACTTAACCGGGGTTTTCTTTATACAAAGCCTAAGATGAGCTATTGACCCAACAAGAGGGTGTTTTTATATGTCTTGTATGAAACCCAAGACGGAGGCTAAAGAGTTGGTGACCCAACAAGAGGGTCTTTTATACTCAACAAGAGAGTGTTTTTTTTCTATCTCGTACGAAACCTGAGATGGAGGCTAAAAGTGTTTGACTCAACAAGAGAGTCTTTTATACTCAACAAAAGAGTGTTTTATGTGTGTCTTGTATGAAGCCCAAGACGGAGGCTAAAGGTGTTTGTGACCCAACAAGAGGGTCTTTTATACTCAACAAGAGAGAGTGTTTTTTATCTCGTACAAAGCCCGAGATAGAGGCTAAAAGGTTTGTGACCCAACAAGAGGGTCTTTTATACTCAACAAGAGAGTGATTTATATCTTGTACGAAGCCCGAGATGGAGGCTAAAAGGAGATTGACTCAATAAGAGAGTCTTTTATACTCAACAAGAGAGTGTGGAGAGAATCATTGTACAAAGCCCAAGAGGAGGCTATCTGTGTTGGTGACTATTTCAGTTTGGTGACAGGTCCAGTATGTTGGATAAAAGAGAAAATTAGTCCTTATAAAGGGACTGGTTAAAGGTATGGTTGTACTTTGGTACTGATCGGAAGATCGGGGTTATTTCCTGTTCTTTAAGGAAATGGGAAATCCAAAGGGTATTGAGACTGTCCAAGTCTACTGGTGTTTTGAGAAATCGATTCTCAGATAGTGAATGATCTTTGTAAATGCCCAAGAGAAGGCTGGTATGTTAAGGGATGAAGGTCAACCCATTAACTGGTCTGACACTTGACTCAAAAAGACAGCTCTAGCAAATTGATGACTAGGTTCTGTTCCTATACCTGTAGAGGTCTCTGGGTCCTTGTACTAAACCCAAGAGAAGGCATGAGAGCTTTTAAGAAGCCGAAGGGTCCTTGTACAACGCCCAAGAGGAGGCGGGGATGCTTTTAAGAAGCCTGTGGGTCCCCAAACCAAGAGAAGTTCAATAAATGCAATTCACCGAGAAGAGATCATTTCAGGAAAGTTCGAGGATTTGGAAGAAACTCAAGAGATGCCATTCACCAAGAAAAGATCATCTCTGGGGAGTAAAGTTTCTTTGACAATTTATAAGGGTGACAGTCTGAGAAAGGGTTCACTGAGAATGTTGTCTTTCACGTCTCCATATTGTTTAACCCCAAGAGGAGGGAAAACTGTGTCTGGTAATCCTATGGGGATCTAGTTTTATTTGTATTTAAGAGTGACCAACAGGGCTTTACCTAGTGCTAGACGTAGTTGCCGGGGAAAACTCTAAATAACTATACTAGTATTACACAGTTGATATTTGACAAGTATATAAAAGTTTGTTAAAGAATACTTACAGCGAGCAGCCCCACAATACAGTTATATATATATATATATATATATATATATATATATATATATGAAAGCGGATAAAGAAAGCGGGTAAACACTTACTCGGTTGTAGAGCTTCCATGCTATTTTGTTAGTTGTTCAACAAAGAAAGTTTTGATAAAAATATTATATTCAAAATCAAAGGAGAAAGTGCTTTGAAAAGATTATTGGGGCTTACAGCTCAAGGAGAGACCCAAGGTTTTAACGATGATTGCACTGTTGTTTTGAATTTGTACAGGAACTTATACAAGTGACTGAGGCCCAAAAAGGTTTTATGTACAAAGGTATGGGTCTTACACTCTATTAGAGGCCCAAAGATTTATTTTTGTACAAGTGGTGGGGCTTACAACTCAAGGAGAGGCCCAGGTAATTTGATTTTTGAACTGGCAATCGCGCCGAGATTTTCTTTTAACGCAGAGGGACTTATACAATATTTGAGGCCCAAAAAGGTTTTGGTTAAAAGGGGATTGGGTCTTACACTCTATTAGAGGCCCAAAGAGTTTGGAAATGGATAAAGATGGGTCTTATAGCTCAAGGAGAAGCCCAGTTGATTATTTTTGAAAAGGCAATTGCTCCGAGATCTTTAAAAACACCGTGGGTCTTATACAATGACTGAGGCCCAAATTATTTTGGTCTCAAAGATGGGTTGGGTCTTACACTCTATTAGAGGCCCAAAATGTTTGAAAATGTTTAATGAGGGTTGAATTTATCAAAAACCCTAATTTGTTTTCAAAATATATTTTAATTGAATAAAAATTCAATTAAAATGATCAAAATTGTTAAACATGTGTGAAAACAAATTGTGATCTTGGATAAATGTTTCAAAAATCATGTTTTTATCCACAAAATGATTGGAAATCAATTAAGTTTGGGAAATCATGGGGAAAAAATATTTTAAATGTTAAAAACAAATAAAACATTAATTCTTTGCAAAAATATCAAATATATGAAATAAATAATATTTTTGGGATTTTTTGGTAAAATAAAATATTTTAACATTTTTGTGAATTATTAAAAAAAGAACCAACTCAATATCATTAAAACTCAGAGAGAAATTAATTTTTGAATCAATTAAATAAAATCAAAAAAATTCAAATATTCAAATGTTGAAAAATGGCGCCAAGAACATGGCAAGAACACGCGCCACCCTCTGTTTCTACAGATTTGCATTTTCTATCCAATCTCACTGAATACTTGATGATATCATGCAATCTACATATCAATCTACTCGTTTTCACCTCACAATCATGTCTATGGTCTTTAATTTCATTTATTTTAAGCATGGAATAAGAAATCAAAGAGAAACCTCAAGAACCCTAAAATTTGCATGAAGGCTCAGAAATTCCACACACGATTCAAACAAAGCAATTGATTAAGGGAAAACACTCTATGCATGATTATGAACATATGGCCAAATTATTGTGCAGCAAAAAATGCATGGATCATAGAGTTAGAAGAGCTCATGCTTACCTCCTGCAGCTGGTGATCGTGTTTTGTGTTAGAGGTGTTACAGCTTGGTTCCAACGATATGGACAGCTTCCCTAGGTGTTATGGAGTGTGTTTGGATGCTTGGAATGAATTGAAATGATCTGGAACTTGAGATGGTACCCCAACTGCAAATCTATCAAGAACTTGAGCAATTGGCTTGTGATTTTGTGATTTTGGTGTTCCAGATGTTATGTGAGTGTTTAGATCACTTCTATATGATGTTTATGAGGTGTGTGTGTGATTGGTTTGGTTGGAATTGCTCTCAAACTCAAAACCCGATAGTGACTTGCTTTGGAAGGCAAATTTGGAAGTGAGCAGGTGATTTTGAGGAAAGCATATGTTTGATGGCTTTGGTGTACTCAAACTGATCACAAATAAGCTCTATTTATAGTAGATCAAGTTTGTTTTGCAAGCAATGGTGAATGGCAACTGCTGCAGAGGTTTGGCCAATGTTTATCAATGAGAATCCAAGTCTCCTCTAGCCAATGGCTAGAGGTTAGGGCACAGGCTGCTGGTTCCCTTGGTCTTGGATATGTATTGACTGAATTCAGTTGGAAATGGCTCAGTACATGCCACCTTGGTGCATCCATTGAATGCTCCAAAACAAAACTGGAGTCTTGTCCCCTCTTTAGGGATTTCTAGGTTTGGCATGCTACTTTTAGTTCCAAGGACTTGGGAGGCTTATGATCAGTATTTGTCCCTCCTTGGTCTCCCCCTGAGGTGTTCAGATAGATAAGTGTGTTTGTCATTTGCATAAATTTGGTAAATCGAGCAAAATGCACAAATCTGCCTTGCTTTGACAGTTTTCAGCAAGGCATATTGCCATTGTCATATCTCATGGCTCAAGTGGAATTTGATGGAGTTCTTGGCCATTTGGGAAAGCCCTCCTATGATACAATAACTGTTTGATCATAGTTGGTTTTGATACTCTTTGGATCCAAGTGAAAAATGCCCCTACATTTGGAAAAAAGTGAAGGCAGATTCTGACTTAGTGAAAATTTCACCAAGTGTTGGAAAAAAGTGACATTTTCACTTTTTGTGATTTTGATCATTCCATAACTTAAAATCCATGAGGAATTGGAATGAGTTGTGTTTGAAGCTTTTGTAGAGTGCCATGAGAGCTACAAATCCAGCTTTGAATGGGGAAAAATGGCCTTATGGTTTAGGAGTTATGATCCTCCAAAGTTGGTACCCTAGCCACTTTGTTCCATAACTTAGAAAATTTCTAAGTTTTTTATGGTTACCCCTTTTACAAGTTGTCCAACTTTTCTTGATTTTTCTTGATGAATGATGATTCCAATCACACATTAACATCATTTTAGGGTCAAAGAACCATAATTGTGAAAAATCTCAAAAAGTCAAAGTTGACTTTTGTGCATAGTTGACTTTTTGTCAGATGAACTCCAAACTGTGCGATCCTCTATGAAATCAAGTCCTTGACCTAAATCAAACTTGATGGATTGATTTCATAGGTGTTATAGGGTGTATTGAATCATGTCCTAGGGTTTGGGAGCATGTCCTGGTCAAAATTCAAAGGCACAGTTGACTTTTCCCGCGAAACCCTAATTGTGGTTCTGATGAATTTGAAACTTGTTGATCAAGCTTCTTGGATCAATCCATTGTTGCAAATGGATCAATGTGGTGTGTTAGGGGCCCTCAAATCATCTCTTGAGGTCTTGGCTCATGATTTGTCCCAAAAGTCAACTTAGGGGTGAATTAGGTCAAGAAACCCTAATTCCTGATTTTTTATGAATGCTTCCCCAGAGGCTAAATTGACTTGATGATTGGGTTCATGAGGTACCTTGGAGCATCTTAGCCGTGCTTTGAAGAATTGGCTCATGCCTAGAGGAAAATTTCCATCTGGAGGCCCTGGTCGACCAAAACCCTATTTGGTGACACTGGCAATCTTGGGGCTTAATCCACTCAGAAAGTTGCAGCCTTGTGCTTAATCCTTGAGGTGAGAGTCCTCTTGATCCATTGTATATGTTTGAGAGGTTTAGATAAGTTGAAGATCATGTCATTCCTTCATTGATCCTTTGTCTAAGAGCGCTGAGAGGGCTTGAAACCCTAGCTATTATTTGTAGTGAATGCTCACCCATCTTTGGGGAGACTGGTGAGGCATGATGATACACCCATATTATGATGATGATTTGCACAATGATGGGAAATCTTAGTGGTCAAAATTTGGGGTATGACAGATGCCCCTATTTAATCTTCTTGGACCTGAAGGTGTGAATGGCGAAGGTATTCGGGTATTCGGGGTGCAATAGGATTAAATATCGGAATACCCAAAATTTTGATGGTGGTTATGAATGGTAGCTTACGCATTCATCCTCTTTTTCTAAGCAATGATGCTTAGAAAAGGTAAACTTCCCCTCGATCCTGGTTTCCTACCAAGGAACTGGTCATAGTTTTTGAAGTAAACTTCCCCTCGATCCTGGTTTCCTACCAAGGAACTGGTCTCAATTTCTGATATAAACTTCCCCTCGATCCTGGTTTCCTACCGAGGAACTGGTCTTAGTTTTTTATTTAAACTTCCCCTCGATCCTGGTCTTCAGCCACGGAATTGGTCTAAGTTTCTGAAATGAACTTCCCCTCGATCCTGGTTTCCTACCAAGGAACTGGTCTAAGTTTTTTGAAATAAACTTCCCCTCGGTCCTGGTTTCCTACCAAGGAACTGGTCTAAGTTTCTGAAATAAACTTCCCCTCGATCCTGGTTTCCTACCAAGGAACTGGTCTCAGTTTCTTATGTAAACTTCCCCTCGATCCTGGTTTCCTACCAAGGAACTGGTCTCAGTTTCTTATGTAAACTTCCCCTTGATCCTGGTTTCCTACCAAGGATCTGGTCTCAGTTTCTTTTGTCAATAAACTTTCTTGACAAGGGATGCTGTTCGTAGCAGTTTTCCTAAAACTTCTCGCGGAATTTTCCTGGGGAGATGCCATTTGACGGAAAAAGATCTGATGTCAGACTTGCTGGGGAACCCAGTCGTCTGAGTTGTAGAGGTGTACAAACTTCTCTGTTGGAGACGCCATTTATCGAATCTACTGGGGAAAACGAGTCTCTTGAGAGGTTGTTTTCTCTTGGGGATATTACATCATACTTTTCTCGAAGATCTTCTCGGAGAAACGCCATATGATGTGATCCCATTATGAGGTACTGATGACCTTTTCGTCAGCGTATTTTTTGGAGAAAAACGGTTGCATTGCCGACTCTCTGATTAAGAGGCTTTCTCTGGGGATTTTCCTTAATCCGGGAAAGCGAAGACATCATCTTCAATGGCGAAGAGTGACGTAGGCAGAAGGTTCTCTGGCCTTTCAGAGGTTCAAGTTATTAAAGTGGTTGAGGACCAATTCTAATCCAGAAATAAACTAGAGGAGAGAGATTGTTCAGACGTAACATTTCCTGACGAGGAAAGAAGTGACAACTCGATTGAGAGGACTTTTACCACTACGGGATAAAACCGACTAGAGTGATAGTGATGCAATATGAATGTGAATGTAAATCAATAATGCATGATGTATGTATGTTTATGCTGACAAAACTGACGCGACATACAGACTAGTAGATGAACACGACTGGATACTCGGCCACAGTGGGAGATTAAAAGTATCACTGGTTCACGATAGCAATTCTGCCATGCTTAGGAGAAATAGTCCCTGCTGGGAACACCGTTCGTCGGGCTTAGGAGGTAAGAACTCTGTCGGGGATATCAGATGGGAAAATCACATCTGATATATTTGATCCTTCATTCAGGCGTACTGGTTTAGAAGGAGTACTTTGATTCTGCACTTCGAGGTTTGATTACTTCTAGAGAAGCGATCGATGTTCTTTTGACGTTCAACAGTCAAAAGAAATTGCCATCTTTATTTAAAAGCAGAAAAAGTTTGACAAGTAAATTCATTTTTGTTTTATTTCAAGAATTGTTAATCATGTTAAAATGTTGTTCTGTAAAGCTAAAATAAATAAGAATTGCAAACAAAAGCACTAGGGCTCAAATTTTATTGATAGGATGGAAATCAGCCAAGCGCGTGATCCCATGGAGTATTTACAAAGTTAGAAAATGGTAATTTAAGGGAAAAGGGCTACATTGAAACATAACGACCACTATCCTTCTACCAACTTTGAATTCGGGGCATCCTGAGCTTCTGTCGAAGATGACCTTGATCGAGATTTCTGACGGACGACATAAGTGCTACTGGGGAATTTGCCCCTGTTGGACGTGGTTACTTGCCATTATCCCTAACTTTTGTCTGGATTGTACTTTGAGATTTCCAATCCACTGGAATGATTTTTGATCATGTCTCTAATTGTTGCCTGGACCGCCCTTTCGGGTTTTCAATCCACCGAGACGTTTTTTTTTAGTTTAGGCGAAGTATATCTTGACTACGTCAACATTTGTGGGGTAGGCAAATTCTTCTCCGTCCATGGTTGCAAGTCTCAAGGCGCCGCCTGAGAAAGCTTTCTTGACAACATATGAGTCGTCATAATTCGGAGTCCATTTACCCCAAGAATCAGTGAGAAATGATTGTATCTTTTTTAGCACGAGGTCTCCTTTCCTGAAGACACGAGGTCGGACCTTTTTGTCAAACGCCATCTTCATTCTTTACTGATACAACTGACCATGGCATAGTGCTGTCATTCGCTTCTCTTCGATCAGATTCAGTTCGTCGTGTCGACTTTGACACCATTCAGCTTCTGTAAGCTTAGCTTCCATCAATACCCGGATTGATGGGATCTCTACTTCTATGGGGAGCACTGCTTCCTTGCCATATACTAGAGAGAAAGGGGTTGCCCCTGTTGACGTGCGGACAGATGTACAATAACCGTGAAGAGCAAAGGGTAGCATCTCGTGCCAGTCTTTATAAGTTATAACCATCTTTTGAACAATCTTCTTGATGTTTTTGTTAGCCGCTTTTACCGCTCCGTTCATTTTGGGTCGGTAGGGAGATGAGTTATAGTGTTCGATCTTGAATTCAGCGCACAACTCTTTCATCATCTTATTGTTTAAGTTAGACCCATTATCCATAATGATCTGGCTTGGAACACCATAACGACAGATGAGATTGTTCTTGACAAATCGGACCACGACTTGTCGGGTTACATTGGCGTATGACGCTGCTTCGACCCACTTGGTGAAGTAATCAATGGCTACAAGAATGAACCGATGTCCGTTTGAAGCCTTAGGTTCAATCATGCCAATCATGTCGATTCCCTGTATGGAAAAAGGCCATGGGGAAGAAAGAACTTTGAGATGCGTTGGCGGTACATGGATTTTGTCGGAGTATATCTGACACTTGTGACACTTCCTCATGTACTTGTAGCAGTCGGATTCCATGGTCAACCAGTAGTATCCTGCTCTCAGAATTTTTCTTGCCATTGTGTGTCCGTTGGCATGAGTGCCAAAAGATCCTTCGTGAATTTCTTTTATCAGCATGTCTGCTTCTGGTCTGTCTACGCATCAGAGCAGGACCATGTCAAAGTTTCTCTTATAAAGTGTATCACCGCTCAGGATGAAGCTGTCTGTCAACCTTCTGAGGGTCTTTCTGTCCTTCCTGAATGCCCCGGGTGGGTACTCTTGTTTCTGAAGGAAGCATTTGATATCGTGATACCAAGGTTTGTCGTTTATAACTACTTCAATCGTGAAGATGTAAGCGGGCCGTTCAAGGTGTATTATGTCAATCTTAGGTATGTCATTCCATTGACCTATGCTAATCATGGAAGAGAGAGTGGCTAATGCATCAGCCATGTGATTTTCATCACGAGGGATGTGATGAAACTCGATTATGTTGAAGAAGGGTAACAACCTTCTTGCATAGTCTTTGTAGTGAATCAGTCTTGATTGGTATGTGTTCCAATCTCCTTTAATCTGATTGATAATCAAGGCTGAGTCGCCATATACGTCCAAGTTTTTGATCCTTAAATCAATTGCTTCCTTGAGACCCATAATACAAGCTTCGTATTCGGCCTCGTTGTTTGTACACTTGAACGTAAGTCTGGCGGTGAAAGGAATGTGGGTACCCTGAGGGGTTATGATGATTGCCCCAATTCCATTTCCGTAATGATTGACAGCTCCGTCAAAAATAAGTCCCCATTGGGAACCTGGTTCTGGCCCTTCACTGGGTAGCGGTTCATCGCAGTCTTTCATTTTCAAATACATGAGATCTTTGTCTGGGAAGTCAAACCCGATTGATTCCTGATCGTTAATCGGTTGATGAGCCAAATGATCGGCTAAAATACTCCCTTTAACGGCTTTCTGAGCATGGTATTCTATGTCATATTCTAATAACAACATCTGCCAACGGGCAATCCTTCTTGTGAGAGCAGGTTTTTCAAATACATACTTGATTGGATCCATTTCGGAGATTAACCAAGTAGTGTGACAAATCATATACTGGCGAAGACGTTTGGCTGCCCAAGCCAGAACACAGCAAGTTTTCTCAAGCATAGTGTATCGAGTTTCACAGTAGGTGAATTTCTTGCTCAAATAGTAGATGGCAGACTCCTTTCTTTTTATTTCGTCTTGTTGGCCAAGCACACAACCCATAGAGTCTTCCAAGACTGTTAAGTAAAGGATTAGTGGTCTTCCTTCCACTGGAGGTGATAGAATCGGTGGGTTTAACAAGTATTCCTTAATACTGTTGAAGGCGGTTTGACAGTCTTCTGTCCAAACGCAGTCCTGGTTCTTTCTGAGTAATTTGAAAATCGGCGCACATGTCGCGGTCATGAGGAATATGAATCTGGAGACGTAATTCAAACGTCCTAGGAATCCTCTGACTTGTTTTTCAGTTTTTGGAGAAGGCATTTCTTGAATGGCCTTGACTTTGTCAGGATCAACCTCAATTCCTTTCTGGCTGACGATGAATGCTAAAAGTTTCCCTGAACGGACATCGAATGTGAACTTATTGGGATTCAAGCGGAGCTTATACTTTCTCAGCTGCTCGAATAGTTTTGACATGTGGGTCGCATGCTTCTCTTCTGTCTTAAATTTTGCAATCATATCATCGACATATACCTCGATTTCCTTGTATATCATGTCATGAAACAGAGTAGTCATGGCCCTTTGATAGGTTGCCCCGACATTCTTCAAACCGAACGGCATTACCTTGTAACAAAAGGTACCCCATGGGGTGATGAACGAAGTTTTCTCCATGTCTTTCGACGCCATTTTAATCTGATTATAGCCCGAGAATCCATCCATGAAGAAGAAAACTTTGAATTTTGTTGTACTGTCTACCAGCATGTCAATGTGTGGTAAGGGAAAGTCATCCTTTAGACTAGCCTTGTTTAGATCCCTGTAGTCAACACACATTCTGACTTTTCCGTCCTTTTTCGGAACAGGTACGATGTTGGCTAACCATTGAGGATATTCTGATGTGGCGAGGAAACCAACGTCAACCTGTTTCTGTACTTCCTCTTTGATTTTGATGGCCATGTCCGGGTGAGTCTGTCTCAACCTTTATTTTATAGGCGGACATTCTGATCTTAACGGTAAATGATGTTCCACGATGCTGGTATCCAACCCTGGCATATCCTGATAGGACCAAGCGAATACATCGAGAATTTCTTTGAGAAGCTTTGTCAAACTCTCTTTGGTGGTTGGACTGGGCAGTGCCCCAATCCTAATCTATTTTCTTTCTTTTTCTGAACCCAAGTTTACCATTTCTAATGGCTCTTTGTGAGGTTCAATGGACTTTTCCTCTTGTTTGAGTAGTCGGGAGATCTCTTCTGGAATTTCGTTGTCAACTTCTTCTTCAGCCCCAAATACCGGTGATTCAAAGTTGGGAGAAGGCATCGGATCATATGTTTCAACGGGGTTTAAAACAAGCAATCTGCATGACGTGATGATTTGTGTTTAAAAGAGACAGAGAGAAATGCAAGATTGTGTGCAGTGTTTTTCTTTGAAAAAATGCTTGTTTTTTATTATTGAGTTTTTTAGGATTACCATTTTCTAAGAAAAGCAAAAAGAGAAAACAGCAATTAATGCGGAAATTACAGAATAACGTTTATTTTATTTATGATTTAGTCGATTCTTGAAACTACCGCCCTATAAAACAAAACTCCGTCGCTTTGGGCAAAGCGGAGAGGGATATTTACAGAAAGTGAGCCCTATCAAAACATCTGTTTCACCTGGGCAGGGCGAAAGGTTAAAGTAAAGATGGCAATTACTTTGACTTATGAACAATCTTCGGAACATCGACAGCAACCCATTAGCGGCGAACTCCTCGGTGAATCACAAAGTCTGGTACCTTCCTTGATTTGTCTTCAGAAATAATGCTGATTTCTGGTGGAACAGGATCATTGGAATCTGTCTCCCAGGCAGAGTTGTCATAGGAGGATTCGTCAGTTGTATTTTGCATAGTATTTATGCTCTCAGGTATATCTCCCAATCCAGTCGGCTGGATGTCTTCGAGCCTAATACGAGAGCTTTCAGGAGCAGTGTACTTGACCATATAGTCGTATTTTCTACTTGGTTGTCCCAAGGTGTCCCACACTTCTTTGGAACTGGAGGAGTCATCTCTCTCGATGACGTTGACCTCCGAAAAAGTAAAGTTGATGAATTCTAGTCCTGCAGACTTTGCGAATTCATCATTGTACCGGATATTTTCTGAATGACCCGAGTGATGATCCCATGACATAGTGGGGACGCAGGTATTTTGTTCAATGATGCTCAGCTGATTTTCGTTGTTCGGCTGATTATCTTGCCTCGAATTTCCTGGATATGGCTGCCAGATAGGCAGGCCATCCATCGGGCCATAATAGTCGTGGTCAAAATTGTCCTTCATTAGAGTGTCTTCCTCTAATGAGTTTGGTGGAGCACGTCATCCTTCCGGATCACAATCTCCGTATATCATTCTGACATCTGACCTTGGTATAAATCTCGGACTCTGTGCGGGATAACAAAATGGCGTAGGCACTTCTTCCTGAGACATATAGTCGTCCTCATTAAGATAGGACTTCCACTCTTCATCCGCATCGGAGGAATCTCCCTCATTGATGGTATGGACTGCTTGAGGCACTGGGTGAAGGAAACCTCCACTATGGAAGAAGTTCTGAATGGGATGAAAACTTTCATCGTTAGCAGTTGTCTGGGTGCAGGTCGCAGAAAAACCAAGACCCTTCTTTGTTTTATTATTAGTAGGAATGACAAGTTGTCCCCATCCTTTCGTATTATTACTTTCAATTGCCTCAAGAGCATCTTTATATGAGAAAATAGAGGTTCCTTTCTCTGATTGATTCTCATTGATCACCGACAGTGCTTGGAACTGAGTCCCAACAACCTCCTCGGGTTCTATACAAGTAGATAATGATAGGTTACTCATGATCAAGGCTTGTTCTCCACGAACCATGACGAGTTGATCGTTCTTGACGAATTTCAGTTTCTGGTGCAGTGTCGAAGTGACTGCCTCAGCCTGGTGTATCCAAGGCCTTCCTAATAAATAGATGTATGCTGCCCGGACGTCCATGACCTGGAAAGTGATCTGGAAAGCGTGAGGACCGATGGTTATGGGAAGATCGACTTCGCCAATAATTGCTTTTCGAGATCCGTCAAAGGCTTTGACGATGACCTCATTGCCCCTCATCGGGGATCCTTTGAATGATAGTCGCAATAAAGTGGACTTCGGCATAACGTTGATGGTTAATCCTGTGTCTACCAATACGTTGGCTAAAGCATTGTCCTGGCAGTTGACTGTGATATTGAGCGCCGTGTTGTGGCGTTTGCCCTCCTCTGGCAAATCTTCATCACTGAATCCTAAGTTATTGCAGGAAGTGATGTTAGAGATGATGCTATCGAACTGTCATATTGACACATCCTGTTCCACGAAGGCCTGCTCTAAGACTTTCTGTAGAGCCTCTTTGTGGGCTTCGGAACTGAGTAAAAGTGATAGCACAGAGATCATTGAAGGAGTTTGTAACAGTTGATCAACAATGTTGTATTCACTCCTTTGGATGAGTTTCAGTATCTCATCATCGTTCTTTGAAAGGTCGGGATTACTAGATTGACCGACTGGTGGATCAGGAGCTTCTGTCTGAAGTTCCTTTTCTTTGTTAGGTTCTCCAACTCCTCGGTTGAAGATTCAACCGCTCTGTGTTACTCGACTGATGTCTACAATATTCACGATGGAGGGTAATGAAATTTCCTTTCCATTCTCAATTATTGTTGCACCGTATTTGTAAGGGATTGCCTTAGCTGATTCATACGGTAGTGGTCCCGGCAGATAAATAACTACAAGAGCCTTCTGATTTTTCTGACTGTCGTAAGTAACTTCAATCAATTCCTGGTTAAGAACTTTCGATTCGTCCAGTAGAGGGATGATGGTACAAACATCCTTGTTCTATTGATGATCAGAGATTATGACAACGTCTCTGATTTGATCAGCGAAGTAGTCTGGTGTCCAGTTGATTGGCTCGAAACTCGGACATGGATGAATCTCTCTACGATCCAACTGACCTTGAAGAGCTACCCGCACAAGGTAGCATCCTTGGTTATTCTCCGAGCAGACTCTACAGCATTCATAGTTGTGTGGTGGTACTTGACCACGCCCGCTTTGAATATAGTGTAACCTCACCAGGTCAGTTTCCATAGATCGAACATCCTGACTTTGACGTCTGGTAGGGTTCCCATTAAGCACACTGATTTGTTGCGTGTCTTCATCCATGTAGATCGGAAGCCACCAGTGGTTTAACAAGTGTTGTAAAGTTCTTTGAACAAGAGCGCACCCTTGGCTTCTTTCACTACATACTCTACAGTTCAGATAATCGTGAGAAGTGAGAAAACCAAGTTGAACTTGCTTGGCATGCAACTCCACCAAGCTGGTATTCATTAGACGAATATCAAAGATTTGGATCATGTTGATCTGATAAGGATTTCTATCATGGTAGTCCTGGATCCACCCAAGATCCGTCTGATGCTGGAGGGCCTCTTGTACAAAAGAGTATCCCTGTTTATTTACCGAGCAAGTCAGACAGGAATTGTAATCGTGCCACGGCAAATTATGATACTAGTTTTGCCTTGAGTGCATCGCCACCAAGTTGACATTCATTGCACAGATGTCGTGGTTCTGAATGTTGTTGGAATTTGTGTAGGCCATGTTGACTCCACGAACTCGATGCTCTTGGATCCACCCGAGATCCAATTGTTCCTGTAGAGCTGATTGCACCACAGGACATCCTTGATTGTTTTTAGAGCAAATATCGCACTGGTGATAATTATGAGGTGGAACATGGCCATATCCACTCTATCTACAATGCATCTTGACCAAGTTGGCCCTTAATAAGAGTACATCATGAATTTGATAGCTATCGCTAGATTCTCCCTCTATCAAATTGACTGCAGCTTTCTCGTGTTGAGGCAACGGGTTCGTGAGAACATTCGGATTCGTATCTTTGAAAGATAAGACCCCGCTCCTAACAAGCTTTTGTACGTCGGATTTGAAATTGAGACAGTTTTCTATGTTATGCCCTAGTCCTCCTTGATGGTAAGGACGCGTCTGATCCGTTTTGAACCAAAAACGCGGATTTTCCGGTACTGTAAGAGGGGACTTGGTTTGAACATGCCCCTTGACCAGTAATAATGGAAACAGTTCGGCGTACAACATGGGTATAGGATCAAACCCTGGTGGTCGTGTTGTAGGGTTATTGTTATATAGAGGACGAGCCTGCTGAAGAGGCTACTGTGTCCTTTGCTGATATTGTTGTTGATTAGGTTGGCTCTGCGCAACTTGAGGTTGATACGTAGAAACAGGCGCAGGGTTAATAGCAGGAGTTACAGCTGCTACTGGTTGGTAACGTCGCCTTTGCTTTCCGAGAGAGATATTCCCGATATCCTGATCTTTTTTCTTAGGGAGAGCACTACCGTATCGTTTTGTACTGCTTGATGATCCAGCGTCTTTAACCAAACGTCATTCCCGGACGACTTCCTCAAGACGAACTCGCATGCCCACCATCTCGGTGAAATCACGGGGTGCACTGGCGACCATTCTATCGTAGTAAAACGAGCTCAAGGTTTTTAAGAAGATCTTTGTCATCTCTTTTTCCTCCAGAGGTGGAGAAATCTGAGCGGCAATTTCACACCATCTCTGAGCGTATTCTTTAAAGGTTTCCTTGTCCTTTTGTGACATTGATCTGAGTTGATCTCTGTTTGGTGCCATGTCCAAATTGTATTTATATTGTTGAACGAAGGCAGCGCCCAGATATCTGAATGTGCCGATCTTGGCTCGGTTTAAACCCATGTACCATTTTAATGCGGCACCGGTTAAACTATCTTGAAAATAGTGAATGAGCAGTTCCTGGTTCTTTGTCTGAGCTGACATTCGCCGAGCGTACATCACCAAATGGCTCTGAGGGCAAGAGTTACCCTTGTACTTTTCAAAGTCAGGTACCTGGAACTTGTGTGGAACTTTCACATTGGGGACCCAACAAAGGTCCGCAGCGTCCTTTCCAAATAAATCCTGACCGCAAATGGCTTGCAGTTCTTTCTGCATTTCCAAGAACTGTTCCTGGAACTCATTCATTCTATCGAACATGCTGTTATTTCCACCAGAAAGTATTTGTGGAATCTGTCCTTCCGGGACAGTGTGTACCACGGGTGGTGGTATAGTCATCATGGCCGAGACTCTAGCTGCCTCCCGAAGTTTGTAACCTTCAGGAGTTGCTGTTATGCCCCTGGCAGCTTCACTTTCCTGAAGTTTATAACCTTCAGACCCAGCGGCTTCTGCTGCGGTTCCTTGATCCTCAGCGATCGACGAAACATATCCTTCTGGGATATAGTTAAGTGGCATGCCCCAGGGACGTTCTTTCGGCATTTTGTACCTAGGATCAAACTTTTCCACTATGGGCATTGATGTGATCTCTGAGATCACAGTCCGTTGTTGTTGCATCTGAGCTTCTGCTAGAGCTTGCATGTCGTTATGAAGCTTTCTCAGATCTTCTTTCAAAGTGTCGATTTCTTCCCTCAACTCTCTGTTCTCTTCCTCGAGATCATCCATCTTTTTCTGACGATTGGCCCGAGTATTGTACGAATGAGACAGTTTGACTCTAGAATCAAGACACAAACGTGAGATTCGTAGGTAAGAAGCATGCGTTTACGCGAGAATGATGAATAATATGCAATGATTATATTAATTGTATGTTTTTGTTTATTCAAAGTAAACTTCGACAATTAGATTGCAAATATCAAACAATGGGGAAACCTCGTTTTATTGAATTCAAAGGTTGCGAAAATGGAAATACAGTAGATTACAAAGTGCTGTAAAAGGAAATCAAAACTAATGGATCTTGAGTCCTCTCTGAGGAGAGCTCAGGTGCTAGCTCTGGTACTTTCCTTTTCTTTGACCGGGGCTTTTGGGTCGTTGTCGGGTTGTTATTCCTTTTCCAAGTGAAATGAGCGAGCGAATTCCTCTGGTCATCCTGATTTTCCACAGCATGTTGTTCTAAAATCTCAATCAGAGCATCTTTTTCTTTTAATAGCTGCTGTATTTTCTTGCACTCTACGTTGAGAATACGGTACTTGTTCCTCCAAGACCTCTTCTCCTGCTGAACTTTGCTGAGAGTAACCTGAAGCTTTTCCATCTCAGACATAAAATAAAGGGCAGAGTCCCTTAATGGAAGAACTTCCTGATGAGGGTAAGGCTTCCTCAGCTTGAGAGCTCTAGTTTGTACCCAGTGGAGATAAGACTCCACCGAGACACAATCCGGTTTTCTCAGAGACTCTCGTCCTTTTCTATGAACGTATTTCCAGGCATGCACTATTTCTGTCTTTAGTGCCCTGTTGTTTTCTCCTTCCTTGAAGAAAAGACCTTCCAGATGAGCATTGCACGGGACGTGCCTCATTGGGTACCCAAATTGACGACGAACTAACACTGGATGATAGTTGATTCCTCCCTTAGTTCCTATAAGGGGTACATTTGGGAATTTTCCATAACGGCCAATGATCCTGATCCCGTCGTAGATTCGATTATACCAATCGATGTCGGAGTTGGTAAGAGACATGATTCTCTGCAACCAACGTAAAGTATTCTTTTGATCCCAAAATGTCGCAGACTTGGGTAAGTGGGAAGTGAACCATTTGTAAAGCAAGGGTATACAGCACATGATCATTCCTCCGCTATATAAATTTCTTAAGTGTACCGAATGATACGCATCTGCGAGTAAGGTCGGTACAGGATTGCTGATCAGACAAATCCTAATGGCATTAACATCTACGAAGTTATCAATGTTGGAAAACAAAAATAACCCGTAGGTGAGCATGTAATACCTTAATTTTTACCCCTAAGATCCCACGTGTCATTTGCATTTTTGCATACCACAAACAAGATCACATATTGGTTCCCTCTTCTATAGGTTTGTGCCTTGCAGGGATCTTTAAGATTGTGTGCGTTTGATTGTTTAATTTTTTTTATATTTTACTAACCATTAATTAAAATCCCAAAAAATATTTTGTTTTCTTTCACTAACATTTTCAGGGGAAGAACAGGTTAAAAATACCAAAACAACAGTCCTTCAGCTCGATTGAATTTCATCTGATAAAGTCAAAGTTGACCTGCAAACAATTCAAAAATTCATCTGATCCTGAGTTTCCAAGATTTAATTGATTATTATTCAAGGGATTCCAAGGTTCATGTGTTTGCCTTCTTTGGATCTTTTCGAAGTTGTACTTTCATTATTGTAATCTTTTAAGTACATTAAATAAAATAAGATCTTTTCAGTTAACCAAAGTGTTATCATTTTTATGATATTTACAACATAATTGTTAAAGTTCCTTGTAAATAAAGTCATTTGCATTTTGCACATCATACAAGCATTTTGCATTACGAGAAACTTACACATGTTCTCACTTTGAAGCCAAACTGTCAGAAGAAGATGGACGGACTTGAGCAGGAAAACAGGGAACTTAGAGATGAGGTCACTACTCTAAAAGACAATATAGAAAGGCTCAGTAACATGATAGAAGCAATGACGACTGCTCAGAATCATCCGTCATCTCCGATTCAAAGGACTGTCATCTCGGAAATTGTATCCGCACCCGTCACTGTCACACCTGTTGCCATTCCGTAGTATTTTATGCCTCCTGACTTTCCTTGGGGTATGCCTCTCAACTTTATATCAAAGGGTTTACAAACCTCTGGTTCCTGAAGCTTCAAGAGTCACAACAGTCATGTCAGTACCACCTCCTGTAATGCATACTAATCCCTACATTGAAAAACAAATCTTCCATGCTCCTCCAAGTGAAACTATGGGAGTGGATGAAAGATGAGATGAATTCCAATATCAGTTCTTAAATATACAAAAAGAGATTAAAGCTCTCCAAGGACAAGACTTGTTTGGAAAGAACGCAGGTGATCGATGTTTAGTTCCAAATGTCAAAATACCGCTCAAATTCAAGGTGCCTAACTTTCAAAAATACAAGGGAAATTCTTGCCCTCAAAGTCACTTGGTTATGTATGCACGAAAGATGTCTACGTAGACAGACAATCATCAGTTGTTGATCCATTACTTTCGGGATAGTTTGACCAGTGCCACACTCAAATGGTACATGGGATTAGACAATGCGAAGATTCAGACTTTCAGTGATCTTGGCGAAGCCTTTGTAAAACAGTACAAATACAACCTAGATATGGCTCCTGATAGAGATCAACTCAGGGCTATGTCTCAGAGGGAAAAAGAAACTTTCAAAGGGTATGCTCAGAGATGGCGTGAAGTCGCCGCCCAAATTTGTCCTCCTATAGAGGAAAAGGAAATGACAAAGATTTACTTGAAAACTCTGAGCCCCTTCTATTATGATCGTATGATTGACAGTGCATCTAATGACTTTACTGAAATGGTAAACATGGAAGTGTGACTGGAGGAAGCAGTCCGAGAGGGACGGTTGACCAAAGAGGCAGAATCGTCTAAGAAACAAGGATGTGGGTTCCAAAAGAAAAAAGAACAACACGTCAGCACTATTTTACAAAGGCAGACAAGACAAAGATATCAACAACGACAGGTAGCAACTATGTCTCCTATTATCAATTTAGCACCAGCTCCGGTTACCAGCCACAAATCTCTCAGAATCAGTAATAACATCAACATCAACAACAACAACCACAGTATCAGCAAAGACAACAATAACCTCTACAATAGGTTTGCCCGCAATACAATAACAACAATAATCGTATTCAAAGGTCACCTAGTTTTGATCCTATACCAATGACATACACATAGATGTTCCCAACATTGTTGGCAAAAGGCCATATTCAAATGAAGTCTCCTCCTGTTCTCCCAAAAGACCCTCTTTATTGGTTCAAAGTTCACCGGTTTTGCCCCTATCACCAGGGAGCACCCAGTCATGGTATCGAGAATTGTTGTAGCTTCAAGGCTGATGTTCAAAGACTTATCAAGAATGGAATTTTGTCTTTCGAAGACTCTAATCCAAATGTTCAAATGAACCCATTACCTCAACATGGAGGAGCTTTTGTCAACATGGTCTATAGATGCCCGAACAGCTATAAGATCTATGACACCCTCTTATTAAATAGGAACTTGGTGAAAATACATGCAGGACATAGCAGGTGGGGTCTTGTAGATCCATATGATTATGCAGCATGCAGGCTTTGTTCAGTAAATAATCAAGGATGCTACTTTGTACAAGCAGCTCTACAAGAACAAATGAACCAAGGTTGGATCCAGGAATATAGAATAAGGTATTACCAACCAATCAATATGGTACACGGTTGTCTAGGGGAGTACGTAGTTTACGACATCAGATATATCAGGGAGTCACTAGATGCTTGTGCGAACTTGATTACTTTGGTCCCAATCACCATGATCATGCAGCTTACAGAAAATGTCGCTGAAGCCGACGTGGTTGTCTTCTTATCCAAAATGAGATTCAAGGATTGTTAGACCGAAGAACCATCACAATCTTCCATGAAAGGGAACCCATTGATTATGGAGTAGATGAGGATGTTTATACCATAACTCCTCACTTTAATGAACCTGAACACGTTGAAATTCTTTTTGACAGTAGAAGGATTCCTAGTGTTCCCAAGCTTGAACCAATAGAGATCACCTATTACAGTCGAAAGACCACCGTGACTCCTTTGGTCATTTATTTACCAGGTCTGGTTCCGTACAAATCTGAGAAAGCCATACCTTACAAGTACGGTGCTACCATGGTTGAAAATGGGAAGGAGGTGCCCTTACCATCAATTGTCAACATCGCTGACGTGAGCCGAGTCACCAGAAGTGGTCGTGTGTTCAACAAAGAAGCTGAGGATGTGATTGTAAGAAAGGAGAAGTAAATTGAGAATCCTTTTGAACAAATTGGACAATCAAGAGACACTAATTAAATGAAGGATAGTGACGAAGTTTTAAAACTGATCAGAAAAATGGAGTACAACATTCAAGATCAGTTGTTAAACACATCTTCCAAAATATCCATACTATCCCTTTTAATGAGTTCTGAGGCTCATATGGAAGCTCTAAAAAAAGTCTTGGAGCAAGCTTTTATAAATCATGATGTAACAATGGGTCAATTCAGCGATATTGTTGCTAACATCACCATTTGCAATAACATGAGCTTCTGCGATGAAGATCTCTCAGAGGATGGGAGAAATCATAACATGGCACTAAGCATCTCAATCAATTGCATGAATGATGCCTTGTCAAGTGTATTGGTGGACACTAGTTCGTCACTGAATGTCATGCCAAAATCAACTCTTACAAGGTTATCCTTTCAAGGCGCTCCTATGAGGGGCAGTGGAATTGTCGTCAAAGCCTTTAATGGATCCAAGAAGACAGCTATTGGTGAAGTTGATCTCCCCATAACTATTGGCCCCCATGCATTTCAAATTACCTTCCAAGTAATGGATATCCAAGTGGCGTACAGTTGCTTGTTGGGTCGTCCTTGAATCCATGAAGCAGGAGCAGTCATTTCAACGCTACATCAAAAGCTGAAGTTTGTGAAAAATGACAAGTTGGTTACCATATGTGGTGAATGGACTTTGATTGTAAGCAATCTATCATCATTTTCTTACTTGGAACCCGAAGAGGTCATTGGAACTCAGTTCCAGGCACTTTCTATAAATAACAAAGATAGTAAGAGAAAAGGGGCATCCATTTCCTCTTACAAAGACCCAGTTCGAGTGGTGGAAAGTGGTACCACTAAAGGGTGGGGACAAGTTGTGATTCCTACCGATAACAAGACCAGAGGAGGCCTCAGGTTTTCTCTAATATTCATAAAAGCTGCAAGAAAGAATGAAGTCATCCCTCCCATTCAAGATATTTTCCGCAATGGGGGTTTTATCCACCCTATTCCTCAAGAGGTTGACGCCATTGATGGAGATGACTCTGAAGATGATCCCTTAGATCCCGAAGAAGAATGGAAGTCTTACCTTAACGATTCTAGATATATATCGCAAGAGGAGGCACATACTCCATTATACTTTCCTCTGGATAAATCTGAGGGAATACTTGAGTCAGATGATGAGATGGTTGTTGAAAATTACAATACTGAGAACTCTATAACTTCCCTTATTTCACTAGAAGAGGATACTGTTATGGAAGATAATTTTGGCTAACCTGAGGATGATTCATCTATTCCTCTTGAAGTCTGGGAGCCTTACTTGGAAACTCTTAAGTATGATAGTCAGCCAGAATGTTGTCCACATCTCTAAGTAATGTTTTATCTTTGTTTTGTCCTCTCACTCTGCCCAAGGCAATAGATGTTTTATAGGGGGCCCTTTTAAATATTTCCTCTTTGCTCTACCCAAGGCAAAAGATTTGTTTATCGGGCTTTTGTTTCAAGAAATAATCAATCAATAATAAAGATGTTATTTTCAATTCCGTGTTATTGTTTTTACATTTTGTTTTTTCGGAAAATGGTAACCTAAAATACAAAAAAATAATAATAAACACCTTCAATGTTTGTACGCACTCTGCATTTATGTGTTTTTTCTAAAATCCAGCATCAATCACATGTGCAGATTAAACATCAAAAACCCCATTGAAAAACATGACCCTATGCCCTCTCCCAACTTTGAGTTTCCAGTATTTGAAGCTGAAGATGAAGAGGAGGAAGAAATTCTGGATGAAATTTCCTGACAACTTAAGCAAGAAGAAGCCTCCATTCAGTCGTACAAAGAGCCGATAGAGGTGATCAACCTCGATTCTGATAAAGACAGAAAAGAGGTCAAGATTGGGGCACTGCTTAATCCAGCTGTTAAAATAAAAATGGTAGAACTTCTCAAAGAATTCCCATATGTGTTTGCTTGGTCCTACCAAGATATGCCAGGGTTGGACACCGATATTGTGAAACACCAGTTACCGTTGAAGCCAGAATGTCTGCCAATCAAGCAGAAGTTGAGAAGAACTCGCCCATATATGGCCATCAAAATTAAAAAAGAAGTGCAGAAGCAGATTGACGCAGGGTTCCTTGCCACATCAGAATACCCTTGGTGGTTGGCCAACATAGTGCCTGTTCCAAAAAGGGACAGAAAAGTCAGAATGTGTGTGGACTACCGAGACTTAAATAAAGCTAGTGCGAAAGATGACTTTCCATTACCACATATTGACATGTTGGTCGACAGTACTGCAAAATTAAAAGTATTCTCTTTCATGGACGGATTCTCTAGATATAATCAAATCAAAAAGGCACCTGAAGACATGGAAAAAACCTCATTCATTACACCATGGGAAACATTTTGCTACAAAGTGATGCCTTTTGGTCTGAAGAATGCGGGTGCAACCTACCAAAGTGCCTTGACAACTCTTTTCCATGACATGATGCACAAAGAAATTGAAGTATATATCAATGACATGATTGCTAAGTCCAGAACTGAAGAAGAACATGTGGAGTATTTGTTAAAGTTATTCCAGCGTTTGAGGAAATACAAACTCCGTTTGAATCCTAACAAGTGTTCCTTTAGTGTTCGTTCAGGGAACCTCTTAGGTTTCATTGTCAGCCAAAAGGGAATTGAAGTTGATCCCGATAAAGTCAGAGACATTCAGGAAATGCCAGCACCCAAAACTGAGAAGCAAGTAAGAGGATTTCTGGGCTGTTTAAATTACATCTCTAGGTTTATCTCTCACGTTACCGCTACTTGTGGGCGGATATTCAAACTTCTTCGAAAATATCAGAGTTGTATATGGACAGAAGATTGCCAGAAGGCCTTTAACAGCATCAAAGAATATATGCTTGAGCCTCCTATCCCGATCCCTCCAATGGAAGGAATACCTTTGATCATATACTTAACAGTATTAGAAGATTCCATGGGTTGTATGCTTGGCCAGCGAGATGAAACAAAGAAAAAAGAGCACGTCATTTATTACTTAAGTAAGAAATTCATAGACTGTGAATCTCGTTACACTGTGCTTGAAAAAACCTGTTGTGCCTTGGCTTAGCTGCTAAGCGTCTCCGTCAATACATGATTTGTCATACTACTTGGTTGATCTCCAAAATGGACCCGATCAAGTATATCTTTGAAAAACCCGCTTTAACCGGAAGGATTGCTCGCTGGCAGATGTTGTTGTCAGAGTATGATATTGAATACCATGCTCAAAAAGCCATCAAGGGGAGCATTCTAGATGATCATTTAGCTCACCAACCAATTGATGACTATGAATCTATCAAATTTTACTTCCCAGATGAAGATGTAATGTATCTAAAGATGAAGGACTATGATGAACCATTGCCAGATAAAGGTTCAGAGCCAGGATCCTGATGGGGATTAGTAATCGATGGAGCTGTCAATGCTTATGAAAACAGAATTGGGGCAATCATTGTTACACCTCAAGGTACCCACATTCCTTTCACCGCAAGGTTGACAGTCAAATGCACAAATAATGAAGTTGAATATGAAGCCTGTATCATGGGACTTGAAGAAGCCATTGATTTAAGGATCAAAATTCTGGATGTATATGGAGATTCGACTTTGGTCATAAATTAAATCAAAGGTGAATGGGAAACATGTCAACCTGGTTTAATCCCTTACAAAGATTATGCAAGAAGGTTGCTACATTTCTTCAATAAAGTTGAGTTTCATCATATTCCTCGTGAAGAAAATAACATGGCTGATGCACTAGCTACATTATCCTCCATGATTGTTGTGAATCGATGGAACGATGTACCTAAAATTAATGTTATGCGCCTTGATAGGCCCGCTCACGTGTTTACCATGGAAGGGATTGTTGATGATAAACCATGGTATAATGATATTAAATGCTTCCTTCAAAAACAAGAATACCCGCTTGGGGCGTCAAAGAAAGATAGGAAGACTCTCAAAATACTGGCTGACAACTTCTTCCTGAATGATGATGTGCTATACAAGAGAAACTTTGACATGGTCTTGCTCAGATGCGTGGATAGACACGAAGCAGACATGTTGATGGAAGAAATTCATAAAGGCTCTTTTGGTACCCATGCCAATGTGCAAGCAATGGCAAAGAAAATATTAAGAGCGGGATACTATTGGATGTCAATGGAATCTGATTGCTGCAAATACGTGAAGAAGTGTCACAAATGTCAGATTTATGCCGACAAAATTCATGTACCACCGACTCTTCTCAATATTCTCTCCTCTCCATGGCTTTTCTTTATGTGGGGAATTCACATGATTGGCATGATCGAGCCCAAAGCTTCGAACGGACATCGCTTCATCCTAGTGGCCATTAATTATTTCACCAAATGGGTTGAAGCCGCATCTTATGCCAATGTAACCAGGAAAGTAGTGGTATATTTTATCAAGAACAATCTAATATGCTGTTATGGTGTTCCAAGTAAGATTATTACTAATAATGGATCGAACTTGAATAATTAAATGATGAAGGAATTATGTGCTAAATTCAAGACTGAACACCATAACTTTTCTCTCTACCGGCCTAAGATGAATAGAGTTGTTGAAGCAGCTAACAAAAATAACAAAAAGATCGTCTAGAAGATGGTAGTAACTTACAAAGATATGCATGAGATGCTACCATTTGTTCTTCATGGATATCGTACATCCGTTTGTACTTCAACATGTGCAACCCCTTTCTCTTTGGTATACGGCATGGAAGCAGTGCTCCCCATAGAGGTGGAAATCCCGTCAATGAGAGTCTTGATGGAAGCTAAGTTGACAGAGGCTGAATGGTGTCAAAGCAGGCACGATGAGCTGAACCTGATCGAAGAAAAAAGAATGATAACTCTATGTCATGGTCAGCTATATTAACAAAGAATGAAGAAAGCTTTCGACAAAAAGGTTTGACCTCGTGTATTCAGAGAAGACGACCTTGTGCTTAAGAAAATTCAATCATTCCTTACTGATTCTAGGGGCAAGTGGACTTCTAATTATGACGACCCATATGTTGTTAAGAAAGCCTTCTCAGGTGGTGTTTTAATGCTCGCAACTATGGATGGGGAAGAGTTCACTCGTCCTACAAATGTCGATTCAGTCAAGAAATACTTCGCCTAACAAAAAGAAAAAAGAGCGTCTCGATGGATTGAAAACCCGAAAGGGCAGTCCAGACAAAAATTAGAGACATAAACAAAAAATAATCCTCCTGGTAGATTGAAAACCTGAAAGGGAAATCTAGGCAAAAGTTAGGGATTAAGGCAAGTAACTACATCGGACTCGATTGGATCATCTGAAAAAGCTGCATCTATCAAAGAGTCCTCAATCAAGATCACCTTCGCTAGAGGCTCAAAGAACATTGGAAATTCAAAGTTGTTAGGGAGAATTCGATCATTATATTTTAATGTAGCCCTTTCCCTTTAATTACCATTTTTCCACTTTGTAATAATCCATGGAATCATGTTATTTGCGGGTTACCATTCTATCAATAAAATTTGAGTTTATGCCCATCTGTTTGCAACTCTTGTTTTATTTACGCCTTGCAAAATGACATTTTTACTTTGATAAAAATTCTGGAAACAAAAAGTTAAAAATTTTCTTTTTGCTTTTAAAATGCTTGTGTTTACTTTCCTTTGATTTGTGAACATAAGAAGGAATATCAATAGTTGCTCCAAGAACGATTAAACCTCGAAATACAGGATCGAATTTTCTTGTGATTTGCCTTGAAAGGTATCTCCAAAATGGTGGATCTTTAACTCCGTCCACAGCTAGATATGTTGGACATACAATCCCATATCTCCAGTGAAAATTTGGACCCGATGCTCTCCAGTAAAGAATTGAACCTAGTATCCCCCATTTGAGTTTTTTAATGCAAGCTGAGTATGGTTCTCTTTCCCCGACAGAACGCAGAGTTACTTTATCCCCAGTTGAACAAGATAATGAGTTTAGAAGATTGTTTGGGTTGTATACCCAAATAAAGTATTTTCCTCTCCCCAGAGAGATTTAAGCCTTATAGCAGGACTTTGTTCCATTGATGGCTCTCTTTGTTTTATCTCTAGTGATATTTCCAAGAGACTGGCTGAGTACCTGGTCACTTTGTGATGTTTATTTCATCACCCGTTTCACCTGTTTTGTCAGCATAATTTCATATCATACATATATCATGCATATTTGAATTCATGTCCATGATTCATAGTGCATTTGTTGATAATGTTTACTTCATTCACCTTGGTTGTGTTTATCCCTGGGTGATATGTTTCCTCTCTCCATTAGAGTGGTCAGCCGTAGGTAGAAAGTGTATATCCTTTCTAAACTCCCCACTGATTTTAACCTTCATGGAAGTTTTGATTTAGTTCTCCTTTTCACACTTGGATATGATAAATCCCCAATTCTAGTTCATTCCTCAATGGTTAGCGTCTTTGTTTGACGGTGTCTCTCCAGCTTATTCCTAGATTGAGTTGGTCTTTTAAACATTTGATAACTTGAACCTCTGGTTTAAAGGGCTTTTATTTTGCACCTTTTAGGTGGTTTACATCCCCAGAAAGAATCTGTTGAAGGTTCCCTAACAAGATAAATTTATTCCGCCTTGGAATCTACACCTGACAACAAGTAGCAATCTCTTTATTTCAAAAGCTTATTTTGTATCCCTGAATTTCCTAGTGAATCGACAAATGGTAGTCTCTTTTCGAGCAGTTTGTCTATCCCCGTTGAAGATATTAGCATATCAAATTTTCTTTCATCTTATGGCATCTCTCCGAAGAAGTCTCGAAGGGAAGTATGATGAATATATTTTTCCAGCAAATGGCATCTCTCTAGAGAAGTTTGTTGTGAATCCTTATTCTCTACCAAATGACATCTCTCTGGATAAGTCCCGCAAAGAAGTTTGATTGTTGAATCCTCATTTTTACATCACATGGCATCTCTCCGAAGAAGTCTCGAAGAGAAGTATGATGGAGAAATGGTTATCTATCTGGAAGATTCCGCCAGAGAAACTTATTGAAGATTATTTATAAGTGCAAATTGTAACTATTTTTGTATATAAGTTTTGTTGCACTTATCGATACTTTTTGTTAATATCGTACGAATAAACCCCACTTTGTTTGTAAATACGTTTACTTTATGTTATAGTGTATATATTGTGTATCGTATAAATATCATTAAGTTTAATTGATTTTTTTCTCATTTTTTAGGTATTCAAGCAAGGATATCTTGTCATATTCATAAAGATCATTGAATAAGCTTTCCAACGCTTCCGATTGTACGTCAATCCGAGTTACGGTTCAGAAGTTGTGATCAAAACAAGTCTGGTGTGAAAAAAGGGACCAAAGTTCGCATTGCGAACTTCCCAGCGAATGCTCCCAGAATTATGGCTGTAGAAAAAGGGACCAAAGTTAGCATTGCAAACTTTTCAGCGAATATTCGCTTTGCGAATAAAAGTTCGCATTGCAAACTTTTGCAGAATTGCAGAGCTGGTTTAGCTGTTCTGAGGCACTTAAGTGCCAAATTTTAATGTTCGCTCGGTAAATAAAAGTTTGCACTGCGAACTTGACTGATTTTTGAAATGTTATTTAAGTCATTTCATTCATTTTTTAGGCTATGTTGTTGGGAACTTTTTACCCCAACTTTATCAAACACATTCTTAAGTAGATTTAGCTTAGAAACAACACATGGAGTGTATATCTTGACGATCCGGAGTCGAATCCACTTCAATCGGAGTTGACAAACCGTGAGATTTGTGTTCTTCTTCCTTCCTCTCTATGTATTTTTCATTTGTTGGGGTTTTGTATGTAAGTTTATCTTGATTGTATGTATATTTATGGATTTTTGTATAAAATCTCTTTTACAACTCTTAATCGATGTCATCTTTGATTTAATCTTTATCTTAATGGGTTTGATTCTCTATAGACATATACTTTTCAAACTCGACCTAAGATGTACGTCTATTGGTTGTGGGAAGCGGTTTAATATTCACGTGTGTGTATCGATTCTTAATGCTCTGTGTTGTTAAGTTGTGTGAGACATCATCTCCGAGAGAATACGGTTGATCTCTCAACATTTGCGTTAGGCATAACCTCTTGTTGTGAGCGATACATGGGGATTTTGACGAGTGACTTAGGTTGCGTGCATTTGATCCATATATTTTTTAGTCCTTGATGGGTAGATTGAAATACAACTCCTGACGAGTTTTCTCGTGTCTTAAGAATGTATTTATTTTCATGTTTTATGTTTTTTTTCCTGGTGCACTTTTATCCCAAACCATTTAAACCCAAGCTTTGAGACATAGAGATTGTCGAACGACATTCTTTCCCTCGAACCGATCCCTGTGGACACAACATAAATCCCAGATGGAATTCTTCCGAAAATAATATTTTTGTGTGTCGCTTTACCGCTTCAACAAAATGGCGCCATTGCCGAGGATTCGTTTTGATATTGAATCGCATTGCAATAGTTTCTATGTTTTTACGCTTTGTATATACTTGTTTATAGTTGTTTTCCATAAGTGATTGTATATATGTGTTTTCCATCATGTGTATGTTTTTGTGCATATTTTTGTTTTTGGTTTACGTTTGCTCGCAGATTTTATTTGGTATCTACCGGTGAACGAAGCAACATGGAGGATCTTGTACGTAAATAAGGCGTCGAGCTTACGACGTGAAACAAGTGCTTGTTGGGAGGCAACCCAATGATTCTTGAGTTTGTACAATTTTATGTTTAGTAGTACAATTAATATAAAGTGAAAATGGATGGAGTGAATGAGAGAAAGAACCAATTTTGAAAAACAAAATTTTCCTGCCAGCGCTTAGCGCGCGCAGAGGACGCTTAGCGCACCTTGTTTTGCAAAGAAAAATCTCTCATTTTCCATCCACTTTCACCAATTTTGGTCTTTGTGTTTAGTTAGTTTTAATTCAGTTTTGTTAGGTTGTTAGAATAAAATTTTGTGTTTGCTCTCAAGTTCGTTTTTTATTAGCTTGCAGATGCATTTGGTGATGTTCCAAGTTTGATCGTTTCAACTTGCGGATGTATGGTAATGATATTGTTAAGTTTTGTACACGTCAAGGTATGTGTTTATCGCTTTCTAGACTTTAGCATATTCATGATAATTAGGCTTTTTACAAACTTTCATGCCATTCACTCTTTTGTATACTTGTTCTTTATGTGAATTACTTTAGTTCCCACCCTTTTTGTGAGGTAGTTTTCCATTGTTCATATATGCGCGAAGTACCAATATTCTTATTCTAACTGGATTTTATTATGCTTGATCTTTTGTTTGTGTTGATTATGTGAAAGCATGAAAAGGATCAAGGCATTTTGTTTCATTTTGAGCACAACTACCTAGCCAAATAGTCAATTCACCTTGTGAGCGTGTGATCATTCGTAACCCCTTTGTGCCTTTCTATCATTATCCATGTTGTTTGAACTTAATGCTTGTCTATGAGTATTGAATTCACTTTTTGTATGGATTTTGATTGATTATTTTTTTTCTTGAACCCTCAACTTTGTGTTGTTGTATGAATTTTTACCTTGCCTTAGAAAGTAGAGAGTATTCACATGATGATGTGGTTGAATTCAAGTTGGGGAGAGAATGATTGTTTACTCATTGGTTGGTTTCTATGAGGTTGAAAAAGAAAAGAAGAAGGAGAAAAATATGAAAAAGAAAAAAAAAATCCTTGAGAAAGGAAACAAAAAGAGTTCAAATAATTGTGCTAAATAAGTATTGTGTGTTGTGTAACACTTGGGATTTTGGAAGAATTTGATTGGAATTTTTTGTTTTAGTTTTTGTGAGTTGATCACTCCCTTAGGTTTAGGCAAGTTTTTGTTTCAATTACCTTTAGAAATTGCCCCTTGTTTGTTTACCCGACCGCGTTACAACCTTGAAAGCCCTTGTGATTCTTGCTTTTATGTTTTCAATATGATTGTTGGATGAGTGCATAATTTAGTCTTTTGTTTGCAAGATTGTTGTGTGAGTGAAAAGTACCTCATTTCGTGTTTTTCATCTACCGATGATTATTTTTGCTAGGTGAGATTCACGTTTGAACTTGTGTTGTTTTAGGATGTTTGGCATGATTTTTGTATTTTGCATTTGTTTCGTGACTATGTTATCGTCGTAGTTTAGTGGTAAGTATTTACTTTGTGTGTACCGTTTTTCATTTGAACCATTCATTTGTTTCTGTTTTTCAAAACTTGTTGATTCATCATTCTTTGGTTATTGTTTTTGTGTTTTTAAGTTCGCTTGATTCTTGTTTAAGGACAAACAAGTTTAAGTTGGGGAGATTTTGATAAGTGTAAATTGTAACTATTTTTGTAGATAAGTTTTGTTGCACTTATCGATACTTTTTGTTAATATCGTACGAATAAACCCCACTTTGTTTGTAAATACATTTACTTTACGTTATAGTGTATTGCGTATCGTATAAATATCATTAAGTTTAATTATTTTTTCTCATTTTTGTAGGTATTCAAGCAAGTATATCTTGTCATATTCATAAAGAGCATTGAATAAGCTTTTCAATGCTTCTGACCGTGCGTCAATCCGAGTTACGGTTCAGAAGTTGTGGTCAAAACAAGACTGGTGTGAAAAAAGGGACCAAAGTTCGCATTGCGAACTTCCCAGCGAATGCTCCCAGAATTATGGTAGTAGAAAAAGGGGCCAAAGTTAGCATTGTGGACTTTCCAGCGAATATTCGCTTTGCGAATAAAAGTTCGCATTGCTAACTTTTGCAGAATTGCAGAGTCGGTTTAGCTGTTCTGAGGCACTTAAATGCCAAATTTTGATGTTCGCTCGGCGAATAAAAGTTCGCACTGTGAACTTGACTGATTTTTGAAGTGTTATTTAAGTCATTTCATTCGTTTTTTAGGTTATATTGTTGGGAACTTTTTACCCCAACTTCATCAAACACATTCTTGAGTAGATTTAGCTTAGAAACAACACATGGAGTGTATATCTTGACGATCCGGAGTCGAATCCACTTCAATCGGAGTTGACAAACCGTGAGATTTGTGTTCTTCTTCCTTCCTCTCTATGTATTTTTCATTTGTTGGGGTTTTGTATGTAAGTTTATCTTGATTGTATGTATATTTATGGATCTTTGTATAAAATCTCTTTTACAACTCTTAATCAATGTCATCTTTGATTTAATCTTTATCTTAATGGGTTTGATTTGCTACAGACATATACTTTTCGAACTCGGCCTAAGATGTACGTCTATTGGCTATGGGAAGTGGTCTAATATTCAAGTGTGTGTATCGATTCTTAATGCTCCGTGTTGTTGAGTTGCGTGAGACATCACCTCCGAGAGAATGCGGTTGATCTCTCAACGTTTGCGTTAGGCATAACCTCTTGTTGTGAGCGATACGTGGGGATTTTGACGAGTGATTTAGGTTGTGTGCATTTGATCCATATATTTTTTAGTGCTTGATGGGTAGATTGAAATACAACTCCTGTCGAGTTTTCTCGTGTCTTAAGAATGTATTTATTTTCATGTTTTATGTTTTTTTCCTTGTGCACTTTTATCCCAAACCATTTAAACCCATGCTTTGAGACGTAGAGATTGTCGAACGACATTCTTTCCCTCGAACCGATCCCTGTGGACACGACATAAATCCTGGAGGGAATTCTTCCGAAAATAATATTTTTGCTTGCCGCTTTACCGCTTCAACAATTATCACAAGTGTTTATTTGAGATAAATTGCTACCAGTGGTTTTATCTGTTTGATACAAAGAAAAATTGCAGCCAATGGTGTTCCCTATTAAGTCTGCTACCAATTTTCTCTCATCCTATGGCATCTCTCCAAAGAAGTCTCGAAGGGAAGTATGGCGAAGATATTTTTCCATCAAATGGAATCTCCCCAGTGAATTCTGGTGGGAAGTTTGATGAAGACTCTTAGAAATTGTTTCCTCTTTATTTGAGAAATCTGTTTTGTAGATTAATCGGCCCGCATCTCTTTGAAGATCCCCGGGGAAGTTATTATTTCAGCAAGTAATTACCCTTTTAGGAAACTTGTCTGTTTTACCCCCTTTTCAAGTGAAAGACTCGATAAAGAAGAAACCAATATCAGTTTCATGGCTTATGTCCAGAAACGAGGGGAAGTTTATTTTAAAAATCGAGACCAGTTTCATGGCTTATGTCCAGAAACGAGGGGAAGTTTATTTCAAAAAACTGAGACTCGTTAATGGCTTACAACCCAAAGCGTGGGGAAGTTTAATTTACCCTTTCTAATTAGGATTACTTAGTCAAAGAAGGTACTGAATCATTTTCCAACATTGGAAGTTCAATTGTCAAAGTTATAATCTTATCCGCTGTGGAGCGGTATTCTTTTCCCCTGTGGAGTTGTGTTCCTCTCTTCCCAATAGAGTTACAACATTTTCCCCAATTTTTCTTTCCCCAGTGGATAATTCTTTTGTTATACCCCAGTGATTTAGTCTGTTCTCAGTCTCCTATGGCATCATTTCCCACAGGTCTCATATCTTGCATTCATAAGTGCATTCATATCATATCACCCTTTGTAGCTTCTTAGGGGCCAAAATTGTGCATTGTTGTATTTAAGCCTCCCTTATCTGGTCGAGAGTAAGATGTCAATCTTCATCTCTCCGGATTGGAGAAACTTAAATAGTGGCATCTATCATACCCTAATTTTTTACCTCCTAAGATGCCACCTCATTTACATCATTTTTATAACATTCATCATTACATATGTGTGTATCTTTATGCATCACTAACCCATTACAAATACAAGATGTGTGTGCTTGCTTGCTTTACAGGTGAGGTGGTTCCCCAAGGGCTCAAGCAGATGAATTATCAAAGGATAGGCATCATATTCAACATCTCAAGTCCCTTATTCATCCATGAATATCAAGAGTTTCCCTTCATCAATAATCAAGTGCAAGATTGCATCATGACAAGCTCATCAAGCCTCAAGATCCTCAGTGCACCAAAATTAGGGTTTTGATCCAATCAGGCTTACAATTGACTTTTTCATATGAGGATGATTCTATGGTTCAAGACATGTTTCAAGGACTTCAAATGCATCATATTAGTCCATTCATATGATTGGATTTATCCAAGGAGCTTGATTCATAAGCAATGCAAGAATTCAAATTCACCTGGTCCATAAACTATGGTTTCTGATGAAAAGTCAGCTGCACCTTTGACTTTTGACCAGGACATGATCTCAAGCCTTATAAAAAGATTCAAGACACTCAAAAACACCTTTGGAGCCCATCCATAGTGTTTAATTAGCCCAATGGTTTGATTTCATTGAAGATCACAAAATTCAAGTTCATCTGATGAAAAGTCAACCACTGATTAAAGTCAAGTTTGACTTTTGACTCTTTTTGGTCAAACATGGGTTCCTCAAGTCAAGAATGATGATAATGCGTGATTTGGATCATGATTGATCAAGAGAAATCAAGAAAAGTGAGGTTACTTGCAAAAAGGGCAACAATGGAGGAATTGAAATTTTTCTAAGTCATGAAGTACAATGATTTTTGCTCATCTTGCCAAGGCCATAACTTCTAATCCAAGTAACCATTTTCTTTGCTCCAAAGACCAAATTGAAGAGCTTGTTACATACTACAACTTTGACGTTCAGGATGAATTCCCAAAAAATGCATAGATTGAGAAATATGAAGCCATGAAGTTGGAGGTTCAATACTTTTTGAACTTAAACACTTAGAAATTTTTTAAGCAGAATCTGTCTTGTGATTGAGCCAACTTTAAGGGAATTTTCTCCATGATCCACATTGATTCAAGACAAACTTTGAACATCAAACTTGAAGTATGTTATCTTAGCTTTCCAAAATGTCCAAGAACATTCATTACCTTACTTGAACAAGGAGTTATGAATTTCACAATAGGCCTTGTTGCAACTGAATTCTCAAGGGCAGATTTGTTGGTACACAATTTGGATGACCTTGCTAGCTTCATTTCTTCACAAGATCAACATCAAAATCATCATACACCATGTGCTCTGCAAGATCACAAAAGAATTTCCAAAGTTCTATCCCTTGGCATTTGAAAAAAAAATCATTTAAAAGCTAGGAACTTAAGTTTTGTCCTCTAGCATTAAAGTGCAATAGTGAATTGGGCAAAAACCACCCCAATCTGCCAAGAATTGATCAAAACACCAAGGATCAAGATGCAATATGATAGAGCCAAGCTCAAAAGATCAGAATTTGAGCCATGTGAGAAATAAGCTATGTGTACTTTAGCACTCTAATAGGTACATGACATCATCCATTGGATAATAGCATGTATCCTAATCTAAAAAATTTCCTCCAAGTCTGAATTGTTTCTCTATAAATAGAGATCATTTTGCATCATTAAAAACACACCAAAACATATCAAAGACTTGTTTTCTCACATTCCTCCTCTTTCCAAAATTTTCAAGTCTCAAGAAAGTGAAAACTTGAAACTTCATCTCCAAGCAATTTCCACTCAAACCAGTGATCAAAACACTTCACAAACATCACGTGGAAGTGATTCAAACACTCATACACTTTTTGTAACATCATAATCATCAAGATCACATCCCACTTGCACCAAGCTGCAGATTGAATTGGCCAGGGAGTTCCAGGAGGTTTCAGTTCATTCTAAGCATTGCAACACACTCCTTAGAGGTCAAGGAAGTTGTTGGCAGCAAGAGATTGCATCTGTAACACCTCTATCAAGGAATTCGATTCTTCATTTGCAAGGTAAGTTTTCAAAATCTAAACTCCATAATTCATGCATCATATGTGATTATTTGAGTTACCAACATGTTTCTGGTAATGTAAGGATCATTTCCCCTATATGAATTGCTATGTATCTCCATCATATGAGATTTCATATCAAAATTTGCATTTAGGGTTCATAAGAGTTTTAGATTGATTTCTTTTGATACACTAAATTTAAATGAAATTGGTTTATACCATTCAGTTCCTTGTTAAATTTCCAAAAACTTTGGTGTTTACACCATGTCATTTCATTGCGTATTAAGAGAGTTAGCATTTGAAGATGATGAAGATGATGATGAACACGAAGCTGAATATGATAATGGCTATCGCGCCATTTTCCAATATAAAATGCATTTTTAATATATTATTATTTCGTTGCAAGTTGATTAACGAATGCCCTAGTGGAAACACTAGTATTTGTGCATTGTGTGTGAGTCCAAGGTCTGGGGTTCGAATCCCCCTCGCCCCAAACCTTTTGATATTACTTTTTTTTAGCATTTTCAAACACAAGACTTAATATATTATTCAACACGCGCATTGTTTATCACCACACAAGCAAGTGGCCCAATGGTAAAATTTTGAGCCCATCACATGGAGGGCGTGAGTTCAATCCTTGGTGGGAGTATTCCTTATTTTTTTTATCACTAATTTTCATGCTTTTCTTCACAACTTCATTCAATTATTTCAATAAGCAAAATTAATCTTTTTGAGCCAATGTTTTGCACACTTCTCATTTATCTTCCCTGTTTTGAGAATCCATCAAAAAATCCCAAAAATAATATTTATTTTTGACATATTTATTAGGTTGAAAACTAGTACTTTTTAAGTATTTTTCATGCCTTTTCTTGATTCCTTTTGATCATTTCTTTGACCTAATTGTACATGTGTGTTTGTATGGTCATAATATACTTTGTTAAAGTCTTTTTGATGTACATAACATTTTGTCTTGACTTATACACCATTAATATACCATGATTACGTATTATTTCTTTTGAAAAATACTTTGATTATTAGTTGAAACCTTAGGGTTTTGTTCAACTAATCTTTTGAAAACATCTTGATACATGACTAGGGCTTCCACTTGAGTTTGGATTCCCCAAAGCCCTTGATTCAACCATGTTTAAATGTCTTGTTCATATTCTCATCTCCACAAATTTCCATTAGGGTTTTGTTTACCCTTTGCTATATTCATCTGATCTTTGATTCATCTTGAATATATGGCTTACTTGAACTTCTCTGTGGTTGCTTCAATTGATTAAATCTTTGCTCACATATTCAACTATTTCCTTCATAAACTCTCACCATGATGAACATATCTACTTGTCTGATGCTCATTCATATGTTGTTATACCCCGCTTGATCATAATCATGTTCATTTCATCCTTGATGACTACATTTGTTTAAAAGCTTAATCAATTTTGTCTTGTTAAGTTTCTCTTGACATTTATGTTTATAACACTTGCATTAATATAACTGTTGCATTTCAATAATCATCCTTAAGTTTAGACTCAGTTCAAACTTTAGGATCCTTTTCAAACTGTAACTCAGTTAAAACCCTAGGATCCCCTTTGAGGTTCTCAACCACAATAAAACTTTAGGATCCCCCTTGAAGTTTTCAACTTCATTCAAATTTTAAAACCTTAGCCCCTCTGTGGCTTCAAACAACAAACCTCAAGTCAAACCCTAGCCAACCTTTGGCTTCAAATTCAAAACTTTTCCCCAAAGATGAGACATAAATCATCTCTATAGAAGAGATGTCTTTTTTATTCCCTATAACATAAATCAAACATTTCAAACTTTTTTTTCATTAAAGTGATGTAAGTGGCACAGTTGTTGATTCAAAATCCAAGCTAGAGTCCTTCTCTTATTATGGTACAAAAACACTTCTTTCATTTAAGTGATATAAGTGGCACACTTGTTGATTATATATCCAAGTCAAGGTCCTTCTCTTAATATTCAAATACACATTTAAAGGAAGATGTGGCATTACTCTGGATTCTCTACATCCAAGTTTAAAGCTTCTTCCCTTATTATCTTCTTTATTAAAATGTTTGTGGTGAATAGGTGAGATATCTCCCTTAAGATGACAACTTGTCTCTTCTCTCAAACCCAATTCCATCCATTAGTAGGTGGAACTACGAACGCTCTGATTTCTTAACTTCCTTTTGAGAATACATAGGCATAAGATTGCGAGATCTTAGCGAACATAATAATAAGTAAAACCTTTAGGTTCCTACACCTTTGTCTTAGTTTATTTCAACTTACACTACAAAAACAACAAAAATATTTCCCACTCTTATCACTCACTCAAAACAGTCAACAAATCCCTAATACCCAACAGATGACTTAATCAACGGTAACACAAATATACACAAGAGGTTCCTATATGATACTATAGATACTTAGGGTGTTAGTACCTTCCCTTAGTCTAACCAACCCCCGATTCCCGATCTCTTATTGCATTATCTTACACTTTGCACACTCACGGGTTTATTCAGATTTTTCCCCTTCCCTCCTTTTGGGATAAATTAAAAGATCACATGTAAGGGCTGAAGGTGCAAGAAAGACACAAGAAAGGGGGGTTTGAATTATGCATTTACTCTTTTAACAACTTTTCGCTTCTTGTCGTTAAAGCACTTAGGATAACATCAGAGTTCGTTGAGAGACTCTGACTAATGAGGTTACATTCAGACTTACAATGCATGAAGCATGAGAACCAACAAGAGTTGAAACACTATGCGTAACATTCAGAACTTGCATAGCGGAAGGTTATCAGAGTTGCAAGGTTCTGACTTGCTTGTGTAAGGTTCTTATACTCAATATAGAAATATAAACAAGACATTAAGCATAAGAGTAAAGAACACACGATATATCCTGGTTCACCACAAAGGCTAATCCAATCCACCCTCCTCAGGTGATTTCGCCTTAAACACAAGGTCTTAATCCACTATAATCAATCTCAATTACACATGCACGGGCAACAGCCGGTAACTAATAACCTGCACAGCCGCACTGTGACTAGCCCACAATGACTTACGTCAATGTCATCTCAAGTACCAAGATCATCACATGATCCCTTGAGGCATCTCTCTCAGTGAACCATTCAGGGATCCAATCAGGATATAACGTTCACTGGAGGAATCACAATGAGTTCCATCAGGGATCCCACAAGAGTCTGATCAACATATGATCCTCTTTGAGATATGACTATCATTGACCCAACGTTCCAAGATCTTCTAAGATCTCTAGCCAGGATTTCACGATGACCAGCAGCCACCATCTCCCCAAGTATTTCGATCAACCCGTGATCTACCCGAGGCTTCCATCAACAGTGACCCGTTCAGGGATCCAATCAGGATATAACGTCCACTAGAGGAATCTCAATTCTTAAGTCAAATTGGCAGACTGGAGATGAGTGTGGTACTTCATTGTAAGCAGATTCTCCTAAGTTTAAGTACAAAGAACACACATGTGTTCGAGTAAGATACTCTTTGCTTATCCTAAGAAACTACAGAGATGAATAATGATTTGACAGTGGTTGACATCTTGTAGATCTTCTTCTTCTTCATCTTCTTGGGTGAGCAAGCTTTGAGCACCAACTCCTTGCTTCAGATCTTCAGTGTAGCACTGATGAGAAGGTGGTTGATGACTTGACTGATTTGCAATGTTGTCTTCTTCATCAACAGCTTATGTACCAATTCATTGTTGTTGTGTTGAATGATGATCTTTGAGCTTCAACAATAATGGTCATGTGTAAATTGATGACAGCTTTGGATATTCTAAATGTTACAACGAGAACTCATCGTTGTTGCTATCTTCACACAATGACTTGATCAATTTATCTTTTGTGGAGTGAATCGATTCATCGACTTGATCAATCTCTGCAGAAGCGAATACTCTTTCCTTTAAATAACCCAGTAGAAATATAGCCGTTTGAAATATTGTTGGCTGTTGGAAAAGAGACGTTGCGTAATAACTAGCTGTACTGACACATCTCCTTTTTGCTGTGGGAGAAGTGACGGGATATATCTTTCTTGGGCGCCGTGTATAGTTACTCACAACAGTAACATTTGACTTTCAAACTTCAGAGGCTTCTGATGGTAAATTGATGAAGCATGAGTAGAGTCTTCTTAACAGGATATCTGATACGTCAAGTCTTCAGTCATTTGAAGAAGTCCATTAGGAATAAGTCTTCAGAACTTCAGCACTTGTCTTTAAGAACATTATCCTTTACGTCTTCAAGTCTTCCGAAACTTCAGAACCCGTAAGTCTTCAGAATCTTTCTGCCTTCAGAACTTCAAGTCATGAGAGTCTTCAGCACTTCGGTTCTTTAGAGAATTATCTTCTTTAGAAGCTTCGCAATCTTCAGAATCTAGACCACTTTCAGAGAGCATCCACAAGAGCATTGCAACAACAATATTGGCATCCTTGGATCTCAATGATCACGATAAAATACAGAAGCATTCTTGCTTCTTGCAACTTGTGTCACACATAGTAACTTCGCATATTATCAATTACGCCCATCTGACTGGTGCTTGTTGGATCTGATAACTTCTATGAATATGATCTACACACAACACACGTTAGAACATAAAATGGTTCTTTCACAAATACGCATTGTTATCATCAAAACATAGATTGACTTATAGAGACAACTCCTGCTCTCACAATCTCCCCCTTTTTTATGATGACAAAACCAAGTATTTTGATTGAACATTTTATACAAGGTAATCACCAAATAAACATATTCACAGTCTGGAACAATAGCTCCCTTTGAATGTGATATCCTCAAAGTTTTATCTGTGATAATCTAGAATCTTATATGATCCAAAGATATACAGAATAACAACTTGAGTTGCCAGAACGAAGAATAGAAAATGACTACTTCTCTATCTCGTCTTTAAGAAAACAAGGAGTCTTTAGCATCTGGACTAGTTCATCTGAACTTACATCTTCAGATTTTCAGAACTCAGTTCCTTTGTGGTCGTATCAGAGCTTGTAATCTTCAGAGTCTTCTGAAGCATTTCTACTTTTCAGCAGATTCATTTAAGCACAAACATATTAGTTCTTATCTGATAACATAGCCTCGCTATTCATCAGAGACGGACACTGTCTTTTAAGAAACTCCCCCTGAATTTCAGACTTTGTGAAGATTATAGGATTTATCATTTGAATCTTCTGGGTAGTCTCCCCCTAATTTCCATAAGTCAGATATTGGGATCTTTGAGAACGTAGTTCAGGAATATTAAATTTTAATCACCAATAAAGATCATGACTTTTCAGAGTTTGACTTTTGAACACAGGTCTTCATCTCAGAACCTTGTTACTGTCACAACTCAGTAGTTCATCAATTCTTGATTTTTGATCAGATAGCAATTGAAGGTTAATTTTTGTGATCAATCAATGCTTGATTCTGGATCTGGTACACATGATTTAATTTTAGTCTAATACCAAGTGATTTTGCTGAGTCTTATGCCAGAGTAAGTTGAGTCTGATTCCAAGTGAATGTATTCTTCTTATACCACTTGAAGGGTATTTCCTTAGAGTGCTGAGATTGATACCAGTGAAGGTATTTGAAAGCATTATACATCTTAGCTCTGATTGATATTACTGCAGACTGAGTCTGATACCAATCTTTGTGTGTACTGAGTCTGATCACCATTTGTTGACTTAGTTCGATACCAAATCATTTTCTTCTTGATTTGTTCTTGGTAGATATCAGAACTACTTCTTCTTGGATCTTCAATTCGGATCTTCAGATAGTTATTGACTTCTGATTTTCACAATTCTTCTAAACAAGCATCTTGAGATGTATACTTTGTCTTGACTGCTTTCAGAGTTTTCTTCTTCTAATTCTTGCGTTCTGAATCTCATATTCTTAGACAGCTTACAGCTTCTGAACCAAGTGAGACATAGATCAAGATAAACTTTGACTTTCAGACAGTTCTCAACTTCTGAACAGTACTGGGTAGATCTGATTTTGAACACATGTTCACGAAGTGTACAACTTCTATCATATGACCAACAGTTCCTAAGAACTTCATTGTTCTTCTTTCATAACCTGTCTTAGAATGCCTAGTGAACTTGTTCAGAGTTCCTCGGTTAAACATCAAACAATAAACGTTAGTAGTAACGTATTTTATGATTTATTACTTGTTTGAGTTTGCATTCTTTCTGTTTTAAGATTTTCTTCCTTTTAATCATTCATATTTCAAAATCATATTATATTTCTCCCCCTTTTTGACATCATCAAAAAGTTATAGAGCATCTGAGCATTTAAGCATATGTAGATCAATATGATAGTGAGCATAAATAGACTCAAAGTTTAAGCATTACGCATATTTAGGTCAAAATGATATATCATTGTAGAGATCAGATACGACATTATCAATGAAATTTCAACTCAGAACCACAAAGTAGTTTTAAAGACATAAGGCTTAGGTGAGATTAATCTTAAAGAGTTTAAGGTAATCAAAACATAGATATTAAGAGCACAATCTTAGTTAAACTAGTTTAGAGTACCCAACATATAAGGCAATGTCATTGATTCATTAGTGATCATACATGAAACAGAGATATATCAACACAAAATATCATAAAACGATAAGTGACGCACTACTGAAAAGACAACAAAGACTTAAGCATCAAAATCCTCAACATTATCCAATCTATCACATTTGGTCTCAGTTACTGAGGGTTCTGGTCTGAGTCTGCTTATTAACCCCCAGAATTTTTATTTCAGCATAATTTTAGATATTATCCTCCCGTAAGGGACGTACGAGTTCAACTGAGTTCTTGAAACTCTGATAGAATGTTTCAGGTGATTGAAGATAGTTTTGGGAAGATCGATCCTAAAGTGGTGTGTTGGGAGGAAGACGAATACTCTGTCATCTTGGGACAACGTGCTTCTTGCAGTTGCACGAGGATGAAGGTTGGTTAGAGAGAATTTGAACCATGTTCTGGGTGAAGGAAGAAGCTTCTCAGGGTTGTTTAGTTCATAAGGAACCGAATCATCAAATAAAACCTTGCATCTTTCTACTAAGCCCAAGTCAGATTGAAAGTCTTCAACAGTGACTCCAGAGGCGACACAATTGGTGATCTTCTCTAATGAGGGAATGGAGATAGTGATTGGAAGGCGATATACTTCAGACCAGATAGTGTTGCCATCATTACTGATTCTGGCGTATTTCCAAAATTCTTTTACAAGAACTGGAAAGACAGGGCCGTTTAGCAGTGAGTAATAACCATGCCAGGATTGAATCTGCATGCTTATTACAATTTCCAGACCATTGTTTTGAAGTCTAGCTAGATTTGGTCTTTTCTCTGGGATGACTTCTAAGGTGTCTACATTCCCTCTAAATGTTGGGGAGGCCATTGATTCAGCATATAGGAGGCTTTATATGAATATCAGTTTAGATTAGGAATAGAATGAGATTGAAGTATCGGTTCCTAGTATTTATAGATGAGTGAAGGTGAGGATTGAATCGGCACATGAGGATTTGGGTTTACTATTCCCTAGGTAGTCATGATTACTTAGGGTATACTAAAAGACGTAATCGTGTAGGAAAAGAAAACGAAACAGTTAATTTATTTGGGAAGAATAAATGTGTTAACAACTTGTTTTGGAGCGAGTGGCCAAAGGGCTGATAAGTTAATAATGACGGTTTCTTGAGCCACTAAAAGGTCTTTCAAATATCTTTCAATAGATAATATTAATTAATGCTTTGTCAGATACTTGATTTTCTTAATTCCAATTAATGGTTAGTCATGTACGATAGAGTTTCATATTCTTAGAATAACAAAGAAGAGGTATTGATTTAGATAATAAGCTTGACACTTCACTTACCCTAAATAGTTCAGAACCAACTTTGATGCAAGTACAACTACCTAGACCAAATACGATTTAACCCATACATAATAAAATCCAGACATAAAATGAACAGAGATAAAATAATTTATTTTTCTAGTTGCTAAAGATTTCGCATTTAGTCTTCAACAAGCAGTTATCTGGAAGGCTTTCAGGACCATCTTCTTTAATTTTCTCTTTGATCATGTCCACAATTCCATCTCTAAATAAAATCTCAGACAAAACTCTTCCATAAGGAATGTAGGACTTTGTGAGGTTTCTGGACTCAGAGATGGTTTTCCAGAGACAGTTGAAGATAGTGTGTGGTAGATTTATTTGAAATTCATTCATTAGTAAATAAATGAATTCATGGTCATGAAATCTGATTATGTCATGGCTTTCTCTTCTGGGAAGAAAGTTGGACAACATGAGCTTTTACCAAGCTTTGGGAATAGGTAGGAGATTTTCAGGATTAAAAGGTATGTATCCTAAAGTTAGGTCGTGAAGAGATGCAAAATTTTTAGCAGCAAAGAATTTGTTTTTGTCAAAATCAACAGGGATTCCAACATCCTCACACCCAGTTGTAAGAGTGATTGAGAACAGGTTGATGATGATTGGGACTTCAAAAACAAAGGAGGTGATGCCCTTGCTTTCAAGATCAAGATTGGCATGTTTCCAGAAATCTTTGACAAGATTTACATAGATAGGCTTTTCTAGCATCATGGAGTATCTAGTCCATTGTTGAGTGTAAAGCACATCTGCTAGACAACAAGCAATGCAACTTGAAAGTGGAGGAGTATTGATTACAAATTGGTTTTCAAGAATGATTTCAAGAAGATCTTGATCTCCAAGAAATGTCAGTGGAGGCATGATGGCAGACAAAGTTTTGACACTTAGACAACTTGAGTATGAGGTTGTTTGATAGAGATACGCGATTTTATACATGTAAATGGGTAGGATGAATTGTACCTAGTCTAGGAAAATCATAGATCAGTACTAAAGGATTTTAATAAGATTTCATAATAGATTATGTTGTCAGAGATATGTTATAATTTCCAAAGATTCGCAGTTATAAATGAGGTTACTTTTGAGTGCACGTATAGTTAAGAGGCTTTCTTGTGAGTCGGAAATATTTTAGATCATTTATTTCTTCCTACCAAATTCATGCATTATTGTTTAAATATTTAAGATAGAGAAAATCATACCTTACATAGTCTGAAGCTCTATTTTTCATATTTTGCATTCAATTCTGACTCAGGACATCATTATCTACTTGCTTCTGCTTCCTTCAGAGTGGTCTGGCGTTGTAATCTGTTGCTTGAGATCTTTTATGACTGCATTTCGTTCTGAGCTCTTAATCTTTATCCATCAGATTCTGCTTACTTCTGAGTGAACTGCTGAGGGTTCTCGAATTCTTCAAAATTCACTCATTCATCTGATTTCAGGGACTCTGATTTATATTTTCAGAACGACAAACTTCCATAAGGCCTTTTCAGAAGATTATTAAGTTCAAGACTATAACATGACACGCTGAGAGATTATGTACTGAGAAATATTGATATCACATAATATTCTCTGACTTGTCTCTTCAGCTAATGTATATCCTAGTTCAGAACTGATTTTCATCAACCGTGTTTTCAACATGAAACATAGTTTGCATGATACTTCTTGCTCTCACAATGTTGATCTAACTTGTTTGAAAATAGCCCATAGCATATCTACTTCTGATTTCTTCATTTTGAATGACGTCTGCAACTAGAATCCTTAAGTCGAGGAACTAAGTGTTTAGATTGATATCTTCTGATTCCAATGTATAAGAGGTTCTGAGACACTTATCAGATATTGATCTGATCAATAAGGTTTGGTTCAGTGGTGAGATAGTCTCAAGTTATCAGAACTTAGTTATGCTGATTCAGTCAAAACTTAAGAGTTCATACTTGATCAAGTGCTTGATGAATCTTTGAAATTATTTTTCTTGAATATTCTATTAATTTTCTGCATAACTCACCAAGCATAATATTCAGTTCTACATTGAATCTTTTAACCTTCTTGATCAGTCAAAATTCAGATGTTAAATTATTTTGAATTCTGCATACTTCATCTTGAATTTCAACATCATAGAACAACAACAATCTTTCTTCTTTACATGAAGAGGTTCTGAATGAGTTTTTTTTAACGAGAAAGTCAAGGGTGGACCTAATCCGTTTCTTGAAAACATCTCAAAAACTCATAAAGAATTGATCTTCAGCAAACAAGACTTCTTGTTTTCTGATGATTCTTCTTTGAGCAAATACGTGTTTTCATCTACACGTATCTTCCAAGATAAGCATTTAACAGATACTACTTCTTATCTGATGAATCTATCCTATCAGCTGATTCTTCAATCTTCAACGAAGCTTTAAGTGAGGAAGGTTTAGTTGTTTGACAATGACAGAAACTTCCAGAATCAGTGATTTGCTCAAGTATTCAGATTGATTACAATTTTGTACACAGTCATCTTCTGAGCTGTTATAGAAATTGTAACTGGATTTCAATCTCACCCAGAGTATTTCAATGCACTGCATCCAGATCTTTTTCTGACACTGTTAAGTGTTTGATATCCATCAATAACAGAACCGGAGCTCTGATACCAATTGAAGGTGCGAGAAAGACACAAGAAAGGGGGGGTTTGAATTGTGTATTTACTCTTTTAACAACTTTTCGCTTCTTGTCGTTAAAGCACTTAGGATAACAACAGAGTTCGTTGAGAGACTCTAACTAATGAGGTTACATTCAGACTTGCAATGCATGAAGCATGAGAACCAATAAGAGTTTGAACACTATGCATAACATTCAGAACTTGCATAGCGGGAGCTTATCAGAGTTGCAAGGTTCTGACTTGCTTATGTAAGGTTCTTATACTCAATATAGAAATATAAACAAGACATTAAGCATAAGAGTAAAGAACACACGATATATCCTGGTTCACCACAAAGGCTAATCCAGTCCACCCTCCCCAGGTGATTTCGCGTTGAACACAAGGTCTTAATCCACTATAATCAATCTCGATTACACTTGCACGGGCAACAGCCGGTAACTAACAACCTGCACAGCCGCACTGTGACTAACCCATAATGACTTACGTCAATGTCATCTCAGGTACCAAGATCATCACATGATCCCTTGAGGCATCTCTCTCAGTGAACCGTTCAGGGATCCAATCAGGATATAACGTTCACTGGAGAAATCACAATGAGTTCCATCAGGGATCCCACAAGAGTCTGATCAACATATGATCCTCTTTGAGATATGACTATCATTGACCCAACGTTCCAAGATCTTCTAAGATCTCTAGCCAGGATTTCACGATGACCAGCAGCCACCGTCTCCCCAAGTATTCCGATCAACCCGTGATCTACCTGAGGCTTCCATCAATAGTGACCCGTTCAGGGATCCAATCAGGATATAACGTCCACTGGAGGAATCTCAATTCTTAAGTCAAATTGGCAGACTGGAGATGAGTGTGGTGCTTCATTGTAAGCAGATTCTCCTAAGTTTAAGTACAAAGAACACACATGTGTTAGAGTAAGATGTGAGCAACAGCTCTTTGCTTATCCTAAGAAACTACAGAGATGAATAATGATTTGACAGTGGTTGACATCTTGTAGATATTCTTCTTCTTTGTCTTCTTGGGTGAGCAAGCTTTGAGCAACAACTCCTTGCTTCAGATCTTCAGTGTAGCGCTGACGAGAAGGTGGTTGATGACTTGACTGATTTGCAATGTTTTCTTCTTCATCAATAGCTTCTGTACCAATTCATTGTTGTTGTGTTGAATGATGATCTTTGAGCTTCAACAACATTGGTCATGTGTAAATTGATGACAACTTTGGATATTCTAAATGTTACAACGAGAACTCATCGTTGTTGCTATCTTCACACAATGACTTGATCAAGTTATCTTTTGTGGAGTGAATCGATTCATCGACTTGATCAATCTCTGCATAAGCGAATACTCTTTCCTTTAAATAGCCCAGTAGAAATATAGCCGTTTGAAATATTGTTGGCTGTTGGAAAAGAGACGTTGCGTAATAACTAGCTGTACTGACACATCTTCTTTTTGCTGTGGGAGAAGTGACGGGATATATCTTTCTTGGGCGCCGTGTACAGTTACTCACAACGGTAACATTTGACTTTCAAACTTCAGAGGCTTCTGATGGTAAATTGATGAAGCATGAGTAGAGTCTTCTTAACAGGATATCTGATACATCAAGTCTTCAGTCATTTGAAGAAGTCCATTAGGAATCAATCTTCAGAACTTCAGCATTTATCTTTAAGAACATTATCCTTTACGTCTTCAAGTCTTCCGAAACTTCAGAACCCGTAAGTCTTCAGAGTCTTTCTGCCTTCAGAACTTCAAGTCATGAGAGTCTTCAGCACTTCGGTTCTTCAGAGAATTATCTTCTTTAGAAGCTTCACAATCTTCAGAATATAGACCACTTTCAGAGAGTATCCACAAGAGCATTGCAACAGCAATATCGACATCCTTGGATCTGACTGATCACGATCAGATACAGAAGCATTCTTGCTTCTTGCGACTTGTGTCACACATAGTAACTTCGCATATTATCAATTACGCTCATCTGACTGGTGCTTGTTGGATCTGATAACTTCTATGAATATGATCTGAACACAACACACGTTAGAACATAAAATGGTTCTTTCACAAATACACATTGTTATCATCAAAACATAGATTGACTTGTAGAGACAACTCTTGCTCTCACAAGGGCGACCTCAAAAAATCGCGCGCTACACATAGGAAGTTAAAATATTATTTTTGGTTTTCTTAAATATGGAACTAAGGGGGAGCTTAAAAACCTCAACCTTGGAACTGTTTGACTAAGGGGGAGCTTACAAACCTTAGATTCTAATGTTACTAAGAAAATCGAATTACTTTTTCTTGAGAGTAGTACCTAGTATGATGTCTACAAAACTCTGCTTTGGACTATTAGACTCATGGGTAACGTACAAACCTCATACCCTGATGTTGCAAAGAAAATTATAACTGCCAAACACTGTTCTTTAAATACTTGTGTTTGTCATCATAAAAAAGGGGAGATTGTTAAAACAAGATTTGTTCATGACATATTTTCCTTGGGTTTTGATGATAACAAAGTATTGAAAGAACAATGGTTTATTTGATGTGTGTTACATGTGTGCAGGTTCTAATACTTGTAAATATTTGTCAGAATCTGTTATACATTTAGCATACTTTGAGAGTTGCTGAATTGCTAGCTTCTGGTGGCAGAATCCAAAGAACATTTGCTAAGTGATGTCTGACGTAGACTCTGAAGCTGAAGGTCTCAGCATCAGAAGAAGCAACATAATTTTATCTACACTTAGTGGATGCAAATTGGCTTCTGGTTCCATTCAGAGTTGCTGATAAAGCTGAAGTTGTCCGTACTGCAGAAAGCAAGTTGTATTGTCAAATCAGTTTGTCAGCTAGAGTCTACAGATTGCAAGGCTCAAGAAAGGCTGATATGCTTTATGGATATCTATTCGCAATAGCTCTAATAGTACAGAATCTCTTGAAGACTCAAAGTTTAAACATGTTACACATTGGATTAAGATCTTATGGTGTATCTATCTTCAACTGCTCTTGTACTATGGAGTAACAACAAAGACTCTTGATCAAGTTACCTCTTCAACGACTAGTTTTTGAAAAGGCTATAAATATGGCTAAAGGTTCAAGCTAAATCTTTAACAAGGATCAACCAGAAGAAGGAGTAATAAGATCAGCAATTATCAACACATTGTATATGCAGATTTTTCTGATGTAGGTTGTAATTGGAAAAGCCTTAAGATTTCTAACACATTTAATATCTTAGAAATCTTAAGTGCTTTAGGTCTTTGTTATGGTGATTTCCCGTACCTCTGATACTTGTATCATATAGACCTTGTTTTATATTCTGTTGAGTTTGTTCAGCAATTTAGATAAAAGTATTGTGTCATTGGGATACAAGCACGGAAGTCTCAAGCCAAGATGCTTAAGCCACGTAAGTCTGTTACTATGTGTTTGACCTGTGAAAGTCTTAATCAAGTGGATTGATTGAGCAGAAGTCTTGTATCATTGGGATACAAGCAAGGAAGTCTCAAGCCAAGATGCTTGAGCCACGCAAGTCTCTTGCTATGTGCTTGAGCAGTGAAAGTCTTAATCAAGTAGATTGATTGAGCAGGAAAGTCTTGAGCTAGTACGACTTGAGCAAGATAGCTCGGTTCATGAATTTTGGAGCAGTAAGTCTTGACCGTAGAAGTGCAAGCAGAGAGGCTCGTTTTGTGGAACCTGGAGCAGAATTTTTGAGCCTGAGTGGCTTGAGCAGGAATACTCAGTACATGGAATTTAAGGAGTAAGTCTTGACCTGAGGGGTGCAAGAAGAGAGGCTCGTTTCATGGAACTTGGAGTAGAAGTCTTGGGCTGAGGGCCTGAGCAAGGAAGTCTTGGGATCTTGTAACCTGAGCAAGAAGTCTCGAGTGAGGAGCTTGAGCAGAAGTCTTGGACCTTGGGTCTGAGCAACTGTCAAAGTCTTATGCAGAATGCATAAGCGATTGTAATCATGTTTTGATTATAGTGAAAATTTCTTGTGAAGCAAGGGGACTAGACTACCCTCAGTTAGGGGAGGAACCAGTATAAATCTTTGTGTCTTTTGCTATTATTTATTTGCTTCTGTTAACATTCTGCTGCTAAGAATTAACCAGAATCTAAACACCAGTTTAGATTCTGAACTCTGATCAGATGTGACGCATCTGCAAAAATCAACCGGCAGAAAAGAACAAAAGAGTTGCCACCGAACGTTATTTATCCCGACGCAGGGAAAGGAAACAATCAAATAAAACCTCAACAAAGGGAAAGGAATGGTCATCGCAACCATAGCCTGGGTTCGAGAGTCGGTTAAGAGAGAGGAAGGTATTAGCACCCGCTCGCGTCCTTCGTACTCGATGGGATCCACGCTTGTTGTTATCGATTAAAGGGCGTAGGTTATCTGAAGCTTAACTGCTACGGAAACGAAAAACAAAAGGTGAAAACGAAAAGAGGACTCGCAAGGATCATCGCAATCCTATGCCTATGTATCTTCATGGACGAATGAAGAATCAGAGTCGACGTAGTTCGACGGACTACGGGTTTGTGGGGGGAAGGTTGCTCGCCAAGACATCGTCGTCTCGTGTCTACGTATCCTCAATCTAACCAGAGAGAGGAAATCAGAGCAGTCGTAGTTCGACTTACAAGGTCATTAAGTGTTTTTTATGAGCGACGTTAAGTTCGCGTCCGGCAGTTAGGGTCGATGTCTGTTTGCGACAAAATAGAAGTAACATGTTTTTTTTCTGAAAATGATTTGGAACCCAGTTAATCCCAAAGGATAAAATGATTTGAACTTTGTTTGTGTTTTTTAGACAGAAGTATCTTAAGTTAGTTTGAAACATGTATTGCACTAAAGTCTGTGACATAGGATCGAATGCGTCGCACATCGACCCAAGACGGGACGCATGCTAAACACTCTAGGAAAGTGAAAGGAAGCCCTCCACCCTCCATTTCCCATGTACTTAAGGCTCGTGGCGTACAATACTCATTGTATTTATTATGTATTTTGAACTTGTTTTGAGATGAGAAGAGAAAGACTCAAAGTTGCAAAGAAAAACAACTAAGGGAGACTAAGTCCTAATGTTATCATGCAATGGTGGCCCTATAGTTGAGTTTATGAGGGGACTATCCTACTTGTTATCATACATGGATTGCTAGCCTAATGTCTCTCCTACCTCCAACTTAATTGGAAATTAAGCGGAGCTAGGAATCCTAAGGGATCATGTGAATCAACACAAGTAAACATTATTCTAAACAATCACAAAGAGAGAAGTGAATAAGAAGTGAGATGAAAAGGAATCAAGTAAGTATAAACAATCATGGAAAGTATCATAAGCAACTTACCATCTCCATGCCAAGCTCAACTATCAAGTAGTCGAAAGCAAAATACAAAACTATGTCCTAATGCACAAGGAAGTGCTCTAATTCTACCCTAAGAGAAAAATTAAACCCTAAGCAATGAAAGGGGAACCCTAGAGGTACGTACCATAAAAGGGGCAGTAGCTAAACCTATTCTAACCTATCTATGTTAATGTCCTAAACAAAGTCAAAAGGTTACAAGTTATGTTCCACAACAACACACAACATTTGTTATTCACAAGCTATGTCTAAAAACTTATAAAAGTCACAAAAGATGGAATTCAATTCAAGTTAATCAAGATGTTTATACACATGGTGCAGTGGTAAATGATATGTGGAATGATACATTTGAATGTCAAAAAATTTGTACAAACATGGCACATCCAAAGTCCAAGTAGAAACAACAAAGTTAACCTTTCATTCATGTTCAAATTTATGGAAGACATAACACCAATTAGGAACATATTGAGTGACCTATAAATTCATGAGGGCAGGTTATGACTCATTTTAAACCATTTGTGGGATTATGTACAAAAATATCCTAAAGAGGATTGCACAAATACATCATCAAACTAAAACACCTAAGCAAACATCAAGCATAATCGAGTAAGCAACTTAGGGTTCAAAAAGAATCACTTAAGTCATGATCAAAAAGCAACATTTAAGGATCAATAAGATACCTAAAATGTCATTGTATATAGGTTCAAGCATTCCCTCAAAATTGGTTTTAGGGAGCTTACACATTGGCATTAACTTGACCTAGTTCTAGCATGTATCAAAAAATTGGTCATGTAATAGAATTGTCCATGAAAAATAGTTGAAGTCTTTGGAAAATTAGGAGAAATTAACCATGTTATGTTAAAGTCAGTGAGTTAACATGTACAAAAAATTGGATCAAAATTATGCATCAAAAACATTCAATTAATTGCAAACATCAAGCATATGTCAAGGATGATCATACAAAGCAAAGCTCAAAAAATGAAATTCAAAAGCATTCCAAAATTCATGGATATGACATAAATCCAGTATCAACATGTTAATCAATCAAGTGGCTATTTGAATACCAAAAATCGGGTCCAAAAGATTAGAGTAAGGTCACTTTTTATGGCTTTCATTACAAGGTATCTTAAAATGAACACATCATGGTCAGAAATTGAGAAGAAATATTAAATACCCCCAAAAGTGAAAATAAAATTCACTAAAAATTAATTAAAACCCTCGGGTATCTCCATGAAATTTCTCAGAATTTTAGAACGATGTTTATTATTTTTAAAAAATGGATTTGAAACATGTACAGAAAATGAAATTAAAAAACCACAAGAAAATGGAGGGGGTGTTGCCTTAGTAACTATCTAGTTAAACTCACTTGGGCTTAGGATGGAGTGGTGCGAATAACACCTTACCCAGGCCCAATCGCACAAGAATTTCCTCTTAAATGCTGAAAAAAAATAAGGAAAAGGGGAGATAGGAGGTCACGTGAGGGGCCACACGCCTCATTAATTCGGTGGCGCGATTACAACCCTTGATGAAATCCCACGGTCCAGAACATCTTTAACGTTTTATCACATGCCAATATATTAGATCAAACGGCCTAGGGCCTCACTCACGTTATCATCTTGCCTTAGATCACACGGCTGGGAATTTCTGCAGCATTACATGATATGCTATCATTTATTGTATTACCATTATGAGAAAAATACTTGCATAGGAACAAACATAACACGTGTATTTAAAAACAACCAATAACATTTTTTTAATTAATTAAAAATAAAAAAAATAATATTTTCTCTCTCCGGCATAATAACCACCACCCCATGATTCCAATTAAAAATGAAATTAAATTTATAATAAATTAAAAAATTTCTCTCTTTTTATTGGTTGTTCCTAACAATAAGGATTTAAGTGCGTTTCCATGCAAGTTTTTCTCCCATTATGAACTCTTTGCAGTAACGAGAAAGAGGAAAAAGTGACTTGTTAGCAGTACTGTTCAGCGTGTGGGCCCCCATCATTATTATGCTAATATTTGTTCAGCACAATATGAAAAGAAATAAAACGTTACATCATTATGCAGCATGAAAAAAAGAAACGTGGCATTAAAGACCTTCCATCAATAGGTCAAGTGTACTATTAAGTGGAAAGATGACAAAAACCGCTGGCACTCTAGGAAGACGACTCCTTCCACCATCCAGCAACGTGAGTTCTCTCCCATGAACATGGCTGGCGCAAGACAACAATGGTGAAATACCATTCTTTAACAACTCATAACTCAATTAATATTCCATCAAATCATGCGAAATAATATACTAAATTAAAGTTCTCGATGAGTAGAACAACAATACACCATTAGTTTCTCAAAATAACAGCTCTAACATAGTGAAAATTAACGCGAAATTCATGGATTCAAATTAAAAATCACAAAATCAAGAATAACACATAAGCTCAAATTCAAAGATTCATGGTGTGCCATCATTTCAGGACTTCCAGATGCAATGTATGAACAATATTTTAACACCCTAAATCATGTAAATCTAAGAATGAGAGCCATGAAATTTTTAGAGATTCTTACCAAGTGGAGAAAGTCCAATGCTTCTTGTGGTGCCTTGAGATTAAGAAACCCGGAAAACTTTGATGCAATGTCTTGAAATCTCCCTTAAGCAAAATAAATGCTTAACCTCTTTAAATCTTGAAAAAAATGCAAATTGGTGATGGAAGAATATGGACTTGTAGGTGATGATACAATGGTTCCAGTTAAAAATAGATGCAAACTGTAGCTTTTACTCCATGAGGTGATGATGATAAGGAAAGAATTCCAGAAAAAAGCCTCAAGATGAGAGAGATCTTGGAGATTGAAGTTGTGGGTGTGAAATTCGTTTTTTGATATATTTTCTCTCTAATGGTGTAACTAACTTCTGTTAGAAGGAGAATAAGGCTTTATATGGTGGGTTAAAGTATGGTTAAGAGCTAATCATAGTTAAAAAGTGAGTTAGAGATGGATTAATGAAAGTTGAAAAAATGAGGGTATATGGTGGTGTACGATTTTTACTATGTGGGTGGTGTATTTTAGTTACCATGGAGTGCATTATGATGATAATAATGGTGTAAGATGATGGTTAGTACAGCCAACACAATTTGCTCACCAAATTTTGTAATTTGAAAAATGGAGTTTTTATGGTTTATGGCATGAAAAAATATCCATGGAGGTGACTTTATTGATGAATTTCTTGAAGAACAATGGATCAATTTGCATGATTTTGATGTCATTGGAAATGTGGTATTTGATAGAACAAAGTTGATGTAAAAAAGAAATGGAGTTGAGGCCTGGAACACCATGGAAAATTGTATTGAAAACATGGTCACAAAACTGAATTTTGGGACTTAAAAAAATTCTAAGTTTTTTTTAGAAAAATTCTAAGTTTTTTCCACATGAACAACTTGATAATCCCAACTTTGATTGATCATAACTTTTGATCTAGAAATTCAAATGGAACATTCTTTATATGGATGGAAAGCTTGGAATACATGCTACAACTTTCTTTTGAGAAAAAATTTCAAATGAAACTTGTATCATATAGAAAAATGACCATAAAGTTGTTTGCATGGCATGCAAAACTTTCCCAAAATGGAAAGTTATAAAACCCTTGTTTTTTCCAAAAATGGCAACTTTCCATAATTCTTGATTTTTCATGATTCCTTTGATATTTCTTGACCAAATTCAACTCATGGACCATATTTGACATGATGAACATGAGTTTGACCTAAAAATCGAGAGTTGACTTTTTCCTTAATCAGTTGACTTTATTCTCAATTTGTCTAATTTTCAACCATCTGGCTAATTGAAATCCTTCTGAATGAAACTGTGGATCAAATGAGATGTCTTGGTCTTGAGGAGCCTCATTCTCTTTGCTTTGAACAATTCATGCCATGGAAACCTTTGATGTAACGCCCCGAAAATCTAAATTAATAATTTATTTATTTATTTATTTAATTTAGATGGAATTAAGAAGTTTTAGTAATTTTGGAGAATTTTGGATCAAAAGAGTATTATTTTAATATTTTAGTAGAATGAATAATTAAGGTATTATTTATACTATTATTATTATTATTAAAACAATAAGAAAAGGGCAAGGTGGTCTTAAAGGAAAAGGAGTAAGGGTAGAGTTGGAAGTTCATAAACTGGGATAATGTAACAAAAGAAGAAAGATCGATCAATTTCTAACTGATCGTATTTTTGGTGAAGAACGCTGAAGAAGGGAAGAAGAGGAGAAAACCTAAGGTTTTGAAGGATTGCTATGAGACTCTTGGAGAAAGAAGGAAAAAGCTTCGGATTACTCTAAGGTATGGGGAGTTTTCATGGTTTATTATAGTTATATAGGGTTTGGTTATGACTAGATTAGGTATTTGTGGATTTTGAGAAATTGTGGTGTTTGATGATGTAGAATGAGTTAGGGATGAATGATTCAATGAAATATAATGAGATAGAATGTTGTGTGTTGATGTATGTGTGTTGTGTGAGTCTTTGATCAAATTTTCGTATTGGGAAAAACTGAATTTTGAGATAATTGAAGTCAAAATGCAGCAGAAAAACCCTTTGAAAAATTCTGAGTTTACGCGTCCTGACACGGCCGTGTCACAGGACACAGGCGGTCGTGTCAGACCACCATTCTTGCTGTATTTTGCTTTTGTTGGATTTGTGCTACAGAGCTTCTGACACGGGTCGTGTCACAGGACACGGGCGGCCGTGTCAGACCACTGTATTTGCTGTATTTTGTCTGTTTCGTGTTTTGAGTAAAGGTTTCCTAACACGGGCCGTGTCCCAGGACACGGGTGGCCGTGTCAGACATGATGTTTTGCTATTTTTGTTGTTTTCTTGAGGTTTCTTGACGTTTTCTCGTACTGATCTTTTGTTGTCGAGTTGTTGTTGATGTAAGATGATAAAATATGATTGTATGATAAACACTTGTTGAATATGAAATGAATGATGCACACGTTGGTTTATGTTGAATTGAGAAGAATTAGCATCATTGTATTTCATAGCATTTTTATGTTGGGGCTTCGGTCCGTTGGTAGCATAAATCCCATTGTGCGGATTTAAGTGATATGTTGATTATGTTGTGCTCCTTTTTGGAGGGTTGATGGTCGGTGTCCATCCACATTGAAACGGTACCATATGCATTCTTTGCATTTCCATTATAGTTGACATTGCATGTAAATGATGTAATTGTGTTTGTGTTGTGAGAATTATGTTGATGATGATATGACATTGTTGTTGCTTATTCCGTTTATTTCTATGTTCTTATTACTATAATGAATTGTGATTCTCACCCTGCCTGCTTGGAAATGTTGCCTCTTATGTGGGTAACTTGCAGATAACCAAGAGTAGATTCGCGATGATGGAGGATGTAGCCTTGAAGTGTGTCATTTTCGCTGTTTAGTTTAGAGGTGTCCTGCTCTGTGTCATGTAACATCGGGTTGGGATTATTTGTGAACCTCGTGTCTTTCTTTTGATTTTATGTTGCAAATTTTTATATTGTTGGGGCTATGTTGAATTGGATACTTCATCCATGGAGTATTTTGTTGATCTAAAATTAAAAGTTGATTTCCGCTGTGTAGTTATAAATTTATGTTATTGATGAATGAATAACCCGTGTTACGGGACAGGACAATGATTTTGAATGTTGTTTGAATTTATGTGGCACCTTTCTTGCTGAATTTACTCTGATAATATTAAGTGTTTTTCCTAAAATTGAATGTGGGGTAGAAGGGTGTTACATTAGTGGTATCAGAGCAGGTCGGTCCGTCCGGCCAAGTTGTCGAGTCGTAGTTTGTTTGACAATCGAGTATTGTTAACTAGTTCTAACTTTTGTTGATGTTGTAGTGATAAGTTGAGATGGCTGGAAGGAACGATGCTGCAATTGCTGCTGCGTTGGAAGCAATGGCTCAGGCTTTGCAGAATCAGCCGAACGCTGATGAGAATGCTGGATCTCGCAGTTTGGCAACTTTTCAGAGGGAGAATCCGCCTACCTTCAAGGGTAAGTATGATCCTGATGGAGCATTGGATTGGTTGAAGGAGATAGAGAGAATCTTTCGTGTGATGGATTGCACTCCAGCATAAAAGGTTCGATATAGGACTCATATGCTAGCATTCGAGGCTGATGACTGGTGGCTAGAGACACGCCAGAGGTTGGAAGCTGCAGGTGAAGGTATCACTTGGGCTGTGTTCCGAAGGGAGTTCCTGAGGAAGTATTATCCAGAGGATGTTCGTGGTAAGAAGCAAATCGAGTTTCTCGAGCTGAAGCAAGGGAACATGTCGGTTACTGATTATGCTGCAAAGTTTGTTGAGTTGGCTAAGTTTTATTCGCACTATAACGATGATGATGCTAAGTTTTCAAAATGCATCAAGTTTGAGAGTGGGTTGCTCCCAGAGATCAAGAAGGCAGTTGGATATCAGAAGATTCGTGTTTTTGCTGATTTGATTGATAGTTGTCGAATTTTTGAAGAGGATAACAATGCTCATTATAAGATCATTAATGAGAGGAAGAGCAAGCACCAACAGAATCGTGGCAAACCTTATGATGCTCCAGCTGGAAAGGTAAACAGAAAGTGGTTGATGGCAAGAGGACTAGTGGGGGAGACGCTCCTGCTGGCATAACTTGTTTCAAATGTGGGAAAACTGGTCATAAGAGCAATGTGTGTACTGCTGAGGTGAAGAGGTGTTTCCGTTGTGGTAAGACTGGGCATGCGATATCTGATTGCAAGCATAAAGAGATAATTTGTTTCAACTGTGGTGAAGAGGGACACATTAGTAGTCAGTGTCAGAAGCCAAAGAAAGCGCAAACCGATGGAAAAGTGTTCGCTTTGGCTGGAACTCAGACAACTAGTGAGGACAGACTCATCAGAGGTACATGTTTCATTAATAGTACTCCCTTAATTACTATGATTGATACTGGTGCTACTCATTGTTTTATTGCTGCTGAATGTGTTGAAAGATTGGGTCTTGCGTTGTCTTATATGATTGGAGAAATGGTCGTCGAGATTCCGGCTAAGGGATCAGTGACTACTTCTCTTGTGTGTTTAAAGTGTCCTTTGACGATCTTCGACAGAGACTTTACTGTTGATCTAGTGTGTTTGCCGTTGTCTGGAATGGATGTAATCTTGGGAATGAACTGGCTAGAATATAACTATGTTCATATCAATTGCTATAGCAAGTCAGTGAGATTTTCTACTCCTGAAGAGGAAGAAGCTAGTTTGTTGTCTTTTAGGGAGTTACATCAGTTGATGCAAGAAGGAGCTCAGATGTTCTCAGTGATGGCGTCGTTATCCGTTGAGAGCCAAGCTGTAATTGAGGAGTTGTAAGTGGTGCGTGAATTCCCTGAAGTTTTCCCTGATGAAATTCTTGATGTGCCTCTAGAAAGAGAAGTGGAATTTGCAATCGACCTTGTACCTGGTACCAGACCTGTTTCTATAGCACCATACAGGATGTCAGCATCGGAATTGTCGGAACTAAAGAAACAATTAGAGGATTTGCTTGAGAAGAAGTTTGTAAGGCCAAGTGTATCGCCGTGGGGAGCTTCAGTGTTGCTAGTAAAGAAGAAAGATGGGAGTATGAGGCTTTGTGTTGATTATAGACAACTAAATAAAGTGACGATTAAGAACAAGTATCCGCTCCCAAGAATAGATGACTTTATGGATCAGTTGGTAGGTGCCCGTGTGTTTAGCAAAATTGATTTGAGGTCAGGCTATCATCAGATTAAAGTGAAAGACAAAGATATTCAGAAGATGACTTTTAGAACACGTTATGGACATTATGAGTATTCGGTGATGCCTTTCGGTGTTACTAATGCGCCGGGAGTATTCATGGAGTACATGAACCGTATCTTTCATACTTATTTGGATCGGTTTGTGGTGGTGTTTATTGATGACATATTGATTTACTCTAAATCGGAAGCAGAACATGAAGAACACTTAAGACTAGTATTGCAAGTTTTGAAAGAAAAGAAGTTATATGCAAAACTGTCTAAATGTGAATTTTGGTTATTGGAGGTTAGTTTTCTTGGTCATGTCATTTCAGGTAGTGGCATTGCGGTGGATCCATCTAAAGTAGATGCTGTGTTGCAATGGGAAACTCCAAAGTCGGCTACCGAGATTAGAAGCTTTTTGGGACTAGCCGGTTATTACCGAAGGTTTATCGAAGGGTTTTCGAAGTTAGCACTTCCGTTGACTAAGTTGACTTGTAAAGGTAAAGCTTTTGTGTGGGACATTCAATGTGAAGGAAGTTTTGCAGAATTGAAGAAGAGATTGACGTCGGCTCCGGTTTTGACATTACCTAATCCAGGAGAACATTTTGTGGTATATTGTGATGCATCCAAGATGGGTTTAGGTGGTGTGCTTATGCAGAATGGTAAGGTAGTTGCTTATGCGTCGAGACAATTGAGGACTCACAAAAAGAACTATCCTACGCATGATTTAGAACTTGCTGCAGTTGTTTTTGTGCTGAAGATTTGGAGGCATTATCTTTATGGATCTAGATTTGAAGTGTTTAGTGACCATAAGAGTCTAAAGTACTTATTTGATCAGAGGGAATTGAATATGAGACAACGAAGATGGTTGGAATTATTAAAAGATTATGATTTCGGGCTGAACTATCATCCGGGTAAGGCTAATGTTGTGGCCGATGCTCTGAGTCGGAAGACTTTGCATATGTCGACAATGATGGTTAAGGAATTGGAATTAATTGAACAATTCAGAGATTTGAGCTTAGTTTACGAAGTGACACCGCAGAGTGTGATGTTGGAAATGCTGAAGATTAACAATGATTTTCTGGATGACATCAAGGAAGCTCAGAAGTTAGACGTGAAACTGGTAGATTGGATGGTTGGAATCCAGTAGTCGGAGAATGATGATGTCAAGTTAGATGCGCAAGGTGTATTAAGATTCCGAAATCGAATTTGCATTCCTGATGATGCAGAGATGAAGAAAGCAATTCTGGAAGAAAGTCATAGAAGTAAATTGAGTATTCATCCGGGAGCTACGAAAATGTATCAAGACTTGAAGAAATTGTTTTGGTGGCCTGGTATGAAGCGTGACGTAGCTCGATTTGTGTATGCATGTTTAACTTGTCAGAAGTTGAAAGTTGAACATCAGAAGCCTGCTGGGTTGATGCAACCGTTAGAAGTTCCAGAATGGAAATGGGATAGCATTTCAATGGACATTGTAACGGGATTACCTAATACTTTAAGAGGAAATGATTCTATTTGGGTGATTGTTGACAGGCTTACGAAGTCGGCTCATTTTATTCCTATTAACATCAGTTTTCCAGTATCGAAGTTGGCGGAGATTTATGTTCGTGTGATTGTGAAGCTGCATGGGGTTCCTCTGTGTATTATGTCAGATAGAGATCCGCTGTTTACTTCTGATTTTTGGAAGAGTTTGCAAGAAGCGTTGGGTTCTAAGTTGAGGTTGAGTTCAGCGTATCATCCTCAGACAGATGGTCAAACAGAGAGGACTATTCAGTCGTTGGAGGATTTGTTGCGGGCATGTGTTCTTGAGCAAGGTGGGTCGTGGGATACTTATCTTCCATTGATCGAGTTCACTTATAATAACAATTACCATTCTAGTATTGGAATGGCCCCTTTTGAAGCATTGTATGGTCGGAGATGTAGGACTCCTTTGTGTTGGCACGAATCTAGAGAAAGTGTAGCGCTTGGACCTGAAATTGTTCGAGAGACCACTGAGAAGGTGAAGTTGATCCGAGAGAAGATGAAATCTTCTCAAAGTAGGCAGAAGAGTTATCATGACAAGCAAAGAAAGGATTTAGAGTTCCAAGCAAGTGACCATGTGTTTTTGAGAGTTACACCGGTGACAGGTGTTGGGCGTGCCTTGAAGTCTAAGAAGCTTACCCCTCGTTTTATTGGTCCGTATCAGATTTCGGACAGAGTTGGAAATGTTGCTTATAGAGTGGCTTTACCGCCTAATCTGTCGAATTTGCATGACGTGTTTCATGTGTCACAACTCCGAAAGTATGTTCCAGATCCATCTCATGTGATTCATATGGACGATGTGCAAGTACGAGATAATCTTACTGTAGAAACAATGCCTGTACGAATTACAGAACGTGAAATGAAGATTTTAAGAGGCAAGGAGATTGCGTTGGTGAAAGTTGTCTAGTTAGGAGCTGCCAGAGAAAGCATGACTTGGGAGCTGGAAAGCAAGATGAAGGAATCCTATCCCGAGTTATTCGAATCAGGTAAATTTTCGAGGATGAAAATTCTTGAAGTGGGGGAGAGTTGTAATGCCCCGAAAATCTAAATTAATCATTTATTTATTTAATTTAGATGGAATTAAGAAGTTTTAGTAATTTTGGAGAATTTTGGATCAAAAGAGTATTATTTTAATATTTTAGTAGAATGAATAATTAAGGTATTATTTATACTATTATTATTATTATTAAAACAATAAGAAAATGGCAAGGTGGTCTTAAAGGAAAAGGAGTAAGGGTAGAGTTGGAAGTTCATAAACTGGGATAATGTAACAAAAGAAGAAAGATTGATCAATTTCTAACTGATCGTATTTTTGGTGAAGAACGCTGAAGAAGGGAAGAAGAGGAGAAAACCTAAGGTTTTGAAGGATTGCTAGGAGACTCTTGGAGAAAGAAGGAAAAAGCTTCGGATTACTCTAAGGTATAGGGAGTTTTCATGGTTTATTATAGTTCTATAGGGTTTGGTTATGACTAGATTAGGTATTTGTGGATTTTGAGAAATTGTGGTGTTTGATGATGTAGAATGAGTTAGGGATGAATGATTCAATGAAATATAATGAGATAAAATGTTGTGTGTTGATGTATGTGTGTTGTGTGAGTCTTTGATCAAATTTTCGTATTGGGAAAAAACTGAATTTTGAGATAATTGAAGTCAAAATGCAGCAGAAAAACCCTTTGAAAAATTCTGAGTTTACGCGTCCTGACACGGCCGTGTCAGACCACCATTCTTGCTGTATTTTGCTTTTGTTGGATTTGTGCTACAGAGCTTCTGACACGGGCCGTGTCACAGGACACGGGCGGCCGTGTCAGACCACTGTATTTGCTGTATTTTGTCTGTTTCGTGTTTTGAGTGCAGGTTTCCTAACACGGGCCGTGTCCCAGGACACGAGTGGCCGTGTCAGACATGATGTTTTGCTATTTTTGTTGTTTTCTTGAGGTTTCTTGACGTTTTCTCGTACTGATCTTTTGTTGTCGAGTTGTTGATGTAAGATGATAAAACATGATTGTATGATAAACACTTGTTGAATATGAAATGAATGATGCACACGTTGGTTTATGTTGAATTGAGAAGAATTAACATCATTGCATTTCATAGCATTTTTATGTTGAGGCTTCGGTCCGTTGGTAGCTTAAATCCCATTGTGCGGATTTAAGTGATATATTGATTATGTTGTGCTCCTTTTTGGAGGGTTGATGGCCGGTGTCCATCCACGTTGAAACGGTACCACATGCATTCTTTGCATTTCCATTATAGTTGACATTGCATGTAAATGATGTAATTGTGTTTGTGTTGTGAGAATTATGTTGATGATGATATGACGTTGTTGTTGCTTATTCCGTTTATTTCTATGTTCTTATTACTATAATGAATTGTGATTCTCACCCTGTATGCTTGGAAATGTTGCCTCTTATGTGGGTAACTTGCAGATAACCAAGAGTAGATTCGTGATGATGGAGGATGTAGGCTTGAAGTGTGTCGTTTTCGCTGTTTAGTTTATAGGTGTCCTGCTCTGTGTCATGTAACATCGGGTTGGGATTATTTGTTAACCTCGTGTCTTTCTTTTGATTTTATGTTGCAAATTTTTATATTGTTGAGGCTATGTTGAATTGGATACTTCATCCATGGAGTATTTTGTTGATCTAAAATTAAAAGTTGATTTCCGTTGCGTAGTTATAAATTTATGTTATTGATGAATGAATAACCCGTGTTACGGGACAGGACAATGATTTTGAATGTTGTTTGAATTTATGTGGCACCTTTCTTGCTGAATTTTACTCTGATAATATTAAGTGTTTTTTCTAAAATTGAATGTGGGGTAGAAGGGTGTTACATTTGATCCCATGCCTTGGAGAAACCAATGATGCATGTGTGCTGCTTATGACCTAAATGCATATGAAATGTCAAGCATAAGCCACTTATTGGGTATAAATAAGAGGGCAAATTTTAGGGTGTTACAAGATGCAAACTAAGAAAATGGAAAACACAATTCAACCCTCATTCCTGTGTACTTTTCTCACCTTCAATGTGATCAAAACACTTAGTTTAACAGAAAAATACAGATTTTCGTTGTAGACATGTATTGACCAAAAATCAATAGATATTTTCATAAGGAGAAATCAATACCCGTAAGTATGTATTTTTATAAAGTTAGTTGACTTGTAAGTGTAAAAAAAAGTCAACTGTAGTGTTATAAAAACCTTTATATTATTTGGAATTAAAAAAATGGTAATACAGTTAAAGATATAATTCGAATTCCCAATGGCATTTAGATGGAGATAGTTGAGAATTAACCATATACTTTTTGACATATACTAGATGATGATAGACAAATATGTCTTTAAACAACCTAATTCATAATGTATTGATGTAGATATGACTTTTATATGAGATAGAAAAAATGTTTGGCTGACAAAAGTAAAAGTTGTATCGATCAATATCTACTTTATATTAAAACCAATAATATTGCATCTGCTATGTTGCAAGTTATGTATCATTACTGTTCATAGTACTGACTGTAATCATTTTGTACATGATAGCATACATAAATAATAGTTTATATACATTGGGTTCTGCGACAACACAACTTTCTAAAAGTGTAGATGAAGTTGCACATATTGGTATATAACGTGTATATTAAGGAGAGACGAGTGAAAAAATTACAGTCATTGTATAAAGTGTTAAAAGCATAACCATAAAAAGAAATTGTTATGTGCATTAGGCAGAGCATTATGCAGAGAAATCGATATGTGCAATTCAAATGGTAATGTAGATGAACTAATGGGATAGGTAAACTGATCAAGTGGTAATGTGATAGGTAAAATGAAAAGACAAAAAATGGTGTCACTTTAGATATTGTGCTAAAATCATTTAAAATAAGATTGATTCAATTAACATTTTAGAACCACTCTATATTGCATTCAAACTAAAAAATTTCACTATGTTTTGTTGCATATCAGAACCACAACACCTTGTAATTAGAATTTTAGTTCCACTGTATTGCATTCAAACTAAAAAAATTCACTATGTTTTGTTGCATTTTAGAACCACACCACCTTGTAAATGTTTACTTGTTCATGCAGAAGAAATAAAATTAGAATTTGAATGCCATCCGTGAAATAAATTTCACTATGTTTTGTTGCATTTCACTATAATATTAGGATGTAGTACAATTTAGTAAAACAATTCATGCAGAAGGACTACAATTAGAATAAGGAATCAATTTCACTTACCCTAGCAAAAAAATAGAAGGATAATTGAAGACATAAAATACAGAAACAATAGCATATCTTTAAAAAGCCATACGAATACACTACAAACAACAGTAGAATCTTTTAAAAAAACTATACGAATTCATTAGATTAAATCAAATATGCATTGTTAAAAACCAACCTTGATTGAAGTTAAAAATTAAAGATGTCAGGGTCATTATCATTAGGTTACAAGAAAACTATGAACCATAGTCAAAGGACACATGTTAATACATTGCAAAAAAGACTAATGAGTTATATAAAGTATGGAGGTTAACCATGCTCCCTACTAAACAAAAAAATGTTGTCTTAACAACATATGTGAAGCTTATTGTACCAAAAAACGTCACAAAGAGCGCAATATCATTTTTTTTTGCATGTTTGCCCCTCTTGGTTGCAAATAACTTTGGTGACAACATGGTTGAAGATTCTGGTTCCTCAAAAAAATTTCTTGGGAGAACCTCTTACACGAGGGGGTGTTGCTCGAATTAACATCGTCACTGGAATTCTGGGAAGCAGACATTGCAGGCTGCATGATTCCATAGTATTACATTTGATTAGTTACAACCATAGTAAGTCATTTGATTAGTTAGGATTGTTAATAGAATGCTATATAAAAAGATTAATTGCAACATGATATAGAAGTAGTAAAGAAACCTACTATGGTGACACGAGTAGGAGTGACAAAATCTTTGTCAGGAAGTGATAGGTTTGAAACAATTTTTGTGCTTTTGATAAATGGAGCATTGTTGAGAATTTTTGAAGTTTGTTGCAGGAATAATTATGGCAAGGATCAAGGTCAATAATGTACAAATTGAATTCAAGTAGTAGATGTTATAAAAAGATTGAAATACCTCATGTTGAACCATGGCATCTTTGATCATTTGGATGATTTGTTTATCTCGGTAAGCTTGACAACATATGATTGCTTATAGTCTGGTTGGTACTTAACACGAAAAGCGAAATCTTTGCCCAAGAGATTATCCAGGTGTGCATGGTATATTTGTGGATGGTCTTCATTTGTGCATCAACGTTTATGGTTGTGAGCATGTTGATATACAACTCTTTCTGATGTATGTATGCAAATGTGTAGCTTTATCACAAAAGTGATATGTTCCAACTTTAAAAAAGCAAAATAAACAATGTATCTCTATGGTAGATTCTAAATCTTTACTATTATATGAACCTTCTAAAGTCAATCATGTTGATGCACAAAGACAATTCGAATATGGATTAGAATTTGATGGTGGTGTGACAATCCGATGTTTATCCATCCAAAATCATTGTAGTATCATCAATCACCAAAACTGATTCCAAAATCTTAAGTATCAATGCTACATCATTAGCAGGGCCTCACAGATTGATACAATTCAGTAAAATGCCATGAATGCATTTGATAAGAACTTGCTTGCATGAAATACTCAAATAGAAAAACAATAGTAAATGATGCAGCACAGAATAACATTGTTAAACACAAAAATACAGATACTGTAGAAAATAAACATTTAGTGGTCGGGTCAATATGTTTGCTGGTTGTAACGATGTTGACATACAACTTTTACTGATGTATGTATGCAAGTTTGTATCTTTAACACAAAAGTAATATGTTCTAACTTTAACAAACAAAACTCAGCAATGAACATAGTGTTATGTAAATGTTTGCAAATGCTGTATCACTTAAATAGAAGAATAATAGTAAACAATTTCATCTCTCAAATAGAATAACAATAGTAAATGATGCAACACAAATGAACATTGTAAAACAAAACAGACGTTGAAGAAAATAAGCATTTAATAGTCCAGTTGGAATCTCGTATCTAAACCAGTCAAAAGTGATAACATACAAGGTGTTTTATCTTCAAAAAGGAATCTCGTAACAGACATAACTTTGTAACATTTTACCACCCTTCAATAATTTGTTTTATGGATAAAAAGAAATGTTGATTTTGAATGACACAAATTCTAAAAAAGCCATAACCAGAAACAAAAATGTTCAAACAAAGAACTTCAAACAGATGAACCGTCAGAAAAAACGAATATGCTCGAATCTATGAAGAAATGGTTATGAAGCTCGAATATGAAAAATTTCTTCAAAACGAGCAACCCATAAAAAAATGCATTCAAAATGACTAATATGCTCAAATTCGTGAACTATATTCGTTCATATGCAGGTATTATCTTAGGAAACAATGCAACCAAGATGATTGTGTAGATGGATTTTTTGAGCTTTTTGTTGAAGTTGATGGAAAAAAGGAGAGAGGAAGTGAGAATATGAATGTTCTAAAAAGAGAGAGAAACTTGATACAAGATAAAGAAGTGCATAATGGACGAATCCGAAAATGACAAGTTGCATCACAAAGGTAAATGGCTGAACCAAAAGAATTGAATATGTGATTTACTACATTACTCCTTGATTAGGCATAACTTAAAAATAATTACAAGAGTAAATTAAGGTGTTTGATTACATGTTTAATTAATGGATAGGTAGTCGATATATTAATAATAAATCAAATATTACTATTAAAAAATATAATAGTTTTCGAGCTTATATCGTAAACTAAAAAGAGTGAAAAAGAGTAGAGTAAAAACTAATACTCCCTAGTAGAGTAAAAACTAAAAAGATTGGTGAAAAATAATTCAACTTTAGACTTATATCGTAACCTAATTACAAACGGTTGGCAGACATACATAAACCGCATAGAGATAAAGCTGTTGCATCCATTGAAAATGCGCGTAGAACAGCAAAGATAACAACCCAAACTCACACTCTCTGCTCTCAATTCGCCTAACAATTATGGCTAAACTAGTTCCCAGTTTAGTTCATCCATTGAAGTCTAGGTTTTTCGGTAATCATCACACTCTCTTAACCAAACACTCTTTTCAACTTTATGGAGTTCCACCCAAGCTTTCTTATTCTTCTTCTTCATCCAAGATAAGCATGAGCCTCAAGGCTGGTATTGTTGGTCTCCCCAATGTTGGCAAGTCTACTCTATTCAATGCCGTTGTAAGCCACCACTCTCTTCCTCTGTTTTTGATTTTCTTGGTAGCTAGGTGATATTTGAAATAAAGGGTCTTTGTTCCATGTGCTAGGTACTTTATTTGTCATACAGTTTTGGGTTTTCTGGGTGCTTAAGTATTAATTGAAAATTCTATATTTTGTTTGATGGGCATGTGTTTGATAAAATGTCTGACTGAGATTAAGATTTTATTTAGCAAAGGCAAATCTATAGGGAGTAGCTTATAATGTATAACTTTGTATAATCAAATAATAGTTGTTTGGTCATGATTATTTTCTCGCGAGCTTATAACATTTTTCACTTGCTTATAATGCTTTTTCATAAGCTACTTTCAAGCCGTAGAGCTTATAGCTATTTGTCTCTCATTTTTATCTTCACTATCTGAATTGAAAACATTAAATATTAATAAAAAATGTATTTTTATGTCATTTTATATTTATCACTTAGTTCAACAACTAATTTTACGAAGCATTTCAAATTCAATTTGCTAGCTTATCAGCTATCTGTTACGAGTTGGCTTATCTGTTATCTCCTATCGGTTTGCCTATGACAAGATTTTATTTGAGTGGTCTGCTATGTGATTTAGTACTTTTGACGGCTTTCATAATCGAACGAGATGTCCTTGTTTTGTATGAATGATTTAGAGATCGAGGTGATGAAAACTAAAATTGAAGACTGAATTCTAGGGAGAGGAAACCCTAAGAGTTCAGCATAACAAACATGGTTTTAGTTTTATTAGTGAAATGATTGAAAGATTCCAATAGGAAAAAGTTCATAAGCCAGGTAGTCAATTGTAATACATTGGGAAGCATTTATAGTTTTAAGTGTATACATGGCAATAGCAGAAATAAATAACAACTAACTGAATTTTGCATATGTCTTAACCACGAACAGCTAACTCCGGCCATATTCAGTTGCATAACTGCCAACTGTCATTTGAGCTCTGCATCAGGAGGGCTTGTTGCTAATTTGCTATCAATTTTACACTGACTGTTCCTTGGGTTGTGATATATGTCTGTTTGTGTTTCAAATCTCTTGCTAGCTCTCGTGTGTAGCACTATTTAAATAGTGGGGTACTTGATGTGTATTTCAAATGCAATTCTTTATTTCTTGTGTCTTTAAATTTCTGATCATATTTACAACACAATCGTCTTTCATACATTGTAGGTATAATGAAATATGAAGGAAATACAATTATATAAATACAAGAAATTAAGTCTTGTAACTCTTACAACTAGCAAAACAAGAGTTAGAATTATTAGATTATTAGATTAGTATACAGTGTAATATGTACTATCTGTACAGCTGTAGCCACTGTAACTAACTGTGTTGAGTCAGCACAGGTAGGGCTTGTTATATAAGCCAGCTTCAGCTTCTATTGTAACTAACGTAGAATTAATAGACCATTCAGTTACCCTAGGGCCTGGTTTGACAGGTTGGCTTCTGCTCTAAAGGGGTTTGGGTTTGTATCTAGTAAATGTGATCCCTCACTCATCACACCTACATTTACTATCTATATGATAGTATATGTAGATGACATAATCATCACTGACAATTCTTCTACTCAAATTTAATCTTTGGTCACAAAGCTTAATTCCCAATTTGCTTTGAAGCAACTTGACAATCTTGAATATTTTGTGGGAATTCAAGTAGCTCATCTTAAAAATGGCTCTCTATTTCTATCTCAAACCAAGTACATTGAGGACCTTCTTTCTAAGGCAAATATGTCAGAAGCAAAAGGGGTTCCTACTCCTATGATGTCAAGCCTGAAGCTTTCCAAACATGAGACTGACTTGATGCCTGAACCTACCTTTTACAGATCCATTGTAGGTGCCTTGCAGTATGCTACAATTACAAGGCCAAAAATAAGCTATGCAGTTAACAAAGCCTGCCAATTTCTCTCTCAGCCTCTTGATGCTCATTGGATTGCTGTTAAACGCATCTTAAGGTACCTTAAAGGTACTCTGCATCATGGCCTTTTTCTTCAGCCTACCTCCACACATATTCCTTTGTCCATTAAAGGGTTTTCTGATGCTGACTGGGGATCTGACCCAGATGACAGGAAATCTACCTCAGGTTCCTGTATTTTTCTTGGCCCCAATCTTGTCTCTTGGTGGTCTAGAAAACAAACACTTGTTGTCAGGTCAAGTACTGAGGCTGAGTATAGAAGCCTTGCTAATTCTGCTTCTGAAGTGTTGTGGATTCAATCCATTTTGACTAAACTCAAGATTCCCTTCATAACTCCTGTGATGTACTGTGACAATCTTAGCACAGTTGCTTTATTTCACAATCCTGCCCTCCATGCCAAGACCAAACACATGGAGATGGATATTTTCTTCTTGAGGGAGAAAGTGCTAAACAAAACTCTGATTGTGCAGCATATTCTTGCCTTTGATCAGTATGCTGATTTGCTGACTAAGCCCCTCTCTCCTCTCAGGTTTCTACAGTTGAAGGACAAGCTTCAGGTTCAAGATAGGGCATCACTGCCTTAGGAGTACTCTCACTTTAAGGGGAAGCTATTAGAGTATTAGATTAGTATACAGTGTAATATGTACCATCTGTACAACTGTAGCCACTGTAACAAACTGTGCTGAGTCAGCACAGTTAGGGCTTGCTATATAAGCCAGCCATTCCAGATCCGACCTCTGTTTTACTTTCCGACTCACGGAAAACGGTGCTCCAGTGCAAACAACCTCGATTTCACTCCGTTTTTTTGTGTCATTAAACCATGGGAGATGCTGATTCTGTGTCGTTTACTAAAATTCCGCTTATCCCATGTGAAAAACTAACCGGATCAGCAAACTATAACATATGGGCTCGTGCTGTCGATATGTGGTTTCATGGTCAGGGATATGAAGATCACCTAACCACACAATTGAGTAATGTTGCCGCCGCCAAACTCGCTAAATGGAAGAAAACTGATGCCTCTCTGCTTACCGTGTTATGGTTCTCCATAGCACCTAACCTCCAAGCGCAGTATCAAGCCTTCTCCACTTGCTATGAGGTTTGGAAAAAGGCGAAGAAAGTCTTCTCCAACGACGTTCATTGTCTATACAGTGTCATCCTCAAACTCGACACACTGAAGATGGAAAATATGGATATGCAAACATATCTGAGTAAGCTTGATGCCTTGAAAGCAAGTTACGCAACCCTCATGCCGTACGCAAAAGATGCAACAACTCATGCCGATCAACAGAGTAAATTTTTCATGGTCATGGCACTTAAAGGACTACCATCTGAACTCGACTCCGTTCGTAACCAGATTTTATCAGGTACTACTGTTCCTAACTATGATGCAGTTAGTGAACAACTGTTGTGCTTGGCTACACCTCATGCGTTTGGTCCGGTTTCCCCTCCATCTACTGTTGCTCCAACACCAGGTGACACTTCTGCCCTCGCATCTCTTGACAACAATCAGAATCGCCCTCGAGGAGGGTCATCCAACTCCAAACCTCGTCCCAAGTGTGACCATTGTAACCGGCTTGGACATACTATCGACCGTTGTTGGAAGCTACATGGCAAACCCCCACGCCAGGTAAATGCAGCTCAAAGTGATAACCCAGACACTATGCAGACTCCACCTTCTATTCAGAACCCTACGCCAAGCTACGAGGAATTTCTCAGGTGGTTTCAGACTAATCAGATCTCTAGTTCCACTGCTTCGGTTGCACACATTGGTAATTCATCTGTTTGCTTCTCTCAATCATCTCCTCTTAGTCCTTGGGTCATCGATTCTGGTGCGTCTGATCATGTTACTGGTAATAAAAGTCTTTTTTCTTCCCTCTCTACCTCTGGTTTCTTACCCATTATAACTGCCGCAAATGGTTCTCAAACCCTATCCCAAGGGATTGGTACTGTTCAAATTTTACCATCTCGCTCTGTTACTTCTGTCCTATATGTACCTAATTGCCCATTTAATTTACTGTCAGTCAGTCGTTTAACTCGTTCCTTTAATTGTTCTATCACCTTTACTAATAGTGATGTTACTCTGTAGGATCGGAGTTCGGGACAGACGATTGGCGTCGGATGTGAGTCTCAAGGCCTCTACTACTTCTCTACGTCATCTACCACATGCTCCACCACAAATTCTCCACTCATTATACATGCGCAGTTAGGTCATCCAGGTCTTCCCAAGCTATAAAAGTTGGTGCCCAGTTTATCTAAATTATCCACTTTACATTGTGAGTCTTGTCAGTTAGGGAAACATACTCGTAGTCACTTTTTCGATCGAGTCAATAAATGGGCTGCGTCCCCTTTTGCTTTAGTTCACTCCGATGTTTGGGGTCCCTCACGTACCGTGTCTACTTTTGAGTCTAGGTATTTTGTAACAGTTGAAATATTTGGTAATATTATGTTTAACTGTACAAGGATCCCACCTTTTTGTAGAGGGAATTACAACAAGTGATTAACTACAATTTAAGAAGGAAATCCTAAATTAAGGAAAAAATAAATCATAATAAGAAATTACCTAAAGTAGACTAAACAGTAGGGAAACATAATCATATACAGGCAGAATTATTTACTGCCAGTTAAGAGCAGTAAATGCTGTATTTTACACTCTGTCAACACTCCCCCTCAAGCTGGCTTAAAGATATCCTCCATAGACAGCTTGCTAGTGATGTTGTCAAATGATTTTTTGGGTAATCCTTTGGTTAGAATGTCTGCTGATTGTTCTGTAGTGGGAATATATGTAATACAGATCTGCCCCCTTTCTATCTTCTCTTTGATGAAGTGTTTATCAACTTCGACATGCTTGGTCCTATCATGTAGGACCGGGTTATGTGCAATAGATATTGCTGACTTGTTGTCGCAATATAGTTTTATTGGAGGAGAACTATGAACCTTTAGTTCTTGTAGAAGTTTTTCCACCCATAATGTCTCACAAATTCCATGAGCAAGTGCTCTAAATTCAGCTTCTGCACTACTCCTTGCTACAACACTCTGTTTTTTGCTTCTCCAACTAACTAAGTTTCCTCCAACAAAAGTGCAATAGCCTGATGTTGATCTTCGGTCTGTCACACTCCCAGCCCAGTCCGCATCAGTGTAGCCTTCTACCTGAAGATGTCCATGGTTTTTATAAAGAAGTCCCTTTCCAGGTGACCCCTTCAAATATTTTAGGATTCTGAAAACTGCCTCCAAGTGTTCATGACCTGGTGCATGCATAAACTGACTTACCATGCTTACAGCAAATGCTATGTCTGGACGCGTGTGAGATAGATATATTAGCCTTCCCACTAGTCGCTGATACCTTCCTTTGTCCACCATATTTTCTGTTTCAGCTGGTTGTAGTTTTAAGTTTGGCTCCATGGGTGTTTCTGCAGCCTTGCATCCAAGTAATCTTGTTTCTTTTAAAAGATCCAGAATATACTTTCGCTGGTTCATGAAAATACCTTCCTTTGATCTTGCAAATTCAATTCCAAGGAAGTATTTCAATGGGCCAAGTTCCTTGATTTCAAAAACTTTAGCAAGTTTCTCCCTCACATTTTTGAGTTCCAAACTATCATCACCTGTCAGAATAATATCATCAACATAAACAATCAAGATAGCAATCTTATTATTTGTTGAATGTTTATAGAACAATGTGTGATCAGCTTGGCTTTGGATATATCCAAGCCCTTTTATCACTGTTCCAAACCTTTCAAACCATGCCCTTGGAGATTGTTTCAGCCCATATAATGACTTCTTTAGTCTACACACCTTATTTCTTCCAAGTTCTTCTTCAAAGCCCGGGGGAAGACTCATAAACATTTCTTCCTCTAGTTCCCCATTCAAGAAAGCATTCTTTACATCCAATTGATGTAAAGGCCAGTTGAAATTTGCAGCAAGGGATAGAAGAATTCGAACAGAGTTAAGTTTAGCGACTGAAGCAAAAGTCTCCTGATAGTCTACTCCGTAAGTTTGGGTGAATCCCTTTGCTACTAATCTCGCTTTGTACCTTTCTACACTCCCATCAGCCTTGCACTTAATGGTAAAGACCCACTTACAGCCCACCTGTTTTTTGTCACATGGTAGGTCAACAAGTTCCCAAGTCCCGGTCTTTTTCAATGCATTCAACTCTTCTAAGACTGCTAAATTCCAATTTGGATCATCTAGTGCTTCCTCAATGTTTCTAGGCACAAACAGATTTGTTATTTTAGAAGTAAAGGCTCTGTGATTCTGGGAAAGATTTTTATAAGAAACATATTGGGAAATGGGATGGTTTGTGGTAGCATTTTTTGAGTTTTGAGTGCAGGTTCTGGTTCCTTTCCTAATAGCTATGGGCAGTTCAATAGTAGAAGTGGGAATTTCAATGTTACCTTGACTTTCTCTTGGTATTTCTCCTTGGCCTTCCTCCGGAAATTCTGCTTGGTTTGGTGCTGAGATGATGGACTGGTCTTTGATCCTTTTAGGATATTTCCGAGTATAAACACGACACTCTTTATTTGACTGTGATATTTCTTTCCCTGCTCGGGCTCCACCTAAGTCTGGCATAGGATTTCCTTTGGAAAATTCAGGACTTATTTCCACATTGTCTTCCTTGTTGTGTAACTTGTGTTCATTTGATCAATAAAATCTGTATTTTCAGTGTGCACAACAGGGATAGGCAATGGTTCATGCAAATGTAAAAAATTGTCTTCACTCACATTATCATTCTCCCCCTGAAGGGAATTTTTTTGAAAAAAAGGTTGATGTTCTAGAAAGGTAACATCCATGCTAACACAAAACTTTTTTGTAATAGGATTAAATACTCTGTACCCTTTTTGGTTTGGAGAATATCCAACAAAAATGTACTTTTCTGCCCTTGGGTCCAGTTTAGACCGAGATATGGAGGGTGTATGCATAAAAACAGTACATCCAAACACTTTTAAAGGCATTTCAGTATGTAATCGACATGCTGGAAAAATTGTTTTGAAAGTGTCCAAAGGTGTGCTGTAATTTAACACACGAGTGGGCATTCTATTTATAAGATAGGTTGCTGTTAGGACAGCATCCCCCCACAAATATTTTGGAATATTACTCTCAAACATGATGGCACGGGCTACCTCAAGGAGATGTTTATTTTTCCTCTCAGCAGTGCCATTTTGTTGAGGAGTATTTGGACATGTCGATTGATGCTGAATGCCTTTATTTTGTAGAAACTCATTGAGATTTTTATTAAAATATTCAGTTCCATTGTCACTTCTCAAAATGAAGATTTTTGTATCAAATTGAGTTTCTACCATTTGTGAAAAAAGTTTAAATATATTAGGAACTTCAGATTTTTCATGCATAAGGTATACCCAACACAATCGGGTGTGATCATCAATAAATGTTACAAACCACCTTTTTCCAAATTGGGTTGTAATTTTTGAAGGACCCCAAACATCACTATGGATTAAATAGAAAGGTCTAGATGCATGATAAGGTTGAGAGTAATAAGAAGCTTTCTGATTTTTAGCAAGAACACAACTTTCGCATTCAAGAGAAGAACAATCAACATTTTTGAATAAGTTTGGAAACAAATGCCAAAGATATTGAAAACTCGGGTGCCCTAGTCTCTTATGCCAGAGCATTATTTGGTCCCTAACAGGTACGGAACTCATACCACTTAGACCCCGAGCTTCTTTGTTTTCGAAAATATCCTCAAAGTAGTAAAGTCCATCCATCATCTTAGCACTGCCAATCATCTTCCCCGAAGTCCGGTCCTGAAAAACACAATGAGTGTCAAAAAATTTCACACTGCAATGGGAATCAGTGCAGATTTTGCTAACAGAGAGAAGGTTATAGGTAAGTTTAGGTACATGTAAAACATTTTATAAGTCAATGTTTTTAGATAAGGTAATATTTCCTTTCCCTGCAATTGCGGAAAAAGTACCATCTGCAATTCTAATTTTTTCACTTCCAGAACAAGGAGAATAGGTTTTAAATAAAGAAGAAAGACTGGTCATATGATCTGTGGCACTTGAATCAATGATCCAAGGTACACACATATTTGAGGTACAATTAAGGGAGCTAGGGGTACTCGAATTACCTGTTTGTGCCACAGAACCACTAGGGGTACCAGATAAAAAATTAGAATTTAACAACCTTATGAGTTCCTCAACTTGTTCCTTTCTCAAAGAAGTCTTTTCTGCCTCATGAGCTGTAGGGAAGGGTCTGTGAACTTTAGGACCTGATTTGCTGCCCTTTAGATGAGTTGGTCTCCCATTAATTTTCCAGCAAGTTTCCCGGGTATGACGTGGTTTGTTGCAGTGGTCACACCAGAGGTTTGAAGAATTCTTCTGGTTAGTTGAACTCTTAAGGGCAGTAGTTTCTGCAGCAAGAGCATTGGTCTCAGGAGGAGGTGGAACAATTTTGATCTTTCCCATCATCACACTTCTCCTAGTTTCCTCTCTTCTGACTTCAGCAAAGACCTCACCCAATGAAGGTAAGGTTGCTCTTCCAATGATCCTGCCACGAACTTCATCTAGCTCCTCATTCAGACCTGCAAGAAATTGAAATATTCTACCTTCTACCACTGTCTGTTGATGGTGTTTGGCATCCTCTGCTGACTTCCACTTGTAAGTGTTGAAGAGATCAAGATCCTGCCAAACCCGCTTCAAAGAGTGGAAGTATTTTGTCACGTTATTACCTCCCTGCCGAATTTTTCTGGCTTGCAAGGTGAGTTCATAAATCTGAGATTTGTTTCCAAGGTCAGAATACATTTCTGTGACACTATCCCATAGCTCTTTGGCTGTGGAATAGCACATGTAATTGCTGCTAATGTCCTCCTCCATGGAGTTTACCAGCCAAGTCATGACCGTGGAGTTTTCAGCATCCCAAACAGCATACTGTGGGTCAGCAGTATCTGGCTTGGGTCGCTCACCATTGAGGTATCCGAGTTTTCCTCTGCCACGAATATACAACTGGATAGATTGGTGCCACCGGAAGTAGTTCGACCCATTGAGTCGAAAGGTGGTGATTTGGACAGAATGAGATTCGCCGAAAATAACTCGCTGCAAGTCTTTGGGGGCGACAATCTCCTTCACCTTATTCTGATCATCGCTGGTGGCTGAGGAACTGTCAACCATGGCTGCAAATCAGAGGCGCAGAGATCTTTGCTCTGATGCCAAGTTGAAATATTTGGTAATATTATGTTTAACTGTACAAGGATCCCACCTTTTTATAGAGGGAATTACAACAAGTGATTAACTACAATTTAAGAAGGAAATCCTAAATTAAGGAAAAAATAAATCATAATAAGAAATTACCTAAAGTAGACTAAACAGTAAGGAAACATAATCATATACAGGCAGAATTATTTACTGCCAGTTAAGAGCAGTAAATGCTGTATTTTACACTCTGTCAACAGTAACTTTTATTGATGATTTTTCACGTTGCACGTGGCTATTTTTAATGAAAAACAAGTCTGAATTGTTTCCATTTTTGAACAATTTTATCGAGAAATAAGAACCCAATTTGGTTTGTCTATTCGTACCTTAAGAAGTGACAATGCACGAGAATATTTATCCCAACAATTTCAAACATTTATGTCATCCAATGGTATTTTGCACCAAACATCTTGCGATCATACACCCCAACAAAACAGGGTAGCCGAACGCAAAAATCGGCACCTCGTAGAAACCACTCGGACCCTACTTCTCCATGGTAATGTTCCTCTCCGATTTTGGGGAGATGCGGTGCTCACGACATGTTACCTCATAAATCGCATGTCCTCATCCGTCCTTAATAATAAAATCCCTCATTCAATCCTGTTTCCAAACTCTCCACTCCACCCAATTCCTCCTCGAGTCTTCGGGTCTACGTGTTTTGTACACAATCTCTCTCCTGATCTTGATAAACTACCAGCTCGATCACTAAAGTGTGTCTTTCTTGGCTATCATCGATCCTAAAAGGGTTATCGTTGCTACTCACGTACTCTACAACGATACCTCGTATCCGCCGATGTTACCTTCTTCGAGTCTATTCCATATTTCGAGTCCAGCCAAGTAACTACGGAACCTCTACAGGAAAGTATTCCCACACCTCTTCCAGAAGTCCCATCTGTCATTATCCCCCATCATTCTAGGGAACCTGACCCACTAGATATCCCTACGGTTGACCCCCCCACTCCTCGCCAACTTCAAACATATCAGCGTCGTCACCCAACGTCTGTCGTACCTGTCCCTAAAGTTGTATCTGTCCCTGAAGTCGTACCTGTCCCTGAAGTCGTACCTATCCCTGAGGACACTACGGACTCTCTTCCGACGCTCTCGCCATCACCGGATCCGATCCTGCAACCTGAGTCTGATCATCCGTTTGCCCTTCGGAAAGGTATACGTCAAACACGAAATCCTTCTCCACATTATATTGATTTATGTTATCATCGCCTTTCCCCTTTGCAGTATACTTGTTTGTCTTCTTTGTCTTTTGTTTCTATTCCTAAAACTCCAGGTGAAACATTATCTCACCCTGAGTGGAGGCAAGCAATGATTGATGAAATGTCTGCTCTTCAAAGCAGTGGTACCTGGGAACTGGTTCCTCTACCCCATGGGAAATCTTTAGTATGTTGTCGTTGGCTTTATACAGTGAAGGTTGGTCCAGATGGTAAGATTGATCGATTTAAAGCTCGCTTGGTAACTAAAGGATACACTCAGATTTTTGGGTTGGATTATAGTGATACCTTTTCCCCTGTAGCCAAGATGGCATCTGTTAGACTTCTTCTAGCCATTGCAGCCATTCGACATGGTCTCTTCATCAACTTGACATCAAAAATGCATTCTTACATGGTGATCTTGAAGAGGAAGTATATATGGAGCAACCACTTGAATTTGTTGCTCAGGGGGAGTCATCGAATATGATTTGTAGGCTACACAGGTCTCTTTATGGTCTTAAGCAATCTCCGAGAGCTTGGTTTGGCAGATTCAGCACTGTAGTACAACAGTTTGGTATGATCCGTAGTGAAGCTGACCATTCTGTTTTTTATCGCCAGTCACCCCAAGGGTGTATTTATCTTATTGTGTATGTAGATAACATTGTCATAACTGGTAGTGATCAGCAGAGAATACTCCAGTTGAAACATCTCTCGAAACAATTTCAGACAAAAGATCTTGGTAAACTCCGCTATTTCTTGGGTATTAAAGTAGCTAAATCTAAAGATGGTTTGGTGATTTCTCAGCGGAAATATGCTATGGATATTTTGGAAGAAACATGTTTGTTAAATGCTAAACCAACCGATACTCCTATGGATCCAAGTGTTAAACTACTACCCAATCAGGGGGAGCCTCTATCTGACTCAGGAAGGTATAGGAGATTGGTTGAAAAGTTGAATTATCTCACAGTCACTCGTCCAGACATTTCTTTTGCAGTCAGTGTGGTAAGCCAGTTCTTAAATTCTCCTTGTTAGGAACACATGGATGTTGTTATCCGGATTCTGAGATACATCAAATGTGCTCCAGGAAATGGTTTTCTGTATGAGGATAAAGGACATACCCAGATAGTTGGATACTCTGATGCTGACTGGACAGGGTCACCCATTGATAGACGATCCACCTCTGGGTATTGTGTTCTTGTTGGAGGAAACCTTATATCCTAGAAAAGTAAGAAACAAAATGTAGTTGCAAGATCAAGCGCTGAGGCAGAGTATAGGGTCATGGCAATGGCAACATGTGAACTTATTTGGTTAAAACACTTGCTCAAGGAACTTCAAATTGAAGAAGAAAGACCAATGACACTTATTTGTGATAATTAAGCTGCATTGCACATTGCTTCAAATCCAGTCTTCCATGAGAGGACTAAACATATTGAGATAGACTGTCACTTTGTTAGAGAGAAGATCGAGTTAGGTGATATCGTCACAAGTTTTGTCAACTCTAATGATCAATTGGCAGATGTGTTTACAAAATCCCTACGAAGCCCCAGAACTAACTATATATGTAACAAGCTTGGTGCATTTGACTTGTATGCTCAAGTTTGAGGGGGAATGTTGATATTTGTAAATATATATAGCGTTAAGAATATTCGTATATAGAATAGTCCCACATCGACTATATCATGTAATTAGTTGTAATCTATCTATATATAATAATGTCTCCGTAGTGCATTTCAAGACACACGGGTTATTCATATGTCTCTTAGTCTCTTGTATTTCAAGATCTCTCTTCTACTCTTCTTCACTTTCTCTATTTTCTAATTACAGTTCGTTAGTTTAATCATCTCTCTTTTATATGGGTTTCAATACAACCATGTTAAACTATTAATTTAACTATTGTTATTGTTAGAATAGTAAGTATTACATTTTTGTTAGAATATACGGTCAACTATATTATGTGGTGTGTTACTGGTTAAGCTTCAAGTTAGATACTAATTACTAGGCTGTATGTTTGCTTCAAATAAACTCGTAATTACCCCTTGATACTCCATTGTTGATTATTTACAAGCTATAAATAAGAGATCGGGTGTGCAGCCCATACTACACACAATTGCTTTCAATGAGACTCTCTTTGAACAAAAATATTTCTTTCAAAGGCTTATACCAAAATTCCACTTCCTACTGCTAAATGATAAACATAATTCCATAACGTGCTTCCTTTTGAACATTTCAGTTTTTTTTTTCCTTTCACTTAATTTGATAAAGTTGCTTAAAATATCAGTGTTATTATTTATTTATTTATTTATTGTATATAACTTAAAGTTAGGGACATGAGTTCAGTTTACAAGATTTTAAGACAATAAATCGTTAGACAGACTGGTGTGCTGAAGTTGAATCTAAGTGCAAAGTTTCTAATATCTTCCTCTTGTACTTCCCAATAGGCTATTACTTGTGATATGGTGACATGTTTTAAAATTTCTAAAATTTGACAAAAATTCAGAATGCAAGTTATGCGATTTGAAATTTTATGGTTTCGTCAGGACTTCATGGTTAATGGATAATCTATTTAGAATCAATGATTAAATCTCCTGTAAGTAATAGCTGTTGCGTTAAATGAATCTTTTGAACCACTACTTTTACCAAATATGCCAGAATTATTTTAGCATTATCCTTGCAATAACTTTATATGCCTTTGTGCAATCAAATAACTTTAATTTCTTTTATATATTTTGGCTGATTGTTGTATTGGTGTTTTGTATACATATAGACTTTGTTCTGAATGCGATAGTAATATATCAAATTTTGATTAATAGTGATCTCACATGTCTAGGTTGAAAATGGAAAGGCTCAAGCTGCTAATTTTCCTTTTTGTACAATTGAGCCGAACGTAGGGATTGTTGCCGTTCCAGATTCTCGTCTCGATGTGCTCTCCAACCTCAGTAAATCTCAACGAGTTGTTCCAGCGTCTATAGAGTTTGTAGATATTGCTGGGCTTGTCAAGGGTGCAAGTCAAGGCGAGGTTTACTTAATTTCTCTTCTCCTTGTTTAGGTTTGGTGTCAACTGACACCTATTTATCTTATTTTTGATAATTTCTCTTTATTTATTGTTGTAGAAACTTACATATGTATTGCTTTGAACTCTATCTTACCTCAACTGTTGCAGGGGCTTGGTAATAAGTTTTTATCGCATATTCGTGAGGTGGACTCAATACTTCAGGTGTTTATCTATCATCATTTCCTTGTCATCATTTTACTTTCATCTTCTATTCTATTCATTTTGTGTCTTCCTTTTTAATAACTACATTGTTTGGACAAATAGCTTAATTAACCACTTATAATGTAAGTGCTTGTGTATAAACTATTTCTATAATAAAATATAAAAGGCTAAAATACAGTTTTAGTCCCCCTGTTTTTCAAAATTCACAGTTTTGGTCCCCCTGTTTTTTTTTTTAACAGTTTTGGTCCCCCACCCCTCACTGTTCATGTACGGACGTGTACTGTTCATGTACGGACGTGTACTGTTCACGTACGGACATGTACGGACAAGTTACTGTTCATCACTTTTTTTGGGCCAAAATTGAGGTGGGGGACCAAAACTGTTAAAAAAAAAAACAGGGGGACCAAAACTGTGAATTTTGAAAAACAGGGGGACTAAAACTGTATTTTAGCCAATATAAAATAAAGTCAAATTGCTTTCATATTATAAATTATTTTTAGAAGCAATCCTAGAGAGCTTATGGAAATAAGTTGAAAACACTTTATGGACATCTCATAAACTATTTCATAAACTCGTCCAGACAGTCTCGCAAGTGTTTATGGTAGTAGGTAAACTCAAATAAAAATCAATCCAAACAGACCATCAGTAGAAGATATGCACATTTTACTTCTTAGAACCTGGAGTTTGGAAAATACTGCATGTATTGAATTTTTTTTCTGTGGTGTTTATCATTTTCTGGTTTAATATTGTTACGAATCTGTTGATTATCACATTAGGTTGTTAGATGTTTTGACGACAATGACATTATTCATGTGAATGGGAAAGTTGATCCCAAATCTGATATTGACGTTATCAACTTGGAGCTTGTTTTCACAGACTTAGACCAGGTCAGCTTACTAACTGTCATTCTACACAATTTTACCGCCTTTGTTTCATTTGAATATGTTATTATCATTCTTGTTGAATAATGAGAGAACAAGAGGAAAGTTGGATTGAATCCGTGTGTTTAAATTACACAGCGGAGCTCATTATATATAATAAGAGGAATAAATGTCATAGTAATTACATAATATTCTATTTCCTATTTACACGATATCCTAATTACTTACAGAATATTCTATTTACATAATACGGAATATTCCGATATCTAACACTCCCCCTCAAGCTGGAGCACATATGTCATAGGCACCAAGCTTGTTACAAATATAATTAATTCGAGGACCTCTCAAAGACTTAGTGAAAACATCAGCTAACTGATCATTTGAATTGACAAAACTAGTGCTAACATCTCCAGATAAAAGCTTCTCTCTGATGAAATGACAATCAATCTCAATGTGTTTGGTTCTCTCATGGAACACTGGATTTGATATAATATGCAAAGCTGCCTGATTGTCACAAATAAGTGTCATATGTGAAACATCCCCGAATCTTAGGTCGTGAAGCAACTGTTTGAGCCATATAAGCTCACAGGTTGTTGTTGCCATGGCTCGATATTCCGCTTCCGCACTTGACCTTGCCATACACTTTGTTTCTTACTCTTCCAGGAAATTAAGTTACCACCCAAGAAAACACAATACCCTGAGGTGGATCTCCTATCAGAAGGAGAACCTGTCCAATCTGCATCTGAGTATCCTACAACTCGACTGTGTCCCTTGTCTTCATAAAGTAAGCCTTTTCCTGGAGCTCCTTTAATATATTTTAAGATGCGAATCATAGCTTCCCAATGCCCTTCACAAGGAGAGTTAAGAATTTGACTTACCACACTAACAGGAAATGAAATATCTGGGCGAGTAACTGTGAGGTAATTCAGTTTTCCAACTAATCTTCTATATTTTTCAGGATCAGAGAATGGCTCCCCTTGAGTTGGCATAAGTTTAGCATTGAGATCCATCGGAGTGTCAACTGACTTGGCATTTAACAGTCCCGTCTCCTCCAAAATATCCATAGCATACTTCCTTTGTGAAATTACAATCCCCTGTTATTGGGCAATCTCTATGCCCAAGAAATAACGAAGTCTGCCGAGGTCTTTTGTCTGGAAATGGTGACAAAGGTGTTGTTTTACCTGTGTGATTCCATGATGATCATTACCTGTAATGACAATGTCGTCCACATACACAATTAAGTAAATACACCCAACAACTGAGTGACGATAAAACACTGAGTGATCAGCTTCACACCGCGTCATACCAAACTGTTGAATAACAATGCTAAATCTCTCAAACCAAGCCCTAGGAGATTGCTTAAGACCATACAAAGACTTCCGAAGACGACAAACTAGTCCAGAAGACTCCCCCTGAGCAACAAACTCAGGAGGTTGCTCCATATAAAATTCCTCACACAGATCACCATGGAGGAATGTGTTCTTGATGTCAAGTTGGTAAAGGGGCCAGTGGCGAATAGCTTCCATAGAGAGAAATAATCGAATCGAGGCCATTTTAGCCACGGGAGAGAAGGTGTCACCATAATCTAGGTCAAACATCTGTGTATAACCTTTGGCCACTAAACGTGCCTTGAGACGATCAACTTGTCCATCAGGCCCAACTTTGACTGTGAAAACCCACCTGCAACCTACAACAGATTTTCCAAGAGGAAGAGGAACAAGGTCCTACGTGCCACTGTTATGAAGAGCACACATCTCATCAAGCATAGCTTGTTTCCAGCCAGGGTGAGATAAAGCATCACCTACAGTCTTAGGAATAAACACAGAAGACAAAGAGGAAATACAAGCATAATGCAAAGAAGACAAGCGATGATAAGACAAATTAACATAATGAGGAGATGGATTACGAGTAGAACGTATACCTTTGCGAAGTGGAATTGGGAGATCAGTCTCAGGGGGAAGGGCCGGAGGGGACGAAGGAGTTGGATCTGGAGGGGAGTCTATGGTGATTTCTGCATTAGCTGATGAAAGTACATCGAGAATAATCATCAATGAAAGTAACAAAATACTTAGACCCTAAAGTGGAAACAATGCGACTAGGACCCCAAACATCCGAATGAACTAGAGCAAACAGAGACTTAGACCGACGATTGACATGACTCGGAAAAGAACTACGAACATGTTTTCCTAACTAACAAGACTCACAAGACAACGTAGATAACTTGGAATGGTTTGGCACCAACTTTTGTAACTTTGCAAGACTTGGATGTCCTAACTGAGCATGAACTAGGAGAGGAGAATCCACCACGAACCAGCCTGTGCAGATGGTTGAAGAAGATAAAGACCATTAGACTCACATCTGGTGCCAATCACCCGTCTCGAACTCCGGTCCTGCAAGAAAAAAGAATCTTTGGTGAATGAGATAGTACAATCAAGAGATCGAGTCAAACGACTTAGAGACAATAAGTTAAACGGAGATCCGGGTACATAAAGAACATTAGTAATGGAGAGCGAGGGAAAATGGTGGATAGTACCAGTACCCTGAGATTGAGTTTGGGAGCCATTTGCTAATGTGACAAAGGGTAATAAACCGGAAGTATAGAATGAAGAAAAAAGGGATTTATTACCAGTAATGTGATCAGTGGCGCCTGAATCAAGGATCCATGGGTCAATAGATGTGGAGTGAGAAAGACCAGCAAAAGAATTACCCGTGTGCGCAACAGAGGCAGTGGAACTAGCGGCCTGACGCTCCTCATACCACTTGATAAAGTCGTTGAAGATAGCAGGTGAGGTGGCAGAATCGGTCGGAGTAGCTGCCTGTGGAGGTGGAGCAGTCTGGGCAACGTGGGCGGTTCGAGGAGAGGGATGTCCATGTAAAGCATAACACCGATCAATAGTGTGGCCAAGCTTATGACAATGATCACACTTAGGACGAGGCTTTCCTGTCTTCTGAAAGTGGCCACGATCACTACCCGGAGCACGATTACCTCCCTGAGAAACCAAAGCAGATGAATCAACTGGTGTGAGTGCCACTCCGCCGTCAGATGATGATTTTACTGGGACACATAGTAAGGTAGACCATGCAGTATCCAGAGTAAGGATTGTAGGAGATCCTAATATCTGATCACGAACAGACGAATACTCTGGAGGTATGCCATGCAGAGGTAGAAGCATGAAGAAGGATCGGCGTTGCTCAAGTTCCTTAGCAGTGGTGGCAGCTGGGGGCAACAATTCATTGAAATCATGAAGGAGGCCTTGAACACGGCCCAAGTATTCAGCCATAGAACCATCCAGGTGACGAGGGCAAATAATATTCTGCAAATTTTGACATACTCCATATAAGCGTTGTGTATCATTGGTATAAAGGATCTTAGCGTGTGCCCAAACAGACTCGCAAGTCTCATGAGAGCGAAAGATCTGTTTCAAGGATGGACTAATGGTTGACTTAATGAGACTGCACAGTTGGGCATCAATTTTCCTCCAACGAGCACTATCAGTGGCAGTCACCGAGTCAGCCTTCGTAGTGAGGTGATCTTCATAGGCTTGTCCCCGGAGCCATAACTTGACGTTGGAAGCCCAAGAATCATAGTTAGTACCGTCCAGTTTGTCAACGGCAAGAGGAGTAGTGATGTAACTTGTGAAAATAGGGGCCTCAGCCCTTGGAGGGGGATTGACAGCCATGGGTTCCAAAGACAGTAAGAGAAGTGACAAAAAAACCGTAGATCCGAGAGGGAATATGGAGATCTAGAACACGTCAAAGCCTAAAGGTACGAAACGAGTGTAGATCCAAGGAGATGAGAGACGGCCGCGGGAGAAGCCGGAAATCGAAGATGAAGCACGGTTACCCCAAAAAATTTTTTTTGGCGCCGATAGACAGTGGGTCTACCGGAAAAGCACGGATTAGGGTTGCCTCTTGTTAGGCTCTAGATACATGTTGAATAATGAGAGAACAAGAAGAAAGTTGGATTGAATCCGTGTGTTTGAATTACACAGCGGAGCTCATTATATATAATAGGAGGAATAAATGTCATAGTAATTACATAATATTCGATTTCCTATTTACACGATATCCTAATTACTTACATAATATTCTATTTACATAATACGGAATATTCCGATATCTAACAATTCTAAATGTTTGTGGCAACATATAATGACTTCAATCATATTTTCATGATTGTATTAATTTATTTGGTTGAAATTACTGTATTACTTTCTTCCTTTATGTTGTGAAGAGTACTTTGGTTTTCTGTGACAAAATTAACCGACCAAATCAAACTAAGATGTTCCTTGTTTGAAGAAATGCAGATTGAGAAAAGACTAGATAAACTAAAAAAAAGCAAGGCAAAGGATTCACAATCTAAAGTCAAGGTTACAGTCTTTAAATGTTATAATTACCCGTCACTGGCTCTTGATTTCGTTGGTTACAATACACCAGTTGACTATGAAAATTTTGTTTGTAGGAAGAGGCAGAAAAGGCTGCATTGGAAAAAATTAGCGTAGCACTCTTGGATGGAAAACCTGCACGATCTGTGACCTTAACAGACTTTGAAAAAGATGCTATAAAGAATCTCTGCTTGCTCACCATGAAGCCCGTTATATATGTGGCAAATGTTGCGGAGACTGATCTAGCTGATGCTACAAACAATGATTACGTTGTAGGTGTCAAGAATGTTGCATCTGAGTTGAAGTCAGGAATTGTAACAATTTCAGCACAGGTATATGCTGCTAGATAGGCAACTTATGAGTTATAAATGTACGGCAAGTTAAATAAATATGTTGCCATTGTTTGTTTTATAGTTACACTAAGGTAAATATAGCTTCTCCATTCATTTATTTTGAAAATGATTGTACAGATGTTTAAGCTTTTTATGCGAACTTTCTTTCTTTTAAAAAAGAAAATCAGTAGTATGGTGAAAGCTGGTCAATCTTTCCTTGTTCAATGGTTTGTCCATTCTCTTCTAATATCACATGTTATATAGAGTCTGGAAAGAAAACTATTGCATCTTATCTTACCACACGGCACTGCAAATGATGATCATTAAATCTGTATCCAACGTTCTGATGAGATGGTGGTGATGTTTGCGGGTGTGTATGCGACCCTTTTAGTTGTCAAACTCTTCACCATTCAAGTAAGTTCATCCTCATGAAGTCTTAGGGTGTGTGATACACATTACAGTGCAGGATAGGGAGAATTACAAATGACAAACATTTGAGTCGCACATAAGTCTTTGTCCAGTGTATTGTTAGATGGACGATACACAAAAAAATTAAAATGTCATTTAAAACACCATTTCAAGTTACTCTTATTTAAATTTAGTATCGTTATCCTCCTAGCCATCGTCATATTTTGAAATATGGTTATATGACTAGTTATCCTTGCCGAGCTAGTCATGTTTGTCTGGGAAAAATTACTGAAAGTAGGTTTGACTTTTTCTGTTCAATGATTTTTCCTTTCTCTTCTAGTTTCACAAATGTCACACGTGCATTTTCAACTTTCCATGTATTTTAAATGGGGAATTTGATGATGTCAACTTTTGCTAGATTGGTCACTTGATAGCTCATGATATCTCTAGATTGAAATAACAATTATTGGCACTCTTGTTATCATAAACACATTCAAAATCAAATAAGATGGGGTTATTTGTCTTGGCAGGTTGAGGCAGAGCTTTCTGAACTAGCAATTGAGGAAAGACAAGAATATTTGAAATCCCTTGGCGTTAGTGAAAGTGGTCTTGGGAACCTAATTAGAACAACCTATGATCTTTTGGGGCTGCGGACTTATTTTACTTCTGGTGAGAAGGTAAGACGAAACCTTGAAAAGTTTTAGAGCACATTACTCTATAGTGCGGTGATAATAGTAATATATTCTAGAAATATGTTGTATATTTCATTTGTATTTGGAACTCTTACATGTGAGGTATAAATAGAATACAATAAGCTGAAAGCCGTACCCTAATTTGTTAATAAACAGAGAAAATAATTTCCTATAATTGCTGCTACCTAAATAAGGAAATAGTAATAATAGATAATAATTCTATTTACACCATTGTTTTGTAACAGCTTGACAAATCAGAATCAAATGATTATGATTTGATGTGTGCTAATCTTCCACACTCCCCCTCAATCTGGGCGGTAGATGTCTATCATACCCAGATTGGATTTGATATTTTCATAAGTATTTCTTGGAAGAGCCTTGGTTAAGATATCTGCAGTTTGCTTGCATGATGGGACATGATCAATACTAATAATCTTATGATCAATTTTTTCTTTAATGAAGTGTCAGTCAATTTCCACATGTTTTGTTCTATCATGTTGGACTGGGTTCTTTGCAATACTTATAGCAGCTTTGTTATCACATAGTAACTTCACAGTAGGGTTCACATGAATTTTGATTTCATCTAGCATGCTCTTAAGCCACATTCCTTCACAAATACCTAGGGCCATAGCTCTAAATTCTGCTTCTGCACTACTCCTCGCCACTACAGATTGTTTCTTGCTTCTCCAAGTTACTAAGTTCCCCCACACAAATGAACAATAGCCTGTAGTCGATTTTCTGTCTAAAGAGTACCCTGCCCAATCTGAATCTGTATAAACTTCAATGCCTCTGTTTGAATTCTTCTTGAAGTAGAGACCTCGGCCTGGTGTGCCTTTGAGGTATTGGAGGATTCTATTCGCCATTTTCATGTTAGACTCAGTTGGAGTTGACATGTAGCGACTAGCCATGCTTACCGCGAACCCAATGTCGGGCCTAGTGTGAGATTGGTAGATTAGTTTCCCAAGTAGACTTTGATATCTATCTTTGTCGGCTGGTGGACTTTCATCTTCTCTTCCTTTTATTTGTTCTATTGGTGTATTAGCTGCCTTGCACCCAAGCATTCCGGTTTCTTGACGTAAGTCAAGGGTGTATCTCCTTTGTGATACATAAATGCCATTCTTTGTTCGAGCAACTTCCATTCCTAAAAAATACTTAAGTTGTCCCAAGTCTTTAACTTCAAATTTCTTTGCCAAGAGTCCTTTTAAATGATCAATTTGATCATAATCATTTTCGGTAATGACGATGTCATCAACATAAACAATGAACAAAGCCACCTTTCCTTCCATGAAGTGTTTAACAAACATAGTGTGATCTGATTGGCATTGGTTGAACCCGTCTTTCTTGACAACTCGAGTCAATCTATCAAACCACGCCCTTGGAGACTGCTTGAGGCCATAAAGAGATTTTCGGAGCCTGCACACCATATTTGCAGTGCTGGATGATTCAAGTCCAGGAGGAATCTGCATATAAACTTCCTCTTCCAGGTCACCATTTAAGAAGGCACTCTTGATGTCTAGTTGATGGAGTGGCCAATCTAAATTTGCAGCCAAAGAGAGAATAACTCTAACTGAGTTTAGTTTGGCCACCGGTGCAAAAGTTTCTTCATAGTCTACTCCATATGATTGAGTGAATCCTTTTGCTACAAGTCGAGCTTTGTACCGATTTATACTCCCATCTGCATTATACTTCATGGAGAATATCCATTTGCATCCTACCGGCTTCTTCCCTGCAGGTAGGTTTGTGATCTCCCAAGTGCCATTCTTTATTAGGGCCTGAACCTCTTCAGTTACGGCTGCTGCCCATTCTGAATTTTGGAGTGCCTTATGGATGTTGCTTGGAATGTGTGTATTGTCAAAAGCTATTACAAGAGTCTTGTAACTCTGGGACAATTTTCCATAAGATATAAATCTTTCAATGGGATGTTTAGTACACGATCTTACATTTTTTCTCAAGGCAATAGGAGTATCAATATCATCAACATTCACAGAGTTAGGAGCAGTATTACCTGAGAGAACACCATTTTCTAGAGTCTTGGAGGTTTCTTGGTTCTGCCTTAGAATTGTGCAGGACTCTATTCCTTTCTTGCTCTTCTTGGAGTACACTTTCATGTTGTTTCGTGGTGCAGTTTCTGTTGTAGGGGTTGCAGTTTCTATTGCAATATCCTCTGCATTTCCTACTGCAATATCTTCTGCATTTTCTGAAGTAATTTCTTCTGGTCCATGAGTAGGTTCTGCATTTTCTGTTGCATTTTCATTTGGTTTAGGTGTAGGTTCTGATGCCTCTACAGTGAGTTTGGGTTTAGTTAGCTCAAGTTCCAAAAGTTGGGATTTTATCACTTCAATTGGAAATGTGTTCTCCCCCTGAATGCCAACTTTGGGGTAATATGGTTAATTCTCAAAAAAGGTTACATCCATGGTGTGGTAGAATTTTTTGTTTTGAGGTGAATAACATTTGTATCCCTTTTGGTGAGGAGAGTAGCCGAGGAATATGCATTTAATGGATTTCGGGTCAAGTTTACTGCGTTGGGGATCAAGATTATGGACAAAGGCTGTACATCCAAATATTTTCAAAGGAATAGATGTAAGGATACAATTGGTTGGGTATAAGGTTTGGAGAGTGGAGTAGGGCGTATGAAAGTTAAGGATCCGGGAAGGCATTCTGTTTATAAGGTAGGTTGCAGAGAAGACAACTTCTCCCAAAAACTGATTAGGTACATTTGTAGCTAGCATGAGAGATCAGGTTACTTCTAGGAGGTGTCTATTCTTTCTCTCGGCAACCCCGTTCTACTGAGGTGTATCCACACATGAGGTTTGATGTATTATTCCATGTTGTTGAAAGTATGAGCTTAGTGCAGAATTATAGTACTCACGACCATTATCAGTCTTAAGCACTCGAATTTTGCTTTGAAATTGTGTTTGCACCATGGTATGGAAACATTCAAATATCATACCAACTTCCGATTTGTCTTTCATAAGGTAGACCCAAGTGATTCGTGTGTGGTCATCAATAAAGGTGGCAAACCATCTTGATCCAGTTACATTTCTGACCCGCGATGGTCCCCATACATCACTATGAATAACACAAAAAGGTTGGGAAGGTTTATAGGGTTGAGGTGGGTGGGGGCTGCGTGTATGTTTGGACAATTGACAAATTTCACATTGAAACAACTTCTGATTTTTATTTAATAATTTAGGAAGCATTTCTTTCAAGTACATAAAATTTGGGTGACCTAGTCTATAGTGCCACAACATTGCAGAATTTTCACTATATTCAGAAACTACAGCGCAAGAGGTTGCCTCAGATTCTGGTTTAGATGTTTCAGCCTGAAGGATACAGAGTCCAGCACATTCTTTAGCATTGCCAATCGTCCTCCCCGACTCCAAAATCTGAAATTCACACAGGTTAGGGAAGAATTTAGTAATGCACTTCAAATCCTTTGTAAGTTTACTGATGGACAATAGGTTGCAATCAAGTTTAGGCACATAGAGTACTGAACTAAGAGTAATATTTTGTGAAATAATGACAGAACCTTTACCCATGACCTTAGACAGGGTACCATCAGCAATTCGAACAGTCAAATTATTTTGGCATGGAGAATAGCTATCAAATACAGCCAAGTCTCCAGTCATGTGATCAGACGCTCCTGAGTCAATAATCCATGAATTTTGTTTTCCCTTGCTAGTGTTTAGAGCATGCAAAAAATTACCTTTTTGTGCCACAGTAGCTGTACCAATTGTTTGTTGAAGCATTTTTTGTAAGGCTTCCATTTGCTCCTTGCTGAATGGTGATGAGTGGGAATTTACCTCAGCTGTGTTCCCTCTGCTGTCCCGGTTTTTGGTCCATTTTAGCTCTGATGGCTTTCCATGAATGATCCAGCATGTGTCCTTGGTATGACCCGGTTTCTTGCAGTGGTCACACCAAGGCCGGGTTTTCTTTTGGAAAGAACGCAAATCTCCCCTTGCTGCCATTGCAGATCCCTCTATAGATGGGGCTGCATTGGATTTTCCAAGCATCACTTTTCTCCTGCTCTCCTCTCTTCTTATTTCCGAGAAGCTTGGTTCCAAGGATTCTCCCACGAACTTCATCAAGTTCCGTGTTTAAACCTAATAGAAATTTGTAGACTCTATCTTTCTCCACCAATTCTTTGTACTTCTTTTTATCCTCTGTGCAACTCCATTCATTTGCATCATATACATCCAGTTGTTGCCAGTGACGATTGAGAGTATTAAAATACTCTGTGACTGAGCGGTTTTCTTGACGTAAATCATGGAGTATGCTCTTGATTTCAAAAATTGCAGATGTATTGTCGACATTAGAGTAGGTTTCCTTTACGGCATCCCACATCTCTTTGGTAGTGTCATAGTACATGAAATTTTCTCCAATTTCATTTGTCATGGTGTTTAGCAGTCATGACATTACTAGACTGTTTTCTAGTTGCCATTTTTCGAGGTTTGAATCCTTCTTTTCTGGACACTTGGAGTCTCCTGTGATATTACCTTCCTTCCCTTTTCCTTGAAGGTAGATTTTGACCGAGCGCACCCATTGATTGTAATTCTGGCCATTCAATTTGTGACCAGTAATAGGAAGAGCATGTCCTTCAGCCAAACTGTTGGCTGAATTTTCTGCTTTAGTATCTGCCATGGGTGGTGCTCAAGGTTTAGGAATGGTTCAGATCTCGTGCTCTGATACCATGTAGAAATATGTTGTATATTTCATTTGTATTTGGAACTCTTACACGTGAGGTATAAATAGAATACAATAAGCTGAAAGCTGTACCCTAATTTGTTAATAAACAGAGAAAATAATTTCCTATAATTGCTGCTACCTAAATAAGGAAATAGTAATAATAGATAATAATTCTATTTACACCACTGTTTTGTAACAACTTAACAAATCAGAATCAAATGATTATGATTTGATGTATGCTAATCTTCAACATATATGTTAACTTGAAGCTCTTATTAGTTATTCCACATCTAGTATTGTACCTAACTAGTAAATCTAAATGTTTCCCAAGACATCCTAGGTTTTAACTCATGTATTTCATCTCCAAAACTTATATTGTTTTACTTATGTTTACACAGGAGACAAAAGCATGGACAATACTTGCAGGTTAGTTTTATGTTTTCTAACCTTGTTCATATTTAGTACTGACACTTCAGATTGAAGGCGTGTCCGGTATCCAACATGTGACACAAACACATTAGTAACATTCAACTATATAATTTTCTCAAATTCTTATTTTTATTGATCCGCCAGTGTGGTGTCCAGTACCTGCGTCTGCGTCTGCGTCACTGCTTCATACATATTACACACATCCTTTTATGAATAACATGTTCAAATAATTGGACATGGAGAAATTTAGAGCTCTGGTACTTTGACACAGAATGGGACAACAAAGTTCAGCAATAAACCTAGACACACATTAAAATACAGTCTAGGGTACAATTTAAATACATGATTGTTTATTTTTAGTAGATGATTAATGAATATAACAAGGTGTGCTCCCCATTCACCATCCACATAACATAATTAACCACTATTTTGAATGTTATTAACCATGATTTTCATGAGTATTTGAACACAAATTGTTGTTAATAGATATCATGTATATTTGAACACCTGAAAATCACAGTAAACAAAGTTAAAAGTCGTGGTTAGTTACATTTAAGGGATAATTAATGAGTTGTGACATCTTTTTTATATTTGTTAAGAAATGTGGTTGGGCCTAACTCAACCCTACAAAACCGGTTGATACAGAGAGGATTGCCCCCACTTATAAAGACATGTTCATGCTATATATTATCCGATGTGGGACTCTTAACACACTCCCTCACGCTCAGGACTAGACAACTGGAGCGTGGAAATAAATGGTGGGTGGCCCGATAGCGGAAACCATAGAAGGTGACCCATGGGTTGGGCCCTATCTCAACCCTACAAAACTGGCTAGTAGGGTGAGGATTACCCCCACTTGTAAACACATGTTCAGGCCATAGATTGTCCAATGTGGGACTCTTAACACCCCCTCTCACGACCAAGATTCACGTCTGAAGCGTGGAACTGAATGGTGGGTGGCCCAATGGATCTTAAACGAGGCTCTGATACCATGTTAAGAAATGTGGTTGGGCCTAACTCAACCCTACAAAACCGGTTGGTAAGGAGAGGATTGCCCCCACTTATAAAAACATGTTCATGCCATATATTATCCGATGTGGGACTCTTAATAATATTAATTAACCATCCACAGAACTTAATTAGCCACATATTTGAACAGTGTTAACCATCCAAATGGTTGACTTTTGTTGTCAAATTTATGTGTCAATATCATTTCTCATAATCTTAAAACAGGTTATTAAATTTAAATTGGAGTTTACTTTATCTTTGGATAGGCAATACTGTTTTTCCTTTTGTTAACACATGACTTTCGTTAAATGATATTGTGGCTTTATTTTGTATGCTTGACTGCCCCTTTTTCTTATGAAGTAATCATACTGATGGACCAAGCAGAATCAGTATTAGGGTTTGGATTGAATGTCTCATCTAAATTTTAAATCTCTGTTTTACTAGGAATGACTGCACCTCAAGCTGCTGGAGTTATTCATTCTGACTTTGAGAAGGGTTTCATTCGAGCAGAGACAGTAAGCATGAAGGATACATACACTTTTAAACTCCTATTTTTAATACATTATATAGTACATTACTTGGAAATTGGCCGGTTCAATTAGTCTGCAGTTCAACCAATTTAATCGCGATTCAATTAGACTGCAGGTTAAACTAGATTGAACCAATGAGTTAGCTTGCCAGTTTCTTGTTCAAATGACTGGTTGGTCTGATGCTTAAAATATTGATTATACACGACATTAATAATAAGAATCACAAATTTTTGTCCAAAGTTTATACTGTAGAGCTGAACATTAGACAAGAAAATCTGATTTTCAGTACAACTTTTGGTTAAAGGTATTGAATTTAACCAATCTTATATTAATAATATATAAGTAGATTCCAAAAATTAAGTAATAATCTCTAAAGTAGATAGGAAAAATTCCATTGAGCATAGGAAACTTGTAGAAAAGCATATGAGTGATAATTCTGTAATATTATTATGAAGAAAAAAGGGTTCCTTTTATAGGAGAGAAAATACAAAATTAACTCCTTTATTTTAGGAGTAATATAATGACACTTAAACAAGAAAATAAATAGTATTAAATAAGAAATATTTCAACACCCTCCCTCAAGTTGGTGCATAGATGTCAATCATGCCCAATTTGCTGATCAAGTATTCAAATGTTGATCTTCCCAAGCTTTTGGTCAATATATCAGCGGTCTGTTGATTGGAAGGGATAAATGGCAAGCAGAGAGTACCAAAGTCTATCTTTTCTTTGATGAAATGATGATCGATCTCGATATCTTTAGTACGATCATTTGAACCGGATTATGAGCTATGCTTATAGCTGCCTTGTTGTCACAGTACAATTTTAATGGGAGTTCTACCTCTATCTTCAGTTCTTTTAGGACTCTAAGAATCCACATACCTTCACAAATTCCTTGGGCCATTGCTCTAAACTCAGCTTCAGCACTACTTGCAACCAGAGTTGTTAATCTCGGATAGCGGAGCGGAGCGGTCAACCTTAAAAATGGGATAGCGGATAGCGGATAGCGGGATAATTTTTTAAATTAATTATATGAATTAAAAAATTATATACATTTGCATAATTTTATATGCATAAAATAATAATAATAATAATTATTAGTATTATTACTATAATTAATAATAATTATAATTATTATTATTATTGTTATAGAGAATAAGAAATTAAATCATGCTAATACTACTATAATTGAAAAATAATTAAAAGCTTTCTCTTTTAATGTGTGAGGCTGTCAAGTAAAGAGGAAAAAAGAATTGGTTATTAAAAAAAAATAATAATAATGATTGATTAGTTAAAATAATAATAATAATGATAGATAATGAGAGAGTTTTAATTAATTATTATAAAAGATAGTAATATTTAGCAACTTATCTCTACAAATTCTGATTTAAAAATATTTAAAATAAAATTTGTAATGCATCCATATCCTGATCCTATCAACTTTAAAAATTAGGGTTTCTTTTTAAAACCCAAAAAGAAGTGGCGGCGCATCTTCTTCTTCACTACCTACAACTTCATCTTCTTCCCTACCAACAACTTCATCTTCTTTCTCATCTCATCTTCCCTACCCACGACTTCATCTTCTTCCCAACGACGACTTCTTTTTTCTCATCTGTATTTAACAGAGAGGAGCGCCGGAGGGTTGTGGTGGCCGGAGGAAGGTGAAAAACGAAAAAAAGGCAAGTGCTGAGAACAAAACTCGAAGGAAGGAAAACGAAAAAACCAGTCAAACGCTCCACGCGGGTAGCGACCCGCGATCGCGCCTTTTGCGCCCGCGACCTGCAACCCGCTCCTCACACCCATGTTTGCGCGCGGCGGAGGGCCGCCCCGGTCCGGTCGCCCGGGATAGCGGCGGGAGCGGCCGCGATTTGTTTCTCTACTTGCAACTACTCCTTGTTTTTTGCTTCTCCAAGTCACTAGGTTCCCCCACACATATGTGCAAAAACCTGAAGTTGATTTTCTATCAATAATGGACCCTGCCCAATCTGCATCAGTGAATATTGCCACATTTTTATCATTGGTCTTCTTGAAGAATAACCCTTTTTCAGGAGTTGCTTTTAAGTATCTCAAGATTCTGTTCACAGCTTCAAGGTGTTCTTCATATGGTGCATGCATGAATTGACTCACAACACTAACAGAGAAAGCAATGTCAGGACGAGTATGGGCTAAATATATTAATTTTTCAACCAACCTCTGATATCTTCCAGTGTCAACTGGTGTGTCCCCTTTCTCCCAAAATTTGGCACTTTGGTCCATCGGTGTGTCAGCAGGCTTACAACCACTCATACCTGTCTCTTGTAGGAGATCAAGAACATATTTTCTCTGAGAAACAACAATTCATTTCTTTGATCTTGCTACTTCCATGCCAAGGAAATACTTGAGGGGACCCAAGTCTTTGATTTCAAAATCTGCTGCTAAGTTTCTTTTTAATCTCTCCATTTCTATCTCATCATTACCTGTAAGAATAATATCATCAACATAGACTATCAAAACAATTATCGTTCCATTTTGACCTGACTTTGTGAATAAAGTATGATCTGCTTGTCCTTGAGTATATTCCTGTTTCTTCACAGACTGAGTAAACTTTTCAAACCAAACTCTCGGAGATTGTTTCAACCCGTACAAGGACTTCTTTAGTTTACACACCTGTGACCCAAATGTTTTTTCAAAACCTGGAGGACAATCCATATATACTTCTTCTTCTAAATCACCATTGAGAAATGCATTTTTGACATCTAGCTGATGGAGAGGCCAGTCTAAGTTAGCAGCAAGGGATAAGAGTATTCTGATTGTGTTAAGTTTTGCAACAGGAGCAAAGGTCTCTGAGTAATCTATGCCATAGGTCTGAGTGAATCCTTTTGCAACCAATCTAGCTTTGTACCTTCGGATTGATCCATCATAATTGTACTTTATTGTGAACACCCACTTACATCCCACAGTTCTTTTACCTGCCGGCAGAGTTGTGGCACTCCAAGTTTTATTCTTTTCAAGAGCTTTAATCTCCTCAAAAACAGCTTCCTTCCACTTTGGAATTTCTAGAGCCTCCTGTACATTCTTAGGAATTTTGACACTAGATAGATTAGAAGTAAATGCAGCAAAAGAGGGAGACAAGTTTGAATATGATACAAAGTTAGACAAGGGGTGCCTAGTACATGGCCTACCTGGCTTCCTAAAGGCTATGGGAACATTAAGATCAGTATATTGTTTCCTAAGTTCTATGGGGACATCAAGGTCGGTATATAGAGAATTAGGATCAAGGAGAGATTTACCTGTCTGAGTCGGTTGACTTTCACTCGGTTCAGATTCTTGGCTGAGCTGAGGAATAGAGGCTTCTACTACTTGATCATTGTTTCTTCTGGCATAAATTTTGCCTTTCCAAATTGGATTTCCTTCCTCAAATCTTGTTTTTGTTTCCTTATAAGGATCTTTATCTGGTGCATTTTGATTAATTTCAGAAAAAACATTTGTTTGATCTTTGTTTTGATTTGTTGCCTCGGATTCTGATTGATCCTTACTCATGGAAGGAGTAGGTTCATCTAATTTTTTCAAGGCATTTTCTTTAGGTGCAGATGTACATGGAACAAAATTATGTGATATATACACATCTTCTGAGATAATTAAGTTTTCAAACAATTCAGGAGAATCTTCATTTGTTTTCCCCCCTGAAGATGATCATTACCAAAAAAAAGTTTGTTTTAAAAAAAAGTAACATCCATTGTTACAAATATTTTCTTTGTATTAGGATCAAAACATTTATAACCTTTTTGAGAAGATGAATACCCAATAAAAACACATTTGATTGCACTGGGTTCAAGTTTACCAAGATGCTTGTGTTCGTGAACAAAAGCTGTGCATCCAAATATATTAAGTGGTAAATCAGATAGAACGGAAGCAATTGGAAAATATTTCAAGAAACTTTGCAAAGGAGTTTGAAGTTTCAAAACACGGGATGACATACGGTTTATTAAATGTGCAGCTGTCAAGACAGCTTCACCCCATAAATATTTAGGGACATTGGTAGAGAAGAGTAGTGCTCGTGCAACTTCAAGAAGGTGCCGGTTTTTCCTCTCTACAATTCCATTTTGTTGGGGTGAGTTAACACATGAACTTTGATGCACAATTCCATTTTCAAGGAAAAAATTTCCAACAATTTTATTAAAAAATTCAGTACCATTATCAGTTCTAAACACTTGTATTTGGGTGTTAAACTGTGTCTGCAACAATTTACAAAAGTTTTGAATTATTTGACCTACCTCAGATTTTTCTTTCAACAAGTATACCCAACAAAGTCTAGTATGATCATCTGTGAAAGTGATAAACCATTTTTTTTGGATAAAGTACTTGTTCGATTAGGCCCCCAAACATCACTATGAATCATTGAAAAAGGTTTTGAAGGTTTATAAGATTGAATTGGAAAAGAACTTCGATGATGTTTAGCAAACTCACAAACCTCACATTAAAGTGAAGAAATGTCTTGTTCAACAAAAAGTTTAGGAAACAATGAACTTAAATACTTAAAACTAGGGTGGCCTAACCTTAAATGCCACAACATAATGTCATCCTTATTATTTGAAACAAAAAAAGATTTAACAGAAAAAAAACTTATTGGTCCAAATTGATGTCTGGTTTTTGGTTCATCTTCCAAGTAGTAGAGTGCACCACTTTCCTCAGCAGTGCCAATCACCCTCCCCGAGATCAAATCCTGAAATACACAATGAGTATCAAATAAATGAGCTTGACAATTTTTATTTGTGGTTAGCTAGTGTTGAAATACAAAAGACTAAGAGACATATGAATAAACCGTGTGTTTTGAAAAGCACTACGGAGACATTATTATATATAGATAGATTACAACTAATTACATGATATAATCGATGTGGGACTATTCTATATACAAATACTCTTAACACTATATATATATATATATATATATATATATATATATATATATATATATTTACAAATATCAACAATCCCCCTCAAGCTTGAGCATATAAGTCAAATGCACCAAGCTTGTTACATATATAGTTAGTTCTAGGGCTCCGTAGGGATTTTGTAAACACATCTGCCAATTGATCATTAGAGTTGACAAAGCTTGTGACGATGTCGCCTGACTCGATCTTCTCTCTGACAAAGTGACAATCTATCTCAATATGTTTGGTCCTCTCATGGAAGACTGGATTTGAAGCAATGTGCAATGTAACTTGATTATCACAAATAAGTGTCATTGGTCTTGCTTCTTCAATTTGAAGTTCCTTGAGCAACTGTTTTAACCAAATAAGTTCACATGTTGTCATTGCCATGGCCCTATACTCTGCCTCGACGCTTGATCTTGCAACTACATTTTGTTTCTTACTTTTCCAAGATATAAGGTTTCCTCCAACAAGTACACAATACCCAGAGGTGGACCGTCTATCAATGGGTGACCCTGCCCAATCAGCATCGGAGTATCCAACTATCTGGGTATGTCCTTTATCCTCATACACAAGACCTTTTCCTGGAGCACATTTGATGTATCTCAGAATCCGGATAACAGCATCATGTGTTCCTGACAAGGGGAATTTAAGAACTGGCTTACCACACTGACTGCAAAAGAAATGTCCGGACGAGTGACTGTGAGATAATTCAACTTTCCAACCAATCTCCTATACCTTCCTGAGTCAGATAAAGGCTCCCCCTGATTGGGTAGAAGTTTAACACTTGGATCCATAGGAGTATCCGCTGGTTTAGCATTTAACAAACCTGTTTCTTCCAAAATATCCATAGCATATTTCCGCTGAGAAATCACCAAACCATCTTTAGATTGGGCTACTTCAATACCCAAGAAATAGCGGAGTTTACCAAGATCTTTTGTCTGAAATTGTTTCGAGAGATGTTGTTTCAACTGGAGTATTCTCTGCTGATCATTACCAGTTATGACAATGTCATCAACATACACAATAAGATAAATACACCCTTGGGGTGAGTGATGATAAAAAACAGAATGGTCAGCTTCACTGCGGATCATACCAAACTGCTGTACTACAGTGCTGAATCTGCCAAACCAAGCTCTCGGAGATTGCTTAAGACCATAAAGAGACCTGTGTAGCCTACAAACCATATTCGATAACTCCCCCTGAGCAACAAACCCAGGTGGTTGCTCCATATATACTTCCTCTTCGAGATCACCATGTAAGAATGCATTTTTGATATCAAGTTGATGAAGAGACCAATGTCGAATGGCTGCAATGGCTAGAAGAAGTCTAACAGATGCCATCTTGGCTACAGGCGAAAAGGTATCACTATAATCCAACCCAAAAATCTGAGTGTATCCTTTGGCTACCAAGCGAGCTTTAAATCGATCAATCTTACCATCTGGACCAACCTTCACTGTATAAAGCCAACGACAACCTACTAAAGATTTCCCATGGGGTAGAGGAACCAGTTCCCAGGTACCACTGCTTTGAAGAGCACACATTTCATCAATCATTGCTTGCCTCCACTCAGGATGAGATAATGCTTCACCTGGAGTTTTAGGAATAGAAACAGAAGACAAAGAAGACAAACAAGTATACTGCAAAGGGGAAAGACGATGATAACATAAATCAATATAATGTGGAGAAGGATTTCGTGTTTGACGTATACCTTTTCGAAGGGCAATCGGAAGATCAGACTCAGGTTGCAAGATCGGATCCGGTGATGGAGAGAGCGTCAGAGGAGAGTCCGTAGTGACCTCAGGGATAGGTACGACTTCAGGGACAGGTACGACTTCAGGGACATATACGACTTTAGGGACAGATACGACAGACGTTGGGTGACGACGCTGATATGTTTGAAGTGGGCGAGGAGTGGGGGGATCAACCGTAGGGGTATCTAGTGGGTCAGGTTCCCTAGAATGATGGAGGATAATGACAGATGGGACTTCCGGAAGAGGTGTGGGAATACTTTCCTGAAGGGGTTTCGGAGTTGCTTGGCTGGACTTGAAATATGGAACAGACTCGAAGAAGGTAACATCGGCCGATATGAGGTATCGTTGTAGAGTATGTGAATAACAACGATAACCTTTTTGGGATCGATGATAACCAAGAAAGACACACTTTAGTGATCGAGCTGATAGTTTATCAAGACCAGGGGAGAGACTGTGTACAAAACATGTGGACCCGAAGACTCGGGGAGGAATTGGGTGAAGTGGAGAATTGGAAAAAAGGATTGAATGAAGGATTTTATTGTTAAGGACAGATGAGGGCATGCGATTTATAAGGTAACATGCCGTTAGCACAGCATCCCCCCAAAACTGAAGTGGAACATTACCATGGAGAAGTAGGGTCCGAGTGGTTTCTACGAGATGCCGATTTTTACGTTCGGCTACACCGTTTTGTTGAGGTGTGTGAGGACAAGATGTTTGATGGAGAATACCATTGTGTGACATAAAATTTTGAAATTGTTGGGATAAATATTCACGGGCATTGTCACTTCTTAAGGTACGGATAGACACACCGGATTGAGTTCTTATTTCTCGATAAAATTGTTCAAAAATAGAAAATAATTCAGATCTATTCTTCATTAAAAATAACCACGTGCAACGTGAAAAATCATCAATAAAGGTGACAAAATACCTAGACTCAAGAGTAGAGACAGTACGCGAGGGACCCCAAACATCGGTGTGAACTAAAGCAAAAGGGAACGAAGCCCGTTTGTTGACTCGATTGGAAAATTGACTACGTGTGTGTTTCCCTAACTGACACGACTCACAATGTAAATTAGATACCGTCGATAAATTTGGCACCAATTTATGTAATTTGGAAAGACTGGGATGACCTAACTGAGCATGGATAGTGCGTGGAGAATCTTTGGCTGAGCATGTCTGAGATGACAATGAGAGGTAATAAAGGCCTTGAGACTCATATCCGACGCAAATCGTCCGTCCCGAACTCCGATCCTGCAGGGTAACATTATTGTTAGTGAAGGTGACACTACAATCAAGAGAACGAGTTAAACGACTGACTGAAAGTAAATTAAATGGACAATTAGGTACATAGAGGACAGAAGTAACAGAGAGAGAAGGTAGAATTTGAACCGTACCAATCCCTTCGGATCGGGTTTGAGAACCATTGGCAGAAGTTATGGTAGGTAACAAACCAGAGGTAGAGAAGGAAGAGAAAAGATTTTTATTACCAGTAACATGATCAGACGCACCAGAATCAAGGACCCAAGGTCGAAGAGGAGATGATTGAGAGAGACAAACAGATGAATTACCAGTGTGTGCTACCGTAGCAGTAGAATCTGAGTTCTGATAATTCTGATACCACCTGAGGAAATCATCGTAGTTTGGCGTAAAGTTCTGAGGAGTAGCCATGAGTATCTAAAGAGAGAAAATATCACGAGAATAGTTTGCCTATGGAAAAGTTTCCCGGAAGATCACCGGAAATAGTAGCAACGGCAGCGGACGGCGGCTATGCAGTTATGACCGGAGAATATTGAAAACTGATGGTGGGGTCGGCTTTCCGAAACGTCGCCGGAACAGTAACGGCGGCAGGGTGGTTACCAGAGAATTTTGAAAAGTGAGAGGCAAACCGGAGTGACAACACGGTTTGCAAAAAAAATAAAAAAATTTCTCACCAGAAGACAGTGGGTCAACCAGGTAAAGCACGGCGAAAAAAGAATTGCCTCTTAGCAGACTCTAGATACCATGTTGAAATACAAAAGACTAAGAGACATATGAATAAACCGTGTGTTTTGAAAAGCACTACGGAGACATTATTATATATAGATAAATTACAACTAATTACATGATATAGTCGATGTGGGACTATTCTATATACAAATACTCTTAACACTATATATATATATATATATATATATATATATATATATATATATATATATATTTACAAATATCAACAGCTAGCTTACTGACAGATAATAAGTTGCAAGACAAATTTGGGACATGTAACACATCTTGGATGGTTAGTAAGGGAGACAAAACAATAGAACCTTTTCCTGCCACGGCTGAAAGAGACCCATCAGCTATTTTAATTTTGAAATTTCCTGCACATGGTTTATATGAAGAAAATAAACTGGATTCACCGGTCATATGATCGATGGCTCCAGAATCAACGATCCATGTACGAATAGGAATTACACTAAGATGGGCTGATTTTGGGAAGTTACCTTTCTGGGCTATGGAGCACGAAGGTGTTTGAGACTCGAGGAGTTTGTACATTTGGTCTAGCTATTCCTTAGTGAATGGAAATGCATTTGGGGAGGACTGTGGCTCTTGATCAGAAGTTGCTTGAAGTGCACGACCCTCACCCTTCATTTTCCAATTAGAAGGCCTTCCATGAATTTTCCAACAAGTCTCACGTGTGTGATAATAACGTTCGCAGTGATGACACCAGGAATTACCATCTTTCTTACCATATTTCTTGTTGTCTTTATTGAAGTTGTTTGTGAGAAGGGCAGAACCATCAGTTGCTGAGTTTGACTTTCCCATCATCACTCTTTGTCTAGCCTCCTCCCTTCTGATTTCTGAAAAGGTTTCTAGGATAGTTGGCAGTGGATTATTTCCAAGAATTCTACCTCTTACTTCATCGAGTTCCTTGTTGAGACCAGAAAGAAAAATAAAGACGCGGTCGTTCTCTTGCGTCTTAATAAACTGAACACTATCTTCAGTACACCTCCAGTTATAATCATAACACTGATCCAACTCTTGCCAAAGGGCCATCAATTCATTATAGTAGGTAGTGACATCCATGCCATTCTGCTTTAAATTCCATAACTTTGATTTTAGATCATAAATTTGAGAGAAACTTTTAATATCAGAGTAAGACAGTTTTACAACATCCCAAACATCTTATGCTGTAGGCAGATACATGTATGTTTTTCTCATACCTACCTCCATAGTATTAATAAGCTATTCAATAATAGAAGAGTTTTCAGATTTCCAGAACCTGTAATTAGGATGTGTTGTTGCAGGCACCGGAACATCACCTGTAAGAAAATCCAACTTCCCTTTGCCTTCTAGAATAAGTCGAACAGTTTGGGACCATTCAGCGTAGTTTGAGCCATCTAGTTTCTGAACGTTAACCTGAAGAGAGTTATTTTGACCTCCACCTCCTGAGTTACTGTAACCACCATCAAATGGGTAGCCATAATCGGACCCAAAAAAGTTGTTGGGACCACCTCTGCCATAACCGAACCCACCGTTAAAATTGTTGTTTGTCATGAACATGGGCATTTCTGGCATGGTAAATCCACTTCCTCCGCTGGAATTGTTGTTGGTGCCGCCGGGATTGATGTTGGCGCCGCCGCCGGAATTGTTGTTGACGTCGTCGCCGCCGCCTCCAGACCTCCTCCTGGAGGAGGTGGTGTTTGGGTAGGGTCCACCATAGTTTGGATCAGTCGGGTCGAATAAAAGAACAGGTCGGATAAAAGAACGGGTCGTCAAAATTTTTTTTTCAGGCCGATGCCCTGAACCCCACTAATTAGGAAAAGCTTTACAGTATCACCCTAACCCTAACAGAGCTCATGATATCATGTAGAAAAGCATATGGGTAATAATTCTGTTATATTATTATGAAGAAAAAATGACTCTTTTTATAGGAGAGAAAATACAAAATTAACTCCTTTATTTTAGGAGTAATATAATGGCTCTTAAACAAGAAAATAAATAGTATTAAATAAGAAATATTTCAACAAAACTATTTCCTTACAAACTATAAGACTCGTGGAGCTGAATGGGGGTGATTATTGGGCAGTAAAGAACTAACAGGAAGAAAACCCAATTTTGCTATAATGATAATGTTAAAATGGATCAATGCTCACTCAAGACACATAGGATTATGAATGCAATTACTCAAAAGAAAATTGGCGGAGTTTCTATTATACTACCTCCGTCCCTATATATGTAAGTGGTCGTTTTAGCATTGCAGGAGGTGCAAGCTCTCCAAGTTCTGTGATATCATTTTGTCATCAAAGAGATTTTTCCCTATTTCCTTCTTCTAAATCAGTTGGTTTCTATCATAAAGATGGTAGAATTTCGTCTAAGGTGGCTGTTAGAAGTAATTCATGTTAGTTTGTCGAAGTCGAAGAGTTTTATAGGTTTTGGTCGAAATTGTATATAGTCAGTCGAATAGTTATAGTGTTGTGTAGGTCAGCTGTATTCGACAGAATCGAATATAGCTGATAAAGAGTTAGTCGAAATGTTTGTGGGCCTGGGCTTTGATAGCCTATATAAAGGGCATTGTAATTTGTAATATACACAACAGCTTCATAATAAAATTTTACAAAGTTTCCAAACCCTAATCTCTCTTTCTCTTTTCTCTCCTTCTTCTTCTCCTCTCAAATATTCATCTTTCTTGGAACCCAGTTCCAACAATTGGTATTACAGAGCCCGGTTGCGATTCAGAGAGATTCTAATGGCAAACGGAACAACAACGTCCACACAATTCCCAGCGAATCTACCGGTTTTCAAAGGGGAAAACTACCAACGGTGGGTGGCGCAGATGAGAGTTATCTTCAGGTTTCAAGATGTGGTTGAAATCGTGAATGATGGTGTAACGGAATTGGGGGCAAATGCTACTGATGAACAGAAAGCTGCGTACAAGGATCAAAGGAAGAAAGATGGCAAAGCGTTGTTCTTGATTCACCAGTGTGTGGATCCGAATGTGTTTGAGAAAATCATTGAAGAGGAATCTGCGAAAGAAGCGTGGGACAAGTTAAAGAACCTGTATGGAGGTGATGAGAAATTGAAGAGGGTGAAGCTACAAACCTTGAGAAAGCAATACGAGATGATTCAAATGAAGGAAGATGAATCAGTTTCGGAATTCTTTTCAAGATTGATGATGCTGACGAACCAGATGAAGTCTTGTGGAGAAACAATCACAGATTTGCAGAAGATTGAGAAGGTACTAAGATCTCTGACTGCAAATTTTGATTACATTGTAGTGTCAATTAAAGAGTCCAAGAATCTTGCTGAGATGAAGATTGAAGAGCTACAGGCCTCTTTGGAAGCTCATGAGATGAGATTGAAGCAAAGAGATTCAGAAAGAGAAAAGGTATCGGACCAAGCACTACAAGCGAAATTCACCAAGAAATCTGGGAAGGCGAAGCAGGGAAGGAATCTTGCTGGTGATGAGAAGTCAAGCAAGAGTTCTAAGAATCATGATGATTCAAAGAAAGTCATGGGCAACAAGTATTCTGGGAAGAAAGTTGATATGAAAGACGTGCAGTGTTACAATTGCCAAAGTTTTGGTCATTATGCTCGAGACTTTCGAAAGAAGAAGGAAGCACGAGCAAAAGAAAGTGACAAAGCGCAGTATGCACAGGCAGGAGAGAGTGATGCTGAAGGTGTGCTACTAATGGCAGACACTCAGTCGAATGATGATGAAACGAATCTGTGGTATCTTGATTCAGGTTGTAGCAACCACATGACTGGTAACAAGAACTGGTTCAACAAGCTTGATGAATCAGTTAAGAAGGTGATAAAGTTTGCAGATGGTAGATAGATCACGTCAGGAGGAAGAGGAAACATATCTATAATGAGAAGAGATGGTAGAAAAGCCAGCATTACTGATGTGTTGTATGTGCCTTCTATGACAAGTAACTTGATAAGTATAGGTCAATTACTTGCCAAAGGACATAATATGAAGCTGGAAAATAATCAAATGAAGGTGTATCATGCTGATGGTAGGTTGGTACTAAAAGCACCATTGGCTGATAACAAGACTTTTAAAGTTCAGATTAATATGATTAATCATGAATGTCTTGCGTCAACTACAGAAGAAGAAAAGAATTGGCTATGGCATCATAGATATGGGCATCTAAACTTCAGGAGTTTGGGTATGCTGAATCAGAAGAAGATGGTGTATGGTTTACCTCAGGTGAAGGAACCAAATCATGTGTGTGAAGAATGTTGCAAAGCAAAACAGGCTAGAAAAGCATTCAAACATGATCTGCCAATAAAGTCAAAAGGAAAGTTGGAGCTTGTTCATTCTGACGTATGTGGACCTTTTGAGGTTAGGTCGAATGGTGGAAAGCGTTACTTCTTAACTTTCATTGATGAATTCACCAGATATATGTGGATTTATGTGATCGAAAGTAAGAGTGAAGTATTCACAAAGTTCAAGAAGTTTAAGTTGCTTGTCGAAAAGCAAAGTGGCTGCAAGCTAAAGAAACTGAGAACTGATGGTGGTGGTGAATACACCTCTCGAGAGTTTGCTAGATTTTGTGAAGAGGAAGGTATAGAGCATGAGGTTATTGCTCCCTATACACCTCAACATAATGGAATAGCTGAGAGGAAGAATAGAAGTATACTGAATATGACGAGAAGTATGTTGAAGGCTAAAGAGGTGCCAAAGAGATTTTGGGCTGAAGCAGCTTCGACAGCAGTATACATTCTGAATAGATGTCCAACGAAGAAGTTAGTCGAGAAGACCCCTTATGAAGCTTGGACAGGTGAGAAGCCAAATGTAAGTAATCTTAGAGTTTTTGGATCAATATGTTTTAGGCATGTTCCTAAGCAATTGAGAACAAAACTAGATGATCGAAGTCAAACCATGGTGCTCATAGGTTATCATTCGACTGGTGCATATAGACTATATTCACCAGAAGATGATAAATTTGTGATCAGTCGAGATGTTCTGGTAGATGAAAAACAAAATTGGGAGTGGAGTCATGGGTCAGTTCGACAGGATACTGGTCGACAAGGTAGTCAAGCACGGGATCTTAAGTAGGATCGGACGGCCTGTGAAAAATCGTAAAGCTAGGATCGTAGCACGGCACTTAAGATCTTACTTAAGGGCAAAATAGTAAATTCACATGAACAAAAACATGAAAATTAAAATACACGAACAAAATAATTTATAAATCACAACTTTCAACTAATTTAATTAATAATTCATAACCATCATTCCATAATTCATAACTTTCAACTTCGATAATCCATAATTCTTTTGTAACTTGTAAACTTTGTCCAACATTATTTTCTTGATGTCATCTGGAACAGCTAAACAGGGCTTAACATTGTTTCTGGTTCCGGCCAAATGATGCTTCAAACAATACACGCCTCCTGTAAACTCACCCTCACAGAACTTACACTTCACTTTTCTTGAAGCTGGATCAATTAATACACAGTAATCCCAAGCTGGGTCACTTTTCATTCCAAGAGAATTTTTTGCAGTAGGAGCAGAAGCTGTTGATGAAACATTTTGTGACCCTAAGTTTGAAGACATTAAATAGGAGAAGATAAACAGAAGTTTGATATATTAAGGGAAAAGAGAATAGAAGAAGTTTTTGTGAAGATGGAGAGGATGAAGAGAATAAGTTTTCGTGAAGATGGAGAGGATGAAGAGCAGTTGAAGATGGAGAGGATGAAAAGTAGATGTTTTGGTGAAGATGGATCGTAGCAAGAAGAGCTGAAGTTATTGTGAAGGGAAATGAGCGTCGTTTCTGTTCTTTTTAGGGTTAGGAAAGTGTTAAATAAAAACTGGGTTTTCACTTAAAAAACCCGACCCGGTTTAAAGGCCCAAAAAAAAAGGCCCAGCACTATTTTTTTTTACGATCTTACTCAAAAAACTCGATCCTGACTATGGCAGCAACCAAAAACGATCTTTTCTGGATCCTAGCACTAATTTCCCTCCCCAGCACGTAAGATCTTACGATCTTACGATCCAGCACTCGTTTTTGACTACCTTGCTGGTCGACAGATGGAAGAGACAGTTCCGACGGTGTTTGAAGAAGACCAACAAACTGAGGCCACGACAAGTCGAAATGAAGAACCTCCTGAGCAGAATGTAAGAAGATCAACTAGAGCAAGAGCTGAGTCGACAAGGTTAGCTGGATATGAGAGATTTCCAGATAATGCAATCGATGCAGATGGTGACTTAATAGAAGAAGCAATGATGATGGCTGAAGCAGAACCAATTAATTTGGATGAAGCCATGAATGATTCGAATTGGTGTGAAGCCATGAAGGAGGAACTCAGGGCAATTGAAAAGAACAATACCTGGGAACTTGTCGAAAAAGCCAGCAAGAAGCCTATTGATGTGAAATGGGTTTACAAGCTGAAACGAAGGCCAAATGGTGAAATTGCCAAGCATAAGGCAAGACTAGTGGCAAGAGGATTTCTGCAGAAACCTGGTATTGATTTCGACGAAGTATATGCGCCAGTGGCTAGGTTGGAAACAATCAGGATTGTTGTTTCGACAGCAGCATATAGAGGATGGAAGATACATCAGTTGGATGTAAAATCAGCATTTTTGAATGGTCCTTTGGAGGAAGAAGTTTACGTCAGTCAACCACCAGGATTTGAGGCTAAAGGGCATGAGTCGAAGGTGTACAGATTGAGGAAGGCTCTCTATGGATTAAAGCAAGCCCCTAGGGCTTGGAACAAAAGAATAGATAGTTTCCTAATCGAAGCAGGGTTCACAAAGTGTGTGTCTGAACATGGAGTTTATGTAAATGATGTCGACAATGATAGTCGAATCATTTTATGCCTGTATGTTGATGATTTGCTAATTACAGGTGCAAATGAAGCTGAGATAAGAAGAGTCAAGTCGAAGCTAATGCAAGAGTTCGAAATGTCCGACCTAGGGAATTTGTCATATTTCTTAGGGATGGAATTCAAAGACACAGCTGAAGGTGTGTTCCTGCACCAGAAGAAGTATGCTCAAGACATCTTGAAGAGGTTCAAGATGATTGACTGTAAAGCTGCGACAACTCCATTGGAAACAGGAGCAAAGTTGAAGAAGGTATCTGATGATGAGTTTGTAAGTTCGACACTGTACAAACAAATTATTGGATCCTTGAGGTATCTTTGCAATACAAGGCCGGACATTTGTCAGAGTGTCGGATTGTTAAGTCGATTTATGGAGAAACCCCAAGAATGTCATCCATTGCAGTAAAGAGAGTACTGAGATACATTAAGGGTACGATTGATCATGGTGTCCTGATGCCATGTCGAAATAAGTCCAAGTCGAAAGATGCTGAGGTATATGGTTATGCTGATTCAGATTTTAGTGGAGACCAAGATGAGAAGAAAAGTACTGCAGGCTATATTTTCATGATCGAAGGAGCTCCAATCTCTTGGAGTTCGAGAAAACAAAGCATTGTGGCTTTGTCATCATGTGAAGCTGAGTATGTAGCTGCATCGTATGCAGCATGGATAGATATGTTGCTTGAAGAACTCAAGATCAAAGAACCTGGGAGGATGAAGCTGTTTGTAGACAACAAGTCAGCTATTGATCTTGCCAATCATCCTATGTGTCATGGTCGAAGTAAGCTGGTAGATATGGTAAGGTGTACAAAAGAAAAAAAAAGACACATCAGCAATTCAAGAACAATACAGAATATTTTTCTGTTAGAGCTGCACATGGCAGAGGACAGCTGGCAGGGTGTGAGTGGAAAGAGAATATTTGAGTGAGGAAATAAATGTACTAGGTGGGGGGGGGTGGATGGTACGGAAGATTTGATTCTCAAATTAGTGGGAGAGTGCAGGCCTCTCAAAGAGCCTCTATTTTCATTTTTTCCTCTATTTTTCTGCTATTGAAATTGTATGAACCAGATCCCATTTGAACTCTGGTTTTCTTTTGCCCTGATTAAGCAGATTTTCCTTCATTTCCTTGCATTTTCTCTATTAATTTCACTACTGTACTAAATTGAACCTATCAATTTGGTATCTAGAGCCTTGGTTCAACTGTGCTGGTGAATGGTTGTTACTAGAAGCACAATGGAAAACAGAGTTGAAGCCATAGAACAAAGGATGAGCAACTTTGAAGCCACCATGGAGCAGATTCGACAGATGGTGATGGAGCAGCAGTCGAGGCCGCAAGTCACAGTGGAGGAGATTCGTCAGCTCATTCAAGAGACTCCGTTTAGAAACCAAACAAGACATCGGAGACACCATCATCGTGGTGACGAGGAAGAAGAAGGAGAGGACTGGAGCGAAAGAAGCACGGTTTCAAGGGAAACACGACCACACCATCGTCGCCATGGAGGGGAAGGTCATTTCCGGTTTGCTAGAGGTCATCGAAGGGTGGAAATGCCAGTTTTCAAGGGGGACGATGCTTATGGTTGGTTAGTTCGCATCGAAAGGTACTTTCAGTTGAACGGAGTGAGGATCCAGGACAAGCTGGATGCAGTAGTGTTGGCTATGGAGGATAAAGCTTTAAACTGGTATCAATGGTGGGAAGAACAAGCACCCTTGAGAACATGGGAAGAGTTCAAAGTAGCAGTTATGAGGCGTTTTCAACCTGGACTCTTACACAATCCGTTGGGACCCTTGCTGAGTTTAAAGCAGAAGGGAACTGTGGTAGAGTACAGAGAGAAATTTGAAATGTTGGTAGCACCCTTGAGGAGAGAAGAGAGAGTTATGCTGGACTCTATCTTTCTGAACGGGTTGAAAGATGAGATTCAGGCTGAATTGAAGCTTCATGAAAGCCAAGATCTGGCTGAACTGATGGATAGGGCCTTATTGATTGAGAAAAGGAATGATGTGGTGCAAAAAAAAGGGAGTTATTGGAGGGACAAGGGGGGAAATCTGAGGATAAAAGATCCTGGAGACATGGGAGGGAATAGGAAGGAGGGTGAAAGGAGCAATGGTGGAGGAAATGAGAAATTTAAGAGTAAAAGATTGGATCCTGCAGAATTGGAAGAAAGGAGCAAGAAGGGACTTTGTTTCAAATGTGGGGACAAATGGAATAGGGAGCACATATGCAAATTCAAACATATGAGTTTGAAATTATGTGAAAACAGTAGTGATGAGGAAGGAATAGGAGGAATAGGGATCCAAACAGAAGATTTAGGACAAGAAGAGGAGGAATTTAAGACTTTGCAACTGTCCATGCAAAGTAAAGAAGGGTTTACCTCAAACAAATCCTTTAAGGTATGGGTGACTGTGGAGGGAAGAGAGTTGTTAACCTTGATTGATTCTGGAGCAACTAGCAACTTCATTGACCCCAACATTGTGGCTGAGTTAGGGGTGAAAGTAGTTGAAACTCCAACATATGTTATAGAAGTGGGAAATGGGGAAAGGGTGACAAATCAAGGAATTTGTGAAGGGCTGAAATTTCTAGTACAAGGAGTTGAGTTTAGCCAACCATTCTTCTTGATGAAATTGGGAGGAACAGACATGGTGTTAGGGATGGATTGGCTGGCCAGTCTAGGGAATATTTCAGTAAATTTTGGAGAGCTCAGTTTGAAGTGGGAAAGAGATGGACAAAAATGTAGCATCAAAGGAGATCCAGCTCTGTGCACAAGACAAGCATCATGGAAGGCTATGGTCAAGGCCCTTACTGATGAAGGAGTGGGGTTTGTGGTTCATTCCCAAGGAGCAGAAGTGGTAAACCAAACAGTAGAGGATGGAGGTTTGGAAGAGCTTTTGAGTACCTTCAAGGAAGTCTTTAACCTACCAGCTGGACTCCCTCATTTAAGGGAGCATGATCATGCAATAATCCTCAAACCTGATGCTACTATCCCAAATTTGAGGCCCTACAGGTATCCTTTCTACCAGAAGAATGAGATTGAAAAAATAGTGGGAGAAATGCTCCAAGCTGGAATTATCAGGCACAGCACCAGCCCTTTCTCCAGCCCTGTTCTATTAGTAAAAAAGAAAGATGGTGGATGGAGATTTTGCACCGATTACAGGGCCCTAAACAAAGTGACTATACCCAACAAGTTTCCTATACCTATAATTGAAGAATTGTTGGATGAACTAGGGGGAGCTGTGATTTTTTCTAAGTTGGATCTGAAATCAGGATATCACCAAATTAGGATGAATGAAGGAGACATAGCTAAGACAGCATTTAGAACCCATGAGGGTCACTATGAGTATTTAGTGATGCCTTTTGGGTTAACTAATGCTCCTTCAACATTTCAAGCTCTAATGAATGAAGTATTGAGGCCTTTTCTAAGAAAATTCTGCTTGGTTTTCTTTGATGACATCTTAATATACAGCAGGGGTAGAGAAGAACATCTGCAGCACCTGAAATTAGTTTTACAAGTCTTAGCTGACCATAAGTTGTTTGCCAATAGAAAGAAGTGTTCATTTGGAAAAGAGGAGATTGAATACTTAGGGCATATTATATCTGGCAATGGAGTTGCTGCTGATCCCAAGAAGGTGGAAGACATGCTGAAATGGCCTGTCCCTAAAAATGTTAAAGGGTTAAGAGGCTTCTTGGGATTAACAGGATATTATAGGAAATTTGTAAGGAATTATGGGAGAATTGCTTGGCCTCTCACCCAGCTGCTCAAGAAGGATAATTTTATTTGGAGTAATGAAGCTCAAGTAGCTTTTGAAGAGCTTAAAGTTGCCATGACTACTGTTCCAGTTTTGGCCATGCCAGACTTTGACAAGGAGTTCATTGTGGAGACTGATGCATCAGGGAAGGGCATAGGGGCTGTCTTAATGCAAGGAGGAAGACCACTCTCCTATATGAGTCGAACTTTATCTGATAAGGACCAAAAAAGATCAGTCTATGAGAGAGAGCTAATGGCCATTGTGATGGCTACACAAAAGTGGAGGCCATATCTGTTGGGCAGGCATTTTAAGGTGCATACTGATCAGAAGAGCCTCAAGTTTCTCACTGAGCAGAAGATTATGGGGGAGGAGCAGCAAAAATATCTATCAAAGTTGTTGGGATTTGATTTTGAGGTCAAATATAAGCCAGGGAAAGAGAACAGTGCAGCAGATTCACTCTCAAGGCAAATGATGTATAATAAGATTACCACCATACAATGTGAAGCCTGGGAAGGTTTAGAAGATGAAGTTCAGCAAGATGAAAAATTAAAAGCTATTGTACAAGCTTTAATGATAGATCCTGCTAGCCACCAGGGATTTTCCATGAGAGGAGGAAGATTGTACCATGAAGGCAGAATTGTTATTCCAAAACAATCCCCAAGGATTGCTTGGATATTGAATGAGTTTCATGATTCAGCAATAGGAGGGCATTCAGGCCAGTTAAGAACTTACAAAAGAATTGCAAGTGTGGTCTATTGGGAAGGAATGAGGAAGAGAATTCAAGAGTATGTCCAGGCTTGTGAAGTTTGCCAGAGAAACAAGTATCAAACATTGAGCCCTGGTGGATTAATCCAACCTCTACCAATCCCAACCCAAACATGGAGTGACATTTCCATGGATTTTATTGGAGGGTTACCTAGAGCACATGGGGTGGATACTGTCATGGTGGTAGTGGACAGGTTGACTAAGTATGCCCATTTTGTACCTCTTAGTCACCCTTATACAGCTAAGGATGTTGCAGAACTATTCATTCAGGAGGTGGTAAGGCTGCATGGGTTTCCTACTTCCATAGTTTCTGACAGAGATAAGGTATTTCTGAGCCAATTCTGGTAAGAACTGTTCAAACAAGCAGGCACCAAGTTGAAGTATAGCAGTGCTTACCACCCTCAATCTGATGGGCAGACTGAGGTGGTGAATAGGTGTTTAGAAACCTATTTAAGGTGTGTGACAGGATTGAAACCCAGACAATGGCCCAAGTGGTTGGCTTGGGCAGAACATTGGTACAACACAAACTACCATGCTTCACTAAAGACTACACCTTTTGAAGCTCTTTATGGGAGGGCCCCCCCTGTGATAGTAAGGGGAGATATTCCTCCATCAGCAGTAGATGAGGTCAGCAAATTGACTGCTGAAAGGAATTTAATATTGAGGGAGTTGAAGGAACAATTACTGAGGGCTCAGGATCTCATGAGAAATCAAGCCAATAAGCATAGAAGAGAGGTGGAATATGAAGTAGGAGATCAAGTTTTCTTAAAGATCCAGCCTTATAAGATGAAGAAGTTAGCCAAAAGGATGAATCAGAAACTGAGTCCTAGGTACTATGGTCCTTTTGAAGTGATCCAAAGGGTAGGAGCAGTGGCTTATAAGTTGAAGCTACCTGAGGATTCAAGAGTTCACCCAGTTTTTCATGCTTCCTTGCTAAAGAAGGCAGTTGCTCAGTCCATGGCCCCCCAACCTCTGCCAGACTGCTTGGATGAAGAGTGGCATTTGGAGCCAAAACCTGAGAAGGCCATGGATTATAGACAGGGGGAGCAAGGTGAACTGGAGGTTTTGGTAAAGTGGAAAGGCCTGCCAGATTTTGAAAATTCATGGGAGTCCACTAATAAATTGAAAGCAGAATTTCCCACATTTCTCCTTGAGGACAAGGAGAAGTTTGAAGGGGGGAGAATTGGTAGATATGGTAAGGTGTACAAAAGAAAAAAAAAGACACATCAGCAATTCTAGAACAATACAGAATATTTTTCTGTTAGAGCTGCACATGGCAGAGGACAGCTGGCAGGGTGTGAGTGGAAAGAGAATATTTGAGTGAGGAAATAAATGTACTAGGTGGGGGGGGTGGATGGTACGGAAGATTTGATTCTCAAATTAGTGGGAGAGTGCAGGCCTCTCAAAGAGCCTCTATTTTCATTTTTTCCTCTATTTTTCTGCTATTGAAATTGTATGAACCAGATCCCATTTGAACTCTGGTTTTCTTTTGCCCTAATTAAGCAGATTTTCCTTCATTTCCTTGCATTTTCTCTATTAATTTCACTACTGTACTAAATTGAACCTATCATAAGCACATAGAAAGAAGATATCATTTTCTCAGGGATCAAGTGAACAGAGGGAAGCTGGATCTTGAATATTGCAAGACAAAAGTTCAACTAGCTGACATACTCACCAAACCTTTGAAGAAAATCAGATTCGATGAGTTAAAGAAGAGCATTGGGATGAGAAGTCTCGAAAACATGAATTAGGTGGTGTGTTAGAAGTAATTCATGTTAGTTTGTCGAAGTCGAAGGGTTTTATAGGTTTTGGTCGAAATTGTATATAGTCAGTCGAATAGTTGTAGTGTTGTGTAGGTCAGCTGTATTCGACAGAGTCGAATATAGCTGATAAAGAGTTAGTCGAAATGTTTGTGGGCCTGGGCTTTGATAGCCTATATAAAGGGCATTGTAATTTGTAATATACACAACAGCTTCATAATAAAATTTTACAAAGTTTCCAAACCCTAATCTCTCTTTCTCTTTTCTCTCCTTCTTCTTCTCCTCTCAAATATTCATCTTTCTTGGAACCCAGTTCCAACAGTGGCTCATATATATGGAGAAGACTCATTGAATCACTATCACGGGGGTTGACTAGACGGACTATAGTTTAATAGAGGTAGAGTAAGACCAAACAAGCTGTTCATTGATGCTTTGCTTCCTTACCATTTATTGTAGCAGCTGCTGTTTTTCAGAAATGACTCATACTTAGGTTCTTTGGTGTCAAACAAGATGTTCATACCAGGGCTGCCATAGTAGCTTGGAATGATAAATTGCCGTCACAATTCAATTTCCTTATCTCAGCCTTGAGAACAAGTCTCTTTTTAAAGAAGGTGGCAATATTAGGAACCAATATAAGAAGGTGGGCCCAAGTAGGCGATTAACTAATCATTTGATCAAATAAGGTACTGTGAAGAGAAAGAGAGAGGGTACCTTTGATCATCTTGTTCAGTTAGAACCTTAGGGTTAGGCAGAGGAAGAATCATATCTTCTCCGAGGAGCTTTGCTCTGGAATTACAGGTGTTTATCTTCTGAAATATTTTTTTTCCAATCAATAATACAACCTCATTTTCTTTCATAATTTCAGGTTCCTATAAGATTCATACTTACTAAGATATTGATAGATCTTGTATAAATAGTGGAATTGGTATTATAAAAGCTCTGAAAATACTTTCTGCAGAGTTGGTTACATGAAGAAACAGAGAGAAATACAACTGTTGTAGACCAAATAAATAACTGCTAGAAACTAACCTAAACTCTGAAAATACTTTCTGCAGAGTTGGGTACATGAAGAGGCAGAGAGAAATACCACTGTTGTTGACCAAATAATACTGTTGTAGACCAAATAAATAACTGCTAGAAGCTAACCAAAGCCTCTCTAACTAACCAAACCTAAAACAACCTAATCTCATCTGTTACCTATCCTTTTTCTATTTAAGACACCCTATTTACTTTAACTGGGCCATGCCAATTGGGCTCGCACCTAACATAAACCTTTGTAATTAGAGGCCTACTAACAAATATAAAAATATGAAAGCTATTGTCACTGGATTGGGGAAACTGAATCAAGTGAGGTCTTGAAAGTTTATCTACTTATTTTACATATGCTCTTGTGTTTGTTTTAAGCAAATATCAAAGGTTGTGTAGTGCATTCATTAACCATCATTAAGAAAATGTTATTTTAAATTAGGTGGGGTATAATGACTTTGTTGCTGCTGGTTCACTTGCTGCAGCCCGAGAAAAAGGACTTGTAAGTTGCTCATTTCATTTCCCTCCAAATAAACACAGCTGCTTTTTTATTTTCATTTATATCATTAGCTTGGTATAATGTTTGTTAACAGTGTTATTGATTTCTATAAATGTGATTTAATGATTATCATTTAGATTTTTGTTCAATATGATCTGAATTCATTGGTCTATTCAAGGAAGTATACTTCTCTTGTTTTATCCTCGTTGTGTTTAAACGATAATCCAAACTGGTGTAGTTCCGTGCCACCACTTTTATTAGCTTATTTCAAATACTCTACTCGAACTCCTAGTTTTATTTTAGGTTTAATTATTCTGTAGATCCTTAAACTATAATATTTTTTAAATAGAACACTGAACTAAAAAAGTTATGATGTGGGTTCATGAATTTGTCAAATTCATACATACATACTGTCGTAATTTATGAATAATAAATGTCCATGGGTGTGTTCTAAAATGACAAGAAAAGTGGAAGAGAAGCAACACTTCATGGATTGTTGTTGCGAAATGAAAATAGGTAATACTTGAAAACAATGCAACTTTTAGTTAAAAGGTGTTGTTTCATCAAGGGTCGCAACCTTGTGAAACAACACATATATGACCTATAAATACTTCATTCCGAAATTCAGAAAATACATCACAAACTGAATATCCTCTTATACAAAATTTCAAACACTCTTCGCTACATAATCGAGTTTTCGTCGGTCTTGCGTAAATTTGATATAAGGCTGAATTATCCTGAGTATTCCTGCGTTTCGACTCTAAGACAAACAAGAGAGTGTTTGAAATACTTTTAAGTGACATCATTCACGATTCAATCCTTGATCCATTCAACTTTACCGATGTTTCTAACAATCTAAAAAGTATTCAAATGGCTTCCGACACTGCAGTTTCAAGCATCAAGGTTATGAACCAGTACCTTGTCAAATTGGATCGCTTTGATGGAACCAACTACACCCGATGGCAAGATAAGATGACATTTCTATTGACCACTCTGAAAGTTCACTATATTTTAGATTTTGACTTACCACCAATTCCTGAACCAACCGAGATGGCTCTGATGAACTCAAGAAGGAGCATAAGAAACGTAAAGAGGACGAATTGCTATGCCGTGGACATATCCTGAATACACTATGTGATCGTCTCTACGACCTCTATATAAGTTCTCGGGAATAAAATAAAGGTTGTGAAAATAGACATTCCTGAGACCTTTCAAGTTAGTGCAATCATTGCAAAATTACCACCTTCATGGAAAGGATATAGAAAGAAATTGTTGCACAGTTCTGAAGACTTCTCTTTAAAGAAAATCCAGAAACATCTTCGAATCGAGGAGGAATCGAAGGAAAGGGAGAAATCAGAATCTGCTGGTCTTTACAAAGCCAATGCTGTGACTGCCAAATGAAAAAGGAAACATGATGGCATGAAGAGTTATCTTGGACCTAAAAAGAAACATAACAAATTCAAAAATTCTGGCGGTCCGAAAGGTCTGAAAAGAGGTTGTTTTGTATGTGGAAAACCTGGACACTATACTCAAGATTGTAGGCACAACAAGTCAAAAAATGAGACAAATGCAGTTCATGCAAATGATAACATAATCGTTACGGTGAGCGAAATAATGGAAATCAAAGGCAAAGTGCAAGGATGGTGGTATGACACATGTGCTACAGTGCATGTCTCTTATGACAAGGCTGCTTGTAAAACCTATTCTGAGGTAATTTATGGACAGGAAGTACAAATGAGAAATGAAGTACGATCTGAAGTTGTTGGAACTGGATCCGTCGAACTTAAGTTCACATCCGGAAAGAAAGTCACTCTTGTCAATGTGCTTCATGTCCCCGACATGACTAAAAATCTTGTTAGTGGGAATTTGTTGGATAAATCGGGAATGAAATCTGTATATGAATCGGGCAAACTTATATTGATTCGTAATGGTGTATTTATAGGAAAAGAATATTCCGCTGAGGGAATGATCAAACTCTGTACTACCGACAATATTATTAATGAAATTTCTAATTGTGCTTACATGCTTGAGTTTGTTTCTTTATGGCATAATAGATTAACAAATATCGATATTAGTTCTATGAAGAGACTTATTAAATCTGGTTTGATTTCATACAAAATAAATGATTTCGAAAACTGTGAATTATGCTTTAAATCAAAGATGATTAAGAAACCTTTCAAAAGTGTTGAAAGATGTTGATATTTGTAAATATATATAGTGTTAAGAATATTTGTATATAGAATAGTCCCACATCGACTATATCATGTAATTAGTTGTAATCTATCTATATATAATAATGTCTCCGTAGTGCTTTTCAAAACACACGGTTTAATCTAAATGTTTCTTAGTCTCGCTTATTTCAAAATGGTATCTAGAGCCTGCTAAGAGGCAATTCTTTCTTCGTCGTGCTTTACCCGGTTGACCCACTATCTTCTGGTGAGAATTTTTTTTTTTGCAAACTGTGTTGTCACTCCGGTTTGCCTCTCATTTTTCAAAATTCTCCGGTAACCACCCTGCCACCACTGCCGCCGCCTTTACTGTTCCTACAAAACTTTCGACGACGTTTCGGAAAATAGACCCTGCCATCCAACTTGCCGTCCTCTGATCTGGCCGTCGCCCTTTTTCCCGCCGCTGCCCCGCACGTGCCAGTGCGTCCGACGGCCGATTCCAGCCGTTTTTTCAACCGGTCTACTCGCCTCTCCTCACCCGTTTCAGATCTGACCGCTGTTTTACTTTCCGACTCACAGAAAATGGTGCTCCAATGCAAACAACCCCAATTTCACTCCATTTTTATTTTTGTGTCATTAAGCCATGGGAAACGCTGATTCTGTCTTGTTTACTAAAGTTCCACTTATCCCATGTGAAAAACTAACCAGATCAGCAAACTATAATATATGGGCTCGTGTTGTCAATGTGGTTTCATGGTTAGGAATATGAAGATCACCTAACCACACAATTGACTAATGTTGTCGTCGCCAAACTCGCTAAATGGAAGAAAACTGATGCCTTTCTGCTTACCGTTTTATGGTTCTCCATAGCACCTAACCTCCAAGCGTAATATCAAGCCTTTTCCACTTGCTATGAGGTTTGGGAAAAGGTCAAGTCTTTTTCAACGACGTTCATTGTCTATAAAGTGTCATCCTCAAACTCGACACATTGAAGTTGGAGAATATGGATATGCAAACCTATCTGAGTAAGCTTGATGCCTTGCAAGCAAGTTACACAACCCTCATGCCGTACCCAAAAGATGCAACAACTCATGCCGAACAACAGAGTAAATTTTTCATGGTCATGGCACTTAAAAGACTACCATCCGAACTTGACTTCGTTCGTAACTAGATTTTATCAGGTACTACTTTTCCTTACTATGATGCAGTTAGTGAACAACTGTTGCGCTTGGCTACACCTCATGTGTTTGGTCCAGTTTTCCCTCCATCTACTGTTGCTCTGACACCAGGTGACACTGCTGCCTCGCATCTCTTGGCAACAATCATAATCTCCCTCGAGGAGGGTCATTCAACTCCAAACCTCGTCCCAAGTGTGACCATTGTTACCGGTTTGGGCATACTATCACCGTTGTTGGAAGCTACATGACAAACCCCCACGCCAGGTAAATGCAGCTCAAAGTGATAACCCAGCCACTATGCAGACTTCACCTTCTATTCAGAACCCTACGCCAAACTACGAGGATTTTCTCAGGTGGTGTCAGACTAATCAGATCTCTGTTTCCACGGCTTCGGTTGCACACACTAGTAATTCATCTGTTTGCTTCTCTCAACCATCTCCTCTTAGTCCTTGGGTCCTCGATTCTGGTGCAAAGGACATTGGCCTCTTCATCAACTTGACATTGCAGCCATTCGACATTGGCCTCTTCATCAACTTGACATAAAAAATGCATTCTTACATGGTGATCTTGAAGAGGAAGTATATATGGAGCAACCACCTGGGTTTGTTGCTCAGGGGGAGTCATTGAATATGGTTTGTAGGCTACACAGGTCTCTTTATGGTTTTAAGAAATCTCCGAGAGCTTGGTTTGACAGATTCATCACTGTAGTACAACAGTTTGGTATGGTCCGTAGTGAATCTGACCATTCTGTTTTTTGTCGTCACTCACCCCAAGGGTGTATTTATCTTATTGTGTATGTAGATGACATTGTCATAACTGGTAGTGATCAGCAGGGAATACTCCAGTTGAAACAACATCGCTCGAAACAATTTCAGACAAAAGATCTTGGTAAACTCCGCTATTTCTTGGGTATTGAAGTAGCCAAATCTAAAGATGGTTTGGTGATTTCTCAGCGGAAATATGCTATGGATATTTTGGAAGAAACATGTTTGTTAAATGCTAAACCAGTCGATACTCATATGGATCCAAGTGTCAAACTATTACGCAATCAGGGGGAGCCTTTATCTGACTCAGGAAGGTATAGGAGATTGTTGGAAAGTTGAATTATCTCACAGTCACTAGTCCCGGCATTTCTTTTGTAGTCAGTGTGGTAAGCCAGTTCTTAAATTCCCCTTGTCATGAACACATGGATGCTGTTATCCGGATTCTGAGATACATCAAATGTGCTCCAGGAAAAGGTCTTGTGTATGAGGATAAAGGACATACCCAGATAGTTGGATAATCCGATGCTGATTGGGCAGAGTCACCATTTGACAGACGATCCACCTCTGGGTATTGTGTACTTGTTGGAGGAAACCATATATCCTAGAAAAGTAAGAAACAAAATGTAGTTGTAAGATCAAGCACCGAGGCAGAGTATAGGGCCATGACAATGGCAACATGTGAACTTATTTGGTTAAAACAGTTGCTCAAGGAACTTCAAATTGAAGAAGTAAGACCAATTAAACTTATTTGTGATAATCAAGCTGCATTGCACGTTGCTTCAAATCCAGTCTTCCATGAGAGGACCAAACATATTGAGATAGACTGTCACTTTGTTAGAGATAAGATCGAGTTAGGCGACATCATCACAAGCTTTGTCAACTCTAATAATCAATTGGAAGATGTGTTTACAAAATCCATACGAAGTCCCAGAACTAACTATATATGTAACAAGCTTGGTGCATTTGACTTATATGCTCAAGCTTGAAGGGGAGTGTTGATATTTGTAAATATATATATGTAACAAGCTTGGTGCATTTGACTTATATGCTCAAGCTTGAAGATGAGTGTTGATATTTGTAAATATATATAGTGTTAAGAATATTTGTATATGGAATAGTCTCACATCGATTATATCATGTAATTAGTTGTAATCTATCTATATATAATGTCTCCGTAGTGCTTTTCAAAACACACGGTTCAATCTAAATGTCTTAGTTTCGCTTATTTCAACAAAAGAAATACAAATCTCCTTGATCTTGTACATTCAAATTTGTGTGAATTTAATGGCATGTTAACCCGTGGGGGAAATAGATATTTCATTACATTCATCTATGATTCTTCTAGGTACACATATGTATATCTTTTAAGGCATAAAGATGATGCCTTTAATGTCTTTAAATTTTACAAAGCAGAAGTAGAAAATCAATTAAATAAAAGTATCAAAGTCCTCAGGAGTGATAGGGGCGATGAATATTTTTCTACAAAATTTGATACGTTTTATGAAGAACATTGCATTATACATGAATGCTCCGCACCTCGCACACCACAATAAAATGCTGTAGCCGAGAGAAAGAATCGAACATATCAAGAGATGATGAATGCCATGTTAATACATTCCAAATTGCCATTTAATTTGTGGGGTGAGGCCTTACTAACCGCTTGCAACATAATTAACAGAATTCCTTTGAAGAAAACCAATATTTTCCCATATGAGATAGGGAAAGGCAGAGCACCAAATATCGATTACTTTAGAGTGTGGGGCTGTGTGGCATACTATAAAAACATGGATCCTAAGAGAACTAAATTGGGTCCTCGAGGAATAAAATGCGCCTTTATAGGATATGCACCAAATAGTAAAGCATATAGACTTTTAAACTTAGAGCCTAATGTAATTGTTGAATTCCGGGATGTAAAATTCTTTGAAAACCTTATTACTAAGGATAAAGAATCTATGTCTCCCGCAAACAAAGAATCTCGTGAGGAAGATTCGTCTCGGAGTATCGAGATACAACCTGAAAGTACTTCTCGGATCATTGAAACTCAACCCGAGCCTAGGATAAGCAAGAGAGTCCGGAAAACAAAGGATTTAGGACCAAACGAAATCGATTCTCAACTTATTTCTTTTCATCTAGTTGAAGGAAACTGTGAGAATTATGTTCGGAATATTCCCATTATTCTTCAAGTAAAAGATGATCCTAAAACTTACAAGGAAGCAGTGGCTTCAAGGGACTCTTCCTTTTGGAAGGATGCTATCAAAGATGAAATGGATTCAATCACGTCAAATCACACTTGAGAACTTGTTGACTTACCAAAAGGATCAAGGCCCGTTGGATGCAAGTGGGTGTTTAAAAATAAGTATCATAGTGACGGTACATTAAACACACACATATAAGGCAAGATTAGTAGCAAAGAGATTTAGACAAAAAAAGGGTGTTGATTACTTTGACACATATGCACCAGTAGCAAGAACAACAACAATTAGAGTTATGTTCGCCTTGGCCTCTTTGAATGACCTTATAGTTCATCAAATGGACGTTAAAACAACATTCTTAAATGGAGATCTCGATGAGGAAATCTACATGGAACAATCAGAAGGCTACGTGCTTCCTGGAAATGAACAAAAGGTGTGTAAGCTTGTCAAATCCCTATATGGACTAAAACAAGCACCAAAACAATGACATCAAAAATTCGATTCTGTCATACTTTCAAATGGATTTACTCCCAATTCTTGTGACAAATGTTTATACACAAAGGTACGAAAAAATATTGTTGTAGAAAAACATATTGTCGCTCCCGGGATTTTCATCCTAGTACAAACGCGAAAGTGGCACCGAAACAGAGTCGCCAGCAATGTGTATTTATCCCAAGAGAGGGAAAGGAAACACCGCATAAACCTGAAGGAAAGGATAGAGCATGGTCTTACGACCAAAAGAAATGGGTTCGGGAGTCGGTTACGCGAGAGGAAGGTATTAGCACCCCCTCGCGTCCATCGTACCCGATGGGATCCACGCTTGCTTGCTTCAATCAAAGGGTGATAGAAAAAAGGATACTGGAAAAGGAACTGAAAGAAAGAAGGGAGAAAGAGAAACAAATGTAGGGAAAATAAAAGAAGTGCTCGCATGGGCCCTACCCCACTGCCTACGTATCTCATCGGGAACATGAGAATCAGAGCGACGTAGTTCCCCTCACTAGGGATGGATTGTGTTTTTTAGAGAACGGCTTATGTTCTAGCTCAGGTGTTGCAGGCTCGCTGGTCCGAGTGCGTTACCATCTTGCAAGAGAACGAGTAGAAGCGCGTTCGTACGCTAAGAGTGAATGAGGTGAGAAAAGAATTCCCGAAGGAAAGACGTTATTGTTTGTTTTTTGTCTTTTAGAAGGAAGTGTTTTGGATTTGTTTGCATATGACAGTGTATCCGGATCTTAGTCATTGGAATGTGTACATTCTCACATTCCAAGATGGAATGGGTAAGAAAGCACACTAAGAGTGAAGAAGACCCTCACACTTAGTTCCAATTATCAAGGTTCAAACACACTAGCATACTTGTTTTTATTAAGTGTTTTGTTGATTATGAAGTGAAGAAGTGTTTTTTATTATTTGCACCTTCAACAAGTATTGCATTTAAGTCCCTCATACAAGATCAAATATGTAACACATTGACCCAAGATGGGCTATATGCTACACATTCTAAGATTACAAGAGAAGACCCCTTATAATCTTTTCTTTATATGAAAGGCCTAAATGCAATAAATGCCTACCTTTATTATATGTTTTGAATTTTCTTTGAGATGAGAAAAGAGACTCAAGGGAGAAAAGGTAAAAATCTATATGGACTAAGACACCCCCTAGTGTTAGCATGCTTGGAGATCCTATGGTTAGTGAGGTTTAAGAAACCTAACCTAAAAGAAAGGAGAAGAAAGAAGGAAGAATACAACTTACTTCCAAAATGGAAGCTAAGTTGATTCTAAAAAGGGAAGAAAGAAAGTTATGAACACAAAGCACTATTAAATGCTTAGACAATCACAAATTGAATGATTAAAAAGTGAAGTAAGAAGTTAGAATGTGGAAGCATATCCACACTCAATTGGCTTACCCTTAGCCCCTGAAATGGTTAGCACAATTACTTACAAGTAAAGTAAGAAAATATAATGAACCAATCAAACTCAAACAAGTTGACAAACAAAGTAAAATGAGATTGAATGCTATACATGCTTCCAAGTCAGAATGTAACTCATATTTACACAACCTAATGTTATCCTAAATGAGCATACCAAATCATGCAAACAAAATCTCAATCCAACAAGAAGCAAAGAAGAAAAGGTGAAGTGATGTGAATGTGGTTCATACTTGTGAAACAAGTGACTTAAGGTGCAAGATAAACATCAAACATGCAAAGATGAAACCCAAATGTCACAATCAGAAGTCAATTAACATGCTATACATCCTCAAACAAAACCACAACTCATGGCACAAGTGCCTTCATGATCAAGCAAACCAAACATGAGGCATGCATTCACAAAATGAACAAGTTAAACTTCATGCTTCAAACAAATAGCAAACATGCTTCAAAAATTATGACTTTCACCAATCAAACACCTTAAACACATGCCATTAACATATCAAGTCCACAAGCAATGAATCAGAACCAAAGTCACTCAACAATTAGGTCAAAGTCTCATGGAAGTTTCATGTATTCATGCTCAAAGCAACACATCAAAAGTCATCCAAAAAAGACTTAAAAATCATCTCATAAATCTCAAACATACCTCAACATATTGTGACCACAATGCAAAAAGAAAGGCATCAAAATCATTTTTTATGATCAAGAACAAAAATGCACAAAATTATATGTCACATTAAGTATGCATACAAATGGAAATTCAAAAGAAATAATGGAACAGGGGCAAAATGGTCATAAAATCAGAAAATAAAATCATAGAAAATTTCCTAAATGTTTTAATAATGCTCATGAATTTTTATGGAATTTTGTAATGCCACTTTGTATTTTTTAAAATTAAAAAGCAAAGGTGTAGAAAAAAATAAAAATAAAAAAAGAAAATGCAAAAGGAATGGGGGTGCATGCATAGCAATTGGGTAGTTTACATGAAATTGGGCTTCAATATGGGGGTGTGGATATCAATCAGATTAAGTCCATTTCTGCGCATAACATATTAACAACCATGTGCTTCAGTCAACACAATGTCAAAGCAATCACAACCATGAGATCAAGTCAAGTCAAACAAGCAGTCAACGTAATCATGATCAACACACACGCGTGAGGGAACACATAACATACCATACACTGCACCACACAAAGTTTAAAATACAAATCAGAATCCTCACGTGAGTGGCATGTGAGTTTTAATGTGCTGGCAAGCTTAAAGCCACACGATCATGAAAAATGGACGGATGAGATTATAACATGCATAAACCCTAGCTCTAACAGTCACCGGCCGGAGAGGGACCTCCGGTCACCTTCTCCGGTCACTCACCACCGTCTGCAACCTTCAAACTCTCCAGAAATTCTCAAGCCATATATCAAAAGAAAGCTGAACTCATGCACATCACTAATCTAACATTCAAATTCACAGATCAATCATGTATAAAGAGAATCGAGCACAAACATTTTTGCCCTAGAAAATATTCTAAGCACCTATAGTGCCTATCACTAGCCAGATCACTCACACTGCTTCTATTAAGCTCAAATCAACATGAAAAATATCTTAAACACAAGAAAATGAAGCAAGATCAGTTGAGGAATTTCAAACCTGGCACTGTGAAGAACTTGAATCAACAAGAAGACCAGAGATGTAGACTTGTTCTTGAGCTTCCAAGGAGCAAAATAAATGCTTCAATGCCTTGGATCTTGAAGAGAATGGAGAGAAATCCAAATTGGAAAAATTGCTACACTTGAGGAATTGATCTCTTTCTGGTTTATTCTTGAGCAATGATGACCAATTGATGATGATGATGATGAAATAAGCAAAAAAACTCGTGCACACAGAGAGAGTTCAGAGATAATTTTCAGAGAGAAAAGGTGAGAATGTTTTGTGAAATGTGTAGAATGAGGATCCCCCCAATTCTGTGAGCAGTGGAGCTTATATATGTGTGGTTAGCTTCTAACTAGTGTGGTTGATGGTTAGAACTCCAGTTAGAGTGAGTCAGTTAACTGAGTTGTGAGTTAACTGATTGAGTGAGGTTGTTATGCCACGAGTTGGGAGGTTTGGTTAGAGTGTGGAGTGATTATGAGATGATATGGTGAGGATGAGAGTGAACCAGTGGTGGTGATGTTACTATCAGTGCAGCAGCCTGGCTTGTACCATAAGTTTTCTTATTTCCTCTTTGATGTAAGGCTATGTATGTGTAAGGTGGTGTTTGTTCAAATGAGGCAAAGGTTGGGAGTGTGTTGAGAATGTATGCGTGTGACTTAAAACATGATAACAACAACAACCTTCTGTTTTTTCAATTTTGTGACAGTTTGTAACCAATGTAACAATGTAGGTTTGAGGGTGGATTTCTCTCATGTTAGTGGATGGTTTGAGGAACTTTTGATGTTGTTGGAAAGAATGATCACAATACAACAAGTTTGGTTTGAAAATGAAAGTGAAAGGATGCCTCAAACATGCCTAAAAATGACCATAACCAGATGGAAAAACAAACTGATGTATGGTCGAGCAGTTTGTGGCATGGCATGACAAGTTGGCCTAGTGACTTTCAGTTGTGTTGACCAAACTTTGAGCTATCTCAACTCCTTATCCTTTGATCACATAAAAAAAACATGAACATCAATTTTGAAGATCTCACATAGAGGAACAACTTTCATGTTGAAAGATTTTTTATTTGAAGCCTTTAACCATGAGAAAGACAAATGGACATTTGGCCCACCACATGCTTGTTAAAATGACTGCGCGCGTGCCCTGAAAATCTTGGTCATGACCTAGTTTTGAACCTACTTTGCTCAAACTTTGATCAATCATATCTCCCTCATTTTTTATCCAATGGAGATGTTCCACACATGGATTTGAAGCTTAAAGCAAGGCCTTTCATTGAGGCAGAGTGGAATTTTCATTTGGTACTCCAAATTTGAATGGCCTTGGTTCAAACTCTGATGCAAAATGGCCAAAACTTGCTATTTTTAGTAACCCTTCCTCTTCCAAAAATGGCAACTTTCCACATCTTGATTTTTTTCATGATTCCCTTGGAGTTTCTTGACCAAATTTTGTACATTGGACATATGTAACATGAATTTCATGAATTTGGCCTCAAAAAGTCAAGAGTTGACTTTTTCCTCTGATTATTTGACTTGGCCCCAAATTCCCTGATTTTTTATCTTTCTTCCAATTGAACCACCTCCAAAACCAATTGAGATGCAATTTTCCACATACATACACTTAGGGACATATGGAATACCATGACATCAAGTTTTGTCCAAAAAATCAAAGATACCCTGATTTAATTGGAAACCCTAATCTTGACCTCCTCTGGTTAGGAGGAAATTGCACATCTTCCAAATCCAAATTCCTCAGAGTATGTTGTGTATCCTCTTAAAGGATGATGAGATATACCATTTGAGGATGATTTTGAATCAATGAGCCATCCCTTTTGAGGATTTTCCTTCAATTTTTGAACCTCTTGCATAGTGAAAGATGTAGTGCTTCAATCTCCCATTGAATCTCACTTCCTTGAGGTTTTGGAAGATCAATTGAGATAGTATGAGACATGAGAGACCTCTTGGCTTGCCTAGAGCCAACTTGATTGACCTTTTTGTGCTTTGAATGATTCCTTGATTGTCCACCTTCCACTTGATCACATGCCCTGATGGTAAGAAGGATGCCATGCTTCATTTTTCTATGTTAAATGCAATGTAATGTTAAGGAGGTGGATATGATATGATAAATGATAATGCCATGCTATGATGACAAAAGGGGAGAGCAAATTTTGGGGTATTACACATATGGGTGATAATTTTGTTATATTATTATGAAGAAAAAAGGGCTCCTTTTATAGGAGAGAAAATACAAAATCAACTCCTTTATTTTATGAGTAATATAATGACACATAAACAAGAAAATAAATAATATTAAATAAGAAATATTAGTATTAAATAAGAAATATTTCAACATCCCCCCTCAAGTTGGTGCATAGATGTCAATCATGCCCAACTTGCTGATCAAGTATTCAAATGTTGATCTTCCCAAACTTTTGGTCAATATATCAGCGGTCTGTTGACTTGAAGGGATAAATGGCAAGCAGAGAGTACCAATCTATCTTTTCTTTGATGAAATGACGATCGATCTCGATATGTTTAGTACGATCATGTTGAACCGGATTATGAGCTATGATTATGGCTGCCTTGTTGTCACAGTACAATTGCAATGGGAGTTCTACCTCTATCTTCAGTTCTTTTAGGACTCTGAGAATCCACACACCTTCACAAATTCCTTGGGCCATTGCTCTAAACTCAGCTTCAACACTACTTCTTGCAACGACTTCTTGTTTTTTGCTTCTCCAAGTCACTAGGTTCCCCCACACATATGTGCAATAACCTGAAGTTGATTTTCTATCAATAATGGACCCTGCCCAATCTGCATTAGTGAATATTGCCACATTTTTATCATTGGTCTTCTTGAAGAATAACCTTTTTCCAGGAGTTGCTTTTAAGTATCTCAAGATTCTGTTCACAGCTTCAAGGTGTTCTTCATATGGTGTATGCATGAATTTACTCACAACACTAACAGAGAAAGCAATGTCAGGACGAGTATGAGCCAAATATATTAATTTTCTAACCAACCTCTGATATCTTCCAATAGCAGCTGGTGTGTCCCCTTTCCCCCAAAGTTTGGCACTTTGGTCCATCGGTGTGTCAGCAGGTTTACAACCACTCATACCTGTCTATTGTAGGAGATCAAGAACATATTTTCTCTGAGAAACAACAATTCCTTTCTTTGACCTTGCTACTTCCATGCCAAGGAAATACTTGAGGGGACCCAAGTCTTTGATTTCAAAATCTGCTGCTAAGTTTCTTTTTAATCTCTCCATTTCCATCTCAACATTACCTGTAAGAATAATATCATCAACATAGACTATCAAAACAGTTATCGTTCCATTTTGACCTGACTTTGTGAATAAAGTATGATCTGCTTGTCCTTGAGTATATTCCTGTTTCTTCACAAACTGAGTAAACTTTTCAAACCAAGCTCTCGGAGATTGTTTCAACCCGTACAAGGACTTCTTTAGTTTACACACCTGTGACCCAAAGGTTTCTTCAAAACCTGGAGGATAATCCATATATACTTCTTCTTCTAAATCCCCATTGAGAAAAACATTTTTGACATCTAGCTGATGGAGAGGCTAGTCTAAGTTAGCAGCATGGGATAAGAGTATTCTGATTGTGTTAAGCTTTGCAACAGGAGCAAAGGTCTCTGAGTAATCTATGCCATAGGTCTGAGTGAATCCTTTTGCAACCAATCGAGCTTTGTACCTTCCGATTGATCCATCAGAATTGTACTTTATTGTGAACACCCACTTACATCCCACAGTTCTTTTACCTGCCAGCAGAGTTGTGGCACTCCAAGTTTTATTCTTTTCAAGAGCTTTAATCTCCTAAAAAACAGCTTCCTTCCACTTTGGAATTTCTAGAGCCTCCCGTACATTCTTAGGAATTTTGACACTAGATATATTAGAAGTAAATGTAGCAAAAGAGGGAGACAAGTTTGAATATGATACAAAGTTAGACAAGGGGTGCCTAGTACATGACCTACCTGGCTTCCTAAAGGCTATGGGAACATTAAGATCAGTATATTGTTTCCTAAGTTCTATGGGGACATCAAGGTCGGTATATAGAGAATTAGGATCAAAGAGAGGTTTACCTGTCTGAGTCGGTTGACTTTCACTCGGTTCAGATTCTTGGCTGAGCTGAGGAATAGGGTCTTCTACTACTTGATCATTGTTTCTTCTGGCATAAATTTTGCCTTTCTAAATTGGATTTCCTTCCTCAAATCTTTTTTTAGTTTCATTATAAGGATCTTTATCTGGTGCATTTTGAATAATTTCAGAAAAAACATTTGTTTGATCTTTGTTTTGATTTGTTGCCTCGGGTTCTGATTGATCCTTACTCATGGAAGGAGTAGGTTCATCTAGTTTTTTCAAGGCATTTTCTTTAGGTGCAGATGTACATGGAACAGAATTATGTGATATATACACATCTTCTGAGTTAATTAAGTTTTCAAACAATTCAGGAGAATCTTCATTTGTTTCCCCCCCTGAAGATGATCATTACCAAAAAAATGTTTGTTTTAAAAAAAAAAGTAACATCCATTGTTACAAATATTTTCTTTGTATTAGGATCAAAATATTTATAACCTTTTTGAGAAGATTAACACCCAATAAAAACACATTTGATTGCACAGGGTCCAAGTTTACCAAGATGCTTGTGTTCGTGAACAAAGATGTGCATCCAAATATTTTAAGTGGTAAATCAGATAGAATGGAAGCAATTGGAAAATATTTCAAGAAACTTTGCAAAGGAGTTTGAAATTTCAAAACACGAGATGACATACGGTTTATTAAGTGTGCAGTTGTTAAGACAGCTTCACCCCATAAATATTTAGGGACATTGGTAGAGAAGAGTAGTGCTCGTGCAATTTCAAGGTGCCGGTTTTTCCTCTCTGCAATCCCATTTTGTTGGGGTGAGTTAACACATGAACTTTGATGCACAATTCCGTTTTCAAGGAAAAGATTTCCAACAATTTTATTAAAAAATTCAGTACCATTGTATGTTCTAAACACTTGTATTTGGGTGTTAAAGTGTGTCTGCACCAATTTACAAAAGTTTTGAATTATTTGACCTACCTCATATTTTTCTTTCAACAAGTATACCCAACAAAGTCTAGTATGATCATCTGTGAAAGTGCCAATCACCCTCCCTGAGATCAAATCCTGAAATACACAATGAGTATCAAAGAAATGAGCTTGACAATTTTTATTTGTGGTTAGCTTACTGACAGATAACAAGTTGCAAGACAAATTTGGGACATGTAACACATCTTGGATGGTTAGTAAGGGAGACAAAACAATAGAACCTTTTCCTGCCATGGCTGAAAGAGAGCCATCAGCTATTTTAATTTTGGAATTTCCTGCACATGATTTATATGAAGAAAATAAATTGGATTCACCGTTCAATTGATCGGTGGCTCCAGAATCAACGATCCATGTACGATTAGGAATGACACTAAGATGGGCTGATTTTGGGAAGTTACATTTCTGGGCTATGGAGCACGAAGGTGTTAGAGACTCGAGGAGTTTGTACATTTGGTCTAGCTGTTCCTTAGTGAATGGAGATGCATTTGGGGAGGATTGTGGCTCTTGATCAGAAGTTGCTTGAAGTGCACGACCCTCACCCTTCTTTTTTTAATTAGAAGGCCTTCCATGAATTTTCCAACAAGTCTCACGTGTGTGATAATAACGTTCGCAGTGATCACACCAGGGTTTACCATATTTCTTGTTGTCTTTATTGAAGTTGTTTGTGACAAGGGCAGAACCATCCGTTGTTGAGTTTGACTTTTCCATCATCACTCTTTGTCTTGCCTCCTCCCTTCTGATTTCTGAAAAGGTTTATCGGATAGTTGGCAGTGGATTATTTCCAAAAATTCTACCTCTTACTTCATCGAGTTCCTTGTTGAGACCAGCAAGAAAAATAAAGACGCGGTCGTTCTCTTGCGTCTTAATAAACTGAACACTGTCTTCAGTACACCTCCAATTATAATCATAGCACTGATCCAACTTTTGCCAAAGGGCCATCAATTCATTATAGTAGGTAATGACATCCATGTCATTCTGCTTTAAATTCCATAACTTTGATTTTAGATCATAAATTTGAGAGAAACTTTTAATATCAGAGTAAGACAGTTTTACAGCATCCCAAACATCTTTTGCTGTAGGCAGATACATGTATGTTTTTCTCATACCTACCTCCATAGTATTAATAAGCCAGACAATAATAGAAGAGTTTTCAGATTTCCAGAACCTGTAATTAGGATGTGTTGTTGCAGGCACCGGAACATCACCTGTAAGAAAACCCAACTTCCCTTTGCCTTCTAGAATAAGTCGAACAGTTTGGGACCATTCAGCGTAGTTTGAGCCATCTAGTTTCTGAACGTTAACCTGAAGAGAGTTATTTTGACCTCCACCTCCTGAGTTACTGTAACCACCATCAAATGGGTAACCATAACCGGACCCAAAAGAGTTGTTGTTGGGATCACCTCTGCCATAACCGAACCCACCGTTAAAATTGTTGTTTGTCATGAACATGGGCATTTCTGGCATGGTAAATCCACTTCCTCCGCCGGAATTGTTGTTGGTGCCGTCGGAATTGACGTTGGTGCCGCCGCCGCCTCCACAACCTCCTCCGGGAGGAGGTGGTGTTTGGGTAGGGACCACCATAGTTTGGATCAATCGGGTCGGATAAAAGAACGGGTCGTCAAAAAGCTTTAGAGTATCACCCTAGCCCTAGCAGAGCTCATGATACCATGTAGAAAAATATATGGGTGATAATTATGTTATATTATTATGAAGAAAAAAGGGCTCCTTTTATAGGTGAGAAAATACAAAATTAACTCATTTATTTTAGGAGTAATATAATGACATTTAAACAAGAAAATAAATAGTATTAAATAAGAAATATTAGTATTAAATAAGAAATATTTCAACAATTGTAATATTTCTTTGTCTATACGTTGATGATATGTTGATAATTAGCAACATGGATGGAATTTTAGAGACAAAAAAGTTTCTAACTTTTTTAGGGATCAAAGTAAAGAGAAATAATGGGGGTTACGAACTTAGTCAAACACATTATATTGAAAAAAATGCTTGATAAGTTCAAACACCTAAACTTTAAGGAAGTAACCACTCCATTTGATCATGTTGTCAAACTTCAAAAGAACAATGGAAGAGCAGTGACTCAATTGGAGTATGCAAGTGAAATAGGGTGTCTTATGTACTTAATGCAATGTATCAGACACGACATATCATTTGCAGTTAGTAAAATGAGTAGATTTACTAGTAATCCAAATAAAGAACATTGGAAGGCAATCACAAGGATTTTCGGCTATCTACAAAAGACCAAAAATCTTGGCCTTCACTATGACAGGTATCCCGCCATACTAGAAGGATATGCCGATGCAAGTTGGATATCCAATGTAGGAGATCATAAATTCACAACTGGGTGGATATTTACATTAGCTGGAGGAGCAATTTCTTGGAAGAGCAAGAATAAAACATGCATTACTCTTTCAACCATGGAATCAGAGTTTGTGGCTCTTGCTTCCGTTGGTCAAGAAGCGGAATGGTCGAGGGACCTTCTGTTAGAAGTTCCATTGACAAAAGACAATGTTTCAAAGGTGTTGATACACTGTGATAGCCAAGCCACTTTAGCTAGAGCATTCAGCGAAGTGTATAATGGAAAGTCTAGACACATAGGACTTAGACATTCCTTTGTGAGATAATTGATTAAAGATGGAATCATTTCACTCACCTATATACGAACGAGCTATAATTTGGCTTATCCATTTACTAAGCCACTGGCCAGAGACTTAGTAAAAACAACCTCGAGAGGCATGAGGTTGAAACTAGGGGTGACAATTGGATCCATTAAGGCAAAATCCATCCAATCCATCCACCAAAAAATCCATCTAATCCATCCACCACATAAAAAATAAGTTAATAGATTGGATTAAATCCATCCATTTATATGCATGGATTGGTTCAATCCATCCAACATATTTTAAGGATCCAATGGATTAATTTTATCTCCGTTAGATTTATTTAAAAAAAAAAAATTAAAAATGAATTTTTTTCCAAAAAAAAACGAATTTTGTTCCCAAAAAACCCGATTTTTTTCCCCAAAAAAACCGATTTTTTGTACGGAACTAAAAAACCGATTTTTTTCCGAAAAAAAAAACCGAATTCTTTTTCCCGAAAAAAACCGATTTTTTTTTTCCCAAAAAAACCAATTTTTTTTCGAGAAAAAAACGATTTTCTTTTAAAATTAAAATATCGATTTTTTGGAAAATACAAAAAAGTCGAATTTTTCCAAAAAAAAAAACGACTTTTTTTCCAAAAAAAAACCAATTTTTTTTAAAAATAAAAAAAAATACGTTTTTTTTTCAAAATAAAAAAAAATTGGATGGATGGATATCCATCCATTAAAAATATGTTAATAGATGGATTTGATGAATTTTATTCTTAACGGATGGATTGGATTGAATAATTTTAAGAAAATTTTAGTGGATTGTTAATGGATTAATGGATTGTTTTGATCCATCCATTAACAATTCAATCCATATCCATCAAATCTATCCATTTTGCCACCCCTAGTTGAAACTACTTGAGCAAGAGTTCTGACAGAATCTTACGTTAACAGAACATTAACCTCAAGATTCAATGGGGAACAAGTCGTTGATTTGGATGTTTGTCGAACATTTCGTGATAATGTTGACCTTTAAAATAAGTGTTGAGTTTTTATTTAAACTCTTAATGAAGTTCAATACCGAGGGTATGTGTCTCATGGAAAATGATACAATATGAATTTCACCTATGTGAATTTCGAGATGGTGCCGTCTCAAAATGAGAGTTGGAGTTTCTCTCACGAAAAATTCATGAAACAGGAAAATATATGACCATAAATAAGTGTTAGGCGAGAAATGTAGACGAAGAACCCTTAAAGAATGTGCGTAAGGTAACACCGGTCTATTCACATGGATTAACGGTTTAAAAACATTGCTACCTAACATATTCCGATTAGACTTTGTGTTGTCTTTACTAAGGTTAAGTTTTAAATCGAAAGATACCTAACTGTATTAACATTCTTAGTTTCTCTTTTTTGAAATTGGTCTTGTCATTATTAGAACAAGTGGGGGATTGTTGTAATTTATGAACAATACATGTCCATGGGTGTGTTCTAAAATGACAAGAAAAGTGGAAGAGAAACAACACTTCGTGAAGTGTTGTTGCGGAATGAAAGTAGGCAATGCTTGTAAACAATGCAACTTTTGGTTAAAATGTGTTGTTTCATCAAGGGTCGCAACCTTGTGAAACAACACATATATGGCCTATAAATACCTCATTCCGAAATTCAGAAAATACATCACAAACTGAATATCCTCTTGTACAAAATTTCAAACACTTTTCGTTACATAATCGAGTTTTCGTCGGTCTTGCGCAAATTTGATAGAAGACTGAATTATCCTGAGTATTCCTGCGTTCCGACTCTAAGACAAACAAGAGAGTGCTTGAAATACTTTTAAGAATAGTGACATCATTCACGATTCAGTCCTGGATCCATTCAACTTTACCGATATTTCTAACATATACATACATACATATTTTTGACAAATTCGTAATACATACATATAAGGAAATAAATTAAGGGATCACATGGATATAGCTTGATTTTACTTGTACATAAGAGATTGATATTAGTAAGCTTGGAAAGGAAGAACATGATTTCGGAAATAAGCTACATATGCTGTGAATGTGACTGTGTTTTATATGATTGAACAAACACCGTTCCCTGTCCCCGGCAGGACTTGATACAACAAATCATTTTCTATTTTCCTGAAACATTATTTTAAATTCACCTAAATATGTTGTTTGCAGTTGAGATCTGAAGGCAAAGACTACATTGTACAAGAAGGAGATGTAATGTTGTTTCGATTCAATGTATAGCAGAAATTACTGCTCCCACCTGGGAATCAGTGGAGAAATTGAGATATTAATTTATGACCCAGATCAGGAAGTTTTCCAGCCAATTGCTGGTTATAGTTTGCGAAAGCATTGTTTTGTTTTTATGATGAAAATGTGACAGAATGCACCGAGGCAGGATTTGAGAAGATTTATGACTACAGGTCAATTTTTTCAGCCAATTGCAGTTATACTTTGGAAAGCCAAGAGAGGCATTATTTTGTTTTAGTCACAATATTTTTCTTCTTCTTCTCATAGTGTAATACATTATATTTGCTTGACAATTTGTGATATTAATAGTAATCAAAATTCTCTCTCCCTGCTCTTGTTAACTAAACTCTCAAATTGATCTTATACATATATTTCATGAATCTTGTTTTTTCAACTGGCTTCATAAACTATGCTTACTATTTTTCAATTGACATTATATTTGCTTACTATGCAATATATGTATAAGATCAATTTGAGAGTTAATTGCAAGTTATTCAATATGAATCTCGTGAAGCATTTAATTTGACATCCCATACTTGAATTTGACATCTTCCATTTTGAGCAAACTTACTATTTTATCCTTGAAAAATTTCTGAAATTTACAGTATTGTATAGGAAATTTTGCTTTATCGGAAATTTGGAAAATTTAGTGTTTTATGGCTCCTATGAGACATTTACTGGAAATTCTAAAATTGCCAGGAAAAAATCCCAGAAATTTCAAAATTTTTGGGTAAGTTATATTGAAATATATGTAATTTACGTAAACTATACAAAATTTTAGGAAATTTGAAAATTTTGAAATATTGAAAATTTCAAAAATTCAAAAATTTCCAATATGAATCTAGAATTTTCAAAAAATTAAAATTTCAATATTTTTGACACAGCGGCCTACAAAAATGGTTTCATAAAAAATTTATCACATATAATAGATACATATTGTTCACATGATTACATAGCAAATTAGGATGATTTTCTAATTTCATCCTCCCAATGCCTAATATGTCTTGCATATGCTAATTCTCATACTTTTGCATCTTCATTACAGTTCTGTCTCCAACGGTCAGTGACGAGAGGTAATGGGCTATCAGGTTTTAACTTTAGCTGAACCTAATGATTGTCGTTGACAAAACCAATAACACTGATTTTATGCCTGCTCGTATACATAAGTGGAGCTATGATAAGAGGGAAAAAGGTAATGTTAAGTCTCTGTGACCGAGAGACAAATACGACATTGTACCTACATGTAATAGGGTAACCCATATAGAGAGTCGTCATCCATTTTTTTCGACCCTGCACACCAAAATATTCTACTTTTAAGGATTTCCTACTTCAGAGACCATGTCATAGAACAAATTGAAAAACAATTTAAGGTGTTGATGAACTTGAGTATCTAATTGCGTTCGAACCAACAACCATGACTCTTCGTCCCATCCAAGTAAAGTTGTAATAGCCTGAAAAATCCCAATTTCCATCGTCACCCACATCAACAATTTCATCAATGTATGGATGCAAGAAACCAGGAAACTGAGACAAATAAAGATGCCTCGAAGATGCAGTGGACAATTGACTTTGACTCGACATACTTGAAAGTTGACTTCCTGTTGGTTTCGTGCATGCTCTCTTTGTAGTCTGACTCCCCTATGAGCCCTCACCATACTCCCATTGTGAAGGATCATGTTGCACATTACTCTCTTCACCCTTTCTGCTCTTCTTATCTCCCCTATTTGGCTTGTACTTCACTGACGGTGGACATATACAAGTTGTGGATGGATGTGTTAGTTCCCGAACCTTTTTCTTCAACACCCTTTTGCCTGCAATATCCAAAAAATTGAAATATGTCTTCAACTCTTCATACTCTACTTCTAAATCCAACTTTGTACCACTATCTTTATGACCGTCAGCATGCTCTTCAATGTATAATTTCTTCTAAAAAACATGAATTGGTTCTAAAGGAACATGTAAGCCTTGTATTTGGAAACCAACAAGTTGACATGCACAAGGTAACCCATGTGTAGTTCTAATGAAGCAACCACATACATCTTTGCTTGTACCAACAAATTTTACCCTTTCTAGTTCCTTCCATATGTGCTGTATACACTGCCTTGAAACAAAACTGTGCAAGTTGGTATAAAATGGAGTGTTATATTGATGCTTAATGTTGACAATACTTTTTTGAAATGACACACTGTTTGAACCTAGCTGCTACTTCAACACGGTGTTCACAACATCCCAACTTCGACATAAATCTCACCGACTTGTAGTCAACATGTTTTTTAGTCTCCAATGAGCAGACTCCATCCTAAAAACCATTATTAAACCATAATGAGTAAACATGATAAGTTATGCTTAGTAATGTAATAACATCAAATAGAAGTACGTGTACCTGTTCGTTGTTGTGTTCCCTAAATGAGCGACTATGTTAGTCTAGGCAGCAACAAACCTTTCTTTATAAGGTGTCAACCATGTTTCACTCATATACTTAAAAAACAAAGGAATATTAGCACAAACAGTCTCAAAGTGATTCAAGTGTGCAACAAACGCATTTTCTCTATTTGCACACATGATGTTGTTCCATAGATCCATGACATGTTCATGTCTTTCAAATTTAACATACTCTTTACATTTCATGTGAATGTTTTTTGAAATATGGAAAGAACATAGTAGATGAGTTGAATTTGGAAACACTACCTCAATTGCATTCATCAACACAAGTTATCGGTCCGTCACGACAACATTCAGTAGCAATTTCTCAGAAGAAAACAACTCTTTAAGCTTCTCCAGTGCCCATTTGAAGTTATCCTCCCTTTCATGTTTCAAATATGCAAAGCCTACCGAAAACGTCAATTTTGTTGACATAACTCCAACAATCTCAAGCAGTGGTAACCGAAACCTGTATGATCACGATTCAAATAATAAAAAATCTGATAAACAAAAGTACGTCGAAATGATATCAAGGTATTATTAAGATGCACATTACCTAATTGTCTTGTATGTACAATAAAAAAACAACACCAAGTGAAACATATTCAACAACTTCGCCGAATCAGGATGTGTCCATAAGATATCAACAACAACATTTGAGTTTTCCCTATTTCTTGTCCGACGCATATTTTTCTCTATGAATCAACAACATTTTCATTTCCTTCAATGAACCTATCTTGTTCGCATTGTATGTAGCTCTAACTTTATACACTTGGGTAACACTGGTGAGGTTTTCTAGATCTTTGTCTTTCAAGGCAGAAACTATGTACCGTGGAGCCATGTTGTACTTCGTCATGTCATTCACAAACTGTCTCTCATGAACTTTTAGATAACCTAATATGTCATGGCCATCTAAATCCTCAGATAGTTTATGATTGTGAAACCCTCACCGTTCACCTTCCAACCGCTACCATTCGGCGCAGATCTCAATCTAAAAGGGTATTTCCCTTTCATACTATAAATGCCCTCTGAGAATTTACTACTTTAAGATGTATTCTTCCTTTTATAATTTCCTCCTCTCTCACAACCCATAATCAATGTATCGTTCCTACCTCGCTGGCTATTTGCAGTATCAAAATGAACAATCACAACTATAATATCATGTTGCTTGCCAATATCCTGTGCCCAGGCTAATACTTCAGACTGAGACTCAAATATCTGCCATTTGCATCACATAAAAAGTATACTATCAATATCATATAAGGGCGAGAAAATATTTAATTTAAACTTGTTACATAGAAAACATACTTTGTATGTGGTGAAGAACTGTGTATCACCGCTACACGAATCTGCAAATGATCCTGCCGGCTCCGGATCACAAAAATAAAGCATTTTTCCTAATTTCTATTATGTTACCGGAAATTTCAAATATATTCAAAATTTTCGGTATACCGAAAATTTGTAAATCTCCGGAAGTTTTTGTAATTTACTAGAAATTTTCAAAATTTCTGGTATTGGATATCAGACTTTTTCAAATTTTCGATATTTTGTACTAGAATTTTCCAATTTTCCGATATAAATGCGTGAATTTTCAAAAAATGATGTACTGGAAAATTCAAAATAACTACCGAAAATTTCGTATAGAGATGTTAAAAAAAGTGAAAATTTTGGAAGAATAGTAAACTTTGATAGGTAAATATTACCAAAGGTATTTTAGGAATATTGAAAGTTGGGGGGGGGGGGGGGGGGGGGGGGGGGGGGAGTTAAAATCTCCTTAAGTTGGTACTAGAGCACTAATGATTCTTGAGTCCGTCAAAAGTCTTAAAATCCAGCCGTCATATTTCCATACGTGTGCTAGAACAAAATTTTACCTCATACCTCTACAGTTATACATATACCCCTACAATTTTTTAAAAAAAATGTCAATTTTACCCTTGCATATTTTTGACTAGTTTACCATTTTACTTCTTACTATTTATTTTAGACTTTTGAAAATTGCACACTTACGCATCCGTTCCATAAGACTTTGAAAATGACTTCCGGTATGCATTTTTTCTGTACTGGATGACTTTACAAAAAGATATCCAGTTTATACTTAAATAAGTTTTGAAAGACTTGCTAAAGGAGTTTCAATGTTGTCTGAAAAAATTTATTGTACCAGAACACTTGCCAAATGTGTTCAAGTTTATATGTTTGTGTGTATCAGAACTATTTCAGACAAGATATCCGGTGTATAATATTTGTGTACTAGAACACTTTTATCAAGATGTCCGGTTTGTTTTTTTAAAATTTATTTTTTTAATAATTTTTTTAATGTTTCAGGTATGGAAATTCCTCCACAAATATGCGATAAAAATCAAATATGTGTAGATACTTCTCATGAATTTTCAACTACTCAAAGATTTGGTACACGAGAAAAGTGATAAGGTGGATTAAAAAGGTTGGAATACGAAATAAAGTAACTGTTATTATCACTCGTTCAGATACTGGAACACGCAAGAGATGGAGAAGCAACAAAATAATATTTGGTTGTGATAAAGGTGGGATATACAAGGATACAGATAGTGGAACACAAAGTGCGACTAAAAAAATGTGGATGTCCATTAAAAATCATATCGCCTCTGACGAAATATGGGTTTGGATGGAAGGTTGATGTAAAATGTGGAGTTCATAACCATGGTTTACCAGATATATTAAAATGAAATTCCTTTGTTGGTAGGCTGACCACAATTGAGAAGCAGCATGTTGTTGATTTGACAAAGAGACATGTTCCACCTAGACACATATTGCTTTCCTTGCAAGAGCGAGATCCGGAGAATATCACTCGGATCACGCAAATATATAAGCTTAAAAGTATGATACAAAAAGAGATAAGAGGTCCTAGAAGTGAGATACAACAGTTGTTCAAACTTATAGAGGACACATATTATGTTTATTAGAGTAGAAAAAGTGACGACTCGGAAGTTGTCAGAGATATATTTTGGGCATATCCAAATTCAATTAAGTTTTTAAATATTTTTTCCTATTGTGTTAATTATATGCAACACCTATAAGATAAACAAATATAGTCAACCTTTGTTTGAAATTGTTGGCATGACATTAACCGAGTTGACATTTGGTGTTGCATTTGCTTATATGGAGTCCGAGCAGACAGAGAATTTTTGTTTGGTGTTGGATAAGCCAAAACAATTGTTTGTGAAAAAAGATTCGTGTCCATAAAAAATCATTAAAAATCAATCTGGAACACATCATGACAGGGTTCTGGTTAACAAAATTTTTCAAAAAACCGAAACACATTTTGAAAGAATTACGATGAAAGTTTCTTAAAACCAAAAGACACTGAAATGAGTTCCGATGTGTAGAATAAAAACCGGATGACTTTGCCTTTAAGTTCTGGTGAAATTGTGAAACCGAAAGACTTACTGAATCTATTTCGGTTTGTAATACGTGAAACGAAAGATTTAAAAGAAGTGTTCCGGTATAAAAAGTGAAATTTTTTGTTTCGGAAGACTTAAAATGAGAGTGAAGGAAAAATGAAAATTTCTAAAAGCTAAACTATTTATACGAGGGCATTTTGGTCCAAAAAATATAGTTTAGGGGTAGAGGATAAATGATTTGGTATGGGGTAAAATTTTCCTGTTACAATGAAAGTCCAAGAAAAACAACCCTTTTATTCTCACTAGTCCTATATCATAAAACTTGTTGCCGTCTTGTCGGCTGGTCATCAAAAAATTATAATCCTCGTCTTATCTGCATCCTTAGCCTCACATGCATTTCTTCTTTGTTAGACCTTCCAACTCGGGTATCCCTCTTGCCATCCTCCATGCTGCCGATCTACTCGTTTTAAATTTCTTTGGTTAATTGGTATATCTTTTTCTCGATGATTCATTCTCTTTAGCGTCGTTTGTTTGTTTTCTGTAAAATTTTTTTTTTACTCTTTATTATTTAAGTGTGTGCAATGGGAGTTCACCACAAGATGGAAACAAATTTGAATTTTTCGGTAAAAGTCTCATATCCTTTGTCTTCTGAAGCCATCCCGTTATAACCTCAAAAACTCAATAATGAGATTATTTAAAGGGAATTTCTTAATGTAAACTATGTATTACTAGGGCACTACGTGAAAAAACAAACATGTCACAAGATTCCCGAGATGTATCTTCGGACGCACCCTGAGAAAATGGAATTCTAACTTAATGTAAAAAAACTACGGAGATGCATCTTCGTGTACATTCCAGAGATGCATCTCCAAACGATATTTGTTCTAAACCACGCCAGAACCATTTCTCTTTCCTCATTTCTAAGAAAACAACTCTAAAAATTTCTCAAACTCTCTCAACTCACATTCTCTCAAAATCAATCAACCAAGTTCAAAGCTTCTTCCATCAACATCAAGTACATCAAAGAGATCATTCAACACTGAAGTAAACTCTCAATTTGTAAGTTTTTGTATAAATTAGTAGAAACTTATGATTAGGTTAAGAAATAGATAGTTTTTGCATGATTGATAGTTTATACATAATGAGAAACATGTTTGATGGTTAAAAATAATGATCAATGTATTATTGTTAAGGGTTTGGTGGTCTGCATTACCGCCATTGACGGAGCTGGAAGTTGCAGGAAATTCTGGAGATGTGTCCGAATTCATAGTCAAAGGGGGGTTTTGTATATCGTTTCCATAGGGATTATCGTGATATCGCTTGCCTTTTTGTAGTTTAAAAGTTTTTAAGAAGGGTTTTCAAAGTTTATTTATTTTGGATCATAAGTTGTCACGATTTTTGTAGCAAAGATTAAATTCTAAAAGATGTTTGTTTAACAAGATATATCAAAGATAGATTTCGTTAACCTAACTTTTATATATTCGATTAATCAAGCATGTGAACTCATTTCCGATTAATAACATCACGTATCCTCTCAATACCGTCTATGTCTAGAGCGGTGTCGTGAATATTATTGTATCTGTCATTAGATGATGTCTCATGCTAGCAACTAATACAATAATCGTTAAGAATAACACAAAGCAAATATCAACTCACAAATCTATGTCTAGAGTTTGTTTATTGATAGATGAATGTTTTAGATCAAGGTTTGTAAAATCTATGTCTAGAGTGATACAAATCATAGATGGATCATTAAGAGCAAAAACATTCAATATATATTAATCATTCACTTGTTCACATACAAATAGATCAAAAGAAATACATACAAGCTAAGATAGACTACCTCTACCTTTGATACAAAGGATTTAGCTACCCATTGTCATGGTAGCTTGGTTTACATGAAAAGAAAGAAGATGAATGAGCATCCAAGACGAAGAATCGATCTAGGATGTAAATTCAGCTTCTACTTGCAAAATATCACTTCTTGATGAAGAAATGATGAAACTAGAGTTTTTTCTCCCCAAGCCAATGTTGCTATCTCAGAAAATTCGAGTTGGTAAGTTATAATCCCCAAAAAGTGGAAAAAGGACAAATATCTATTCAAAAACTGTCCTGTTCGCACTGCGAACACCTTGTTCGCATTGCGAACTCCACTTATAGGCACTTGAAATGCCTCTGAACAGTTAAACCTCCCTTGAGGTTTCCTTGACTTCGCACTGCGAACCTGCTCGATCAGACCTTGCATTGCCGCCAACCAGGGGTTTAGCTACTGCCATTCAAAAGTTCTGGTTCGCTGTTCCTTCGCTTTGGGCTCGCACTGCGAGCTCGCTTTGACCTTGCTACTGCTTCGCACTGTGAACCTGCTGAATTCTCCCTCATTTCTTTGGCTTCCTTGTCCATTCAATTGTTCCTTGTTCTTTGATAATTCAACCTATTTCCTACATAATAACACACATATCAAGGCATCCAAAGGTAAAATCATTTATCTTGAAGAATCACATAAGAACATTGAGTAATTCACTTGAAACTTGAGAAATGAGTTGAAAAATGCCAAGAATCATGGATCAAAATAAAGCATATTTGACATTTAACAAGATGCATCTCCGAAATTTTTCAACGTTTGGATTTCCTGGAATCGAAAATGCATCTCCATAATTTATCTGTCTCCTTTTTTTGTTACTTTTCTTTCTTGTAGGGTTGCTTGTAATAATTAAGTGACACTTTCCTGGTTTACTTACATGCATTATGACTGATAGAGATGACAAACTGAGGCACAGGATGATTGCATAACATGCATCTTCCCAGAGAGAGAAGTGTCAGGTTTCAGAGGCTCCTATTCCATCCAGCTCGGATCGCGCAGAGACATTGACTCTTGGGGCTCATATATCTCCACCTTTTTCTTCCCGTAGGAGATGGGTGTCCCCTAGTGACGCATCATTGCCTCTATCTTCCCGTAGGCGACAAGTTTCACCTATTAAGGTGTCAGAGGTACCCGAGTTACCAGAGGTACTTGAGGAACAAATGCCATCCTAGGCACCTGAGGGACCTCATGTCGATGAGCCAGTGCCACCTCAGGCTGATGAGCCAGTGCCATCTTAGAATGTTGAGGCTGATGAGCTAGTGCCAACCCAGGTATTTGGAGGAGGACCTATAGAGTTGTCGCTGCTGCCTCTTTACCCAGACCATACTGTCAGACATATATGGGAAGGAGATGTAAAACTAGTTGGATTCATTCTTTTTAAATTAAGTTTATTATTACATTACAAGTTTCTGACATAGATTTATTTTTCTGCAGGACCATGATCCGCTGAAATTCATTAACCATGGACGAAAGATTACTGGTTTGCCTTAGCCTAATGACGAGTGGTTTCAGGCTGCTATGTCCATATCTGGGATGAATGACTTACGCAAGATCAATTATGTTACAATCAACATGAGATGCATAGTGCATTCGTGGATAGATGGCACACTAAGACCTCATCATTTCATTTACCACTTGGTGAGATGTCTATCACACTCGATGATGTGTCGTGTTTGCTGCATCTTCCGAATAGGGAGAAACTTCTAGACCATGAGAGGATTAACAAGATGAGGCACTCGAGTTAATGGTAGACTATTTGGGAGTTAACCCAGAGGCTTCCTTGAGCGAGATGGAAAAACTAGAGGGGCTCATGCCAAGTTTGAATTCTTGAAAAAGGTATATAGATATGAGCTCTTTAGAGCAGAGCAGGCTAGAGGCGATGCGAGCAGGTGGGGATACATAGAGCGTATGATATGCGAGCCTACCTGTTATATTTGGTTGACACTGCCATTATTGTGGACAAGACTGCCACTTATGTGGATGTTGTTTACCGACGATACCTTAAGGACTTTGAGCAGATCCATGAGTACAACTGGAGGGCCGCATGTTTGGTCTACTTGTACTCTAAGTTATCTGAGGGTTGTAGGTGGAAGATGAAGCAGATGATAGGCAGTATCACACTTCTAATGGTAATATTTATTGGTCTTTTAGTGTTTCTGTGTCATTTTCATTACATTTTTGCAACGCCCTAACTGATGATTCGTGTGTTCCAACACTTTTCAGGCTTGGATCCTCTAGCACTTCCCGCGCATCTCCAGCTGGTTATGTGTACTGACCTATACTGAGGATATGACGAGTGCTTATGCATTTTACGCACTCAGAGGGAACCAAGCGATAGATCCATTTCAATTATATCTTAACAGCTTGGTAGCCGAGGATATACACTTTAACAACTTTGTCGATCACTGTGAAATGCAACCATTTGAAGACATAGTGTTATACTCGAGATGGTTGGCTTCTGGTTCACGTCTGACATTTCCTCATCTCCCTAAGTGCATCATGAGGCAGTTCGACTACACTAAGAGTATTCCCAGACACCCTGCTATCTTTGCTCTTCCTGCTAGGACACATAGAGATACGGATGCCATGCTTGATGATTATATTAGTCATCTGGTACCAGAGGAGGCACTAAGTACCATAGCTAAGAGCAAATGGAGCTATGTCAACGGGTACATAAGGTGGTTCTTCAGGATGTCACATCCATATATGGTGCAGGCTGCTCCAGGAGATCCACCGATGCCAACTCATCAGGAGATACTAGAGTATGAGCAGACACTGTTAGATCATGCTCATGATGTCTTGCCTAGATATCGTAGCATTGTGGAGATTGCGTAAGAAGGCATTGACAGAGGTATCTTTTCTGATGGTACTGAGGTGAGGCAGGTCCTATATACCATTATGACGGAGGCACAAGAGGCACTGATGTACCGAAGACAGCTTCGGAGGACAGGGGCAGAGGAGTCTGAGGATCCCAAGGAGGTATAGTCTGACATACACAATAGTTAATAGTATTTTTACTTTGGTTTTATTATCAATTGTATTTTATTTTGACTTATTTTGACTTTATTGTGTATTTCAACTTCATTGTGTATCGGTAAATGACTTATTTTGACCATCTGGATTTATATATGTCATTTTTTGCATATCGATTGTATGGTTTAATGCTCATCACATAACATGGTCCTCAACATTTATAAATCGTCATTTTCATATGAGTAACCATAAAACTAACTTAATTTTTATTGTTCTGATAGGTTATAGAGATGCATCTTCATAAAACCTAAACGGAGATGTATCTCTGAATAAATAAATGTTTAAAATACGCCTCTCTGCCTTTCAGAGAGGGATACATGTGGTGTTTTTTAAAATATTTCAGAGATGCATCTCCGGATCAGTTAACGTTTTGACTTAAGACAAGGTGCGTCCGAAGATACATCTCTGGAATCTGAGGGACATTTTGGATTTTCCATAGGGTGTTTTTCTACCCCATAGGTTAGTGTTGTACCTCGAGAAATATGATCATTCGCGATGGTGAACAGAGTTTCCACCAAACTTTATCTATTCCAATGAAGGAAAAGGAAAATATCGAAGAAACCTTTAAAAAAAATGGTCGTCGCAACCATATTCGGGTTCGGGAGTCGATTACGCAAGGGGAAGGTATTAACACCCCTCACATCCATTGTACTCAACAGGAACCTCTTAGTTAAACTTGCAATTGAATGTTAGCTTATGTTGTTGTTTTCTTCGAATAATAAAAAGTGTAAAGAGAAAAGAGTGTAGCGTGCGATTTTTGTCGGTGACGCGACCACCTTACTGCAATTGGTTGGAATTGGGTGCTACTTTCTGATTTCTTATTTATCCTATAAAGCTGGAAAGGAAAGGGAAGCTATCTAAAACTAACCTTGCATGCAAATGTTTTCTTTAACAAATGCTAAGAGATTAGGGGTCCAGGGTCAGGTTATACAATGGGGAGTTGTCAATTACCCATCCTATATATGGTTATCCATAGATTATTTGGCATTTTCTACTATTATCTACTTACTGGTGTTTATCTGTCACGAATTGGGAAAGTTTCTCTTTTGGGAATGTTTGAGAGAGTATTTTTGTTGATTTCAGGGTTTTTGATGTTTTTTGGTAAGGTACTGGACCTAAGGTTTTTGATTAGTGTGCTCGCTAAGATTTCACAATCTTATGCCTACGTATTCCCGTTAAAGAAAACAGGGAAATCAGAGCAATCGTAGTTCCTCCTATTCTATGGGAGGAAAAAGATGTTTGGTGTCTTGTTTAAAGCCCAATATTGAAGCTAGATGAGTATTTGTGTCTTGTTCAAAGCCCAAGATTGAAGCTAAAGGGTATTTGTGTCTTGTTCAAAGCCCAAGATTGAAGCTAAAAAGAGAATTGATTCCACTGAGGAGAGGTTTTATATGTGTCTTGTACAAAGCCCAAGATTGAGGCTGGAAGAGAATTTGACTGACTCAGCTGGAGAAAATGATCTGTCTTGTACAAAGCCTAAGATTGAGGCTAACTCTGCTGAGGGATGATCATTATACAAAGCCTAAGAGAAGGCTGATTGGGGAAATTTCTTATATAGAGCCTAAGAGGAGGCTATCTTCTGCTGAGGATCATTGAGATCCAGAGACAGGTCCAATTTAGGGAATCAACTCTTGCTGAGGATTACAAAAGAGTTGGGATATCAGATGCCTTGAGGTTCTGATTGTGTTAGTGTTGTATTGATGGTAAGCTGACCTTATCTGGGGAACTTAGGATGAAAAGTTTAAAGATTGAGTTTTAAAACCTATGAAAGTTTCAACTCTGCTGGAGATTGATGAAATGATCAGGGTCTTCCTGTGTTTTCTTAGAAAACTTGAGGGCTTCTTTGAGATCCAAGAGGAGATGAGACTGTCCAAGTCTACTGGTATGAGGAGGTTTTCTCTTAACTGGAGAATTATCTTTGTTGGAAGCCCAAGAGGAGGCTGATGTTTTAAGGGATGAAAATCAACCCTAAATTGGTCTGATGTTCTGGCTCTTTGGAGGACTGCGCTAACAAAAGATGACTAGGTTCTGTCCTATGCTTGTAGGAGGTCTTTTGGGTCCTTGTACTAAGCCCAAGGGGAGGTTGAGAACTTCTAAGAAGCCTGAGGGTCCTTGTACAAAGTCTAAGAGGAGGCTAGGGATGCTTTTAGGAAGCATATGGGTCCAAACCTAAGAAAAGTTCAAGAAAGGTTTCACCGAGAATAATCCTTTCTTTAGTGAACAATTCTAGGGTTTGAAGAAATTCAAGAGAGGTTTCACCGGGAATTAATCCTCTCTGGGAAAATGAATTTCTTGGACAAATTTCTAATAGTGACAGTCTTGAGAAAAGTCTCATCGGGAATAATGACTTTCTCTGTTCCATATTGTTTAAACCCAAGAGGAGGCAAGACTGTATCTGGAATTTCCTATGGGGAACTAGTATTGACTGTGTTGAAAGAGTGACCACTGACTTGATCTAATCCTAGACCTAATTGTCGGGGAAAACTCTAAGCAAATATACAGACATATATATACAAATGAAATATATATAAGCAAATATGTAAATGAAAGCCGGTAGAACTTATAGGTGGGCAAGCTTCCAGGATTTTTTTACCACATTGCCACGTTCTGAAAACAAAATACCCAATATGCCACTAGTTGAAAAAAATTGACCAATATGCCACGTTTTGGGTTTGGGCTCGTCCTTCCATTGGACGACCCAATGAAATTTTTTTTCTTCTTCAAGGGTTCGGCCATTGGTTGGCCGACCCAATGAAGCATTCGTTTTTTTTTTTTTTTTTTTAAATTTAATATAAAATAATTGTTATATTATATTTTAATATATTAATTGGTTTAAAAATGAATAAACTATTTTTATGTTTTAAAATATTATTGAATAAATATTATAATTAATTTTAAATTAGAATTAAATATATTTTACAATATGTAATTAAATAATTAATATAACAAAATTATTAAATAAAATTATAAATATCATAAATTTTATTAATTCCCAATGGGTGAAGATATATCATTTATGTCTAAACAAATGACCTCCAGTTCCACATTTTTTTGGAAAAATCACACGTTTTCCCCTTCCCATGTCTGGTTGTCGTCTTGTTGGCGATGGAGTAGAGTCGGAAGACAACTCTTCCTCTTCAGCTACACCATCGTCTTCTGCTACACCCTCGTCGTCGCAGACATTTTCTGGTTGATGTGATGTAGCGACGATAGGAACATCCGTAACTGAGAAACCTGGCCAGTCCATGAGCTGTTCATCAGTAAGGAGAAAATTGGGGACTGACTGGGATGGTTGGTCAAAGGCGGTGGGAGGGCTTTGTTGGATGGGAGGGTAATAAACCTCGTCAATGCGGTAGGTAGAAGTGGCTTGAGAGAAAGAAGGGTTAAAGGGTTGTTGTTGGGATGGGGGGTAAGAGGAATCAAAGATAGGTCGTGGGATTGGGGTGAATTGGAAGGATGGTCGAAGTGTTGTTTGTTGTTGGTATTCTTGGTGGTAGTAGAAGTTTCCTTGAGGGGTGGGGGTGAATGGCGTTGGTTGTTGAGAGGAGGTGCCAAAGAATGTGTGTTGTTGTGTGGTTTGAGTGCGTTGAAATGTCGGTTGAGGTTGTGTGGGTTGTGGATGGTGGGATGTGGTTTGGGGGTTAAAAGAAGTCTGAGATTGAAATTGCGAGGGGTTCATCTGGGGGATTTCCTCCTGCATGGAGGGCGAGGCTCTTTGTTGTGATGAAGAGGATGCATACTGACGGGGATCATCGAGGAACTGGGCTTGAGAAGCATGCATAAATGGAATGGATAAATACCATTGCATATATGCGGCGCTATAAACATAGTCACCAGTAACCATGCTACCTTTCAAGGTCAATTTTTTTCAGTTTCTCCACTCTTTGTTCTCTTCTCTATTTACATGGCGCCAATGGTCTCCCCATATATTTGGCATTTCAGTCTCATGGTGTTGGCATAGACATCTAGGCTCAGAAGGGATATCTTGCTGAAATCCAAATTGCATTTTAACCCTATCAGCTTGATGCATTTCGACAATTTGAAAACTGATAATATAAGTGGTGGCGCTCCAAATTTGGCAATCCTCTAGAACGCATTCTGGGTAATTTGGGTAGGGCATCCAAATGAACTGTAACAGAAAATATAATAGTTAAAGTATGAAAATATATTTTATCAGCGACGTATAGAATGACGATGGTAACAAACTTACGTCGTCTCCCCTCAATCTATCTAGTGCGAATCTATATCCTCGGATGTGGTGACGAGGGTTTTTTTGGTAAGCCATGCCTCGTCTCGCAAATCTTGCAGTTTTAAAAAAATGAGATAAAAATGAGATAAAAATGAGATAAATTCGTACAAAAGAAAAGAAAGTGTCCTTAATATTTACCTTTTTGCGTATGGATGATTTATCTCGAACGAAGAGGTTGGTGAATACAGTGAAGATGAACTACATGAGGTTAGGTATGAAGATATTTTCGGTGCTAGCGATGACGAGGATGTTCATCCCATGCATTCTCAGGTAATAAATGCTGAACCCATATATGCTGAACCCATTAATCTATACAATCCACCAGTGCACATGTCAAACATATGTCTTGAGTCTTCACAACCAATCTATATTTTTGAAAATACCGCACCAAATCATATTGGTGAGAATTTGGAAGTAGGGATGGTGTTTGAGAACAAAGAAGCGTGTGTTTTATTTTTGCAACATTGGCATATTACTAACAATCTTGATTATGGAGTTTATAAGTCTGATTCAGTAAGGTATATAATAAAATGCAAGAACCCACAGTGTAAATTCAAGTGTCGAGCTGCACTGCGTAAAAAGAGCACATCATGGGAGATTGGAACTATAAGCGGACCCCACACTTGCACAACTACTTCAATGTCACAGGATCATAGAAAATTAGATTCAGAAATTATTAGTCGCAGCATCAGGGATCTTGTTAACAGCGACGCTTCACTAAAAGTTAAAGTGATACAAGCTCATATTGCAGAGAATAGATGGCAGTATCCTCCGTCTTCACATTGCTACTGCATCAGACACATTACGCAAAACTTCATGCGTGAGTTCTGGGACAAAGAACTAAAGAAAATAGTTGGCAACATGGGTATGCCTACATCTTCATATGTTTATGATTCAATATGTATTAATTAGCTAATTATTTGTCATATGTTTTATTGAATAATTTTTCTTATCATTTTTGCTACAGGATATGCATTGAATGCGGCAACATTTAACTACTACCGGGGTGAAATACGGAGAACAAATAAAGCAGCTTTGGAGTGGATAGACAATATTCCCAGGGAGAAGTGGGCGAGGGCGTTTGACGGAGGACAACGGTGGGGGCACATGACATCAAATCTGGCTGAAGCGACGAACTTGGTTCTTAAGGCTACCCGAAACCTTCCTATTACTGCACTGGTCAAGTCTACGTTCTATCGTCTGGGATCACTGTTTGGAAAACGAGGACATGATTGGACCAAAATGTTGGCATCCAGTCAAATTTTCACAGATAACTGTAACAAGGGAATGGCCGACGAAGTGCGTAAATCTAGCAGCCATAATGTCATCCAATTCGATCGCGAAAGATTTTGTTTTATGGTTGCTAAAAGGATTAATCAAAACGATGGCCGACCATTAGGTACTTTTGGTGTTGATCTCAGGAGAGGATCGTGCGATTGTGGGAGGTTTCAAGCATTTCATTTACCGTGCTCCCATGTCATCGCAGCATGTGCTAGTATACGACAGGACCACAACCTCCACACACCAGATGTTTTCAAAGTTCTGACTGTTTTCAAAGTCTACAAAGAGAGCTTCCTTGGACTTCCACACCACGAGAATTGGCCGACTTATGACGGTTTTATTCTTTGCCATGACGACACGATGCGGAGGAATAAGAAAGGGCGTCCAAATAGTACAAGAATTAGAACCGAAATGAACGATCCTGAGAAAGAAAAAAGAAGATGTGAGATTTGTCGAGAAATTGGTCATATGCGTAGAAAATGTCCGAATGTTGCAGGCCCGTCAAATAAGCCCGTCTAGATTAACTTGTTCGTTTTTATTAAACTTTTGATTATTGTAACTTTACTTTTGTGGGATTTCAATTAAATTAAACCTTGCATTTTTCAATTAGCAAAACCATCACTTTACCGAAACAACTTTCATTGAACAATCGAACATATCAAAATACATAAACCGCAACCACACAAACAAGACAACAAACATAAGAACGATTTAAAATCTAAACATTCCTAGGAGGCTATTAAAACCATCAGGACAATGTCTGCTTCTCCACACATCATCATAACACAATCTAAATCACTTTCCACTTTTTTCCAGGCTTTCCCATCTCCATCTTTAACTAGCCTTTCAATTTTTTTTATCTTTTCTCCTTCAGGAATTTCTCCTTCTAACCATCTGGTCAGGCTTCTCTGAAGATGCTCGAACTTGAGTGTATTCCACAATCGGATCTTCAACGATGGCTTCACAGGAGAAAAAATCACCGTTGCATCTCTTTTGGTGAGAGGAGTATTTGGATCATAAAAATACTCCATTTTTGTTGAAACTGTTAAAACAGAAATTAAGCAATGGATTCAAATGATCTGAGATCTAGAGGAACCCAAAACAATGCTTTATATATAAAACTAAAAATATTAAAATATTTCCGACCCGGCCAACGAAAGGACGAGCTCGCCTAATGAGTGGCCGAGCTTTCATAATAATAAATTTAATTATAGTATTAATTAAAAAAAAATTATTATATTTTTAATATTATTCTATTATTTATTAAAACATTTAATATTTTTATATATATTTTTAACTTTTCAAATATTAAAAAAAAAAAAAAAAAAAAGAGCCAGCAATGGGTCGGCCAACCAATGGCCGAACCCTTGAAGAAGAAAAAAAATTTCATTGGGTCGTCCAATGGAAGGACGAGCCCAAACCCAAAACGTGGCATATTGGTCAATTTTTTTCAACTAGTGGCATATTGGGTATTTTGTTTTCAAAACGTGGCAATGTGGTAAAAAAATCAGCTTCCAGTGTTATAAACACAACTGTATGGTTAGTTATTCAAGAAATTAAAGAAAGTTTTGATACAATTATAAGTTTGAATCTAAATCAAAAAGGAAAGTTGTTTTAAAAGAAGCTTGGGGCTTATACTTAAGGAGAGACCCAGATGAATTCTTTTGAAAAGGCGACGATCGCATCGTAATTTTGAAAACAACAAAGGGACTTATACAATGTCTGAGGCCCTAATTATTTGTATTTACAAAGAGGATTGGGTATTACACTTTATTAGAGGCCCAAGAGTTTATTTTTATACAAGAGATGAGGCTTACAACTCAAAGAGAGGCCTAGATGAAAAACAACGCTCACTCCGTTATTTTGAAAATTGTACTGGGACTTATACAATGACTGAGTCCCAAATTATATATGTACAAAAGGGGGTTGGGTCTTACACTCAATTAGAGGCCCAAGAGTTTATTTAAAAGAAGAGAAATGAGACTTACAACCAATGGGAGGCCCAATTTAAAATTGTTTAAAAGGTGACGATCGCGCCGCGGTTTTAGAAAACACAGTGGGACTTATACAATGACTGAGGCCCAAATTGTTTATATACAAAAAGGGATGGGTCTTACACTCTATTAGAGGCACAAGAGTTTATTGAAAAGTCGGGGGCTTATAAATCAAAGAGATGCCCAGATTAAAAACTGTGATTGCACCGTCGTTTTAAGAATCGCAGAGGGACTTATACAATGACTGAGGAAAAAAAAAGGTTTCTGTACAAAGGGATGTGGCTTACACTCTATTAGAGGCCCAAGAGTTTATGTGAAGTTTGAAAAATCAAATTTTAGAGAAAACCCTAATTTTGAATTTAAAAGATATAATTTTCAAAGGAAATTAAATGAAAAATGATATAAAATATCAAATATATTCAAAAACAAGTTATCAACTTTGAAAAATATTTTGAAAAAAATCATGTTTAATCACATGAAAGCTTGAAATTCATTTGGAATGAAAAGATCAAAGTGGGAATCTCATTTTAAAATGTTTAAAATAAATAAAAATGAAATTAATTACAAAAAATTCTAACTATATTAAATAAATAATATAAATTGTATTTTTTGTAAAATAAAATAATTTAACATTTTTGTGACTTTTAAAAAAAAGAACCAATAAAAAATGATAAAAAATGAGAGAGAAATTAATTTTGGAAGTTATTAAAAGATGGTGAAGAAAAGTGAAAGAAAACAAGTGGTAAAAAAAATAGGATGGCCCTCCCAAGGTTTGAACCCACGCCCTTGAGGTGGAGGGTTTAAAATCTTACCAACTGAGCTAAGTGCGTTGACTGATAGAGAATGACAAGTGTGAATAATATAGGAAACTAACCTTTGAAAATGGTTCAAAAAATAAAACCAAAAGGTCTGGGGCGAGGGGGATTCGAACCCCCAGACCCTTTGCTCGCTACACACACAAAACCAGCTGATCAACCACTGGGGCACAATGCCAATTCAAATATATAGTGGTAAGTGTATAATATATACTATGTTTGGTCCTAAAAACCTGAAAATGGCGCCATGGCCATCTTCTTCCTTGGGCAACCATCAGACGTGTGTGAAGCAAGCTATCTCTCTCATTTCTCAACCATTTTACAAGATGTAAAAATGAAACTTATGCGTTTTTTAACAAGGAACACAATGGTTCTTTTCAATTTCATTTAAATTAAGTGTAACAAAAGATATCACGTTGTAACCAGATGAACCCTAAAAAATGCAAGAACTAAATGAAATCTCATACACACGAGATGAATAGCAATTGATTAAGGGAAAATGATCTATGAACATCCAGAAATACAATGGTAACTTGAAAACATGTTTATGATGCATGATTCATTAAGTTTGAAAGTTTAAGGCTTACCTCTGCAAGAAGGAATTGATTTCAGTTGTAGAGGTGTTACAGAAGTGAAACAATGACCTGGATAGCTTCCTTAGGCCTCAAGGATTGTGTTGCAACCTTCAAGACGTCTTGAATCTCTTTAGATAGGCTGGCTCAACTCTGACTGCAATTGATCCAAGTGAGAAATGGAGATGATGATCCTGATGTTTCAGAAGTGTGAGGAGTGTTTGATCAACTCATATATGATGTATGGAATGTGTTAGAACAATTGGTGGTGATGGAATGGCTCTCTGTCGCAACTGCGAAAAACAACCAGCGGAAACAGAACAAAAGAGTCACCACCGAACATTATTTATCCCGACACAGGGAAAGGAAATGATCGAAGAAACCTCAAAAGGGAGAAGGCATAGTCATCGCAACCATAGTCCGGGTTAGGGAGTCGGTTACGCGAGGGGAAGGTATTAGCACCCCTACGCATCCATCGTACTCGATGGGATCCACGCTTGTTGTCTAATCAAAGGGTGTGTTATCTAAAGCCTACTGCTAAACAGAAACAGAAAATAAAAAAAGGAAAAAGAGACTCGGTAGGACATCGCCGTCCTAGGCCTACGTATTCCTTCATGCAATGGGAAAGTCAGAGTCAATGTAGTTCGGAGGACTACGGGTGAATGGGGGAAGGTTGCTCGCCAAGACATCACCGTATTGTGCCTACGTATCCTCAATCTAACGAGAAAGAGGAAATCAGAGCAGTCTTAGTTCGACCTACGGGTCGGTAAGTGTTTTTTATGAGAGACGTTAGGTTCGCGTCTGGCAGTTAGGGTCGATGCCTGTTTGCGACTGAACGAAAGTAACGTGCTCTTTTTTGAAAATGATTTGAAACCCAAAAATCTCGAAGGATAAAAAAGATTTGAATTTGTTTTGTGTTTTTTAGACAAAGTGATTTGAAGTTAGTTTGAAACTCACATTGCACTAAAGTCTATGACATAGGAGCGAATGCGTCGCATGGTCGCCCCCAATGGGACGTATGCTAAACACTCTAGAAGAGTGAAGGGAGACGCCTCATTCTTCATTTCTTATGTACTTAAGACTCATGGCGCACAATGCTCGTTGTATTTATTAAGTGTTTTAGACTTGTTTTGAGATGAGAAGAGAAGACTCAAAGTTGAAAAGAAAAACACTAAGGGAATTATATCCTAATGTTGTCATGCAAAGGTGGCCCTAAAGTTGAGGTAAAAAAGGGAAATTCTACATAATGTTAGCATGAATGGATTGAATCCTAATGTCTATCCTAATCCAAGCTTAATCAAAGATTAAGTTGGACTAAGGAAACCTAAGGGAACATGCAAAAGCAAAACCAAGACGTAAACAAGTCTTAAGATCCAAAGGAGAAGAAAGAAGTAAGAGATGAAGAAGAAAAATGAAACATGAGATGAGAAACAAGATAGGACAGCAAGCACATCATGTATATCACATCCAATTCAAACATGTAAGAAGGCCTCACACTAGCATGCATCATGGACCAAAGTGGAAACAAACAAATGCTAATGAAATAAATCATGGAAATCAATAAACAATGACCAAGTGAAATGAAAACATGATGTGAATCCAAGTGGGCAGTAGCAAGTGCATAATCCATGAACCATAATCACACTTAAATCATCCAAGAAGGAGCATTAAGTATCATACTCAAAGCATATGCCAAAACTAGACATGTATTCAACAAAATCAAGTCCAAAATGATTCACATGTTCTCATACAAGCAAGACAACATCTAAGGAGGATCATATATCAAGTGCCATAGCAAATTAGAACCTTAAACATGTCTTATCAAGCCAAGAAAGATCACCAAGCACCAAAGAGATTCATGTTAATCAAAGGCACAAGAATTAGGTCAAGGTGTGTGCATTAGCATGTTCAAAACATCACCAAATGAAAGCATCAACCAAAAATGGAAAAGTGATTCAATAAAATCCCAAAAAATATCCAAAAGCAATTTCAAACATCCAACTAAGCATGTTCAAAAGATAGAAGCAAATAAAGTTCAAAAACATGACCAAAAGTGATCAACAAGGTAAGGTAGTCAAGCAATCGATCAACAATCGAGGGCCAACAAAAGTTGAATGGTAAGTCACTAAAAGTAACTCAAAATAAACCCAAACCAGCATCAAAATAACCTCATAATAAGGTCTAAGTGTGGCCAAAAAATCAGCCTCAAAAGATAGGCAAAGGTCAAGAAATTTCCTAACCCTAGATGAAGGGTATCATTGGAAATACATCCACAAAATAATTCCAAATAAAATAGTAAATAAAAATCCAAAAATAAAATAAAAATCATGACAAATATCTCAACATGCCAAAGATTCTGAAACAATATTTTTGGTATTTTTAAAATGGTTTTATCAATTAAAAATAAAACAAAATGGAAAATGAAATTAAAAGAAGAAAATACGAACAAGTGACAGGCCAGGGGGTGAGAAATTAATCTCCAGCAACAATAGAAACATACACATACGCGCATGGGCCTCAGAACGGGGAGGTGTGAAAATCAAATTTCATAAAGCCCAAATCAATTCAAACCAGAATCAAACAAAAAAACACACGCGTGGCCTGCCAAGTGTACTCATTAATTGACATGGCTGTGATGTGGCACCTCTAACGGATCAGATCAACACAACTCAACATATTCAAATTCAAAATAAGGCGCCAAGTCCATGTCACATTGCCTTCAACCTTCAGACGCCGGAGCCCTAGCTCCGGTTGCCTTCTCCGGGCAACTGGCTGCCGGAGCAACCACCAATCACCCATAAACACCAAACAGGACCACCATTTTACTCAGAATTCCATGCTGATCACAAATCCATCATCCATTTTCAAAAACAAGCACGTTTACATGATGAATCGAAGGGAAACAAAAGTAAGCATACATACTGAACTTTAATAAAACAAAACAACAAGCACACATACATGGCCTACATATGGTAGGGCTTCAGATGCATCCAGTCATGAACCTAAAATGCTCCTAGAATGAGAGAAATTAGATCTGAAAGTTTTACCTAACAAAGAACAATCTGTTGCTTCTTCAACAAGCTTAAGATCTGCAAAATGATATGGAAAACTTGGAAATCAACTGGAGATTATAGATCAAAGCTCCTTGGGATCAAAAAGTTGTTAAGAGTCTTCAACCAAGTCCAATCCGATAGTGAAGAAACCGCAGCTTGTAGTACCTCCAATGGTGGATACAAAAGCTGAATATTGCATACAGAAGCAAGATCTCACTAGGTAGATGATGATTCTACCAAGAGAACCTCAAAAACTCTCAGAAATAAAGGACTCGAAGGTGAGAAGTTTTGGAGAGATTTCTATGCTCAGATCTGAAAATGTGGTGAATGAGCTCAGGTTTGGAGCGAATTTCCTTATAAATGAAGTGTTTTAGGGTTGGAATCAAGTGTGGAAACAAAGCTGAGGCTTGGAGTTTGTTGTTTTAGTTTGGAAGTGGAAATTGTGAAAATTGAAGCATATGGTTTTGCCACGGGTTATGACTTGTTGGTAGGTTTGGAGAGAGGTTTAGAGGAGTGGTTTTGCAATGCAAATGCCCATGAAGGAAGTGTGATCATATTAGCACGTGAGAGGAGAGAGTGGGGTGTAAAGTTTGTACAATTCCAATTTCCAAAATTTGCCATAAAAGAGAATGTGGTGCATGGTGATGTTTAGACATATATGGCAACCTAAATGATGATGTGTACGCGAGGCCTGATGCATTATGGCCATGTTACTAAAGTGCAATACCAAATGGTACCAAAACCAAATGAGTTAACATGCCTTGCCATGCTCTAAGACTAAATCGTGCAGCACCCTTTATGCTATCATATCTCTATGGATTTCAATCCAAATTGTGCCAATTGATGCTCAATGGAAAGCCTACACATCAAGGAATATCTTTGGTGTTCAAAAAAAGTAGAGATCAAGCTTGGAAGATGATGAGAAATAACCAAGAACATGTGTCCTTGACTTTGCCTAACCATTCTAAGCCACAAAATGTAAATTGACAATTTGATGAGGCCATCTTTGAACCTTCATAACTTAGAGAGTTCTAATCCAAATGAGGCAATCTTGGATTCTTTGGAAAGGTAGGATCATGAGGAACGAGTTTCATGTTGAAATAAGGTTTGGAAGTGTGTGGAAATTGGCCATGAAAGTGTGTCCTTGAAGCTGCCAAAAAGACTTAGAAAAATTCTAAGTTATTGAAAAATTACAAGTTTGAAATGGCTGACTTTGCTCACTCATAACTTAGTGAAAAATGATCCAAATGGTATGGTTCTTGTGCTCATTTTGAAGGAAATGTTTCAAACTACAACTTCCATGTGGAAAAGATTTGCAAATGAAGCTTTGTTCATGCTGAAAACTAGCTTTGAAAATGGTTAGAAAACATGAAAACTTTCCCAAAATAGTAACTTTCTTAAACCTAGTTTTTTCCAAAAATGGCAACTTCTCAACTTCTTGATTTTTTTTGTGATTCCTTTGACATCTCTTGACCAAATTTGGTCCATTGGTCATGTTTAACATGAAGATTGAGAATTTAGCCTAAAAAAGTCAGGAGTTGACTTTTTCACTACACAGTTGACTTCATTCCCAATTCTCCTAATTTTAAATCCTATGATCAATTGAAACCCTTCTGAATCAAATTGATGGTCAATATTCCACTCCTAGACACTTAGGGATATGTAGAAGACCATGGAATCGAGTTTTGTCTAAAAAAATCAGAAATAAACTGATTTTAGGTAAAACCCTAATTTTGGCACCCCTAGTCTAGGAGAAATCGACCCAAGCTCAAAACTCAAATTCCTCTGAGTATGATGTGCATCCTTTCAAACAAAGATGAAATGTACCACATGATGATGATATAGCTTCAAAATATTGCCTACTGGAGCAAAACACACCCAGATGTTCACAACCCTAGTTTGATGATCAACTGATAGAAGAAAGTAATCCACTTCAAAACTCTTGCCCCGCCTGACCACTTGATGATGTGATGAGCCCATTAGGGTATCTTAAGGCCTAAGAACCCATTGTAGTTTGAGTGATGTTGACATTGATATCATCTCTCCCTTTGGTATCTTGAGCCACAATCACTCATACATACATGCTCTCTTGCTTGAACCTCTGAAATAACATCTTCTTCTTTTGAGCTGATAAGGATACCTTGATCCCATGCAAAGAACCAATGATATGCACTCATGATAATGCAAAATGAAATGAAACATAAGCCAGTTAGCATTAGAAATATGACGGTAAATTTTGGGATGCTACAGTTGCCCTTATTCAATCGACATGGCCCTGAAGGAATGACAACAACAACTTTCAGACATTCAGGGTGCACGGAGATTGAATACCAAAAGAACCCAGAAATTTGCACCCTGTGGGGAGATAACAATAAAGTGTTTGCCAACCAAAGGTGGACTTGGAGACAACGAACACCAATCAAAAGTTGGGACAACCAAGGAGACCAACCAATAATTGGGACAACAAAGGAGACTAACCAATAGTTGGGACAACAAAGGAGACCAACCTATAGTTGGGACAACAAAGGAGACCAACCAATAGTTGGGATAAAGTGTACTAACCAAGAGTCAGGATAAAGTGTACTAAACAAGAGTTAGGATAACGAGGACGCCGACCAAAGGCGTACTCACAATAAAAGATACCAACCAAGAGTCTGGATAAAGGATACTAACCAATAATTAGGATAACAAAGGAGACCAACCAATAGTTAGGACTAAGGATACTAACCAATAGTTAGGATAATCGAGAACGCCGGCCAAAGGCGAACTCAACCAGAAGATACCAACCATTAGTTGGGACAAAGGAGACCAACCAATAGTTGGGACAAAGGAGACCAACCAATAGTTGGGACGAAGGATACTAACCAAAAGTTAGGATAAGCGAGAACGCCGGCCAAAGGCGAACTCAACCAAAAGATACCAACCAATAGTTGGGACAAAGGAGACCAACCAATAGTTGGGACAAAGGAGACCAACCAATAGTTGGGACGAAGGATACTAACCAATAGTTAGCATAAGCGAGAACGCCGACCAAAGGCGAAGTCAACCAAAAGATACCAACCAATAGTTGGAACAAAGGAGACCAACCAATAGTTGGGACAAAGGAGACCAACCAATAGTTGGGACGAAGGATACTAACCAATAGTTAGGATAACAAAGGAGACCAACCAATACTTGGGACAAAGGAGACCAACCAATAGTTGGGATAAAACCGGAGATACACAGGAAGTAGAATCAAAGGACTTACGACCTGAAGAGAAGATGACTCCGCTGGGGAAACGAGAAGCCTAAACAGACAACTCTGCAGGGGAGCCTAAGATAGTTCCTCCGAAAGAGAAGAGAAATGGGTAGGACGAATCCACGAGTTGGGGTATAAAAATAACAACATCTCCCGAGGTATGCTCTTTCTGCTGGGGAAAAAGACTGGCAAAGAAAATCAAACCTGGCTTATGCTTCAGATGCATATGTTTGAATTTTTCTATGGCGTAATGCTCCATACAAAATGGAAATGCTATGCATTTGGGAGGATGCAATGCAAATTCTTATGCTATGCAAAAGGAACACCTCAGCGAAATAAACGCTGACAATGAAGGCAACTTCATCGGGGATGACAAACTGACATGTCTTCTGAATTACAAACTCTACTGAGGAAGTCGCCCGAAACGACTTTCCAGATCAATAACTCCTAGTGAAGATGAAACCCAAAGAGAAATTCCCGAATGCTGGGGAATTGCCAATCACCTTTGCTGCAGATAAAACCCAAATCCTGATACTGGAAAGTGCCAATAACAATTGGACTTAGAACCTGCTGGGGATGTCAACCACCGTTGAACAAACCATTGCGAGTATTGACACCGAACTCTGATTGGGGAGAGGAGTCAATAATACCAAACCTGCCGGGGGATATCATTGAACTTAACCTGCCGTTGGAGAACTGAATTTACCCTGCTTGGGATTAAAGCATACCGTTGCTGGTGAAAATACACTTCCTGACCTGCTGGGGGAAGTAGATACCAAGATTCTGTGGGGAAAATAAAATCTTCGCCCAGGGAAGATATCCAACAAGTCTGTGTTGGAGATGTAATATTGTCCATCCTGGGGCAATCAGTTTCTGACTGCTTGCTGGGGAATAATAGACCGTCCACGAAATCGGCTGGGGAAATAATCATCTGCACTCTTGCTGGGGAGAGTATGCTCTGCTGTGGATGATGAATTTTCAGTGCTGGGGAGAGTAACTCTACTGGGGAGAAATAATCTTGCTACCCCGCAGACATACAACAAACTGCACTGTCTCTATGGTCATAAACTTTGCTCGTGAACCCAACCAGACCTCCGCTCTGCAATAAACATTTGCTGAAAATGCCCCAGGGCTCTGCTAAAGGAAAATACCAACGGAAATTGGCTCTTTGACCAGCTGGGGAAAGCTAAATAACACCCACAAATCTGCTTGGGGAACGACGATTGACGATATCAGCTCTGCCAAGGGACAACACTCTACCCTTACTCAGTTGGGGAGACGAAAATCACCTTATTATTGACTTACTCGAGGAATGTGAATTCATGCTGACAAGCAATAAACTTCACCAGCCTGGCCGGGGGAGAGCAAACTTCTGAACTCTTGTTGGGGGAATAGTCAGAATTTTCATAATGCTCTGCCATGGATGATAGAACTTTGATTATCTTTGCTGAGGACGAATGGCGATTCAAACGCCTCCCTCATTGGGAAAAGATTCCTTTTGGCGCCTTGCTGAGAAAGAGAAATTCCATGCTGGGAACTACTTTGGCGCTTCATGCTTCTGTTGATCGACTGCGTACTGCTTCTCATATGTGACCAACGGCCCTTTGAACTCTCCACTTGTCCCAGACCATAGGGTCTAACGGAAGAAATCGTCTAAAGAGGATTTTACAGAAGACTGAGTGCTCACGCTGCCCCAGGGTCTTTAAACTCATGGAGAGATTTATCGGATCTCGACATAACTGCCCCAGACTGCATGATCTATGAAGGAATTTTCCTCGAGAGGACTTGTAATGAATTGAAATACTCTGCATCAGTATGTTGAACCTTGAAGAGGTGCTTTCGATTAATCGTCTTCTAGAGATGATACCTTCCCGTGCTCTTGAGGTGGCCTGCCTCAATACGAGCCTTGAAGTGAATTTGCCTCTGACCGACTGGTCTTCGAGAGGTTTGCCAAATCTCGACGTGATTGCCCCTGCTTGGCTGCTTTAGGGAGAGTTTTCAATGTGACTGCTCCACAGATCGACTACATCTTATCACCATTCACCGGGAACGTCCAGGCTGCTCACAGTCTCTTGGCGACATGCCCCTCGACATGACTGTCCTTCAGGATCTTTCAAGCATCTCAACTCAGCAGGATCGAGCTTCTCGACTGACATTCGTTATGTAAGCTTCCTGATGCTTAGGTACACGTATGCAAGAAGAAAATGTTTATTATGAGAAAGACAATTCTAATGCAACACACATGTTAACCTTGAAGTTTTTTTTGTTTGTTTTTTTATTTTATTGAAAATGCGTTGCCAAGCCTCATGAACGAATCACTAGCTGGGATGCGACATTGATTTTTGAATGTAAAATAATACGCACATGCAATACCAACAAAAATCTTATTAGCATAATTCATAGGAGTCAAGAACGTTCTCTCGTTGAAGAACGCTTTCGGAATAAACCCTGCTTCAATTAGTACTTTTAAAGGTTGTAGCTTGGCCTGGTTCGCGGTTTGAGAACAAAGGATTTATGGCTCGAAATTTGTCTATACCCTCCCATTCTCCATGATGTCCTTCGGTCCTACGTTCACTTAATCCGGCATGAGCCCTCACCTACCAAAAGGTTATGACATGCCATTGGTGACAACTCAGGACTCTGCAAGGGTTTTGGAGTGGTAGTCGCTCCTTTCGTCTTTGGTGCCTGTAGTCACACGACGTGCTTTTGCTTGAGGGTTTTCCCTTTTGTAAGCCTTTTCGCTTTTTCTATTTTCATTCTTTTGATTTCCCTTATTTTGCCTGGACTGATTCTTTTTTTTTTGAATTTTTTTGATTTTGAAGTCCAGCAGGATGCCCTAATTTTTGCCTAAGTCATTTGTTTTCAAACTTTCGACTTAGCGGGCTTTCTTTACTCTATTTTTTCCTTTCTTTCTTTTTGAATAAATCATGTGACACTGACTATCTTGACTTCCCTGAAAGGATTGTGACTACTTCGCTCCTTGCGGTGTGGGATAACCATTGTGGTCTCACTCCCCTTGACCTCCTGATATGTGAGGAAAGAAAGGTAATAGATCCTCAGATGCACACTCCCTTTGAAAGTTGAACGCTCAGTCAAATCAACTAATAACTACCCTGCCCCTGGGTTAGATGTGAGGGTTCTTTCAAATGAAAGGAAACTCATACTTCGAGGCTCGACGGGGTTGACAAGGGTCTATCTCCCTTATATCTCAGGTGTTTGGGTATTTGAAGCAATGCATGTACATCATCAACAGGGTTTTATCCAAAAGCACATAACCAAAGATTTTACGTTTTTCACTTCATCATCCTCCCTCCAAGAGTTTAAGCAAGAAAGTTGGTATTGCAATGCACAGAAATATCATATGAATGAATAAGAATGAATTACTTCAAGAAAAACACATTCATTGCATTATGATCACCATTCAAAACAAACAAGTCTTTTCATGCATACAATGTTTTAACAAGAAATGAAAAATCACAAATGAAAATGCAGTAAAGTGTCATACCCCAAATTTTGACCACTAAGATTCCCATCATTGTGGAAATCATCATCACAATATGGATGAACCATCATACCTCATTAGTCTCCCCAAAGATGGGTGAGCATCCACTACAATCAAAATTAGGGTTTCAGGCCCTCTCAGAGCTCTTAGACAAAGGATCAATCAAAGATTTGACATGATCTTCAACTTGTCTAGCCTCTCAAACATCCACAATGGATCAAAAGGACTCCCACTACAAGGATTAAGCACAAGGCTGCTCCCTTCTAGGTGGATTAAGCCTCAAGATCGCCAGTGTCACCAAATTAGGGTTTTGGTCGACCAGGGCCTCCAGATGGAAATTCTCCTCTGGGCATGAGCCAATGCTTCAAGGCATAACCTATGATGCTCTAAGGGACATCATAAACCCAATCACCAAGTCAATTTAGCCTCAGGGGATGCATTCATAAAAGATCAGGAATTAGGGTTTCTTGACCTAATTCACCCCTAAGTTGACTTTTGGGACAAATCATGAGCCAAGACCTCAAGGGAGAATTTGAGGGTCTCTAACACACTACATTGATCCATTTACAACAATGGATTAATCCAAGAAGCTTGAGCAACAAGTTTCAATTTCATATGAACCACAGTTAGGGTTTCACGAGAAAAGTCAACTGTAGCTTTGACTTTTGACCAGGACATGCTCCCAAACCCTAGGACATGATTCAATACACCCTATGACACCTATGAAATCAATCCATCAAGTTTTATTTAGGTCAAGGACTTGATTTCATAGAGGATCGCACAGTTTGGAATTCATCTGACAAAAAGTCAACTGGGCACAAAAGTCAAACTTTGACTTTTTGAGATTTTTCATAAAAATGGTTTTTTAACCCTAAAATGATGTTAAGGTATGATTTGAATCATCATTCATCAAGAAAAATCAAGAAAAGTGGGATAACTTGTAAAAGGGGTAACCATAAAAAACTTAGAAAATTTTCTAAGTTATGAACAAAGTGGCAAGGGTACCAACTTTGGAGGACCATAACTCCTAAACCACAAGGTCATTTTTCCCCATCCAAAGCTGGATTTGTAACTCTCATTTCCCTCTACAAAAGCTCCAACTACACCTCATTCCAATTCATTGTGGATTCTGAGTTATGATTGGGCCAAAATGACTAAAACATGAAAATACATCATTTTCCAACACTTAGAAAATTCTGGCCAAGGCAGATTTTGTTGGAAACACCAAAACTTGTGAGATCTTTTCACATAGTTGCAAGCTGAATCAAGTCCAAAGGTAAACATCAATGTTGTTGCAAATGTTGCCAAGAATCCAAAGAGCTTATCAGCATGAATTAATTCAACTTGAGCCAAGAGAAATCCATGCCCAAAGTCATGCTGCTACAAGCTATTTTAGAAAAATCAGTTTGCATGTTTGCTTGCCACACACGATTTCTGAATCAAAACCTAGGATCTTCATGCCACATGTACTCAAACCAATCACAATGTATCTGATCCAACTGATAGGGCTGAGTCCAAGAGCCAAGGAATCTTCCAACTTGAAGTTAATGCATTTTGGCACATTTTGCCTTGAATTCAAAGGGCATTAATGTGGAATAGTGCATTGTCAAGATTCTCACTCTCCTCAGTCAAGTTCTCTGATTAAACAACAATTAAAATGACTGAGGAATGTGATTTCAGTCAAGGCATAGCTGATCTATTTGGAGCAGCTATTACACCTAATGCAAGAGGCATTTATGTCCAACCAATCCCTTTGAAGGTGATCTGATCCAGCAGCCATTCACTATTCCTCCAATACAAGAGTTGATCACCTATAAATAGAGGTTCCAATGGATCATTCAAGGCACAACAAAGCACCTTATAGCACTGCTTTCTCTCATTCTCTCTTAAGTGCAAAATTCCCTTGTTTTTGAGCAACCACCATCGGGTTTTGAGTTGCAGCCCTAAGAAATTCATTCCAAATGCTCAGACACATCGCATATGATGTATTTGAGGTGTCAAAACACTTAAACACCAACTGTAACACCCCTAGCTCAGAATCACCCTTCAACCAAGCCATTATGCCTCAATTATGCAGCTGGAGTCCTCCAAATTGATCCAAAGGGTTTCAAAGTGTTCCAAAGCTTGTAACACACTCCACAACATCCATTGAAGGTGTAGGGATCATAAATTCATATCTGGAACACCATCTGTGCAGAGTTCCATTTTAGCTTGCATCAAGGTAAGCCTCAAAACTACATCTTCATGATCCATGCATATTTCCTCGCATGATACTTTTGCCAATTGCTTGCCATCATATGTTGAGTGTTTCCCCTTAAAAAATTTGGTCATACCCCTCATAACCATGTATGCACGACTGCTTTTACAAAATTAGGGTTCATACGGCCATAATGATATAATTTGTTATACACTGAAAATAAATAAAATCAAGTATTGCCATCTTGTTCCTTGTGAAAAATCGCATGAGTTTGGTATTTGAATCATGTCAAATGGTTGAGAGATGAGTGAGATAGGGAGCTTCATGCACAAGCTCGAGGAAGAAGATGGCCATGGTGCCATTCTTCAGGTTTTCCAACCAAGTTCTCTATATATTTTTCATTTGCCATACTATATTTGAATTGGCATTGCGCCCCAATGGTTGATCAACTGGTTTTGTGTGTATTGGGAAGCGAGAGGTCTGGGGTTCGAATCCCCCTCGCCCCAGATCTCTTTTTTTACCACTTTTTCTTGTTTTTTTTGTTATTTTTCATATTTATTTTAAATGATTTAAAAATTAATAACTCCTTCAATTTTAATTATTTTTTATTGGTTCTTTTTGCAAAAAATCACAAAAATGTTGAAATATTTTATTCCACAAAAAAATTAGATTTATATTATTTATTTAATATAATTAGTATTTTTGTGAATAAATACCTTTTAATTTGTTTTTAAACCCTTTTAAAAATAAATATTCATGTTGAAAAATCAACACCAAATAGGTTTTAATTCATCTTGTGATTAAAACCTCATTTCTCAAACCTAAAACTAAAATCACAAGTTTGTTTATTCAAACTTATTTGGAATTAGTATCATTTTAATTAATTTTCGTTGAATAATTACTTAAAAAATGGTGAAATTAGGGTTTTTGTTGATTTTCACCCTAACAAACTTTTCAACACTTTGGGCCTCTAATAGAGTGTAAGACCCAAGCTTTTTTTGTAAAATAAACCCATTTTGGACTTCACTTATTGTATAAGTCCCTCTGTGTATTTTCAAAAACTTCAGCGAGATCGTCGCTTTCAAACAAATTTTTGGGCCTCTCCTTGAGCTGTAAGCCCCATCTTTTCTTTTAAACCAACTTTTGGGCCTCTATTAGAGTGTAAGACCCAACCCCTTTGAAAACCAAACCTTTTTGGGCCTCAGTCATTGTATAAGACCCACTGCGTTTTCAAAAATCTCGGCACGATCGCTAGTTCAAAAATCAAATCATCTGGGCCTACCCTCGTGTTATAAGCCCCATTCCTCTTCTTTAAAAAACTTTGGGCCTCTTGTGAGAGTGTAAGACCCATCCCCTTTGTACAGAAAACCTTTCTTGGGCCTCAGTCACTTGTATAAGTCCCTATACAAAACAATAGTGCAATCACTGATAAAACCCTGGGCCTCTCCTTGAGCTGTAAGCCCCAATTTTCCTTTTAAAAGCACTTTCTCCTTTGATTTTGTAATATACTATTTTCAACTTTTCTTTGTTGAACAACTTATAATACAACATGGAAGCTCTACAACCGAGTAAGTGTTTACCTGCTTTCATTTACCGCTTTCATATGTATATAACTGTACTGTGGGGCTGTTTCACTGTAAGTCTTCTTTCATAAACTCATATCAACTGTGTAATAATAGTATAGATATTTAGAGTTTCCCCGGAAACTACGTCTAGAACTAGACAAAACCTCGTCTCCTTACAACAATTTTAGATAACTAGATCTAAGATCTTCCCCCCTTTTTGAACAGTTCATACACAGAAGGCCAATGATCCAAGTGAAACCCCTTCTGGAACTGTTCATCAGCCTCCTCTTGGGCTTAGTGCAAGGACCCACAGGCTTCCTAAAAGCATCCCCGCCTCCTCTTGGGCGTTGTACAAGGACCCATCGGCTTCTTAGAAGTTTTCACATCCTCCTCTTAGGCTTCGTATAATAATTCTTCCTCTGGGAAGATAGCCTCCACTTGGGCTTCGTACAAATTGTCCCTCGGCTTCTTAAAAGTTTCCAGCCTCCTCTTGGGCTTCGTACAAATAGTCCCAACGACCTCCTAGAGGTATAGGAATAGAAATTAGTCATCTTAATAGAACAGTCTTTCGAAGAGTCTAGATCTTGTCACCGCAACTGTACTGTCCCTTAATTTCTCTTAAGTATAGTACAAAAGATAAAACTCTAGACTTGGATAGTCTAATACCCTTGAGTATCAAAGACATTCTCAAGCCCCTTTCATGAATGGGAAGAAACACCGATCACTCTGAAACTCGGTCTCTCTCATGAGAGTTCCTTACCCTTGGGTCTGCCTATGGATCTAATCCTCAGCAGTAAGATACCCTCCTCTTGGGCTTTGTACAAATGATTCTCCCCAGCAGAGCAAACATTTTTAGCCTCCATCTCGGGCTTCGTACGAGATACAAAAACACTCTCTTGTTAAGTATACATGACTCTCTTGTTGAGTCAACCCTTTCAGCCTCCATCTCGGGCTTCGTACGAGATACAAAATCACTCTATTGTTGAGTATAAAAGACTCTCTTGCTGAGTCAAACATTTTTAGCCTCCATCTCGGGCTTCGTAAGAGATACAAAAACACCCTCTTGTTGGGCCAATAGCCTCCTCTTAGGCTTTGTATAAGGAAACCCCGGTTGAGTCAATCAACCTTTTTGCATCAAAGTTGTGCCTCATTCACAGTATACAAACATCAACAACTCCTTTCCCCTTCATCTATTTGCTGTAAGCGGCAAGCCTCTGGATTATTTACATCCACGCCACTGTCCCTCTTTTAGCATGAGAAATTCCTAAGGAAAGATGGCATTACTCTACACTGAGTTAAAGTCTTCTCCTTCAGGTTAAAAATCCCTATAAAGGAAATTATTGAATTGCTGGATTCACATATCCCAGTTAAAGTAATTCTCCTTTATGATCAATCACCCAACGGTTGTGACAAACAGACCCCTTTAAAGATGACAAATTCTCTCTAAAGGCGAAACCCTTTAGCTTCATGTCTTGGGCTTTAATCAAGATACAAATAGACTCTTCAGCTTCACATCTTGGGCTTTGAAAAAGATACAAACAAAAAACCCTTCAGCTTCACATCTTGGGCTTTGAACAAGATACAAATTACGTTTAGCTTAACGTCTTGGGCTTTGAACAAGACACCAAAACAACCATTTTCCTCCCATAGAATAGGAGGAACTACGATTGCTCTGATTTCCCTGTTTCGATAAATGGGAATACGTAGGCATAAGATTGAAAGAGAAATCTTAGCGAGCGCACCACATCGAAAACCTCAGGTCACAAACCCTCATATATCAATCAAAACATCAGAGTCCGTATTCCCCACCAAAAGTCCAAACTCGATCAAAATAACCCAAGAGAGGCCCCTCCATATTGATCGCATCTGTAAACCAACATTTTTGACTGTTTAACCTCAGTTTGCAAAGCAGGGTTAGTTGGAGACATCTATTTCCCTTCCTTCATCAGCTTCAATAGGATAAAAAATGAATCGACCTGTAGTCCCCCCAAAGAGCGGCAGTGCTTAAGAACCACGTCCAAAATCGTTCGCTACAGAAAAATGGCGCCCACCGTGGGGCTCTTCTTTTCATCTCTTAGGTAGAAGCCGAAGAATGGGGACCTCACTGGGGATAAGACTTTTTGTTGACCTCACTAGGATCACTAGGATCTTAGGATCTGTGTTTATTTTTCTGCTAATGGGAATGCGTGTGATGCCGCATGTGGAAAGATTGAGTATACACCTAGGAAAAACCTCTTTTAGTAGTGCAGAAGCTATCGGAAATAGCTGTTATGCGATACTACCCTCTTTTGAGGTTCTTCGAAATAACATCACCTAGCACGGTTCTCGGCCCGCTGGTGTTTTCTCGATAAGAACTAATGATTTTGAGAGACAGGTACAAAAATCACTAGTATAAACCTTTGGGATGGGTAGAGCCTTGACTCCATGACACCGACCCTTTGACCCGATGTTTTTTCTATGTTTTTGTGTGCTGCATTCATGCATTCATTTAAAAAAACATTAAAAACAAAGAAAATTTTCTCTTCTAGTCTCTCTTTTTCAAATTAAACTAAAATAATGATTGCAAATGTCAGAGAAAGGAGATTGCGCTAATGGACTTCGGTAGAAGGAAAACTCACAAGTATACCTTCAAGGTTCCAAAACTAGAGGATTTGAGAGGATTAGCAAGGATAACCACTAACCCTGATGCTTTCAGAGCCAAGTACGGAGGTCTGCTACCTCTGTTAAGGGTCCATGTAATTGAAAGAATCATAGAGGCGCTCATTCAGTTTTACGATCCGGTTTATCACTGTTTCACATTCCCGGATTATCAGCTAGCACCAACACTAGAGGAGTACTCTCGTCTGACTGATTTACATATCAATGATCAAGCTTCATTTTCTGGACTGGAAGAAATTCCAAAGGATCAAACCATTGCAAGAGCAATTTATTTGGACGAATCAGAAGTCAGGACTCACATGACCACCAAGGGTGGAATCCAGGGTTTGCCAACCCAATTCTTGATAAAGAAAGCTCTATACTTTGCCAGTATAGGGAACGTGGCCGCTTTCGAGAGCATCTTTGTTTTGCTCACCTACGGGTTATTTTTGTTTCCCAACATCGATAACTTCGTCGATATCAACGCCATTAAGGTTTTTCTCATTGGAAACCCTGTACCAACCTTGCTCGCAGATGCGTATCATTCTGTACACTTAAGGAATTTATACAGCAGAGGAAAGATCACGTGCTGTGTACCCCTGCTATATAAATGGTTTATCTCCCATTTACCTAAATCTGCTGCTTTTTGGGATCATAAGAGTGCCTTACGTTGGTCGCAGAAAATCATGTCTCTCACCAACTCTGACATAGATTGGTGCAATATGATTTATGACAGGATTAGGATCATTGACCGTTGTGGAAATTTCCCCAACGTACCCCTCATAGGAACTAAAGGAGGAATCAATTACCATCCAGTTCTTGTTCGTCGTCAATTTGGATACCCGATGAGGCATGTCCCACGTAATGCTCATCTGGAAGGTCTTTTCTTCAAGGAAGGGGAAATTGACAGGGCACTAAAGATGGAAATAGTGCATGCTTGGAAACATGTTCATAAGAAAGGACGGGAGTCTCTAGGAAAACCGGACTGTGTCTCGGTGGAGCCTTATCTCTACTTGGTACAAACTAGAGCTCTCAAGCTAAAGATGCCTTATCCTGATCACGGAGTTCTTCCACCAAGGGAATCTGTCATGTACTTCATGACTGAAATGGAAAAACTTCAGGTTACTCTCAACAAAGTTCAACAGGAGAGGAGGTCTTGGAAGAACAAGTACCGCATTCTCAATGTGGAGTGTACCAAAATACAGCAACTACTGAAAGATAAGGATGCTCTAATAGAAATTTTGGAGCAGCATGCTGTAGAAAATTAGGATGACCAAAGGAATTTGCTCGCTTCTTTCACTTGGCAAAGGAATGACAACCCGACAACGGCCCAAGAGCCCCGATCCAAGAAAAGGAAATTACCAGAATCAGCACCCGAGCTCTCCTCAGAGAGGACTCGGGACCCATTAGCTTAGGTTTCTGTTTCCGCACCTTGTAATTTATTGTATTTCCATTTCCGTAATCCTTTGATTTCAATAAAACGGGGTTTCCCCACTGTTTGATATTTGTAATCTAATTGTCGAAGTTTATTTTGATTAAACAAAAAAATAATTAATATAATCATTGCATTCATCATTCTCATGTAACGCATTCTTCTTACCTACGAATATCACGTTTGTGTCTCGGTTCTAGAGCCAAACTGTCTCATTCGTACAATACTCGGGCTAATCATCAGAAAAAGATGGATGATCTCGAGGAAGAGAACAGAGAGTTGAAAGAAGAGATCAACGCTATGAGAGAGGATATGAGAAAGCTTCGTAACGACATGCAAGCCATGGAAGAAGCTCAACTACAAAGAACAGTGATCTTAGAGATCACCTCAACTCCCATAGTGGAGAAGTATAATCCTAGGTATCAAATGCCGAAAGATCGTCCCTAGGGCATGCCTGTTAACTATATCCCGGAAGGATATGTTCCGCTGATCACTGAAGATCAGGGAATCATAGCAGAAGCCGCTGGGCCTGAAGGTTACAAACTTTGGGAAAGCGAGGATGCCAGAGGCATATTGAGGACTCCCGAAGGTTACAAACTTCAGGAAACACCAAGATTCACTACCGTAGTCACGGTACCACCCCCTGTGGTGCACACTGTCCCGAAAGGACAGATTCCAAAGATACCTTCTGATAGAAAGGAAACTATGTTTGACAGAATGAATGAATTCTAGGAGCAGTTCCTGGAAATACAGAAGGAACTGCAAGCTATTCGCGGTCAGTATTTATTTGGAAAGGACGCCGCAGATCTCTGCTTGGTCCCCAATGTGAAAGTTCCGCACAAGTTCCAGGTGCCCGACTTTGAAAAATACAAGGGTAACTCTTGCCCTCAGAGCCACTTGGTGATGTACGCTCGACGAATGTCAGCTCAGACAGAGAATCAGGATTTACTGATTCACTACTTTCAGGATAGTTTAACCGGTGTTGCATTAAAATGGTACATGGGTTTAAACCGCGCTACGATTAGCACTTTCAGAGATCTTGGCACTGCCTTCATCCAACAATATAAATACAATTTGTACATGGCACCGGACAGAGAACAACTCGGATCGATGTCCCAAAAGGGCAAGGAGACCTTTAAGGAGTACGCTCAAAGATGGCGTGAAATTGCCGCTCAAATTTGTCCACCTCTCGAGGAAATAGAGATGACAAAGATTTTCTTAAAGACCTTGAGCTCATTTTACTACGACAGAATGGTTGCCAGTGCGCCCAGTGACTTCACCGAGATGGTGGGCATGGGAGTTCGTCTTGAGGAAGCCGTCCGAGAAGGACGTTTAGTTAAAGACGCTGGATCATCAAGTAGTACAAAATGATACGGTAGTGCTCTCCCTAAGAAAAAAGAGCAAGATATTGGGAATATATCTCTCGGAAAGCAAAGGCGATGATATCAACCAATAGCGGCGGTAACTCCTACTATCAACCCTGCGCCTGTTTCTACGTATCAACCTCAGGTTGCACAGAGCCAACCTAATCAATAACAACTTCAGCAAAGGACACAACAGTCTCTTCAGTAGACTCGTCCTCAACACAATAACAACCGTACAACGCAGCCACCAGGATTTGATCCTATACCCGTATCGTACGCAGAACTATTTCCATTACTACTGGCCTAGGGGCATGTCCAGACTAAGTCTCCTCTTACAGTACCGGAAAATCCGCCTTTTTGGTTTAAGGTGGATCAGACTTGCCCTTACCATCAAGGAGGACCAGGGCATAACATAGAGAACTGTCTCAGTTTCAAATCCAACGTGCAAAAGCTTGTTAGGAGCGGGGTTTTATCTTTCAAAGATACGAAACCGAATGTTCTCACGAACCCGCTGCCTCAACATGAGAAAGCTGCAGTCAATCTGATAGAGGGAGAGTCTAACAACGTCTATCAAATTCACGATGTACTCTTATTAAGGGCCAACCTGGTCAAGATGCATTGTAGACAGAGCGGGTACGGCCATGTGCCACCTCAAAATTATCCCCAGTGTGATATCTGCTCTAAAAGTAATAAAGGATGTTCTGTGGTGCAATCAGCTTTACAGGAACAGATGGATCTCGGATGGATCCAAGAGCACCGAGTTCGTGGAGTTAACATGGTTTATACGAGTTCCAACATCATTCAAAACCACGACATCCGTGCAATGAATGTCAACTTGGTGGCAATGCACTCAAGGCAAAGCCAGTATCATAATCTGCCGCGTGACGATTATAATTCCTGCCTGACTTGCTCGGTAAACAAACAGGGATGCTCTTTTGTACAAGATGCCCTCCAGCATCAGATGGATCTTGGATGGATTTAAGACTACCATGATAAGAATCATTATCAAATCAACATGATTCAAATCTTTGATATTCGCTTGATGAATACCAGCCTGGTGGAGTTGCATGCTAAACAGGTCCGGCTCGGGTTCCTGGTATCACATGATTATCAGAGCTGTAAAGCGGGTTGCGAAAACGATCAAGGCTGTGCCCTTGTCCAGGAAACACTTCAGCACTTGTTGAACCACTGGTGGCTTCCAATCTATATGGATGAAGACACCCAGCAAATTAGTATCACTAACGAGAATCCTACTAAATATCAAAGTCAGGATGTTCGGTTAATGGAAACAGACCTCGTAAGGTTACACTGTATTCAAAGCGGACGTGGCCAGGTGCCACTACACAACTATGAGCGGTGTGGAGTTTGCTCAGTGGATAATCAAGGATGCTACTTCGTGCGAGCAACCCTTCAAAGTCAGTTGGACCGCAAAGAGATTCAACCATGCTCAAGTTCTGGATCAGTCAACTATCTCGCTGATCAAATCGAGGACGTTGTCATAATCTCTGATCATCAGAGGGCTAAGGATGTTTGTGCCATCATCCCTCTACTTGACGAATCGAGAGTTCCCAACCAGGAACGGACAAAATTACTTACGATGGTCAGAAAAATCAGAAGGCTCCCATAGTTATCTATCTATCGGGACCACTACCGTATGAATCAACTAAGGTTATCCCTTACAAATACGGTGTAACAACGGTTGAGAATGGAAAAGAAGTCCCGTTACCCTCCTTCGTGAACATTGCAGACATCAGTCGAGTAACACGAAGCGGTAGAATCTTCAACAGAGGAGTTGGAGAACTCAGCAAAGAAAAGGAACCTCAGACAGAAGTTCCTAATCCACCTGTCGCGGCCGGCAAAAATATTCGAGTCGCCACCATATTTTTTAAGGAAAAATAATAATAAACCTAAATATCCTAATCCTAAGGTAGAGATTCCTACGGTTCGGGAGTCGGTTAAGTAAGGGGAAGGTGTTAGGCACCCCTCACCTCCATTGTATTCAATGGGATCCACCTTTGAATTTTAGGGTATGTTTGTTTGTCTAAGTTATAGGAAAACCTAAGTTTTTTATAAATTATACTCGCTAGGGTTGGTTTGCAACCCTATGCCTACGTACCCTCCAAATGAAGGATCAGAGTAACCGTAGTTCACCTCCCCTATTCCTACCCCCTAATCCTATTCCTAAATCCCAAAACCTAACCCTAAACCCCAATCCACTATTTATACTCTTGGATAAAGAGTTCTATCCCTTAAATCTAGTGTTTATACTCCTAGATGAGGAGTTCTATCCCTTAAATCCCTTAAACCCTATCCATTATTTAGACTCTTGGAGGAAGAGTTTTATCCCTTAATCCTTTTATTTATACTCTCGGATATCAAGAGTTCTATCCCTTATCCCATCCTTTATTTAGGCTCTCGGACCAAGAGCTTTATCCCTTAATCCTTTTATTTATACTCTCGGATATCAAGAGTTCTATTCCTAAATCCAAATCCCTTTTTCCATCCTTTATTTAGGCTCTCGGACCAAGAGCTTTATCCCTTTATGTAAATCCCTTAAAAAACCTTAAACATCCTTTTAAAAACCAATTTCTATTTTTTCACAAAAAAAAGAAATTAAATCAAAAGTTAAATAATTAATATGACAAAAAACAAAATTAAACCAAAATAAAGTCCACATTCTAAATAATTCCTAAAAAATATTTATATTCCAAAATGTTTTATTTTTTTATCCCAATCCCATATTTACCTTTTTTAAAAAAAAATAATTTTTACAACTTAAATCCTTTATAAAATTTTATTTACATAAGTTATAAACAAAAAAACTTAATTACCACCACTTGAAAATTAAGAATTTAAATTAAACAATAAAAGAACAAAAAATCTAAATTAACAAATTAAATAAAAAATATTTTTTTATTTCACAACTTAAATCAAGGAATTGATTCAATTGTGATTAAAAAAAGAATAAAAATAAGTCTCACAAAATAAAAATCCAAAAATAATAATATAAAAAACAAAATCCCAAAAAAATAATTCCTAAACCCTACATTTAACCAAAATCCTAAATCTCCTAATTAACCCTAAAATATAATTAATAATTAAATTAAATTATGTTAAATAATTCAATTAATTAAATTAAGTTTAATCCAGGGGGTGTATAACCTTTAAAAAAACAATAGGGCCGTCTAGGTGGGGTGCCAAAAGCATTGGGCGTGAAAGCCCAATGGCCAAAAAAGTCCCAACGTCTGAAAAAAAAACAACAGAAGTAATCCACGTTCGAATCCTTTTGATCCCCATGATTTTGATTTATTTATTTATTTTTTATGAAAAAAACATGACTGAAATTGTTAGACAATTATTATGTATTTCTTATTCAACAAAAAACAATTCTTTATAGTAATAGTTATCGATCTAATTATTTAAAACTTAACGCAAACACATTCCACATTAAATCAAATAAATATATCAAATAAGAATCGATATGTAAAATGCATATAAAAGTAAGGGAGTAAATAAAACCGACCTACGAGATCGAGGTCTATCCCGGTAAACAAAATGTTTCACTTTTGAGCTCTCTCTCCCTTTTTATGCGACCAATTCCTATTCCTTGACTCCTATTATTTTCTTCTGTTTTTGATCCAATCTTCTCCTTGTGCCCTTGACAGAAAAGATGACGGATGGGTTTTTCAGGGTTTTTTGTATTGTTGTTCTTCAATATGGAGAACAACAACTTTTGAATAGTGAATATGTAAATTGTGGGTGCCCCAAATAGGAGAGACAAAGACTCTATTTATAGGAAAAATTTAGGTTAAAACAATAAATGTGATTATCTATTTTTAGACTGATTTGATTTAACCTGATTTTTCCTATTTCTTAAAGCCCAAGCCAATGAATCTGGATAGATTCATGGCTTGGTTAATTTAAATAAAAATAAAAATAAAAATAAAAAGAAATATTCTAATAATGAAAAATAGAAAAAAGATTTGATTTTACTTTAACTTATATGATTTTTTGAGATTTTTTCATAAAAACATGATTTTAATGAAAAAATCAATTTTTTAAAATAATTATTAAATGAAATACGAAAATTGATATTAAAATAATAAAAAAAAACTATTTTTATAATTTTTCATGATTTAAAAGAAAAGGAAAAAGTTAGTAATAAAGGAAAAACAAATAAAACATTAAAAGTGAGGAAGGTGGGATTTGAACTCACAACCTCTCACACTTATAGCCCTTATACCCCTCTTTCTACCAATTGTGCCGTTTTACTTATTCAAAATAAAGTGGCACTAAAAGTCATATAAAATAGGTCAAAATTTAGGGTACGACAGTTGCCCCTATTTAATCGTCTTCGAATCAGAAAGATGATGTTGATGAGTCTTCCTCTTTTTGAGGAGGAGACGATTAAATACAAAAAGGACCCTAATTTTGACCGCATGGTCAGATAGATACTACGCCGATTATCCTAAGGTCCTTAGCAATAATCTGGTAGTGAAATATCCGATTGAACCCTTGAAAAACTTTTTAGGTAAAAAATCCCTAGATAGGAATTTTGTTGAACCCCTGATAAATCCCTTAATGAAATCCCCTTTGATGAAAAATCCCTGGATATGAATTTTTGTAGATCCCTTGATGAAACCCTCTTTGATGAAAAATCCCTGGATAGGAATTTTTGTAGAACCCCTGATAAATCCCTTAATGAAAAATCCCTGAATAGGAATTTTTGTAGAACCCCTGATAAATCCCTTAATGAAATCCCCTTTGATGAAAAATCCCTGGATAGGAATTTTTGTAGAACCCCTTGATGAATCCCTGGATGGAACCCCTTAATACTTAAATATAAACCCCTTAACAAAAATACCCTGATAAAATCTCCAAATGAGACCCCTTTGGTGATTACGAACCCTATGCATGTATGCATGTTTGCGTATATGAGTGCATGTTAGATGCTAGAGCATAGCGACATGATGGATGCATGACTTGGGCTGACGCTTCTTTTATGATATGGGATGCATGCGTTTATCTGAAATACTTTTCATAACGTCCTGACTCCCTGACCCTTGAAACTTTGATAATTGTAGTAAGCCATGATATCCTGGATTCCTGTTTAACATGCCGTTAAAAAAACCTCCCATGTTGGTTGGATTGTAATGTATATTCTTGTCAGTGTATAGACCCTATATCCTGCTTTGGACGAATATGATCTCTTTGATGATTCCAAAAATCGAAGTAAAATCCATTTTCCCTTTTTAAAGCTTTTATTTATACCTGATATTTCAATGCATTATCTCACAATTAATCGACACCTTGTAATCAAGCAAAATAATTTAAGAGGCAAAGAAATGTATTTGAAAAGCAAATTTATTGAGAATTGGCCTGCAAATGGGCAATGATAAGCAAGGAGAGTAATTCTCATAAGGAGATATTACCGAAAATCCAGAAAAATGTAAAATGGAAATAAGAAAACAAATTTATTTATGATCCTATTAAATTTAACACCAGCTAATATCCCTAAGACTCCAAGATCATGACACTTCGCTTCTGAAGATGACGGCTGGAATGATCGCTCCCTTATGAATTCCTGTTACAGGGTGACTTGAGTGTTTTCAGTCATATGCCTTTTGGATATCCCTAACTTTTGCCTGAACCGCTCTTTTTAGAGTCTTAGTCCGCCGGGATGATATACCATTTTTTTTCGACTAAGCCGCCCTTTAGGGTTTTCGACTTGTCGGGTATCATTTTTATCCAAGTCCCTAATTTTTGCCTGGATCGCTCTTTCGAGTTTTCAATCCACCGGGACGCCCTAATTTTTGCCTAAGTCGCCCTTTAGGGTTTTCAACCTAGCGGGCTTTTATCCTCTTTTTCTAGGCATAGCATTTTTGACCGAATCGGAGTTCACCGGTCGTGGTAAATCCGCTCCATCCACGGTTGTTAATATTAGTGCTCAGCCAGAGGAGGCACTCTTCACGACATATGGCCCTTCATAGGGTGGGGTCCATTTGACGTGGTGGTATTTATGGATGGGTAATATTTTCCTTAACCCCAAGTCTCCCTCTTCGCGTAGGCGAGGACGAATATCTTTGTCAAACGCTCTCTTAATTCCCTGTGGATATAACTGCCCACAACCACATGTTTCCCTTATACGAGGTTTAGTTGATCGAGCCTAATTTGCACCCATTCCGCCTTATCCAGTTTAGCTTCCTTTAAGATCCTAGACGATTAATTTCCACCCCAATTGATGGCCCCTCTTTGAAGCCTATATTCATATGCAAATAGAGGTTTCCATCGAGATCCAGGTCCAGGTCCTTCATAGGAGTCCGAAGTTTCACAATCCATTGGATTCTCAAGTATTGTTAAGTACATCATGAGTGGTCTCCTTGGGACAGGTAGCACCAATATAGGTGGCCTTTCATTTTGTCCTTTATTCCCTTTTGACTGGCCACAGACCCTGATACTTTCCAGACATGATTCCATAGGTACACCTTGTGGGCTTTAGTCGTAACTTGAATTTCCTTAACTGATCCAACTACTTTTGCAAGTTAGTTATGTGATCTTCTTCTTTTTGTGACTTGGTACTCGTATCATCCATATGAACCTCTATCTCCTTATGCCCCAAATTACCATAGTCCTTTGATAAGTTACTCCTACATTCTTTAAACCAACAGGCGTTACCTTGTGACAAAAAGTCGAATAGCTTCTTGACTTCTTCCCTGGTCTGGAGGATCATATCTGATCTAGTCTTCCTCAGCCTTTGCTTGATTGGTGTGCATTATAGTTTGAGTCGTGGTTTGTGCTCGACGATGCTTGCATCAAGTCCTGGCGTATCTTGGTATGACCATGCAAACACGTCAGAGTATCCTTGCAATAGCTCGATCAGTCTTTCCTTTATATCCTTATCCGGAGAAGCACGACTTTGACCTCTTTCCTATCTTCCTCAGTTCCCAGATTGATCACATCCACTGGTTCCTGATGAGGTCGTATTTCCTCGTCCTCTTGCCTCAACAGTCTGGCTAACTCTTCGGGAAGCTCACACTCGTCCTCATCACCCTCTTCTGCTTGGTTAATCGGTAATCCGAAGTCATTCGAGATTATAGCGGTGTCATTTTCAATAGGTTCATTTTTAAATTTGCACGAGGAAGATTTTTTATTATCTCTTTTGGAAAGAAGTGCTAGAAATGAAAATATCGAAAGAAGGTATATTGCCATTTTGAACAAACAGAAAATGAAAGAAAAAGATCTTGATTGAAAACAAAATGCAACTTTATTGATAGAAATAATCCCATGAAATAAAAGGTGGCCCTACAAAGCTTTGTCCACTTGCCTTGGGCATAGCAAGGGACTTATTATTGTTTTAAGGAAAAAGTAAATTACTTCGGAAAAAAAAATCATCTCAAAAATCCCAATAGCTCTCCAATTGTCAAAATTAGGCATTCTTTCCTTCCTCTTCCACTAAGGCCACATGATCCCAAATTCCAAATCCCACACCATGGAAATCGCCTTCTAATCCTTCATTAGTCGGTTTGTAACCCAGCCCAAACAAATCCTTCTCCTCAGGTGACTCTCATTGTTTGCCCCAGTTTGTTATGCCTTCCTTATTAATAAGGAATTCATCCCCCATCTCTTCCATGGCGCTGACTGTTGCCCCACTGTGCCCCAGCAATGCATTATCTCCCAGATTCAGATCTTCAGGGTCTATAACACTGACATCATTTTCCTTTGAGTTGTTTTCGGGGTACCCCTTATTGTTATGTTGGTCGGAGGATGACTGCCCAATCTTTCCTGTCCTTAAACCGTTCTCAATTCTCTCTCCAATGATAACCAAGTCAGTGAATTCTGTTGAGACTGCCCCAATCATCCTTTCATAGTATAGCCCTTACAGAGTTCCCATGAATGTATCTACTAGCTCGCTTTCCCGCAATGGAGGTTGAACACGAGAAGCTAGCTCCCTCCATCTCTGGGCATACTCCTTAAAAGATTCGCTCCCTCTTTGAGACATGTTTTGTAATTGTATGCGATCAGGGGCCATGTCTACATTATATTGGTATTGCCTTATAAAGGCACTTGCCAGATCCTCCCAGTTCTTGATGTAAGTCCTTTCCAGTTGCATGTACCAATCCAAGGATGCCCCACTAAGGCTGTCTTGGAAAACATGCATCATCAGCTTTTCATTTTTAGCATGAGCCCCCATCTTTCGGGAAAACATCCGGATGTGATTTTTGGGACAACTAACTCCTCTATACATCTCAAAGTTAGGTGCCTTAAACTTAGGAGGTACGACCACATCGGGCACCAGACACATTTCCAAGGCATCCACTCCAAGAACATTGAGCCCCTCCACGACCTTTAGCCTTTCCTCAAGTGTTTTGTACTTATCATCAATCCTTCTCCTTTCCCTAACAGTGGTTCCTTTATTTTCGAGGGCCACTTGTCTTGGATTTTCACCCTCGTATGCGTAGTTCTCCCGTGGAGTAGGTCTGTAAGTAGTATGAGGTGTCCCATTGGAAATATGTGGAGAGACGGTTCCCTCGAGAGGTTGGTTAACAGTTTTGTGCTTAGTAGTTTCAGTCTCCTCATGTTCTAGATCATGGACAAACCCTAGTAGGGTGTTATTGTCTTCAACATAGGAGGTAGGAGTAGGAACCTTCCTTCGCTGGCTTGACTTGGTTCTTCTGGCTATCAAATTATGGACGGGAAGTGTTAGTTGATCAATCTGGCTTTTCATTTCTTCCACGTTCTCCTTGATAGTATCCATTTCTCCTCTTAGAGTAACCATATCCTTCTCCATCTGATCCATAGCTTTCCTTTGGTACGCTCGAGTGTGAGGTCGGGAAGTCAGATTGTTATGCCTGAGACGAAGTTTGAAAAAAAATGATTTTTTCCTTATATTGAATGCATGTTGGTGATGAATGTATGAATATGCATGATGTATGCTAAATAATTTTTAAAATTTTTATTTGGGGGGAATTTCAAAATCCATTGTAGTCATAGATGAATATATCCAAAGGATGAAACCCATACACCTAGAATATCAAATCCAAATCCATTGGCCAATCCCAAATCCAAAATGCCTTATAACAACAATTCCTCGGGAACAACCCAAAACAATAATCCCAAGATGGAAGCTCCTAAACTTAAGAAGGCATAAACTAAGTGGATGCCCCCAATGGCTTCTTCAAATGAGCTTTAAACTCCTCCAAGTATCCTTTCTTAAGCCCTTGCACTTCCCTATCCTCCTTGTAGTGAGATGATGGATCTTCAAGGGGTACAGCTGAGTTTTTTTTTAAAGTTTGACCATTTTTCTTTTTCTTTTTTTTATATATATATATTTTTTGCCCCCATGCCCCTTGTAAGTTTTTTCTCCTTGTAAATCCAAGTATAGCGTAAGAGCTAGTTGAAAATCCTTGAAGAGGAAGTCACATAGAGAAGGATCATAAAGTGGTGCAAAAGCAATTATGGCCTTTACCTTTATAGGGATCCCTAAGAGATCGAGGATCCTTCCATACTTGGGTGTAAACATCCTTTGAGCAGATTTGGCATTAAGTCTCAAAGGTCCTCGAGACTTTGTAAATCAACACTTAGCACTCTAATGCGTAGGGTAACCCTTTTGTTTGAATCCATCTTTCCCATATTCCTACAACGCATCTTGAAATTCCCCACAAAAATGTATATATGCAAAAAAAGTTTTTAAATGCATGATGACATGGACACTTTGTTCTTTGGTTAAATGTTTTTTGGGTTAGGGTAAGGTGGAAATGCAAGCATGACCCTAACTAGGTAGGCTCCCTATAATAGGTTTAGATCTAAAGCTTATCTACCCAATCTCCTCACATGTAGGATATACAAATTTGGCCAGCATAACGGTCCCAAAATGTTTAGACTATACCCTTGTTTTACCATGAGAAGGAGCAAGCCTTCCTACGGTAATCCTTTGGGATAAGTCTCATTAGGGATAGGACCCTAGTAACAACCCTTAAGGGTTGAATACATAAGGTCCATGATTGGTGTGGGGTAGGTTAAGGTTCTCAGAGTCACGGACCACATCCAAATCATTCCATTACGAGAGGGGCTAGCCCTTTCGTGAGGACGACTTTGGAAGGATCTACTTTGAGTGTGGCATCAATGCATTTTAGGGGACGTTGCGTCCCCCGCAAAAAAATTTCCGTTCCACTTTAGGTTCTAGGGTTATCCTCCAAGCTTTGGGTTTTAGCTTCACTCCTTTTTTTTTGTTTGCCCCAATCCCTTGTATAATGACAAAAAAAAAACAAAGGGTTAAATAAATAAAAAATATGAAATAAATAAAAAAATACATAACAATAAAATAAAAACAAAATAAAAACATCCAAGACAAACAAATCCCTAAACCTAAGGCTAAGAAGGACTCTCTCTAGGAAGGATTCCCCAGCAGAGTCGCCAGCTGTCGCGGCCGGCAAAAATATTCGAGTCGCCACCATATTTTTTATGGAAAAATAATGATAAACCTAAATATCCTAATCCTAAGGTAGAGATTCATACGGTTCGGGAGTCGGTTAAGTAAGGGGAAGGTGTTAGGCACCCCTCACCTCCATTGTATTCAATGGGATCCACCTTTGAATTTTAGGGTATGTTTGTTTGTCTAAGTTATAGGAAAACCTAAGTTTTTTATAAATTATACTCGCTAGGGTTGGTTTGCAACCCTATGCCTACGTACCCTCAAAATGAAGGATCAGAGTAACCGTAGCTCACCTCCCCTATTCCTACCCCCTAATCCTATTCCTAAATCCCAAAACGTAACCCTAAACCCCAATCCACTATTTATACTCTTGGATAAAGAGTTCCCTTAAATCTAGTGTTTATACTCCTAGATGAGGAGTTCTATCCCTTAAATCCCTTAAACCCTATCCATTATTTAGACTCTTGGAGGAAGAGTTTTATCCCTTAATCCTTTTATTTATACTCTCGGATATCAAGAGTTCTATCCCTTATCCCATCCTTTATTTAGGCTCTCGGACCAAGAGCTTTATCCCTTAATCCTTTTATTTATACTCTCGGATATCAAGAGTTCTATTCCTAAATCCAAATCCCTTATCCCATCCTTTATTTAGGCTCTCGGACCAAGAGCTTTATCCCTTTATGTAAATCCCTTAAAAAACCTTAAACATCCTTTTAAAAACCAATTTCTAATTTTTCACAAAAAAAAGAAATTAAATCAAAAGTTAAATAATTAATATGACAAAAAACAAAATTAAACCAAAATAAAGCCCACATTCTAAATAATTCCTAAAAAATATTTATATTCCAAAATGTTTTATTTTTTTATCCCAATCCCATATTTACCTTTTTAAAAAAAAAAATAATTTTACAACTTAAATCCTTTATAAAATTTTATTTACATAAGTTATAAACAAAAAAAAAAACTTAATTACCACCACATGAAAATTAAGAATTTAAATTAAACAATAAAAGAACAAAAAATCTAAATTAACAAATTAAATAAAAAATATTTTTTTATTTCACAAATTAAATCAAGGAATTGATTCAATTGTGATTAAAAAAAGAATAAAAATAAGTCTCACAAAATAAAAATCCAAAAATAATAATATAAAAAACAAAATCCCAAAAAAATAATTCCTAAACCCTACATTTAACCAAAATCCTAAATCTCCTAATTAACCCTAAAATATAATTAATAATTAAATTAAATTATGTTAAATAATTCAATTAATTAAATTAAGTTTAATCCAGGGGGTGTATAACCTTTAAAAAAACAATAGGGCCGTCTAGGTGGGGTGCCAAAAGCATTGGGCGTGAAAGCCCAATGGCCAAAAAAGTCCCAACGTCTGAAAAAAAAAAACAACAGAAGTAATCCACGTTCGAATCCTTTTGATCCCCATGATTTTGATTTATTTATTTATTTTTAAGAAAAAAACATGACTGAAATTATTAGACAATTACTATGTCTTTCTTATTCAACAAAAAACAATTCTTTATAATAATAGTTATCGATCTAATTATTTAAAACTTAACGCAAACATATTCCACATTAAATCAAATAAATATATCAAATAAGAATCGATATGTAAAATGCATATAAAAGTAAGGGAGTAAATAAAACCGACCTACGGGATCAAGGTCTATCCCGGTAAACAAAATGTTTCACTTTTGAGCTCTCTCTCCCTTTTTATGCGACCAATTCCTATTCCTTGACTCCTATTATTTTCTTCTGTTTTTGATCCAATCTTCTCCTTGTGCCCTTGACAGAAAAGATGACAGATGGGTTTTTCAGGGTTTTTTGTATTATTGTTCTTCAGTATGGAGAACAACAACTTTTGAATAGTGAATATGTAAATTGTGGGTGCCCCAAATAGGAGAGACAAAGACTCTATTTATAGGAAAAATTTAGGTTAAAACAATAAATGTGATTATCTATTTTTAGACCGATTTGATTTAACCTGATATTTCCTATTTCTTAAAGCCCAAGCCAATGAATCTGGATAGATTCATGGCTTGGTTAATTTAAATAAAAATAAAAATAAAAAGAAATATTCTAATAATGAAAAATAGAAAAAAGATTTGATTTTACTTTAACTTATATGATTTTTTGAGATTTTTTCATAGAAACATGATTTTAATGAAAAAATCAATTTTTTAAAATAATTACTAAATGAAATACGAAAATTGATATTAAAATAATAAAAAAAACTATTTTTATAATTTTTCATGATTTAAAAGAAAAGGAAAAAGTTAGTAATAAAGGAAAAACAAATAAAACATTAAAAGTGAGGAAGGTGGGATTTGAACTCACAACCTCTCACACTTATAGCCCTTATACCCCTCTTTCTACCAATTGTGCCGTTTTACTTATTCAAAATAAAGTGGCACTAAAAGTCATATAAAATAGGTCAAAATTTAGGGTACGACACCACCAGTCGGTCAATCCAGTAATCCCGACCTTTCGAAAAACAATGATGAGATCCTGAAGCTCATCCAAAGGAGTGAATACAACATTGTTAATCAGCTGTTACAAAATCCTTCAAAGATCTCGGTATTATCATTGTTACTCAGTTCAGAAGCGCACAGGGAGGCTCTACAGAAAGTCTTGGAGCAAGCCTTTGTGGAACATGATGTAACAATTAGGCAATTCGATGGCATTGTCTCTAACATCACTTCCTGCAATGACTTGGGATTTAGTGATGAGGAATTACCTGAAGAAGGTCGCCGTCATAACATGGAACTCAATATTACAGTCAACTGCCAGGACGATGCTTTAGCCAGCATACTGGTAGACACATGATCAGCCCTAAATGTTATGCCGAAGTCCACTTTGATGCAATTATCATTCAAATGACCTCCGATGAGAACCAGCAAGGTCGTCGTCAAAGCATTTGATGGATCCAGAAAAACGGTTATCGGCGAAGTCGACCTTCCCATAACTATCGGTCCTCACACTTTCCAAGTCACTTTCCAGGTTATGGACATCCGGGCAACATACAGTTGTTTATTAGGAAGACCTTGGATACATCAGGCTGAGGTGGTCACCTCGACCCTCCACCAAAAGCTAAAGTTCGTCCAGAACGACCAACTCGTCACGGTTTGTGGGGAGCAGGCCTTGCTCGTAAGCAATTTATCGTCATCTACTTATGTGGAACCGGAAGGGATAATTGGAACCCAGTTCCAAACACTTTTGCTACACAAGGACTGTCAATTCGAAGGGGGAACTTCCATTTTCACATACAAAGATGCTATCAAAGCGGTCGAGAATACCAATACAACAGGATGGGGACAAGTTGTCATTCCTACTGACAATAAAATAAAGAAGGGTCTTGGTTTTTCTGTGACCTGTACCCAGACAGCTGCTAACGATGAAAGTCTTCATCCCATTTGGAATTTCTTCCACAGTGGAGGTTTCCTTCATCCGGTGACTCAAGAAGTGCATACCATCAATAAAGATGATTCCTCCGATACAGAGGAAGAAGGGAAGTCCTATTTCAACAAGGACGATTATGCGTCTCAGGACGAAGCGCAGATTCCCTTTTGCTTTCCTACACAGAGTCCGAGATTTATACCCAGGTCAGACGTCGAAATGATATATGGAGATTGTGATCCGGAAGGATGTCGTGCTCCACCAAACTCATTAGAGGAGGACACTCTGATGAAAGACAACTTTGACCACGACTACTACGACCCGATGGATGGCCTGCCAATGTGGCAGCCGTATCCGGGAGACTTAGGGCAAGGAAATCAGCTAAATAATGAAAATCAGCTGAGCATCATTGAGAAGAATACATGCGTCTCCACCATGTTATGGGATCAACACACAGGTTATCCTGGAAATACTCAGCACGACGATGAATTTGCAAAGTTTGCAGGACTAGAATTCATTAACTATGATTTTCCCGAGGCCAACGTCATCGAGAGAGATGACTCCTCCAGTCCCAAAGAAGTATGGGACACCTTGGGACAACCGAGTGGAAAATACGACTATTTGGTCAAGTACACCGCTCCCGAAAGCTCTTGTATCAGGCTCGAAGACATCCAGCTAACTGGATGGGGAGATATACCTGAGAGCACAAATACTATGCAAAATGCAACAGAGGAATCCTCCTACGACAACTGTGCCTGGGAGACAGATTCCAATGATCCTGCTCCGCCAAAAATCAGCGTTATTTCTGAAGACCAATCAAGGAAGGTACCAGGCTTTGTGATTCACCGAGGAGTTCGCCGCTAATGGGTCGCTGTCGATGTTCCGAAGATTGTTCATAAGTCTAAGTAATTGCCATCTTTACTTTAACCTTTCACCTTGCCCAGGTGAAACAGATGTTTTGATGGGGCTCAGTTTCTGTAAATATCAATCTTCTCTTTGCCTAAAGCGACAGAGTTTTGTTTTATAGGGCTGTAGTTTCAAGAATCGACTTGTTCATGAATAAAATAACGTCGTTCTGTAATTTCCGCATTAATTGTTGTTTTCTTTTTTTGCTTTTCTTAGAAAATGGTAATCCTAAAAAACAATTCAAATAATAAAAACAAGCAGTTTTCCAAAAAAAAAAAACACTGCACACACTCTTGCATTCTCTCTATCTCTTCTAAACACAAATCATCACGTCATGCAGATTGCTTGTTTTAAACCCCGTTGAAACATACGATCCGATGCCTTCTCCCAACTTTGAATTCCCGGTATTTGGGGCTGAAGAAGAAGTGGACGACGAAATTCCAGAAGAGATCTCCCGATTACTCAGACAAGAGGAAAGGTCCATCGAACCTCACAAAGAGCTGTTGGAAACGGTAAACTTGGGTTCAGAAAAAGAAAGAAAAGAAATCAGGATTGAAGCACTGCTCAGTCCAACTGCCAGAGAGGGTTTGATAAAGCTTCTCAAAGAATTCCCCGATGTATTCGCTTGGTCCTATCAGGACATGCCAGGGTTGGATACCAGCATCATGGAACATCATCTACCATTAAGATCGGAATGTCCGCCAGTAAAGCAGAGGTTGAGACGGACTCACCCGGACATGGCCATCAAAATCAAAGAGGAGGTACAGAAACAGATTGACGCGGGTTTCCTCGCCACGTCAGAATATCCTCAATGGTTAGCCAACATCGTACCCGTTCCGAAAAAGGGCGGAAAGGTCAGAATGTGTGTGGATTACAGAGATCTAAACAAGGCTAGTCCAAAGGACGTCTTTCCTTTACCACACATTGACATGCTGGTTGACAGTATAGCAAAGTTCAAAGTTTTCTCCTTCATGGATGGATTCTTGGGCTATAATCAAATCAAAATGGCGCCGAAAGACATGGAGAAAACTTCGTTCATTACCCCATGGGGTACCTTTTGTTACAAGGTAATGCCATTCGATTTGAAGCACACCGGGGAAACTTATCAAAGGACCATGACTACTCTGTTTCATGACATGATACACAAGGAAATCGAGGTATATGTCGATGACATGATTGCCAAATCTAAAACAGAGGAGGAGCATGTGACCCACCTGTCAAAATTATTTGAGCGGTTGAGAAAGTACAAACTCCGATTGAATCCTAATAAGTGCACATTCGGTGTCCGTTCAGGGAAACTTTTAGGGTTCATCGTCAGCTAGAAAGGAATTGAGGTTGATCCTGACAAGGTCAAGGCCATTCAAGAAATGCCTTCTCCGAAAACTGAAAAACAAGTCAGAGGATTCCTGGGACGGTTAAACTACATCTACAAATTCATATTCCTCATGACCGCGACCTGTGCGCCGATTTTCAAATTACTCAAAAAGAATCAGGACTGCGTTTGGACAGAAGACTGCCAAACCGCCTTCGACAGTATTAAGGAATACATGTTAAATCTGCCGATTCTATCACCTCCAGTGGAAGGAAGACCACTGATCATCTACTTAACAGTCTTGGAAGACTCCATGGGCTGTGTACTTGGCCAACAAGATGAAACCAAAAGGAAAGAGTCTACCATCTACTATCTGAGCAAAAAATTCACCGACTGCGAGACTCGGTACACTATGCTTGAGAAAACTTGCTACGCTTTGGCTTGGGCAGCCAAACGTCTTCGCCAGTGCATGATTCGTCACACTACTTGGTTGGTCTCCGAAATGGATCCAATCAAGTATGTCTTTGAAAAACCTGCTCTCACGGGAAGGATTGCCCATTGGAAAAATGTTGTTATCAGAATATGACATAGAGTACCACGCTCAGAAAGTCGTTAAAGGAAGTATTTTAGTCGATCATTTGGCTCATCAACCGATTGATGATCAGGAACCAATCGTGTTTGACTTCCCAGATGAAGATGTCATGTATCTAAAAATGAAAGATTGCGATGAACCGCTACCCAGTGAAGGGCCAGAACCAGGGTCCCAATGGGGACTTATCTTTGACGGAGCTGTCAATCATTACGGAAACGGAATTGGGGCAATCATTGTCACCCCTCAGGGTACCCACGTTTCTTTCACCGCCAGACTGACATTCAAGTGTACAAATAACGAGGCCGAATACGAAGATTGTATCATGGGTCTCGAAGAAGCGATCGACTTAAGGATCAAAAACTTGGATGTATATGGCGACTCAGCCCTGATTATCAATCAGATCAAAGGAGATTGGAACACATACCAATCAGGACTGATTCCTTACAAAGACTATGCAAGGAGGTTGTTACCTTTCTTCAACAGAATCGAGTTTCATCACATCCCTCGTGATGAGAATCACATGGCTGATGCATTAGCCACTCTCTCTTCCATGATTAGTGTAGATCAATGGACTGACCTACCTAAGATCGACATAATGCGCCTTGAACGGCCCGCTTACATCTTCACGATTGAAGCAGTCATAGACGATAAACCTTGGTATCATGATATCAAATGCTTCCTTCAGAAATAAGAGTACCCACCTGGGGCACTAAGGAAGGATAGAAAAACTCTCAGAAGGCTGGCTAGCAGTTTCTTCCCGAGCGGTGGTACACTCTATAAGAGAAATTTTGGCATGGTCTTGCTCCGATGCGTAGACAGACCAGAAGCAGACATGCTGATAAAAGAAATTCACGAAGGATCTTTTGGCACTCATGCCAACGGACACACAATGGCGAGAAAAATTCTCAGAGCAGGGTACTACTGGTTGACCATGGAATCCGACTGCTACAAGTACATGAGGAGGTGTCACAAGTGTCAGATATACTCAGACAAAATCCATGTACCGTCAACACATCTCAAAGTTCTTTCTTCCCCATGGCCTTTTTCCATATGGGGAAACGACATGATTGGCATGATTGAGCCTAAGGCTTCGAACGGACATCGGTTCATCCTAGTAGCCATTGATTACTTCACCAAGTGGGCCGAAGCAGTATCATACGCCAATGTAACCCGATAAGTGGTAGTCCGCTTTATAAAAAACAATCTCATCTGCCGTTATGGTGTTCCGAGCCAGATCATTACTGATAATGGATCCAACTTGAACAATAAGATGATGAAAGAGTTATGCGCAGAGTTCAAGATCGAACACCATAACTCATCTCCCTACCGGCCCAAGATGAACGGAGCGGTAGAAGCGGCTAAGAAGAACATCAAAAGGATTGTTCAGAGGATGGTTGTAACCTACAAAGATTGGCTTGAGATGCTACCCTTTGCTCTTCACGGTTATCGTACATCTGTCCGCACTTCAACAGGGGCAACCCCTTTCTCTCCAGTATATGGCATGGAAGCAGTGCTCCCCATAGAAGTAGAGATCCCATCAATCTGGGTATTAATGGAAGCTAAGCTTATAGAAGCTGAATGGTGTCAAAGACGGCATGACGAACTCAATATGGACGAAGAAAAGCGAATAACGGCACTATGCCACGGTCAGTTGTATCAGCAAAGAATGAAGAAGGTTTTCGACAAAAAGGTCCGACCTCGCATCTTCAGAAAAGGAGACCTCGTGCTCAAGAAAATACAATCATTTTTCATTGATTCTAGGGGAAAATGGACTCTGAATTACGACGGCCCCTATGTGGTCAAGAAAGCTTTCTCAGGCGGCGCCTTGAGACTTGCAACAATGGATGGAGAAGAGTTTGCCTACCCCACAAATGTTGATGTAGTCAAGAAATACTTCGCCTAAACTAAAAAAAACGTCTCGGTGGATTGAAAACCCAAAAGGGCGGTCCAGGCAAAAATTAGAGACATGATCAAAAATCATCCTGATGGATTGGAAACATCACAGTACAATCCAGGCAAAATTAGGGATAATGGCAAGTAACTATGTCCAACAGAGGCGAGTCCCTCAGAAGCAGTCACGTCCTCCATCAAAAAAACTCCGATCAAGGTCATCTTCGACAGAAGCTCAGGATGCCCAGAATTCAAAGTTGGTAGAAGGATAATGGTCGTTATGTTTCAACGTAGCCCTTTTTCCCTGTAAATTACCATTTTCTAACTTTGTAAATACTCTATGGAATCACGTGCTTGGCTGATTTCCATCCTATCAATAAAATTTAAGCCCTTGTGCTTTTGTTTGCAGTTCTTATTTGTTTTAACTTTACAGAACGACATTGTAACATGATCAACAATTCTTGAAATAAAACAAAAATGAATTTACTTGTAAAACTTTTTCTGCTTTTAAAATAAAGATGGCAATTTTCTTTTCACTGTTGAACATCAAAAGAACATCAATCGCTTCTCCAGAAGTAAGCGAACCTCAAAGTACAGAATCGAAGTTTTCCTTCTAAACCAGTACGCCTGAATGAAGGATCAGTTGTGTCAGAGACCATTGCTCCATCTGACATCTTCGGCCGAGTTCTTACCTCCTAAGCCCGACCAACGGTTGTTCCCCGCAGGGACCAATTCTCCTAAGCAAGGCATAATTGCTACTTCTGAACCAGCGGTACTTCTTCACCCCGCGATGGCCGAGTATCCAGTAGTGTTCATCCATTAGTCTGTATGTCGCGTCAGTTTTGTCAGCATATACATACATGCATTATGCATTATTGATTTACATTCATATTCATATTGCATCACTATCTCTCTAGTCGGTCTCGTCCCCTAGTGATAGACAGTCCTCTCAATCGAGTTGTCAGTCCTTTCCTCGTCAGGAAATGTTGCGTCTGAACAATATCTCACCTCCAGTGTATTTCTGGGATGAAGTTGGTCCTTGACCACTTTGATAACTTGAACCTCTGAAAGGCCAGAGGAACTTTCAACAAACATCACTCTTCGCCATTGAAGATGATATCCTCGCTTTCCCGGATTAAGGAAAATCCCCAGAGAGAGCCTCTTAATCAGAGATTCGGTAATACAGCAGTTTTTCTCCGAAAAGACCAATGATGAAAAGGTTATCAGTACCTCAAAATTGGATCACATCATATAGCGTTTCTCCGGGAAGATCCCGAGAAAAGTATGATGTAATATCCCTAAGTGGAGGCAGTCTCTCAAGAGACTCGTTTTCCCCAGTAGAAACAAATGGCGTCTCCAATAGAGAAGTTTGTACACCTCTACAACTCAGACGATTGGGTTCCCCAGCAAGTTTGACATCAAAACTTTTTCCGTCAAATGGCATCTCCCCAGGAAAATTCGGCGAGAAGTGTGAGGAAAACCGCTACGCATAGCGTCCCTTGTTAATAAAGTTTATTGACAAAAGAAACTAAGACCAGTTCCTTGGTAGGAAACCAGGATTGAGGGGAAGTTTAAATCAGAAACTGAGACCAGTTCCTTGGTAGGAAACTAGGATCGAGGGGAAGTTTAACTAAGAAACTGAGACCAGTTCCTTGGTAGGAAACCAGGATCGAGGGGAAGTTTATTTCGGCAATTGAGACCAGTTCCTTGGTAGGAAACCAGGATCGAGGGGAAGTTTATCTTTTCTAAGCATCATTGCTTAGTAAAAGAAGAAGGATGCGTAAGCTGCCATTCTTAACCATCATTAAAATTCCGGGTATTCTGATATTTAATCCTCTTGCACCCCGAATGCCCGAATACCTTCGCCATTCACACCTTCGGGTCCAAGAAGATTAAATAGGGGCATCTGTCATACCCCAAATTTTGACCACTAAGATTCCCATCATTGTGGAAATCATCATCACAATATGGATGAACCATCATACCTCATAGTCTCCCTAAAGATGCGTGAGCATCCACTACAATCAAAATTAGGGTTTCAGGCCCTCTCAGAGCTCTTAGACAAAGGATCAATCAAAGAATTGACATGATCTTCAACTTGTCTAGCCTCTCAAACATCCACAATGGATCAAAAGGACTCCCACTACAAGGATTAAGCACAAGGCTGCTCCCTTCTAGGTGGATTAAGCCTCAAGATCGCCAGTGTCACCAAATTAGGGTTTTGGTCGACCAGGGCCTCCAGATGGAAATTCTCCTCTGGGCATGAGCCAATGCTTCAAGGCATAACCTATGATGCTCTAAGGGACATCATAAACCCAATCACCAAGTCAATTTAGCCTTAGGGGATGCATACATCAAAAATCAGGAATTAGGGTTTCTTGACCTAATTCACCCCTAAGTTGACTTTTGGGACAAATTATGAGCCAAGACCTCAAGGGAGGATTTGAGGGTCTCTAACACACTACATTGATCCACAGTTAGGGTTTCGCGAGAAAAGTCAACTGTAGCTTTGACTTTTGACCAGGACATGCTCCCAAACCCTAGGAAATGATTCAATACACCCTATGACACCTATGAAATCAATCCATCAAGTTTGATTTAGGTTAAGGACTTGATTTCATAGAGGATCGCACAGTTTGGAATTCATCTGACAAAAAGTCAACTGTGCACAAAAGTCAAACTTTGATTTTTTGAGATTTTTCACAAAAATGGTTTTTTAACCCTAAAATGATGTTAAGGTATGATTTGAATCATCATTCATCAAGAAAAATCAAGAAAAGTGGGATAACTTGTAAAAGGGGTAACCATAAAAAACTTAGAAAATTTTCTAAGTTATGAACAAAGTGGCAAGGGTACCAACTTTGGAGGACCATAACTCCTAAACCACAAGGCCATTTTTCCCCATCCAAAGCTGGATTTGTAGCTCTCATTACCCTCTACAAAAGCTCCAACTACACCTCATTCCAATTCATTGTGGATTCTGAGTTATGATTGGGCCAAAATGACTAAAACATGAAAATACATCATTTTCCAACACTTAGAAAAATTCCGGCCAAGGCAGATTTTGTTGGAAACACCAAAACTTGTGAGATATTTTCACATAGTTGCAAGCTGAATCAAGTCCAAAGGTAAACATTAATGTTGTTGCAAATGTTGCCAAGAATCCAAAGAGCTTATCAGCATGAATTAATTCAACTTGAGCCAAGAGAAATCCATGCCCAAAGTCATGCTGCTACGAGCTGTTTTGGAAAAATCAGTTTGCATGTTTGCTTGCCACACACAATTTCTGAATAAAAACTAGGATCTTCATGCCACATATACTCAAACCAATCACAATGCATCTGATCCAACTGATAGGGCTGAGTCCAAGAGCCAGGCAATCTTCCAACTTGAAGTTCATGCATTTTGGCACATTTTGCCTTGAATTCAAAGGGCATTAATGTGGAATAGTGCATTGTCAAGATTCTCACTTTCCTCAGTCAAGTTCTCTGATTAAACAACAATTAAAATGACTGAGGAATGTGATTTCAGTCAAGGCATAGCTGATCTATTTGGAGCAGCTATTACACCTAATGCAAGAGGTATTTATGTCCAACCAATCCCTTTGAAGGTGATCTGATCTAGCAGCCATTCACTATTCCTCCAAGACAAGAGTTGATCACCTATAAATAGAGGTTCCAATAGATCATTCAAGGCACACCAAAGCACCTTATAGCACTGCTTTCTCTCATTCTCTCTTAAGTGCCAAATTCCCTTGTTTTTGAGCAACCACCATCGGGTTTTGAGTTGCAGCCCTAAGCAATCCATTCCAATTGCTCAGACACATCACATATGATGTATTTGAGGTGTCCAAACACTTAAACACCAACTGTAACACCCCTAGCTCAGAATCAACCTTCAACCAAGCCATTATGCCTCAATTATGCAGCTGGAGTCCTCCAACTTGATCCAAAGGGTTTCAAAGTGTTCCAAAGGTTGCAACACACTCCACAACATCCATTGAAGGTGTAAGGATCATTAATTCATATGTGGAACACCATCTGTGCAGAGTTCCATTTTAGCTTGCATCAAGGTAAGCCTCAAAACTACATCTTCATGATCCATGCATATTTCCTCGCATGATACTTTTGCCAATTGCTTGCCATCATATGTTGAGTGTTTCCCCTCAAAAAATTTGATCATAACCCTCATAACCATGTATGCACGACTGCTTTTGCAAAATTAGGGTTCATACGGCCATAATGATATAATTTGCTATACACTGAAAATAAATAAAATCAAGTATTATCATCTTGTTCCTTGTGAAAAAATGCATGAGTTTGGTATTTGAATCATGTCAAATGGTTGAGAGATGAGTGAGATAGGGAGCTTCATGCACGAGCTCGAGGAAGAAGATGGCCATGGCGCCATTCTTCAGGTTTTCCAACCAAGTTCTCTATATATTTTTCATTTGCCATACTATATTTGAATTGGCATTGCGCCCCAGTGGTTGATCAGCTGGTTTTGTGTGTATTTGCAAGCGAGAGGTCTGGGGTTCGAATCCCCCTCGCCCCAGATCTCTTTTTTTACCACTTTTTCTTGTTTTTTTTGTTATTTTTCATATTTATTTTAAATGATTTGAAAATTAATAACTCCTTCAATTTTAATTATTTTTTATTGGTTCTTTTTGCAAAAAATCACAAAAATGTTGATATATTTTATTCCACAAAAAAAATTAGATTTATATTATTTATTTAATATAATTAGTATTTTTGTTAATAAATACCTTTTTATTTGTTTTTAAACCCTTTTAAAAATAAATATTCATGTTGGAAAATCAACACCAAATAGGTTTTAATTCATCTTGTGATTAAAACCTCATTTCTCAAACCTAAAACCAAAATCACAAGTTTGTTTATTCAAACTTATTTGGAATTTGTATCATTTTAATTAATTTTCTTTGAATAATTACTTTAAAAATGGTGAAATTAGGGTTTTTGGTGATTTTCACCCTAACAAACTTTTCAACACTTTGGGCCTCTAATAGAGTGTAAGACCCAAGCTTTTTTTATAAAATAAACCCATTTTGGGCCTCACTTATTGTATAAGTCCCTCTGTGTATTTTCAAAAACTTCAGCGAGATCGTCGCTTTCAAACAAATTTTTGGGCCTCTCCTTGAGCTGTAAGCCCCATCTTTTCTTTTAAACCAACTTTTGGGCCTCTATTAGAGTGTAAGACCCAACCCCTTTGAAAACCAAACCTTTTTGGGCCTCAGTCATTGTATAAGACCCACTGCGTTTTCAAAAATCTCGGCGCGATCGCCAGTTCAAAAATCAAATCATCTGGGCCTACCCTCGTGTTATAAGCCCCATTCCTCTTCTTTAAACAACTTTGGGCCTCTTGAGAGAGTGTAAGACCCATCCCCTTTGTACAAAAAATCTTTCTTGGGCCTCAGTCACTTGTATAAGTCCCTGTACAAAACAACAGCACAACCACTAAACCCTGGGCCTCTCCTTGAGCTGTAAGCCCCAATTTTCCTTTTAAAAGAACTTTCTCCTTTGATTTTGTAATATACTGTTTTCAAATTTTCTTTGTTGAACAACTAACAATACAACATGGAAGCTCTACAACCGAGTAAGTGTTTACCTGCTTTCATTTACCGCTTTCATATGTATATAACTGTACTGTGGGGCTGCTTCACTGTAAGTCTTCTTTCATAAACTCATATCAACTGTGTAATAATAGTATAGATATTTAGAGTTTCCCTGGCAACTACGTCTAGAACTAGACAAAACCACGTCTCCTTACAACAATTTTAGATAACTATATCTAAGATCTTCCCCCCTTTTTGAACAGTTCATATACAGAAGGCCAATGTTCCAAGTGAAACCCCTTCTGGAACTGTTCATCAGCCTCCTCTTGGGCTTAGTGCAAGGACCCACAGGCTTCCTAAAAGCATCCCCGCCTCCTCTTGGGCGTTGTACAAGGACCCGTCGGCTTCTTAGAAGTTTTCACAGCCTCCTCTTAGGCTTCGTATAATGATTCTTCCTCTGGGAAGATAGCCTCCTCTTGGGCTTCGTACAAATTGTCCATCGGAAGTTTCCAACCTCCTCTTGGGCTTCGTACAAATTGTCCCGACGACCTCCTAGAGGTATAGGAACAGAAATTAGTCATCTTAATAGAACAGTCTTTCAAAGAGTCTAGATCTTGTCACAACAACTGTACTGTCCCTTAATTTCTCTTAAGTATAGTACAAAAGATAAAACTCTAGACTTGGATAGTCTAAGACCCTTGAGTCTCAAAGAAATTCTCAAGCCACTTTCAAGAATGGGAAGAAACACCGATCACTCTGAAACTCGGTCTCTCTCATGAGAGTTCCTTACCCTTGGGTATGCCTATGGATCTAATCCTCAGCAGTAAGATAGCCTCCTCTTGGGCTTTGTACAAATGATTCTCCCCAGTAGAGCAAGCATTTTTAGCCTCCATCTCGGGCTTCGTACGAGATACAAAAACACTCTCTTGTTGAGTATAAAGGACTCTCTTGGTGAGTCACACCTTTTAGCCTCCATCTCGGGCTTCGTACGAGATACAAAAACACTCTCTTGTTGAGTATAAAGGACTCTCTTGTTGAGTCAACCCTTTCAGCCTCCATCTCGGGCTTCGTACGAGATACAAAATCACTCTCTTGTTGAGTATAAAAGACTCTCTTGCTGAGTCAAACATTTTTAGCCTCCATCTCGGGCTTCGTACGAGATACAAAAACACCCTCTTGTTGGGCCAATAGCCTCCTCTTAGGCTTTGTATAAGGAAACCCCGGTTGAGTCAATCAACCTTTTAGCATCAAAGTTGTGCCTCGTTCACAGTATACAAACATCAACAACTCCTTTCCCCTTCATCTATTTGCTGTAAGCGGCAAACCTCTAGATTATTTACATCCACGCCACTGTCCCTCTTTTAGCATGAGAAATTCCTAAGGAAAGATGGCATTACTCTACACTGAGTTAAAGTCTTCTCCTTCAGGTTAAAAATCCCCTATAAAGGAAATTATGGCATTGCTGGATTCACATATCCCAGTTAAAGTAATTCTCCTTTATGATCAGTCACCCAACGGTTATGACAAACAGACCCCTTTAGAGATGACAAATTCTCTCTAAAGGCGAAACCCTTTAGCTTCATATCTTGGGCTTTAATCAAGATACAAATAGACTCTTCAGCTTCACATCTTGGGCTTTGAACAAGATACAAACAAAAAACCCTTCAGCTTCACATCTTGGGCTTTGAACAAGATACAAATTACGTTTAGCTTCACGTCTTGGGCTTTGAACAAGACACCAAAACAACCATTTTCCTCCCATAGAATAGGAGGAACTACGATCGCTCTGATTTCCTTGTTTCGATAAACGGGAATACGTAGGCATAAGATTAAAAGAGAAATCTTAGCGAGCGCACCACATCGAAAACCTCAGGTCACAAACCCTCATATATCAATCAAAACATCCGAGTCCGTATTCCCCACCAAAAGTCCAAACTCGATCAAAATAACCTAAGAGAGGCCCTTCCACATTGATCGCATCTGTAAACCAACAGTTTTGACTATTTAACCTCAGTTTACAAAGCTGGGTTAGTTGGAGACATCTATTTCCCTTCCTTTATCAGCTTCAATAGGATAAAAAATGAATCGACCTGTAGTCCCCCCAAAGAGCGGCAGGTCCAAAATCGCTCACTACATAAAGAAGCTGAAGATTGCCATTGTCGAGGAGGCTTGACTCTGAACTTATTGTTTCTGATGACATACTTGCAGTCTAAGTGCTCACTTGTGAAAAGAGGCTTTAATTGATGTGCAGATCATCTGTAGTGAATGTAATGATCCCTGAGTCGACCAGATCTTGCACCTTGTGCTTGAACACGTTGCAATCTTCAATTAAATGGCCTGGTGTGTCCGAGTGATACTCACATCTAGCATCCAGATCATAACCAGGAGGAATAGGGCCGGGAACCGACTTGGACTCCCTTAGTTAAACCAGAGAACTCTCAAGTAGATGAGCAAGAACATGATTGTGAGGAATAGGGGGTGGATCAAACCTTCTCTCAGGCCTTTGTGATCTTTGTTGTCTCTGTTGCTGAGGAGCATAAGGTTGCTGATACTGAACAAGCTGTTGAACACCAGGAGGAATATACACAGCACTAGTTTCTCCCTCTTTTCTCTTGGGGAACCCGACATAAGGTTTCTTTGCATCTTCAGAGGAACCAGCAACAATTTGAATCTTTCCCATTTTAATGTCGTTTTCGACTCTTTCTCCTGCCAATACAAGGTCTGAAAACCCAACTGACAAACATCCCATCAATTTCTCATAATAAGGCCTCTGAAGCGTAGCCATGAACATGTCAATGAGTTCTCGCTCCATCATTGAAGGTTGAACTCGGGAACCCAATTCACGCCACCTCTGGGCGTACTCTTTGAAGCTTTCGTTTTGTCTCTGAGAAAGACTTTGCAATTGCATTCTATTGGGTGCCATGTCTGTATTGTATTGGTAGTGCTTAACGAAAGCTTCTGCCAAATCTCTCCAGCTTTTAATATGCATTCTCTCCAAGCTCATATACCAGTCTAAAGATGCCCCAGCTAGGCTGTCCTGAAAGAAATGCATCAGCAGTTTCTCGTCATCCGAATAGAGAACTATTTTTCTGAAATATGCCCTTATGTGAGTTTTAGGGCAGATTGTCCCGTTATACTTTTCGAAGACAGGCACCCTGAACTTTAGAGGAATCTTCACACCTGGGACCAAACCTAAGCCAGACATGTCCATACCCAAAGTATTCTGACTCTCGAAAGCTTTCATTCTCTCTTCGAGCATACGCAACTTCTTATCTGCCTCAGTAGGGAAACTCATCTCAGCATCATAAAACTGTTCATCCTGATTATCCACCTCCTGATGAGGAACAGAAATCTCAGCAACACTTCTTCTGGATTGACTCATAGGAGGGGGTGGAGGAATATCAGTATGTGGAGGGTTCACGTCTCCGCCCAGAGTATTACCAATAACAACATTCCCATTACAAGCCTCTGGGATAACAACAACAACCCTGTGGATAAGCACCCTTAATTCCTCTTGACGTTGAGTCATACCTTGCATCACTTCCATGAACTGAGTTATACGAGTCTGGAATTCTGACAATTCTGATCGCACCTGATCCATGATTCCCCTTCGGTTGCTTCGAGTTGCGTAGTGGTGAGAAGTCAGGTTTGCAGTTCTGAAGAAAATACCAAGTCAGAATAAGAATCCACATCCTTGAACACCTGTTATGCATATGAGTATGAGAATGCAAAATGTCATGTGATGCAAATGCAAAGACACGAGATCAAAGTATCCATAATTTTTGAATAGGTGTTGCGTTGATGACTAAATAAGTTCAAAGGTCTGCTTTGCTGAGAATACCGAAATACCAGAATATCCGAATAACCAGAATACCAGAATACCGAAATAATCAGAATACCAGAATACCAGGCTGATAATAATACCAGAATACAAGGATACCGAGATAATCAGAATACCAGAATACCAGGTTGATAAATCAACACCGATAAGAAAACCATGAAAACCAAGTAGGTTGAAGGTCAAGGTTACCTCTAAACCTGTAAACACCCATCCCTTCTCACATGTGGGTACTAAAACCAAGGATCCTCAGTGTCACGGACTCTCAGGTCGAGAAATGATAATACGGTCACCATTTCTGGTTTGGCATCATCATCAATCGAGGAGGCCTCAACTGATTCCCCTCAAAAGGTTGCCCTATAGCAAGTTCTCAGCCTCGGGTCCTCAGATCAAGAAGCATAATGGGTTTGCCATTTCTGGTCTGCCATTACTACCTCTTGGGAGGAGTGCCTCAACTGAGTCCTCGGGGAATAGTCGCCAGAGTCGACAACTCTCTAGGTTACATTCTATCATCTGCCCCAATGCGCAGGATAAAACATTACCAAAGAAAACCTCATCTGGATGTGGAATTTTCGTGTATACTAAGTCTGGCCAAATGCCACACAAGTCACACTACTTTCCACTCTAATCTTAGGTGTATACTCAAGCCTGAGTATTGGGCTTATCTTTCATGAATCCAACCCACCCAACAGCACAACAGCAGCAGAGCAATATGATAATAGAAATCAAAATGCAATAAATGCGGTAAAATACAGTAATATACAACAAATAATGCACAACAGTAAACACCCAATGAAACAGAAACAAACAAGCGCTAGGGTTGACTCACATAGGGAACCACTCTCCCCAGTAGAGTCGCCAACTGTCGCAATTGCGAAAAACAACCGGCGAAAACAAAACAGAAGAGTCGCAACTGAACATTATTTATCCCGACGCAGGGAAAGGAAACGATCGAAGAAACATCATGTAGCGTGATTTTTGTGGTCTTGAATCACTATCGCTTGGGCACTACAACCTGATTCATTTTTTATCCTGTTAAGCTGATTAAGGAAGGGAAATAGATGTCTCCAATTAACCCTGCTTGCATACTGAGTTTAAACAGTCAAAACTGTTGGCTTACAGATGCTATTAAGATGTGGGCCCCTCTTCGATTATTTTGTTAAGAATATAATGTTTGGACCATTTGTGAGGTTTTTGGTAATGTGTTTAGATTTGATGCTTTTGGGTTGATATATAAAGGTACTGGATTTTGGGTTTTTGATTAGTGTACTCGCTAAGATTTTTGCAATCTTATGCCTACGTATTCCCGAAACAGGGAAATCAGAGCGATCGTAGTTCCTCCTATTCTATGGGAGGAAAGAGGTGTTTTGGTGTCTTGTTCAAAGCCCAAGACATGAAGCTGAAGGTAGTTTGTATCTTGTTTAAAGCCCAAGATGTGAAGCTAAAAGGTTGAGAGAGAATTTGTCATCTCTAAAGAGGAGTTGTTGATGTTCATATGTTGTGAGCAAGGCACAACTTTGATACTAAAAGGTTGATTGACTCAACCGGGGTTTTCTTTATACAAAGCCTAAGAGGAGGCTAGAAGTTTGACTTTTCTGGGGAAAAGGTTCTTTCTGTCTTGTACAAAGCCCAAGATTGAGGCTAAAAGGGATTTTGACTATTTTGGGGAGAATGTATCATGTATAAAGCCCAAGATGGAGGCAGAAATGGTTTGACTCAATAAGAGAGTACTTTTATCTGTCTTGTATAAAGCCCAAGACGGAAGCTAAAAAAGAGTTGACTCAACAAGAGAGTCTTGAACAGGTGATTGACTCAACAAGAGAGTCTGAAGGTTGTTTGACTCAACAAGAGAGTCTTTTATACTCAACAAGAGAGTGATTTGCTGTCTCGTACGAAGCCCGAGATTGAGGCTAAAAGGATATTGACTCAACAAGAGAGTCTTTTATACTCAACAAGAGAGTGTTTTATATGTGCCTTGTATGATGCCCAAGACGGAGGCTAGAAGTGGTTGGCTCAACAAGAGAGTCTTTTATACTCAACAAGAGAGTGTTTCATATGTGCCTTGTATGAAGCCCAAGACGGAGGCTAAAAGTGGTTGACTCAACAAGAGAGTCTTTTATAATCAACAAGAGAGTGTTTTTCTATCTCGTACGAAGCCCGAGATGGAGGCTAAAAGGAGATTGACTCGACAAGAGAGTCTTTTATAATCAACAAGAGAGTGTTTTTCTATCTCATACGAAGCCCGAGATGGAGGCTAAAAGGAGGTTGACTCCACAAGAGAGTCTTTTATACTAAACAAGAGAGTTATTTATATGTCTTGTACAAAGCCCAAGACGGAGGCTAAAAGTGGGATTGACTCAACAAGAGAGTCTTTTATACTCAACAAGAGAGTGTTTATCAATCTCATAAGAAGCCCGAGATGGAGGCTAAAAGAGTCTGAAAAGGTTAGCTCTGCTAGGAAGAATCATTTGCACAAAGCCCAAGAGGAGGCTACCTTACCGCTGTGGATTCTGAAGATCCTGAAGCGGGTCCAAGAGAGACCTGCTGCTGCGGTTCCTTGATCCTCAGTGATCGGCGGAACATATCCTTCCGGGATATAGTTAATAGGCATGCCCCAGGGACGATCTTTCGCATTTTGTACCTAGGATCATACTTTTTCACTATGGGCGTTGATGTGATCTCTGAGATCACAGTCCTTTGTTGTTGCATTTGAGCTTCTGCTAGAGCTTGCATGTCGTTATGAAGCTTTCTCAGATCCTCTTTCAGAGTGTCGATCTCTTCCTTTAACTCTCTGTTTTCTTCTTCGAGATCGTCCATCTTTTTCGGATGATTGGCCCGAGTATTGTATGAATGAGACAGTTTGACTCTAGAATCGAGACGCAAACATGAGATTCGTAGGTAAGAACAATGTGTTACGCGAGAATGATGAATGCAATAATTATATGTCAATTAACTTTGTTTAATCAAAATAAACTTCAATAATTGGATTGCAAATATCACACAGTGGAGGAGACCCCGTTTTATTGAATTCAAAGATTGCGGAAACGGAAATACAGTAATTTGCAAAGTGCTGTAAAAACAAAATCTAAGCTAATGTATCCTGAGTCCTATCTGAGGAGAGCTCAGGTGTTGGTTCTGGTACTTTCGTTTTCTTTGACCGGGGCTCTTGGGCTGTTGTCGGGTTGTCATTCCTTTGCCAAGTGAAAGGAGCGAGCAAATTCCTTTGGTCATCCTGATTTTCTACAGCATGTTGCTCTAAAATCTCAATCAGAGCATCTTTTTCTTTTAACAGTTGCTGTATTTTCTTGCACTCTACATTGAGAATACGATACTTGTTCCTCCAAGAACTCCTCTCCTACTGAACTTTGTTGAGAGTCACCTGAAGTTTTTCTGTATCATACATAAAATAAAGGACATGGTCCCTTAATGGAAGAACTTCCTGACGAGGGCAAGGCATCCTCAGCTTGAGAGCTCTAGTTTGTACCCAGTGGATATAAGGTTCCATCGAGACACAGTCTGGTTTTCCTAGAGACTCTCGTCCTTTCTTGTGAACGTGTTTCCGGGCATGTACTATTTCCGTCTTTAGTGCCCTGTCATTTTCTCCTTCTTACGCGGGACATGCCTCATCGGGTATCCAAATTGATGACGAACTAACACTGGATGATAGTTGATTCCTCCCTTAGTTCCTATGAGGGGTACATTTGGGAAATTTCCCCAACGGTCAATGATTCTGATCCCGTCATAGATTCGATTGTACCAATCGATGTCAGAGTTGGTAAGAGACATGATTCTCTGCGACCAATGTAAAATATTCTTTTGATCCCAAAATGCAGCAGACTTGGGTAAATGGGAAGTGAACCATTTGTATAACAGGGGTACACAACATGTGATCATTACTCCACTATACAAATTCCTTAAGTGTACAGAATGATACGCATATGCGAGCAAAGTTGGTACCCGGGTTCCCAATCAGAAAAACCTTAATGGCGTTGATATCCATGAAGTTATCAATGTTGGGAAACAAAATTAACCAGTAAGTGAGCAAGGAAAAGATGCTCTCGAAAGCAGTCTCGTTCCCTATACTAGCGAAGTATAGAGCTTTCTTTATCAAGAACTTGGCTGGTAGACTCGGGATTCCCCCCTTGGTGGTCATATGAGTCCTGATTTCTGACTCGTCCAAATAGATTGCTCTTGCAATAGTTTGATCCTTTGGAATTTCTTCCAGTCCAGAAAAGGGAGCTTCATCAGTAATGTGTAAATCAGTCAGGTGAGAGTATTCCTCCAGCGTTGGTGCTAGCTGATAATCTGGGAACGTGAAACAGTGATAGACCGGGTCATAAAACTGGATCAGCGTAGCCAGGATTCCTTCAATTACATGGACCCTTAACAGAGATAGCAGACCTCCGTGTTTAGCTCTGAAAGCCTCAGGGTCGGTGATCATCCTTGCCAACCTTCTCAAATCCTCTAGTTTTGGAACCTTGAAGGTATACTTATGAGTTTTCCTTCTACCAAAATCCATTAGCGCAACCTCTTTATCTGACATTTGCAATCATTGTCTCAGTTTAATTTGAAAAAGAGAGACTAGAAGAGAAGATTTTTCTTTGGTTTTTTAATTTTTTTAACGAAATGAATGCATGAGTGCAGCACACAAAAACATAGAAAAAACATGGGGTCAAAGGGTCGGTGTCATGAAGTCAAGGCTCTAACCATCCCCAAAGGTTTTATACTAGTGATTTTTGTACCTGTCCTCAAAATCATTGACCCCTCTTTAGGATACCAACAGCAAGCGGATCACCAAACGAGCTCGTGTATCTTTTAGAGTAGTCTCAAATGAGGGTAGTATCGCGTGACAACTATTTCTGATAGCTTCCGCACTACAAAATGGTTTCAGTCTACTAAAAACCTTAGCTTCTCAGATAACCCAGTCGACCACACTACTTTCAACAACCGAAGTCGTATAGGCAATGTATCTGCAAAGGGAGTCTCCACTGAGTTTGATGGTCGACCGGGGACTCTTAACTGGGATTCACTCCCCGCAAGATTACCCGTATAATGCCATCACCTATCTTAGGTGTATACTCAATCTTTCCACATACGGCATCACCCACATTCACAATAGCAGAAAAATAAACACGGATACCAATTAGGAAATGCAGTATATATATTTGTCCTAACATCCTAGACCTCTGAATCCTATGATCCTAACAGACACTGGCTCCCCAGCAGAGTTGCCATTTCTGTGACACTTTGTGAATTTTACATCTCATCCCAAGAGAGGCAAGAAAGAATGCCTCCCACTGTGGTCGCCACTTTTCTGTAGCGCTTTTTAAACTTAAGGTTTCTACCGAAGATTGTAAGAAAGAGAATAGGGCCCCACGGTGGGCGCCATTTTTCTGTAGTGTGATTTTTGTGGTCTTGAATCACTATCGCTTAGGTACTACAGTTCGATTCATTTTTTTATCCTGTTAAGCTTATTTAAGGAAGGGAAATAGATGTCTCCAATTAACCCTGCTTGCATACTGAGTTTAAACAGTCAAAACTGTTGGCTTACAGATGCTATTAAGATATGGGCCCCTCTTCGGTTATTTTGTTAAGAATAGAATGTTTAGACCATTTGTGAGGTTTTGGTAATGTGTTTAGATTTGATGCTTTTGGGTTGATACATGAAGGTACTGGATTTTGGGTTTTTGATTAGTGTGCTCGCTAAGATTTTTGTAATCTTATGCCTATGTATTCCCGAAACAGGGAAATCAGAGCGATCGTAGTTCCTCCTATTCTATGGGAGGAAAGAGGTGTTTTGATGTCTTGTTCAAAGCCCAAGACATGAAGCTGAAGGTAGTTTATATATTGTTTAAAGCCCAAGATGTGAAGCTAAAAGGTTGAGAGAGAATTTGTCATCTCTAAAGAGGAGTTGTTGATGTTCATATGCTGTGAGCAAGGCATAAATTTGATGCTAAAAGGTTGATTGACTCTACCGGGGTTTTCTTTATACAAAGCCTAAGAGGAGGCTAGAAGTTTGGCTTTTCCGGGGAAAAGGTTCTTTATGTCTTGTACGAAGCCCAAGATTGAGGCTAAAAGGGATTTTGACTCCGTTGGGGAGAATGTATCTTGTATAAAGCCCAAGATAGAGGCTGAAATAGTTTGACTCAACAAGAGAGTACTTTTATCTGTCCTGTATAAAGCCCAAGACGGAAGCTAAAAAAGGGTTGACTCAACAAGAGAGTCTTGAACAAGTGATTGACTCAACAAGAGAGTCTGAAGGTTGTTTGACTCAACAAGAGAGTCTCTTATACTCATCAAGAGAGTGATTGGTTGTCTCGTACGAAGCCCGATATTGAGGCTAAAAGGAGATTGACTCAACAAGAGATTCTTTTATACTCAACAAGAGAGTGTTTTATATGTGCGTTGTATGAAGCCCAAGACGGAGGCTAGAAGTGGTTGGCTTAACAAGAGAGTCTGTTATACTCAACAAGAAAGTGTTTCATATGTACCTTGTATGAAGCCCAAGACGGAGGCTAAAATTGGTTGACTCAACAAGAGAGTCTTTTATACTCAACAAGAGAGTGTTTTTCTATCTCGTACGAAGCCCGAGATGGAGGCTAAAAGGAGACTGACTCAACAAGAAAGTCTTTTATACTCAACAAGAGAGTGTTTTTCTATCTCGTACGAAGCCCGAGATGGAGGCTAAAAGGAGGTTGACTCCACAAGAGAGTCTTTTATACTCAACAAGAGATTTATTTATATGTCTTGTACAAAGCCCAAAACGGAGGCTAAAAGTGGGATTGACTCAACAAGAAAGTCTTTTATACTCAACAAGAGAGTGTTTCTCTATCTCGTACGAAGCCCGAGATGGAGGCTAAAAGTGTCTGAAAAGGTTAGCTCTGCTAGTAAGAATCATTTGCACAAATCCCAAGAGGAGACTGCCTTACCGTTGTGGATTCTGAAGATCCTGAAGCGGGTCCAAGAGAGACCGGGGTTTCTTCCTATGTTGGAAAGGAACTTGAGAATGTCTTTGAGACTCAAGGGTCATAGACTATCCAAGTATAGAGTTTTATCTTTTGTACAATGCCCAAGAGGAGGCGCGGACATTAAGGGATGAGTATCAACCCTACAACGGCCGGTGTTTTGACGCTGGAAAGACTGATCTAGCAAAGGATGACTAAGTTCTGTCTTATACCTTTAAGAGGTCGTCAAGGTCCTTGTATTAAGCCCAAGAGAAGGCATGAGAACTTTTAAGAAGCCGAAGGGTCCTTGTACAACGCCCAAGAGGAGGCGGGGATGCTTTTAGGAAGCCTGTGGGTCCCCAAACCAAGAGAAGTTCAAGACATGCCATTCACCGAGAATAGATCAAGCCAGGAAAGTTCAAGGATTTGGAAGAAACTCAAGAGATGTCATTCATGGAGAAAAGATCATCTCTGGGGAGTTAGAGTTTCTTTGACAATTTCTAAGGGTGACAGTCTGAGAAAGGGTTCACCAAGAATGCTTCCTTTCACCTTTCCATATTTTTTAACCCCAAGAGGAGGGAAGACTGTATCTGGTAATCCTATGGGGATCTAGTTCTGTTTGTATTTAAGAGTGACCAACAGGGCTTTACCTAGTGCTACACGTAGTTGTCGGGGGAACTCTAAATAACTATACTAGTATTACACAGTGGATATGTGACAAGTATATAAAAGGATGTGAAAGAAGACTTACAGTGAAACAGTCCCATAATACAATTATGTACATATGAAAGCGGTAAATGAAAGTGGATAAACACTTACCCGTTGTAGAGCTTCCATGCTGTTTTGTTAGTCGTTCAACAAAGAAAGTTGGATAACAACGTATATTTGGATTCAAAATCAAAGGAGAAAGTGTTTTGAAAAGATTATTGGGGCTTACAGCTCGAGGAGAGGCCCAAGGTTTTATCAGTGATTCCACTGTTGTTTGAAATTTATAAGGGACTTATACAAGTGACTAAGGCCCAAAAAGGTTTTCTGTACAAAGGGATGGGTCTTACACTCTCTTAAGAGGCCCAAAGGTGTTTAACGAAAAGGAATGGGGCTTATAACACAAGGGTAGGCCCAGATGATTTGATTTTTGAACTGGCGATTGCGCCGAGATTTTTCTTTTAACGCGGAGGGACTTATACAATGTCTGAGGCCCAAAAAGTTTTGGTTAAAAGGGGGCTGGGTCTTACACTCTATTAGAGGCCCAAAGAGGTTATTTTGTACAAGAGATGGGGCTTACAACGAAAGGAGAGGCCCATGCTTTTTTTTAAAAGGCGACGATCGCGCCGAACTTTTTGATGGTATCGGGACTTATACAATACACTGAGGCCCAAATCAATTTGGTTATAAAAAAGGGTTGGGTCTTACACTCTACTAGAGGCCCATAGATTATTTAAAAGTTTTATTTGGGTGAAAATCAAGGAAACCCTAATTTCATCATTTTAAAAGTAAATTCTCAAGGAAAATCAATAAAAAATGATAAAATATCAAAAAAGTTTGAATAAACAACTTGTGATTTTTGGTTGAGGTTTGAAAAATGATGTTTTAATCACAAGATGAATTAAAATTCATTTGGTTTTGATTTTCAACATGAGAATCCAATTTTAAAATGTTTAAAAAGTAATTAAAAGTGAATTTATTCACAAAAATACCAACTATATTAAATAAATAATATAAACTTGATTTTTTTATGGGATAAAATATTTCAACATTTTTGTGATTTTTTGCAAAAAGAACCAATATAAAATAATTAAAATTGAGGGAGTTATTAATTTTTCAAATCATTAAAAAATAATATGAAAAATAATAAAAAGGTGGAAAAAGCATTAAAAAGGGGGTCTGGGGCGAGGGGGATTCGAACCCCAGACCTCTTGTGTGCAGCATGCGCACCTTACCACTGGGGTGGTGATACATCCGTGTATTGAAACACAACCACAAATATACAAGGCTTGCCTTGTTTTTGGCCTGGCCCAAGACAAGGCAAGGCAAGATTTTGGCTAGAAACGTGAAGACCATAACTTTCTCATTTCTCCATGGATGGAGACAAAATTTATATGCATTTGGCCTAGAATTTCCTAAGGAATCCAATGGTGGTGGTGGTTTTTCCAGAAAACAAATCCTCCTCAAAACCCGATAGTGGTTTTGAAATAGGCCATGTTTTGCATTTTCTGTGCTACCTCTTGGTACAAGTGTGAATTACATGATAAATTGGTGCAAACACAACACATATAACATGTATAAGAGATGCATGATCAGTGGACTTCAAAGCAAGGCATATTTCAGTGAGTTCAAGTTGTGATGCTTACCTCTCTTTGGAGCTTTTGGGCTATTTACCAAGTGCTTTGTTCCAGAAATGTTTTGATGCTTTGGACACCCTCAAATGATCCCTTAGAAGCTTTTAGAATGGTTGGAACCAACTGGAAACCTCAGGAATGGAAACTGGCCCTTTCTTGCAAAAGGGGCAAAAGTGGCCAAAGTAGCAACTCTCTCAAATGGTGTTCTAGATGTGGGGAACCATTTGGGACAGCTCAAGGATGATATTAGGAGTCTGTTTGATGTTTTATTTGGTTTGGAAAGTGACTGATTCAAGACATGGCTTGAAAAATGCACAAAAGTCATATTTTGAGGTTTTGAGAGGGGACTTTGAGTTTTTGGTGTTATAGGTCACTTGTGAGAGTTTGGACAACTTAGATATGACATATTGGACGTGTTTGAATCATGAGTTGTGATGGAAATGCTCTCTAACTCAAAAACTCAGAGTTACCTTGCTAAAGAAGGTATTTTTGCCTAGAGAAAGTGATTTTGAGGAAAGCGTCTGTTTGATGGCTTTGGTGTACTCAAACTGACCACAAATGAGCTCTATTTATAGTGTGTCAAGTTTGTTTTGGCTGCAATAGTGAATGGAAACTACTGCAGAAGTTTGGCAAATGTTGATCAATGAGAATCCAGGTCTCCTCTAGCCATTGACTAGAGGTTAGAGCACAGAGCTGTGGTTCCCTAGTTGTTGGATAAGTCTTGACTGAATTCAGTTGGAAGAGGCTCAGTCCATGCCACCTTGGTGCATCCATTGAATGCTCCAAGACAAAATTGGAGTCTTGTCCCCTCTTTTAGGCATTTCTAGGTTTGGCATGCTAATTTTGGTTCCAAAGACTTGAGAGGCTTATGGATCAGAGTTGGTTCCTCCTTGGTACCCCCCCCCCCCCCCCCCTTGAGGTGTTCAGATGGATAGACTTGCTTGCCCTTTGCAAAATTTGAGCAAATCGAGCAAAATCCCCAAATCTTCCTTGTTATGACAGTTGCAGCAAGGTATATTGCCACTGTCATAACTTCTTGCTCAAATTGAGTTTGGTGAAGTTCTTGGTCCTTTTGGAAAGCCCTCATATGATACAACATATGTGTGATCATATTTTGTTTTTACACTTTTTGGATCCAAGTGAAAAATGCCCTTACATTTTGGAAAAAGTGAAACAGATTCTGACTTAGTGAAAATTTCACTAAGTGTTGGAAAAAGTGACATTTCATGTTTTCAGCCATTTTGACCCAACCCTAACTCAAAATCCATGATGAATTGGAATGAGGTGTAGTTGAAGCTTTTGTAGAGGGCCATGAGAGCTACAAATCCAGCTTTGAATGGGGAAAAATGGCCTTGTGTTTTAGGAGATATGATCCTCCAAAGTTGGTACCCTAGCCACTTTGTTCCATAACTTAGAAAATTTCTAAGTTTTTATGGTTACCCCTTTTACAAGTTATCCCACTTTTCTTGATTTTTCTTGATGAATGATGATCCCACTCACACATTAACATCATTTTAGGGTCAAAGAACCATAATTGTGAAAAATCTCAAAAAGTCAAAGTTGACTTTTGTGCACAGTTGACTTTTTGTCAAATGAACTCCAAACTGTACTATCCTCTATGAAATCAAGTCATTGACCTAAATCAAACTTGATGGATTGATTTCATAGGTGTTATAGGGTGTATTGAATCATGTCCCAAGGTTTGGGAGCATGTCTTGGTCAAAAGTCAAAGGTACAGTTGACTTTTCCCTCGAAACCCTAATTGTGATCCTAATGAAATTGAAGCTTGTGAATCAAGCTTCTTGGATCAATCCATTATTGCAAATGGAGAAATGTGGTTTATTAGAGACCATCGAATCATGTCTTGAGGTCTTGGCTCATGTTTTGTCCCAAAAGTCAACTTAGGGGTGAATTAGGTCAAGAAACCCTAATTCCTGATTTTTGGTGAATGCATCCCCTGAGTCTAAATTGACTTGATGATTGGGTTTATGAGGTCCCTTGGAGTATCTTGGGTTGTGCTTTGAAGCATTGGCTCATGCCCAGAGGAAAATTTCCATCTGGAGGTCCTGGTCTACCAAAACCCTAATTTGGTGACACTGGCGATCTTGAGGCTTTAATCCACTTGGACTGTTGCAGCCTTGTGCTTAATCCTTGAGGTGGGAGTCCTCTTGATCCATTGTGGATGTTTGAGAGGTTTAGACAAGTTGAAGACCATGTCATTCCTTGATTGATCTTTTGTCTAAGAGCTCTGAGAGGGCTTGAAACCCTAAATTTGATTGTAGTGAATGCTCACCCATCTTTGGGGAGACTAATGAGGTATAATGGTCCATCCATATTGTGATGATGATTTGCATAATGATGGGAAATCTGAGTGGTCAAAATTTGGGGTATGGCATCTCAAAAGGGAGAAGACATGGTCATCGCAACCATAGTCTGGGTTTGGGAGTCGGTTACGCGAGGGGAAGGTATTAGCACCCCCACGCGTCCATCGTACTCGATGGCATCCACGCTTGTTGTCTAATCAAAGGGTGTGTTATCTAAAGCCTACTGCTAAACAGAAACAGAAAACAAAAAAAGGAAAAAGAGACTTGGTAGGACATCGTCGTCCTAGGCCTACGTATTCCCTCGTGCAATCGGAAAGTCTGAGTCAACGTAGTTTGGAGGACTACGGGTGAATGGGGGAAGGTTGCTTGCCAAGACATCGCCGTCTTGTGCCTACGTATCCTCAATTTAACGAGAAAGAGGAAATCAGAGCAGTCATAGTTCGACCTACGGGTCAGTAAGTGTTTTTTAAGAGAGACGTTAGGTTCGCGTCCGGCAGTTAGGGTCGATGCCTGTTTGCGACTGAACGGAAGTAACGTGCTCTTTTTTGAAAATGATTTGAAACCCAATAATCCCGAAGGATAAAAAATATTTGAATTTGTTTTGTGTTTTTTAGACAGAAGTGATTTGAAGTTAGTTTGAAACTCACATTGCACTAAAGTCTATGACATATGAGCGAATGCGTCGCATGGTCGCCCCCAATGGGAGGTATGCTAAACACTCTAGAAGAGTGAAAGGAGACCCCTCATTCTTCGTTTCCTATGTACTTAAGGCTCATGGCGCACAATGCTCGTTGTATTTATTAAGTGTTTTAGACTTGTTTTGAGATGAGAAGAGAAGACTCAAAGTTGAAAAGAAAAACACTAAGGGAATTCTATCCTAATGTTGTCATGCAAAGGTGGCCCTAAGGTTGAGGTAAGAAAGGGAAATTCTATCCTAATCCAAGCTTAATCAAAGATTAAGTTGAACCAAGGAAACCTAAGGGAACATGCAAAAGCAAAACCAAGACTTAAACAAGTCTTAAGATCCAAAGGAGAAGAAAGATGTAAGAGATGAAGAATAAAAATGAAACATGAGATGAGAAACAAGGTAGGGCAGCAAGCACATCATGTATATCACGTCTAATTCAAACATGTAAGAAGGCCTCACACTAGCATGCATCATGGACCAAAGTGGAAACAAACAAATGCTAATGAAATAAATCATGGAAATCAATCAACAATGACCAAGTGAAATGAAAACATGATGTGAATCCAAGAGGGCAGTAGAAAGTGCATAATCCATGAACCATAATCACACTTAAATCATCCAAGAAGGAGCATTCAAAAGATAGAAGCAAAACAAGTTTAAAAACATGTCCAAAAGTAATCAACAAGGCAAGGTAGTCAAGCAATTGAGCAATAATCGAGGGCCAACAAAAGTTGAATGGAAAGTCACTAAAAGTAACTCAAACCAAACCCAAACTAGCATAAAAAAAACCTCATAAGAAGGTCTAAGTGTGGCCAAAAATATCATCCTCAAAAGATAAGCAAAGGTCAAGAAATTTCCTAACCCTAGATGAAGGGTATCATTGGAAATACATCCACAAAATAATTCCAAATAAAATAGTAAATAAAAATCCAAAAATAAAATAAAAATCATGACAAATATCTCAACATGCCAAATATTCAGAAACAATATTTTTGGTATTTTTAAAATGGTTTTATCAATTAAAAATAAAATGAAATGGAAAATGAAATTAAAAGAAGAAAATACAAACAAGTGACAGGCCAGGGGGTGATAAAGTAATCTCCAGCAACAACAGAAACATACACATACGTGCATGGGCCTCAGAACGGGGAGGTGTGAAAAGCAAGTTTCACAAGGCCTAAATTAATTCAAATCAAAATCAAACAAAAAAACACACGCGTGGCCTGCCAGGTGTACTTATTAATTGACATGGCTGTGATGTGACACCTCTAACGGATCAGATCAACACAACTCAACATATTCAAATTCAAAATAAGGCGCCAAGTCCATGTCACCTTGCCTTCAACCTTCAGACGCCGGAGCCCTAGCTCCGGTCGTCTTCTCCTGCCAACTGGCTGCCAGAGCAACCACTAATCACCCAGAAACACCAAATAGGACCACCATTTTACTCAGAATTCCATGTTGATCACAAATCCATCATCCATTTTCAAAAACAAGCACGTTTACATGATGAATCGAAGGGAAACAAAAGTTAGCATACATACTGAACTTCAATAAAACAAAATAACAAGCACACATACATGGCCTACATATGGTATGGCTTCAGATGCATCCAGTCATGAACCTAAAATGCTCCTAGAATGAGAGAAATTAGATCTGAAAGTTTTACCTAACGGAGAACAGTTCGTCGCTTCTTCAACAAGCTTAAGATCTGCAAAATGACGTGGAAAACTTAGAAATCAACTGGAGACTATAGATCAAAGCTCCTTGGGATCAGAAAGTTGTTAAGAGTCTTCAACCAAGTCAAATCTGATAGTGAAGAATTCGTAGCTTGTAGTACCTCCAATGGTGGATACAAAAGCTGAATAATGTGTACAAAAGCAAGATCTCATTAGGTAGATGATGATTCTACCAAGAGAACCTTAAAACTCTCAGAAAATAAAGGACTCAAAGGTGAGAAGTTTTGGAGAGATTTCTATGCTCAGATATGAAAATGTGGTGAATAAGCTCAGGTTTGGAGCGAATTTCCTTATAAATGAAGTTTTTTATGGTTGGAATCAGGTGTGGAAACAAAGCTGAGGCTTGGAGTTTGTTGTTTTAGTTTGGAAGTGGAAAATGTGAAAATTGAAGCATATGGTTTTGCCACGGGTTATGACTTGTTGGTAGCTTTGGAGAGAGGTTTGGAGGAGTGGTTTTGCAATGCAAATGCTCATGAAGGGAGTGCGATCAGATTAGCACGTGAGAGGAGAGAGTGGGGTGTAAAGTTTGTACAATTCCAATTTCCAAAATTTGCCATAAAAGAGAATGTGGTGCATGGTGATGTTTAGACATATATGGCAACCTAAATGATGATGTGTGCGTGAGGCCTGATGCATTATGGCCATGTTACTAGAGTGCAATACCAAATGGTACCAAAACCAAAGGAGTTAACATGCCTTGCCATGCTCTAAGACAAAATCGTGCAGCACCCTTTATGCTATCATATCTCTATGGATTTCAATCCAAATTATGCCAATTGATGCTCAATGGAAAGCCTACACATCAAGGAATATCTTTGGTGTTCAAAAAAAGTAGAGATCAAGCTTGGAAGATGATGAGAAATAACCAAGAACATGTGTCCTTGAATTTGCCTAAACATTCTAAGCCACAAAATGTAAATTGACAATTTGATGAGGCCATCTTTGAACCTTCATAACTTAGAGAGTTCTAATCCAAATGAGGCAATCTTGGATTCTTTGGAAAGGTAGGATCATAAGGAATGAGTTTCATGTTGAAATAAGGTTTGGAAGTGTGTGGAAATTGGCCATGAAAGTGTGTCCTTGAAGCTGCCAAAAAGACTTAGAAAAATTCTAAGTTATTGAAAAATTACAAGTTTGAAATGGCTCACTTTGCTCACTCATAACTTAGTGAAAAATGATCCAAATGGTATGGTTCTTGTGCTCATTTTGAAGGAAATGTTTCAAACTACAACTTCCATGTGGAAAAGATTTGCAAATGAAACTTTGGTCATGCTGAAAACTAGCTTTGAAAATGGTTAGAAAACATGAAAAGTTTCCCAAAATAGTAACTTTCTTAAACCTAGTTTTTTCCAAAAATAGCAACTTCTCAACTTCTTGATTTTTTGTGTGATTCCTTTGACATATCTTGACCAAATTTGGTCCATTGGTCATGTTTGACATGAAGATTGAGAATTTGACCTCAAAAAGTTAGGAGTTGACTTTTTCACTGCACAATTGACTTCATTCCCAATTCTTCTGATTTTAAATTCTCTGATCAATTGAAATCCTTCTGGATCAAATTGATGGTCAATCTTCCACTCCTAGACACTTAAGGACATGTAGAAGACCATGGAATCAAGTTTTTCCTAAAAAATCAGAAGTAAACTGATTTTAGGTAAAATCCTAATTTTGGCACCCCTAGTCTAGGAGAAATCGACCCAAGCTCAAAACTCAAATTCCTCTGAGTATGATGTGCATCCTCTCAAACAAAGATGAAATGTGCCACATGATGATGATATAGCTTCAAAATATTTCCTATTAGAGCAAAACACACCCAGATGTTCACAACCCTAGTTTGATGATCAACTGATAGAAGGAAGTAATCCACTTCAAAACTCTTGCTCCGCCTGACCACTTGATGATGTGATGAGCCCATTAGGGTGTCTTGAGGCCTAAGAACCCATTATATCTTGAGTGATGTTGACATTAAGAGCATCTCTCCCTTTGGTATCTTGAGCCACAATCACTCATACATACATGCTCTCTTGCTTGAACCTCTGAATAACATCTTCTTCTTTTGAGCTGACTAGGATACCTTGATCCCATGCAAAGAACCAATGATATGCACTCATGATAATGCAAAATGAAATGAAACATAAGCCAGTTAGCATTAGAAACAAGAGGGAAAATTTTGGGGTGCTACACTCTCTAATGAAAAATTCGATATTGACTTGCAAATGAAGGCATTTTTGGAGTGAAAGAGAGATTTTGAGTAAAGCCAGTGTTCTGAGGCTTTGGTGTACTCAAACTGATCACAATTGATGTCTATTTATAGTGCAACAAGTTTGTTTTGGCATCAATAGTGAATGAAGGCTTGGACAGTCCCTTGGCCAATGTTGATCAAATGGAATCTCAAGTCTCCTCTAGCCATTGACTTGAGGTTAAGGCACAAGCTATGAGTCCTCTGGTTCAGAGATAAGGTTTGAATCAGTTCAGTTAGTAATGTCTTGATGCTTGCCACCTTTTGAATCCATTGAATGCATTGAAGCAAAATTAGAGTCTTTGAGATTTCTAGCCTTTTTAGGTGACACATAACTAAATGTAGATCCTTGGACTTGGGTGGCTTGTGGAACAGATCTTTTCCCTTTGATGTTATCCTCTGAGGTGTCCAAATGGATGACAAGGCTTGCAATTGCCTAACTTAACCAATTCGAGCAAAAAAGGCACAAATCTGTCTTGTACATGACAGTTTGAAAGTGTCATTTTGGGAGGATCATATCTCTTTGCTCAAATGGAGTCATGGAATGTTCATGTGTGGTCATAGTTTGTCTTGAAACTATCTGGACTTAGTTGAAAAATCCTCATGAACATTGATGTTCAAGGCTGAAACTTAGACAGTTTTGTACTAAGTGTTAAATCTTTGATTTTTCACCACTTTGATCCATCCATAACCAAAAATCCATGAAGAATTAGAGTTTCATGTAGTTGAAGCTTTTGTAGAATGTAGGAAGACCTACAAATCAGGCTTTGGATCACTCAAAATGGCTGCTTGGATCAAAAGTTATGGCCCTTGGAAGTTTGCAACAAAACCATCCAAACTTAGTAACTTAGAAATTTTTTCAAATTTTCAAGATTACCCCTTTTACAAGTTATCATGATTTCTTGATCAATTCTTGTTTAAATGGCATTATAAATCATATTTTATAAAAATATGAGTCATAAGGACCATTTTTTCCAAAAAAGTCATATTTTGACTTTTGGCTCCGGGACGGTTCGGTGCGGAGAAACCCTAATTCCCGACTTTTGAGGAATGCATTCTCTGAGGGTGATTTAACTTTGCAAAGAAACTCCTAGGGTTATCTTGAGCATATTGGGTCATATTTTGAAGCCTTGGCTCAATCTCCTATGAAAATTTCACTCTGGAGGTCTCAGTCGTCCCAAAACCCTAATTTGGTGACACTGGGCATTTCGAGGCTCCTTCCACTTGGAATGCTGCAACTTTGTGCTTGATTATTGATATGGGAGTCCTCTTGATCCTTTATGGGTGTTTGAGAGGTTGGACAAGTTGAAGATCTTGTCATTTCTTGATTGATCTTTTGTCCAGATGCTCGGAGAGGGATGGAAACCCTAATTCTTGATTATAGTGAATGCTCAACCATCTTTGAGGAGATTGATGAGGCATGATGGTACATCCATATTGTGGTAATGATTTTCACAATGATGGGAACTCTTGTGGTCAAAATCTGGGGTATGCCAGATGCCCCTATTTAATCTTGGACCCGAAGGTGTGAATGACGAAGATATTCAGACATTCAGGGTGCAAGAGGATTAAATATCGGAATACCCGAAATTTTGACGTTGGTTATGAATGGCATTTTTCTCATCCATCTTATTTTGCTAAGCAATGCTACTTAGCAACGGGTAAACTTCCCCTTGATCCTGGTCTTTAGCCACAAAACTGGTCTTAGTTTCTTTATAAACTTCCCCTCGATCCTGGTTTTCAGCCATGGAACTGGTCTCAATTTCTGAAATAAACTTCCCCTCGATCCTGGTCTTTAGCCATGGAACTGGTCTCAGTTTTCTTATAAACTTCCCCTCGATCCTGGTTTTCAGCCACGGAACTGGTCTCAGTTTCTTCTTGTCGAGTTCCTTTTTCGACAAGGAACACTATTTGTAGCGATCTTTATCAAACTTCTCACCGAGCTATATTGGGGAGATGCCATTTGATTGAAAAATTTGATGTCAGACTTGCTGGGGGGTACCCATTTGTCTGAGCGGTAGAGGTGTGTAAACTTCTCCGTTAGAGATACCATTTGTTGACTCTACTAGGGAAAACGAGTCTCTTGTGAGACTGCTTTTTGCTTGGGGATATTACATCATACTTTTTTTCGAGATCTTTTTAGAGAAATGCCATGTGATATGATCCCAATTTGTGGTGCTGATGACTTCATTAACATCGAACTTCTTGGGAGAAAAACCGATGTATTGCCGAGAGTCTTTAGTTAAGAGGCTTTCTCTGGGGATTTTCCTTAATCCGGGAAAGCAAAGATATCATCTTCAAAATTGAAGAGTGATGCTCCAGAGGCGTCTGTTGAATGTCTTTTTGTCTTTCAGAGGTTCAAGTTATCAAAGTCGTCGAGGACAGGCTCCAATCCATAAATAAACTGGGGAGAAGTTGCTCAGACGATACATTTCCTGATGAGGAAAGAACTCAAACCCTATTGGCAGGAGGAAGTTATCACTTGGGGGATGAATATAACCAGAGTGATAGTAATGCGATATGATTATGAATATGAATCAATTATGCATGATGTATGTATGTTTATGTTGACAAAACAGACGCGACATACAAACTGGTGAATGAACACGAAGGGATATTCGGCCACTGCGGGGGATAAAAAGTATCATTGGTTCAAGATAGTGATCCTTTCTTGCTTAGGAGAGGTAGACCCTTATGGGGGAGAAAGAATCGTTAATCGGTCTTAAGAGGTAAGAACTCTGCCGGAAATGTCAGATGAGACATTGCATCTGAAACAGTTGATCCTTCACTCAGGTGCACTGGTTTAGAAGGAGTACTTCGATTCTGCACTTTGAGGTTTAAACACCTTCGGATGAGCTATCGATGTTCTTTTTGATGTTCAAAGTCAAAAGGAAATGCCATCTTTCTTTTGTTTCAAGAATCGTTGATCATATTAAAAATGTCATTCTGTAAAGCAAAAATAAATGAGAGTTGCAAACAAAAGCACTAGGCTTAAATTTTATTGATAGGATGGAAATCAGCCAAGCGCGTGATCCCATAGAGTATTTACAAAGTTTAGAAAATGGTAATTTAATGGAAAAAGGCTACATTGAAACATAACGACCACTATCCTTCTACCAACTTTGAATTCTGGACATCCTGAGCTTCAGTCAAAGATGACCTTGACTTGAAGTTTTTCAACGGACGATGTTACCGCTGGGGATTTAACTTTGTCGGACGTAGTTACTTGCCATGAATCCCTAATTTTTGCCTAGATTGCCTTTTGAGATTTTCAATCCATCGGGATAATTTTTGCTTGTGTATCTAATTTTTGCCTGGATCGCCCTTTTGGGTTATCAATCCACCGATACGTTTATTTATTTATTTATTTAGGTGATGTATTTCTTGACTACATCAACATTCGCGGGGTAGGTAAACTCCTTTCCATCCATGGTTGCGAGTCTCAAGGCGTCGCCTGAGAAGGTTTTCTTGAACACATAGGGGCCGTCATAATTCGGAGTCCATTTGCCCCGGGAATCAGTGAGGAATGATTGTATCTTTTTTAGCACAAGGACTCATTTCCTGAAGACGCGAGGTCGGACCTTTTTGTCGAATGCTTTCTTCATTCTTTGCTGATATAACTGACCATGGCATAGAGCTATCATTCTCTTTTCTTCGATTAGGTTCAGTTCATCATACCGGCTTTGACACCATTCAACTTCTGTTAGCTTAGCTTCCATCAATACCCTGATTGATGGTATATCTACTTCTATGGGAAGCACTGCTTCCATGCCATATACTAGAGAGAAAGGGGTTGCCCCTGTTGAAGTGCGGAAAGATGTGCGATAACCGTGAAGAGCAAAGGGTAGCATCTCGTGCCAATTTTTTTAGGTTATAACCATCTTTTGAACGATCTTCTTGATGTTCTTGTTAGCCGCTTCTACCGCTCCGTTCATCTTAGGTCAGTAGGGAGATGAGTTATGGTGTTCGATCTTGAACTCAACACATAACTCATTCATCATCTTGTTGTTCAAATTAGATCCATTATCAGTAATGATCTGGCTTGGAACACCATAACGGCATATGAGATTGTTCTTGATAAAACGGACCACCACTTGTCGGGTTACGTTGGCGTATGACACTGCTTCGACCCATTTGGTGAAGTAGTCAATGGCTACCAGGATGAACCGGTGTCCGTTTGAAGCTTTGGGTTCAATCATGCCAATCATGTCGATTCCCCATATGGAAAAATGCCATGGAGAAGAAAGGACTTTGAGATGTGTTGGCGGCACATGGATTTTTTCTGCGTATATCTGACACTTGTGACATCTCCTCATGTACTTGTAGCAATCGGATTCCATTGTAAACCAATAATACCTGCTCTCAGAATTTTTCTCGCCATCGTGTGTCCATTGGCATGAGTGCCAAAGGATCCTTCATGAATTTCTTTCATCAATAGGTTTGCTTCTTGTGTGTCCACGCACCTGAGCAAAACCATGTCGAAGTTTCTCTTATAGAGTGTTTCACCGTTCAAGAAGAATTTTCCAGCTAGTCTTCTGATGGTTTTCCTGTCTTTTCTGGGTGCCCCTGGTGGGTACTCTTGTCTTTGAAGGAAGCACTTGATATCGTGATACCAAGGTTTGTCGTCTATGACTGCTTCGATCATGAAGATGTAAGCGGGCCTTTTAAGGCGCATTATGTCAATCTTAGGTACGTCATTCCAATGATTTATAGCAATCATGGAAGAGAGAGTGGCTAGTGCATCAGCCATGTGATTTTCTTCACGAGGAATATGATGAAACTCGATTCTGTTGAAGAATGGTAACAACCTTCTCGCGTAATCTTTGTAAGGAATCAGTCCTGATTAGTATGTGTTCCAATCTCCTTTGATCTGATTGATAACCAGGGCTGAGTCTCCATATACATCCAAGTTCTTTATCCTTAAGTCAATTGCCTCTTCGAGACCCATGATACAAGCTTCGTATTCGGCCTCGTTGTTTGTGCATTTGAATGTCAGTCGGGCGGTGAAAGGAATATGGGTACCCTGAGGTGTTACGATGATTACCCCAATTCTGTTTCCATAAGTGTTGACAGCTCCGTCGAAAATTCGTCCCCATTGGGAACCTGGTTCTGGCCCTTCATTGGGTAGCGGTTCATCGCAATCTTTCATTTTCAAGTACATGACATCTTCGTCTAGGAAGTCAAACCCGACTGATTCCTGATCGTCAATCGGTTGATGAGCCAAATAATCGGCTAAAACGCTTCAGTTGACGGCTTTCTGAGTGTGGTACTCGATGTCATATTCTGATAACAACATCTGCCAACGGGCAATCCTTCCTGTGAGAGCAGGCTTTTCAAAGACATACTTGATTGGGTCCATTTTGAAGACTAACCAAGTAGTGTGAAAAGTCATGTATTGGCGAAGACGTTAGGCTTCCCAAGCCAGAGCACAGCAAGTTTTCTCGAGCATAGTGTACCGAGTTTCACAGTCTGTAAATTTCTTGCTTAAGTAATAAATGGCAGACTCTTTTCTTTTCGTCTCGTCTTGTTGGCCAAGTACACAACCCATGGAGTCTTCCAAGACTGTTAGGTATATGATCAATGGTCTTCCTTCCACTAGGGGGGTCAAAATAGGTGGATTCAACAGATATTCCTTGATGTTGTTGAAAGCTTTTTGGCAATCTTCTGTCCATACGCAGATTTGATTCTTTCTGAGTAGTTTGAAGATTGGCGCGCATGTCGCTGTCATGAGGGATATGAATTTGGAGATGTAACTCAGACGTCCAAAAAATCCTCTGACCTATTTTTCAGTCTTTGGTGAAGGAATTTCTTGAATGGCCTTGACCTTGTCAGGATCAACCTCAATCCCTTTGTGGCTGACGAGGAATCCTAACAGTTTTCCCGAGCGGACACCGAACGTGCATTTATTAGGATTCAAGTGGAGTTTGTATTTTCTCAAATGCTCGAATAATTTTGACAGGTGTGTTACATGCTCTTCTTTTGTTTTAGACTTGGCAATCATGTCATCGACATACACTTCGATCTCTTTGTGCATCATGTCGTGAAACAGAGTTGTCATGGCCCTTTGATAGGTTGCCCCTACATTCTTCAAACCGAATGGCATTACCTTGTAACAAAAGGTGCCCCATGGGGTGATGAATGAAGTTTTCTCTATATCTTCTGGCGCCATTTTGATTTGATTATAGCCCGAGAATCCATCCATGAAGGAGAAGACTTTGAATTTTGTTGTATTGTCTACCAGCATGTCAATGTGTGGTAAGGGGAAGTCATCCTTTAGACTTGCTCTGTTCAGATCCCTGTAGTCTACACACATTCTGAATTTTCCGTCCTTTTTCGGAACTGGAACTATGTTAGCTAGCCATTGAGGATATTCTGAGGTGGCAAGGAAACCTGCGTCGATCTGTTTATGCACTTCCTCTTTGATCTTGATAGCCATATCCGGGTGAGTTCTTCTCAGCCTTTGTTTTACCGGCAGATATTCTAATTTCAATGGTAAATGATGTTCCACGATGCTGGTATCCAACCGTGGCATGTCTTGATAGGACCAAACAAATACACTTGGAAACTCTTTGAGAAGTTTTATCAAGCTTTCTTTGACAGTTGGACTGAGCAGTGCTCCAATCTTAACTTCTTTCTTCTCTTCTTCTGAACCCAAATTAACCATTTCCAACGGCTCTTTGTGAGGCTCAATAGACCTTTCCACTTGCCTGAGTAGTCGGGAGATCTCTTTTGGAATTATTCTGTCCTCTTCTTCTTCAGCTTCAAGTACCGGGAATTCAAAGTTGGGAGAAGGCATTGGATCGTATGTTTCAATGGGTTTAAAACAAGCAATCTACATGACGTGATGATTTGTTTTTTAGAAGAGATAGAGAGAATGCAAGAGTGTGTGCAGTGTATTTTTTCTAAAAAATGCTTGTTTTTTTTTATATTTTGGGTTGTTTTAGGATTACCATTTTCTGAAAAACGAAAAGTGAGAATAGCAATAAATGCAGGAATGACAGAATGTCATTATTTATTTATGATTTTGTCGATTCTTGAAATACATCCCTATAAAACAAAACTATGTCGCTTTGAGCAAAGCGATGAGGGACATTTACAGAAAGTTGAACCCTATAAAAACATCTGTTTCACCTGGGCAGGGTGAAAGGTGAAAACAAAGATGGCAATTACTTAGACTTATGGATGACTTTCGGGACATCGACAATAATCCATTGGCGACGAACTCCTCGGTGAATCACAAAGTCTGGTACCTTCTTTCTTGGTTTGTCTTCAGAAATTACGTTGATTTCTGGCGGAGTAGGATCATTGGAGTCTTCCTCCCACGCAAAGTTGTCATAAACGAACTCTTCTGTTGCATCTTCTATAGTGTTTTTACTCTCAACCCCATCCAGTTGGCTGGATGTCCTCGTATCTGATGTGAGAACTTTTGGGAGCAGTGTATTTAACTAGGAAGTTGTATTTGCCACTTGGCTGTCCTAAAGTGTCCCATATTTCTGTGGGAGTGGATGAGTTATCTTCCTCAATCACGTTGACCTCAAGAAAAGCATAGTTGATGAACTCTTGTCCTGCAATCTTAGCAGATTCATCATTGTGTTGGATATTTTCTGAATGTCCTGAGTAATGATCCCATGGCTTGGTGGGGACGTGGGTGTTCTTTTCAATATTACTCAGCTGATAGGCATCGTTCGGCTGACTCTTTTGCCCCAAATTTTCTATGTACGGCTTCCAGATAGGCAAGTTATCCAGGGGATCATAATAATCTTGATCAAAGTTGTCCTTCATTAGATCATCTTCTAATGAGTTAGGTGGAGCACGACATCCCTCAGGATCACAATCTCCATAGATTATTCGGACGTCTGATCTCGGTATATTTCTCGGGTTCTGCTTTGGAAAACAGAATGACATGTGTGCTTCTTCCTGAGACATATAACTGTTATCGTTAAGATAAGATTTCCATTTCTCGTCCGTATTGGAGGAGTCACTCTCATTAATGGTGTGTACTTCTTGAGACACTGGGTGGAGGAAGCCTCCACTGTGGAAGAAGTTCTGAATGGGATGAAAACTTTCATCTTTCTTGGCAGTCTGGGCACAGGTTGAAGAGAAACCAAGACCTTTCTTTGTCTTGTTATCCGTAGAAATTACAAGCTGTCCCCATCCTTTTGTGTCGTTACTTTTGATCACTTCAAGGGCGCCTTTGTATGAGGAAATCGGCGTCCCTTTTTCTGGTTGATTCTCATTGCTCACCGAGAGTGCTTGGAACTGGGTTCCAACAACCTCCTTTGGTTCTACACAGGAGAATGATGATAAGTTGCTCACTAATAAGGCTTGCTCTCTGCAAAATGTGACTAACTTGTCATTCTTGACAAACTTTAGCTTCTAGTGAAGTGTCAAAGTGACTGCCCCAGCTTTGTGTATCCAAGGTTTTCCTAATAAACAACTGTATGCTGCCCGGATGCCCATGACCTGGAAAGTGACTTGGAAAGTGTGAGGACTGATGGTTATGGGAAGATCAACTTCGCCGATAAATTTTTTTTAGATCCGTCAAAGGCTTTGACGATGACTTCACTGCCTCTCATCGGAGCTCCTTGAAATGATAGTTGTATCAGAGTTGACTTTGGCATAACTGTAACACCCCAAAATTTGCCCTCTTACTTTTAGCTAACTGGCTTATGTTTCTTTGCATTTCTTGCATTAGCATTTGTGCATAGCATTAGTTCTTAGCATGGGATCAAGGTACTTGGTTCATCTCAAAGCAGTCTCAAGCCTCAAGGTGGTTTGAGGAATTCATCATATCTTCATAAGGTCAAGAATGGCAAAGGGTTTCAAGTGAATCTTTCCCTCCTAACCAGAGGGACCAAATTAGGGTTTTTGAACCAAAGGACTTTTTGAAGGGGCTTTGTGGATTCAAGCATGCTCTCATGGATTTCATATGCTTACAAGCACTCATGGAGGAAGACTTGGCTAGTGATTCATTGTGTAGGATTTTCAGTGGATCAGTTACTTGTGAAGTAAGCAAAAGTCAACAGTTCAAAAGGAAAGTCAACCATGGGTTTTCAAGGGTTCAAATCATGTTTCCCAAGTCCACGTACCTTTCTTTGGTCAAGGAATAGCATGGATGACATCATTCTTCAAGAATCAAGAGTTTGTACAAAAGTTACTAAATTTGGAAAATGACCTATAATGAGAAGTTTCCATTTTTGGCAAGTTTTTACACTACATTCAACTTGGCTTTTCATCATCAAGAAAGCTTCAAATGAATTTTCCTTGAACATGAAAGTTGTAGATCTTTCTCTCCCCTTTTCAAAAAGTACTAGAACATGTCCATACCATTTGTGGAACTCTAGATATGACCAAAACAAGGCAAGGTGATTTTAGGGTTTTCTTATGGTACTATTTTTCCACCTTTTGCAAATTGGTTCAAATTGAAGTATGATGACCTCTAATCATTTAATTCACATTTCCACATTCAAGTACACATCATAAGGATCATTTTTGGCCTTTGAACCAAGAGATTTCGTGCCATGTACCTCACTTATTTCACAAAGTGTAAATTGGCAAGATGGATTAAAACTTACAAACCAAGCCACCACAAGGCCCAATTCCAATTCATTGGTGATCAGCAAGGGAAATGTGAGTGATCCATGCTTATCTCATGGCCTTTGCACGTGTGGATTAAGGGATACATCACAAATTGCATTTTTACAAAACACTCCAAAGCTCACTAATCAGGGGTTTAATCATTTGCTAATCATGATCAGAGGTCTAATGAGGTGTATATAAGCTAACTCACATGTCCATTGCTAGGTCATGCACTCTCATTTGCTCAAATTTTGAAATTTCACTCACACTTTCTCCTCTTCGAATCTCTCTTTCCACAAGGGTTCTTGAAGATTCCTTTTCATATTCTTGATTTACATACTCCATAGAACAAGAATCCACCATTGATTCAAGCTTAGAGTGAGATTTTCATCAAGTGCACTTCAAGAGGGTTCATCTTCAAACTTCTAGATCTAGCCAGATTCAAGCCTCTATTTGCATTTATTTTGCAAATAGAGCTCAAAAGAGGAAGATATGCAGCTTTTGGAAGGGTTTCTTGGTGTATTTCAAGCTCTGCAACTTTTAGGTTAGCTTACTTTTCACCATCATAGAACTTGATTTTGTTGTGTGCATTATGATCTATGATGTTCACTGACCATTCTGATCTATTTTGTTTGAAGTTTGAACGTGTATCATGGCTGAATCATGCATCTGAATTTTTTGAGTTCAAACTTGTATGCTTCGATTTGGTTTATACATGTATGATCTGTTGAAATAAATTGCATATTCATGATCCTTGTTGAATTCTGAGTAGAACTATGGTATTGTTTTTTATTTTTGGAGATTTTGTGGTTTAGTGTCACCGGAGAAGACGACCGGAGCTAGGGCTCCGGCGTCTGGTTCACTTTCAGGTGGCCTGAGGTTTCAATGAAGGTGATGAAATCTTAGCCGTTCCTTGTTCTGATCTGAGGGCTTAGATTGTGCCAACGCATTAAAAATGTGTGTTGCGTCTCACGTGCCATGTTAATTCAGTTTGATCATTGTGTGTGCGTGTACATCATTGTTATCATGAGCATGTGAATCTTGTCCATTGATCATGTTTACTTGTTGTGAGTGTTGACTGGATATCATGCGTGTGATTGATCTGATGGATATTATTCAGCCAACACACTAAAATTTCATGTGTTATTCACGTGAGTTATTTTTAATTTCAGATTAATCATGGCGTGTGTGTGTGTATCACTGTTAGCATGTGCGTGTAAATCTGAACCTTTGATCTGGTTTACTATTTGATTATGTAGACTGCGTATAGTCCATTGGATCAATCTTATGGCAATGATGGAGTCAAGTTTGTTGACTCTGAGTCTAGTGTAAAAGCGCTTTGGGTTTTTTGTGCTATTGGCACCCCTCCTTTTGATCCAGTCCACTTTTGAACGTGGAATTGTTGCTTGTTGCACCCCTCTGGCTTATTTTATTTCTTTTATTTTCTTATTTGTATAATTTTCATTTTTAATTTTTAAAAATAGTTTTATGCATCCAAAAATTATGAAAAAAATCATGAATTATCCTTAGGGTTTTATAAAATTTTGGAAAATTTTATTTTCCATTTTTATTTTATTTTGTGCATCTGAATTAATTGTTTAATTAATTTCTTTTTGGATTGCTTCATTTATGCACACCCTGCCTTGTTGATTTTTGTTCTCATCATCTATACATGATTTGCATCTAATTCTTTTTGAATTTGTTAGAGGACATGTTGGGGTTCCTAAAAATATTTTTATTTTATTTTTAAGACTTTTTCATGTTGCATTTTAGTCCCTCTCTTTTGCATATTGGTTCATGGTTCCTATGGGATCTTTGCTCATTTGTTTGAGGTGTTTAACTTGTGAATTTTTGTGAGATCTTTTGACATGTGATTGGCTTCTGACTTCGGTAATTTGAGTTTTAACTCACAATTTTTGAATGTCATTTGATATATGTTTGATTATTTGTGCTTAAGTGAATTATGCATGATCATCTCTTGACATCTCTTTACACAAGTTGATTTGCCATGCCTAATTGATTGAGTTCCTTTGTGATTCTTTGCATGAGCTTTTGGTATGATGTTTACCCCTGGTTGAGGTTCTTTAAGACTTAATTTTGCCATTTGTGGATCATGTTTGAATCATGTTTGAGTATGCTTAAGTGTTGGAACTTTGTCCTCTTTTTGTAGCTTACTTTGGTGCATGTCTTGAAGGTGTTGCTTGATGTTTGGACTTGTATGACTTGAGTTTCGTTTTGATATGATATTGATGTATATGCTACTGCCTCTTGTGCTCCTCACTTGGTTTACATTTCACTTGAGCGTAGTTGAATGCATTTGGTTTGAATTGTATGATAAACATCATTACCATTTGCTTTGTAACTTCTTTGGATCATAATGTTTCATGCTTTGATTTCCTTTTGCACATGAGAATTGTTGATGATAATATGATTTTGGTTCTGACTTGCACTCATCTTCATCTTATCTTTCTCATTTCATTTTGATATGAAGTTCATGTATGCTTAATTGTGCATTTCATACAAGTATGCTTGCATTCTTTCATGATTACCTTTGCATGCTTACTTGAATTGTTTTGCATTGATCTTTGAAACATTTTTTATGATTTGAGTTGGACATTTATGATGTGATGTGCTTGCTTCCATTTATTGTATCTCATCTTCTCCTTCTCTTTTTCATTCTTCTCTTTCACTCTCTTCCTCCCATGGATCTCAAGACTTGTTTAAGTCTTGGATTCTCTCCCTTTAGTGCTACCTAGTCCAACTTAATTTTTGATTAAGCTTGGAGTAGGATTAGCATTAGGTTTTAGGTAGTCGTCTCTCCTAAGCCTCACTAACCATAGGTTACCCATGCATGATAACATTAGGACTCTTAGTTTCCCTTTAGAGTTTCCTTTGTGTCTTCTCTCTTCTCATCTCAAAACTTCTTGAAAACACTTAATAAAGATAAAGTGTATTGCGCATGAGCCTTAAGCGTGGGGAATAAGAAATGAGAGGCTTCCTCTCATCTTTCTAGAGTGCTTAGCGAGCGTCCTGTCTTGGGACGATTCGTTAAGTATTCGTCCCTGCGCCCTAGACTTTGGTGCAATGCAAGTTATGAACTAACTTAAAAAGCACTTCTGTCTAAAAAACACAAAAACAAATTCAAAACTTTTTATCCTTCGGGATTGTTTCGTTCCAAACCATTTTCAGAAAAGAGCACGTTACCTTCTGTCTGAGTCGCAAACAGGCATCGACCCTAACTGCCGGACGCGAATCTAACGGCGCTCATAAAAAACACTTACCCCTCCGTGGTTGTACCCACGAACTACATTAGCTCTGATTCCTCTCTCTCGTCCGATTGAGGATATGTAGGCACAAGACAGCGATTGTCTTGGCGAGCAATCTTCCCCCACAGTTCCCGTCCGAACTACGTTGACTCTGACTTTCCCATTGCACTAAGGGAGTACGTAGGCCTAGGGCATCGAATATGTCCTACTGAGTCCGTCTTAGTTACCCCTGTCCCCGTTTTCTTTTGTTCAGCCATAGATAGTAGGACAGCTCACCCCCTGTTTAGACAACAAGCGTGGATCCCATCGAGTACGACGGATGTGTGGGGTGCTAACACCTTCCCCTCGCATAACTGACTCCTGAACCCGGACTATGGTTGCGATGACCATGTCTTTCCCCTTTTTTCTTCAAGTTTACGCAGTGTTTCCTTTCCCTCTCTCGGGATAAATACACATTGCTGGCGACTCTGTGTCTTCTGCGCCACTCTCGCGTTTGTACTGTTGGATGCGAATCTTTCGGGAGCGATAGCTGGCGACTCTGCTGGGGACTCTGGTTGACCTCTTGCTGGTCCATCCCCTTTAGCGAGTCGATCCTAGCGCTTGTTTGTTTTTTTCGTTGGGTGTTTATTTGTTGTGCTTTATTATGTTGTATATTACTGTTTTACAGCTTTTATTGCATTGCATTTCATTTTATTACTGTCATACTGGATATTGTTGTGCTGTGCTGGCTGGTTTCTGTTTGGCAGGTTGGGTTGTTCTGAGAGATAAGCCCAATACCCAGGCTTGAGTACACCCTAGGACTAGAGTGGAAAGTAGTGAGACCTACGTGCCAGCTTGGTGCGTTTGTGTGTTCACGAAATTCACAACCAGACGAGGCTATCTTGGGACGCATTCTGACATGCGTGTCTTGCGCATTTCAGGGTGTTGATCTAGAGAGCTGTCGACTCTGGTGACCATTTCTCCGATACCTCAGTTGCGCCTCTCCTCCCGACCTGTGATAATGGCAGACCAGAAATGGCAAACCCATTACACTTGTCGATCCGAGGACCCAATACTGAGGGACTCGCATAGGATGACCTTATTTTTTAGGGGAATCAGTTGAGGCCTCCTCGATTGATGATGATGCCAAACCAGAAATGGTGAACGTATCATCATTTCTCGACCTGAGAGCCCGTGATATTGAGGATCCTCGCCTTTCTAGAACCTTCATGTGAGATGGGATGGGTGTTTGCAGGCTTGCAGGAAACCGAAACCTTCAACCTACCCGGTTTTCTGGATTTCTCATCAGCGTTTGATTATCTGGATTTCTGGTTATCTCAGTGGTTCGGTATTCTGGAATTCTGGTTTTCTGGGTTGTGGTTCTCGTTCAGTTAACAGCACAACACATCCAGCAGTGATGCCTTGATCCCATGCTTGCATGTGCATATCATTTTTCTTGCATTCTGACATGTTTGACATTTCTCAGGGCTTGCATCTTACTCTTGATTCCGGTTTTCTGAGGTTGCCTTGGCATGGATGTCCAGAGAAAGAAGACTGTTGCTTATTCGTTCCCAGACCCGACCTTGACGTTGATTCACAAGCTGATTAGTATGGCTGGTCCTGGAGTTCGTACAGAGTTTGGTGGAGAGTACGGGAGACTTCTGAAGTTTGTCTACAGTATCCCCAAATATGAGAAGGATGCCATTCATACACTTCTTCAGTTCTATGATCAGTCTTTGCGTTGCTTCACTTTCCCAGACTATATCTTGGCTCCAACGTTGGAGGAGTTCTCATTTATTTTGGGAATCCCCATCAGGCATGACATAGTATTCTTTTCTGAAGAACGCCCTGGGATAAAAGAAATGGCCATTGCTCTTCATATTGGTGAATCTGTTCTGAGCAATAATATTGTGGAGAAACAAGGAGCTAAGGGTTTCTTATTGAAGTTCTTGTTTGATCAAGCTTGCATGCATGTTAAAGAGAAGAATTGGACTGCTTTCCAAGCTATTCTGGCTATGTGCATTTATGGGATTGTCCTGTTTCCCAATGTTCCTGATCTAGTGGATATGCATGCTGTCAGAATCTTTATTTCAAAGAATCCTATACCTACCTTGCTAGGTGATGTGTATCACTCAGTCCACTACAAGAATGAAAATAGGCGTGGAAGAACTGTGAGTTGCTGTGCACCACTCTTATCTACTTGGTTTCTGAGTCATCTCCCTGAAGCTGGCGCTTTCGTTGATACGAGAGATTCTCTAAAGTGGTCAAAGAGGTTAATGGGCTTGACTGCTGATAACATTGTTTGGTTCAACCATGACTTGCTAGGAATGGAGATTATTTGCAAGTGCGGAGAATTCCCTAATGTACCCTTGATAGGGAGAAGAGGTGGAATTAACTATAATTCTTCCCTTGTTATCAGGCAGTTTGGTTATCCTTTGAGAGGCCCGCCTGAAGAGCGAGATATCAGAGAGTCCTTATTCTTCAATGGTATTGGGGATCAAGAGATGATAAGGAAGATTGTGAATGCTTGGAAACAGGTGACCAAGAAGGGAAAAACTTCATTTGGGAAAGGTAATAACCGGGCTTTTCCTTCCTATGAAGAGTGGATTAAGAAAAGAGCAGAAGAGGAGCTTCTTCCTTTCCCGGTGGAACCACCTTTGTATCCTTTGATGATCGAGGCTCCCACGACTGTTGATGCAGAGAAGTATGATAAGTTATGGACTGAGAAGGAGAAACTCCAAGAAGAGAATCGTGAGCTGGGCAGAGAGGTTGGTCAGTTAAAGCACGAAAAAGGTGAAGTTATCCATGCTGCCAGGTTGAAATCAGAACTTTTGGCTGTGAAGGAGAAAGAATTGTCTAAAGAAGCCATAGCCAGAGAGAAAGTGGCTCAAGCGTTGAAAAGTGTTAGCAAGGTTCTTTCGTCCAAAAAGAAAGAGTTAGCTTATGCTATGTCAAGAATTCACAGGTTCAGTGACCGTCGGAATACAACAATTACTGCCAACAAGTTGAAAAAGGACAAGTATCTGGAACAGATTGAAGGTTTGAAGACAGAGCTTCGAAAAAAGGATAAGGAGATTTTATCAGGGATCTTTGAGAGGAGAGCAGTTGAGGAAAAGCTCAAGGAAACCATGGCAGACATGGAACAGCTGAAGATCCAAGCCGAAGTGAAAAGAGCCAGGAGCGAAGGTCCAAGTTCAGGTGGAGCTTCTGGAGAAGATGATTGGGAGTTACATAGTCGTTATTTAACTGGAATCTTGCATAGGAGAGATCTTATGATTCAGGAGTTGATTCAGAGACCAGAGCATCCTAAAGAAGCTTCTCAAGGAAGTGCAGAATTGGTACAAAAAGAATGACGAATGGGGAATTCTAGCACGGCTGAGTCTTGATGATATGCTTTAGTTTCCTTGCTGTTGTTTTCTTTGTATTTCCGGGATCACCGCCAGGCTTGTTGGTCGGGATCTTTGTTTATGCTTATTCAGACTTGTGTTGTAACAGATGCTTATTCTCTTTATTTGATCAGGAACTCAGTTCTCTTCTGTTGTTAAAACTGGAATCAAGGGATAGATTGCCTTGATAATGTTCATACATGTTTGCATTTGCATAATCATCTCATTTTTGTATTGCATGTTATCTTGGTTTCTCTGGTTTTCTTATGCTCTCTCTTTTTTCAGTCAGGATTGATCAACCAACTCATCGGTATTCTACCAGGCTTAATCAAATCAGAGTGATGGATAAAGTTTAGGCGGATATGGAAGCTATGCAAGCTCGCATCGATCAATTCATGGAGATGATGCAGGGTGTGGTGCAGAGTCAGAATGAATTCAGAACTCTAGTTCAGCCTTTGGTGTCGCAGGTTGATGAAAATGGTATCTTACACGGTGGTTTTCTTAATCGTGTTATTCCTCCGGGCGGAGGTGGTGCTGGTATCAACATTCCTATTCCTGGTGCTGGTGGACAGGGTGGGATTCCTTCAGTGGTTGGAAAAGGAAGCACTATTCGAGGTATCATGGCCATCGTTTTGATGATCAACAGGATGATGTTTTTTTATTCAGAAGCTTGGACACTGGTCTTCCTGTGGTCAGTGATGAGAGGATCCGTTTAATTGAGGTACAACTAAAAGGGGTTGTGAAGCAGGATGATCTGGGAATATATTTGGACGACCTAGGGATGGTCCCTGATATTGTCATTCCACACAAGATTCAGATTCCTACACTAGAGAAGTATAATGGTTCTACCTGCCCGAGAACTCATGTAAAGGCATATACCAGGAAGATGGCTGCCCATGCCAAGGACGAAAAGTTAATGATGCACTTTTTCCAAGACAGCCTGTCCGGCGCGTCTTTAGAGTGGTACATGGTGCTGGAAAGTAGAGATGTTCGTACTTGGAGAGAGCTAGCTGCAACTTTTATCAAGCATTACCAGTACAACACAGACATGGCTCCCAACAGAACTCGGCTGTTGAGCATGTCCCAGAAAAATGATGAAAGTTTCAAAGAATATGCGCAAAGGTGGCGTGAATTGGCGGCTAGGGTGCAGCCACCAATGCTGGAAAAAAAGATGTTGGATATGTTTATGGACACACTGCCTAAGCACTATTATGAAAAGCTATTGCCTTGTTCGCTAGGCAAGTTTGTAGATGTGATTGCGATCGGACAGAAGATAAAGGTTGGAATTAAGGCTGGAAAAGTTTCTAGTGGTGACGGATCGTCTTCCGGGCATGGAAAAAAGCCATTTGATGGTTATAAGAAGAAAGGAGAGGCCAATGTTGTATCATCCTATAGGGAAAAGGGGAAACAACAACAAAACCATAACCAGCAGGTGGCTTCAGTGGTTATTCCTGCAACCCTCCCACCTTTGGCAGCACTTCAACGACAGAATCGCGCTCTGCGCCAACAACAATTCACACCTAAGCAGAACAGACACTTTGATACTCCACCTATGCCATATTCACAATTGTTTCAGCATTTGCTTCAGTTAAAGTTAATTGAAAAGAGGACTTTGGCTCCTCCTGTTGGTAATCCGCCTCCCGGGTACAATCCTAACGCCCATTGTGATTTTCACTCCGGGGCACCGGGGCATCATCTCGAGGACTGTAAAGCTTTCAAGCATAAAGTTCAGGACTTGGTAGATTCAAAGGCTATCAGCTTTGCTAATGATGAACCTAATGTTGTGCAAAACCCGATGCCTGAGCACAATGGGCCGAGAGTGAATGCGATAATCGAGGAATGTGAAGCTTTGAATTTGATCATGGATGTTGATGAGCTGAAAACTCCGCTGGATGTGGTTAAAAACAGGTTATTTAAGGGTGGCGTCTATCCGGGTTGTGATGAGAACTGCTCAGTTTGTTTGACGAAGGACAATGGTTGTGATTCGCTGAAGAGGGGTATCCAGAATATGATTAATGAGGGCTGCTTACAGTTTGATAGAGGTAATTAGCAAAAAGAGGTTGTTAATGATGATGTTACTACTATTGTTATTCCTTTTAAGACAGTTGTAATATCAGGGCCAGCGAGACCAGCGTCGGTTGTTATTTCAGGTCCCAAACCCATTCCGTATGAAAGTACCCAAGCCATCCCTTGGAATTATGATGCTAGTGTATTTGTTAATGGACAAAAGCAGGAATTAATGACTACTCCACCAGTGAGTACTAGTTCAGAAGCTAAAGTTGAGACTGATGCTATAACAAGAAGTGGTAGAGTGCTTACTCCTGTTAATGATCAACCCAGTACTTCTAGGCAAGATAGGGGAAAACAGGCAATGGATGGTTTTGTTCAGACTCCAGTGATTGTTGATTCTACAGTAAATCCAGCTGACAACTCTTTTTCAGAAAATGTCGAGGAGTTTATGAGGCTCATCAGGAGAAGTGATTACAAAATTGTGGACCAGTTACATCAAACCCCGTCGAAGATTTCTATTCTGTCATTGTTGTTATGCTCTGAAGCCCATAGGAATGCTCTTCTGAAAGTTTTGAATGCAGCCTATGTTCCTCAAGAGATTTCTGTTAACCAGCTGGAAGGGGTTGTAGCGCACGTGAATGCGGGTAATGGCTTAGGTTTCACAGATCTTGATTTGACTCCTGCTGGGAGAAATCATAACAATGCCTTGCATATTTCGATTGAGTGTCGTGGTTCACTGATGTCACATGTGTTGGTTGATACCGGATCATCGTTAAATGTATTGCCAAAGAAAGCATTAATGAAGTTGGATACCAGGGGACTTATCTGTACACCAAGTGACTTGGTGGTGCGAGCTTTTGATGGCTCGAAGAGATCTGTCTTTGGTGAGATTGTGCTTCCGATCAAGGTTGGACCAGAAATCTTTGATGCAACATTTTATATAATGGATATTCAGCCAGCATACAGCTGTCTATTGGGTCATCCTTGGATCCATGGTGCAGGCGCTGTAACCTCCATTTTGCATCAAAAGCTAAAATACATGGTTGATGGTCACGTAGTGACAATGTGCGGAGAAGAAGACATAATGATTAGTCAGCTGTCACCTTTTAAATACGTGGAAGTGGATGGTGAAATTCATGAGACTTTGTGTCAGGGGTTTGAGAAGGTGAAAGTTTCTGAAGAGGTTGTCCAGTCTGAAGCTATAGGGCAGCCTGCAGGGGCAAATCAGCCTGAAGTTTCTATGTCTTCATTTAAAGACGCCAAAGTTGTGGTTGAGGCTGGTAGCTCACAGAGGTGGGGCCAAGTGGTTGAAGTTCAGGAGAAGAGGGATACCTATGGAGTGGGATACAAGCCATCCAGGAGAGATGGAGAGCCTCCCAAATTCTATGGCCCAGTCCGTTTCACTAGTGCCGGTGTCTTCTTCGACAGGGTTAATGCCACTGAGGAAGAAGGGGATAATGATTGTGACATGGATAGCTGGATCCACCCTTACATCCCAGGAGAAAGTCTGTGCAATTGGTCTTCTGAAAAAGTCATTCAAGTGACTGGTTTTGAGTAATTGCTTTGTTTTCCTATTATGTTAATCCTGTGTTCTGCCCAAGACGTAGTGATTTTATTTGTAGGGCTTTTAACTGTTGCATGTTTTGCTTTATCATCAATAAAGGACTTTTCACACTCAAATATTTTGATCTCTGTCTTTCTGTTTTTATTTTTATTTTTATGCATTAAAAACCCACATCAAAATAGCAATGTGTTTCTTTTGTTGCATACATAATAAAACATACCTCATCAATCAGGCAGGTCTCTTTGTTCAGATGACACCGATCATGACTCAGCTATAGCTCGGTATGACTTTGACAATCCAATCTATCAGGCTGAAGAAGAGACTGACGAAGATTGTGAACTGCCCGAAGAGTTAGCCAGATTGTTAAAGCAAGAGGAGAGAGTCATCCTGCCTCATCAGGAGGAAATTGAGATTGTGAATCTGGGAACCGAGGACGCCAGAAAGGAAGTAAGGATAGGGGCTGCATTGGAAGACAGTGTCAAGGGAAGATTGATTGAAATGCTCCGTGTGTATGTGGACATCTTCGCCTGGTCTTACCAAGACATGCCTGGGCTCGATACTGATATTGTTGTACACCGGCTACCACTTAAAGAAGGTTGTGCTCCGGTCAAGCAAAAGTTGAGAAGAACTAAACCGGAGATGTCTGTCAAAATCAAAGAAGAGGTTCAGAAATAGTTGGACGCCAGATTTCTTGCCGTGATGAATTATCCTCCATGGGTTGCAAACATTGTTCCTGTACCTAAGAAGGATGGGAAGGTCAGGATGTGTGTTGATTACAGGGATTTGAACAGAGCAAGCCCAAAGGACGATTTCCCGCTCCCTCACATTGACGTGTTAGTTGACAATACTGCTCAGTATTTGGTGTTTTCCTTCATGGATGGCTTCTCTGGGTATAACCAAATCAAGATGGCCCTAGAGGACATGGAGAAGACAACATTCATAACACCGTGGGGAACTTTCTGCTACAAAGTGATGCCCTTTAGATTGAAAAATGCAGGGGCAACTTACCAGCGGGCGATGGTGACTCTCTTTCATGATATGATTCACAAAGAGATTGAGGTCTATGTTGATGACATGATTGCGAAGTCACAGACGGAAGAAGAACATCTGGTGAATCTTCAGAAGTTATTTGAAAGATTGAGAAAATTCAGACTGAGGTTGAATACTAACAAATGCACCTTCGGGGTGAGATAAGGAAAATTTCTGGGGTTTATTGTTAGTGAAAAAGGTATCGAGGTTGATCCTGCAAAGGTAAAAGCCATACAAGAAATGCCTGTGCCAAAAACAGAAAAAGAGGTTCGTGGTTTCTTGGGGAGATTAAACTATATTGCTAGGTTCATCTCGCATCTCATGGCCACATGTGAACCAATCTTCAAGTTGCTAAGAAAAGATCAAGCGGTCAGGTGGAATGAAAATTGTCAAAAGGCATTTGAAAAGATTAAAGAATACTTACAGGAACCTCCGGTCCTTATGCCACCAGTGCCAGGAAGGCCTTTGATTATGTATCTCACGGTTCTTGAGAATTCAATGGGTTGTGTGCTCGGTCAACAAGACGAGTCAGGTAGAAAAGAGCACGCCATCTACTACTTGAGTAAAAAGTTTACTGATTGTGAGTCAAGGTACTCGATGCTGAAGAAAACATGTTGTGCACTCGCTTGGGCCGCTAAGCGTTTGAGGCAGTATATGTTAAACCACACAACCCTCTAGATTTCGAAGATGGATCCGATCAAGTATGTGTTTGAGAAGCAAGCACTTTCTGGGAGAATAGCCCGTTGGCAGATGGTTCTGACAGAATACGATATTCAGTATGTTTCCCAAAAAGCCATTAAGGGAAGTGTTTTGTCAGAATATCTTGTCGAACAGCCAATTGAGGATTATCAACCGATGAAGTTTGAATTTCTGGATGAGCATATCATGTATCTGAAGATGAAGGATTGTGAAGAACCTTTGCCTGATGAAGGACCTGAGATTGGATCTCAGTGGAAGATGGTTTTTGATGGAGCTGTTAATTCATATGGTAACGGAATCGGGGAAATCATTACGACTCCACAGGGTTCTCATATACCCTTTACTGCCCGATTAGCATTCATATGCACCAACAATGAGGCAGAGTATGAAGCATGCATCATGGGGTTAGAAGAAGCGATTGATTTGAGAATCAAGAACCTCGATGTTTATGGTGATTCTGCGTTGGTGGTTAATCAGATTACAGGTGAATGGGAGACTCGTCAAGCGAATCTTGTTCCGTATAACAACTATGCCAGAAGGTTGTTACCTTTCTTTGACAGAGTGGACTTCCATCACATTCCCAGGGTTGAGAATCAGATGGCTGATGCGTTGGCAACGTTGTCATCAATGTATCAAGGGAATCATTGGAATGAAACTCCTTTAATCAGAATCATGCACTTGGACAGACCTGCTTTTGTATTTGCAGTTGAAGGTGTATCAGATGGCAAACCTTGGTATCATGACATCAAAGTCTTTCTGAAGAGTCAGGAATACCCAGCTGTGGCATCTTCCAAGGATAAAAAGACATTGAGGAGGTTATCAGGAAACTTCTTTTTGAACAAAGACGATGTGTTATACAAGAGAAACTTTGACATGGTCTTGCTATGTTGTGTTGATGAACACGAGGCAGGCCTGTTAATGAAAGAGGTTCACGAAGGTTCCTTCGGTACTCATGCCAATGGGCATGCTATGGCAAGAAAATTGTTGAGAGCGGGGTATTATTGGATGACTATGGAGTCTGATTGTTTTAAATACGCCCGGAAATGTCATAAATGCCGGATTTACGCTGATAAGGTGCATGTACCGCCTACTCCTCTGAATGTTTTGTCGTCACCTTGGCCTTTTGCCATGTGGGGCATTGACATGATTGGGAAGATCGAGCCGAATGCTTCGAATGGACATCGTTTTATCTTGGTGGCTATTGATTATTTCATGAAGTGGGTGGAAGCAGCATCGTTTGCCAACGTCACCAGACAAGTGGTAGCCCAGTTTATTAAGAAGGACATTATCTGCCGGTATGGAGTCCCAGAGAGAATCATTACTGATAATGGTTCAAACCTAAATAACAAGATGATGAAGGAGCTATGTCAGAGCTTTAAAATCGAACATCACAATTCTTCTCCCTATCGTTCGAAGATGAATGGGGCTGTTGAGGCGGCTAATAAGAACATAAAGAAGATTGTGCAGAAGATGGTAGTGACATACAAAGACTGGCATGAGATGTTTCCTTACGCTTTGCACGGATATCGTACTTCGGTACGCACATCAACTGGGGCAACCCCTTTCTCACTGGTGTATGGTATGGAAGCAGTCCTGCCATTAGAAGTTGAGATTCCTTCTTTGAGAATTCTGACGGACGTGAAGCTTGATGAAGCTGAGTGGGTGCGTTCCCGACTGAATGAACTGAACCTCATTGAAGAGAAGAGATTGAAAGCCATTGCGCATGGTCAGTTGTATCAGAGCAGGATGAAAAAAGCATTTGATTAGAAAGTGCGTCCTCGGTGTTTCCAAACTGGTGAATTAGTTCTGAAAAGGATCCTTCCTCCTCAAACAGATCACAGGGGCAAGTGGACTCCAAATTATGAAGGGCCATATGTAGTAAGACAGGTTTTCTCTAGCGGAGCCTTATTACTCTCAACTTTGGATGGCAGAGATTTTACGTCCCCTGTGAACGCGGATGTAGTAAAAAAATACTTTGCATAAAAGAGACCCGCTGAACATAAAAAGAAGGTTCAGGCAAAAATGGGGCATCCTGGCGAACCATAAAAAGAAAAGGTTCGGGCAAAAATTAGGGATAAAAAGAAAAAAAAAGAAATAAACCCGCAAGGTTGAAAACCTGAAAAGGCAACTTTGGCAAAAATGGGTATCCCGGTGGATTGAAAACCTGAAAAGGGCGATCCAGGCAAAAGTTAGGGATTTAAAAGCAAAGACTACGATCCGCTTTCGATCTTTGATCACTATTTACGCTTGGAAAATTCAAAGGAAAGGAATCAGTCCAGTCAGTCATCTTCAAAGGCCAAAGCATCTGCGGATAAACAAGTCATATGAGTTATAGCTGAGTCGAGTCATGGTGGTTGTATGTTCCCCACATTGCCGACATGTGTATTTTCTTTTACTTTTTGTGCAATTACCTCTTTTCAGGAATTGCTTCCAGATGTAAACGCCTACTTACAGGCCAATCCATTCAATAAAATTTGCATTTCAGTCAAAGAGCTTTTGTTTATTGTTTTACCTGTTTTGTTTGTGAAAATGTCCGATATTTTTGATAAATATTACATGTTAAAATGTTGAGCTTTGCGAAGCATATTAGAAAATAGGGGAAATTGCTAGGGCAACAGTCATTGTAATGGTAATTGAGGTAGCTATTTTGCATAGAACTTTCTGTGGATTTTGTTTGCAGGGTAACAGGTTTGTCCTTCCCCAGTAGAGCTACTCTCCTCGACATTGGAAAGTCCATCCTCCTCAGCAGGTTGTTATTTCCCCAGCAAGAGACTTACAGAATATCTTCTTGGGATAAAGGAGTTATTTTCCCCGCAGGTTTTGAACACCCATTCTCCTCAGCCAGTCAGGAAATGCTTTTCTCACCAGCCACGGTATGAGTTAATCCCCTCCAGATGGGTAAGCTCGATGTTATCCACTAGTAGGTTAGATGTCAGCATCTACTGTTCCCAAGCAGGTTTGCTGATCATGGCCAGTATTCCCCGACAGGGTAAAGGTAAAAGCATCTCCCAAGCAGGTTCAAAGTTATTGACTTGTCTCCCCAAGCAGACTCTAAAGGTGCTCATATCCCCAAGCAGAGTCTGGTGGTGATTGGTATCCCCAGCAGGTCTTAGGACCAATCGTTTTTGGCAGGCGTCAAATCCAAGTTTTGAAGTATTTGGTGATTCCCGGCGGAGGAGTTTCCATCTTCAGTATTCACCTCCCTCCCCAGTTGAGTGGGTATTCTCTCGGAGTTTCGTCCATCTCCAGCAGAGTTGTGGATCTTGATATTCCCCAACAGAGTGGGTATTCTCTCGGGGATTCGTTCATCTCCAGCAGAATTTGTGATCATTGTCTTCCTCAGTAGAGTGAAGTCTTTCTCAGCAGGGTCTCTTATTTCGGAGGACAATTTATTTTGTCGTCCCCGGTGGAGTTTGCCTTCGCCTTCATCATTTATTTTGCTGAGGCGCCTCTTTTGCATTGCATAAGCATTCTTGCATGGCATCCTCCCAAACGCGTAGCATTTCCATTTCGTATGGAGTATTATGCCATAGAAAATTCAAACATATGCATTCGAAGCATAAGCCAGGCTTGATTTCCTTACCAGTTCCTTTCCCTAGCAGAAAGTGACATGATTCAGAAGATGTTGGTTCACACTACACCGTAACCAGTGGATTCGTCCTTCTTGTCGGTCCTTCCTACACTTCCCCGCAGGGTTATCTGTTTAAATTTCTCTATTCCCTAGCGGAGTTGTCTTTGTAGATCCGTTGATTCTACTAATCTTTGGAAGAGCGGTTTCGGTCGGTCTTTCTTTTCGAGTTCGCTTTCGGGCGTACTCGTTTGCTGTTTGAAATTCCGCTTTCGGTCGGTCTTTCTTTTTGAGTTTGCTTTCGGTCGTACTCGTTTGCTGTTTGAAATTTCGCTTTCGATCGTATTCGTTTATCCTTTTCGAGTTCTCTTTCGGTCGTACTCGTTTGCTGTTTGAAATTCCGTCTTCGGCCGGTCTTTCTTTTCGAGTCCGCTTTCGGTCGTACTCGTTTATCCTTTTAGAGTTTGCTTTCGGTCGTACTCATTTTCTGTTTGAAATTCCGTCTTTGGCCGGTCTTTCTTTTCGAGTCCGCTTTCGGTCGTACTCGTTTATCCTTTTCGAGTTCGCTTTCGGTCGTACTCGTTTGCTGTTTGAAATTCCGTCTTCGGCCGGTCTTTCTTTTCGAGTCCGCTTTCGGTCGTACTCGTTTATCCTTTTCGAGTTCGCTTTCGGTCGTACTCATTTTCTGTTTGAAATTCCGTCTTCGGCCGGTCTTTCTTTTCGAGTCCGCTTTCGGTCGTACTCGTTTTCCTTGGTATCCCCATTGAGTCCGCTTTCGGTCGTACTCGTTTGTTCTCTTCGAGTCCGCTTTCAGTCGTACTCGTTGGTTGTTGAAAGAGCGTTTTTGGCCGGTCTTTCTTCTCAAGTCCGCTTTCGGTCGTACTCGTTTGTTGTTGGAAGAGCGTTTTCGGCCGGTCTTTCTTTTCGAGTCCGCTTTCGGTCGTACTCATTTATCCTTTTCATTACCACCAGTTTGCAAATTTCCGTGTTCTTTTGTATTCAATCACCTTCTACCTTGAATGTCTGAAAGCCGTTGCTATCATCCCTTCAGGTTCAAGTCGATTGAATAGGGGCAGCTGTAACACCCCAAAATTTGCCCTCTTACTTTTAGCTAACTGGCTTATGTTTCTTTGCATTTCTTGCATTAGCATTTGTGCATAGCATTGGTTCTTAGCATGGGATCAAGGTACTTGGTTCATCTCAAAGGAGTCTCAAGCCTCAAGGTGGTTTGAGGAATTCATCATATCTTCATAAGGTCAAGAATGGCAAAGGGTTTCAAGTGAATCTTTCCCTCCTAACCAAAGGGACCAAATTAGGGTTTTTGACCCAAAGGACTTTTTGAAGGGGCTTTGTGGATTCAAGCATGCTCTCATGGGTTTCATATGCTTACAAGCACTCATGGAGAAAGACTTGGCTAGTGATTCATTGTGGAGGATTTTCAGTGGATCAGTTACTTGTGAAGTAAGCAAAAGTCAACAGTTCAAAAGGAAAGTCAACCATGGGTTTTCAAGGGTTCAAATCATGTTTCCCAAGTCCATGTACCTTTCTTTGGTCAAGGAATAGCATGGATGACATCATTCCTCAAGAATCAAGAGTTTGTACAAAAGTTACTAAATTTGGAAAATGACCTATAATGAGAAGTTTCCATTTTTGGCAAGTTTTTACACTACATTCAACTTAGCTTTTCATCATCAAGAAAGCTTCAAATGAATTTTCCTTGTACATGAAAGTTGTAGATCTTTCTCTCCCCTTTTCAAAAAGTACTAGAACATGTCCATACCATTTGTGGAACTCTAGATATGACCAAAACAAGGCAAGGTGATTTTAGGGTTTTCTTATGGTACCATTTTTCCACCTTTTGCAAATTGGTTCAAATTGAAGTATGATGACCTCTAATCATTCAATTCACATTTCCAAATTCAAGTACACATCATAAGGATCATTTTTGGCCTTTGAACCAAGAGATTTCGTGCCATGTACCTCACTTATTTCACAAAGTGTAAATTGGCAAGATGGATTAAAACTTACAAACCAAGCCACCACAAGGCCCAATTCCAATCCATTGGTGATCAGCAAGGAAAATGTGAGTGATCCATGCTTATCTCATGGCCTTTGCACGTGTGGATTAAGGGATACATCACAAATTACATTTTTACAAAACACTCCAAAGCTCACTAATCAGGGGTTTAATCATTTGCTAATCATGATCAGAGGTCTAATGAGGTGTATATAAGCTAACTCACACGTCCATTGCTAGGTCATGCACTCTCATTTGCTCAGATTTTGAAATTTCACTCACACTTTCTCCTCTTCGAATCTCTCTTTCCACAAGGGTTCTTGAAGATTTCTTTTCATATTCTTGATCTACACACTCCATAGAACAAGAATCCACCATTGATTCAAGCTTAGAGTGAGATTTTCATCAAGTGCACTTCAAGAGGGTTCATCTTCAAACTTCTAGATCTAGCCAAATTCAAGCCTCTATTTGCATTTATTTTGCAAATAGAGCTCAAAAGAGGAAGATATGCAGCTTTTGGAAGGGTTTCTTGGTGTATTTCAAGCTCTGCAACTTTCAGGTTAGCTTACTTTTCACCATCATAGAACTTGATTTTGTTGTGTGCATTATGATCTATGATGTTCACTAACCATTCTGATCTATTTTGTTTGAAGTTTGAACGTGTATCATGGCTGAATCGTGGATCTGAATTTTTTGAGTTCAAACTTGTATGCTTCGATTTGGTTTATACATGTATGATCTATTGAAATAAATTGCATATTCATGATCCTTGTTGAATTCTGAGTAGAACTATGGTATTGTTTTTTATTTCTGGAGATTTTGGGGTTTAGTGTCACCGGAGAAGACGACCGGAGCTAGGGCTCCGGCGTCTGGTTCACTTTCAGGTGGCCTGAGGTTTCAATGAAGGTGATGAAATCTTAGTCGTTCCTTGTTCTGATCTGAGGGCTTAGATTGTGCCAACGCATTAAAAATGTGTGTTGCCTCTCACGTGCCATGTTAATTCAGTTTGATCATTGTGTGTGCGTGTACATCATTGTTATCATGAGCGTGTGAATCTTGTGCATTGATCATGTTTACTTGTTGTGAGTGTTGACTGGATATCATGCGTGTGATTGATCTGATGGATATTATTCAGCCAACACATTAAAATTTCATGTGCTGTTCACATGAGTTGTTTTTAATTTCAGATTAATCATGGTGTGTGCGTGTGTATCACTGTTAGCAAGTACGTGGTAATCTGAACCTTTGATCTGGTTTACTATTTGATTATGTTGACTGCGTATAGTCCATTGGATCAATCTTATGGCAATGATGGAGTCAAGTTTGTTGACTCTGAGTCTAGTGTAAAAGCGCTTTGGGCTTTTTGTGCTATTGGCACCCTTCCTTTTGGTCCAGTCCACTTTTGAACGTGGAATTGTTGCTTGTTGCACCCCCTGGCTTATTTTATTTCTTTTATTTTCTTATTTGTATAATTTTCATTTTTAATTTTTAAAAATAGTTTTATGCATCCAAAAATTATGAAAAAAATCATGAATTATCCTTAGGGTTTTATAAAATTTTGGAAAATTTTATTTTCCATTTTTATTTTATTTTGTGCATCTAAATTAATTGTTTAATTAATTTCTTTTTGGATTGCTTCACTTATGCACACCCTGCCTTGTTGATTTTTGTTCTCGTCATCTATACATGATTTGCATCTCATTCTTTTTGCATTTGTTAGAAGACAAGTTGAGGTTCCTAAAAATATTTTTTTTTCATTTTTAAAACTTTTTCATGTTGCATTTTAGTCCCTCTCTTTTGCATATTGGTTCATGGTTCCTATGGGATCTTTGCTCATTTGTTTGAGGTGCTTAACTTGTGAATTTTTGTTAGATATTTTGACATGTGATTGATTTCTCACTTAGGTAATTTGAGTTTTAATCTCAAAATTTTTTAATGTCATTTGATATATATTTGATTATTTGTGCTTAAGTGAATTATGCATGATCATCTCTTGACATCTCTTTACACAAGTTGATTTGCCATGCCTAATTGATTGAGTTCCTTTGTGATTCTTTGCATGAGCTTTTGGTATGATGTTTACCCCTGATTGAGGTCCTTTAAGACTTAATTTTTCCATTTGTGGATCATGTTTGAATCATGTTTGAGTATGCTTAAGTGTTGGAACTTTGTCCTCTTTTTGTAGCTTACTTTGGTGCATGTCTTAAAGGTGTTGCTTGATGTTTGGAATTGTATGACTTGAGTTTGGTTTTGATATGATATTGATGCATATGCTACTGCCTCTTGTGCTCCTCACTTGGTTTTCATTTCACTTGAGCATAGTTGAATGCATTTGGTTTGAATTGTATGATAAACATCATTACCATTTGCTTTGTAACTTCTTTGGATCATAATGTTTCATGCTTTGATTTCCTTTTGTACATGAGAATTGTTGATGATAATATGATTTTGGTTCTGACTTGCACTCATCTTCATCTTATCTTTCTCATTTCATTTTGATATGAAGTTCATGTATGCTTAATTGTGCATTTCATACAAGTATGCTTGCATTCTTTCATGATTACCTTTGCATGCTTACTTGAATTGTTTTGCATTGATCTTTGAAACATTTTTGATGATTTGAGTTGGACATTTATGATGTGATGTGCTTGCTGCCATTTATTGTATCTCATCTTCTCCTTCTCTTTCTCATTCTTCTCTTTCACTCTCTTCCTCCCATGGATCTCAAGACTTGTTTAAGTCCTGGATTCTCTCCCTTTAGTGCTACCTAGTCCAACTTAATTTTTGATTAAGCTTGGAGTAGGATTAGCATTAGGTTTTAGATAGTCGTCTCTCCTAAGCCTCACTAACCATTGGTTACCCATGCATGATAACATTAGGACTCTTAGTTTCCCTTTAGAGTTTCCTTTGTGTCTTCTCTCTTCTCATCTCAAAACTTCTTGAAAACACTTAATAAAGATAAAGTGTATTGCGCACAAGCCTTAAGCGTGGGGAATGAGAAATGAGGGGCTTCCTCTCATCTTTCTAGAGTGCTTATTGAGCGTCCTGTCTTGGGACGATTCGTTAAGTATTCGTCCCTGTGCCCTAGACTTTGGTGCAATGCAAGTTATGAACTAACTTAAAAAGCACTTCTGTCTAAAAAACACAAAAACAAATTCAAAACTTTTTATCCTTCGGGATTGTTTTGTTCCAGACCATTTTCAGAAAAGAGCACGTTACCTTCCGTCTGAGTCGCAAACAGGCATCGACCCTAACTGCCGGACGTGAATCTAACGTCGCTCATAAAAAACACTTACCCCTCCGTGGTCGTACCCACGAACTACATTAGCTCTGATTCCTCTCTCTCGTCCGATTGAGGATATGTAGGCACAAGACATCGATTGTCTTGGCGAGCAACCTTCCCCCACAGTTCCCATCCGAACTACGTTGACTCTGACTTTCCCATTGCACTGAGGGAGTACGTAGGCCTAGGGCATCGAATATGTCCTACCGAGTCCGTCTTAGTCACCCCCGTCCCCGTTTTCTTTTGTTCAGCCATAGATAGTAGGATAACTCACCCTCCGTTTAGACAACAAGCGTGGATCCCATCGAGTACGATGGATGCGTGGGGTGCTAACACCTTCCCCTCGCATAACCGACTCCCGAACCATGGTTGCGATGACCATGTCTTTCCCCCTTTTTCTTCAGGTTTACGCAGTGTTTCCTTTCCCTCTCTCGGGATAAATACACATTGCTGGTGACTCCGTGTCTTCTGCGTCACTCTCGCGTTTGTACTGTTGGATGCGAATCTTTCGGGAGCGACAATAACATTCAAAGATGATCCCGTGTCTACCAGTACGCTGGCTAAAGCATCGTCTTGGCAGTTGACTGTAATGTTAAGCGCCATATTGTGATTTTTGCCTTCTTCCAGCAGTTCTTCATCACTAAACCCTAAGTTGTTATAGGAAGTGATGTTGGAAATGATGCTGTCAAACTGTCTTACCGTCACATCTTGTTCCACAAAGGCTTGCTCTAAGACCTTCTGTAGAGCTTCCCTGTGAGCCTCTGAACTAAGTAGAAGAGATATCACAGAGATTTGAGACGGAGTTTGCAACAATTGATCCACAATGTTGTACTCGCTTTTTTGGATGAGATTCAGCATCTCATCGTTGTTCTTTATAAGTTTCGGATTACCAGATTGACCGAATGGTGGGTTAGAAACTCCTGTTTGAGGTTCCTTTTCTTTGGTAGGTTCTTCAACTCCTCTGTTGAAGACCCGACCACTCCGTGTGACTCGACTGATTTACGACGGAGGGTAATGGAGTTTCCTTTCAATTTTCGATGGTCGTTGCACCGTACTTGTAAGGGATAGCCTTTTCTGACTTGTACGGTATTGGTCCTGGTAGGTAGATAACCACAGGAGCTTTTTGATTTCTCTGACCATCATAGGCAGCCTCAATTGGTTCGAGGTTAAGGATTCTTCTGTTATCAAGAGAGACATTTGACTCGTTGAGCAGAGGAATAATGGCACAAACGTTCTCGGTCATTCTGTGATTGGAGATTATGATAACTTTTCGCTTTGATCAGGGAGATAGTCTTATATTACGTTGATCGACCCAGAACTTGAACATGGTCGAACCTCTTTCCGGTCCAACTGATTTTGAATAGCCGCTCGCACGAGATAACATCCTTGGTTGTTTTCTGAGCAAACTCTACAGCGCTCATAATTGTGGGGTGGCACCCGGCCACGCCCGCTTTGTATGCAGTGAATCTTTACTAGATCTGTTTCCATTGAGCAGACATCCCGACTTTGATGCCTACCCAGATTCCCATCAGTCATACTGATATGTTGTGCAGCTTCATCCAAGTAGATTGGAAGCCACCAGTGGTACAACAAGTGTTAAAGTGTTCTTTGGACAAGCGCACACCCTTGGTCGTCTTCACGGCATTCTTCACAGTCTTGATAATCATGTGAAGCCAGAAAACCGAGCCTGACTTGCTTAGAATGTAATTTTACCAGACTGGTATTCATCAAGCGTATGTCAAAGATTTGAACCATATTGACTTGATGGTTATTTTTTCACGGTAATCTTGGATCCATCCGATATCCATCTGACGTTGAAGGGCCTCTTGTACAAAAGAGCATCCCTGATTGCTTGTTGAGCAGATCGAACAAGTGTTATAATCGTTCCGTGGCAGATTATGATATTGACTTTGCCTTGAGTGCATTGCCACCAAATTGACGTTCATTGCAAGAATGTTGCAGTTCTGAACAATTTTGGGATACGTATGGGCCATGTTGAGTTCACGGATCCGGTGATCCTGGATCCAGCCCATATCTATCTGTTCTTGTAGTGTTGTTTGCACTACGGAACATCCCTGATTATTCCTTGAGCAGGCATCACACTGGTGATAATTGTGAGATGGTACATGACCGTACCGCTCTGTCTGCAATGCATCCTGACCAGATTGGTTCCTAATAGGATTACATCGTGAATTTGATAACTGCAGCTAAATTCTTCCTCTATTAAATTTACTGCAGTCTTCTCATGTTGCGGCAACGGGTTCCTCTGAGCATTCGGATTAGTATCTTTAAAAGATAAAACCCCGTTCCTGACAAGCTTCTGTACATCAGACTTGAAGCTGAGACAATTCTCAATGTTGTGCCCGATCCTCCTTGATAGTAAGGGCAAGTTTGATCCGCTTTGAACCAAAAAGACGGATTTTCTGGTACTGCAAGAGGAGTCCTGGTTTGGATGTGCCCCTTGGCCAGTAAAAGTAGAAATAGTTCTGCGTACATCATCGGGATAGGGTCGAACCCTGATGGTCATGTCGTATGATTGTTATTATTGTACTGAGGACGAGCCTGCTAAAGAGGCTATTGCGGCCTTTGCTGATACTGCTATTAATTTGGTTGGCTCTAAGCAACCTGAGGTTAATACATTGGAGCCGGCGTTGGGTTGATAGCGGGAGTTATCGCCGCTACTGGTTGATACCTTCACCTTTACTTTCCCAGAGAGATATTACTAATATCTTACTCTTTTTTCTTTTGGAAAGCACTGTTGTATCTCTTAGTACTGCTAGATGGCTCTGCATCTTTGACCAATCGTCCTTCTCGGACTGCTTCTTTAAGGCGTACTCCCATGTTCACCATTTCAGTGAAGTCACTGGGCGCACTGGCGACCATTCGGTCGTAATAGAACGAGCTTAATGTTTTCAAAAAGATCTTGGTCGTCTCCTTTTCTTCAAGAGGGGGACAGATCTGGGCGACAATTTCACGCCATCTCTAAGCATATTCCTTAAAAGTTTCTTTGTCCTTTTGCAACATTGCTATGAGCTGATCTCTATCTGGTGCCATGTCCAAATTGTATTTATACTGCTGAACAAAGGCTGCGCTGAGATCTCTAAAAGTAGTGATATTGGTGCGGTTTAAACCCATGTACCATTTGAGTGCGACACTGGTTAAACTGTCTTGGAAGTAATGGATCAGTAGGTGTTGATTTTCTGTCTGAGTTGACATTTTTCGAGCGTACATCACCAAATGACTTTGAGGGCAAGAGTTGCCTTTGTATTATTCAAAGTCGGGCACCTTGAATTTGTGTGGTATCTTTACATTAGGGCCAAACAAAGGTCTACAGCGTCCTTTCCGAATAAGTCTTGACCGTGAATGGCATGCAGTTCCTTCTGCATCTCCAAGAATTGTTCCTGGAACTCATTCATCCTTTCGCACATGTCTTCATACCCACTTAAAATTGCTTGTGGAATCTGTCCTTCTGGGACAGTGTGTACCACAGATCGTGGTATGGTCATTATAGTGGTGACTCTCAGAGCTTCAATGCCCTGAAGTTTGTAACCTTCAGGAGTTGTTGTCGTAAACCTTGTATCTTCACTTTCTCGAAGTTTGTAACCTTCAGGTCCAGTGGTTCCTGCTGCGGTTTCTGGGTCTTCAGTGACTGATGGGATGTATCCTTCAGGGACAAAGTTGAGAGGCATGCCCCAGGGGCGACCCTTAGGCATGTTGTATCGAGGATGACTCTCATGTGTCTCCATAATGGGTGTAGATATAATCTCTGAGATTACAGTCTTTTGTTGTTGCTTCTGAGCTGTTTCTAGGGATTGCATGTCACTTTGAAGTTTTTCCAAACTTTCCTTTAGAGCGTCGATTTCTTCTCTCAGCTCTCTATTATCTTCCTCGAGATCATCCATTTTCTTTTGTCGAGTGGCCCGAGTATTGTATGAGTGAGACAGTTTGACTCTAGAATTGTGACACGTACGTGAGACTCAAGGAGAAGAAAAATGCGTTATGTGAGAATGATGAATGATATGCAAAGATATATTTTTTGTTTTTGTTTTATTCAAAAAGAAACTTCAACAAATAGATTGCAAATATCATACAGTGGGGTGAGACCCCTTTTATTGAGTTCGAAAAATTGCAGTATTTTACAAGGAAAAGTACAGTATTTTACAAAGTTGTAAGGAAAATGGCTAAGTTCATGGATCATGAGTCCTCTCTAAAGAGAGCTCAGATACCAGTTTCGATAGCTTCCTTTTCTTTGACCAGGGCTCTTCAGCCGTTGTCGGGTTGTCAGTCCTTTGCCAAGTGAAAGGAGTGAGCAAATTTCTTCGGTCTTCTTGACTTTATATAGCATGGTGTTCTAATATCTCAATCAGAGCATCCTTTTCCTTTAATAGTTCATGAATCTTGGTACACTCTAAATTGAGGATTCGGTACTTGTTCTGCCAAGAGCTCTTCTCACGTTGAACTTTGTTGAGAGCGACCTGGAGTTTTTCTGCATCAGACATGAAATAAAGGATAAATTACTTTAACGGAAAAACTTCTTGGCGAGGGTAAGGCATCCTCAGCTTGAGGGCCCTGGTTTGCACCCAGTGGAGATAAGGTTCCATGGAGATACAGTTTAGTCTTCCTAGAGACTCTCTTCCTTTCCTGTGAATATGTTGCCAGACATGCACTATTTCTTTCTTTAGTGCCCTATCATTTTCCCCTTCGTTGAAGAAAAGACCTTCCAGATAAACGTTATGCGGGATATTCTTCATCGGGTATCCAAGTTGACGGCGAGCTAAAATTGGATGATAGTTGATTCCTCCTTTAGTTCCAATGAGGGGTACATTAGGGAAATTTCCACATCTGTCTATGATCTCTATTTCCTCATAAATCCTATTGTACCAGTCTATGTCTGAACTGGTGAGAGACGTGATTCTCTATGACCAACGTAAAGTACTCTTGTGATCCCAAAAAGCAGCAGACTTGGGCAAATGGGAAATGAACCATTTGTAGAGTAAGGGTACACAACATGTGATCATTCCTCCGCTGTACAAATTCCTTAAGTGTACGGAATGATAAGCATCTGCGAGCAAGGTTGGTACGGGGTTCCCAATCAGAAATATCTTAACGGCATTGGTATCGACGAAGTTGTCGATGTTGGGAAAAAGGAATAACCCATATATAAGGAGAACAAAGATATCTTCGAAAGCGGTTATGTTTCCTATACTGGCAAAGTATAGGGCTTTCTCTATCAGGAATTTAGCTGGTAAACCATGGATTCCTCCTTTAGTGGTCAGGTGAGTCCTAACTTCTGACTCGTCCAAAGATATTGCTCTTGCAATGGTTGATTCTTTGGAATTTCTTTCAGTCCAGAGAATGGAGCTTAATCAATGATAGGTAAATCAATCAGGTGGGAGTACTCTTCTAGCACTGGTGTCAATTGGTAATCCGGGAATGTGAAGCAGTGATAAACCGGATCGTAGAATTGAATTAACGTAGATAGGATTCCTTCAACTATGTAGTCCCTTAACAGAGACAACAGTCCTCCGTGCTTAGCTCTGAAAGCCTCGGGATTGGTAATCATCCTTGCCAATTTCCTTAAGTTCTCTAGTTTTGGAGCCTTGAAGGTGTACTGGTGCGTTTTTCTTCTACCGAAGTCCATAACGCAATCTCTGATATTTGTAATTATTGTTTAGTTTATTTTGAAAAAAAGATTTTTTTTTGTTAAGAGTTTTTTAGATGAATGCATGAATGCAGCACACAAAAACATTGAAAAAACATGGGTTCAAGGGTTCAACATAACGAGCATGAAGTCATGGCTCGACCCATCTCCAAAGGTTGTACTATTTTGGTCATTTTTTGTACCTGTAGAACTGGTTCTAAGGTTCCCAAAATCATTGACCCCCCCTAGGGATATCGACAGCAAGCTGATTCACTCGAGCGAGCTGTAATATCCTAGGATGTATCTCATTTTAGTGTAGTATCGCGTATCAACTATTCCCAATAGTCACCGCACTACCAAATGGTCATATGGTTAAAGTTTACTAAATCCTCAAGGTCATGGGTACCGCACTGGGATAACTTTGCTTTCACGACGAGCGGTCATTCAACATTTAGTATCCACACGGGTACCTCGACTGATTTGGTGGGCTACCAGGATAACTTGTTTAGAATTCACTTCCTATAAGTTCTCCTGTCTATGCCACCCTTATCTTAACGTTCTCTCAAACTTTCCACATGTGTATCAATCGCATTCCCATTGACAGAAAAATAAACACGGATATAAAGTAGGAATAGCAGTAAATATATATAGTATATAGTATGTAGAAAAATTGCTAACAACCTAGACCTCTTAGGAACTATAATCCTAAAGACTCCCCAGCAGAGTCGCCATTTTTCTGTAGCGTGCGATTTTTGTCGGTGACGCGACCACCTCACCGCAATTGGTTGAAATTGGGTGCTACTTTCTGATTTCTTATTTATCCTATGAAGCTGGAAAGGAAAGGGAAGCTATCTAAAACTAACCTTGTGCGCAAATGTTTTCTTTAACAAATGCTAAGAGATTGGGGGGTCCGGGGTCAGGTTATACAATGGGGAGTAGTCAGTTACCCATCCTATATATAGTTGTCCATAGATTGTTTGAAATTTTCTACTGTTATCTACTTACTGGTGTTTATCTGTCACGAATTGGGAAAGTTTCTCCTTTGGGAATGTTTGAGAGAGTATTTTTGTTGATTTCGGGTTTTTCGATGTTTTTTAGTAAGGTACTGGACCTAAGGTTTTTGATTAGTGTGCTCGCTAAGATTTCGCAATCTTATGCCTACGTATTTCCGTTAAAGAAAACAGGGAAATCAGAGCAATCGTAGTTCCTCCTCCTATTCTATGGGAGGAAAGCGATGTTTGCCCAAGATTGAAGCTAGATGAGTATTTGTGTCTTGTTCAAAGCCTAAGATTAAAGCTAAAGGGTATTTGTGTCTTGTTCAAAGCCCAAGATTGAAGCTAAAAAGAGAATTGATTCCATTGGGGAGAGGTTTTATATGTGTCTTGTACAAAGCCCAAGATTGAGGCTGGAAGAGAATTTGACTGACTCAGTTGGAGAATATGATTTATCTTGTACAAAGCCCAAGATTGAGGCTAACTCCGCTGAGGGATGATCATTATACAAAGCCTAAGAGGAGGCTGATTGGGGAAATTTCTTATATAAAGCCTAAGAGGAGGCTATCTTCTGCAGAGGATCTTTGAGATCTAGAGACAGGTCCAAATTGGGGAATCAACTCTTGCTGAGGATTGCAGAAGAGTTGGGATATCAGATGCCTTGAGGTTCTGATTCTGTTAGTGTTGTATTGATGGTAAGCTAACCTTAGCTGGGGAACTTAGGATGAAAAGTTTAAAATTGAGTTTTAAAACCTATGAAAGTTTCAACTCTGTAGGAGATTGATGAAATGATCAGGGTCTTTCCTGTGTTTTTTTAGAAAACTTGAGGGTTTCATTGAGATCCAAGAGGAGGTGAGACTGTCCAAGTCTACTGGTATGAGGAGGTTTTCTCTTAACTGGAGAATTATCTTTGTAGGAAGCCCAAGAGGAGCCTGATGTTTTAAGGGATGAGAATCAACCCTAAATTGGCCTGATGTTCTGACTCTTTGGAGGACTGCTCTAACAAAAGATGACCAGGTTCTGTCCTATACTTGTAGGAGGTCTTTTGGGTCCTTGTACTAATCCCAAGAGGAGGCTAAAAAATTCTAAGAAGCCTGGGGTCCTTGTACAAAGCCTATGAGGAGGCTGGGGATGCTTTTAGGAAGCCTGTGGGTCCAAACCTAAGAAAAGTTCAAGAAAGGTTTCACCAGGAATAATACTTTTTTTAGTGAACAGGTCTAGGGTTTGGAGAAATTCAAGAGAGGTTTCGCCGGGAATTAATCCTCTCTGGGGAAATGAATTTCTTGGATAAATTTCTAATAGTGACAGTCTTGAGAAAACTTTCACCGGGAATAATGTCTTTCTCTGTTCCATATTGTATAAGCCCAAGAGGAGGCAAGACTGTATCTGGAATTTCCTATGGGAAACTAGTTTTGACTGTGTTTAAAGAGTGACCACTGGCTTGATCTAATCCTAGACCTAATTGTCGGGGAAAACTCTAAGCAGATATACAGACATATATATATATATATATATATATATATATATATATATATACAGATGAAATATATATAAGCAAATATGTAAAAGAAAGCTGGTAGAACTTACAGGTGAGCAAGCTTCCAGTGTTATAAACACAACTGTATGGTTAGTTATTCAAGAAATTAAATAAAGTTTTGATACAATTATAAGTTTGAATCTAAATCAAAAAGGAAAGTTGTTTTAAAAGAAGCTTGGGGCTTATACTTAAGGAGAGGCCCAGATAAATTCTTTTGAAAAGGCGACGATCGCATCATAATTTTGAAAACAACAGAGGGACTTATACAATGATTGAGGCCCTAATTATTTGTATTTACAAAGAGGATTGGGTCTTACACTCTATTAGAGGCCCAAGGGTTTATTTTTATACAAGAGATGGGGCTTACAACTCAAAGAGAGGCCCAGATGAAAAACAACGCTCACTCAGTTATTTTGAAAACTGTACTGGGACTTATACAATGATTGAGGCCCAAATTATTTATGTACAAAAGGGGGTTGGGTCTTACACTCTATTAGAGGCCCAAGAGTTTATTGAAAAGAAGAGAAATGGGACTTACAACCAAAGGGATGCCCAGTTTAAAATTGTTTAAAAGGTGACGATTGCGCCACGGTTTTAGAAAACACAGTGGGACTTATACAATGACTGAGGCCCAAATTATTTATGTACAAAAAGGGATGGGTCTTACACTCTATTAGAGGCCCAAGAGTTTATTGAAAAGTTGGGGGCTTATAACTCAAAGAGATGGCCAGATTAAAAACAGTGATCGCACCGTCGTTTTAAGAATCTCAGAGGGACTTATACAATGACTGAAGCCCAAAAAAAAGGTTTATGTACAAAGGGATTGGACTTACACTCTATTAGAGGCCCAACAGTTTATGTGAAGTTTGAAAAATCAAATTTTAGAGAAAACCCTAATTTTGAATTTAAAAGATATAATTTTCAAAGGAAATTAAATGAAAAATGATATAAAATATCAAATATATTCAAAAACAAGTTATCAACTTTGAAAAATATTTTGAAAAAAATCATGTTTAATCACATGAAAGCTTGAAATTCATTTGGAATAAAAAGATCAAAGTGGGAATTTCATTTTAAAATGTTTAAAATAAATTAAAATGAAATTAATTACAAAAAATTCTAACTATTAAATAAATAATATAAATTGGATTTTTTTTGTAAAATAAAATAATTTAACATTTTTGTGACTTTTTAAAAAAAGAACCAATAAAAAATGATAAAAAATGAGAGAGAAATTAATTTTGGAAGTTATTAAAAGATGGTTATGAAAAGTGAAAGAAAATAAGTGGTAAAAAAAATAGGATGGCCCTCCCAAGGTTTGAACCCACGCCCTTGAGGTGGAGGGTTTAAAATCTTACCAACTGAGCCAAGTGCGTTGGCTGATAGAGAATGGCAAGTGTGAATAATATAGGAAACTAACCTTTGAAAATGGTTCAAAAAATAAAACCAAAAGGTCTGGGGCGAGGGGGATTCGAACCCCAGACCCTTTGCTCGCTACACACACAAAACCAGCTGATCAACCACTGGGGCGCAATGCCAATTCAAATATATAGTGGTAAGTGTATAATATGTACTATGTTTGGTCCTAAAAACCTGAAAATGGTGCCATGGCCATCTTCTTCCTTGGGCAACCATCAGACTTGCGTGAAGCAAGCTATCTCTCTCATTTCTCAACCATTTTACAAGATGTAAAAATGAAACTTATGCGTTTTTTAACAAGGAATACAATGGTTCTTTTCAATTTCATTTAAATTAAGTGTAACAAAAGATATCACGTTGTAACCAGATGAACCCTAAAAAATGCAAGAACTAAATGAAATCTCATACATACGAGATGAATAGCAATTGATTGAGGGAAAATGATCTATGAACATCCAGAAATACAATGGTAACTTGAAAACTTGTTTATGATGCATGATTCATTGAGTTTGAAAGTTTAAGGCTTACCTTTGCAAGAAGGAATCAATTTCAATAGTAGAGGTGTTACAGAAGTGAAACAATGACCTGGATAGCTTCCTTAGGCCTCAAGGATTGTGTTGCAACCTTCAGGATGTTTTGAAACTCTTTAGATATGCTGGCTCAACTCTGACTGCAATTGATCCAAGTGAGAAATGGTGATGATGATCCTGATGTTTCAGAAGTGTGAGGAGTGTTTGATCAGCTCATATATGATGTATGGAATGTGTTAGAACAATTGGTGGTGATGGAATGGCTCTCTAATGAAAAATTCGACAGTGACTTGTAAATGAAGGCATTTTTGGAGTGAAAGAGAGATTTTGAGTAAAGCTAGTGTTCTGAGGCTTTGGTGTACTCAAACTGATCACAATTGATGTCTATTTATAGTGCAACAAGTTTGTTTTGGCATCAATAGTGAATAGAGGCTTGGACAGTCCCTTGGCCAATGTTGATCAAATGGAATCTCATGTCTCCTCTAGCCATTGACTTGAGGTTAAGGAACAGGCTACAAGTCCTCTGGTTCAGAGATAAGGCTTGACTCAATTCAGTTAGTGTAGCATGCGATTTTTGTCGGTGACACGACCATCTTATCGCCATTGGTTGGAATTGGGTGCTACTTTTTGATTTCTTATTTATCCTATGAAGCTGGAAAGGAAAGGGAAGCTATCTAAAACTAACCTTGCACGTAAATGTTTTCTTTAACAAATGCTAAGAGATTAGGGGGTCCGGGGTCAGGTTATACAATGGGGAGTTGTCAATTACCCACCCTATATATGGTTATCCATAGATTGTTTAGCATTTTCTTCTGTTATTCTACTTACTGGTGTTTATCTGTCATAAATGGGAAAGTTTCTCCTTTGGGAATGTTGAGAGAGTAATTTTTGTTGATTTTCGGGTTTTTAGATGTTTTTGGTAAGGTACTGGACCTAAGGTTTTTGTTATGTGTACTCGCTAAGATTTCGCAATCTTATGCCTACGCATTCCCGTTAAATAAAATAGGGAAATCAGAGCAATCGTAGTTCCTCCTATTCTATGGGAGGAAAGATGATGTCTGGTGTCTTGTTCAAAGCCCAAGATTGAAGTTGAAAGGGTTATTTGTGTCTTGTTCAAAGCCCAAGAGTGAAGCTAAAAAGTTTGACTGAGAGAGAGTTTGTCATCTCTAAAGGGAGATATCTCATCTGTTTATCACAGTTATTGGGTAACTGATTATAAAGGAGAATTACTTTAACTGGAATGTATGGAACCTAGCAATGCCATAATTTCCTTTATGAGGGATTTGTCCTGAAGGAGAAAAATTTAACTCAGTGTAGAGCAATGCCATTTTTCCTTTAGGAGTCTTTCATGCTAAGAGAGGGACATTGGCTTGGATGTAAATAATCCAGAGGCTTGGCACTTACAGCAATTAGATGAAAGAAGGCCTTTTACCAGGATAAGAGATGGACCACAACTTGGATTTTTGAATCAACAAGTGTGTCACTTACAGCAGTTATCTGGGTTTAGGGGTTGTTTGATTGTCTGTTTTGATGTGTGATGTACAGTGAAATATCTTCCTACAGAGAGATTTTTGATTTCCTCTGAGGGGATGTTTGATTTTTGTGTGCCTTGATTAAAGCCCAAAGTTGAAGCTAAAAGGTCGACTCTATTTAAGGAGTTTTATTTCTGTCTTGTACAAAGCCCAAGATTGAGGCTGAAAAAGGAGATTGACTCTTTTGGGGAATATTTTGTTTATCTTGTACAAATCCCAAGATTAAGGCTAAAAGGAATTGACTCCACTGGGGAGAGGTTTTATCTGTCTTGTACAAAGCCCAAGATTGAGGCTAAAAATTATTAACTGACTCAGCTGGAGAATATTTAGGTGGCTTGTACAAAGCCCAAGATTGAGGCTAAAAGTTGGTTGACTCCACTGGGGAAGTTTTTATTGGTGTCTTGTACGAAGCCCAAGATTGAGGCTAAAAGTTATGAGGAATAATCATTATACAAAGCCTAAGAGGAGGCTGGTTAGGGAATTCCTTATAAGGAGTCTAAGAGGAGGCTAACTTCTGCTGAGGATCATTGGGATCCAGAGACAGGTCCAAATTGGGGAATCAACTCTTACTGGGGATTGCAGAAGAGTTGAAAATATCATAGACCATGAGGTTCTGATTTAGGTTTATGGATAGTGATTTGACCCTAGTTGGGGAAATTTAAAGTGAGGATTTAAAGATTGAGTTTCAAAACCTATGGAGGTTTTAACTCTGTTGGAGATCGATGAGATAATCAGGGTATTTCCTGTGCTTTTAGGAAACTTGAGGGTTTCTTTGAGATCCAAGAGGAGATTAGACTGACCAAGTCTACTGGAATGAAAAGTTTTATCTTTGTATGATTCCCAATAGGAGGCTGACTTTTAAGGGATGAGAATCAACCCTAAGTTGGTCTGATGTTTTGACTTTTGAAAGGACTGCTCTAACAAATGATGACTAGGTTATGTCCTATACCTGTAGGAGGTCTTTTGGGTCCTTGTATTAAGCCCAAGAGGAGGCTGAGAACTTCTAAGAAGCCTGAGGGTCCTTGTATAAAGCCCAAGAGGAAGCTAGGGGTGCTTTTAGGAAGCATGTGGGTCCAAAACTAAGAAAAGTTCAAGAAAGGTTTCACCGGGAATAATCCTTTCTTTAGTGAACAATTCTAGGGTTAGAAGAAATTCAAGAGAGGTTTCACCGGGAATTAATCCTCTCTGGGGGAATGAATTTCTTAACAAATTTCTAATAGTGACAGTCTTGAGAAAAGTTTCACCGGGAATAATGCCTTTCTCTGTTCCATATTGTATAAGCCCAAGAGGAGGAAAGACTGTATCTGGAATTTCCTATGGGGAACTAGTTTTGACTGTGTTTAAAGAGCGACCATTGGTTTTGTCTAAATTCTAGACCTAACTGCCGGGGAAAACTCTAAGCAAGATATACAGGCATATATATACAGATGAAATATACAAGCAGGTATGTAAAAGAAAGCTGGTAGAACTTACAGGCGAGCAAGCTTCCAGTGTTATAAAAACAGCTGTAGGGTTAGTTGTTCAAGAAATTGAAGAAAGTTTTGATAACAACTATGAATTTGAATCTAAATCAAACAAAGAAAGTTGTTTTAAAAAGGGAGTTTGGGGCTTATACTCGAGGTGAGGCCCAGATACAAAACAACGATCGTACCGTTATTTTGAAAACCGTATCGGGACTTATACAATGACTGAGGCCCAAATTTATGGTATTTACAAAGAGATGGGTCTTACACTCTATTAGAGGCCTAAGAGTTTATTTTTGTACAAGAGATGGGGCTTACAATTCAAGGAGAGGCCCAATGAAAGACAGTGATCGCACCGTCGTTTTGAAAACTGTACTGGGACTTATACAATGACTGAGGCCCAAATTTATTTATGTACAAAGGGGGATTGGGTCTTAGACTATATTAGAGGCCCAAAAGTGTTTAAAAAGAATAAAGATGGGACTTATAACACAAGGGTATTCCCAGATGAAAATTGTTTTGAAAACGGCGATCGTGCCGAGATTTTTAAAATCGTATCGGGACTTATACAATGACTGAGGCCCAAAAATGGTTTATTTACAAAGGGATGGGACTTACACTCTATTAGAGGCCCAAAAGTGTTTTGAAAAAGATTTGAAATGAGACTTACAACCAAAGGGAGGCCCAAATGATTTTGTTTAAAAGGCGACGATCGCGCCGCGATTTTAGAAAACACAGTGGGACTTATACAATGACTAAAGCCCAAAATTTATTTATGTTACAAGGGGTGGGTCTTACACTCTATTAGAGGCCCAAAAGTGTTTATGTGAAGTTTGAAAAATCAAAATTAAGAGAAAACCCTAAATTTGAATTTAAAAGATATAATTTTCAAAGGGAAAATGATATAAAATATCAAATATATTCAAAAACAAGTTGTCAACTTTGAAAAATATTTTGAAAAATCATGTTTAATCACATGAAAGCTTGAAATTCATTTGGAATGAAAAGATCAAGGTGAAAACTTCATTTTAAAATGTTAAAAAATAAATAAAATAAAATAAATTACAAAAATTCTAACTATATTAAATAAATAATATAAATTGGATTTTTTTTTTGTAAAATAAAATAATTTAACATTTTTGCGAATTTCGAAAAAAAAGAATTAATTCAAAAACATTAAAATTCATAGAGAAATTAATTTTTGAATCAATTAAATAAAATAACTAAAATTCAAAAATTCAAAAGTTTGAAAAAGGGCACCAAGAACAACTTGTTCTTGCCCGCGTGCCCTGTTTTGCTCCAATTTGCATTTTCTCACTTTTCTCTCTGATTACTCAATGGTTTTGCACATTCGAACACCAATCTTGTTCGTTTTTGAACAAGGATCACAACCATATAAGTTAATTGCATTTATATTAAGTGTGGAGTGAGAAATCAAAGGATAACCTCAAGAACCCTAATTTCAGCATGAACACAATGAAATTCCATACACGATTAATTCATGGCAATTGATTGAGGGTTAACATTCTATATACATGCAGAAACAAGATAGTAACTTGAAATAACATTTATGATGCATGTAGTATGGAGTTTGAAGGCTTTAGGCTTACCTCTTGCAGCTAGTGATCGAGCTTGATGATGGAGATGTTACAGATGTGTTGTAAGGACCTGGACAGCTTCACTATACCCTATGGAGTGTGTTGAGATGCTTGGGTCACCTTGTGGTACCTCAACTGCAACCTTGCCAAAATGCTTGAGCAAATGACTAGTGACTTTGTGATTCAGGTGTTCCATATGAGTTTTAAGGTTATGGATCACTTATATATGATGTATGTGAGGTGTTGGCATGATTAGTTTTGATGGATTTGTTCTCAATTTGAAAATTCGATAGTGACTTCAAGAAGAAGTAAAATCTGGTTTTGGAATGTGATTTGGAGGAAAACATGAATTCAGAGGTTTTGGGGTCGTTTGATCAGTCACATGTTAACTCTATTTATAGTAGAGGAAGTTTTTTTTGGGAGCAATAGTGTTTGGAGGCTGATGATGGCAGTAGCTTGTAGCCATTGACTTGGATAATTCAAAAGTGCCAAGTCAACTCTCTTATCTTGACTCCATTAATCTTTGCAAGTTTGAATGCTCAGAGTTTTGGACTGAAATCTTGACTGATTTAGAGTGTAGTGATCTAGTTCATGACACCTCAATGCATTGCATTGATGTTACCTTGCCAAATTTGAATTCCAAGTTTCATGTCATGATGATTTTCACATGCCAAGTTGAATTCCTTGCCTCTTTGATCATGAACCAAGTGAGTCATCAGATTCTTTGTGTTTTTGGAAGATGACAAAGTTGGCAAAGTGACAAGAATTAAAAGGCAAAATCGTGTGGCACAAGTTTGGTCCTCATGCTGTCTTGAAAAATCAGGTTTTCATGCCATGTTTCAAGGCTTGTAACTCTTTACCCAAGTGGAGTTATGATGAGTTCTGGTACTCTTTGGAAAGATCTCATGACATACTTTAACTTTGATGTCCACCAATGGACTTGGTTCAGCTTGGATCAAGGTGAAAAATGACCTCAAAGTTTGGAAAAAGTGAAACAAATTCTGACTTGTTGAAAATTTCACTAAGTGTTGGAAAAAGTAGTCATTTTCACTTTTTATGATTTTGATCAATCCATAACTCAAAATCCATGAGGATTTGGAATCTCTTACAGTTGACACTTTTGAAGTATGTCATGAGAGCTTTCATTTGAGCTTTGGATGGAAGAAAATGGCCTTATGGTTTAGGAGTTATGACCTTGCAAAGTTGGTACCAAATCACTTTTGTTCCATAACTTAGAAAAAATTTGGTTTCTCATGGTTGCCCCTTTTGCAAGAAACCTCACTTTTCTTGTTTTTTCTTGATGAATGATGATCAATATCATACATTAACATTGGCGGTAAAAATTTGGGGTATGACAGATGCCCCTATTTAATCTTCTTGGACCCGAAGGTGTGAATGGCGAAGGTATTCAGACATTCAGGGCGCAAGAGGATTAAATATCGGAATACCCGAAATTTTGACAGTGGTTATGAATGGCAGTTTGCTCATCCATCTTCTTTTGATAAGCAATACTACTTAGAAAAGGGTAAAACTTCCCCTCGATCCTGGTCTTCAGCCATGGAACTGGTCTTAGTTTCTTTTAAAATAAACCTCCCCTCGATCCTGGTCTTCAGCCAAGGAACTGGTCTCAATTTCTTCTTTGAAATAAACTTCCCTTCGATCCTGGTCTTCAGCCAAGGAACTGGTCTCAGTTTTTTTTTAAATAAACTTCCCCTCGATCCTGGTCTTCAGCCACAGAACTGCTCTCAGTTTCTTCTTGTCGAGTTTCTTTCTTGACAAGGAACGCTATTTGTAGCGGTCTTCATCAAAATTCTCGCCGAGCTATTACTGGGAAGACGCCATTTGATGGAAAATTTTGAGGTTAGACTTGCTGGGGAAACCCATTTGTCTGAGCTGTAGAGGTGCGTAAAATTCTCTATTGGAGATGCCATTTGTTGACTCTACTGAGGAAAACGAGTCTCTTGAGAGACTTCTTTCTGTTTGGTGATATTACACCATACTTTTCTTCGAGATCATTTCGGAGAAATGCCATGTGATGTGATCCAATTTTGAGGTGCTGATGACTTCATTAACATCAAATTTCTTGGGAGAAATACCGATGTATTGCCGAGAGACTTCGGTTAGGAGTCTTTCTCTAGGATTTTCCTTAATCTAAGAAAGTGAGAAATATCATCTTCAATGGTGAAGAGTGATGTTCCAAAAAGTGTCTATTGAATGTCTTCTTGCCTTTTGGAGGTTCAAGTTATCAAAGTGGTCGAGTACAGACTGACAACTCTATCGGAAAGAGGACACTTATCACTTGGGGAATGAATATGACCAGAGTGAAAGTAATGCAATATGAATATGAATATGAATCAATAGTGCATGATGTATGTATGTTTATACTGACAAAACTGACGTGACATACAGATTAGTGAATAAACATGACTGGACACTTGGCCATTGCGGGGGGATAAAAAGCACCATTGGTTAAAGATATCAATCCTTTCCTGCTTAGGAGGGGTAGACCCTGCTGGGAAGAGAAAATTATCAATTAGTGTTCAGAGGTAAGAACTCCGCCGGGGATATCAGATGAGACATTTCATTTGAAACAGTTGGTCCTTTATTCGGGTGTACTGGTTTAGAATGAGTACTTTGATTCTGCATTTTGAGGTTCAATCACCTTTGGAGAGGCTATCAATGTCCTTTTTGATGTTCAACAATCAAAAGGAATTGCCATCCTTATTTTAAAATCAGAAGAAAATTTTACAAGTAAATTCATTTTTTGTTTTGTCTCAAGAGTCGTTGATCATGTTAAAAACATCATTCTATAAAGCCAAAATAAATGAGAGTTGCAAACAAAAGTAGTAGGCTCAAATTTTATTGATAGGATGGTAATCAGCCAAGCGCGTGATACCATAGAGTACTACAAAGTTTAGAAAATGGTAATTTTCGGGGAAAGGGCTACATTGAAACATAACGACCGCTATCCTTCTACCAACTTTGAATTTTGGACATTCTGGGCTTCTGTCGAAGGTGACCTTGACTGAAGTTCTCTTGATGGATGGCATTACTGCTAGGGTTTTAACCTTGTCGGACATAGTTACTTGCCATGAATCCCTAACTTTTGCCTGGATTGTATTTTGAGGTTTCCAATCCATCGGGATGATTTTTTTTTGCTTATGCCTCTAATTTTTGCCTGGACCGCCCTTTCGGGTTTTCAATCCACCGAGACGTTTTTTTTTTATATTTAGTCGAAGTATTTCTTGACTACATCAACATTCGTGGGGTAGGCAAACTCCTCTCCATCCATGGTTGCGAATCTCAAGGCACCGCCTGAGAAGGCTTTCTCGACCATGTAAGGGCCGTCATAATTCAGAGTCCATTTGCCCTGAGAATCAGTGAGAAATGATTGTATCTTCTTGAAGACACGGGTTCGGACCTTCTTGTCGAACGCTTTCTTCATTCTCTGCTAATACAACTGACCGTGACATAGAGCTATCATTCTCTTTTCTTCGATAAGGTTCAGTTCCTCATGTTGACTTTAACACCATTCAGCTTCTGTTAGCTTAGCTTCCATCAATACCCTGATTGATGGGATCTCTACTTCTATGGGGAGCACTGCCTCCATGCCATATACTAGAGAGAAATGGGTTTCCCCTGTTGAGGTACGGACAAATGTGCGATAATCGTGAAGAGAAAAGGGTAGCATCTCGTGCCAATCTTTGTAGGTTACAACCATCTTTTGGATGATCTTCTTGATGTTCTTATTAGCCGCTTCTACCGTTCCATTTATTTTAGGTCGGTAGAGGAATGAGTTATGGTGTTCGATCTTGAACTCAGTGCACAACTCTTTCATCATCTTGTTGTTCAAGTTAGACCCATTATCAGTAATGATCTGGCTTGGAACACCATAATGGCAGATAAGATTGTCTTAAATAAATCGGACCACCACTTGTCAGGTTACATTGGCATATGACGCGGCTTCGACTCATTTGGTGAAGTAGTCAATGGCTACTAGGATGAACCGATGTCTGTTTGATGCTTTGGGTTCAATCATACCAATCATGTCGATTCCCAATATAGAAAAAGGCCATGGAGAAGAAAGAACCTTAAGATGCATTGGCGGTACATGAATTTTGTCAGCGTATATCTGACATTTGTGACACCTCCTCATGTACTTGTAGCAATCGGATTCCATTGTCAGCCAATAGTACCATGCTCTCGGAATTTTTCTTGCCATCGTGTGTACATTGGCATGAGTGCCAAAGGATCCTTCGTGAATCTCTTTTATCAACATGTTTGCCTCTGGTCTGTCTACGTATCTGAGCAAAACCATGTCAAAGTTTCTCTTATAGAGTGTATCACCGCTCAGAAAGAAGTTGCCTACCAGTCTTCTAAGAGTCTTCCTGTCTTTTCTCGATGCCCCAGGTGGGAACTCCTATCTTTGAAGGAAGCACTTGATATCATGATACCAAGGTTTGTCATCTATGACCGCTTCAACCATGAAGATATAAATCGGCCTTTCAAGGCGTATTATGTCAATATTTGGTACGTCGTTCCATTGACCTACACTAATCATGGAAGAGAGAGTGGCTAGTGCATCAGCCATGTGATTTTCTTCACGAGGGATGTGATGAAACTCGATTCTGTTGAAGAATGGTAATAACCTTCTCGCATAATCTTTGTAAGGAATCAGTCCTGATTGGTATGTGTTCCACTCTCCTTTGATCTGATTGATAACCAGGGCTGAGTCTCCATACATATCCAAATTCTTTATCCTTAAGTCAATAGCTTCTTCGAGACCTATGATACAAGCTTCGTTTTCTGCCTCGTTGTTTGTGCATTTGAATGTCAATCTGGCAATGAAAGGAATATGGGTACCCTGAGGTGTTATGATGATTGCCCCAATTCCGTTTTCGTAAGTGTTGACGGCTCTGTCGAATATTAGTCCCCATTGGGAACCTGGTTTTGGCCCTTCATTGGGTAGCGGTTCATCGCAATCTTTCATTTTCAAGTACATGACATCTTCGTCTGGGAAGTCAAATCCGACTGATTCCTGATTGTCTATCGGTTAATGAGCCAAATGATCGGCTAAATACTTCCTTTGACGGCTTTTTGAGCATGGTACTCGATGTCGTATTCCGATAACAACATCTACCAACGAGCAATCCTTCCCGTGAGAGCAGGTTTTTCAAAGGCGTACTTGATTGGATCCATTTCTGTGACAAATCATGTACTGGTGGAGACGTTTGGCTGTCCAAGCCAGAGCACAACAAGTTTTCTCGAGCATAGAGTATCGAGTTTCATAGTCAGTGAATTTCTTGCTTAGGTAGTAGATGGCAGACTCTTTTCTTTTTGTTTCATCTTATTGGCCAAGTACACAACCCATGGAGTCTTCCAAGACTGTTAGGTAGATGATCAGTGGTCTTCCTTCCACTAGAGGAGACAGGATATGCGGATTCAACAGATATTCTTTGATGTTGTCAAAAGCTTTTTGGTAGTCTTCTGTCCATACACAGCTTTGATTCTTTCTGAGTAGTTTGAATATTGGCGCGCATGTCGCGGTCATGAGGGATATGAATCTCGAGATGTAATTCAGATGTCCTAACCTCGACCTTGACCTTGACCTTGTCGGGATCAACCTCGATTCCTTTTTGGCTGACGATGAACCCTAAGAGTTTTCCTGAGTGAACACCGAATGTGCATTTGTTAGGATTCAAGCGGAGTTTGTATTTTCTCAGATGCTCGAATAGCTTTGACAGGTGTATCACATGCTCTTCTTCTATTTTAGATTTGGCAATCATGTCATCGACGTACACCTCGATTTCTTTGTGCATCATGTCGTGAAACAGAGTTGTCATGGCCCTTTGATAGGTTACCCCCGTGTTCTTCAAACCGAACGGCATTACCTTGTAACAAAAGGTACCCCATGAGGTGATGAATGAAGTTTTCTCCATATCTTTCGGTGCCATTTCGATTTGATTATAGCCCGAGAATCCATCCATGAAGGAGAAGACTTTGAATTTTGTTGTACTGTCTACCAGCATGTCAATGTGTGGTAAAGAGAAGTCGTCTTTGGACTTTCTTTGTTCAGATCCCTGTAGTCTACACACATTCTGACTTTTCCGTCCTTTTTCGGAACTGGTACTATGTTGGATAACCATTGAGGATATTCCGAGGTGGCAAGGAAACCTGCGTCGATCTGTTTCTGCACTTCCTCCTTATTTTTTATGGCCATATCCGGCTAAGTCCTTCTCAGCCTTTGTTTTACTGGCGGACAATCTGATTTCAACGGTAAATGATGTTCCACGATGCTGGTATCCAACCCTGGCATGTCCTAATAGGACCAAGCGAATACATCTGGAAACTCTTTGAGAAGTTTTATCAAGTTTTTTTTGACAGTTGTATTGAGCACTGCCCCAATCTTAACTTCCTTCCTTTCTTCTTCTAAACCCAAATTAACCATTTCCAACGGCTCTTTGTGAGTCTCGATAGACCTTTCCTCTTGTCTGAGTAATCGGGAGATCTCTTCTGGAATTTCTTCGTCCTCTTCTTCATCAGCTTCAAATACCGGGAATTCAAAGTTGGGAGAAGGCATTTGATCGTATGTTTCAATGGGGTTTAAAACAAGCAATTTAGACTTATGGATGACTTTTGAGACATTGACAGTAACCCATTGGCGACGAACCCCTCGGTGAGTCATAAAGTCTGGTACCTTTTTCCATAATTTGTCCTCAGAAAAACGCTGATTTCTGACAGAGCAGGATCGTTGGAGTCTTCCTCCCATGTAGAGTTGTCGTAAACGAACTCTTCTGTTATATCTTCCTTAGTGTTTTCACTCTCAAGAGGATCTTCCCATCCAGTTGGCTGGATGTCCTCGGATCTGATGCGAGAGCTTTTAGGAGCGGTGTATTTGACTAAGAAGTCGTACTTGCCACTCAGCTGTCCTAAGGCGTCCCATACTTCTGGTGTGGTCGAGTCATCTTCCTCGATGACGTTGACCTCGGGAAAAACATATTTGATGAACTCTTGTCCTGCAGTCTTTGCGAATTCATCATTGTGCTGGATATTTTCAGAATGTCTTGAGTAATGATCCCATGACTTGGTGGGGACGTGGGTATTATTTTCAATATTACTCAATTGATAAGCATCGTTGGGCCGACTCTGTTGGCCCAAGTTTTCTGTGTATGGCTTCCAGATAGGAAAGTCATCCAGGGGATCATAATAATCTTGATCGAAGTTATCTTTCATTAGATCATCTTCTAGTGAATTAGGTGGAGCACGGCATCCCTCGGGATCACAATCTCCGTAGATCATCTGGAAGTCTGACCTCGGTATATATCTCGGGTTTTGCTTTGGAAAACAGAATGGCACGTGCGCTTCTTCTTGAGACATATACTCGTTTCTGTTGAGATAAGATTTCCATTCCTCGTCCGTATCGGAGGAGTCACTCTGGTTGATGGTGTGTACTTCTTGAGACACTGGGTGGAGAAAGCCTCCACTGTGGAAGAAGTCCTGAATGGGATGAAAACTTTCATCTCTCTTGGCAGTCTGGGTACAGGTTGAAGAGAAACCAAGACCTTTCTTTTTCTTATTATCCGTAGGAATTACAAGTTGTCCCCATCCCTTTACGTCATTACTCTTGATTACTTCGAGAGCATCATTGTATGAGGAAATCGACGTTCCTTTCTGATCGATTCTCATTGTTCACTGAGAGTGCTTGAAACTGGGTTCCAACAACCTCCTCCGGTTCTAAATAGGAAAATGATGATAAGTTGTTCACAATTAACGCCTGTTTTCCGCAGACTGTGACTAGCTTGTCATTTTTGACGAACTTCAACTTTTGATGAAGTGTCAAAGTGATTGCCCCAACTTCATGTATCCAAGGTCTTCCTAATAAACAGTTGTATGCTGCCCGGATGTCCATGACCTGGAAAGTGACTTGGAAAGTGTGAGGACCGATGGTTATGGGAAGGTCGACTTCGCCGATAATTATTTTTCGAGATCCGTCAAAGGCTTTGACGATGATCTCACTGCCTCGCATCGGAGCTCCTTGGAATGCTAGTCGTATTAGAGTCGACTTTGGCATAACATTCAGAGATGACCCAGTGTCTACTAGTACGCTGGCAAAAGCATCGTCTTGGCAATTGACCGTAATGTTAAGCACCATGTAATGATTCCTGCCTTCTTCCAGCAGTTCTTCATCACTGAATCCTAAATTATTGCAGGAAGTCATGTTGGAGATGATATTGTCGAATTGTCCTACCGTCACATCTTGTTCTACGAAAGCTTGCTCCAAGACTTTCTGCAGAGCTTCCCTGTGAGCTTCAGAACTAAGTAAGAGAGACAACACAAAGATTTGAGATGGAGTTTACAACAATTAGTCTACAATGTCGTACTTGCTTTTCTGGATGAGCTTTAGCATCTCATCGTTGTTCTTTGTAGGTTCATGATTATTGGACTGTCCGACTTGTTGATTTGGAACTTCCGTTAGAGGTTCCTTTTCTTTGGCAGGTTCTCCAACTCCTCTGTTGAAGATCCGACCACTTTGAGTGACTCGAATGATGTCGACAATGTTCACGACAGAGGGTAATGGAGTTTCCTTTCCATTTTCGATTATCGTTGCACCGTACTTGTGAGGGATAGCCTTTTCTGATTTGTACAGTATATGCCCTGGAAGGTAAATAACCATAGGAGCTTTTTTATTTCTCTGACCATTATAGGCAACCTCAATCAGTTCCTGGTTGAGAACTTTTCTACCGTCAAGGGAGATTCTCGATTCATTGAGTAGAGGGATTATGGCGCATACATCTTTGGTTTTTCCCTGGTCGGAGATTACAACAACGTTTTCACTTTGATGAGAGAGAGAGTCTTGTACCATATTGATCGACCCAGAACTTGAACATGGTCGAATCTCTTTTTGGTCAAACTGTTGATATACAAATAGAGTAGGGTTTTTGGTATCGTTCCACAGAGATTGTTTAGAGATATCACTGTCGTTCTACAGTTGAATTCGTTTTAAACTTAAAGTAACAAAGGGTTTTGGTTGTTTTCAGTTGGAACGTTTGCATTCAAATTTAAGTAATAAATGGTAAAGAGAGTTGTTTGAACGATTTGTAAAAACATGCCAAGATTAGGGTTCGACAAACCATTTTGCACGGATAGAATCGATAAAGCTAATGAACTCGTTTAGACGATAAATGTAATCACATATCCTCCCAATATGTTTATCTCTAACACATATTGTGAGTTTTACCATTTTGATCCTTTGATGATCTCTCACTCAAACTATCAAAATGACAACATTCAAGTTCAATATTTATGAACATCAACACTCATAACTATCTCTAGCCAATGTGCATTGATGGATGAAAAACCTAAGTAAAGTGTAAGAACACATTTCTCAATCATGAACCAACACAAAGAATAAACCATAGAAACAAAGTTTTTCACCATACATTCATCATCCAAGAGTTCATAAGCTAGAATCAATACCTATACATACAAAAGAATGGTTTGTCTACCTTCTAACCTTGACATAAAAGAGAAATTCGCTCTCCATTGACATGGAAGCTTTACAAACAAGAAGATGAAGAAGAGAAACAAGCATCAATGACGATCTCTCGATGAATGATGCTTCCAATCTTCCAAAATAGGATGCTACAGTGTTTACAATGTTTTTGCTCTAAGGAAATGAATAGTGATCCACAAAAAATCTGATCAATTATATTTATAAGGGGCTGAGAATCGCAGAGCGCGCTGCACTTTATGTTAAACCGCCCTAAGAGCGCGCTTAGCGGGCTAAAGACCGCACTAAGCAGGCTACTCCCTGTAACTAACTCCATCCCCGCGCTAGGAGCGCGCTTAGCGCGCTACAAGCATGCTCCAAAAATTGTTTTCTTCAAAAACTGCTTCTAAGGAGTCTTCCTTGCTCCAAACTTCACATTTCCATGTAAAAACCTACAATTGAAAACACAAAAGTTAAATAAATAAGTCTACTAATGTAATTAACTATACTACGGTTATTTACCGGAAACAATGGGAAAAAGCATCGATTATAAAATAAAGATCACAAAAAGGTGCTAAAAACTAAACTAAATATTAACACAATTTAGCACCTAACACCAACTGCTTTTGAAGGGCTGCTCATACGAGATAGCATCCCTGGTTGTTTTCTGAGCAAACTCTACAATGCTCATAATTGTGGGGTGGCACCCGGCCTCACCCGCTTTGTATACAGTGCATTTTTACCAGATCTGTTTCCATCGAGCGGACATCCTGACTTTGATGTCTGCCAGGATTTTCGTCAGTCATGCTGATCTGTTATGTGGCATCATCCAAGTAGATTGGAAGCCACCAGTGGTCCAACAAATGTTGAAGTGTTCTTTGTACAAGTGTACATCCTTGGTCTTTTTCACGGTACTCTTCACAGTCTTGATAATCGTGTGAAGCCAGAAAGTCGAGTCCGACTTGCTTAGCATGTAGTTCTACCAAACTGGTATTCATCAAGTGTATGACAAATATCTAGACCATATTGACTTGATGGTTATTTCCTTCACGGTAATCCTGGATCCATCTGAGATCCATCTGACGTTAGAGGGCCTCTTGTATGAAAGAACATCCCTGATTGCTTGTTGAGCAGATCGGACACGTGTTGTAATCATGCCGTGGCAGATTATGATATTGACTTTGTCTTAAATGCATCACCACTAAATTGACATTCATCGCGAGAATGTTGCGGTTCTGAACAATGTTGGGATGTGCATGGGACATGTTGACTTCCCAGGTCCTGTGATCCTGAATCCAATTTAGATCCATCTGTTCTTGTAATGTTGTTTTCACTACGAATCACCCCTGTTTGTTCTTTGAACAGATATCACACTGGTGATAATTGTGAGATGGTACATGGCCTTACCCACTCTGCTTGCAATGTATCTTCACCAGATTGGTTCCTAAAGGGAGCACATCGTGAATTTGATAACTGCGGCAAGATTCTTCCTCTATTAAATTTACTGCAGTCTTTTCATGTTGTGGCAAAGGGTTCGTCTGAACATTAGGATTAGTATCTTTGAAAGATAATATCATGTTCCTAACAAGCTTTTGTACGTCAGACTTGAAGCTAAGACAATTCTCAATGTTGTGCCCCGGTCCTCCTTGATGGTAAGGGCAAGTTTGATCTTCTTTGAACCAAAAAGGTAGATTTTCTGGTACTGTAAGAGGAGTCCTGGTTTAGATGTGCCCCTTGGCCAGTAGAAGTGGAAATAGTTCTGCGTACAACATCAGTATAGGGTCAAACCTTGATGGTCGTGTCGTACGATTGTTGTTGTTGTACTGAGGACGAGCCTGCTGAAGATGCTATTGTGTCCTTTGCTGATACTGTTGTTGACTTGGTTGGCTCTGAGTAACCTGAGGTTGGTAAGTCGGAGCCGACGCAGGATTGATAGCGGGAGTTATCGCCGCTGCTGGTTGATACCATCGCCTTTGCTTTCCTAGAGAGATGTTACTGATCTCATGTTCTTTCTTCTTTTGGAAAGCACTACCATATCTCTTAGTACTGCTAGATGGCTCTACATCTTTGACCAATCGTCCTTCGCGGACTGCCTTTTCAAGGCGTACTCCCATGTTCACCATTTCAGTGAAGTCACTGGGTACACTAGCGACCATTCGGTCGTAATAAAATGAGCTTAAGGTTTTCAAAGAGATCTTGGTCATCTCTTTTTCCTCAAGAGGGGGACAGATCTGAGCGGCAATTTCATGCCATCTCTGAGCATATTCTTTAAAAGTTTCTTTGTCTTTTTGCGACATTGCTCTGAGTTGATCCCTAGATGGTGCCATGTCCAGGTTGTATTTATACTGCTGAACGAAGGCTGCACCGAGATCTCTGAAAGTACTGATCTTGGTACGTTTTAAACCCATGTACCATTTGAGCGCAACATCGGTTAAACTGTCTTGGAAGTAATGGATCAGTAGCTGTTGATTTTCTGTCTGAGTTGACATTTTTCGAACGTACATCACCAAATGACTTTGAGGGCAAGAGTTGCCTTTGTATTTTTCAAAGTCAGGCACCTTGAATTTGTGTGATATCTTTACATTATGAACTAAACAGAGGTCTGCGGCGTCCTTTCCGAATAAGTCCTGACCGCGAATGGCATGCATTTCCTTCTGCATTTCTAAGAATTGTTCCTGGAACTCATTCATCCTTTCGTACATGTCTTCGTTTCCACCAGAAATTACTTGTGGAATCTGTCCTTCCGGGACAGTGTGTACCACTGGCTGCGGTATAGACATTACAGCGGTGACTCTTGGCGCTTCAGTGCCCTGAAGTTTGTAACCTTCAGGAGTTTCTATTGTAAACCTTGCATCTCCGCTTTCCCGAAGTTTGTAACCTTCAGGTCCAGTGGCTCCTATTACGGCTTCTGGGTCTTCAGTGACTGGCGGGATATATCCTTCAGGTATAAAGTTGAGAGGCATGCCCCAGGGACGACCTTTAGGCATGTTGTACCAAGGATGATTCTCATGTGTCTCCATAATGGGCGTAGATGTGATCTCTGAGATTACAGTCTTTTGATACCGCTGCTCCTGAGCTGCTGCCAGATATTGCATGTCACTGTGAAGTTTTTCCAAACTTTCCTTCAGAGCGTCGATTTCTTCTCTCAGCTCTTTGTTCTATTCCTCGAGATCGTCCATTAGTATTGTATGAGTGAGACAGTTTGACTCTAGAATCGTGACACAGACGTGAGACTTAAAGATAAGAAGAATGTGTTATGTGAGAATGATGAATGATATGCAATGACATATTTTTAGTTTTTGTTTTAATCAAAAAGAAACTTCAACAAATAGATTGCAAATATCATACAGTGAGGGGAAACCCCTTTTATTGAATTCGAAAGATTACAATATTTTACAATGAAAAGTACAGTATTTTACAAAGTGCTGTAAAAAGATGTCTAAGCTCATGGATCCTAAGTCCTCTCTAAAGAGAGCTCAGATGCTGGTTCCAGTAATTTCCTTTTCTTTGATCGGGGCTCTTCAGCCGTTGTCGGGTTTTCAGTCCTTTGCCAAGTGAAATGAGCGAGCAAATTCCTTCGGTCTTCCTGACCCTCTATAGCATGTTGCTCTAATATCTCAATCAGAGCATCCTTCTCCTTTAACAGTTCCTGAATCTTGGTACACTCTAAATTGAGGATTCGGTATTTGTTTTTCCAAGAGCTTTTTTCATGTTGAACTTTGTTGAAATAAAGGACAGATTCCTTTAAGGGAAAAACTTCTTGGCGAGGGTAAGGCATCCTCAGCTTGAGGGCTCTAGTTTGCACCCAGTGGAGATAAGGTTCCATGGAGATACAGTTTGGTCTTCCTAGAGACTCTCTTCCTTTTCTGTGAATATGTTTCCAGGCATGCACTATTTCTTTCTTTAGTGCCCTGTCATTTTCCCTTTCCTTGAAGAAAAGACCTTCCAGATGAACATTATGTGGGATATTCTTCATCGGGTATCCGAGTTGACGGCGAGCTAAAATTGGATGATAGTTGATTCCTCCTTTAGTTCCAATGAGGGGTACATTAGGGAAATTTCCACATTTGTCAATGATCTATATCCCCTCATAAATCCTATTGTACCAATCTATATCAGAGTTGGTAAGAGATATAATCCTTTGTGACCAACGTAGAGTACTCTTGTGATCCCAAAAAACAGCAGACTTGGGTAAATGGGGAATGAACCATTTGTAGAGTAAGGGTACACAACATATGATCATCCTCCACTATACAAATTCCTTAAGTGTACAGAATGATAAGCATCTACGAGCAAGGTTAGTATGGGGTTCCCAATCAGAAATATCTTAATAGCATTGGTGTCGACGAAGTTGTCGATGTTGGGAATGAGGAATAATCCGTATGTGAGCAGGACAAAGATATCCTCGAAAGCAATTATGTTTCCTATACTAGCAAAGTATAGAGCTTTCTCTATCAAGAATTTAGCTGGTAAACCCTGGATTCCTCCTTTAGTGGTCATGTGAGTCCTAACCTCTGACTCGTCCAAAGAGATTGCTCTTGCAATGGTCTGTTCCTTTGGAATTTCTTCCAGTCACTACTATGGAAAACCCATTTAACAACAATTGCGAAAGAGATATAATGACGCGGTCGCATACGTTGTTATGTAGAGTGTCGTTGAATATATGATACCTACAATCCGGCCCAGAAAGCGTTGTAATAAATTGGAAAACGCGCTACCTATAATGACGGTTATTTTAAATACCTATTGTTGTTGTATACTACCTATTATGACGGTTATTTTAAATAACCGTTGTTGTATGTCTTTTAATAAAATAAAAAAAATTACAGCATTAGAACAAGAACAACGGCAAGAACAAGAACAACAACAAGATTAACATAAACATCAAGAACAACAATAAGAATAACAACACCACCACCACCACCACCACCAACAACAACAACAACAACAATAATAACAACAACAACAACAATAACAAAAATAAGAAGAAGAAGAACAACAACAAGAACAAGAAGAACAAGAACAAGAACAAGAACAAGAACAAGAACAAGAACAACAACAACAATAATAACAATAATAACAACAAGAACAACATTAATAAAAAAGAACAACAAGAACAACAATAATAAAAACGAACAACAAGAATAACAATAATTCAAAAAAGAACATCAACAACTAACATTGCTAACTAGAGTTCTGAAATTTATTCTGAAATTTGGTTTAGTGGAGAAATAGAGTATCGTAAGTGAAAGGTGATGTTTGGAGGTAGAAGATGTCTAAGTTTTACGTTTCACGCGGATCACTAATAGTAATGTCTTGGCCGTTGATAATCACTAAATGGACGACCAAGATTTGTTTAAGGATAGTGAATAAACTCAATATGCACGTCACCTATAATGTTGGTAATGAGACTTGAAAAATGTTGGTGTTGGGACTTGAACCCATGACAAGACGCTACCTATAATGACGGTTGGTTTAAATTACCCCGTGGTGAAAGGTCTGTAAGCGTTTTGAAAAAATAAGTAAAAAACGCTACCTATAATGACGGTTGGTTTAAATACCCGTGGTTTAAGGTCTGCCAGCATTTTGAAAAAATAGGAAAGAAGTCACGTGATTAAAATAAATTCAAAAAAATCTAAAAACACGAAATTTAATCTAATTAGGTAAAATAAGAATTTTGAGAATTTTTTTGGAATTTGTTTAGACTATGAAAACAGTAAAAAAATCATTAAAATAGAAAAATGATGAATTTGGGGTTTTGAGGGTGAAGTCCCGTAACTCTTTCAGAGTAAGGGACTACTGACCGCATGATTTTTCTGCTTCAGATGCACAAAACAGATCTAAAAAAGGAGACGATTTTCCCTAAAATTGATTTTTTGAAGAGCAAGACCTAAAACTAAACTATAGGCTATAATGACGGTTTTGCAAATACCTGTAGTGAAAAGTTGTGGGCATTTTGAAAAATATGTAAAAAATCATAAATGTTGGTGCTGGGAATTGAACCCATGACCAGGCGCTACCTATAATGACGGTTTTGCAAATACCTGTGGTGAAAGGTTGTGGGCATTTTGAAAAAATATGTAAAAAACCATAAATGTTGGTGCTGGGAATTGAACCCATGACAGGCGCTACCTATAATGACGGTTTTTTAAATACCCGTGGTGAAAGGCCTCACATTTCACCACGGTTGGAATATTAACCGTCATTAAAAGCCTTTTAATGAGATTAAAAAAATGCGTGCATCTATTACAACAGTGTATAGGCAAGCCGTTATAAACCTGGCGTTGTTGTATGTGCTTTTTGTAGTAGTGAGTCCAGAAAACGGAGCTCGGTCAGTGATAGGTAAATCAGTCATATGAGAGTACTCTTCTAGCATTGGTGCCAGTTGGTAATCCGGGAATGTGAAGCAGTGGTAAACCGGATCGTAGAACTGAATCAGCGTAGACAGGATTCCTTCAACCACATTAACCCTTAACAGAGACAATAATCCTCCGTGCTTAGCTCTGAAAGCCTCAGGGTTGCTAATCATCCTTGCTAACCTCCTTAAGTCCTCTAATTTTGGAGCCTTGAAGGTGTACTTGTGCGTCTTTCTTCTACCGAAATCCATAACGCAATCTCTGATATTTGCAATTAGTGTTTTAGTTTATTTTGAGAAAAATATTTTTTTTCTTGTTTGAAAAGAGTTTTTTAGATGGATGCATGAATGCAACACACAAAAACATTCAAAACACATGGGTTCAAAGGTTCAACGTCACGAGCATGGAGTTATGGCTCTACCCATCCCCAAAGGTTATACTATTTTGGTTAATTTTGTACCTGTAGAACGGGTTCAATGGTTCCCAAAATTATTGACCCACCTAGGGATATTAACAGCAAGCTGATTCACTCAAGCGAGTTGTAACATCCTAGGATGAATCTCATTTGAGTGTAGTATCGTGTATCAACTATTTCTGATAGTCACCACACTACTAAATAGTCACATGGTTAAAGTCTACTAAATCCTCAGGGTCACGGGTACCACACTGGGAAAACTATGCTTTCACGACAATCGGCCGTTCAACATTAAGTATCCACACAGGTGTAGCGAGCGATTTTTGTCGGTGACGCGACCACTTTATCGCTGAAGTTTGGGTTTTCCTCCTCGTGGAGAAAGGGTGCTACTTTCTGATTTCTTATTTATCCCGTGAAGCTGGAAGGGAAAGGGAAGGTATCTGAAACTAACCTTGCACGCGAATATTTAACTGAACAAACGCTTTAAAAGAGATTGGGGGGGTCCGGAGTCAGGTTATACAATGGGTAGTTGTCAATTACCCATCCTATATGTGGTTATCCACGGGATGTTAGCTTTTAGGTTTCGCTTTGTAATTGATAGTGTTTATCTGTTAATGGGTTGGGGAAAGTTTCTTGGGAAGTATGAGTGAGTGAGTGAGTTTTTGTTGATGTTCGGGTTATTCTCGATGTTTTTGGTAAGGTACTGGACCTGAGTTTCGATTGATGTGTGAAGGTACGGGACCTAAAGTTTTTGTTTAGTATGCTCGCTAAGATTTCGCAATCTTATGCCTACGTATTCCCGTTTAAGCGAAACAGGGAAATCAGAGCAATCGTAGTTCCTCCTATTCTAAGGGAGGAAAAGATGTTTTGATGTCTTGTTCAAAGCCCAAGACAGAGGCTAAAAGGGTATTTTTGTCTTGTTTAAAGCCCAAGATTGAAGCTAAAAGGGTATTGAGAGGGAATTTGTCATCTCTAAAGAGAGATTGCTGACTTTTGGTATGCCTTGATCAGAGGACAAGGTTGATGCTAAAAGGTTAATTGACTCGGCTAGGGGATTTCTTTATACAAAGCCTAAGAGGAGTCTAGAAGTGACCAACTCAACAAGAGAGTGTTTTTATCTGTCTCGTACAAAGCCCGAGATTGAGGCAAAAAAAAAGACTGACTCTTTGGGGATACCATTATACGAAGCCTAAGAGGAGGCTAAAAGTTTGACTTTTCCGAGAAAAATGTTCTATCTGTCTTATACAAAGCCAAAGATTGAGGCTAAAAGGGGTTTTGACTCCGCAGGGGAGATTTGTATGTGTCTTGCACAAAGCCCAAGATTGAGGCTGAAACGAGTTTGACTCTTGCTGGAGAGTATTATCTGTCTTGTACAAAGCCCAAGATTGAGGCTAGACAAGCTGGAGAAAGTATTCTACACAACCTGAGAAGAGGCTAGCTCCTGCTAGGGGAAATCTTTATACCAAGTTTGGATAAAGATCGACTCCACGAGAGAGTATTTTTATCTGTCTTATACAAAGCCCAAGATTGAGGCTAAAAAGGTTGACTCAACAAGAGAGTTCAAAAAGGTGATTGACTCAACAAGAGAGTCTAAAAAGTGATTGACTCAACAAGAGAGTCTGGAAAGGTGGTTGACCCAACAAGAGAGTCTGAAAAGGTGACTGACTCAACAAGAGAGTCTGAAAAAGTGATTGACTCAACGAGAGAGTCTGAAAAGGTTAGCTCCGCTGGGGAGAATCATTTGTACAAAGCCCAAGAGGAGGCTGACTTCGTTGAGGAAGGATCATTATACAAAGCCTAAGAGGAGGCTATCTTACTACTGGGGATTATTGAGATCCCTAGGCAGGTCCAAATGGGGAATTAACTCTTGCTGATGGTTACAGAAGAGTTGGGATATCAGATACCTTGAGGTTCTAATTTGAGATAGTGTTGACCCTGGTCGGGGAACTCTCATGAGAGAGGCTGGGTTTCTGCTGGAGATCGATCCAGAGTGCCCGAGGTTTCTTCCTATGGTCATAAGGAACTTGAGAATGTCTTTGAGACTCAAGGGGATTAGACTGTCCAAGTCTGCCGGTGTGGAAGAGTTTTATCTTTTGTAGGATGCCCAAAAGAGGGCAAGGGCCTTAAAGGATGAGAATCAACCCTACAGTGGCCTGAGGTTTGACCCTGGAAAGACTGCTCTAGCAAAGGATGACTAAGTTCTGTCTTATACCTTTAAGAGGTCGTGAGAGTCCTTGTATTAAGCCCAAGAGAAGGTATGAGAACTTCTAAGAAGCCGAAGGGTCCTTGTACAAAGCCCAAGAGGAGGCGGGGATGCTTTTAGCAAGCCTGTGGGTCCCCAAACCAAGAGAAGTTCGAGAAATGAAATTCACAGAGAAGAGATCATTCCAGAAAAGTTCGAGGGTTTGGAAGAAACTCAAGAGATGCTATTCACAGAGAATGTATCAACCCCGGGGAGTAGAATTTCTTTGACAATTTCTAGGGGTGACATTCTGAGAAAAGGTTCACCGAGAATACTTCCTTTCTCTTTGTTCCATATTGTTTAACCCCAAGAGAAGGGAAGACTGTATCTGGAAATCCTACGGGGATCTAGTTTTGTTTGTATTTAAAGAGTGACCAACAGGGCTTTGCCTAGTTCTAGACGTAGTTGCCGGAGAAAACTCTAAATAACTATACTAGTATATATACAGTTGATATATGACAAGTATTAAAAGGTATGAAAGAAGACTAACCATGCGCATCTTCCCACAATACAGCTATGTATATGAAAGCATATAAAAGAACGCGGATAAACACTTACCCGTTGTAGAGCTTCCATGATGTTTTGTTAGGTTTTAAAAGAAATTAAAGAAAGTTTTGATAACAACTATACATTTGGATTCAAACTCAAAGGAGAAAGTATTTTGAACAGAGATCGGGGCTTACAGCTTAAGGAGAGGCCCAAATTTTAACAGTAATTGCCCTGTTGTTTCGAATATCGTATCGGGACTTATACAACGACTGAGTTCCAAAAAGTTTTGGTCAACAGGGGATTTGGGTCTTACACTTTATTAGAGGCCCGAAGTTTATTTTTGTACAGGAGATGGGGCTTACAACTCAAGGAGATGCCCAGTTGATTTTGAAAAGGCGACGATCGCGTCGTTGTTTTGAAAATACACAGAGGGACTTATAATATATGTGAGGCCCAAAAATGTTTATTTACAAAAAAGGGGTTGGGTCTTACACTCTATTAGAGGCCCAAAAGTGTTTTTAAAGAAAAAGAATGGGACTTATAGCTCGAGGAGAGGCCCAAAGTTATTTGTTTGAAAAATGGGGATCGCGCCGAGGTTTGGAAACACAGTGGGTCTTATACGACGACCGAGGCCCAAATGGTTTTTTATTTTCAAAGGGTTGGGTCTTACACTCTCTCAAGAGGCCCAAAGTGTTTTGAAAAAGTTTGCTAGGGTGAAAATCAACAAAACCCTAATTTCATCATTTTTTAAAGTAATTATTCAAAGAAAATTAATTAAAATGATAAAGATACCAAATAAGTTTGAATAAACAACTTGTGATTTTTGGTTAAGGTTTGAAAAATGATATTTAACCACAAGATGAATTAAAACTCATTTGGTCTTGATTTTTCAAGGTGAATATTCATTTTTTAAAAGGTTTAAAAACAATAATAATGAATTTATTTACAAAAATATCAACTATATTAAATAATTAATATAAATCTGATTTTTATGTGGAATAAAATATTTCAACATTTTTATGATTTTTTACAAAAAGAACCAATAAAAAATAATTAAAATTGAGAGAGTTATTAATTTTCCAAATCATTAAAAAAATAACATGAAAAAATAATGAAAGGTGGGAAAAATGATAAAAAAAAGGATCTGGGGCGAGGGGGATTCGAACCCCAGACCTCTTGGGTGCATCGCGCGCCCTCTACCACTGGGGTGGTGATACATCCGTGTATCAAAACCACCCCATGAATACATGAGGCATGCCTTGTCTTTGGCCTGGCAAAGGCAATGCAAGGCAAGGTTTTGGCCAAAAACGTGAAGCTTGTAACTTTCTTATTTCTCCATGGATTGGGACAAAATTTAGGTCTATCCTGCCTAGAATTTCACAAGGAATCCAATGGTGGTGGTGTTTTTTTTTTCAAATGAGGCTCCTATTGAAAAACCTGATAGTGGTTTTGAAATAGGCCATGATTTGCATTTTCTATGCTATCTCTTGTTACATGCATGAATTACATGATAAATTGGTTCAAACACAACATATATAACATGTTTGAGATGTTTATAATCAGTGGACTTCAAAGCAATGCATATTTCAAAGAGTTCAAGTTGTGATGCTTACCTCTTTAGGAGCTTTTTGGGCAATCTGTCAAGTGCATTATTCTAGAAATAATTTGATGCTTTGGACACCCTCAAATGATCCCTTAGAAACTTTTAGAATGGTTGGAATCAACTGGAATCCTCATGAACAAGTTTGAGCTCTTTCTTGCAAAAGGGGCAAAAGTGACCAATATGGCAACTCTCTCAAATGGTGTTCCAGATGTGGGGAACCATTTGGGACAGTTCAATGATGATATTTGGAGTGTGTTTGAGGTTTTATCTGGTTTTGAAAGTGAGTGAATCAAGACATGGCTTGAAAAATGCAAAAAAGTTCAATTTTGAGGTTTTGAGAGGGGACTTTGTGATTTTGGTGTTACAGGTCACATATGAGAGTTTGGACAGCTTAGATATGACATATTGGATGTGTTGGATCATGAGCTATGATGGAAATGCTCTCTAACTCAAAAACTCAGAGTTACCTTGCAAAAGAAGGTATTTTTGCCTAGAGAAGGAGATTTTGAGGAAAACAAGTGTTGTAGTGCTTTGGTGTACTCAAACTGAGCACAAATGAGCTCTATTTATAGTAGAGCAAGTTTGTTTTGCAAGCAATAGTGAATGGCAGCTGCAACAGCTCATTGTCCAACTGCATCACTTTGGAATCTTAAGTCTCCTCTAGCCATTGACTATAGGTTAGAGCACAGGCCTATGGTTCTTTGGTTCAGAGCTTATCCTTGACTCATTCAGTTGGAAATGGCTCAGTTCATGCCACCTTGGTGCATCCATTGAATGCTTGGAAACAAAATTGGAGTCTTGGCCTCTTTTAGGCTTTTTAGGGTTTGGCATGCTACTTTGGGAATCTTGGACTTGGGAGGCCAATGGATCAGTGCTTGTCCTTTGGTTATTCCCCCTTGAGGTGTGCAGATGGATAAGCATGCTTGGAATTGCACAATTTGAGCAAATTGTGCCTTTATGCACAAATCTGCCTTGCCAAGACAGTTTGCAGCAAGGCATGTTGCAGTTGTCATAAATCCTAGCTCAGGTGGAGTTTGATGGAGTTCTTGGACATTTTGGAAAGCCCTTATGTGACACAACACATGTGTGAACATAGTTTTTCTTGACACTTTTTGGATCTAAGTTAAAAATGCCCCCACATTTTGAAAAAAAGCAAGACAGATTCTGACTTAGTGAAAATTTCACTAAGTGTTGGAAAAAGTTTTCAGCCATTTTGATCACCCCATAACTAAAAATCAATAGAGAATTGGAATGACGTGTAGTTGACACTTTTGAAGTATGCCATGAGAGCTACAAATCCATCTTTGGACCAGCCAAAATGGTTGCTTGGATCTCAAGTTATGATCCTTGGAAGTTGGCACCCTAGCCACTTTATTTCATAACTTAGAAAAATTCTAAGTTTTTATGGTTACCCCTTTTACAAGTTATCCCACTTTCTTTGATTTTTCTTGATGAATGATGATTCCAATCACACATTAACATCATTTTAGTGTTAAGGAACCATAATTATGAAAAATCTCAAAAAGTCAAACTTTGACTTTTATGCACAGTTGACTTTTTACCATATGAATTCCAAACTGTGCGATCCTCTGTGAAATCAAGTCCTTGACCTAAATAAAACTTGATGGATATGTTCCATAGGTGTTATGGGGTGTATTGAATCATGTCCCAAGCTTTGGGAGCATGTCTGAGTCAAAAGTCAAAGGTACAGTTGTCTTTTTCCTCAAAACCCTAATTGTGGTCCAGATGAAATTGAAACTTGTGGATCAAGCTTCTTGGATCAATCCATTGTTGCAAATGGATCAATGTAGTGTATTAGAGACCCTTAAATCATGTCTTGAGGTCTTGGCTCATGTTTTGTCCCAAAAGTCAACTTAGGGGTGAATTAGGTCAAGAAACTCTAATTCCTGATTTTTGGTGAATGCATCCCCTGAGGCTAAATTGACTTGATGATTGGGTTTATGAGGTCCCTTGGAGTATCTTAAGTTATATTGTGAATAATTGGCTCATGCCCAGAGGAAAATTTTCATCTGGGGGCCCCAGTCGACCAAAACCCTAATTTGGTGACACTGGCGATCTTGAGGCTGGATCCACTTGGAATGCTGCAACTTTGTGCTTGATTCCTGATGTGGGAGTCCTCTTGATCTATTTTGGGTGTTTGAGAGTTTAGACAAGTTGAAGATCATGTCATTTCTTGATTGATCTTTGGTCTAAGGCTCTAAGAGGGCTTGAAACCCTAATTCTCGATTGTGGTGAATGCTCAAACATCTCTGAGGAGATTGATGAGGCATGATGGTTTATCCATATTTTGATGATGATTTGCACAATGATGGGAAATTTTAGTGGTCAAAATTTGGGGTATGACAGATGCCCCTATTTAATCTTCTTGGACCCGAAGGTGTGAATGGCGAAGGTATTCGGGCATTCGGGGTGCAAGATGATTAAATATCAGAATACCCGAAATTTTGACAGTGGTTATGAATGGTAGCTTACGCATTCATCTTATTTTACTAAGTAATAATGCTTAGAAAAGGTAAAAACTTCCCCTCGATCCTGGTTTTCAGCCAAGGAACTGGTCTCGGTTTTCTTTGTCAATAAACTTCCCCTCGATCCTGGTTTCCTACCAAGGAATTGGTCTCAGTTTCTGATATAAACTTCCCCTCGATCCTGGTTTCCTACCAAGGAACTGGTCTCAGTTTCTAATATAACTTCCCCTCGATCCTGGTTTCCTACCAAGGAACTGGTCTCAGTTTCTGATGTAAACTTCCCCTCGATCCTGGTTTCCTACCAAGGAACTGGTCTCAGTTTCTGATGTAAACTTACCCTCGATCCTGGTTTCCTACCAAGGAACTGGTCTCAGTTTCTGATGTAAGCTTCCCCTCGATCCTGGTTTACTATCAAGGAATTGGTCTCAGTTTCTGATGTAAACTTCCCCTCGATCCTGGTCTCCTACCAAGGAACTGGTCTCAGTTTCTTTTGTCAATAAACCTCCTTGACAAGTGACGCTGTTCGTAGCAGTTTTTCCTCAAACTTCTCGCCGAATTTTCCTGCGGAGATGCCATTTGATGGAAAAAGTTTTGATGTCAGACTTGCTGGGAAACCCAATCGTCTGAGTTGCAGAGGTGTACAAACTTCTCTGTTGGAGACGCCATTTATTGACTCTACTGGGAAAAATGAGTCTCTTGAGAAACTGCTTTCGCTTGGGGATATTACATCATACTTTTCCTCGATACCTTCTCGGAGGAAACGCCATGTGATGTAATCCAATTTGGAGTTGCTGATGACCCTTTTGTCAGCGAATTTTTCGGAGAAGAACTGTTGTGTTGCCAAAGCTTTGATTAAGACGCTTTCTCTGGGGACTTTCCTTAATCCGGGAAAGCGAAGATATCATCTTCAATGGCGAAGAGTGATGTTTGTCGAAAGTTTTCTTGCTTTTCAGAGGTTCAAGTTATCAAAGTGGTTGAAGACCGTCTCTAATCCAGAGATAAACTAGAGAGAGATTGCTTAGATGATTCACTTCCTGACGAGGAAAGAACTGACAACTCAATTGACAAGAGGACTTTTATTACTAGGGAATAAGACCAACTAGAGTGATAGTGATGTAATATAAATATGAATGTAAATCAATAATTCATGACGTATGTATGTATATGCTGACAAAACTGACGCGATATACACTAGTGGATGAACACGACTGGATACTCGGCCACTGCAGGGGATGAAAAGTATCATTGGTCCAAAAGTAGCAATTCTCCCTTGCTTAGGAGAGATAGTCCCTGTGGGGAACAACCGTTGGTCGGGCTTTGGAGATAAGAGCTCTGTCGGGGATGTCGGACAGAATATTCGCATCTGACATAGCTGATCCTCCATTCAGGTGTACTGATTAAGAAGGAGTACTTTGATTCTGCACTTTGAGGTTCGATTACTTCTGGAGAAGCGGTCGATGTTCTTTCGATGTTCAACAGTCAAAAGAAATTGCCATCTTTATTTTAAAGCAGAAAAAGTTTGACAATTAAATTCATTTTTGTTTTATTTCAAGAATCGTTGATCATGTTAAAATATCGTTATGTAAAGCTAAAACAAATAAGAATTGCAAACAAAAGCACTAAGGCTCAAATTTTATTGATAGGATGGAGATCAGCCAAGCGCGTGATTCCATAGAGTATTTACAAAGATAGAAAATGGTAATTTAAGGGAAAAGGGCTACATTGAAACATAACGATCGCTATCCTTCTACCAACTTTAAATTCTGGACATCCTGAGCTTCCGTCGAAGATGACCTTGATTAGAGTTTTCCTGATGGATGGCATGACTGCCGCTGGGGGACTTGCCCCTTTGTTGGACATATTTACTTGCCATTTATCCCTAACTTTTGCATGGATTGTAATTTGAGATTTCCAATCCACTAGGATGGTTTTTGATTATGTCTCTAATTTTTGCCTGGACCGCCCTTTCGGGTTTTCAATCCACCGAGACATTTTTTTTTGTTTTTTTTATTTAGGCGAAGTATTTCTTGACTACGTCAACATTTGTGGGGTAGGCAAATTCCTCTCCGTCCATGGTTGCGAGTTTCAAGGCACCACCTGAGAAAGCTTTCTTGACCACATAGGGGCTATCATAATTCGGAGTCCATTTGCCCCGAGAATCAATGAGGAATGATTTTATCTTTTTTAGCACAAGGTCTCCTTTTCTGAAGACGCGAGGTTTGACCTTTTTGTCAAACGCCTTCTTCATTCTTTGCTGATACAACTGACCATGGCATAGTGCCGTTATTCATTTTTCTTCGATCAAATTCAGTTCATCGTGTCGACTTTGACACCATTCAGCTTCTATTAGCTTAGCTTCCATCAATACCCGGATTGATGGGATCTCTACTTCTATGGGAAGCACTGCCTCCATGCCATAGACCAGAGAGAAAGGGGTTTCCCCTGTTGAAGTGCGGACAGATGTGCGATAACCATAAAGAGCAAAGGGTAACATTTCGTTCCAGTCCTTGTAGGTTACAACCATCTTCTGAATAATCTTCTTGATGTTCTTGTTAGCCACTTCAACCGCTCCGTTCATCTTGGGTCGGTAGGGAGATGAGTTATGGTGTTCGATCTTGAACTCGGCACATAACTCTTTCATCATCTTATTGAAGTTGGATCCATTATCGATAATGATCTGGCTTGGAACACCATAATGGCAGATGATATTGTTCTTGATAAATCGGACCACGACCTGTCGGGTTACATTGGCGTATGACATTGCTTCGACCCACTTGGTGAAGTAATCAATGGCTACCAGGATAAACAGATGTTTGTTCGAAGTCTTAGGTTCGATCATGCCAATCATGTCGATTCCCCACATAGAAAATGGCCATGGGGAAGAAAGAACTTTGAGATGTGTTGGCGGTACATGGATTTTGTCTGAGTATATCTGACACTTGTGACACCTCCTCATGTACTTGTAGCAATCGGATTCCATGGTCAACCAGTAGTACCCGGCTCTTAGAATTTTTCTTGGTGTGTTTGTTGGCATGAGTGCCAAAGGAGCCTTCGTGAATCTCTTTTATCAACAAGTTTGCTTCTGGTCTGTCTACACATCGAAGCAAGACCATGTCAAAATTTCTCTTATAGAGTGTATCACCGCTCAAGAAGAAACTGTCTGCTAGCCTTCTGAGGGTCTTTCTGTCCTTTCTCAATCCCCCAGGTGGGTACTCTTGTTTCTGAAGGAAGCATTTGATATCGTGATACTAAGGTTTATCGTCTATGACTGCTTTGACCGTGAAGATGTAAGCGGCCCGTTCAAGGCGCATTATGTCAATCTTAGGTGTGTCATTCCATTGACCTACACTAATCATGGAAGAGAGAGTGGCTAATGCATCAGCCATGTGATTCTCTTCACGAGGGATGTGATGAAACTCGATTATGTTGAAGAATGGTAACAACCTTCTCGCATAGTCTTTGTAAGGAATTAGTCCTGATTGGTATGTGTTCCAATCTCCTTTGATCTGATTAATAACCAGGGCTGAGTCGCCATATACATCCAAGTTCTTGATCCTTAAGTCGATCGTTTCTTCGAGACCCATGATACAAGCTTCGTACTCGGCCTCGTTGTTTGTACATTTGAAAGTCAGTCTGGAAGTGAAAGGAATGTGGGTACCCTGAGGTGTTATGATGATTGCCCCAATTCCGTTTCCATAATGATTGACAACTCTGTCAAAGATTAGTCCCCATTGAGAACCTGGTTCTGGCCCTTCACTGGTTAGCAGTTCATCGCAATCTTTCATTTTCAAGTACATGACATCTTCGTCTGGGAAGTCAATCTGACTGATTCCTAATCGTCAATCGGTTGATGAGCCAAATGATCAGCTAAAATACTTCCCTTAACGGCTTTCTGAGCATGGTACTCAATGTCGTATTCTGATAACAACATCTGCCAATGGGTTATCCTTCCCGTGAGAGCAGGCTTTTCAAAGACGTACTTGATTGGATCCATTTCAGAGATTAACCAAGTAGTGTGGCAAATCATATACTGGCGAAGCCGTTTGGCTGCCCAAGCCAGAGCGCAACAAGTTTTCTCAAGCATAGTGTATCGAGTCTCACAGTCGGTAAACTTCTTGCTTAAATAGTATATGGCAGACTCTTTCCTTTTTGTTTCGTCTTGTTGGCCAAGTACACAACCCATAGAGTCTTCCAAGATTGTTAAGTAAATGATCAATGGTCTTCCTTCCACTGGAGGTGATAGAATCGGTGGGTTCAACAGGTGATCCTTGATATTGTCGAAGGCGGTTTGGCAATCTTCTGTCCAAACGCAGTCCTGATTCTTTTTGAATAATTTGAAAATTGGTGCGCATGTCGCGGTCATGAGGAATATAAATCTGGAAATATAATTCAAATGTCCCAGGAATCCCCTGACTTGTTTTTCAGTCTTTGGAGAAGGCATTTCTTGAATGGCCTTGACTTTGTCAGGATCAACCTCAATTTCTTTCTGGCTGATGATGAATCCTAAAAGTTTCCCCGAGCGGACACCGAATGTGCATTTATTGGGATTCAAGCGGAGTTTGTACTTTCTCAACCGCTCGAATAGATTTAACAGGTGGGTCACATGCTCCTCCTCTGTTTTGGATTTGGCAATCATATCATCGACATACACCTCAATTTCCTTGTGTGTCATGTCATTGCCCCGGCGTTCTTTAAACCGAACGACATCACCTTGTAACAAAAAGTGCCCCATGGGGTAATGAATGAAGTTTTCTCCATGTCTTTTGGCACCATTTTTATCTGATTATAGCCCGAGAATCCGTCCATAAATGAGAAGACTTTGAACTTTGATATACTGTCTACCAGCATGTCAATGTGTGGTAAGGGAAAGTCATCCTTTGGACTGGCTTTATTCAAATCCCTGTAGTCTACACACATTCTGACCTTTCCGTCCTTTTTCGGAATGGGTACTATGTTGGCTAACCATTGAGGATATTCTGATGTGGCTAGGAAACCCGCGTCAATCTTTTTCCGTACTTCCTCTTTGATTTTGATGGCCATGTTCCGATCTTAATGGTAGATGATGTTCCACGATGCTGGTATCCAACCCTGGCATATCCTGATAGGACCAAGCGAATACATCGGGAAACTCTTTGAGAAGCTTTGTCAAACTTTCTTTGACAGTTGGATTGAGCAGTGCCCCAATCTTGACCTCTTTTCTCTCCTCCTCTGAACCCAAGTTGACTGTTTCCAACGGCTCTTTGTGAGGTTCAATGGACATTTCCTCTTGTCTGAGTAATCGCGAGATCTCTTCTGGAATTTCTTCGTCATTTTCTTCTTCAGCCTCAAATATCGGGAATTCAAAGTTGGGAGAAGGCATTGGATCGTATGTTTCAATGGGGTTTAAAACAAGCAATCTGTATGACGTGATGATTTGTTTTTACAAGAGATAGAGAGAAATGCAAGAGCGTGTTCAGTGTATTTTTTTTTAAAAAAATGCTTGTTTTTATTATTTGAGTTATTTTTTAGGATTACCATTTTCTGAAAAAGCGAAAAGAGAAAACAACAATAAATGCAGAAATTACAGAACGATGTTATTTTATTTATGATCTTGTCGATTCTTGAAACTACAGCCCTATAAAACAAAACTCAGTCACTTTGGGCGAAGCGAAGAGGGATATTTATAGAAAGTGAGCCCTATCAAAACATCCGTTTCACCTGGGCAGGGTGAAAGGTTAAGATAAAGACGAAAATTACTTCGACTTATGAACAACTTTCGGGACATCGACAGCAAACCATTGGCGGTGAACTCCTCGGTGAATCACAAAGTCTGGTACTTTCCTTCTTGATTTGTCTTCAGAAATAACGCTGATTTCTGGTGGAGCAGGATCGTTGGAATCTGTCTCCCAGGTAGAGTTGTCGTAGGAGAATTCTTCCGTTGTATTTTGCACAGCGTTTGCACTCTCAGGTTGATCTCCCCATCCAGTTGGCTGGATGTCTTTGAGCTTGATACGAGAGCTTTTGGGAGCGGTGTATTTGACCATGAAGTCGTATTTTCCACTCGGTTGTCCTAAGGTGTCCCACACTTCTTTAGAATTGGAGAAGTCATCCCTTTCGATAACGTTGACCTCAAGAAAAGCATAGTTGATGAACTCAAGTCCGACAAGCTTTGCAAATTCATCATCGTGCTGATATTTTCAGAATGCCCTGAGTAATGATCCCATTACATGGTGGGGACGCATGTATTCTTCTCAATGAAGCTCAGCTGATATTCATCATTCGGCTGACTCTTTTGTCCTGAGTCTCCTGGGTACAGCTACCCGATAGGCAGGCCATCCATTGGGCCATAATAGTCGTGGTTGTCATACCCCAAATTTTGACCACTAAGATTTCCCATCATTGTGAAAATCATCATCACAATATGGATGAACCATCATGCCTCATCAAGCTCCTCAAGGAATTGTTGAGCATTCCCTACAATCAAGCATTAGGGTTTTAAGCCCTCTCAGAGCCTTAGACAAAGGATCAATCAAGGAATGACATGATCTTCAACTTGTATAAACCTCTCAAACATCCACAATGGATCAAGAGGACTCCCACATCAAGGATCAAGCCCAAAGTTGCAACATTCCAAGTGGATTAAGCCCCAAGATCGCCAGTGTCACCAAATTAGGGTTTTGGTCGACTGGGGCCTCCAGATGAAAATTTTCCTCTGGGCATGAGCCAAAGGCTTCAAAGCACAACCTAATATGCTATAAGGGACATCATGAACCCATCATCAAGTCAATCAATTTAGCCTCAGGGGAAGCATTCATCAAAAATCAGGAATTAGGGTTTCTTGACCTAATTCACCCCTAAGTTGATTTTTGGGACAAAACATGATCCAAGACCTCAAAAGAGGATTTGAGGGTCTCTAACAAACTAAATTGATCCATTTACAATAATGGATTGATCTAAGAAGCTTGAGCCACAAGTTTCAAGTTCATCAGAACCACAGTTAGGGTTTCGCGAGAAAAGTCAACTGTACCTTTGACTGTTGACCAGGGCATGCTCCCAAACCTTGGGACATGATTCAATACACCCTATAACACCTATGAAATCAATCCATCAAGTTTAATTTAGGTCAAGGACTTGATTTCATAGAGGATCGCACAGTTTGGAATTCATCTGACAAAAAGTCAACTGTGCCCAAAAGTCAAAGTTTGACTTTTTGATTTTTTGATCAATTATGGTCCCCTAACCCTAAAATGATGATAATGTGTGATTGGAATCATCATTCATCAAGAAAAACCAAGAAAAGTGAGATAACTTGTAAAAGGGGTAACCATAAAAAACTTAGAAATTTTCTAAGTTATGGAACAAAGTGGCTAGGGTACCAACTTCCAAGGATCATAACTTGTGATCCAAGCAACCATTTTGGCTGATCCAAAGATGGATTTGTAGCTCTCATGGAATACTTTAAAAGTGTCAACTACACCTCATTCCAATTCCTCATGGATTTTGAGTTATGGTTGGATCAAAATGGTTGAAAACATGAAATGTCACTTTTTCCAACACTTAGTGAAATTTTCACTAAGTCATAATCTGTCTTGTGTTTTTTCCAAAAGTAGGGGATTTTTCACTTGGATCCAAAAATTATCAAGACAAACTATGATCACACATGTGTTGTATCATATAAGAGCTTTCCAAAATGGCCAAGAACACCATCAAACTCCACTTAAGCCATGAGATATGACAATGGCAATGTGCCTTGCTGCAAACTGTCATGGCAAGGCAGATTTGTGCATTTTGCTCGATTTGAGCAAATTTTTCAAATGACAAACAAGTTTATCCATCTGAACACCTCAGGGGGAGACCAAGGAGGGACAAACATTGATCCATCAGCCTCCCAAGTCCTTGGAACCAAAAGTAGCATGCCAAACCTAGAAATGCCTAAAAGAGGGACAAGACTCCAATTTTGGTTTGGAGCATTTAATGGATGCACCAAGGTGGCATGGACTGAGCCTTTTCCAATTGAATTCAATCAAGACTTATCCAAGAACTAGGGAACTAGCAGCCTGTGCTCTAACCTCTAGTCAATGGCTAGAGGAGACTTGGATTCCTATTGATCAACATTTGCCAAACCTCTGCAGCAGTTGCCATTCACTATTGCTTGCAAAACAAACTTGCTCTACTATAAATAGAGCTCATTTGTGCTCAGTTTGAGTACACCAAAGCCATCAAACAGATGTTTTCCTCAAAATCTCTTTCTTCACTCCAAAATTGCCTTCCAAAGAAAGTCACTATCGGGTTTTGAGTTTGAGAGCAATTCCAACCAAACCAATCACACACACACACCTCATAAACATTATATATAAGTGATCCAAACACTCACATAACATCTGTAACACCAAAATCACAAAATCACTTGCCAACTGCTCAAGTTCTTGACAGAGGTGCAGTTGAGGTACCATCTCAAGTTTCAGCTTGTTTCAAACCACTCCAAGCATTCAGACGCATCACTTGGCACCTAGGGAAGTTATGCATATCATTGGAACCAGCTTGCAACACCTCTAACACAAAACATGATCACCAGCTGCAAGAGGTAGGTCTGAGCTCTTCTAACTCTATGATTTATGCATATTTTGCTGCACAATAATTTGGCCATATGTTCATAATCATGCATAGAGTGTTTACCCTCAATCAATTGCTTTGTTTGAATCGTGTATGGAATTTCCGAGCCTTCATGCAAGTTTTAGGGTTCTTGAGGTTTCTCTTTGATTTCTTATTCCATGCTTAAAATAAATGAAATTAAAGACCATAGACATGATCGTGGGGTGAAAACGAGCAGATTGATATGTAGATTGTATGATATCATCAAGTATCCAGTGAGATTGGATAGAAAATGAAAATCTGCAGAAACAGAGGGTGGCGCGTGTTCTTGCCATGTTCTTGGCGCCTTTTTCACAAATTCAAATATTTGAATTTTGCGATTTTATTTAATTAATTCAAAAATTAATTTATCTCTGAGTTTTAATGATTTTGAGTTGATTCTTTTTTTAATAATTCACAAAAATGTCCAAATATTTTATTTTACCAAAAAATCCCAAAAATATTATTTATTTCATATATTTGATATTTTTACAAAGAATTAATATTTTATTTGTTTTTCAAGATTTAAAATGTTTTTTCTCCCTTGATTTTCCAAACTTAATTGATTTCCAATCATTTTGTGGATAGAAACATGATTTTTGAAACATTGATCCAAGATCACATTTTGTTTTCACACATGTTTAACAATTCTGATCATTTTAATTGAATTTTTATTCAATTAAAATATATTTTGAAAACAAATTAGGGTTTTGATTAATTCAACCCTCATCAAACTTTTTCAAACTCTTTGGGCCTCTAATAGAGTGTAAGACCCAACCCCTCTTAAAAACCAAAATAATTTGGGCCTCAGTGTATTGTATAAGTCCCGATAACGTCAAAAAGTTTGGCACGATCATCGCCTTTTTAACAAAAATCACTTGGGCCTCTCCTTGAGCTGTAAGCCCCACCACTTATACAAAATAAATTATTGGGCCTCTAATAGAGTGTAAGACCCAATCCCCTTTTAACCAAAACCATTTTGGGCCTCAGATATTGTATAAGTCCCTCTGCGTTAAAAGAAAAATCTCGGTGCAATCGCTAGTTCAAAATAAGTCATCTGGGCCTACCCTCGTGTTATAAGCCCCATTTCTTTTCTTTAAGTTTATTTGGGCCTCTAATATAGTATAAGACCCATCCCCTTGTATGTAATGCCCTGTATAATATATACCTAGAATAATACAATACAAGCATTTTATTGTGGTACTGACACATCAAAAGTGCCTAATGGCATAGTTCACATACTTGTCCATTTCTAAAACATAAATACAACACATGGCACAAGTCATGGGAACTAGCCAAAGAAAATAAAATCTAAGAATATACAATATCCATAATTGTATACAACAAACAGAATACACAGCGGAATAAGCTTAACTAAGCTTCTCTTGAAACGTCCGAGCATTGCTCCACTTGTAACCAAACCTGCACCTGAAATATAACAACTATAGTGGGGTGAGATACATCAAATCTCAGCGAGTTCCCTATCTTATAAGTCCTCTTGACTTTACAAGGTTCTATCAATCCTAACTCAAGTCAAGGGGAAGGGGAAAGACCTTGAGTACACAGTCTCACAATCTCACACTATATGGAAACACGTTATTGAGCTCGTTACTCAAAAGTATATCACTAATCGATAACCGTGTCAAGGCATCCCCTCTCTCCCGACCTCTTCTACGTCTAGAAGTAGGAACAAGTCATGGACCCTCGTAGATTTCTTGGCATACGAAATGGATTCGGGATCATCGGCCCGTACACCGTGATCCGTCACTTCACACGGCCCGTACACCGTCACAAGTCTCTTTACCCGTAGGCTCCATTCATACTATAACATTGAGAATCAAACCTACCAAGAAATCGTGCATCATTCCAGAGGAGCTTGTTACTCAATAGACGGAACATAATAGAATAGTGGTTACGATTTCGTGATTTCACATACAACCATAATTGTATTCAACATTTCTAGGCCACATTAGCCTTTATCAATTAAACATAATAAGTACATGTGTTCCATACTAGTGTTCACTCTCTCCTAGACCAATACTCGTCACGGATGCACCGTTATACATCAAGTGCCTGAGCATCACCATTTAGGTTATCTAATCTAGGCCAGAACTCGTCAAGGATGCACCTTTCTACATCGAATGCACGAGCGTCGCCATACAGAGTTTCTATCAATTCCTAGCCACCACTAGGTTCCACTATCAAGTTGTTATGGGGTAAAGTTTCCTCACTCTACCTAATTAATTTTAAGCATGCATATTCTCTCAATCATGTTTAACAACAATTTAGGCAAAACATATTACAATTGCATAATAGAATCACATATAATGATTTATCACATAAACATCACTTTCGGGTTCCCTCCGATTCATTTAATCGAGTATCAATTTATATTTCTCACTCTTATCCCGTAGGATATTTCCACAGCACTACATCGGCTATAATTACGCCGCAATCGGACTTATGATCCAAAAGATGTCAAATTCAACATTCCACAACACATTACTTTCCTTCATTTTCTATCAAATAATTTATCCCACACCATACCTAATATTTTCACTTTTTATCGGATAGAGGGTCGTCATAGCTTTCTAATGACACGAAGAACGTCCCGATCCGAGTTACGGATCAAAAGTTATGAAAGAAACAAGTTGGAGGATCTGTTATGTTCGCAATGCGAAGCAGCCAGCGAATGCTCGCTTTCTCATTCGCAATGCGAATCTTCTAGCGAATGCCTAAATACACTGGGTTCGCTGTCCCATTCGCAGTGCAAACGTCTGGCGAACCGTGGCAGAACCAAAATAGGGTAATGTTCACAGTGCGAATCTCTGGCGAATGTTCGCCTTCACCTTCGCCGTGCGAACAACCAGCGAATGTTCGATTTCCCCTTCGCTAGGGGATTCGTAGTGCGAACCTGCGAAAACCCAGAATCTCAGCAGCGTAACAGCTGGGGCCTTTGGGTCCAAAACCCATTCCAAACACTACCCAATGCACAAATAAGCATCAATAGATGATTCTATACACATATTGATCATACAACACAGTTTATAACTCATTTCATCCGTTAGATTTCATTGATTCAACAATTTATCATTTTCTCTCAAATTCTAACCTAAGTTCCAAACACCTATTTCTAGAACTTAGAGTTTCTAACTAGAACCCACCTGATAATCGAAGAGGAGTTTGAAGAAGATGGTAATGATGATGATCTGTGGGTTCCTCTCTTCTCCCTTCTTCTTCTCTTCTTCACTTTCTCTTCTTTCTCTTCCATTTCCTCTTTTCTTCTTTTTCTATCTTTTTCTTCTTTCCAAATATATATATATATATATATAAACCAATATTATATAATATAATCCAATAGAGTAGAATATCTCCAATTGATATTTTGTCATCTCGACCAATTGATCAATTATTAGAGTTATCATAAAAGTCTCTCTTGAACTAATAACAAATTGATCTCTTCAAAGTTCATTAGCTGCTCTATTGGTCCCAATTGATAATGCTTAGAGTACTTAGAGGATTCCATTAATCCAATTTACCAAGGATAGAGCACATAGATGCTCATCTGATCTCATCTGATGTCCAATTGAGCATTTAGATAATACGGGGTATTACATTGTACATAAAAACTTATTGGGCCTCACATATTGTATAAGTCCCTCTATACAGTTTTCAAAATAATGGTGCGATCATCGTTAAAACTTAGGCCTCTCCTTGAGCTGTAAGCCCCAACAATCTTTTCAAAACACTTTCTCCTTTGATTTTGAATTCAAATATATGTTGTTATCAAAACTTTCTTTGTAGAACAACTAATAAAACAACATGGAAGCTCTACAACGGGTAAGTGTTTATCCGCTTTCATTTAACTCTTTCATATGTATATAATTGTATTGTGGGGTTGTTTCACTGTAAGTCTTCTTTCACATCCTTTTATATACTTGTCACATATCCACTGTGTAATACTAGTATAATTATTTAGAGTTTTCCCTGGCAACTACGTCTAGCACTAGGTAAAGCCCTGTTGGTCACTCTTAAATACAAACAAAACTAGATCCCCTGTAGGATTCCAGATACAGTCTTCCCTCCTCTTGGGGTTAAACAATATGGAAACGTGAAAGGCAGCATTCTCGGTGAACCCTTTCTCAAACTGTCACCCTTAGAAATTATCAAAGAAACTCTAACTCTCCAGAGATGATATTTTCTTCGTGAATGGCATCTCTTGTATTTCTTGAACTTCTCTTGGTTTGGGGACCCACGGGCTTCCTAAAAGCATCCCCGCCTCCTCTTGGGCATTGTACAAGGACCCGTCGGCTTCTTAAAAGTTCTCATGCCTTCTCTTGTGCTTAATACAAGGACCCTGACGACCTCTTAAAGGTATAAGATAGAACTTAGTCATCCTTTGCTAGAGCAGTCTTTCCAGCGTCAAAAACTCTGGCCGTTGTAGGGTTGATACTCATCCCTTAATGCCCGCGCCTCCTCTTGGGCATTGTACAAAAAATAAAACTCTAGACTTGGACAGTCTAAACCTCTTGAGTCTCAAAGATATTCTCAAGTTCCTTTCAAACATAGGAAGAAACCCCGGTCTCTCTCATGAGTTCCCCACACTTGGACCCACTTCGGGATCTCCAGAATCCACAGCGGTAAGGTAGCCTTCTCTTGGGCTTTGTACAAATGACTCTCCTTAGCGGAGCTAACCTTTTCAGACTCTCTTGTTGAGTCAACCACTTCTAGCCTCCATCTTGGGCTTTGTACAAGACATATAAAAACACTCTCTTGTTGAGTATAAAATACTCTCTTGTTGAGTCAACCACTTTTAGCCTCCGTCTTGGGCTTTGTATAAGACATATAAAATCACTCTCTTAATGAGTATAAAAGACTCTCTTGTTGAGTCAACCCCTTTAGCCTCCGTCTTGGGCTTTATGCAAGACATATAAAACACTCTCTTGTTAAGTATAAGAGACTCCCTCATTGAGTTAATCTCCTTTTAGCCTCAATCTCGGGCTTCGTACGAGACAACAAATCACTCTCTTGTTGAGTATAAAAAAGACTCTCTTGTTGAGTCAACCACTTTTAGCCTCCGTCTTGGGCTTTGTACAAGACATATAAAATCACTCTCTTGTTTAGTATAAAAGACTCTCTTGTTAAGTCAACCCCTTTAGCCTCCGTCTTGGGCTTTGTACAAGACATATAAAACACTCTCTTGTTGAGTATAAAAGACTCCCTCGTTGAGTCAATCTCCTTTTAGCCTCAATCTCGGGCTTCGTACGAGACAGCAAATAACTCTCTTGTTGAGTTAAAAAGACTCTCTTGTTGAGTCAAACAACCTTCAGACTCTCTTGTTGAGTCAATCACACATTCAAGGCTCTCTTGTCGAGTCAACCTTTCTTAGCCTCCGTCTTGGGCTTTATACAGGAAGATAAAAGTACTCTCTTGTTGAGTCAACCTTTCTTAGCCTCCGTCTTGGGCTTTATACAGGACAGATAAAAGTACTCTCTTGTTGAGTCAACCTTTCTTAGCCTCCGTCTTGGGCTTTGTACAAGACACATAAAAGTACTCTCTTGTTGAGTCAAACCACTTCAGCCTCCATCTTGGGCTTTATACAAGACATATTCTCCCCAACGGAGTCAAAATCCCTTTTAGCCTCAATCTTGGGCTTTGTACAAGACAGAAAGAACATTTTACCCGGAAAAGGCAAACTTCCCGCCTCCTCTTAGGCTTTTGTATAAAGAAAACCCCAGTTGAGTCAATCAACCTTTTAGCATCAAAGTTGTGCCTTGCTCACAGCATACAAACATCAACAACTCCTCTTTAGAGATGACAAATTCTCTCTCAGCCAAAACCCTTTAGCTTCACATCTTGGGCTTTGAACAAGATACAAACCACCTTTAGCTTCACGCCTTGGGCTTTGAATAAGACACCAAAACATCTCTTTCCTCCCATAGAATAGGAGGAACTACGATCGCTTTGATTTCCCTGTTTCGAGAATACGTAGGCATAAGATTGCAAAATCTTAGCGAGCATACTAATCAAAAACCCAAAATCCCGTACCTTCATACATCAATTGAAAAGTATCAAACCTAACATCTTACCAATAGCCTAGACATTGTTTTTAAGTGAATAACCCTAAAGAAGAACCCCCTCTTGATAGCATATGTAAACCAACAGTTTTGACTGTTTAATCTCAGTTTGTAAGCAGGGTTAATTGGAGACATCTATTTCCATTCCTTAATCAGCTCAACAGGATAAAAAATTAATCGAACTATAGTACCCAAGCGATAGTGATTCGAAACCACAAAAATCGCGCTACAGTGGTCAAAGTTGTCTTTCATCAGAGTGTCTTCCTCTAATGAGTTAGGTGGAGCACGACATCCTTCCGGATCACAATCTCCGTATATCATCTTAACATCTGACCTTGGTATATATCTCAGACTCTGTGCCAGAAAGAAAAATGGTGTAGGCACCTCTTCCTGAGACATATAACCGTCCTCGTTAAGATAGGACTTCCACTTTTCATCAGTATCAGAGGAATCTCCCTCGTTGATGGTATGTACTTCTTGAGACACTGGGTGAAGGAAACCTCCACTATGGAAGAAGTTATGAATGGGATGAAGACTCTCATCGTTAATAGCAGTCTGGGTACAGTTGGAAGAAAAACTAATACCCTTCTTTTTCTTATTGTCAGTAGGAATGACAAGTTGTCCCCATCCTTTGGTATTGTTGCTTCTGAACATTTCGAGAGCATCTCTGTACGAGGAAATCGACGTTCCTCTTTTTGATTGATTATCATTACTCACTGAAAGTACTTGGAACTAGGTTCCTACAACCTCCTCTGGTTCTACACAAGTGGACGATGATAAGTTGCTCACGATCAAGGCTTGCTCTCTACAGACTGTGACGAGTTGGTCGTTCTTGACAAACTTCAGCTTTTGGTGAAGCGTCGAAGTGACTACCCCGGCCTCGTGTATCCAAGGTCTTCCCAACAAACAGCTGTATGTTGCTTAGATGTCCATGACCTGGAAAGTGACTTGGAAAGTGTGGGGACCGATAGTTATGGGAAGGTCGACTTTTCCGATAACTGTTTTCCAGGATCCGTCAAATACTTTGACGATGACCTCACTGCCTCTCATCGGAGATCCTCGGTATGATAATCATATCAATGTAAACTCCAGCATTACATTTAGAGCTGATCTGGTGTCGTCCTGGAAGTTGACTATGATATTAAGTGCCATGTTGTGATTTTTGCCTTCTTCTGGCAGTTCTTCATCACTAAACCCTAAGTTGTTGCAGGAAGTGATGTTGGAGATGATGATGTCGAATTGTCTTATTATCACATCTTGTTCCACAAAGGCTTGCTCTAAGAATTTCTGTAGAGCTTCCTTGTGAGCTTCGGAACTGAGTAAAAGAGATAGCACAGAGATTTTTGAAGGAGTTTGCAACAGTTGATCAACAATGTTGTACTCACTCTTCTGGATGAGCTTCAGCATCTCATCGTTGTTCTTTGAAAGGTCGGGATCACTGGATTGACCGACTGGTTGACTAGGAACTTCTGTTTGAGGTTCCTTTTCTCTGGTGGGTTCTCCAACTCCTCGGTTGAAGATTCGACCGCTCCGTGTTACTCGACTGATGTCTGCAATATTCACGACGGGGGGTAATGGAATTTACTTTACATTCTCAATTTTTGTTGCACCGTATTTGTAAGGGATAACCTTAGTTGATTCATAAGGTAACGGTCCCGGTAGATAGATAACTACAGGAGCTTTCTGATTCTTCTGACCATTGTAAGTAATTTTGATCAGTTCCTGGTTAAGAACTTTCGATTCGTCAAGTAGAGGAATGATGACGCAAACATCTTTAGTCCTCTTATGATCAGAGATTACGAAAACATCCTTGATTAGATCAGCAACAAAGTTTGGCATCGAATTAGTTGACCCAGAACTTGGACATGGTCGAATCTCTTTGTGGTCCAACTGACTCTGAAGGGCTGCTCGCACGAGGTAACATCCTTGATTATCTTCAGATCAATCTCGACAGTGTTCATAGTTGTGTGGTGGCACCTGGAAACGTCCACTCTATATTCAGTGTAACCTCACTAGGTCTGTTTCCATTGATCGAACATCTGGACTTTGATGCCTAGTAGGGTTCCCGTTCATCATACTAACTTGTTGTGTGTCTTCGTCTAAATAGATCGGAAGCCACCAGTGATTTAACAAGTGTTGAAAAGTTCTTTGAACAAGAGCGCGTCCTTGGTCGCTCTCACGGCATACTGTACAGCTCTGATAATTATGCGAAGTCAGAAGACTGAGCCGGACTTGCTTAGCATGTAACTCCACCAAGCTGGTATTCATCAAGCGAATATCAAAGATTTGAATCATATTCACTTGATACTGATTTCTATCGCGGTAATCCTGAATCCATCCAAGATCCATCTGACGCTGGAGGGTCTCTTGTATAAAAGAGCATCCCTGATTATTTATTTAGCAGACCAGACAGGAATCGTAATCGTGTCGTGGCAGATTATGATGTTGGCTTTGCCTTGAGTGCATTGCCACTAAGTTGACATTCATTGCCAGAATGTTGTGGTTCTGAATGATGTTAGAATTTGTATAAGTCATGTTGACTTCACGAATTCGGTGGTCTTGGATCCATCAGAGATCCAACTGTTCCCGTAGAGCTTATTGCACCATAGAACACCCCTGATTGTTTTTAGAGCAGATATCACACTGGTGATAGTTATGAGATGGTACATGCCCATATCCGCTCTGTCTGCGATGCATTTTGACCAGGTTGGCCCTCAATAAGAGTACATCACGAATTTGATAGATGTGGTTAGACTCTCCCTCTATCAAATTTAGTGCTGCCTTCTCATGTTGAGGCAACGGGTTCGTCTGAACATTAGGATTTGTATCCTTGAAGGATAAGACCCTTCTCCTAACAAGTTTCTGTACATCGGATTTGAAGTTGAGATAGTTTTCTATGTTATGCCCTGGTCCTCCTTGATGGTAAGGACAAGTCTGATCCGCTTTGAACCAAAAAGGCAAATTTTCTGGAATTGTAAGAGGAGCCCTGGTCTGGACATGCCCCTTGACCAGTAATAATGGAAACAGTTCTTCGTACAACATTGGTATAGGGTCAAACCCTGGTGGTCGTGTTGTACGGTTGTTGTACGGAGGACGAGCCTGCTGAAGAGGTTGGTGTGTCCTTTGTTGATATTGTTGTTGATTAGGTTGGCTCTGAGCACCCTAAGGTTAATACGTAGGAACAGGCGCAGGGTTGATAGCAGGAGTTACAGCTGCTACTGGTTGGTAACGTTGCCTTTGCTTTTCGAGAGAGATATTACCAATATCTTGCTCTTTTTTCTTAGGGAGAGCACTACCGTATCTTTTGGTACTGCTTGATGATCCAGTGTCTTTTGCTAAACGTCCTTCTCAGACTGCTTCCTCAAGATGAACTCCCATGCCTACCATCTCAGTAAAGTCACTGGGCGCACTGGCGACCATTCTATGGTAGTAAAATGAGCTCAAGGTTTTCAAAAAGATCTTTGTCATCTCTTTTTCCTCAAGAGGTGGACAAATCTGGGCGGGAGTTTCACGTCATCTCTGAGCATACTCCTTAAAGGTTTCCTTATCCTTCTGCGACATGGCTCTGAGTTGATCTCTGGCCGACGCCATGTCCAGGTTATACTTATATTGTTGAACGAAGGCAGTGCCAAGATCTCTGAAAGTGACGATCTTAGTACGGTTTAAACCCATGTACCATTTGAATGCGGCACCAGTTAAACTATCCTGGAAATAATGGATCAGTAGCTGTTGGTTCTCTGTTTGAGTTGACATCCTCCAAGCATACATCACCATATGACTTTGAGTGCAAGAGTTACCCTTGTATTTTTCAAATTCGGGCACCTTGAATTTGTGCGGAAATTTCACATTGGGGACCAAACAAAGGTCTGCGGCGTCTTTTCCAAATAGATCCTGACCGCGAATGGCTTGCAGTTCTTTCTGAATCTCTAGGAACTGTTCCTGGAATTCCCTTATTCTGTCGTCCATACTTTCGTTTCCACCAGACGGTATCTGGGACATCTGTCATTTCGGGACAGTGTGTACCACAGGTTATGGTATAGTCATTACGGCAGTTACTCTTGGTACTTCCCCCTCCCAAAGTTTGTAAGCTTCAGGAGTTGCTGTCATGCCCCTGGCATCTTCGCTTTCCCGAAGTTTGTAACCTCTAGGCCCAGCGGTTCCCGCTGCAGTTTTCAGATCTTCAGTGATCGGCGGAATATATCCTTCTGGGATATAGTTGAGTGGCATGCCCCAGGGACGATCTTTAGGCATGGTATATCGAGAATCATACTTTTCCACTATGGCTGTAGATATGATCTCTGAGATCACGGTCCTTTGTTGTTGCATCTGGGTTGCTTCCAGAGCTTGCATATTGTTGTGAAGCTTTCTCAAATCCTCTTTCAGAGCATCGAGTTTTTCTCTCAACTCTCTGTTCTCTTCCTCGAGATTATCTATTTTATTTTGTTGACTGGCCCGAGTAATGTACGAATGAGACAGTTTGACTCTAGAATTGAGACACAAACATGAGATTCGAGGTAAGAAGAATGCATTACGTGAGAATGATGAATGATATGTAATGATTATATTAATTTTTTTTTGTTTAATCAAAATAAACTTCGACAATTAGATTGCAAACATCAAACAGTGGGGATAACCCCGTTTTATTGAATTCAAAGATTGCGGAATGGAAATACAGTAATTTACATAGTGCTGTAAAAGGAAATGTCTAAGCTAATGGATCCTGAGTCCTCTCTGAGGAGAGCTCAGGTGCTGGTTCTGGTATTTTCCTTTTCTTTGACCAGGGCTCTCGAGCCATTGTCGGGTTGTCATTCCTTTGCCAAGTGAAAGGAGCGAGCAAATTCCTTTGGTCTTCTTGATTTTCTACAGCATGTTGCTCTAAAATCTCGATCAGAGCATCTTTTTCTTTTAACAGTTGTTGTATTTTCTTACACTCCACATTGAGAATACGGTACTTGTTCTTCCAAGACTTCTTCTCCTGTTGAACTCTGTTGAGAGTAACCTGAAGTTTTTCCGTATCAGACATAAAATAAAGGGAAAATTCCTTTAATGGAAGAACTTCTTAATGAGGGTAAGGCATCCTCAGTTTGAGAGCTCTAGTTTGTACCTAGTGGAGATAAGGCTCCACCGAGACACAGTCTGGTTTTCCTAAAGACTCTCTTCCTTTCCTGTGAATAGGTTTCCAGGCATGCACTATTTCCGTCTTTAGTGCTCTGTCATTTTCTCCTTCCTTGAAGAAAAGACCTTCCAGATGAGCATTACCCGGGATATGTCTCATCGGGTATCCGAATTAACGACGAACTAAAACTGGATGATAGTTGATTCTTCCTTTAATTCCTATAAGGGGTACATTGGGGAAATTTACACAACAATCAATGATTCTGATCCTGTCATAGATTCGATTGTACCAGTCTATGTCAGAGTTGGTAAGAGACATGATTCTCTGCGACCAACGCAAAGTATTCTTAGGATCCCAAAATGCAGCAGACTTGGGCGAGTGGGAAATAAATCATTTGTACAGCAGGGATACACAGCAGGTGATCATTCCTCCGCTATACAAATTCCTTAAATGTACAGAATGATAAGCATCTGCGAGCAAGGTCGGCACAGGGTTTCCAATAAAAAATATCTTAATGGCATTGATATCTACGAAGTTATCAATGTTGGGAAACAAAAATAACCCGTAGGTAAGCAAAACAAAGATACTCTCGAAAGCGGCCACGTTCCCTATACTAGCAAAGTACAGGGCTTTCTTTATCAAAAATTGGGTTGGCAAACCTTGGATTCCATCCTTAGTGGTCATGTGAGTCCTGACTTCTGACTCGTCCAAATAAATTGCTCTTGCAATGGTTTGATCCTTTGGAATTTATTCCAGTCCAAAAAAGGGAGCTTGGTCAGTGATGTGTAAGTCAGTTAGGTGAGAGTACTCCTCCAGCATTGGTGCTAGTTGATAATCCGGGAATGTGAAACAGTGATAGACCGGACCGTAGAACTGAATGAGTGTAACCAGTATTCCTTCAATTACATGGACCCTTAACAGAGACAGCAGTCCTCCGTACTTAGCTTTGAAAGCATCAGGGTTGGTGATCATCCTCGCCAAACCTCTCAAATCCTCTAGTTTTGGAACCTTGAAGGTGTACTTGTGAGTCCTCCTTCTACCGAAATCCATAACGCAATCTCTTTATCTCTGACATTTGCAATCATTGTCTTAGATTAATTTGAAAAAGAGAGACTAGAAGAGAAGTTTTTTGTTTAATGTTTTTTTAATGAAATGAATGCATGAATACATCACACAAAAACATAGAAAAAACATGGGGTCAACGGTTCGGTGTCATGAAGTCAAGGCTCTACCCATCCCCAAAGGTTTATACTGGTGATTTTTTGTACCTGTCCTCAAAATCACTGACCCCTCTTGGGATAACAACAGCAGGCTGGAATCACGCGAGCGAGCTGTAGTATCTTAGAGTAATCTCAAATGAGGGTAGTATCGCATGACAACTATTTTTGATAGCTTCTGCACTACAAAATAGTAACATGGTTTCAGTCTACTAAAATCCTCAGCTTCTCAGATAACCCAATCGAACAATCTGCTTTCAACAACCGAAGTCATATAGGCATTGAATCTGCAAAGGGCATCTCCACTGATTCGATGGTCGACTGGGACCTCTTATTTGGGAGTCACTCCCTGTAAGATTACCCGTCTAATGCCATCACTTATCTTAGGTGTATACTCAATCTTTCCAGATGCGGCATCACACACATTCCCATTAGCAGAAAAATAAACACGGATATCAATTAGGAAAAACAGTATATATATTTGTCCTAACATCCTAGACCTCTAGTCCTATGATCCTAACAGTCAATGACTCCCCAACAGAGTCACCATTTTACTGTAGCGAGCGATTTTTGTCGGTGACGCAACCACCTTATCGCTGCAGTTTGGGTTTTCCTCCTCGTGGAGAAAGGGTGCTACTTTCTGATTTCTTATTTATCCCGTGAAGCTGGAAGGGAAAGGGAAGGTATCTGAAACTAACCTTGCACGTGAATGTTTAACTGAACAAATGCTTTAAAAGAGATTGGGGGTCCGGGGTCAGGTTATACAATGGGTAGTTGTTAATTACCCATCCTATATGTGGTTATCCATAGGATGTTAGCTTTTAGGTCTCGCTTTATAATTGATAGTGTTTATCTGTTAACGGGTTGAGGAAAGTTTCTTGGGAAGTATGAGTGAGTGAGTGAGTTTTTGTTGATGTTCGGGTTATTCCCGATGTTTTTGGTAAGGTACTGGACCTGAGTTTCGATTGATGTGTGAAGGTACTGGACCTAGAGTTTTTGTTTAGTATGCTCGCTAAGATTTCGCAATCTTATGCCTACGTATTCCCGTTTAAGCGAAATAGGGAAATCAGATCAATCGTAGTTCCTCCTATTCTAAGGGAGGAAAAGATGTTTTGGTGTCTTGTTCAAAGCCCAAGACAGAGACTAAAAGGGTATATGTGTCTTGTTCAAAGCCCAAGATTGAAGCTAAAAAGGTATTGAGAGGGAATTTGTCATCTCTAAAGAGAGATTGCTGACTTTTTGTATGCCTTGATCAAAGCACAAGGTTTATGCTAAAAGGTTAATTGACTCAGCTAGGGGATTTCTTTATACAAAGCCTAAGAGGAGGCTAGAAGTGACCAACTCAACAAGAGAATGTTTTTATCTGTCTCGTACAAAGCCCGAGATTGAGGCAAAAAAAAGACTGACTCTTTGGGGATATCATTATACGAAGCCTAAGAGGAGGCTAAAAGTTTGACTTTTTCGAGGAAAATGTTCTATTTGTCTTATACAAAGCCTAAGATTGAGGCTAAAAGTGGTTTTGACTCCGCCGGGGAGATTTGTATGTGTCTTGTACAAAGCCCAAGATTGAGGCTGAAACGAGTTTGACTCTTGCTGGAGAGTATTATCTGCTTATACAAAGCCCAAGATTGAGGCTAGACAAGCTGGAGAAAGTATTCTACACAACCTGAGAAGCGGCTAGCTCCTGCTAGGGGAAATCTTTATACCAAGTTTGGATAAAGATCGACTCCAAGAGAGAGTATTTTTATCTGTCTTGTACAAAGCCCAAGATTGAGGCTAAAAAGGTTGATTCAACAAGAGAGTCCGAAAAGGTGATTGACTCAACAAGAGAGTCTGGAAAGGTGGTTGACCCAACAAGAGAGTCTGAAAGGTGACTGACTCAACAAGAGAGTTTGAAAAAGTGATTAACTCAACGAGAGAGTCTGAAAAGGTTAGCTCCGCTAGGGAGAATCATTTGTACAAAGCCCAAGAGGAGGCTGACTTTGCTGAGGAAGGATCATTATACAAAGCCTAAGAGGAGGCTATCTTACTGCTGGGGATTATTCAGATCCCTGGGCAGGTCCAAATGGGGAATCAACTCTTGCTGATGGTTATAGAAGAGTTGAGATATCAGATACCTTGAGGTTCTGATTTGAGATAGTATTGACCCTGGTCGGGGAACTCTCATGAGAGAGGCTGGGTTTCTGCTGGAGATCGATCCAGAGTGCCCGGGGTTTCTTCCTATGGTTGTAAGGAACTTGAGAATGTCTTTGAGACTCAAGGGGATTAGACTGTCTAAGTCTACCGGTGTGAAAGAGTTTTATCTTTTGTAGGATGCCCAAAAGAGGGCAAGGACCTTAAGGGATGAGAATCAACCCTATAGTGGCCTGAGGTTTGACCTTGGAAAGACTACTCTAGCAAAGGATGACTAAGTTATGTCTTATACCTTTAAGAGGTCGTGAGGGTCCTTGTATTAAGCCCAAGAGAAGGCATGAGAACTTCTAAGAAGCCGAAGGGTCCTTGTACAAAGCCCAAGAGGAGGCGGGGATGCTTTTAGGAAGCATGTGGGTCCCTAAACCAAGAAAAGTTCAAGAAATGCAATTCACAGAGAAGAGATCATTCCAGGAAAGTTTGAGGGTTTGGAAGAAACTCAAGAGATGTTATTTACAGAGAATAGATCAACCCTGGGGAATAGAATTTCTTTGACAATTTCTAGGGATGATAGTCTGAGAAAAGGTTCACCGAGAATACTGCCTTTCTCTTTGTTCCATATTGTTTAACCCCAAGAGAAGGGAAGACTGTATCTGGAAATTCTATGGGGATCTAGTTTTCTTTGTATTTAAAGAGTGACCAACATGGCTTTACCTAGTTCTAGACGTAGTTGCCGGGGAAAACTCTAAATAACTATACTAGTATATATACAGTTGATATATGACAAGTATTAAAAGGTATGAAAGAAGACTAACCATGCGCAGCTTCCCACAATACAGTTATTATATGAAAGCATATAAAAGAAAGCGGATAAACACTTACCCGTTGTAGAGCTTCCATGGTGTTTTGTTAGTTGTTCAAAGAAATTAAAGAAAGTTTTGATAGCAACTATACATTTGGATTCAAACTCAAAGGAGAAAGTATTTTGAACAGAGATCGGGGCTTACAGCTCAAGGAGAGGCCCAAATTTTAACAGTAATTGCCCTGTTGTTTCGAATATCGTATCGGAACTTATACAACGACTGAGTTCCAAAAAGTTTTGGTCAACAAGGGATTTGGGTCTTACACTTTATAAGAGGCCCGAAGTTTATTTTTGTACAGGAGATGGGGCTTACAACTCATGGAGATGCCAAGTTGATTTTGAAAAGGCGACGATCGCGCCGTTGTTTTGAAAATACACAGAGGGACTTATACAATATGTGAGGCCCAAAAATGTTATTTACAAAAAAGGGATTGGGTCTTACACTCTATTAGAGGGCCAAAAGTGTTTTTTAAGAAAAAGAATGGGACTTATAGCTCGAGGAGAGGCCCAAAGTTATTTGTTTGAAAAATGGCGATCGCGCTGAGGTTTGAAAACACAGTGGGTCTTATACGATGACCGAGGCCCAAATGGTTTTGTATTTTCAAAGGGTTGGGTCTTACACTCTCTCAAGAGGCCCAAAGTGTTTTGAAAAAGTTTGCTAGGGTGAAAATCAACAAAACCCTAATTTCATCATTTTTTAAAGTAATTATTCAAAGAAAATTAATTAAAATGATAAAGATACCAAATAAGTTTGAATAAACAACTTGTGATTTTTAGTTAAGGTTTGAAAAATGATATTTAACCACGAGATGAATTAAAACTCATTTGGTATTGATTTTTCAAGGTGAATATTCATTTTTTAAAAGGTTTAAAAACAATAAAAATGTATTTATTTACAAAAATATCAACTATATTAAATAATTAATATAAATCTGATTTTTTTGTGGAATAAAATATTTCAACATTTTTGTGATTTTTTGGTAAAAGAACCAATAAAAAATAATAAAAATTGAGAGAGTTATTAATTTTCCAAATCATTAAAAAAATAACATGAAAAAATAATGAAAAGTGGGAAAAATGATAAAAAGAGGATCTGGGGCGAGGAGGATTCGAACCCCAGACCTCTTGGGTTCAACGCGCGCCCTCTACCACTGGGGTGGTTATACATCCGTGTATCAAAACCACCCCATGAATACATGAGGCATGCCTTGTCTTTGGCCTGGCCAAGGCAAGGCAAGGCAAGGTTTTGGCCAAAAACGTGAAGCTTGTAAATTTCTTATTTCTCCATGGATTAGGACAAAATTTAGGTCTATCCTGCCTAGAATTTCACAAGGAATCCAATGGTGGTGGTGGTTTTTTCAGATGAGGCTCCTATTGAAAAAACCGATAGTGGTTTTGAAATAGGCCATGATTTGCATTTTCTATGTTATCTCTTGTTACATGCATGAATTACATGACAAATTGGTTCAAACACACCATATATAACATGTATGAGATGTTTATGATCAGTGGACTTCAAAGCAATGCATATTTCAAAGAGTTCAAGTTGTGATGCTTACCTCTTTAGGCGCTTTTTGGGCAATCTGTCAAGTGCTTTGTTCCAGAAACAATTTGATGCTTTGGACACCCTCAAATGATCCCTTAGAAGCTTTTAGAATGGTTGGAATCAACTGGAATCCTCCGGAACAAGTTTGAGCTCTTTTTGCAAAAGGGGAAAAAGTGACCAATATGGCAACTCTCTCAAATGGTGTTCCAGATGTGGGGAACCATTTGGAATAGTTCAAGGATGATATTTGGAGTGTGTTTGAGGTTTTATCTGGTTTTGAAAGTGATTGAATCAAGACATGGCTTGAAAAATGCAAAAAAGTCCAATTTTGAGAGGGGACTTTGTGATTTTGGTGTTACAGGTCACATATGAGAGTTTGGAGAGCTTAGATATGACATATTGGATGTGTTTGGATCATGAGCTGCGATGGAAATGCTCTCTAACTCAAAAACTCAGAGTTACCTTGCAAAAGAAGGTATTTTTGCCTAGAGAAAGAGATTTTGAGGAAAGCAAGTGTTGTAGTGCTTTGGTGTACTCAAACTGAGCACAAATGAGCTCTATTTATAGTAGAACAAGTTTGTTTTGTAAGCAATAGCGAATGGCAACTGCAGCAGCTCATTGTCCAATTGCATCACTTTGGAATCTTAAGTCTCCTCTAGCCATTGACTAGAGGTTAGAGCACAGGCCTATGGTTCTTTGGTTCAGAGCTTATCCTTGACTCATTCAGTTGGAAATGGCTCAGTTCATGCCACCTTGGTGCATCCATTGAATGCTTGGAAACAAAATTGGAGTCTTGGCCTCTTTTAGGCTTTTTAGGGTTTGGCATGCTACTTTGGGAATCTTGGACTTGGGAGGCTGATGGATCAGTGCTTGTCCCATGGTTGTTCCCCCTTGAGGTGTTCAGATGGATAAGCATGCTTGGAATTGCAAAATTTGAGCAAATCGTGCCTTTATGCACAAATCTGCCTTGCCAAGACAGTTTACGGCAAGGCATGTTGCAGTTGTCATAAATCCTAGCTCAGGTGGAGTTTGATGGAGTTCTTGGACATTTTGGAAAGCCCTTATATGACACAACACATGTGTGAACATAGTTTGTCTTGACACTTTTTGGATCCAAGTGAAAAATGCCCCCACATTTTGAAAAAAAAAGCAAGACAGATTCTGACTTAGTGAAAATTTCACTAAGTGTTGGAAAAAGTGTCATTTCATGTTTTCAGCCATTTTGATCACCCCATAACTAAAAATCCATGGAGAATTGGAATGAGGTGTAGTTGACACTTTTGAAGTATGCCATGAGAGCTACAAATCCATCTTTGGACCAGCCAAAATGGTTGCTTGTATCTCAAGTTATGATCCTTGGAAGTTGGCACCCTAGCCACTTTATTTCATAACTTAGAAAAATTCTAAGTTTTTATGGTTACCCCTTTTACAAGTTATCCCAATTTCTTTGATTTTTCTTGATGAATGATGATTCCAATCACACATTAACATCATTTTAGGGTTAAGGAACCATAATTATGAAAAATCTCAAAAAGTTAAACTTTGACTTTTATGCACAGTTGACTTTTTACCAGATGAATTCCAAACTGTGCGATCCTCTCTGAAATCAAGTCCTTGACCTAAATCAAACTTGATAGATATGTTCCATAGGTGTTATGGGGTGTATTTAATCATGTCCCAAGCTTTGGGAGCATGTCTGAGTCAAAATTCAAAGGTAAAGTTGACTTTTTCCTCAAAACCATAATTGTGGTCCAGATGAAATTGAAACTTGTGGATCAAGCTTCTTGGATCAATCCATTGTTGCAAATGGATCAATGTAGTGTGTTAGAGACCCTCAAATCATGTCTTGAGGTCTTGGCTCATGTTTTGTCCCAAAAGTCAACTTAGGGGTGAATTAGGTCAAGAAACCCTAATTCCTGATTTTTGGTGAATGCATCCCCTGAGGCCAAATTGACTTGATGATTGGGTTTATGAGGTCCCTTGGAGTATCTTAAGTTATATTGTGAAGCATTGGCTCATGCCCAGAGGAAAATTTTCATCTGGGGGCCCCAATCGACCAAAACCCTAATTTGGTGACACTGGCGATCTTGAGGCTGGATCCACTTGGAATGCTGTAAATTTGTGCTTGATTCCTGATGTGGGAGTCCTCTTGATCCATTTTGGGTGTTTGAGAGGTTAGACAAGTTGAAGATCATGTTATTTCTTGATTGATCTTTGGTCTAAGGCTCTAAGAGGGCTGGAAACCCTAATTCTCGATTGTGGTGAATGCTCAAACATCTTTGAGGAGATTGATGAGGCATGATGGTTCATCCATATTGTGATGATGATTTGCACAATGATGGGAAATCTTAGTGGTCAAAATTTGGGGTATGACAACAGGTACCTCGCCTGATCCGGTGGGCTACCAGGATAGCTTGCTCGAGATTCACTTCCTATAAGCATCTCCTGTCTATGCCACCCTTATCTTAATGTTCTCTCAAACTTTCCACATGCGTGTCAATCGCATTCCCATTTGACAGAAAAATAAACACGGATATCAAGTAGGAGTAAAAGTATATATATATATATATATATATATATATATATATATATATATATATAATATGAAAACTGCTAAACAACCTAGACCTCTTAGGAATTCTAATCCTAGTTTGGCTCCCCAGCAGAGTCACCATTTTTCTGTAGCGTGCGATTTTTGTCGGTGACGCGACCACCTTATCGCCATTGGATGGAATTGGGTACTACTTTCTGATTTCTTATTTATCCTATGAAGCTGGAAAGGAAAGGGAAGTTATCTAAAACCAACCTTGCACGCAAATGTTTTCTTTAACAAATGCTAAGAGATTGGGGGGTCTGGGGTTAGGTTATTCAATGGGGAGTTGTCAATTACCTATCCTATATATGGTTATCCATAGATTGTTTAGCATTTTCTTCTGTTATTCTACTTACTGGTGTTTATCTGTCATAAATGGGAAATTTCCTCTTTTGGGAATGTTGAGAGAGTAATTTTTGTTGATTTTCGGGTTTTTTGATGTTTTTGGAAAGGTACTGGACCTAAGGTTTTTGTTATGTGTGCTCTCTAAGATTTCACAATCTTATGCCTACGTATTCCCGTTAAATAAAACAGGGAAATCAGAGCAATCGTAGTTCCTCCTATTCTATGGGAGGAAAGATGATGTCTGGTGTCTTGTTCAAAGCCCAAGATTGAAGCTGAAAGGGTTATTTGTGTCATGTTCAAAGCCCAAGAGTGAAGCTAAAAAGTTTGACTGAGAGAGAGTTTGTCATCTCTAAAGGGAGATATCTCATCTGTTTATCACAATTGTTGGGTAACTGATTATAAAATAGAATTACTTTAACTGGAATGTTTGGAATCCAGCAATGCCATAATTTCCTTTATGAGGGATTTGTCCTGGAGGAGAAAACTTTAACTCAGTGTAGAGCAATGCCATTTTTCCTTTAGGAGTCTTTCATGCTAAAAGAGGGACATTGGCTTGGATGTAAATAATCCAGAGGCTTGCCACTTACAGCAATTAGATGAAAGAAGGCCTTTTACCAGGATAAGAGGTGGAGCATAACTTGGATTTTTGAATCAACAAGTGTGCCACTTACAGCAGTTATTTGGGTTTAGGATTTGTTTGATTGTCTGTTTTGATGTGTGATGTACAGTGAAATGTCTTCCTACAGAGAGATTTTTTATTTCCTCTGAGGGGATGTTTGATTTTTGTGTGCCTTAATTAAAGCCTAAGGTTGAAGCTAAAAGGTCGACTCTGTTTAAGGAGTTTTATTTCTATCTTGTACAGAGCCCAAGATTGAGGCTGAAAAATGAGATTGACTCTTTTGGGGAATATTTTGTCTGTCTTGTACAAAGCCCAAGATTGAGGCTAAAAGGAATTGACTCCACTGGGGAGAGGATTTATCTGTCTTGTACAACGCCCAAGATTGAGGCTAAAAATTATTGACTGACTCAGCTGGAGAATATTTAGGTGTCTTGTACAAAGCCCAAGATTGAGGCTAAAAGTTGGTTGACTCCACTAGGGAAGTTTTTATTGGTGTCTTGTACAAAGCCTAAGATTGAGGCTAAAAGTTATGAGGAATAATCATTATACAAAGCCTAAGAGGAGGCTGGTTGGGGAATTCCTTATATGAAGCCTAAGAGGAGGCTAACTTCTGCTGAGGATCATTGGGATCCAGAGACAGGTCCAAATTGGGGAATCAACTCTTACTGGGGATTGCAGAAGAGTTGAAAATATCAGAGACCATGAGGTTCTGATTTAGGTTTGTGGATAGTGATTTGACCCTAGCTGGGAAAATTTAAAGTGAGGGTTTAAAGATTGAGTTTCAAAACCTATGGAGGTTTTAACTCTGTTGGAGATCGTTGAGATAATCAGGGTATTTCCTGTGCTTTTAGGAAACCTGAGGGTTTCTTTGAGATCCAAGAGAAGATTAGACTGTCCAAGTCTACTGGTATGAAAAGGTTTATCTTTGTATGATGCCCAAGAGGAGGCTGACTTTTAAGGGATGAGAATCAACCCTAAGTTGGTATGATGTTTTGACTTTTGAAAGGACTGCTCTAACAAATGATGACTAGCTTCTGTCATATACCTGTAGGAGGTCTTTTGGGCCCTTGTATTAAGCCCAAGAGGAGGCTGAGAACTTCTAAGAAGCCTGAGGGTCCTTGTATAAAGCCCAAGAGAAGGTTGGGGATGCTTTTAGGAAGCCTGTGGGTCCAAAGCTAAGAAAAGTTCAAGAAAGTTTTCACCGAGAATAATCCTTTCTTTAGTGAACAGTTCTAGGGTTTGAAGAAATTCAAGAGAGGTTTCACTGGAAATTAATCCTCTCTGGGGGAATGAATTTCTTGACAAATTTCTAATAGTGACAGTTTCACCGGGAATAATGCCTTTCTCTGTTCCATATTGTATAAGCCCAATAGGAGGCAAGACTGTATCTGGAATTTCCTATGGGGAACTAGTTTTGACTATGTTGAAAGAGCGACCACTGGTTTTATCTAAATTCTAGACCTAATTGTCGGGGAAAACTCTAAGCAAGATATACAGGCATATATATATATATATATATACAGATGAAATATATAAGCAGGTATGTAAAAGAAAGCTGGTAGAACTTACAGGCGAGCAAGCTTCTAGTGTTATAAAAACAGTTGTATGGTTAGTTGTTCAAGAAATTGAAGAAATTTTTTATAACAACTATTAATTTGAATCTAAATCAAACAAAGAAAGTTGTTTTAAAAAGGGAGTTTAGGGCTTATACTCGAGGAGAGACCCAGATACAAAACAGCGATCGTACCGTTATTTTTAAAATCGTATCGGGACTTATACAATGACTAAGGCCCAAATTTATGGTATTTACAAAGAGATGGGTCTTACACTCTATTAGAGGCCCAAGAGTTTATTTTTGTGCAAGAGACAGGGCTTACAATTCAAGGAGAGGCCCATTGAAAGACAGTGATCGCACCGTCGTTTTGAAAACTGTACTGGGACTTATACAATGACTGAGGCCCAAATTTATTTACGTACAAAGGGGGATTGGGTCTTACACTCTATTAGAGGCCCAAAAGTGTTTAAAAAGAATAAAGATGTGACTTATAACACAAGGATAGGCCCAGATGAAAATTGTTTAAAAATGGCGATCGCGCCGAGATTTTTAAAATCGTATCGGGACTTATACAATGACTAAGGCCCAAAAATTGTTTATTTACAAAGGGATGAGACTTACATTCTATTAGAGGCCCAAAAGTGTTTTGAAAAAGATTTTAAATGGGACTTACAACCAAAGGGAAGCCCAAATGATTTTGTTTAAAAGGCGACGATCGCGCCGCGGTTTTAGAAAACATAGTGGGACTTATACAATGACTGAAGCTCAAAATTTATTTATGTTACAAGGGATGGGTCTTACACTCTATTAGAGACCCAAAAGTGTTTATGTGAAGTTTGAAAAATCAAAATTAAGAGAAAACCCTAATTTTGAATTTAAAAGATATAATTTTCAAAGGAAAAATGATATAAAATATCAAATATATTCAAAAACAAGTTGTCCACATTGAAAAATATTTTGAAAAATCATGTTTAATCACATGAAAGCTTGAAATTTATTTGGAATGAAAAGATCAAGGTGAAAGCTTGAAATTCATTTAGAATGAAAAGATGAAGAAGTGTAACTATTTTTCTAATGTTTATGAATATTGAGATTGAGTGATAAAAAAATGAATATTGAGATTGAAAAAATATTGTATTATTTATTTTAATTTAATGTATTTTTTCATCACTATTATTGATATTATTGGCATCATTATTATAATAATAATAAATACACTTGTGATTTTACTGTGAATCTCATGGAGAATAGATAGGTAGATACATTTTTTCATGGAGAAGAGATATGTAGTTTTGTAGAAGATGAAGTTAGATAAAAATCAGAAGAAGAATAAATTAATTTCATGGAAAGAGAGTAGTGGTTATCATCATTATGAAAAGATGTGAATAGGGCAATAAAATACATGTGGTCAATCATCAATAAATGTCAAGATATGTTAAATGATAGACAATATAATTGAACTTTATTATAAATTAAATAAATAAGTAAAAATCAGAAGAAGAAGGTGAAGAAATGAATTCATGGAGAGAGATGATAGATTCACGGTGGTTATCATCATTGTGAAACGATGTGAATAAGACAGTAGCATGCATGTGGTTAATCAGTAATAAATGCCAAGATATTTTAAATGATTATGATATTAATTAATGTATAATCATTAAAGATGAAAATGTTTAGGATAATAGTGCTAAAAAATAGTGGTTATAAATTAAAACATTAAAATTTTGTACACATTACTTTTATGAGGATTCATAAAAATAAATTTTATAAAATTATATTTTTATGATCCAAATATTTCAAAAAATGGTAATTTATATAATTATAATTTTTTTAATAAATATTAAATACACCCTCCGTTCACTATTATAAGCAAATTTACCTTTTTGTGGTACATTTAACTATTAATGTATCTAGTCCATATATAGACTAGATACATTAATAGTCAAATGTATCACAAAAAGGTAAATTTGCTTATAATAGTGATCAGAGGGTGTATATTTTAATTATTAATACATAAATATTTTTTTAAATTTCAAAAGAAATTCACAATGAAAGTAATGATTATAGGTGTGCATGATGGTGAAGCTAAAAAGTATGGCCTATTACCTACTTGAACCACTTTATCACTCTTTCAATGTAATGATGGTGAAACTAAAAAGTATGACCTATTATTAGGTCTGCATGTCCCTTTCTACAATGCAATTCATTCCCCTATTCTAATTCTTACCCTATTAACTACTATTTGTACAATACTCTTACACTACTACCTACTACTCAATGGAATCTATTTATTATAGTAGGTAATAATATAAACTACTACAATGTTCTACAATGTTACTACTCCTATTCGCCATTTTAATATATGGAGGCACTTTGCGTATACAATGTTACTATTCTAATCCTGATTTCACTTTTTATTTTTCCACAACCACAACATTATAAAAAAGTATGTCTCAAATATGGGTTGTTATCATGATATTTATCTTTTATATTATATTTAAACCATCATGTTGTATAAGATCATATTATATTTAAATCATCATATTATATTTATTATTAATAATAAAGATGTTCTATACATTTGATATCATTATTTAATATAAATGATCTTAAATTAAATTGATGATAATACAAAAATGAATACAATGCAAATATATTTTATATCCAAATTTATGATGATATGAAAAAATTTGATATCATAAAAGTATTTTATAATATCATAATATTTTTTTTATTTGAAAATTTATGATAATATGAATAAGATTTGAATAGTAGAGTTGTTAAGATTTGACATTAAAATTAAAATTCAAGTATATGATGTGACATGTTTGATAAAGTAGTAGGTCACTATAGATATAGGTCACTATAGATATAGGTCTGCTATATTATAATATCAATATTTTTTTTATTAGTTTAAGATATTAATAGTAAAAGTAATTGATATCTTTGTTCAACATACTTTTTTGTTATATTATTTTTTTCAATTATTTTTTTTCTGAAAAATAAAATTTCTTAATAATTATTAATTTTAGAATTTAATATAACAATAATTATTTTATAAATAATACTCTTAATTATTTGTTAAAGAAGAAGAAATGAATGTAATTAAATTATAAATCTATTTTAAAAATAATTAATGTCATAAAGAACAATAAATTTTATTAATATTGCAAATAATAATTTAATATATGGTATAGATGACGCTAAATAATTTTGTTTCTCTTATAGTTAAAAATTACAAAATGTATTTAACTTTTTAATTTATTGTTATTAAATAACAAATTTAAATTAAAAAAATTAATATATATGATATAAGCATAAAAATATTGTATAAAATTTTACATGAATGTGAAAATACTAGGTAAAGATTTTATTAGACATAAGATTCAACGCTAAACGGATTGGGGTCGGAGCGGTAGTTATTAATCAATATATTTTTATTAATTCTTTTTAATATATCAGTTAAGTAACATTAAATTTTTTTATGCTATAAATTATAAAAAGATTTAAAACTATTGAATGTTGACAACTTACACTTATAATTGCATGTACTGATTTTGAATTGATATTACTTATAAAAACTATTAATATTACTATACGTAAAAAAAAAGTTAAAAAAACCATGTTGGAGCATGTTTAAAAAATATACTATTAAATGATCTCCAACATAAATGTATTGGGTAGTTAATAAGTATAATAATAGATCTTATATAAGTATAATAATAAAGATGCTTAAAAGGTGTGAGAGACATGTGTGTCAGAGATGCATCAATATGTATTAATAGAAAAAATGGTAAAACTCTTATGTTAAGCATGGTAAAAAGTAGTGATGTAAGACTTAAGTCTTGCTGCTTGTCACTCAATATACATTGTATATGAAAGGCTTATTTGAGGCAATTAATGACAAAGTCACATGTGATGAGAACAACTTGTATCTTGGGACCCCATGAAAAAATGGAAATGAAATATTTAGCATAATCTTGAGAAATAATAATATTTTGTAATAATATTTTACATGATATTTATTTAATTATTATATAATAACATTTTAATGGTTCTTTATTCGTAAGTTTAAATTTTAGTCTTCAATTTAATTATTCTATTATATTATAATTTTTAATTTATTATTCGTATATAAATTTATAATTTAAAAGCAAAAAATCAAACACATGATTATACAATTAAAATAATATTTTCAAATACTATGTTATTAGTTGATATTTATAAAACTAAATGATTGCAGATATTTGAAAATATCTATCTACATGTTCAACAAATTAATTTAAATATTTAAATATGGGAAAAATATATGTCTCTTATAAATTTATTTAAAATATTTTTAAATTAATGAGTGAACGTTACCAGTTTTTTTACGAGACTACGTTCATTATTTATGAAAATACGGGAAAACATTTTGACATTGACAAACCAATACTCATGCGAATTCACGAGAAAAAATTGTCGTTGATCCAAAAAAAAATTATATACAAAAACAATTAAAAATTCTAGACTTAGTTTTTTAAAAATAATATTTATACACGGTAAAAGATTGTTGTTCTACTTATATTTCATCTTCTACTTCTAACATGTTTCATATCAAATTTTTGTGCTTTTTTTAAACAATTTTATTTGTCTGTATAAATAATGCCAAAACAAATGATTCAATCAACATTTTTTTTTTAATTTTTAATATAATTTTTCTTTTCTATTCATTTAACTTTCTATATATATAATGATTTTTTTTATTCATGAATATTATATGAATATAAATCTTTATATTCCATGCTAAATAACATTTTTTTCCTATACATTATAATTTATTTTTAAAAATCATTTTTGAAAATAAATACGTATAACACATCGGTACCCGTACAACAGCACGGGTATTCATAAAATGAAAAGGAAAAACTTAAACTATTTAAAAATGTATTAAAAATTAAAAAATTATCGATCATTTTTTAAAAGTATGTGAAGAAATGCGCGTAACATATCAGTACCCATGCGAACGCACGGGTATCCAGACCAGAATCCATGCGAACACATGGGGTATTTCATTGTTGATATAATTAAAAAATAAAAATAAAATATATTTAAAATAATGTATGAATCCAAACATGGGAAAAATGTATTTGATAAATATTTATTATGCTATTAACACTAATACATTTGAAATAATTTGACAAATATTTATATGTTTTCAAACATATTAATTAATCCATAACCATTATAAAACTTTATTTTCAATTAAATGCACAATTTAAAAAAAAACAAATGCGCGTAACACATCAGTACTCGAGTAAACACACGGGTACTGATATGGGTATCCCATGAAATAGATATTTGTAATAATACTTAAATAAAATATATTTATTTATGTTAATAATATTTATTTATACAGTTAAAATAATATTTACAAATACTATGATATTATTTGATATTTATAAAACTAAATTATTGTATAAATATTTTTATAACAAATATCAACTTATGCCCACGGGTATTGATTCTATTTTTTTTTAAATATAAATTAAATTTTTTATATTTACTAATTTTTATTAATCCTATTTAAAAAAAAACAAATGCGCGTAGCGTAACGCACCAGTTATCGGGCGAACACATAGGTACTGATATAATTATCCCACGAAATAGATATTTATAATAATACTTACATAAAATGTATTGATTTATGTTAATAATATTTATTTATATAACTAAAATAATATTTTCAAATACTATGATATTATTTGATATTTATAAAACTAAATCATTGCATAAATATTTTTATAAAAAATACCAACTGATGTTCGCGGGTATTGATTCTATTTTTTTTTAATATTAATTATATTTTTTATATTAACTAATTTTTATTAATCTTATTTAAAAATAAAGGCGCGTAACAAATCAGTACTCGGGCAAACAGACGGGTACTGATATGGGTATCCCACGAAATAGATATTTGTAATAATACTTAAATAAAATATATTTATTTATGTTAATAATATTAATTTATACAGTTAAAATAATATTTACAAATACTATGATATTATTTGACATTTATAAAACTAAATTATTGCATAAATATTTTTATAAAAAAATACCAACTGATGCCTGCGGGTTTTGATTCTATATTTTTTAAATATAAATTATATTTTTTTTATATTTACTAATTTTTATTAATTTTTTTCTTCAAATTTTTAATGAAAACAAATGCGCGTCACCGACAGGTACCCGTGCGAAGGCACGGGTATCCCGCTAGTTCATTTGGAATGAAAAGATCAAGGTGAAAACTTCATTTTAAAATGTTAAAAAACAAATAAAATGAAATAAATTACAAAAATTCTAACTATATTAAATAAATAATATAAATTGGATTTTTTTTTGTAAAATAAAATAATTTAACATTTTTGTGAATTTTGAAAAAAAGAATTAATTCAAAAACATTAAAATTCAAAAATTCAAAAGTTTGAAAAAGGGCGCCAAGAACAACTTGTTCTTGCCCGCATGACCTGTTTTGTTCCAATATGCATTTTCTCACTTTTCTCTCTGATTACTCAATAGTTTTGCACGATTCAAACACCAATCTTGTTCGTTTTTGAACAAGGATCACAAATCAGTACTCAGGCAAACACACGGGTACTGATATGGGTATCCCACGAAATAGATATTTGTAATAATACTTAAATAAAATATATTTATTTATGTTAATAATATTAATTTATACTGTTAAAATAATATTTACAAATACTATGATATTATTTGACATTTATAAAACTAAATTATTGCATAAATATTTTTATAAAAAATACCAACCGATGCCTGCGGGTTTTGATTCTATATTTTTTAAATATAAATTATATTTTTTTATATTTACTAATTTTTATTAATTTTTTTTCTTCAAATTTTTAATGAAAACAAATGCGCGTCACCGACGGGTACCCGTGCAAAGGCACGGGTATCCCGCTAGTTCATTTGGAATGAAAAGATCAAGGTGAAAACTTCATTTTAAAATGTTAAAAAACAAATAAAATGAAATAAATTACAAAAATTCTAACTATATTAAATAAATAATATAAATTGGATTTTTTTGTAAAATAAAATAATTTAACATTTTTGTGAATTTTGAAAAAAAGAATTAATTCAAAAACATTAAAATTCAGAGAGAAATTAATTTTTGAATCAATTAAATAAAATAACTAAAATTCAAAAATTCAAAAGTTTGAAAAAGGGCGCCAAGAACAACTTGTTCTTGCCCGCATGACCTGTTTTGCTCCAATATGCATTTTCTCACTTTTCTCTCTGATTACTCAATAGTTTTGCACGATTCAAACACCAATCTTGTTCGTTTTTTAACAAGGATCACAACCATATAAGTTAATTGCATTTATATTAAGTGTGGAGTGAGAAATCAAAGGATAACCTCAAGAACCCTAATTTCAGCATGAACACAATGAAATTCCATACACGATTGATTCATGATAATTGATTGAGGGTTAACATTCTATATACATGCAGAAACAAGATGGTAACTTGAAATAACATTTATGATGCGTGTAGTATGGAGTTTGAAGGCTTCAGGCTTACCTCTTGTAGCTAGTGATTAAGCTTGATGATGGAGATGTTACAGATGTGTTGTAAGGACCTGGACAACTTCACTATACTCTATGGAGTGTGTTGAGATGCTTAGCCTTGATTGGAGATGCTTGGATCACCTTGTGGTACCTCAACTGCAAACTTGCCAAAATGCTTGAGCAAATGATTGGTGACTTTGTGATTCAGGTGTTCCAGATGAGTTTTAAGGTTATGGATCACTTACATATGATGTATGTGAGGTGTTGGCATGATTGGTTTTGATGGATTTGCTCTCAATTTGAAAATTCGATAGTGACTTCAAGAATAAGCAAAATCTGGTTTTGGAATGTGATTTGGAGGAAAACATGAATTCAGAGGTTTTGGGGTCGTTTGATCAGTCACACATGACCTCTATTTATAGTAGAGGAAGTTTGTTTTGGGAGCAATATTGTTTGGAGGCTGATCATGGTAGTAGCTTGTAGCCATTGACTTGGATAATTCAAAAGTGCCAAGTCAACTCTCTTATCTTGACTCCATTAATCTTTGCAGGTTTGAATGCTCAGAGTTTTGGACCGAAATCTTGACTGATTTGGAGTGTAGTGATCTGGTTCATGACACCTCAATGCATTGCATTGATGTTACCTTTCCAAATTTGAATTCCAAGTTCCATGTCATGATGATTTTCACATGCCAAGTTGAATTCCTTGCCTCTTTGATCATGAACCAAGTGAGTCATCAGATTCTTTGTGTTTTTGGAAGATGAAAAAGTTTGCAAAGTGATAAGAATTGAAAGGCAAAATCGTGTGGCACAAGTTTGGTCCTCATGCTGTCTTGAAAAATCAGGTTTTCATGCCATGTTTCAAGCCTTGTAACTCTTTACTCAAGTGGAGTTAGGATGAGTTCTGGTACTCTTTGGAAAGCTCTCATGACATACTTTAACTTTGATGTCCACCAATGGACTTGGTTCAGCTTGGATCAAGGTGAAAAATGACCTCAAAGTTTGGAAAAAGTGACACAGATTCTGACTTGTTGAAAATTTCACTAAGTGTTGGAAAAAATAGTCATTTTCACTTTTTTTTTATTTTGATCAATCCATAACTCAAAATCCATGAGGATTTGGAATCTCTTGCAGTTGACACTTTTGAAGTATGTCATGATAGCTTTCATTTGAGCTTTGGATGGAAGCAAATGGCCTTGTGGTTTAGGAGTTATGACCTTGTAAAGTTGGTACCAAATCACTTTTGTTCCATAACTTAGAAAAATTTTGGTTTCTCATGGTTGCCCCTTTTGCAAGAAACCTCACTTTTCTTTATTTTTCTTGATGAATGATGATCAATATCATACATTAACATTGTTTTTAACTTAGGGGGACCATATTTGTGAAAAATTCCAAAAAGTCAAACTTGATTTTAGGCACAGTTGACTCTTTGTCAGATGAATTCCAAATTGTGTGATCCTTTATGAAATCAAGTCCTTGACCTAATTCAAACCTAATGGATGGATTCCATAGGTGTTTTAGGGTGTCTTGAATCATGTCCCAAGGTTTGGGGACATGTCTTGGTCAAAAGTCAAAGATACAATTGACTTTTTCTTCAAAACCCTAATTGTGGTCCAGATGAAATTGAAACTTGTGAATCAAGCTTCTTGGATAAATACATTGTTGTAAATGGATCAATGTGGTGTATTTGAGTCCCTAAAATCATGTCTTGAGGTCTTGGTTCATGTCTTGCCTCAAAAGTCAACTTAGGGGTGAATTAGGTTAAGAAACCCTAATTCTTGATTTTTGATGAATGCTTCCCCTGAGGTTGTTTTGACTGGATGATTGGGTCCATGAGGTCCCTTTGAGAATCTTGGCTCATGCTTTGAAGTATTGGCTCATGCCTAGATGAAAATTTCATTTGGAGGTCGTGGTCGACCAAAACTCTAATTTGGTGACATTGTCGATCTTGAGGCATGATCCACTTGGAATGTTGCAACCTTGTGCTTGATTCTTGATATGGGAGACCTCTTGATCCTTTTATGGGTGTTTGAGAGGTTATAAAAGTTGAAGATCATGTCATTTCTTAATTGATCCTTTGTCTAAGTACTATGAGAGGGCTCAAAGCCCTAATTCTTGGTTGAGGTGAATGTTCAACAATCCTTGAGAAGATTGATGAGATATGATGGCACATCCATATTGTGGTGATGATTCACACAATGATGGGAAGTCTTGGTGGTTAAAATTTGGGGTATGACAGATAGCAATGTCTTGATGCTTGCCACCTTGTGAATCCATTGAATGCATTGAAACAAAATTGGAGTCTTTGAGATTTCTAGCCTTTTTAGGTGACACATAGCTACATGTAGATCATTGGACTTGGGAGGCTTGTGGATCAGATCTTTTCCCTTTGATGTTATCCTCTGAGGTGTCCAAATGGATGACAAGGCTTGCAATTGCCTAACTTAACCAATTCGAGCAAAAAAAGGCACAAATCTGTCTTGTACAAGACAGTTTGAAAGTGTCATTTTGGAAGGATCATATCTCTTTGCTCAAATGGAGTTATGGAATGCTCATGTACTTTTTAAAAAGCCCTTATATGGTACAATTCATGTGCGGTCATAGTTTGTCTTGAAACTATCTGGACTTAGTTGAAAAATCCCCATGAACATTGATGTTCAAGGCTGAAACTTAGATAGTTTTGTACTAAGTGTTAAATCTTTGATTTTTCACCACTTTGATCCATCCATAACCAAAAATCCATGAAGAATTAGAGTTTCATGTAGTTGAAGCTTTTGTAGAATGTAGGAAGACCTACAAATCAGGCTTTGGATCACTCAAAATGGCTGCTTAGATCAAAAGTTATGGCCCTTGGAAGTTTAACTGCACCAAAACCATCCAAACTTAGTAACTTAGAAAAATTTTCAATTTTTCAAGATTACCCCTTTTACAAGTTATCATGATTTCTTGATCAATTCTTGTTCAAATGACATTATAAATCATATTTTATAAAATTATGAGTCATAAGGATCATTTTTGCCAAAAAGTCATATTTTGACTTTTGGCTCCGGAGCAGTTCGGTGCGGAGAAACCCTAATTCCTGACTTTTGAGGAATGCATTCTCTGAGGGTGATTTAACTTTCCAAAGGGACTCCTAGGGTTATCTTGAGCATATTGGGTCATATTTTGAAGCCTTGTCTCAATCTCCTATGAAAATTCCACTCTGGAGGTCTCAGTCGTCCCAAAACCCTAATTTGGTGACACTGGGCATTTCGAGGCTCCTTCCACTTGGAATGCTGCAAATTTGTGCTTGATTCTTGATGTGGGAGTCCTCTTGATCATTTATGGGTGTTTGAGAGGTTGGACAAGTTGAAGATCATGTCATTTCTTGATTGATATTTTGTCCAGATGCTCAGAGAGGGATGGAAACCCTAATTCTTGATTACAGTGAATGCTCAACAATTTTTGAGGAGATTGATGAGGCATGATGGTACATCCATATTATGGTAATAATTTTCACAATTATGGGAACTCTTGTGGTCAAAATTTGGGGTATGACAAAGGGGTCACAAAAATGTTTTATTAGGGTGCTTGACGAGATTTAGGGTCTCGCTCCTACGTATCCTCTGGTGCAATAAGGAACTCAAATCTTCGTAGTTCGGGATATTATTTGTTGGTGTTTGTTAATGAACGAGTGTTTAGATCATATTCTAACAGTTAAACGTTGCTTGTGCTCGCAATTAGAGACTTAAAACGTTTGTTTGTATACGCGTTAGAAAGGATTAAGCATCGTTATTTTTGAAAATATTTTTATTGATTAAATATATGTTGAATTGAACACGTATCTATATCATATTCTAATGGTAAAACATGGCTTGCTTACTCGTGACGGAGGTTTAAGCGCAAGTTTGTACGCGTTAGAAAGGATTAGACAAATGTACTCTTATGAAAGGTTTTCAATCGCACGAGAGCGAGAAGATAAGTTTAAATTGTTGAAGTGTTTTTTAAAGGCAAATAACGAATATTTGGTAAGAACGGGGCGTAAGCCTCAGAACCAATTAATCGGGGTATTACTGGGATGCTAGATCCCAACGATACCTTTTTTTTCATTCAATTAATTATGAAATTTGTTCGATGGACGGTAAAAGTTTAAAAGATTGTTCAAAGGTACCACAAGAATGCTAGACTTCAATTGCCCCCTTTTCGTCCAAGTAATTAGGTTAAGTGTTTTAGAACAAAAGAGTGAATGAAAAGCAATCCAAGACATGTGCCTCGACAACAACCATTCAAATATTCAAGAAATACGAGACTCCAAGGATCTATTTCTGTCGTGTTTTATTAATAAAATATTTTAACGTTATCCTAATTCGGAAAAGATTTGAATTACATCGAATCGATTTAATCGAGTTTGAAAAAAAATATCTGGCGTTGAACCAATGTTTTATTACTTTGAAAAGAAAAAAAAATATTTACAACTAATGTCATTATTCACCTTAATTAGATAGAGAACCATCCATTTAAATAAATATTAGCAAAAGAGAATAGACACAATTTGAATAGACTAAAACACGTGGTGGTCATGGGAAGTATGGTGTGGTATGACATGATGATTATACAAGAAAAACAATAATTAATTAACTAATAATTAGATTAATCTCCTAGAATGAAATTAAAGAAATTATTATTATAAGAAAACAAGCTATTTATTTTAAAACAAGTGAAGATTTATTTTATTTATTGTTAATGAGATAAAAGAAAAAGAGTTATGATAAAAAATTAATATGAAAAAGAAATGAAATGAGGTAAAGGTGAATTTATTAAAATAAGATGATAATAATAATTATAGATATTTGTTTAAAATGCAAATATGGATTAATATAAAACGAGATGATAATCATAATAATGTAATGGATATGTGGATGATGATAATTATAAAAATGAGATGACAATGATAGAACAATGTTATTATTTGAAATGAAATATGATTATTTGAAATGAACTGATGTCTAAATATAAAAAAAAATTAAAAAATAAAATGGGATGAATGGTACCTAGATGTGTAAAAGATCAGATAACTATGTCAATTGTTGACTTTTCTCTCTTTTGACCTCTAAGTGCATGTATACCGTTTTTTAAAATTTCAGCTGATGAATGCATACAAGACTCAATAACCGACTACTAAGCAAATGAATGATTTTAAAACGTTGGAAATATATGACCAGATAAGATGGCAATGTTGATGCAGATGGAAATGATTTTGAAAAAACTAAAATGCATATGCAAATTAAGTAGGACAAAATTGGAGTATGACAGCTGCCCCCAAATTTGTCTGAAGAGAAAGTAAGTGTAATAGGTTTTTTTAAGAGAAACAAAGATGTTTGGGGGTATGATATCAAATCAATGTCGACCCTCGAGTGGAAGTGAATAACTTACAATGGTCGTCATCGGTAAAAGAATGATGATGAGATCACAACACAAAAGATCGCCGACACCAAAAGGATGACGGTTGGATCAACAAAAAAGCTCGTTGTCACCAAAAGGAGGCTAGTTAACTCATCGTCTTTAATGATCACCATCATTAAAAGGATGAAGGTAAGATCAACAACAAAACTTGTTATCACCAAAAGGATGATACTAAGCCAAAATAATTTCAGAAATCGCCATCACCAAAAGGATGATGGTTAGACCAAAAATTCAAGGATCTCCAGCACCAAAAGGATTACTGTAAGATCACAACTGACAAAGATTTTCCATCACCAAAAGGATGATGAAGATCACCAAAAGGATGATGATTAATTCACAATGACTTTAACAATCGTCGACACCAAAAGGATGACGGTAAGATCAAACAACAAAGATTGCTATCACCAAAAGGATGATAGTATGCACACAACTTCAATGATGTCCATCACCAAAAAGGATGAAGGTAAGATCAACAACAAACCTTTCTATCACAAAAAGGATGATAGTTAGCCACAATAATCTCAGAGATTTCCATCACCAAAAGATGATGGTTAGACCAAACAACAAAGCTCGCTATCACTAAAAGGATGATAGTAAGACCATGACTTCAATGATCACCATCACCAAAAGGATGAGGGTAAGATCAACCCTACCAAAGATTGCCATTACCAAAAGGATAATGGCCATCACCAAAAGGATGATGATTCGATATTTCAAATATCACCATTACCAAAAGGATAATGGTACTATAACAATGACAAATATCACCATCACCGAAAGGATGATGGTTAGATCAGGATGACAAACGCAGCCATCACCAAAAAGGATGATGGTTAGATCCAACATACCTCGCTATCACCAAAAGGATGACACTAAGTCACAATGATTTCAAAAGTTGCTATCACTAAAGGGATAATGGCCATCACCAAAAGGGTAATGATTAGTATTAATGATTAAGGGACTTCCATCAAAAGCATGATAGTGAAAATACTTGTTGGAAAATAAGACTACCGAAAAAAGGTCCATAGAACAAACTTGTTGGGTAATATGAGACATTAATGGGTAAGATTTTCTTGGGAGTATCATCAACAAAAGGTTGAAGAAAAAGATTCATTAGGTAAAGCCCTCTTTATCAACAAAAGGTTGAAAGGAAAGATTCATTGAAAGATATAATTTCCATCCACAAAATACTGAAGGAAACAACTCACTGGGGTACGCCCAATAAAAAAAACAATGTAAGGTAGGAACTCACTCAGAGAAATATCACTGAATCAAATGAGGATAACATCCTTATCAACAAAAAGTTAAAGAAAATAACTTCATGGGGAACGTCCAATGAGAAAACAGCAGAGGGTATGAACTCGCTAAGAGAAATACCACTGACATGGATGAGGATCGACCTGGACTCTCATGATTGATCTCGGATCCTGATTTATGCATATATGCATGTTTGATTTTGTAGGGTACTCCACCTTAGTGGAAGTACTGGGCATGGATTGATGCACTGAGATGCATGTAGGGATGCAACTGCTGGTGATGTTTTAAAGGTTCATGTAGGAATGCAAATGATTGACATAATTTTGTATAATGTATCATCTTAGCAGAAATGCGACGTCTGCAGTGATGCATGACATTTTTTTTTAAACTTCCTATTTTGGCGAGAATGCTATGCATGTGATTCATGTTTGAATGCAAATATGTGGTTGGATGTTTGAGACTGGTCTCCCTTTTTCAAAGGTGAGATCTTTTATGGATACCAATGTCAATTAGATTTGGTTTTATGAGGATGCCAACAATGTGGACTTTGGTTTTTTCTAATTGCCAATATGGATTAGACTTTGGTTGGTGAAAGGTTTTGACTTCCCGACACTTGGTCTTTGACGATGCTATGATCGGAGGATGGATGCGGATGCTCTTGGTGCCCCAAGTTTGATCTGTTGCTGATAAGCTGTGCGTTTGTTCTTGAGAGAACCTTAACTTTTATGCCTGAGGGCCAGGATGGCCTGAAAATGAGCGTAGCGACGTGATCAATGCATGAAGATTGTGTTTTTGTTCTGCCTGAAGGCTCTTGTCAATATACGATGTTGTACTAGCGTGATTTTTTAAAACTTGCTTTGAATTTGACGATTACTACTTTCTGGCACGGTCTGTTTGATTAACTTGAAAGTATAAAGAGGACCTGCCCCTTTGCAACTTGTCTTGCCCCATTAGGTAGGGTATTAGAAGGAATTCTTCTTGAAAGGATGCCTTGGGAGTGATTATACCATGACATGGTCTGAGTCAATTTTCCCTAGTGTCAGAATCTTGAAGTGGTCTGCCCTTATCTGAGCCTTTGGAAGGACTTGCCTTAGATTGACTGAGTATTCTGATTTGCCTCTCTGACCAACTAATGCTTGGATATTTGATTCAGGCTGACCAATTCTTAGGTCAACATAGTCATTAGATGTTATGCCCCTGATCCATATGGTTATGAGGTGGTCTTGATTCGGGTCATCAACAACAAATTATCAAGTTCCACATTGATTGCCCCTTGTTGGAATTTTCTTGATGTCAAGTACTGACTTTCAATTAAAATTGTTCATTCAGAAATGGTAATTTTAATGTGATGTTCATGCAAGTTTTTGAAAAAAAAATCATTTATTGAGATGATGTGGTAGTGTGTGACGAGTGGACCGTTATTCCAAACACAATGCTGATTTAGCTAGTGTGTGAAAGATACAACAAGAATATGACATCAATACTGAAGATTAGCAAATCTCTGGGAGTCAGTTTACGCAACCTTGCTGTAATATGATTTCAGAATAAATCCAGCCTCAATTAGGTCTTTTGAGGGTTGTAATGTGGCCTGGTTCACAGTTATTTGAAACAAAGGATATAAGGCCCAAATTTGTTTTAACCCACCCATTCTTCGTGATGATCTTCGGTCCTAGGTTCAGTTAACTCCACACACACATATGTCTTCAAGAAAATTCGACAGTGTGAGAGTGAAGATGATGATTCAAGACTTTCTTGAAATGACAGTCACCTTATTTTTGTTTTTTTATATGCCGGTGACCCTTTGATTTTGATATTGTGATAACCAATTCTTGTTTTCCCTTTGCTGAGGATCTACACGACCTCTTTGATTGATATTTTTTGCTTTTTTTATCCCTAATTTTTTCCTAGACTGCTTTTTGAAGCGTTTAGTCCATCGAGATTACCCTAATTTTTGCCTAAGTCACCTTTTGGGTGTTCGACTTCGCAGACTTTTTTTATTTTTCCTTTAATTTTGTTGAAGGGCTGTGACTTCCAAGTCATTGGTCATTAAAGAACAACCAACATAACTTTTGGATTTTTCATGACTCCTCCGACACTTCAGAGGGTGTGAACTCGCTGAGAGAAATACCACTGACTTGGATGAGGATCGACCTGGACTCTCATGATTGATCCCGGATCCTGATTTATGCATGTATGCATGTTTGATTTTGTAGGGTACTCCACCTTAGTGGAAGTACTGGGCATGAATTAATGCACTGAGTTGTATGTAGGGATGTAACTGCTGGTGATGTTTTAAAGGTTCATGTAGGAATGCAAATGATTGACATAATTTTGTATAATGTTTCATCTTAGCAGAAATGCGATGTATGCAGTGATGCATGACATTTTTTTTTGAAACTTCCTATTTCGGCGAGAATGATATGCATGTGATTCATGTTTGAATGCAAATAAGTGATTGGATGTTTGAGACTGGTCTCCCTTTTTCAAAGGTGAGATCTTTTATGGATACCAATGTCAATTAGATTTGGTTTTATGAGGATGCCAACAATGTGGACTTTGGTTTTTTCTAATTGCCAATATGGATTAGACTTTGGTTGGTGAAAGGTTTTGACTTCTCGACACTTGGTCTTTGACGATGCTATGATCGGAGGATGGATGCGGATGCTCTTGGTGCCTCAAGTTTGATCTGTTGCTGATAGGCTGTGCATTTGTTCCTGAGAGAACCTTAACTTTTATGCCTGAAGGCCAGGATGGCCTGAAAATGAGCGTAACGACGTGATCAACGCATGAAGATTGTGTTTTTGTTCTGCCCGAAGGCTCTTGTCAATATACGATGTTGTACTAGCGTGATTTTTTAAAACTTGCTTTGAATTTGATGATTACTACTTTCTGGCACGGTCTGTTTGATTAACTTGAAAGTATAAAGAGGACCTGCCCCTTTGCAACTTGTCTTGCCCCAGTCGGTAGGGTATTAGAAGGAATTCTTCTTGAAAGGATGCCTTGGGAGTGATTATACCATGACATGGTCTGAGTCAATTTGCCCTAGTGTCAGAATCTTGAAGTGGTCTGCCCTTATCTGAGCCTTTGGAAGGACTTACCCTAGATTGACTGAGTATTCTGATTTGCCTCTCTGACCAACTAATGCTTGGATATTTGATTCAGGCTGACCAATTCTTAGGTCAACATAGTCATTAGATGTTATGCCCCTGATCCATATGGTTATGAGGTGGTCTTGATTCGGGTCATCAACAACAAATTATCAAGTTCCACATTGATTGCCCCTTGTTGGAATTTTCTTGATGTCAAGTATTGACTTGCAATTAAAATTGTTCATTTAGAAATGGTAATTTTAATGTGATGTTCATGCAAGTTTTTGAAAAAAAATCATTTATTGAGATGATGTGGTAGTGTGTGACGAGTGGACCATTATTCCAAACACAATGCTGATTTAGCTAGTGTGTGAAAGATACAACAAGAATATGACATCAATATTGAAGATTAGCAAATCTCTGGGAGTCAGTTTACGCAACCTTGCTGTAATATGCTTTCAGAATAAATCCAGCCTCAATTAGGTCTTTTGAGGGTTGTAATGTGGCCTGGTTCACAGTTATTTGAAACAAAGGATATAAGGCCCAAATTTGTTTTAACCCACCCATTCTTCGTGATGATCTTCGGTCCTAGGTTCAGTTAACTCCACACACACATATGTCTTCAAGAAAATTCGACAGTGTGAGAGTGAAGATGATGAATCAAGACTTTCTTGAAATGACAGTCACCTTATTTTTGTTTTTTTATATGCCGGTGACCCTTTGATTTTGATATGGTGATAACCGATTCTCGTTTTCCCTTTGCTGAGGATCTACACGACCTCTTTGATTGATATTTTTTTGCTTTTTTTATCCCTAATTTTTTCCTGGACTGCTTTTTGAAGCGTTTAGTCCATCGAGATTACCCTAATTTTTGCCTAAGTCACCTTTTGGGTGTTCGACTTCGCAGACTTTTTTTGTTTTTCTTTTAATTTTGTTGAAAGGTTGTGACTTCCAAGTCATTGGTCATTAAAGAACAACCAACATAACTTTTGGATTTTTCATGACTCCTCCGACACTTCAGGGTGTGGGCGACGAATATCATGTAGTTGATCCCTAGATGGGATGTATTCTCTTGTAATTCGAATGCGGAGTCAGATTAAATGAACACTACCCTGGCACAAGTTAAGCGTAAGGGTTTTTAGATCCGAAAGAAACACCTACTTCTAGGCTCAAAGTGGTTAACTAGGGACTAGGCCTTATCTCTCCAATGTTTGAGGATTTGAAATAATTTATGTATGTCATCAGCAGGATTTTATTCGAAAGCATACTGTTTGTCATCCTCCCTCCAATCTTTGCTAAAATAATAGTATGATAAAGAAAGTGAAGTGGAGAAATACGTGTTTGTGCTTTGCAATAAATGAGAAAATATGAGTGAATACAAAAAGACTGATTCAAAACATGTATAATCATTTCATTAATAAGACCAATCACAAATAACAATGCTTTAAGCAAATAGTACTTAGACAAACAAGAACAAAATACAAGAATGCAAAATGGTAATATGGCCTAATGATTTCCTTCTTTGGTGAACTGAGCTTTCCCTTCTTGATTTTCTACTGAACTTGCTTTTTCAGAGTTGGAGACGTTCTGCTTATTCAAACCGGTATGTAGATCTCATCATGCATGTCTTCAACAACCCCTTCAATGGCATTTACTAACGACCCTGCATGCACCGACATGGGGTTTGTTGCAACATTTGGGTTAAATTGCATGAATGAGATTGCCTTATAGTCAATCAAGTATTGAACTTTGTGTTTAAAAGCTTTGCAATCCTCTATTGTGTGCCCTGGGGAACCCATATGTGTCGCGGTGAGAATTAGATATCAAGCTATTGATTAACTTGAATCGCCAATCATAATTCACCACCGGTCTTTAATTTATCCAAAGGAAGGGAAAAAGATCGAATAACCCATGAGTATGCAATGCAAAAACAAAGCAAAAGAGAATCTAAGGTTCGGGGGTTGGTTATACCTAGGGAAGGTGCTAGCATCCTAAGTATCTCTAGTACTCTACACGAACCTCTTGTTTTATTGTGTTATTTGTTATTTGTTTGCTAAGGGAGAAAAGAAAAGGGAGACCTAAGGTGCTACTCTTAAGTATGCTTGCCAAGACATCGCATCTCGTGCCTACGTATCCTGACGGGAATGGAATCAGAGCATTCGTAGTTCCCCTCACAAAGGGTAAAAAGAAAAGGTTGCTCGCCAATGATTGACCTTGTGCCTACGTATTCTCAAAAGGAACTTTGAGAAATCAGAGCGTCCGTAGTTTGGACAACTACGGATAAAAGCAATATTTATTGGTTGGTTTTAGGAGAAGAGACAAGTTGTCATCTTAAGGAAAATACTCAACTAAACCACCACAAACATGTGGAAGATGGATCTTTGTTTCACATTAAGAGAAGGGCTCTGACTCGGATATCGGATCGACGAGTATGCCACATACCTCTCTCAAGTGGAAAAGAAATCAACAACTTTCTCAACTATGTCATGGGGTAGGAGAATTACATCTTAACTAGGGATGACTCATGTCTAATTTTCTCATGGGAGAAAAAGGGAGACTAACTGTAAGTTGTCTAAAGTTAACATCCTAAGGAAAACTATCCTAAGGGAAACTACCTAAGAGGTATCTGTCTAAAGTCAAGAATCTAAGTATGTACATCCTATAGGGAATCAACCTAAAGGGGAAACATGGATTAAGCACAAAGGTAAATGATACAAAATGAATAAAATGCAATGTATGCCCGTATAGTCAACCACAAGTCCTTCCCTTGGACACAAGCATAGGTGATCACAAAGATTCAAGAGCCACAAATGAATATCAAACAAAATAAGCATCATGAAAATATTATACAATGAACAAACAACAAAATATCAAGTGTCAGAATCATGGAAAAATAACAACATATATACACAGTGAGAATCAAGGCACATAATCAACTTGCAAGGCAAGACATCAAGGATAGCCATCAATTAATCAGGACAAAACGTCAAAAATTAATCGAGGAAAATCGGGCCCAAAACAAAGAGGCAAATAATCACCAAAAATAAAATCGGGCCACAAGGGAATATACAAGATCAGTATCATGAAGATAAACTAAAAAATGTACATCAAGAATTAACTGAAAAGAAAATCGAGGATTGTCAAGATTAATTTAAGAATTAAATAAAACCTAATTAAACCAAATTCTAATTTAAAAAAAACTAATCTAATTAAAAAACTAATTACTTAATTAACTAAAATTTAATTAAAAGCTAAATGAACTAAATTCTAATTAAAACTAATTAAAATAAAATCTAGTTAAAAAAACTAAATAAACTAAATTCTAAAAAAAAACTAATTAAATTAAAAACAAAAGGGGGGTGTCAAGATAATTTACATGGTGAAAATATAAAACAAAATGGGCTAGGCCCAATTGAAATATAAAAGGAACCTTCTTAGAAATCACAAAAAAAGTCAGAGAATATTTCAATACCTCCTCCTTCCTTCATCCCCTTCCATTCGCAACATTCCAACAAACGCAAAACTTCCGAGTTATAACCGTCCTCTCCACCCACTCAAATAGTTTCTTCAACATCCTTCATCGCCGATTCAACTCGCTGTTTCCGATTCCTTACATGGCGCTCTGCAATTTGAAGGCGGAGGAATAAATTCTCGGCTGCAGTCGGGTTGTTAACGCGACAGAACTTGAATCAAACGGATCGTCGACACCGGAAACAAGGTCTACGTCGGGAGTTGTGGGGAATGACAACGTGGGTAGCTCCTATGCGCGGTAGTTTTCGGATCTGTGGTGGTAAGTTTGTGAATCGTGTGCTGAGGTTGTCACAAGGAAATGATTGAGGTTGAAATTGGTGCTTACGCATGAATGGTGTTTGGTTGTGTTGGTCACTGTGAATCCTACAAACGGGGGAACTGGAAAAGTGGGCTTTATTAGATGGTGAGGCTGGTAGCAGCAACTGTAGATGAAGAGGGGTTATTGTTGCGGTTTCGTTGTGTGAAGGTGAGGAAAAGTGTTTTGAACAAGAAGATGAGTGTGGTCCGAACGGATTTGTGGTAGAGTATGGTGAAATGGTATGTTTATGTAGTGTGGAGAAAGGAGGAAGGTTGTGGTGAATATGTTGTCTGGGATTTTCTGGGAGTGTGTAAAGTGGAACTTTGGAGATTGTATGCTGGTGAGGTTATGGATCTGTTACAACACAGGTGGTGGTTTTGTAATTGTGTGATGTACTGTTGTTGTACGTGAGTTGAAGATGAATAAAAATGAAGTGTATGTATGGAGTTTTTATGTGGTAACAGTTGTAGATTCAAGAAGGCAAATGGAAGTAAAACAGGTTTTGTTCATGTAATGTAACTATGTATGGTTATAAGAATGGTAAGGTTAAAAATCATGAGGGGAGAGGTGATGAAGCTGCTAAAATGAGGTAGCATTATTTGTTCTGAAGGTGAAAACAAAGAAGGGTGGTTTGTGAATGGTAGAGGGTTTGACGGCGGCGTAAACGGAAATGAAGGGAGGAGTATGAAAGTGAGTTTTGTGTTGGGAATAAAAATGGAGGTAGAGTTTTTTTTATGTCTGTTATGAAAATGAGGAGTTTAGTGAAATGAGGCATAAGGATTTTGGAGTGCAACGAAGGTTCTGAAACTTTATGGTGGAACAAATCTGCTACCGTCCCATACTCAAAATGTCGGGTTAAGATTCAAAGGCTCTGAATCCAATAGGGGGTATAAGCTGCGAGTGGTTTAGGAAGGAGTTTTGGAGCATGAGAAGGATGTTTATAGCATGGTTAAGCGAACGTAAATAGAAAGAGAGTTGGACGTGTTGTTTACTGGTGTATGAAATATGCTGCAATTGTTGCTCTCATCGCCGTTTGTTTTTTTGTGAAATGTTTTGAAGATGAGGAAGGTTATGGAAGTTTGAAAATGATCTTTCTTTTTTACATGAAGGTGAAATGGATAATGTGTTTGGCTTGGAAGGTGATCTTTCTTACTGTCATGAAGAGAAAGGATAGTGATGTTATGATTGCTCACATGAGATATGAAAAATGGTGATGAGATGTTATTGTCTATGAGGAGAGATGGAAGAGGAAATGTGAAGAAAAAAAGTTACATGATAATGGTGTTACGGTTACTTTTGGAAGAGAAATGCAGGATGTGAGGCGTCACAAAGGGGTGTTGAAAGTGATGATAACTCCTCAACTTGATTATAATAAGTTTTGGTGCTAAAAAATTTAGAAAGAGAAGAGTACCTAGGAGATCATTTTCATGAGTCTCCTTTATAAGGGTGGGACCGCATGGCTTTATGGAGAATATATGTGAGAGTTGTTTTGTGGATTGGATGAGGAAGAAAAGTCATCTTTTTTTATGAGGTTTGAAGGTAGTGGAATGCTTTTTGAAGTTAGTGTGTACTCCCTCCGTTTCATATTATAAGAGAAATTTATTTTTTAGATTCTTTGAATAATTAATGTATCTGGTCTATATATAGACCAGATACATTAATTATTCAATGAATTTAAAAAGTAAATTTCTCTTATAATATGGGACCGAGGGAGTATGTAGGAAGATAGAAGCTGGGTGTGGGAAATGAGATGAAGGCGTGATATTTTTTTTTAGAAAACTGATAAAAGAAGGGATGAGGTAGGTGTCGCACCTCAAAAAATCATCAATCGAAGGACGCGACCCTCGCGCGAAAGGCGCGGAAAACGGTTCGACAGAGTCGCCACCGAACTTTATTTATCCCTAAAAATAGGGAAAGGAAAATATCGAGAAAACCTTTAAGGGAGATAAGAACATGGTCGTCGCAACCACATTCTGGGTTCGGAAGTCGGTTACGTGAGAGAAAGGTATTAGCACCCCTCACGTCCGTTGTACTCAACGGGAACCTCTTAGTTCGAATTGTGAGGAATGTTATCTAAGCTTGTTTGTTTTCTTCTCAACGATATATGCGAAAAGGTAAGGTAAAAGGTTTCGATTACTAAGGGAGTGGGGTGGTTTTTAGGATAGGGTGCTCGGCAAGATCATTGCGACCTCAGGCCTACGTATGCTCATTCGGACGAGAATGAGGAATCAGAGCAATCGTAGTTCGACTACGGGGTTTGACGGAAAAAGATAATGGTGTGGAAACGGGGAAAAGAGAAAAGTGTGCTCGCCAAGATCATCGCAATCTTGTGCCTACGTATCTTTATTCGGATGAGAATAAAGAATCAGAGCAGTCGTAGTTCGTGGTACGCCCACGAAAAGAATGGGATTAGTGTTTTTAGGAGACGAAAGATTGAATGACAAACAACCCAAGGGGTGTGCCTCGAGAGCAGTCACTCAAGAATCCAAGGAATGCGAGATTCCAAGAACTCAGTTCTTTCGTGATTGATTGCAAAAATGTTCGATAAAGATTAAGTGTTTTAAGACGAAAGGGTGAATGAACAACAACCCAAGGGCGTGCCTCGAGAGCCATTCATTCGAAGACCCAAGGAATGCTAGATTCCAAGAATCTCCTCCTTTCGTAGGTTGATTAAAAAAACGTTTGAAAAAGATTGAGTCGAATTGGTTAAGAAGAGAGGTGAGGATCGATACTAGTCCCTAGGGGTGATCCTAGTAACGAAACCTACGAAGTGTGCGAGTGTGCATTTGACGACGAGGCAAAAGGCACTCGACTTACGAGAATGTTTTGAAGAGTGGCTCGACGACGAATCGAGGATTGGTTTGGAAATGGTTTGATTTGTTAAGTGTTTTAGGGAGAATGACGATTATTCGATAAACGAGACGTCGGCCTCGCAACCAATTAATCGGGGCATTATTGGGATGCTAGATCCCAACGACACCTTTTTCATTTGATTGATTATGAAATATTGTTTGATGAACAACGAAAGTACCACATGGAATGCTAGACTCCAATGTCATTCCTTTGTCCAAATAGTTAAGACGAGTGTTTTAGGAGCGAAAGGTCGTATGATCACCACTTAAGGCGTGCGCCTCAGTAACGATCACTCAAGAACCCAAGAAGTGCTAGACCTCAAGAATTCAGTTCTTTCGCGATTTACTTGAAAAAAGATTTGAATAGGTGTTGAGTATTTTAACCGGGAAGTAAGCGTTTGAACAAATAAAAATAATTAGATAAATATGAATGTGAATGTGATATGGATATGAATAAGAATGAACGATAATATAATCGAGATAATATTCGACGAAAAATAAACAAGATAATATTGACAAGAGATTAAAGTTGACATAAAATAAAAATTGGTCTCATCTTAATCGGATTTAATTGAGAAATCGATAATCGACGACTTTTGACTTTCATTGACCAAAAAGGAATAAAAGAAATATAAAGTGACAATTAAATTGAAAATGTGAATACAAAGAAAGGTCTCACTTTTATCGAGATTTAATCGAGAAATCGATAAATCAATCGATATTTAGTTTTCATGGACCCAAAATGAATAAAAATGATAAAAAATAATAGAAATACAATAAAATCGGAAAATGATAGAAAAATAATAAAGGTCTCACCTTTATCGAGATTTAATCGAGAAATCGATAAATCGATCGATATTTGGTTTTCATTGACCAAAAAGAGGATAAAAAATGAAATAAAAATAATAGAAATGAAATAAGATCGAAAATGTCAAGAAAAAGAGTAAAGGTCTCACCTTTATCGAGATTAAGTCGAGAAATCGACAAATCGTCGATGTTTTGGTTTTCATTGACCCAAAATAAGTAAAAATAGTGAATAAATCAAATAAATAAATAATAGGCCTCAAATAAGTCAAAACTTAATCAACTTGATCAAATTATGAATGATATTATATCATTGGCCCACAAATAGGAGAAAGAAATGAGAGATAAAATTGAAATTATAAGAGTCATACAACATATTGACATTAAAAGGTTCACCATATTAAAAAAATAAATTTCTAAAAAATCTAGAAAATCAACAAAACATAAGATGATATTAAAAAAAATTAACAAAAAAAAGGTAGGAAGAGCATGGTCTTAAGGTGGTGTATAGAGTAGAAATCCTATGGGCTTCCTGAGCCCATCATCCTTTATACAAACAAGCCAATTCCTTTTAAAACACAAAACAACAAAAAGAGAAAACAAAGGGAAGGGGGTGCGCTGGATAACAGGGTGTGTGTATGAATGAGAAGGGAGAGGATCATATAGGCCCAAGGCCCATCACCCCTCCAATGAAAAAAATGGTAAAACAATAAAAAAAAAAGCTACAACATCGTCCAAGAAGTATAATGCCTTAATCGGAATTCTCATCTCACTAAATAAGTGAATTCGTAATAATAAAAAAAAAGGTAAGGCAACAACACTAAAACACAACAATTCATTTCTTGTTCGGCGGCCATGAAATTCATTGCTCAGAACTGATGTTCATCATCGCATCAAAGCTGGCTACCAGTGAAAAAACCATGGAGCTTCAGGAAACAGTGCATCAACAACAATCAACAAATGCTCAAAATCCTACTGGATTCATCATCGCGGCGCAAAACAACACTTCAAGGCAAAAGCATCAGTGACAATCAAATAACACGGAAGCATACGGCGTCATCTCAACCTGTTCGATCTCGCACGCTATCGGTTCCACTTTCAGGTTTCCCGTTTCGATTCCTCTCTCGGCTTAGTTTTTATTTTCAATTTGTCAGTCTCTTTTCATCTCAAACTCTCTGCTCTGTTTCGTCTCTGATTTGGGTTTCAAAGTGGTTGGAGATTTGGTTTTTTTGAGTTTATAGGTTGTGTGTGTTAATGAAGAAATGGTTTGTGATGGTTGTCGTTGGCTAAAGATTTGAGGTGGGTGTGGTTGATTTATGGTTGAAGGAAGAGAGCAGAATCTGTCTTTTTTCTGCTGAGAATCACGTCTGATTTATATGGAATGGGAAAAATGGAAAAGGAGAATTTGTGAGCTGGAAGTTTTCTCTTGTGGTGCGTTGTGCGTAACCGTTTGGTTGTGTCAATTGTTTCGCATATTGCGTGTTGTTATGGGGTCGAATTTGTGAGGTGGATATTTGGGTGAGGTCTTGAGGTTCAGGTTTAGGTTTGAGAAATTTTGCAGGGTTTCTTTTTCAGTCCCCTCTGAGAGTGAAGGTTGAGCTTCATTTATAGTAGAAACAAAGGGTATTTACGGAATGAAAATGATGGGAGAATGATGAGCTGGATTTGCATCGTGGATAGCTGGTGATTGTTGCGCAAAAGGTGAGGGGCATTGTTGTTACTGAGAAACAATATTGAAGAAAAAAAATCATTTTTGTTTTACAGGTTTGGAAATTGTTGGACGGTGGAAGGTACGACTTTGGTTTGGTGTGAGAATGAATTATGTGCGTTAATTGGAAAAAATGAAAAGGTTATATTAGCTTGGTGTTCGTGCCAACTTTTATGAGCCTTTTATTTCTTGTAATTTATTTGATCGGTAATTGGTTTGTAGTGTATTCAAAATTTGGTCAAGGCTCCAAAAATAGTATAGATGTATTGGTTTTGGATTAAATGAGGTTTTATTTGTTGCGATTTTCTCCTCTTTTTTTTTTTATAAAATTATGCATTGGGCTTGGCTTTGTATCATCTAAATTGGCCTTTGATGTGTAGTATGGATCTTGAATGGATGAAAGACAAAATGGATTATTTGAATAAATGGTATAAAATTGGGTATTTTTTTTTGGAAAATGGATAATGTATGGATAATTGGTTTGAAATGGATTATGAATAGATTTTTTGAGAATTGGTTTTGGATATGAAATAAATATGGGAAATTTAAATGAATATGGAAATGGTTATTTAACTGGATTAAGGACTAAAAGGGTTAAATATATATATATATATATATATATATATATATATATATATATATGGATAAAAATTAAAAGAGGGATGAAGTTGAAGACAACATATTTTTGGATTTTTCTGAATAACAGCTAGTGGATGGATGTACAGATGAAAATTAAACACAAGTAGGACAAATTTGGGGTATGACAGATGCCCCTGTCTAATTGGCTTAAACCGAGTAAGATGAATTGCTACGGCATTCGGTCTTTCGAGGTATAAGACAATTAGATATGAAGAAGACCACAAATATGTCCGAAAAGAAGAAAATGGATTGGGAAGTTGAAATACAAGAAATCTGACACCAAAAGGATGACAGACCTATCACCAAAAGGATGATAGTGAACACACACACAGACCCTTTCACCAAAAGGATGAAAATGAGGTCACAGCCTGCTATCACCAAAAGGATGATAGGGCACACACGCACACAGACCCTTCCACCAAAAGGATGAAAATGAGGTTAAAGCCTGCTATTACCAAAAGGATAATAGGGCACACACACACAGCCTGCTACTACCAAAAGGATAGTATGGCACACAACACAGCCTGCTATTACCGACGAGATAATAGGGCACACACACACACACACAGACCCTTCCACCAAAAGGATGGAAATGAGGTCAACGCCTGCTATTACCGACGAGATAATAGGGCGCACATACACACATACCCTTCCACCAAAAGGATGGAAATGAGGTCAACGTCTGCTATTACCGACGAGATAATAGGGCACATACACACACAGACCCTTCCACCAAAAGGATGAAAATGAGGTCAACGCCTGCTATTACCGACGAGATAATAGGGCACATACACACACAGACCCTTCCACCAAAAGGATGAAAATGAGGTCAATGCCTGCTATTACCGACGAGATAATAGGGCGCACACACACACACACCGACCCTTCCACCAAAAGGATGAAAATGAGGTCGAAGACTGCTATTACCAAAAGAATAATAGGACACACACACACACACACACAGCCTGCTACTACCAAAAGGATAGTAGGGCACACAACACAACCTACTACTACCAAAAGGATAGTATGGCACACAACACAGCCTGCTATTACCAAAAGGATAATAGGGCACACACACACAGCCTGCTACTACCAAAAGGATAATAGGGCACACACACAAAGGTTATCACTCACCAAAAGGATGACACACAGACCAAGGGTTTATGGATCGGCGACACCAAAAGGGTGACGGATCAAAACAAGCTACTATCACCAAAAGGATGATAGGAACTTCTTATTTGTGAGGACCAACATCAAAAGGATGAAGGTTAAATTGACATATTTTCGGCTATCACCAAAAGGATGATAGAAAAGTTTTTATTTGAGGGTTACCAACACCAAAAGGATGTAGGTTGAATTGAGTCGATAGGGTCAGCTATCACCAAAAGGATGATAGTAAGGCCATTGACAAAAGGTCAAATTTGCTGGGGATATGATGGGTGATATTTATTTGGAGACATCAACAAAAGGTTGAAGTAAAGAAATCAATGAGGAGAGCCCATGAAAAGGAAAGGGAAACAGTGAAAAATGGAGAAGGTAACCCGCTAAGATCTACGCAATCTTGTGCCTACGTATCTTTACTCGGACGAGAACAAAGAATCAGGGCAGTCGTAGTTCGACTTGAAGAAAAGATTTAATGAGGAACGCCCATTGACTCGGAGGAATGTTTATTGGTTGGGATGAGGATGACGACCTCAGCAACAAAAGGTTGAGGAACACAACTCAATGAAGAATGCACACTGACTTGCTTGAAGAATACAGTTTCATCAACAAAAGGTTGAAGACTTCATGAGGAACGTCCATGAACTTGAAGAAGATGCCCCTGACTGGGCAGAAGGTTGCTTTGAGATCTTGTCTTGAGCTTGAATAAAAGGTTGAATAACTTCGTGAGGAACTCCCACGGACTTGAAGAAGATGACCCTGGCTAGGCTGGAGATCGTCTTGAGCTTGAGATTGATCATGGATATTAACTATGCGTAAATGCTTGATTTTGTAATGATGTTCCATATCGAATGGAAATGCAAATGCAAATGCTGACGCGCGGAGATGCAAGTGCTGGGGAAGTATGATTGGGTTTTGGTATGCATATGATGCAAATGATGCTTATGATGCATATGATTGCAGACGGGTGATTGGATAAGTTTGGAGGTGCCAGCATGGTGGACTTATGGTAGTTGCCAATGAGGATTGGACTTTTGGGCGGAGGGAGGGATTTGATTTCCTCGACACTCAGTAGATGAAGACGCCATGGTTGAAGCGGACGAAGATGACTTTGATAGTCAGAACGGCTTGAAAATATGCATAGCGACGTGATCGACTCATGAAGGTTATGCTTTTAATGACTGCTGATGTCTGGCAAGGTATGCTTGGCCAAGAGGATCTGCTTTCTGCAATGGGTCTTGCCCCAGTCTGAACATGGTAATGGTCTGCCCCTGATTAACCAATTCTGAAGCAGTCTGACCTTTGGAAGTTGAGCTTTGATGTGCGTTGATATGACTTGCCCCTGATTGAGCTGTTGAAGGGTTTGCCCTAGCCTGAGGGTTTTGAAGGAGTCTTGCTTCGGGTTGGCACCACTGAAAGCTCAAGTTCCTCTTTGATTGCCCCTTGTTGGAATTGCTTTGATGTCTAGCACTGATTTGCAATTAAAATTGCACATTCACAAATGGTAATCTTAATACAATGCTCATGCAAGTTTTGAAAAAGAGTTGTTTATTCGAGTGTCGTGATAGTGAGACGAGTGGACCGTTAGTCCAAACGTTGTGCAGATTTTGTCGGTGTAAAAGATATGGCAAGGAGAGTGACACCAATGCTGAAGATTAGCAAATATGTGGGGAGTCAGGTTACGCAACCTTGCAATAATATGCTTTCAGAATAAACCTCGCCTCAATTAGGTCTTTCGAGGGTTGTAACGTGATCTGGTTTACGGTTCATGAAACAAAGGATATTAGGCTCAAAACTTGGTTTGTACCCACCCCTTCTTCGTGATGATCTCCGGTCCTACATTCAGCTAATTCTGCATATTTTGTCTTCCAAAAGGGTTGACGGTGTAAGCGTGATAATTCAAGGTATGCTCCAAATGGCAGTCACCTTATTTTGTTTTTGATGGATGTCAGTGACCCTTTGGTTTTGATTTGGTGGTCACTGGGTCTTATTTTGTTTTTGTTGAGGATTCGAGGGCCTCTTTTGTTTTTTATCCCTATCTTTTGCATGGACTGATTTCGCTTTTCGAGTCCATCAGGGTTGCCTTGATTTTTGCCTAAGTCTCCTTTTGAGGTACTCGACTTAGCAGGCTTTTGATTTTTTAGATTTTTTTGATTTTGTTGGAGGATTGTGACTGCCAATTCATGGGTATTGATGAACAACCATCATGTCTTGTGGAACTTTGCTTTGTGATTCGGGTGCGTAGTTGGATTAACTGAACACTACCCTGCCCCAGGTTGAGTGTAAGGGTTTGAATATCCGAAGGAAACTACTACTTCTAGGCTCGAAGTGGTTTACTAGGGATTATCTCCTTGTCTCTCCAGTGTTTGGGGGATTGAAACAATGCATGTACATCATCGACGAGATTCTGTCCGAAAGCATACATTTTGCAATTATGGGTATTTCGTTTTCATCATCCTCCCTCCAATCATTGCTAACAACAGTTTGATATAGAGAGTGAAGTGGAAATAAATGTGTCGGTGTTTTGCAGTAAATGGAAACAATGAGTGAATACAACATAACTAATTCAAAACACGCATAATCGATACATTAAGAAAACCAAATACAAACGGCAATGTTCAAAGCATACAGTACTTAAATAAACAAAAGCAAAATAACAAGAATGCAAATGATGGGATGGCAACATAACTGCCTTCTTTGGGGAGAAACTTGAGCTTGACTTGACTTGACTTGACTTGACTTGATGCTGGCACTAGTTTGGCGGTGGCAAAGGGTTATTGATGACATTAGGAGCCCTCCCGTTGAATGTGAGAAACTTTGAGTCGATCATGTCTTGAACCTTGTGTTTGAAAGCTCTGCAGTCCTCGATCGTATGCCCTGGAGCACCCTTATGAAACTCGCAATGAGCATTAGCATCATAATCTGGGGGAATGACAGTTGGAGGAGCTAGGTCCCTCAGAGCGATTGCCTTCTTCTCTATCAACTGAGCAAAGATCTGAGCATATGATGTTGGCAGACGATCAAAGTCTCTATCTGGCCTCCTTGTCCTTTGTTGATTAGGCTGACGTTGTTGAGCAGCTCTTTGTTGTTGATGTTGAGGAGGATACTGATACCCTTGTTGGTTGTATGACTGTTGCTGAGGTATTGGAGCTTGAACAGCTTGAACAACCGGCTGATAAGGCATCAGAGCATATTGCGCAACAGCAACATATGGATACTAGAAGTATGGCATTTGATAAGGCATTGGAGGGGGAGCTTGTTGTTGAGCTTGCCCTTTCTGAGCAGAGACAACATTTGTTTCTCCCTCTTTTTTCTTGTATCCATTGAAAGGCTTCTTAGCTCCAGCCTGACTTCTAGAACCTCCTTGGATCTTTCCGCTCTTCAAACCTTTTTCAATTCTCTCACTGACAATTACCAAATCAGAGAATCCAGCAGAAACATTACCAACCAATTTCTCATAGTATTGGCCTTGCAAGGTACCCATGAAGATGTCAATCAATTCACGGTCAACAAGAGGTGGATGTACTCTTGCAGCTAGCTCTCTCCAGCGTTGCGCATACTCCTTAAAGGATTCATTGTCCTTTTGAGCCATACTCTGAAGTTGAGTACGATTCGGAGCAAGGTCAGTGTTGTACTTGTACTGCTTGACAAATGCATCAGCTAGATCATCCCAAGTGCGCACATTGCTACGCTCCAGCTGCATATACCACTCAAGAGATGCCCCAGACAGACTGTCTTGGAAACAATGGATCATCAGCTTTTCATTTTTGGCATGGGCAGCCATCTTGCGGCAGTACATCCTTAGATGCATGTGGGGACAACTGAAGCCTTTGTACTTTGGGAAGTCTTGTACTTTGAACTTGGGAGGAATGACAACATCTGGCACCAAGCACATATCCAGAGCATTCAAAGAAGTTGAGTTGCGTCCCTCCATGACTCGGAGTTTCTCAGCTAGATCACGGCACATCTTGATGGCTTCAGAATCCTGAGCAGCAGTAGGATTGACAATCGGGATAGCAACATGATAGTTTTGTACCTCATCATACTGATCTACCAGATTTTCTTCAGCATGAGGAATAGGAACCTGGGTGACAACAGGTTGGGCTTGCGGAATGACACTAACAGTAACTCCAGATGTTGGAAGTGGTTGAGATGTGGCAGGAGCGAAGTCCATTGGCATCCCATAAGTGATAGGGTTGGGAACCGAAACTGAGAGCCTTGAGGTAGATCCTTGAACGGGTGCATTGTTATTGGCAACAGCGGCTTCACACAGTTCTTCCTCTTTTCTGGCCATCATGATGGCTTCGAGAATCTGGTCAATCTTTCCCTTGATAGAATCCAATTCTTCTCTGAAGGCGGCTTGCTCTTGTTGAATTTGCTCCATCATGCGTCTGGTATTGGCTCGAGTTGCGTACTAGTGTCGAGGAATCAGCTTGATTTACTGGAGAAGGAAGGAAGGTGAAGTGAGATTCTGAGGTTGAAAATGCAATGCAAGATGCGTAACAGATGCAATGTGATGCAATGATATGAGATGCAAGATCCAGGATCGCAGATCACAGGTTCAAACATTTCTGTGGTTAGCCGTTCACGGGTAGATGACCAAAGTCTCTGATCAAAGAAACCCTATAGGTAGGTTCTATGAGGAAAGCTCTAGGTTATTTACCCACAAACCCACTCATGGGATGGTTTCTACGTTGATGGTTAAGGTTCCCAGGATTACGGACACAAATCGCATCAATGTCATGCAACAGGCTAGCTGCATTACAACGATAATGACGACAAGGTCTCCCCTGAGCGGGGTCTTCATGCTAGGCGCACAAGGAGCGAGTCCTTGGAGGCTAACACTACACGACCACCAATATAGAACTTGGTTCTAAGAATGGTTCATATAGTCACGGACCCTTCATGAATCAAGTCGTGCGACAAGCTAGCTGTGTTACAACAAGATCTACGAAAAGGTCTACTCTAGGGGAGCTTTCATGCTAGGCACACAAGGAGCGAGTCCTTGGAGACTAACACTACTCGACATCCAATTCTAAACTATGTGTTCTCTCTGCTTTTACCAAAGCTCGGGTGTAGAGCTTTACTCATGATATCATCCCAAGATCCAACAGATAAGAACAATAGGAGAAAGCAATAAGAGAACAAATACGTAAACGAGAAAAAAACATGCAAACAAAGATAACGCTCCTCACAAATCACTCTAAGATAGGCTTGACTCTCTCTTGCATGGAGCAAATATTCCCAGCAGAGTCTCCATCTGTCGCACCTCAAAAAATCATCAATCGAAGGACGCGACCCTCACGCGAAAGGCGCGGAAAACGGTTCGACAGAGTCGCCACCGAACTTTATTTATCCCCAAAAATAGGGAAAGGAAAATATCGAGAAAACCTTTAAGGGAGATAAGAACATGGTCGTCGCAACCACATTCTGGGTTCGGGAGTCGGTTACGTGAGGGGAAGGTATTAGCACCCCTCACGTCCGTTGTAGTCAACGGGAACCTCTTAGTTCGAATTGTGAGGAATGTTATCTAAGCTTGTTTGTTTTCTTCTCAACGATATATGCGAAAAGGTAAGGTAAAAGGTTTCGATTACTAAGGGAGTGGGGTGGTTTTTAGGATAGGGTGCTCAGCAAGATCATCGCGACCTCGAGCCTACGTATGCTCATTCGGACGAGAATGAGGAATCAGAGCAATCGTAGTTCGACTACGGGGTTTGACGGAAAAAGATAATGGTGTGGAAACGGGGAAAAGAGAAAAGTGTGCTCGCCAAGATCATCGCAATCTTGTGCCTACGTATCTTTATTCGGATGAGAATAAAGAATCAGAGCAGTCATAGTTCGTGGTACGCCCACGAAAAGAATGGGATTAGTGTTTTTAGGAGACGAAAGATTGAATGACAAATAACCCAAGGGGCATGCCTTGAGAGCAGTCACTCAAGAATCCAAGGAATGCGAGATTCCAAGAACTCAGTTCTTTCATGATTGATTGCAAAAATGTTCGATAAAGATTAAGTGTTTTAAGACGAAAGGGTGAATGAACAACAACCCAAGGGCGTGCCTCGAGAGCCATTCATTCGAAGACCCAAGGAATGCTAGATTCCAAGAATCTCCTCCTTTCGTAGGTTGATTAAAAAAATGTTTGAAAAAGATTGAGTCGAATTGGTTAAGAAGATAGGTGAGGATCGATACTAGTCCCTAGGGGTGCTCCTAGTAACGAAACCTACGAAGTGTGCGAGTGTGCATTTGACGACGAGGCAAAAGGTACTCGACTTACGAGAATGTTTTGAAGAGTGGCTCGACGACGAATCGAGGATTGGTTTGGAAATGGTTTGATTTGTTAAGTGTTTTAGGGAGAATGACGATTATTCGATAAACGAGACGTCGGCCTCGCAACCAATTAATCGGGGCATTATTGGGATGCTAGATCCCAACGACACCTTTTTCATTCGATTGATTATGAAATATTGTTTGATGAACAACGAAAGCACCACATGGAATGCTAGACTCCAATGGCATTCCTTTGTCCAAATAGTTAAGACGAGTGTTTTAGGAGCGAAAGGTCGTATGATCACCACTTAAGGCGTGCGCCTCAGTAGCGATCACTCAAGAACCCAAGAAGTGCTAGACCTCAAGAATTCAGTTCTTTCGCGATTTACTTGAAAAAAGATTTGAATAGGTGTTGAGTATTTTAATCGGGAAGTAAGCGTTTGAACAAATAAAAATAATTAGATAAATATGAATGTGAATGTGATATGGATATGAATAAGAATGAACGATAATATAATCGAGATAATATTCGACGAAAAATAAACAAGATAATATTGACAAGAGATTAAAGTTGACATAAAATAAAAATTGGTCTCGTCTTAATCGGATTTAATTGAGAAATCGATAATCGACGACTTTTGACTTTCATTGACCAAAAGTGAATAAAAGAAATATAAAGTGACAATTAAATTGAAAATGTGAATACAAACAATAAAGGTCTCACTTTTATCGAGATTTAATCGAGAAATCGATAAATCAATCGATATTTAGTTTTCATGGACCCAAAATGAATAAAAATGATAAAAAATAATAGAAATACAATAAAATCGGAAAATGATAGAAAAATAATAAAGGTCTCAACTTTATCGAGATTTAATCGAGAAATCGATAAATCGATCGATATTTGGTTTTCATTGACCAAAAAGAGGATAAAAAATGAAATAAAAATAATAGAAATGAAATAAGATCGAAAATGTCAAGAAAAAGAGTAAAGGTCTCACCTTTATCGAGATTAAGTCGAGAAATCGACAAATCGTCGATGTTTTGGTTTTCATTGACCCAAAATAAGTAAAAATAGTGAATAAATCAAATAAATAAATAATAGGCCTCAAATAAGTCAAAACTTAATCAACTTGATCAAATTATGAATGATATTATATCATTGGCCCACAAATAGGAAAAAGAAATGAGAGATAAAATTGAAATTATAAGAGTCATACAACATATTGACATTAAAAGGTTCACCATATTAAAAAAATAAATTTCTAAAAAATCTAGAAAATCAACAAAACATAAGATGATATTAAAAAAAATTAACAAAAAAAAGGTAGGAAGAGCATGGTCTTAAGGTGGTGTATAGAGTAGAAATCCTATGGGCTTCCTGAGCCCATCATCCTTTATACAAACAAGCCAATTCCTTTTAAAACACAAAACAACAAAAAGAGAAAACAAAGGGAAGGGGGTGCGCTGGATAACAGGGTGTGTGTATGAATGAGAAGGGAGAGGTTCATATAGGCCCAAGGCCCATCACCCCTCCAATGCAAAAAACGATAAAACAATAAAAAAAAGCTACAACATCGTCCAAGAAGTATAATGCCTTAATCGGAATTCTCATCTCACTAAATAAGTGAATTCGTAATAATAAAAAAAATGGCAAGGCAACAACACTAAAACACAACAATTCATTTCTTGTTCGGCGGCCATGAAATTCATTGCTCAGAACTGATGTTCATCATCGCATCAAAGTCGGCTACCAGTGAAAAAACCATGGAGCTTCAGGAAACAGTGCATCAACAACAATCAACAAATGCTCAAAATCCTACTGGATTCATCATCGCGGCGCAAAACAACAATTCAAGGCAAAAGCATCAGTGAGAATCAAATAACGCGGAAGCATACAGCGTCATCTCAACCTGTTCGATCTCGCACGTTATCGGTTCCACTTTCAGGTTTCCCGTTTCGATTCCTCTCTCGGCTTAGTTTTTATTTTCGATTTATCGGTCTCTTTTCATCTCAAACTCTCTGCTCTGTTTCGTCTCTGATTTGGCTTTCAAAGCGGTTGGAGATTTGGTTTTTTTGAGTTTATAGGTTGTGGGTGTTAATGAAGAAATGGTTTGTGATGGTTGTCGTTGGCTAAAGATTTGAGGTGGGTGTGGTTGATTTATGGTTGAAGGAAGAGAGCAGAATCCGTCTTTTTTCTGCTGAGAATCACGTCTGATTTATATGGAATGGTAAAAATGGAAAAGGAGAATTTGTGAGCTGGAAGTTTTCTTTTGTGGTGCGTTGTGCGTAACCGTTTGGTTGTGTCAATTGTTTTGCATTTTGCGTGTTGTTATGGGGTCGAATTTGTGAGGTGGATATTTGGGTGAGGTCTTGAGGTTCAGGTTTAGGTTTGAGAAATTTTGCAGGGTTTCTTTTTCAGTCCCCTTTGAGAGTGAAGGTTGAGCTTCATTTATAGTAGAAACAAAGGGTATTTGCGGAATGAAAATGATGGGAGAATGATGAGCTGGATTTGCATCGTGGATAGCTGGTGATTGTTGCGCAAAAGGTGAGGGGCATTGTTGTTACTGAGAAACAATATTGAAGAAAAAAAAATCATTTTTGTTTTACAGGTTTGGAAATTGTTGGACGGTGGAAGGTACGACTTTGGTTTGGTGTGAGAATGAATTATGTGCGTTAATTGGAAAAAATGAAAAGGTTATATTAGCTTGGTGTCCGTGCCAACTTTTATGAGCCTTTTATTTCTTTTAATTTATTTGATCGACAATTGGTTTGTAGTGTATTCAAAATTTGGTCAAGGCTCCAAAAATAGTATAGATGTATTGGTTTTGGATTAAATGAGGTTTTATTTGTTACGATTTGTTCCTTTTTTTTTTATAAAATTATGCATTGGGCTTGGCTTTGTATCATCTAAATTGGCCTTTGATGTGTAGTATGGATCTTGAATGGATGAAAGACAAAATGGATTATTTGAATAAATGGTATAAAATTGGGTATTTTTTTTGGAAAATGGATAATGTATGGATAATTGGTTTGAAATGGATTATGAATAGATTTTTTGAGAATTGGTTTTGGATATGAAATAAATATGGGAAATTTAAATGAATATGGAAATGGTTATTTAACTGGATTAAGGACTAAAAGGGTTAAATATATATATATATATATATATATATATATATATATATATATATATATATATATATATATATATGGATAAAAATTAAAAGAGGGATGAAGTTGAAGACGACATATTTTTGGACTTTTCTGAATAACAGCTAGTGGATGGATGTACAGATGAAAATTAAACACAAGTAGGACAAATTTGGGGTATGACAGTAGACTATGGCGATGAAAGAGTGTTGTGTGGATTATGAGTGAGGAGTCAAAGATGTTTTTTACCAAGTCCCTCTGCTATCGTTTTTTTTGTTTTTTTCGGTACCAGTTACCAAACAAGTTATATTACAACAAAATGGTATATGTGTGTATTATTTTTTCTATTATTTAAATTAAAGAGAAAAAGTGTACGCATGGGATGATGGGTGGCTGTGTGTGCAGACTGTGTACAAATTAGGGGGTTACACAAAAATGAGCAAGAAAATAAAATGTCTTTTTCAAACTTAGCAACTAAGTATTACTTAAAATGAATAAAAACAAAATTGTTATTATATAATAATAAATAAAAATAAATAATAATAACCTAGATTGAAAATCAGATTAATAATAAAATTAAAGATAAATAGAGAATAAAGAAATAATTAAAAACAAATTAATCAATAAAAAAATCGAGAAAACGGACCGATATCGAAGTGCTCAGAAAAATAAAACGAACACACCAAAATGATCAGCGCGAAATATACGTATTGGAAAAATACATCGTTTGGTCAAATTTCGAAATAAATTTTACTCGCTAAAACAGCTTAAAATGTCCAGAAATGCAACCGAAAAGTGGTCGAAAAATTTAAATGAGCACTCTAGATTAAGCTACGTGAAACTTAGATTAATATGACTGACGTCTACAGGCTCGATTTTAAAATTCTCCGTCCACTGATTTTTCGCACAGTTGACTTTCATTTGACCGATTCGGCTGTAAATTCCAACAAATTTAATCCAGATGATAAATTGGGTATTATGCGAGATGAAATGCGTGACATGCTATGCAGACGATGCGAAACGAAAAATGCAGAATCTTAGGGTCAAAAATTAGGGTATGACAATATGATACTCGCAGTGATCATTGGCATCATAGCCTGGTGGAAAAAGGGGAATTGCAGGTGTTAACTCTTTCAAGGTAATTGATCCACACTTTAGCAGATAAAGAAAGATCTGGCTATATAGTACATGTAGAGGATCAAAATGTATTTATGGCTCCTCACCCTTTGCTAGTTAGGTTGACGCTGTTGTGGAGCGCGTTACTGTTGATTTGGTGTTGGTACCCTTATTGTTGATATGATTGTTGCTATTGGTAAGCTGACTGTTGATATGGAATAGGTGCAATGGCAGTAACTTGATGATAGGGAATTTGTTAATTGCCCCTACATCCTCCCATGATAGCATTGGTTTCACCTTCTGGCTTCTTATGGAAGTTTGATTAAGGTTTCTTTACTTCGTTCGAAGTGCCAGCAACAAAGGGTATCTTCCCTTTATTCACTTAACTCTTAGTTATTTCTCCAACGGAAACAACCTCAGAGAAAGTTGGAAAGCTGGACCCCACAATCTTCTCCATATACTGGGCATGAAGAGTCCCCATGAACATATCAATTAGCTCTTTGTCAAGAAGTGGATGTTGGACATGAGCAACAAGCTCCTTCCATCTTTGGAAATATTCCTTGAATGATTTATTGTTATGCTGAGTCATGTCTTGCAGCTGAGTATGATTGGGCTCCAGATCAGGGTTATACTGATAATGTTTAAGGAACGCCTCTGCAAGGTCTCTCCAAGAATTGACTTGTCCACTCCAATTGCATATATTATTCCAAGGATGCCTTACTAAGGCTATCTTGGAAATAATGAATTAGAAGCTAGTCATTGTTGATGTGAGCGCCCATCTTGCGGCAGTAAGCTCGGAGGTGAGTCTTAGGATAGTTGATCCCTTTGTACTTGTCAAAATCCAGAACTTTGAATTTCGAGGGAATCACCAGACTTGGCACCAGGCACATACAAACAACATCCAAGTCGGGATAAGTGTGAACCTCCAGAGACTTGATTTTTTCCTCTATGTCATGAAGTCTCTCAACAGCTGGGTCTGGGAGAATTCCAACAGCAGGCCTTGCGGGTTGTGGCATGAAGTAAGCATCATATTTATCTTCGTTATCACTCAGGGATCCATGTTAAGAAGATGCAACTGAGTTTTTTAGGAGTACACATTAACCACAGGTACATGAATAGGGATATGACATCCTTTAGGATGAACAAAAATTCCATCGAGGTTGGCCACACCTGAAGTTCCAACTTGATTAGCAATCCTTCTGACTTCAGCAGCAGTCTCAACATCTCTTTCCTTTTGAGCTAAGGTCATCATAGTCTCGAGCAACTGGTTTATCTTACCCCGAAGTGAGTCAATATCCGACCTCATCGTCACTTGATTAGCCTCAATTTGTTCAAGTGTCATCTTGTAGTTGCGACGCGTCTCGTACCGGTGTCGAGTAGTCAGTTTTTATGGATGAGAAAGGGTAGACTGTGTATAAGTTTTCTTGTTTTTGGTTTTGGAAAATGACATGCATGCTGATGAATACAGATGCATGTTTTTTTGTTTTGATATGCAAAAAGTGAAATGTCACACGACACATGGATGCAATGAATTACCATGTATGGTTGCGAGGATCTATGACAACATGAGTATCATAGAACACACCTAAGACGGGGGTCTCCCTATAATGGGAAGTTCTGGGATTTCTACCCATAACCCATTCACATGATAGTTTCTAAGGTTGATAGATAAAGTTCCCAAGGTCATGGACTCTAATTGTATCAATGTCCTACAACATGCTAGCTGTTTATGACGGGAGTGATGAAAGGTTTATCCTGGGGGGTCTTCCTATTAGGCACACAAGGAGAGGTTCTTGGTGTCTAACACTACGCGACCACCAAGACAGAAACTGGTTCTAAGAGTGGTTCCTAGAGTCATGGACCCTCATGAATCTATTCATGCAATATGCAACCCCTCTTATAACAAGATCTACAAAAAGGTCCACTATAGAGGAAGTCTTCACGCTAGGCACATTAGGAGAGGTCCTCAGAGACTAACACTACATAACTTCCAATTCTAAACTTATGTGTTCCCTCTTCTTTTTCCAAAGCTCGGGTGTAGAGCTTCTTTACTCATGATACCATCCCAGGATCCAACAGACAAGTATAATAATGAGCATACATAATAAGAGAGAGGGAGAGAGAAAAAAGAGAGAGAGAGAGAGAGAGAGAGAGAGAGAGAGAGAGAGAGAGAGAGAGAGAGAGAGAGAGAGAGAGAGAAATGAAAGCAAATAAACAAGCATAAAAAGAAAGCATGAAGAATGTAAATAAGCACATCCAACATTAATCGCAACGTTAATTAAGTTAGGTTTGACTCTCTCTTGCATGGAGCATATTCCCCAGCAGAGTCGCCAGCTATCATACCTCGAGAAATACGATCCTTTGCGATGGTCGCGGAAAAAAATGATTCAAACAGAGTCGCCACTGAACTTTCTTTATTCAAATGAAGAAAAAGGAAAATATCGATAAAACCTTTAAAAAAGAAAATGGTCGTCGCAACCATATTCGGGTTCAGGAGTTGATTATGCAAGAGGAAGGTATTAGCACCCATCACGCCCGTTGTACTCAACGAGAATCTCTTAGTTAAACTTGCGATTGAATGTTAGGTTATGTTATTGTTTTCTTCGAATAATTAAAAGTGTAAAGAGAAAAAGGGGCCACGAAAATGTTTTATTAGGGTGCTTGACGAGATTGTCGGTCTCTTTCCTACGTATCCTCAGGTGCAATAAAGAACTCAAAGTTTTATAGTTTGGGATTATTTGTTGGTGTTTTTTAATGAACGTGTGTTTAAATATCATTCTAACGATTAAATGTTGCTTGTGCTCGCAATTGGAGACTTAAAGCGTTTATTTGTATACGCATTAGAAAGGATTAAACATCGTTCTTTCTGAAAATATTTTGATTGATTAAATATGTGTTGAATTGAACGCGTATCTAGATCGTATTCTAACAGTAAAACATGGCTTGCTTACTCCCGGCGGAGGCTTAAGCGCAAGTTTGTATGCGTTATAAAGGATTAGACAAATGTAATCTTATGAAAGGTTTTCAATCGAACGGGGGCGAGAAGATAAGATTGATGTGTTGAAGTGTTTTTTAAAGGTGAATGGCAAATATTGTGTAAGAACGAGGCGTGACCCTCGAAACCAATTAATCGGGGTATTACCGGGATGCTAGATCCCAACAATACCTTTTTCATTCAATTAATTATGAAATTTGTTCCATTGACAATGGAATTTCAAAAGATTGTTCAAAGGTACCACCAAAATGCTAGACTCCAATGGCCTCCCTTTTCGTCCAAGTAATTAGGTTAAATGGTTTAGAAACAAAAGAGTGAATGAAAAGCAACCCAAGACGTGTGCCTCGAGAGCAACCATTCAAAGATTCAAGGAATGCGAGACTCCAAAGATCCATTTCTTTTGCGTTTGATTAAAAAAATATTTTAACGTTATGCTTATTCGAAAAAGATTATAATTGCATCCAATCGATTTAATCGAGTTTGAAAAAGACCACTTGGCGTTGGACCAAAGTTTTTTTAGTTTGAAAAGAAAAAAATTATTTACAACTAATATCATTATTCGTCTTAATTAGATAGTGAACCATCCATTTAAACAAATATTAGCAAAAGAGAAGAGACCCAATATGAATGGACAAAAACGCATGGTCATGGGAAGTATGGTGGAATGACATGATGATTATACAAGAAATACAATAATTAATTAACAAATAGTTAGATTAATCTCCTAATTCAATTAATTAATATTTAAACAATTTAATTAAGTGTTTGGAATAAAATATCCAATTACTAATTAAACTACTTAAACCTAACTAACTGAATTAATTAACATGAAATACTACTAATTAATTGATAATCCAAAGTCTATGAGGGCAAATGGGCCTGATTTGGCCCAAATGTATCACAAAAGCAGGGGGTGTGCTGCATCATGGGGCGCTGGCTATAGGAAAACAACGAGTTGGGCCCAATGGCCCAAACCCGTAGTCATCCTTCTAAAAACCTATAATGAATAAGCAGGGAATGAAGAAGAAAATAGAGCAGCATCGACCGCCCTCCCCTAGTCAAACATGCACTATTAAAAAAAAGGGATGATTCAGTCTTTACGTTTCTTAAATCAGCAATCAATACATATTTAATAATGGTTTAAGAAAAATAAAAATGGAATACTACTCGATGCTTTTAAAGAAAAGAAGAAACGTTTACTCGGTCCCTGGTCTACATATGGCAGTTAATTGAAAAAATTAAAAAATGGAAACCGATTAAAATAAGAGATTAATTAGAATACATTGTCAGTGTAAAATTATTTTACACTGTCATCCAATTAGAATTAATTATTTTAACACATATTTATGGAATTAAAAATAAAACAAATTACATTATAAATAAATCATTTTAATAACAAATTCTTCCTTGTTTCTCTCTTCTTATGTGTCAAAATAACTATTTCTAATTGGATGACAGTGTAAAGTAATTTTACACCAGTGTAATCCAATTAATCTCTTAAAATAAAGGGTTTAACGATAGTGTAGGATTTAATGGTAATACACTGTTAGTGTAAAAAACTATTACACATACATCTAATCAAAATTATATAAATAATTTAAAATCATATAAATTGAGCTCAACCCCATAAAATCAAACGTCTCTCTCCTTATACATGTCTCTGCGCATTAATACATACACAAACAACATTAACCATTCAAAAAACATAAAATCAAATCAAACACAAAGACGGCAACGCCCAAGAAAAACGTGCACAGGCAAACAACGCGATCAAGATAGTATGAGAAAAACAAGGAAAAATGTGGATTCTTACATGACCGCAGCAAGTCCGACGACTTTTATTCTCTGGCGAATGATATTCAGGTAAGCTCAGTTTCCTCTTCTCTTTCTCTGTTTCACTTCTTCATCTCCTTCTACCCTCCTTTCTTTTCTCTGTATGTTTATGGTTGCTTCACTGCGATGGTTTGAGCTCAATGTTGGCTCAAGTTTAAATGAGGAACCTGAACAACTCAATTCAGAGAGCTTTGGGGGTGTAGGGTATGATAGGATTTTTGCAGAATTGTGGTGGGTTCGTGTTTATATTTCTGCAGCATTTTCTTAGTAATTTTTTCTCTGTTTTATGCATGAGTGAATTGTGTTATTTATAGGAGAGTGAGGTGATAAATTTTTTAGAGTGATATACGTGTGAGGAGTTGGTCGAAATATGCTTGCTCGTGTGAAGAATTGAAGGGTGGAATTCTGTTAGAATAATCTGCTGATTTTGTGGGATATCATAGTGAGCCAAAAACACGTGAGGTGGATGGAATTCTTTTAGGAATCTTTTCTCCAATTTCTGATTACTGATTATTCTTTGATTTGTAGGGACCACATGAATTGGTGAAATGGGTGAGCTGGCTTGACGAAGAATTCTTGACTCCATGAGCAGAAACTCATATTTTGCTGTAACTTGGTTTCAATGTGACTTGTACCCCTTTATTTCTTTTACTGATGTAGATTTACTTTTGATGCACATTACTGAATGAATTTTATACTGATGCAAAGTTTTTTTATTTTATTGATGATCACTTATGCAAATTAAGCTTTCTGATGCAAATGGTAAAAGAATTTGATGCAGTTATTGTGCTGATGCAGTTTCTTGGATGCAGTAAGCCAGTAACTCGTTTCACTACTGATGCTGATGCAGATCATTTAATTTTTACTGATACAAATTAGTGTCAAAAAGTATCTATTTGGATGCAAAAATTTCATTAAAAGAAAAATATAAAAAAACAAAACAAAATAAAAGAATGATGGGATATTGATAATAGGTGTCATATTTTTAGAATGAGATTAAAGAAATTATTATTATTATTATTATATGAAAACAAGCTATTTATTTTAAAACAATTGAAGATTTATTTTATTTATTATTATAATGAAATAAAAGAAAAAGAGTTATGATAAAAAATTAATATGAAAAAAAATGAAATGAAGTAAAGGTGAATATATTAAAATAAGATGATAATAATAATTATAAAATATTTGTATAAAATGCAAATATGGATTAAGATAAAATGAGATGATAATTATCATAATGTAATGGAAATATGGATGATGATAATTATAAAAATGAGATGATAATGATAGAACAATGTGATTATTTGAAATGAACTGCTGTCTAAAATATATAAAAAAAAAAGGAAAAAAAAAAGGGATGAATGGTACCTAGATGTGTAAAAGATCATATAAACATGTTAATTGCTGACTTTTCTCTCTTTTGACCTCTAAGTGCATGTATATCTTTTATTAAATTTCAGCTGATGAATGTATACGGGATCCAATTACGCAAATGAATGGTTTTAAAACGATGGCAATATATGACCAGATAAAATGGTCATGTTGATGCAGATGGAAATGATTTTGAAAAAAATAAAATGCATATACAAATTAAGTAAGATAAAATTGGGGTATGACAGGTATGATAAGAAATCCCTTATTTTAATTGTCGAATGTTGTAAACATATGATTTCTCATATAAAACTCTAAAAGCACCTCATCAATAAGGCGAAAAACATTGCTAAAGAATTGTGTGACGAATGGAAGCAAGAAGATTGTCAATTAGTCTCTATTATTTGAAAGTCCATTGAGTCTTCTGTTTTGATTCACTATTACTCATATACAACATGTTATAATATTTGAGAGAGGCTAAAAATATTATTCTAATAAATATTCAATGTCTCTATGATGTTATCCATAATTTGGCCAACCTTAAAATGATAGAAGACAACATCATATCTTATGATAATCGAGCTCAGTTAGTTGTTAACAAGTTTAAGCTTCTCTTTAGTGGTGGAGATTCAAAGAAGATGATCTAGAAACTGAGGAATGTTTGCGTAGTTTATGTCCATCATAAGAATTACAAGTTAGTTAGGATTCAAAATCTTACCGCTCCTGATATTCCATTGACAAATAATTTGATTAGGTGCCTTATACGCCTGCCTACTCCAAAAGGAATAAGGGTGAATGTACCCGAAACATGTCTATAATATTTTGTTTTAGCTTCTAATTTTACAGGTCCCGAAGGAAAATGCCATGGTCGTGGAAATGGTCGAGGAGGTCGTGGAGGAGGACATCCTCAGTGCAAGGTTTGGTCATATTCGAAGATAAGCTTTACCCTCTTATCGACTTTCTAGAAAAACAAATAAATGTAATTCAATCTAATGATAATGGAAAAGACTCTGAGTTAAAGCCAACATGTGGTATTTTATTATGATTATAAGGAATATTTTAAATTTAAAGCTTCATGGGCTTCATCATCATCATCATCAATAACTGCTCATACTAGTAATTATAAAGTATGTTTGTTATAGTCTTCGTTTATTGGCCTTTGGATGTTGGACTATCGAGATTTAATTCATAATAGATAATCCATCTCCTTTATAAAATATATCCAAACCTAAAAACCCATGTCACATTATCGTTTGAGACAAAGCAAAAGCTAAAACTAATGACATTGGTCAATCTACGCCTCTCCCATCTTTATCTCTTGTCTATGTTCCTTTTGTTTCCAATTGTCCATTTAATTAACTTGACCCGAGCGTCTCAATTTTTCTATAACTTTTACTTCTCATCCTTTATTATATAGGACTAGAGTATGAAGTAGATGATTGGTACAGGCTATGAGTCACGTGAAATTTACTACTTTCAGTCTCCATCTACAATTTCTTCCACTTCTACTACACAATAAGTCTTCTTGATCGTTGGTTAGGTCATCCATGTCTAAATATTAAAAGTTATGGTTCATCACCTCTCTCACTTGTAGTTACTAGATTGTGAATCCTGTCAGCATGCAAAACAGGTTTGATATTCCTTTCCTAGAAGTACTTAGTCACAAACCCATTCCCTTTTGATATTGTTCACTATGTATAGGGACCTAGTTGAGTCAATACAGTTGTAGGACATAAATATTTTGTTATTTTTATGATGAGTTTTCTAGATGCATGTGGATCTACCTACTTAATGATAGATCAAAACTATTAAGTGTTTTTGAAAATTCCGTTAAGGAAATTCAAAATCAATTTGGTTGTTCTATTCACATTTTAAGGAGTTAATGCTAAAGAGTATTTTTCATCGTCTTTAAATTCTTTTATAATTGAGAATGGAGTAATACATCTACCATCTTGTCTGCATACCCCTCAACAAAATGGTACCACTGAACATAAGCACCGTCATATAATTGAAATAACCCATACTCTACTTATCCATGCTAATGTACCTTGAAATTTAAGGAGGATGTTGTCCTGATCATATGGTACTTGATTAATAAAATATTATCTTCCACTACCTAAAATAATGTTCCTTATCTATATTGTTTCCTTATGAACCATTTGTTCAGAATATATCCTCGAGTCTTTGGCTCAACTTTGCTTGCTCATGATCTTAATCCATGATTTGGTAGATTGTTTGTCTATTGAATTAAGTGTGTGTTTCTTGGTTATTCAAGATTTTATAAAGTGTATCAATGCTAGTGTCTTTTTACACATCTTTTATGCACGTCTTCTTGTGTCACTTTCTTTTAGGATGCATTTTCTTTTCACCACCCACTTCATTCAAATCTTTCCAAATGATTCCATCCACGCGTGTTATTGTCCAATCAAATTGATCTTCTCATGTGGAGTTACCTAGTCCTCCACCCCTATAGACTTATTAGCATTGCGCACACTGAAAAGTCTATTTATGTGAGTTATTTAGCTCCCAAATAGTTTTATTCATTACTTGTATCCCATGTATTTTTAGTTATTTTTAGATTTTTTAAAAGTAATTATTTTATTTTTTTAGTATTGAACACACTCAATGCTCCATATTTGTACTTTTACTTTGCTTTTAGTGTGCAAGTTTAGCAATTTAGATAAATACCATCACAATAGTCATGTGAGACTAATTCTCAACGGTCAACACAAAACTGGTTATTATTGAGACTTGTGTGATGACACTAATATGAAGAAGATTCTAGAGTAATGAATTAAGGCTGGCAGAGGCGGCCCGACACATATAAAGGCCTAAGGTAAATTTAAAAATTAAAATTAAAATTATTTATTTATTTAAAAATATAATTTATTTACCAAATATTCGTTCATTGTAAATAAAATACAATTAATAGTATATAAAAAGTAAAAATAAAATACAATTAATAGTATAAGAAAAGATAAAACAATGTATTTTATCCCTTATTTTTAATAAATCAAACACATGTACTTATTAAAGAATTGAAATCAAACTATAAAAAAATTAAGAATTAAAAATAAGAACAAAAAGCTGCAAAGCATTAAAAAATCTTAAATGCACACCACAAATACTTATTGGTAAAACATAAAAACCAAAATGAATAAATTGAAAAGATTAAATAATAGTAATAAAGACATTATTTTTTCCGAATTCTTGATTACAACATAATATTTGCCCCATATAATATTACAAATGAAATTAGAGGCTCAAGGCAACAACCTAGGTGGCCTGCCCCTTGGGTCGGGCCTGAAGGCTGAGTTGTCACGCTAATAGATAATGATGGACAAAAGCTACCAAAATTTTCAAAACCTGCTACAATGCTACTAAAGGATCACACTGTCTTCCATGTACAATCTTGCCACCCTAATACATGTATTATAAAAAGGAATATGTTTTACTCCTTGTTGGCATACCCCAAAATTTGGCCTACTCTTTTAATTTGTCTAACATATTGCTCGTTGCATCTGCATATCCACATGCCCTAATCATCCATCATAACACATTCATTTACAACTGCATTTTCAAATAAGCACATTGATTCAAAGGGTCCTGCTATTTATGGTACAAAGCTAGTGGATCAAGCTTATGCTATGTCTTGACTATTTTGGCATAACAATGATGATTGGTTAACTTTTTATGGATCAATGCCTATGAAACCCTAATCCTTGATTTTTGGCATCCACGGATCATATGGGTGTTATTTTGATTTTAGATTTAATCAGAGATTGCAAGTATCACATTAGTCAACCATGGGAATTTCATTTGATTGATTAAGTTTCTTTATGGGCTTGGTCATTACACTTGTTCATCATGTGTAGTGTGAATTCAAGACAAGGCATTAGGATCCATGGTCCAAATTGCAAGATTCATAGTATGTCATTCTAATGCAGGGTTCAAATTCCATGCTCAAATCCAAGATTCATTTCAATGGCAGGGCAAAATCAAATACAAGATTCAGAGGTTCATTCAAATTCAATTTTGGAGGAAAGTTCATTTAAGAATCAAACCATACATATGCCATTCAATATCCATTCCATTATCAAGCTATCAAATGTTACACAAAAAGATTCAAAATCCAATTCTACACAAAAATACACATTGTTGACCTAAAGTTGACTTTGGTCAACTATTGACTTTTTGGTCAACATTTGACCAAAGTCAACTACTAGTCCTGACCCTACTTCATACAGTCCCATCTCCAAAATTCCAAATTTTTGCCGTCATGGTCATAAGGAAAATGTTCCATTCACTTAAGATGCAAGTTCATTTTTCATACAAATGCATAGGTCATTACAAAAGACATTCAAGGATTACACTAGAAATAAAAGGTTACATAGTGGATCTTTGATATAAACTTCCTAAAGCTATCCTAAGGGCCTACACTCTTAAAATAAGATCTTCATCATCCTTCATACGCCATGTATTTTTTTTTGCTCCATGCCATACCAACATATCATACCAAATCTGCCCATGTTCAAGCTTCACACCCCAAGGTTAAATGTGCCTTTGAGTGAGTGTTGCACCATGCCATCATTTTCATGTTGAATCCAAACAAGCCCTGTAGTAAACAAAACAAGAATTCAATACCACATATTAGGTGTGTACATACAGAGAGCAATGTTCATCTCATTTTACTTAGCCAAGACCTTGAAATGTCTACAGAGGCAGAAAATATGCTAAGGTATGGGTTCCAGATTTTTTCGGCTATGGACTTCTACAATGTCTCAATAGTTTTTCACAGATACAAAAGATTGTGCTTCCTATCTTACACGATGCCTACATTCATCTATTTGTTGCTTTGGGATTATTAAGAAGAAGAAGGGATATTGTGTGGAGCCAAAGCAATAAGGTGTGTTCCAAGTACCACATCTTACACCGATTATGTTCAAGAAATAAGGTATGTGCCTCAATATGCTAAGGTATGGGTTCCATATTTTTTCGGCTATGGACTTCTACAATGCCCCAATATGCTAAGGTATGTGCCTCAATCTGGAACCCATACCTTAACATATTTTCTTCCTATCTTACAATAGTTCTTTTGTATCTGCCAAGTATCACATCCTAACTAACTTCATAACATCATAACAGAATTTCAAACCAACATTAGATCAACATAACTAATTAATCACTGACTGTAACAAAATTATTCATCCCTAACTATAACTCATATTAACTGACTTCATTGCACTTGTATAACTAACATTAACCGAGGTAATAACCAATTCCAGCTGGCACATAACAGATTCTCATAACTAACTTTCAGATTTCAACTAACTTCATTGCAATTACATCATTAACCTTATAACTAAATTTCCTTCCTATAACTAACTATGATTGCAAATTACTTTACTAACCTCAATCCTTAACTCTATAAATTCATCCTCACCCTCACAAATTGAGAGGATGTTATCATTTTTCCTCAGATTCACTCACCACTCTCTAATCAATTCTCTGAATCTCTAACCAATTCTTTGAATCCCCACTACTACAAAATACGCAAACAACAACGCCAGGTTTACAATGGATTCATTTACACCGTTGTAATAGGTTATATTGTTCACACAATGTTCGCGCATCAGTGAGTAGCAGGATTTATTACTATGGTTGTCTAATAAAACCGTAGTAATATATGATTTGTAGAAAGCCTCAATCCCCAGCAAATACACGTTTTTAATTTTTTAGATTACATTAAGCGTGTGCCACTTAAGTCCATTATTTAAAAATTAAATTGTAAATTCTTTTACAACAATTAATAAACTAACCGTTGTAAAATTTGAAAATTGCAGACGGTTGTAATTTCTAAACGTGATGAAAAGTGATATTTTTTAGTATATAAGCGAACGTATCTATCGTTCACTTTATAGCGGCCGTTTCTCTCAAAACAAAACCCAAACATATTTCACTCTTCCCTCTCATAATATAACTCTAAACATACTTCAACCTTCAGATACGTCTTCAGATTCGTTTACTAATCGCTAACTTCAGGTTCGTTCATTACACTTATGCTTCGATTTCGTTTACTTGTCTTGTTAAAAAAATGTTCTAATTTTTTTTCTTAAATGCTCTTTTTTTTTCAGATCCATCATCACCACCTTAACAAATACATGAAGTATACTTTCGCTATGTTACATATGGTTTGTGTAGCTATGAAGAAAAATACAAGAAGTATGAAGCTATTGTGTTAACTTCATTCACCTTGTACTTTTTTTTCATAGCTTCATGAACTAGATGAAATAGGAAAGTGTCTCGGCAAATCCTTCCATAAAGTTTCACCGTATACTTTTTTTCATTCTTTTCCATAAATTTTCCATCAAATCTTTCCATTAAAATGTCTCAGCAGTCCGACTGTAGCCATGAAAACAGATCCTCAAATCGTTCAAGGTACGTATGCAAGTGTGGTCTCAATGCTCCGTTGATGACGGCATGGACCGACTCGAACGGAGGTCTCCGTTTCTATGGTTGTGGGGTGTATAAGATTCAAGGATACAAACAATGCTCTCACTTTGCTTGGTTGGATGATGAGATGGATCCTAGAGTAAAACAAATAATTTCTTCACTAGTGAAAAACTTGAATGAGGAGAAGGGAATGGTTAACACCTACAAAGCCAATAAGGTTGAATTGATGTTGAAGGTGAAGATCCTAAAGAAACAGTTGAAGATTACATGGATTTTTGTATTTTTAGTGTTCATTGCATTTGTTGTAATGATGAATTAGGTTATAGTTGATTAGGTTTGTATGTTTACTGATGGTGTAATGGTTGATGTATTTGTTACATAAGATTCATGTGATGATGTTATGGTGTATCATGAATATAATACAATTAATATTATTATAACTTTATCATAAATATGTGTTGTATTTTCTGCTGTGATATGGTGAATAGTTATATAGGTTAAAAATTGGTACAAATTATAAAAGCAGGATGAAATTGTAAATTATGCAGAAAAATTTACAACGGTTATTTTTCATAACCGTTATAATAAATCGCGCACTGTCCACTAAAATATTAAAAACAAAACTGCGGAGCTGAGAATCGAACCTAGGACCATCACATTACCACAACGGTTTTTAGAATAAACCATTGTGATAAGGCGCGCGCTTTCCAGTTTATTACAATGGTTACAGGGCCTTAATTGTAAGTATCATATATACAACCACACTCTAAATAACAACGCCTGGTCCCACGTGGTTTTATATCTTTCCTAACCGTTGTTAAAGGTCTGTTCTGTAGTAGTGCCCTAACCAATTCTCTGAATCCCTCGTCAATTCTCTGAATCTCTCACAAGTTCTCAATCACAGAATTCAGAAGTAAAGTAGAAGAAAAAGAACGGAAAAGAAAAAGGAAGAAAAGCTCAGAGCAAATAATATACCTCCATTCATCTGCGCCTTCTTCTTTGGTCTTCATCGTCACCTTCAAAGGTAGGTTCACCTTTCTCTCCGTTTTTCCTTCATGCTTGTCACCACTATGTAGATTCGAGGCTGAGGAGTTGAAGCCCTAGCCCTAGAGGTTTCAATTCCTCTTTATGAGGATTTAACTCATGAATTAGTTTTTTAGGGTTCTTAGGATAATCGTTTCTGTTTGGTCAATTAAGGAGGAATTGGAGAAAAAGAGTGATATATTCAGGTAGAGGAGAGTGAGGCGAATACTTTGACGTAGGTTTTGATGGTTTCAGGCTCCGCTATCGCCGGTGGTGAGCTCCAACGCAGTGGAGTTAGTTATTCTCCAAAGAGGTTTATGAGAAGAGGAGAGCATGTGATGAAGTTCTTTGAATGACCCGAATAAGTGAGAATGTGCTTGAACCCCTTTCCTCATTGTTTCCCGTGCACGTTAGGCCTCAAAGCCCACTGAAGTTTCTATTTGCACCTCTGACTGCATGTAACACATCCCTCTTGGTCAAGTTAAGGCTATTTAGTCTTGGCTCTCAAGCCCAAGTAGAAACTGCTTGGTGCACCCCTAATCCAGCGCTGCACTATTTTTGTGTTAACTTTGGATTCATTTTTACCATGATTAATTAGGAGATAGAGAAATTATGACTTAGTTTTTCTTAATTCATGTTTTTTATAACAAATGATCATTAAGTGAAGTGTCCATATTTTAATCACTAATGTTTGGCGTTAATGGTTCTAATTGGCTTTCAATGTCATGAATGTTCATATTAGGTTCTTGATTAGCCATTTAATTTGTGTAGTTAATTTTAGGGTAATGTTAGGAATGTCCATTTTCATTTATTTCGATTCGATATGGTTATATTGTGTGCTAATTGTCTTATTATTTTACATGCCTTGTGGTTGTTTATGCTTTGTATGGTGGTATATTTCATTTCTTTATCTTGAATGGTGTATGCTTGTATGGATTTAGCTCTTATGCGGTATACGATCCACCCCCCCCCCCAAATTGTGGGAAAAGTGTACCCAATTCCCCATGAAAATGTATTGGTTTGTGACTTATCCTCCCATGGTGGGTAAAATGTCCCCCACTCTCACTCCCATGTAACAATGTAGGATTAATTTTCTTTACCGCTTTCCTTTGCATGTTAATAACCAGGATAAAATCAAAACGATAAAAAACAATCTTTTCAAAGATTAAAATAAACTTGATCCAACGTCAAGTGCTTTTCAAAAATCAATTTCATTTGAAAGCAATGTAAATGCTTGATCCAACGTCAAGCATCTCATCCATTCCATTCCTATTCTCACCTTCCACTTCATTTCACCAAATTCACATTTTAAACTTCAAACACTTGATCCAATGTCAAGTCACTTTTAAACCATTTTGCAAACAAATTAAAAACACTTAAAAATACGATTGGAATTGTGCTCCACGAGCCTTAAGTAGTGGAGAAAGAATGAGAATGGAGAATTCCTACCCTCATTCTGAATATTTCAAACACAGGACGTTGTGCGAGGTATTCGTCTCCATTCATAGACTTTAGTGCAATTCAAATCAAATAATTATCATGTCTTCTCCCCACAGACACACTCTTACACTTCAACACTAACAATACTCTTCTCTTTGGACCAAACACTCTTTTGCATCCATACCTTCTTTGGGTTAAGCGCCTCATAGTCAATCACCCATCTCTTAATCAATACCTTTCATGCATTACCTGTGGAGCTTCATGCTCTGGCAAAAACCTCATGCATTGCCCTATGGAGCCTCATGCTATGACAAACCCTTATCTTTTATTTTTCCTTGTGGAGCTTCATGCTCTGGCAACCTTTTTTATGCATTGCCCTGTGGAGCGTCATGCTCTGGCAAACTTCCCATGTATTTCCCTGTGAAGCCTTATACTTTGGAAAAATTCATACATTGTCATGTTGAGCTTCATGCTCTGGAAACCTTCATATCTTGCCCTATGGAGCTTCATGCTCTGGCAATCCCCTGTGTAGGTCTTGGTCCTTGGATCTAGGCAAAATCCTACATTTCTGCATTAACCATACATTTTGGTTCAGATACAATTACTCCATGGATCCAAACCACACAACAATGGTCCAAACAATACTTTCACAACATCTTCCACAACTTCTTTCCTAACAACTTTCTATCTTCTTTTGCCCTGTGAAGCCTCATGCTCTGGCAACCTTTTAGCTTTGTTTTACCCTATGGAGCCTCATGCTCTGGCAACTTTCTATCTTCTTTTTCCCTATGGAGCCTCATGCTCTTCCAACCTTTTAGTTTTCTTTTTCCCTGTGGAGCCTCATGCTCTGGTAACCTTGCTATCTTTCTTTTTGCCCTATGGAACTTCATGCTCTAGCAACTATTCTCTTTTCTTTTTTCCATGTGGAGCCTCATGCTCTGGAAACATTTTTTCCTCATGCTCTGATTTTCTCATTGCACTATGAGGATACATAGGCACAGGATGGCAAGATCTTGGCGTGCACAATTTACTTATTTTCCTTCGAACTACAGAGCTCTGATTTCCTCATTACACTATGAGGATACGTAGGCACGAGGGCTCCAATACTCCGCGAGCACATTAATTATAAACCTTTTTACCCTTTCGCAGGTAACCTTTAGATAGTAACACCCATATGAGCAAAGAACAAGAAAAATGGTTCCCGTCGAGTACGACAGATGTGAGGGATGTTAATACATTCCCCTCGTATAACCGACTCCCTTACCCGTTTCTCTTCCCCTTGGGTTTTATCGATATTTCCCTTTACTTTTGCAATAAATAAAGTTCGGTGGTGACTTTGTTGTATCATCGAAAAATTAAACCATTTTACAAGTAATAAATCTTCTATAAATGGACTCAAAATTTCTAAGGAAGAGAGGTTCAAAAGATAAAAATTCTGCAGAATTCATCCAATGTATCCAAACATTAGATGAATTCTTTAAATGGAACATTGTAAAACATACTTCTCACTTTTTTAATGTTTAAACTATGTGTTTTATATGTTGGACATGTGACTCCATACGCAAGGGGGGGGGGGGGGGGTGAATTATGGGGGTTTGAAAATAGTAATTTAAAAACTAATTGTTATTATTTTTAGAGTTTAAAATCATTTTAATAAAAATGTTTGAGTGAGTCTGCGAGTCGAGTCTAAAGACCCTTTGTGAGTCTAAGTAAACTCGTGAGTTTTGCAACCATGGTTTAAACTATCTGTTATATTTGTTTGACATGTGACTCCACACTCAAGAGGGGGAGGGGGTGAATTGTGAAAGTTTGAAAAAAAAAATTTCAAAACCTATTGTCATTGTTTTTAGAGTTTAAATACATTTTGATAAAAACGTTAGAGTAATAGCAACATGAAAATAAATATACGGAAAATAAAAATTTAAGGGTAACAGAAATGACACCATATACAAGTTCATCCAAGAGGACCTAATCTTGTCCCCAAGATTTTATCTTGAGAGTATCAAGTAATGTTTAAGATTTTTTAGTAGGTTAAGCTCTCGAACCCCCTTATACAAGGAAAAATGAAGTTTCAGGCTAACTTCCAACCAAACAATGAACATCAGAGAGAAACAATTAGACTTCCTTCCAAACACAAACATCGGAGAAAAGCGGTTAGTCTTCCTTCCAAAAATTAACTTGACGTGGTCAGTCCCCAAGTTAAGCCGAGATTTTCTACGGACTTATCTCAAACCAAAGGTGGAGTTTTGAACTGTCTATCTTTCAAATTGAACCAGGGTTTTACATGGGATGACCATGAACCGAATTGAGATTTTACACTAGGATGATATTGAACTAAACCTGGTTTTACATAGGCTAACCACAAACATAGTTGAGATTTTAAATTGGGTTGATATCAAACCGAAAAAAGCTTTTACACAATCCGAGCTTACGAGTCAAACCGACAACTTAAAAATAAATCCCCTTATAAAAATTTTAACGGGTTTAACTTTGAACCCAAACAAACAATTCTTTAAGGATAAGTTATTCAACCAAGAGTAAAACACTCTTTAGTGAATTTACAATAACTCCCTTTTCCAGAATATAAACGACATCACTTAAACATAGTGACTTTTTCGAAGTGTTATGGCTAAACAAAAGTGAGAGAAAGTAAAAATATTTTCTAGAAAGAAAGAGAGTTAGGAGTGATATAGAGAGCTCACATTTCAGGATGTGAAATGTGAAGGGATAGACCTCTATTTATAAGCTATAGGTTAGAACAAAAAGGAAAGATCCATGGGCCAAAGTAAATGATTCAATCAATTAGGATCTTATGCCAATCGACTAGGAGCCCTCAATAATCATTTGCAAGGGCTCAAAATGGAAAAGATAAATATATAGATGTTTCCATTCATTAAGACAATGTCACATTCTTTAATGGACATCATTTTCATTAACCCAATTGATTGGGTATATGTGACAATCGGTTGGATAGTTTAGAAACATGTCCAAAATTATTCTTACAGTTCCTGATTCAACGAATCCAAATATTTTTGGGATGTTTTCTTTATGAAATAGATGCTTTAAAACATGTTTTAACGTGTGTGATTTATGCATATAACTTTACGAGAATGCTCTTGTGCTTTTGCCAAACACCTTTCACTCAGATGTGTATGGGCGAACTTTCACACTTAATCTCTTTCACAGTTTAAAGCTTCAAGACATCCCAAATAATTTAATAATTTAAACACTTGCTTTAGTATTATTGAAGATTAGGCTTGTGATATCTTCAAGTTAAATGCTGTCATCAGAGGATGCTTGTAGTGATCACCAAACCCTAATTTTTCTACTTGCATCTTTAACTGCTTATCATACTTAAATCCTTATAGATTTTAATGGTTGTCATCATTTAAGTTGTCATTCAAGATGTATTTCAAGTTGTCATTATTGAAGCTAAGTTTTCATCATCAATAGCACATTATTGGCAGTAAACCATGATAGTCATCTTTAGCTTTGATCACTCTTATAAGTAACCTACAAAATATGGTTCCACAACATCTCTCTAAATTCCTTATTTTTAACCACGTGACATACAACTTTTTGGAAATGTTCAGGGATTGTGTCATTAACATTTTTATTTTTCATTAAAATTTGTTAAATTATACAATTAACCATTTGATTTTTTATGCCTCCGGTAATACGATAAATGCCTGAGAAAACTACATGTGCAAGTTGTATTTCCAAAATATAGAGGAGATCTAAAGCGAATAAGAACTTTCAGAAAGTCCTGGCCAATTATTTTCCTTATGTGAAGAATGAAAAATGAGAAATGAAATCACTTCATTTCAATAAGGGGGAATGCATCTACGTTTGATGTCTGGGAAAAATTTAAGGAGCTGGTGAGACAATGTCCTCAACATGGCATTCCAATTTGCATACATTTGCAAACTTTTTATAATGGTATTGTGATATCTTCAAGTAATATGTTGGACATGTTAGGTGGAGTCTTACTTTCTAAGTCATATACTAAGATTTGACAATTGATTAAAAGTATCACATCAAACACCTATAAATGGCCAAGAATAAGAGCTACACATGCCAATGCTAGGCAAAAACTAGTTGGAGTGCATGAAGTTAGTGAGACAACTGCACTTGTTGTTCAGGTGGCTTAGATTCACAACATGATGAAGGCACTTATGACGCCACCCAACATTGTGGTTCTATGTGCTATACAGGTTATGATGTTACCATATATTGTTTTGATGATGATAGAATAACAAAGATAAAATAATTAAAAGCATCATCAATGTAGAAAATAATAGAAGTTATCAAAAAGTTAAGCCAATAAGGTTCTTGTGTTGAGAGCGAAAATATTCAAATGCAAAGATCAGCATCAAAAGGAACTAAAGTTGTGAAAGCTCTTCCGACCTTGTGCTATATTTTTTTATTTAATTGTTTTGGATGGATAATATGAAATTAATAAAGAGTAGATCTTAAGGTACAAAGACAATTCTCACACACATAAAAATATTTTTAAAAACTTCTTCTATTTTAAAACCTCTCTAAAAATTGCTTCTGGCCATTGACTAATCGATTAGGAAGCATACTAACCAATTAAAAATGCAAAATCCTGCTCTCTAATTGATTAGAAGTTGTATTTAATCGATTAAGGAACGAACTTGTGAGTGCAACTTCCCATTCGACATATTTTGAATGATTTCAAAACTAGGATAATTTAGTGTTAATGTATATTGGATGGTATCCTCTGATTCTAGATGTGCTTCTTAGCATTACGAAGCATTAAAATGGTTTGGAAAAGGTTCATGCATCATACATGCATTGGAAACAAGGTTTTTGTGAAAAATTCATTGAAAAACAAGTTTTTGTGAAAACAATACATCATAGGTCGACACATACATGTTTAGGTCAACTGATGTAGTGTAAATCAAAAGTAAGTATTTGTTATCATATCCACATAGACTGGTGCGATATTACCAACGTTTTAGACAATCATTATCGTTTCAAGTTAAGTTTGTGGAATGGTTTTGTTGAAACAGTAACTGAATATAAAACGAACTATTTTAAGTAAACAAAGTTTTAATGATAAGAGATCTTGCTGGGATTGGATTTCCTCTACCGTTTATGTAAGTTATCGATTATTTTCTGCATAAACTGTAATATTCATTCTTACCTCCACATACCATTCACAACAACACATATGTTTATGCGATCATTTAATATTTCTATCGGTTTGTTTATTTGATGATTTCTAAATCTTATTAAACAATCCGATATCATTAAGAACAAGTATTTAGTGGACATTAAACCTTAATTCTATGTCTAGTCATTAATGTTTAATCGATTCTTATCTTGATTCAAGATCCAAAAGTATTTTTCAATAGCAATTCGAATGCATAAGATGATCAATAATATTAAGATAAAGTCGATAAGTATGAAAACATGTTTGTATTGAAAGCATAATCAGTAAGTATACATACGATTACGGTATATTCTTTCCAATCCAAACAAGATAAGAAGTTTAGCTATCCATTGTCATGGTAGCTTGTGCACAAAAGAATGATTGAGATGAATGTGCATCAATAATGATTTCTCGATTCTTGATGCGAATATAGCTCTATCCTTGATATTTTCCTCTTTTAACTATTACAATACTATTATCACTTCAAGAACTGAAAAATTGAATGTTTTTCTAATTGGCCTAAGTCCTCTATTTATAGAATTTTTCCAAAAGCTGCTACCCTCGCTCTATGTTGAAATCCTCATTGCAGCACACCATGATTGCTTAACCCTGAAGAATTCTTAAACAACCTTTTTGAATTTGGCCGCCTTAGTGCATTTTGCGTAGAAAAGTGTTCTGCAGCGCACTTGTGCTTTGCACATAAAAGTGTGCTGCAGCACACTTGCGCCACCTGCGTGCTGGCAGTGAGACCCCACTGGATTTTTCTTGATTTTGAATTTCCTGAAGCATGCTGCAGCGAGCTTTCAGTGGCTTGCTCGTGTTTTTCTTCTTCTGCTCACTGTATGTGCGCTTCAGCGCCCTTGTGGTAAGCCAGTTTTACTTCTTTGGTTTCTTGGCTTATGTTGGGTAATTTTTCTTGCATTAATTCAAAGAAATCATCAAAAAGTAACTATTTTATTACCTAGCTTCATTTTCTAATTAAAATAATGGAAAGTATCATGAATCCGTATCTCGTAGATCCTATAAGTGCCAAAATGTTATGCTATAATATTCTTCCTTGGACACTTATCAAATTCTCCCCAACTTGGATTTTTGTTTGTCCTCAATCAAAGGCAATAAACCTTTCAAAGCAAGAGACTCTATCAAATGTCAAAACTCAATGATGTTTTTGCACAACAATTAATGGAAAATGTATGGTTCAAATACCAAATGCACATGAGAAAGTCATATTTATTTACCTTTTAGAATCAAAGCATGATTATGAAGAAAGTTCTTTCATTCAAAGATCAAATCATACTTTCAAAAGGAATGACACAATTTTACTTGAATCATCCTATCACTCTTCTTCATAAAATGAATGAAGATTTTTGGAATTTCAATTGTATGGTAAATAGACTCTCATCCAATAACCTTGTCAACATCCTGATAAATTCATGTATTTATCTGACCAATTCACGTTTTGAAAAATTCTTGAGAGCATAAATCACTAAGGACTTTGTTCCTGGTTGTAACTTGGCCGGTTTTGCAAGGAAAGGATGTTTCCTAAGGCTATTGGTTCAAAATTTTGGTCCAAGTTAATGAAGAGTATTTCAAAGAAAACTATTTGCTCTTTCCTTTGTGTTCATTCTCTTTTTCACTCCTCAATTCTTTTTGATGCACTCATCCTTTATTTGATGTTTATTCATTTCTTTGCTTTTAATTTCTTTTCTTTTCTTCTTTTTGATGTCATCTTTTCATTCCTTTATTCATATTGACACCGTCTCCCTAACTTGATTGATTCTCACTTTTATTCATAAATAAATTCTTCATTCTTGGTGATTCTATCAAATGTTGGTTTTGGGTTTGTTTTCAAAGAAAATAGAATGGATCAATGATGAATTTGTTTGTTATTTTTGAATGAGATACAACAATCTTACCAAGTGTTTTACTTAGCGATTTGTTATTTTCAACAATTGATCCATTCATGGCTTTACAAGGCTCAAAAAGGGTTTGCAAATACTCAGTCACTCACAAGGTATGATGAGGCATTTTGGCTAAGTGGTTTTGCTCAAACCCAAAAAAATTGCCTTGATCCTTTTTATGCTCAACAAAAATTCAAAGAAAATTGACAGATTAAATATGAATCAAACGAGTTAAATCAAGGATTATCAGCCAGTTAAATCATTTAAGTGCACAATGGAAGTTCTCCTCACATTTTTGGATTTGGCTACATGATTCAAGTAAAAATTTATGTTTTATTTTGCAAAATGAGGCATGAAATGATTTTATAAAAAGCACAAAATTCAAAATCATGCTAACATTCTATAAAGCATGTAAACTTGCACCTTACTTTTTGTGCAATTCATCCAAATTCTTATCATCACCATTACATTTTTGCTGAGTTCTTTGAGGCTTGATTGAGTCTTCTTTGATTTTTCAAAAAAATTAGATCAATGATGAAGACAAACAACAAAAATTTCCTTAATTAAAACTAACTACTACTACTACTACGTAATACTTTGAAACCATTTAAAACAAACACTACTGAACATTTAACCACCATTCCCAAGTTGTGGTTTCAACAAAATCCCAATCAATTCGGGTATTAGGTTGGTGGTTAAGTGAGGGTTAAATAGCATTAATTTCAAGTTGGTGGTGTCTGTCATTTGCGTGCAGCCCAGGAATGTTGCGCAGGGCACACCGACACTGTGCTCTCCCCTATTGTGCAGAGCGCACCTGTGCTATACTCAGGATTGAGGGGCTCTGCGCGAAAACCAAACTTTGCCAAACTTTGAAATTTTCAGATGCAAAATACGAAAACTAAATGTAAATGCTAAACAAAACAAAAAGAAACCTTAAACATTGGGTTGCCTCCCAACAAGCACTTGTTTAACGTCATTAGCTCGACGCCTTTTTCAAATGAATTCAGGGTGATTTTTCTAAAATTATCCAAGCATCTTTAACACTATCATGCGACCTTGCTTTGTCTTGTCTCTTTTGAAGGTGTGAAAAGTACACAAGAATGGGGGGTTGAATTGTGTTTCGCGTTTTCTTATTATTTAGCTTATGATCAGAGTCTCAGAATCAGAACTGATGTTCAAATTCTGAGTTAATTCATTTGGTAGTGGATACAGCAGAAGTAAATAAAATAACAACAGAAGACATAAAAGATTTATATTGGTTCCTCCTCTAACTGAGAGTAGTCCAATCCCCTTTCCTCGCAAGAGCTTTTCATTATAACCACTTCATGATTACAATCGCTTATGCTTCTGCATAAAACTTTTACAACTGCTCAGACCAACTGTCTGAGACTTCCCTTGCTTAGAGCCCGTGTCTAAGACTACCCTTGCTCGCACCATCTGATTGAGCCACTTGCTCATCCGTCTTCAGGTTGAGACTTTCCTTTGCTTAGAGCACATGTCTAAGACTTCCCTTTGCTTACATCCTCTGGCCGAGCCACCTGCTCTTTTGGCCATCCAGACTGAGACTTCCCTTGCTCAATCAAACTAGTTGAATAAGACTTTCACAACTCAAGCACTTAAGCAATGAGACTTACGTGGCTTAAGCATCTTGGCTCAAGACTTGTTGCTTGAATCCCAGTGAGACAATACTTTTTGCTCAAGCACACAGCAGGAGACTTAATCTAAACTATTGAAGGCTCAGCAGAATAAAGAACAAGGTGTACATGATGCAAGCATCATAGGTACGAGAGATCACCATAACAAAGACCTAAAGCACTTAAGATTTCTATATATGTAGAGGGGTATGAAATCTTAAGGCTTTTACAATTACAAACTAAAACAGAAAATCTGCATATTACATAGAGTTGACAATTGCTTGATCTTGCTATTCCTTCAATAGAAGAATCCTTCTAAAAAATTCAGGCTTGGATCTTCATTCATATATATATAGGCTTTCTAGAAACTAGCTGTTGAGAAGGTTACTTGATCAAGTGTCTTTGCTTTTGGCTCTATAGTACAAGAGACATTGAAGATGGATGCACATCAGATTTTAAATCTAGTGTGTAACACGTTTAACCTTTAACTCTTCCAATAGGTCATGTACTAATAGAGCCGTTGGGAGCAAACATCCATAGAACGTACCAGCTTTTCTTGAGCCTTGCCATCCTATAGACGCAAGCTGACAGACTGATAAGACAATACAACTTTCTTTTAGTAGTACGGATAGTCCACAACTTTATCACCAAATCTGAATGGTACCAGATGTTGATATACAATTACTAAGTGTAGAAACTCATCTGAATGCTGAGGCCTTCAGTTCAGTCTTCGTCAAACCACAATAGAAATTTTTCTTCAGACTCTGCCACCAGAAGCTAGCAATGAAGCAACTCCAAGTGTGTCTAAGTAAAACAAATTCTGATTAGTTATGTACAAGAAAAAGAACCTGCATAAATAAAACACACATCAAATAAACCATTATACTTTTAATACTTTTGTTATCATCAAAACTAAAGAGAAAATATCAAGAACAAATCTTGTTCTAACAATCTTCCCCTTTTTGATGATGACAAACATAAATATTTAAAGGACAAAGTTGGACATTTAATTTTCTCTGCAACAACATGGTATGAGGTTTGTAAGATCTCCCTGAGTCTGATAGCTCACAATTGAGTTTAATTTACTCTATTAAGAACCATTTTTCATGAAAAATAAATTAGTCTTCTTAATAACATCAAGGTCTTATATTTGTAAACTCCCCCTGAGTCAAACAGTTCCAAGGTTGAGGTTTGTAAGCTCCCCCTTAGTTCCATATTTAAGAACACCAAGATAACTGCATTTTAACTCCTTTTGGAAACACCAGAATGCGAGGTTTTTAAGCTCCTTTTGAGTCTCATAGGTAAGTCAGAGACTTTCTCTTTCTTAACACTATGTACAAGAGAGTTAAAATATGTTTCCCTTTTTAACTTTCCTTGGCAACACCAGAATATGAGGTTTGTAAGCTCCTTCTGGGTCTGATAGGCTAAGTCTGAGGTTTGTAAGCTCTTCCTTAGACCTATGTACAGAAAGTTAAAAATGTGCCCTAGGCAAGGTAACAGAAAATAAATGACAATAAAATAAATGACCAATATGTACATGACAGGTATTCAATGGGTTCAGTTTCCACTTAAATACTTACTATTATGTCTCCCCCTTTTGTCACATCAAAAAGAATAAAAGGAAAAGAAGGAAAGAGAAAAAAAATATCACTAATAAATGTAACTCAGATCATCATTACAGGACCAGTTTCCAAAAAGGAAGAATAATCAAGTAATAAGATTCATTAAGGTTTGTAAAGTGCACGCTTTGAAGTCTTAGTGGTCTTTTCCGTTCCAAGAATTAAACAAGGATTAATTTTAGACTCTTGGTATCCACATAAGTCATTATAAAAACATCCAACTTCTAAGTCATTTTCATCAATCACCAATCCTAAGAATATGGAGTCAGCATCTGAGAGTCATAAGACATCTGTTGTAATAGACACAATTGAGAGCTCTACAATCTTGCAAATCCAAACCCCTCAGAGGCGAGCTACTTCTGAGTCCTCTATAATTGTACATGTGCTCTCAACACAACTTGCTTTTGAAGAGGCTACTTCAGCAGCACCTGAACGACCTTCAGAAGGTGGTTCAATAACAGCTTCCTTGAAACCTCAGAGAAGAAGCATGAAGAGATCATGGAAGAAGAAAAGGAGGGTCAACAAGAAGTTATACCATTCTCTTCCAGATATAAAAGAGGAAGAAGTGATTGATTCAGAAGATGAAGAGGTAGACTATAACAACAGTGGACGCTGTTGGGCACGCGATGCAATGGCTAGGGATGTATTCTAAAAATTATCTTGTACCCCTTTTTTGTTTTAAAAAATGTAATCCTTTAGTTCAATTAATGAAAGAATTTATCAGACCAATTACTTCTTTAGCATACATTTACATTCCAAAATTTTCTTTAGATTTTCTGAAGGTACACTATCAAAGTGAAACTGACATAGAAATGACAGTTAGAACAGATCAGACATAAATTCATAATTATTCAGAGAATCTTAATAGGATAGACGTTTAGATTACATTATCAAGAGTTATCATTAAAATACTAATAAAGTTTAATCAGTACTTAAATAATATTAAACTCAAGACAATAAATGTAACATATCTATAAAAGGACTCTAGTAATATGTCTTCCATCATCACTTAATCCCTAAAACAGCAAGATGTATAAGCAAAAGCAAATATGGTTTCCAAAGAGAGATTTCAGGAATGCAACACTACTGAATGCAGCAACTCAAGCAAATCAAAGCAAAGCAGTAACTGAAGAACTTGCAAGCAAGCAGACAGCTTCAGAAGTGCTCTCCTCTTCAGCATCCTTTGTGAAGACACGCAAAAGAAGAAGATCTTCAAGATCCAGACACAAAAACAAACTGAGGAATGAGGCTTTGGAGTTTGCTAAGGAAGAGTGGCAAGATTTCTTAGACAATCTAGACATATCAGATGATCCTAGGGAGTTCCTTATGACACATCCATTAGACTAGAAAAATCTAATTATCTTGTAATAGCTTCCTTTTTATTAATAAAATAAGTTGCAAACATTTAAGTTCTTTTATCTGTTTTAGATTCTGAGTGAAGAACACGAATAAATATTAATCAGTTAAAACTGAACACAAGCATGAACAAACTCAGAATTAATAAGATACTTAATACAAAGATTTCAACAACAATACAAAGCATAACTATGCATAAAATCTAACATCAGAATCTTTCATAGATAGCTTCAAACTTGTGTCTCCAAATCTTGAAAGAACTAGCCTCAGAACTTATGTTAACCCCTTGCTGAACAAGTAATTCAGAAAAAACTCGTCCAAAAGGTATGGAGAAGGTATTTCCCTTTTTAAGAAAAGAAAGAGACCTCTTCAGATGGTCAAACATAACTTGAGGAAGATCAACCTTCAAATCTGAATTGAGAAGTAGAAGCAGATCTTTTTCAATAGGATCCACTTGGTCTAAATCTCTATCCTTAGGCAATAAGTTTGAATTCAGAATCTGACTCCAAACAACAACATCAGTAAGAAGATTAGAGACCATTGACGTATTAGATACCAAGTAGCAAGATAGTGTTCCCAAACAAGAGTTCATGGGATTTCTCCAATCTCCTCACAATTGATCACATTTATAATCGCTTAATAGGTTACTGTTATAGAAACACCAGTTACTTTAGGCAGAATAGCATACTTAGAATTCAGCTAAAAAATGGAGGCATTGATCCAAAAATCTTTGACAAGACTTGGATAAGTGAAACCACAAAGCATCTCAAAGTAGCCATTCCACCTTTGTTCAGACACAGTCTCCAAGAGGTTGAAACCAATCTTAAGCAACTCATCAAAATCCACAAACTTTTCATTGATGATAATCAGTTGATTCAAAGGAGAATAAACTGAAGAACTCATCTCAAGTTTGGTTTGATCAGCACACAAACAAGAAGAAAAAAAGAAAGACAAGAAGAAGAAGAAATAAAAGAAATTGAATAAGAATCTTACAGAAATAAGAATCTTGTCAAAAAAAAGACGCAATGATGTTTCATAGGACATGGAATAGTAACAACAAGTACTACAAGAGAAAACATCATTACCCAAAGCTTCTTTATCTAACAGATATTTCAATTGCACCAGATGAGTTTCACCTTTATGAAAGGTTAAGTATTAAAAAAAGCTTTTAGAAAACTTTTTACTTAAACTGCTTAAGACAGTAGAAAAGAATCTTCTTCTGAACCTCAGAAACTGATAACTTTCAGAAGCTATCAACCATCAGAGTCTAGTGAGTATAGACTTAGATAGAGATATCATCTGTCAGTAACTAGTCTCTAAGATTCTATTCAGAACTAGTACTTTATCTTGAAACAAGAGTCATAAGTGATAGATGAATATTGAATTGTCTTCTTTTAGACAGCTAACAAGCAACAATATCAACACAAATGTGAGAAAATTGTTTTCATACATGTGATCATCATCTGATTTGATAAGACATTCAGTACAGACAAATACAATAGAGTTTCCTCTTAAATATTTATGAAGTTCTCCTTTTTCAAAAGAACTTCTCTAGAGATCTAACAGAAATTTTGTATTTACATCTAAACAAATGTTTCATTAAATCAAAAGATAAGCCAGAAAAGAACATACCATATTTTTTTGTTTAGCCGGACTTGATTCAGTATTCAGACTTGACTAATAGAGTCTGAACACAACTTTGAGTGGATTCTGATTCAATGGATGTCTAACCGCTGATTCCACAACTCTCACCAAATTCAGTACCACCAGTACTTGAATTTGGGTTGTTGGATCTTCTTCCAATCAATGTTGTAAACAACCTTGTGGAGGATGCCTCTGCTTCTTTCCTTGATATATGTAGCAGATACATTGTGATACTCATTTTTCTATAAGACCATACATGTAAGTACAAACAGATTCTTATATGCCTTATATCTCAATCTAACAGCAGATCACAAGTCACTCCAGAGTATGAGTCTAGAATAAGATATGATAGGAACAAAATCTTGTTCTAAGCAATGCCAATAATCTCATTATCTTGGATACAATGTTTTGACTTTGAAATCATTGGCAAGCTCAGAACCAGATGGTGTTAGCTATCCGAGATTGACATAAAGCAAATTAGAGTACCGTCTTAGTATAACTAACAGAACTCAAAGAAAAGTTAAAGACTTCTCATAGAAATTTCTTTTAAAATAACTTCCATGATGGTTCTCAACCAAGAAGCAATGGAGTTTCTGAAGATATCACCTTAAAGAACAAACTCCATATAATCAAATATTTAGATATAAGATAGCTTTAACAACATCTCTTGCTTTTCAATACTTGATTTTTATTTCATAACACAAATGTTTCTCTTCATATGCATCCTGCACTAATATCAGTTTCAAATGATTAAACATTAACGAGCATCTGATATTAGGTTCTGGTAGAATTTTCTTCTTGCTTTCAGATTTGGGAAATCAGTTGTAATACAAATATTTCAGAAGCTTTTGAAGTTACTCTTCTATCAATAGATATCACAATCCATTCAGCCAGTATGGAAGTCCTTCTGACAAGAAACCTAAGTGTCTCATCATTAGTCATTCCAAAGAACTTAAGCTAAAAAGGAGAAAGTGATCTGTTGAATAGTTTTTCATCATCCAACTTCATTTCTTTCCTTTGAAGACTACAAGACAAACCTTCAGAACACAGCAAATTCAAGATGTAAACATAAAAAAAATTGTGACTTTAGATTTAAGTCAAGAAACAATCTTCTCAGAATTTGCTTGAAAAGATTAGATGAAGTGTAACTACTTCAAGCTTTAAAAATTGATCACCACAAACCCAAGCATAAGACTTCAAAGATAGTCCAAGTATCAGACATATCAATGATGTTGATATACTCAGAAGTGAGATAATGCATCTACCAAAATACAACTACCTCTTAAGATATTCAATATGCATCTTCTGAGTTGGTGAACGAGATTTTCAAGATGATCATCTTTAACACCATCAACTTCTTTAGTAATACCTTTTTCAAGGATATTCTATAGACCTTCAGCAACCCTTTATCAAGTCCAATGAGTTAAAAATATGTTTAGCTTTTTCATCATTTAAATTCATTGGAATCACCCATTTGAATATGGTAGGAAAATCTGTATGATATTTTTCATGTGGCACTTGATTCCTTCTTGAAGAAGAAATATACTTTTCTTATTGGATAAATATATGCACCACTGTTAAGTGTTAAGCACAGACCATGCTCTGATACCAGTTGAAGGTGTGAAAAGTACACAAGAAGGGGGTTGAATTGTGTTTCGCTTTTTCTTATTATTTATCTTCTGATCAGAGTCTCAGAATCAAAACTGATGTTCAGATTCAGAGTTAATTCATTTGGCAGTGGATACAGCAGAAGTAAATAAAATAATAGCAGAAGACATAAAAGATTATACTGGTTCCTCCCTTAACTGAGAGTAGTTCAGTCCCCTTACCTCACAAGAACTCTTCATTATAACCACTTCATGATTACAATCGCTTATGCTTCTGCATAAGACTTTTACAACTACTCAGACCAATAGTTTGAGACTTCCCTTGCTTAGAGCTCGTGTTTATGACTACCCTTGCTCACACCATCGGACTGAGACACCTGCTCATCTGTCCAAGGCAAGACTTCCCTTTTCTTAGAGCACATATCTAAGACTTCCCTTTGCTCACATCCTCTAGCCGAGCCACCTGCTCTTCTGGCCATCCAGACTGAGACTTCCCTTGCTCAATCAGACTAGCTGAATAAGACTTTCACAACTCAAGTACTTAAGTAATGAGACTTACGTGGCTTAAGCATCTTGGCTCAAGACTTGTTGCTTGAATCCCAATGAGACAAGACTTTTTGCTTAAACACACAACATGAGACTTAATCTAAACTACTGAAGACTCAGCAGAATAGAGAACAAGGTGTACATGATGCACGTATCAGAGGTACGGGAGATCACCATAACAAAGACCTAAAGTACTTAATATTTCTAAATATGTACAGCGGTAAGAAATCTTAAGGCTTTTACAATTACAACCTAAAACAGAAAATATGCATGTTACATAGAGTTGATAATTGCTTGATCTTGCTACTCCTTCAACAGAAGAATCCTTGTTAAAAATTCAGGCTTGAATCTTTAACCATATATATAGGCTTTCCAGAAACTAGTCCTTGAGAAGGTTACTTGATCAAGTGTCTTTGCTTTTGCTCCATAGCACAAGAGACGTTGAAGATGGATGCACATCAGATTTTGAATACAGTGTGTAACACGTTTAACCTTTGAGTCTTCCAAGAGGTTCTGTACTAATAGAGCCATTGGGAGCAGACATCCATCAAACGTACCAGCTTTTCTTGAGCCTTGTAATCCTATAGGCTCAAGCTAACAGGCTGATAAGACAATACATCTTGCTTTTAGTAATACAGATAATCCACTTCTTTATCACCAACTCTGAATGGTACTAGATGTTGATATACAATTACTAAGTGTAGAAACTCATCTGAATGTTGAGGCCTTCAGTTCAGAGTCTTCGTCAAACCACACTAGAAATTGTTCTTCAGACTCTACCCCCAGAAGCTTGCAATGAAGCAACTCTAAGTGTGTCTAAGTAAAACAGATTGTGATTATTTATGTACAAGAACAAGAACCTGCATAAATAAAACACACATCAAATAAACCATTATACTTTTAATACTTTTGTTTTCATCAAAACTAAAGAGAAAATATCAAGAACAAATCTTGTTCTAACATCTTTATTGGTCTGGCCCTCTTGACAGCATCATGAATGGCTTTCTTGCACGTTTTGGATTTCTCACAAATTCTTCCGATTCCTTTGCTTTTCTTTGGGAATGTGTTTATCTTTGTTTCATCTTTTAGTATGAAAGCTTCTAGTGGTGTTTTAGGATATGTTATCCAGTCACTAATATTCTCTTCTTCTATTGCTTTGTCAAGAACATTCATTTGATAACATACTCCTTTTTTAGTTGGATGCTTACTTGCTTCAAACGAATAGAAGTTAACTTCTTCATCTAGCACTCTTACTTTCTTCACTCCCCCATCTACATCTATCATTATTTTTTTTCATTTTCATGAATGGTCGGCCCAAAATCAATGGTACATCATCATCTTCCTCAATGTCCATCACAACAAAATCAATAAGAAATAGAAATTTGTCTACCTTGACCAGAACGTCTTCGGCGATACCTGATGGTTTTGTGACGGACTTGTCAGCTAGCTGCAAGGTCATTCTTGCATTCTTCATGTTTAAGTCACCAATCCTTTTGATTACAGATAATGGGATGAGATTGATACTTGAACCAAGATCAATTAAGGCTTTCCCTACATTCACATTTCCAATGGTGACTAGTAACGTAACTCTTCTAGAATCTTTCTCTTTTTGTGGAAGTGTTCGTTGTATGATTGCACTACAGCTTGCATCAAGATGAATTGTTTATTCATCCGTAATCCTCATTTTATTTGTAAGGATTTCTTTCATGAACTTTTCATATGTCGGCATTTGTTCAAGTGCTTCGGCAAACAGAATGTTGATTTGTAAGCGCTTGAGGATGTCCAAAAACCGAGCATATTGTCTTTCCTTATCTTTTTTAGTTGGAGCATGAGGATATGATAGATTTTGTTCTGGTGGATTGATCATCTTACCCTTTTCTTCTTTCGTTCTCTTATTTCTCCGCACACCATTTGTTTCTTTTTCAACTAATTTATCATGACTTTTATTTTTTTCTTCTTTCTTCTCATCCTCTTCTTTTTTTCTTTCTTGTTTCTCTTTTTCTTCCACTACACTCCTTTCTTTTTTGTCATTCTCATTAATTCCCGACTCAAGCACTTTACCACTTCTCATTGTAATTGATTTATAGTGTTCTTTCGAATTTGTCTGAGTTGTGGCTGTGAAGGTTCCTCCTTGTTGATCTGCCAATTATTTTACAATTTGTCCAATTTGCGTTTCAAGGTTCTTGATTGAAGCATCTGCATTTTTCTGATTTGTAATGGACAACTGCATAAATTGGTTCAATGTTTCTTCCAGCTTTGACCTTTTATCCGATTGAGGAGGGTTCTGAGATTGTTGATGGAAATTCTGAAATTGATTTGGCCTGTTTGACGGTCCAGCATCTTGCCTCCACCCTTGGTGTTTCCACGTTTATAAATTTGATTTCCTTGGTATGGTGCTGGCCTTTGTTGTTGATTACCCATATAATTCACTTCTTCATTAATCGGAGGGCAAAAACCAGTTGGGTGGTCACCTGTGCAAAGATCACAAAAGGCTACTTGTTACGGCTTACTCGATGTTTCATGCTTTGCTTTGAGTTGTTGTGGAAATTTGGATAGTTGCTTGGTTAATTCTTCCACTATGTGAGTAAGGAGCTTATTTTAGGCCAGGATTGCGTCATTTGCACCTGACTCCAAGATTCTAGGTTTTCTTTGCGTTGTACCTCTGTTGTACTGAAACTGATGATCGTTGAGAGCCATACGGTTGATAATGGAAACTGCATCTTCTACACTTTTAGATAATTGGAACCATCAACAGTTGCATCAAGTAGGAGCTTTGCTTGCGGCTGAAGTCTATTTTGAAAGATATGAATTTGTGTGAGCTCATCAAATTCATGATTAGGACATTTACGCAACATGGATTTGTAGCGCTCCCAAGCCTCACAGAGAGTTTCGGTTGCACTTTGAGCGAATGCAGCAATTGCTGTTTTGGCATCCATGAATCTATTATGCGGGAAGAATCTGTTTAGAAAGTTTTCTTCCAAGATATTCCAGTTGGTCATGATTTGAGTGGGTTTGTCAAGATACCAATTCTTTGCCTTACCGATCAAGGAATGTGGAACCAATCTCATAAAGAATGCCTCTTCGTCAGCTTCGGGTGCTCCCAGTGTACCAGCTAGTTCGTAGAATTTGGTGAGATGAGTGTAGGGATCTTCATGATCTAGCCCTGCAAAGAGTTTGCATAGATGATTTTGTAACAATCTAGTTTCTATCTCAGCTTGTGGATTATTCGGAGCATTGGTGAAATGAGCTAATCGTCTTGGACTGCTCCGACAAGGTCCACCGTTAACAACTTCAAGTCCATCTTCAGCCATTGTTTCTTTTGTTGGAGGTGTTGAAGAAATTGACATGGAAGCTCTTTTTTTTCTGCTTGGCTAGTCGCTTTTGCTTATTTGTTTGTATTTTGTTTCTTCGGGCTGTCCGTTCGATCTCGACATCGAAAAGTAATGGTTCTGCCGAAGTTATACCTTACATACAAAGAAATCACAAATCTAGCAAGTACAAGTTAGTAGTACGATGGATAGAAGTATATATACAGTATTAACAAATGCATAAACTTAAAACGATAAAAACTGTTGCGATGCTTGTAATATCTAAACGCCAGTCCCCGGAAACGACACCATTTTGATGTTGAGTAAATCTAAAGTATTTGTTATCGTATCCACATAGACTAGTGTGATATTACCAACATTTTAGGCAATCGTTATCGTTTCAAGTTAAGTTTGCGGAATGGTTTTGTTGAAATAGTAACTAAATATAAAATGAACTATTTTAAGTAAACAAAGTTTTAATGATAAGAGATCTTGTTGGGATTGGATTTCCTCAACCGTTTATGTATGTAAATTACCAATTATTTTCTGCATAAACCGTGATATTCATTCTTACCTCTACACACCATTCACAACAACACATATGCCTATGCGATCGTTTGATATTTCTATCGGTTTGTTTAGTTGATGATTTCTCAATCTTATTAAATAATCTGATAGCATTAAGAACAAGTATTTGGTGGATATTAAACCATAATTATATGTCTAGTAATTAGTTTTTAATCGATTCTTATCTTGATTCAAGATCCGAAAGTATTTTTCAATAACAATTTGAATACATAAGATGATAAATAATATTAAGATAAAATTGATAAGTATGAAAACATGTTTATATTGAAAGCATAATCAGTGAGTATACATACGATTACGGTAGATTCTTTCCAATCCCAACAAGATAAGAAGTTTAGCTATCCATTGTCATGGTAGCTTGTACACAAAAGAAGGATTGGAGATGAATGTCCATCAACAATGTTTTCTCGATTCTTGATGCAAATCCAGCTCTATCCTTGATATTCTCCTCTTTTAACTATTACAATACTATTATCACTTCAAGAAATGAAAACTGGAATGTTTTTTATCTGGCCTAAGTCTTCTATTTATATAATTTTTCCAAAAGCTGCTACCCTCGGCCTGTGCAGAAATCCTCGTTACAGCATACCATGATTGCTTAACCCTGAAGAAGTCTTAAACCACCTTTTTGAATTTGGCCGCCTTAGTGCGCTTTGCGTAGAAAAGTGTGTTGCAGCGCACTTGCGCCACCTGCTTGCTGGCAGCAAGACCCCATTGGATTTTTCTTGATTTTGAATTTCCTGAAGCGTGCTGCGGCGAGCTTGCAATGCCATGCTTGTGTTTTTCTTCTTCTGCTCATTGCATGTGCGCTGCAGTGCCCTTGTGGCGAGCCAGTTTTATTTCTTTGGTTTCTTGGCTTGTGTTGGGTGATTTTTCCTGCATTAATTCAAAGCAATCATAACAAAGTAACCATTCCATTACCTAGCTTCATTTTCTAATTAAACAATGGAAAATATCATGAATTCGTATATTGTAGATCCTATAAGTGCCTAAATGTTATGCTATAATACTCTTCCTTGGGCACTTATCATGAACCTATAGAAAATTTAAATTTAGTATAGGTTGACACATAACCATCTTTGGTAGACACCCATGCATCAATAACAAAGCATGTAGCCAGTGTCTATGTGCTGACCAATATAGGTCGACACAAGGTCAACACAAGACATCAATAAGTTGACCTAAGACCTTCACAGGTTGACAAGTTTTCTTTGATAGGTCAACCTATAGCTTTCATTGGTTGAAACATGTGATGCATTTCTTTAAAATTTCATATTTTTTCATTCCTTTACATGCTTCAAAACTTGCATACATATAAATACTGTTACATGCATCTTTTTCTAGTGAGGTTCTAGAGTAAAACCTATACGAAACCAACATTTCAAAGCACACTCTTCATGTTCAACCACTTTTTTATGCATACACACAATAAAACTACACATAATCATTTTTTGATTGGGTAACCATCTAGATTAGGCTTGTTAACGTCCAATTAGGTTGGTGTACCAAGAATATTGGGTTGAGTTCTTTGATGGTTTCAAATAAGAAAACTGAGATGGGGTTTCCTTTAAGATCGTTGAGTATTTGAAGATTTTGGACAAGATTATACAATTCGGATCCAATCGAGTGAAAGCCTTGGGACAAGGTGGTTCCTTGCAAGGGAGTAACTTGAGACGGTGGATCGTGTTGGTAAATCTTAGGTTCAACAAATGTGCGCTTGGAATTAATTTGACCGTGTGAAAGCCTTGGGACAAGATGGTTCCTTGCAAGGAAGTAGCAAGAATTGGTGAATTGAAGCGGCATTGTTGGTGACTTGATCAAACTTTGATCTAGGGTTTTGGAGGTGGTACAATCAACAACAAACCATATGGTTAGTAGGGTTAGAGATCTTCATGTCTTGTATATACACTTTTTTCAATGTAAGGTTAATGGCAAGTATCTCAATTTGATTACAAATTGAGGACAGACGTACCCATAGTGAGGCCGATTGGGGAATTACCTAAACAAATCCTTGTCTCTCTCTCTCTATATATATATATATATATGTATGCATGTATCTCTTTCTCTTTTAATTATTGTGTTTGTAAATTATTGAATTTATTGGTTGGTTAATCAATTTGATTGGGAATGATTGTTGATCACGTTTTGAATTAGGTTTTGTTGATAGATTCTTAATCCAGTTGATTGTGATTTGTTTTTAAGATCAACAAAACAAAGTAAATTTTCAAACGATATTGATCGCCCACAAAGTGTGCAATAAATTGCATTTTGTGTTTTTGTGTATTTTTTATCATTGGAAATAAGTTTTACATATAGCTTAGCATTTGATTGTGTTGTGATTAATCGTTGATGAATAATTTTTGTTCATTATCATTCAATTATGTATCTTTACACGTATTCGACCTTTTTGATAGGAGGTTCGGTTAGACGATTCGATTCGGGTTGTTTCCGTTGTGCCATAAAACTTTTGAAAACCATTTTTGCCAAAAGTTAAAATTTTAAATTTGTGATCTATTCACCCCCTCTAGATCGAAGCCTATCGTCTAACAAGTAGTATCACAAGCTCTGGTTAATTATGTGCTTAAGATTTACCTTTTAGAAGAATGACTACCGAACCTAAGGGAGCGTATAATAGAGCACTAATTTTCACAGACGAAAATGATGGCTATTGGAAAGCTTGTATGGTATTCATGTCAAATCCATTGACAAAGGTATATTGGACGCCATCAAAAATGGTCCGAATGAAATAACTTTGACCAATGACTAGGGTGTTACATTACCTAAAATGGAAGCACAATGGGATGCTAATAATTGGAAATTGTGGTTACATGATTGGAAAGTGAAAAATATTCTCACACTCGCTTTAGGTGTTGATGAGTATTATCACGTTTCTCATTGTGAGACCGCCAAGGCTATGTGGGAGGCATTAGAGGTTTCCTATTAGGGTACTAATGATGTCAAAAAATCTAGGATCAACACATTAAATCGAGAGTTTGATCCATTTCGTATAGAGCATGGTGAAACCATTGCGGACATGCGAAAACGATTCACACAACTTATCAATCGATTGAATGCGCTAGGTAAGCCTATTTCCAATGAGACTGCTACTAACAAGGTGTTGAGATGTTTAAGTAGGGAATGGCAACCCAAGGTCACCACTATCAAAGAGGTGAATGATCTTAAAGTACTTGATCTCATGGCTTTGTTCGGAAAATTAGAAGAGCATGAGCAAGAACTCTCTTGCTTGGAAAAACATGAAAAAGTGTATGAAAGGAAAGTGAAGAAGGAGAAAGTTAACGGCAAGGAATTAAAGAAGAAGTCTATTTATATAAAGACTTCAAGCTCAAGGTCCTCATATAATGAGCAAAGTGATGGTGAAAGAGAAGATGACAAGAATTCCTATGATGAGGATATGTGGATGTTTGTGAGAAGATATCATAGGTATATAAGGAACAATGAAGTTAGAGACTCCGATAAGAATATAGTCAAATTTAGAAGACTAACAAACTCTTCAAGGAACGATAAGTATATGAAAGGTAAACTTAGAAGAGCTTATGCCGCTTGGAAGGGTGCATGTGATTCTTCAAGTGATGAAAACACCACTTCAAGTGTTGAATCGGCTCGTATTTGTCTCATGGCATATAGAAAGATGAAGAACAATGTAAGTATTTCTAAGCTTGAATATATTAATGATTTATCTTCTTCTCAATTATAAAAAGCCTTTGAAGATCTTCATAGAGAGGCTTTAAGAGCTTCTAATAAGTTAGATTCACATGAAAAATTAATTTTAAATTTAAAAGCTAAAGTGTTAGAATCCGAAAGGAAATTTGAAGCTATTAAGAAATCTATGATAGATATTCAAAGTGACAAGAATGATGATGTAAAATCTTCTAGGTTTGGTTGTGAACATTGTCACAATTGGCAAGAGGAGGTAAATACTCTTCATGTCAAATTGGATGAAGCCTTACAACTTAAGATTGGTCTTCCTATTGATCCTTTAAAAACTGAAAAATATTTGAAGCATTTAAATAGAAAGCATAAATTTGTTCATAAGGATTCAAATAGCAAGGATAAATATCATCACAACCTATTTTGTCATTATTGTTGCAAAAAGGGCCACACTATTGAAAGGTGAAAATTCAAGAAACTCTTTGTCCCTAAAGAAGTTATTCACTAGTTGCCCAAATGCAACTTTGATTTCACTCACTCTCAAGGACCCAATGAAAATTGGGTACCTATTTCCTTTGTTTGATTCCACAGGTTCAATGTCTTGACTCCACCGAAAAGATGTGGTATCTTGGTAGTGGATGCTCAAGACATATGATGAGTGACATATCTCTCTTCATTGACTTTGTGGCAAAGAGAAAGGGGTTTGTCACTTATGGGGATAATAACAAAGAGGCTATCTTGGAAAAGAAGCAATGTTTGTTTTAAGGCTTGAGGATCAATAACACTTATATGCTTAACTTAGATGATGTATCCTTGGTTGGAACTAAGTATCTAACTACCTTGAGTGAAAACTCTGGGCTATGGTATAGGCGCTTAGCTCATATCAACTTTGACTTACTAAACAAAGTAACCTCAAAATATTTGGTAATTGGTCTACCAAAGATGAAGTTCACAAAAGACCATCTATGTGAAGTGTGCCAAATGGGGAAGCAAACGAGAATATCTTTTAAGTTGAAAAACATTGTTTCTACTTCGAGACCATTTGAGCTTCTTCATATGGACCTCTTTGGTCCCTTAAGGACCAAAAGCATAGGTGGAAACTATTATGACTTTGTTATTATGGATGATTACTCAAGATTTTGTTGGGTTATGTTTTTGTCTAGTAAAGATGAGACATATCTGACTTTTAAACAATTTACTAGATTGTTCCAAAATAAAATGAATTTGAAAATTGTTTCCTTCCAAATTGATCATGGAGGAGAATTTTAAAACTTCCTCTTTGAGAAGTATTATGACAAACATGGCATTGAGCATAACTTCTCTGCTCCTAGAACTCCACAACAAAATGGTGTTGTGGAACGGAAAAATCGCGTTTTAGAGGAGTTGGCGAGGACTACGCTTAATGAAGGTAATTTTCCTAACTATTTCTAGGCGGATGCCATTAACACGACTTGTTATGTCTTGAATAGGATTCTAATACGTCCTATTTTAGACAAAACCCCCTATGAACTACTTAGAGGTAGAAAACCTAATGTATCTCATCTACACGATTTCGGGTGTAAATGCTATATTTTGAACAATGGAAGGGACAACCTTGGTAAATTTGATGCAAAAGTCGATGAGGGTGTCTTCCTTGGATACTCATAATCTAGTAAAGCGTATCGGGTTTATAACAAAAGATTACTTATTGTTGAAGAGTCTGTACGTGTGTTATACCCCAATTTTGACACTGAATTGCCAAATCAATACATTAATCATAGCATTAACATCATCTGCATAGCATAACATGCATTTCATCTTGCATAACATCCAAATTGTCAGTCGGAATATATTTTTCAGGTTTACAGACAAATTGGTCAAACTGAATCTCAATTGTGTGTAAAACCAGTGGACGAAAAATTTCAAAATCAAGCTTGCAGACTTCAACTATATTAATCTACGTTTCGCGTAGTTTAACCTGACGTGCTCGTTTTAATTTTTGACTACCGGTTCGGTCACATTTTGATTAGTCTGAGCCTTTTAACTGATAAAAATTTATTTCAAAAATTAATCAAACACTGTATTTTTCCAATATGTTTATACCACACTGATCATTTTGGTTCATTCGGTTTATTTTTTTGAGCACTTTTGCGCTCGACTTTTATTTATTCTGAGTTCGTTTATTTTTACATTTTTATCTAAGTGTTTAGAAAAAATAAATAGGATTATTGGTGTTTTTATTTTAATTTAATTATTTTAATTATTTAATATTTTTTAGTTTTAACTAATATTATTAATTTTTGTCTCTAAAATATACACTAAGAGTATTTGTGAATTTTCAAATACATAGCTAGCTGGTGGTACATTTTCTTTTCGTAGATCTATTATTGATTTCTTTTTCCCTTGTTTATTATGTGTTTTTTTTCATATATATTTTTGGTTCACAACGGTTAACTTTTTCATATATATTTTCGGTTCACAACGATTAACTTTTTCATACACAATATATATATATATATATATATATATATATATCTTGTGTGTTTTTATGCGGTTTTTATTTATGCTTTAATTATATTTGTTCGGATCGAATCATGTCGATACGCTGTTTGCATATATTTGTGCATGATGCGTGACATTTATGTTAGTTCGATCCGGTTGTGATGATCGCATTTTTGCGTTAGCAACATTGTTAATTTTTTTAGCAAGTTAAATTAAAATTTTCTTTCCATTTCTTTTTGATAAATTTAAATCCACATAATTTTGATCCATATTGCAATGATCAGTTAAGTGTAGCAAGTTGTTGGTTGATTTTTATCAGTTTATGTGCGGTATTTTCTTTTTTTATTAAATTGCATTTCAATTTTGTACACGCGCCCGACGGTTTAGCATAGCAGAAATTTGTTTTGTGCGCTTACCAATTCGCATTTCGATTTGCAACCTTGTGCTTTAATTTAATTTTATTATATTGTTTATTCTTGATTCGACTTGCGATGATAGCTTAAGCGGTATCAATTTTCTTTTTTTTCTTCCATTTGTGTTTAAGATTCAACGATCCAACCTCGTTATGTTTAGATCCAAATTAATTTCTTGTCGTAGCTTTGCACGTCTTTGCATACACGACTTTGATTCGCGTCTTTGCGTCATGATTTTAATCCTTGCACTTTTATTTTCTCTTTATTATTTTTTATTCATTTGTTGTGGATGTGTGATGTAAATATTGTGCATACTCTTGTATTTTTGTACTTTTACCATTGCTGAATCCTTGTATGTATATTTAGATCTTGTTGGCATTTGAATTATGCCTTGTGTTGGAGTTCATGTCGTTTCATTTGAATTCGCACCCCTTTGCGATCTAATTCGCACCCTTCGTGTTACTATTCGTATCCATCATATTTAACCATCAACTTCAATTCATTTTGAATCACTTACCCAAACTCATTTTCAAAACTTTTTTGCAAGACTCGTCAAAAACTTGATCCATACATCAAGCCATATTCAACTTGTAAGCGATCTCTTTATGCGTCGCCATCAACCTTTCCCTTTCTCCACTTAAACCTTTTCGTAATCATGAATAAACCCTTGATCCAATGTCAAGTGAGATTTTTCTCAATAAATTCAAAAACATAATAAAATAAGATTAGGATTGCGCTCCACGAGCTTTAAGTGGTGGAAAAGGAGTGAGACTGGAGCTTTCCTACCCTCACTCTGAGTATTTTGAACACAAGACGCTTAACTTAGTAGTTTGAAATATTCACCTCTATCGATAGTGTTTTGTGCAATCCTAATAAAAAAACAATCTTATTTTCAATCTAAAATACATCAAACCAATTCAAACCTTTTTTCCTTTTGGCACACCTTGAAAACCCTTTTTTCAAAAATGAAAGACATTTTGTCTTAAGATGATGCAAAACAATGCTTCATCTACAACTGTTGAGTTGAGATAAGTGGTGTGAATGTGATTTGTAGATCCATTCAATGTGGTGAAACGTCCGCTCCTCACATGTTTTGGGTAAAACAATGTTTTTCGTCGATTTAATACAGGACAGCTTTTGCTAAAATCGACCAATAAATATATTTTTTTTACCCAGAACTATGTGTGCCTTGATTTCTCTTTTGAGATACGTAGGAGCAGGATTGCGAAATCTTGTCAGCCCCCTAGTAATAAAAACCTTTAGGTCATTTTCTCTTTTCATATCCCTTTTAATAAACTTGGGAAACCTAACTTTTAATCAAACACTAACACGCACAACTAAACTAACGGTCCCTGTTGAGTACAACGGACGTGAAAGGTGTTAATACCCTTCCCCTGCGTAACCGACTCCCGAACCCTGATATTGGTTGTGATGACCATATCCTTGTCTTTTCATTTAGGGGTTTTATTCGATATTTTCCCTTTCCCACTATGGGAATAAATAAAGATCGGTGGCGACTCTGTTAAGTCCATCTCGCGAGCGTGCGATTGTGCTTCGCGAGGTCATTCTCATTTTTCGAGGTACGACAACGTGTTACGTTTAATGAGTCTTACCCAAAAAATGTTGGGAAAGGTGTTTCTTTTCATGATATAGGTGTATCTTCGCAAGAAATTCTCAATGGAACTGAACAAGGAATTAATCAACCTAAAGCGGTATAACATGAGAAGGAAGAAGATAACAATTGTGAAGAGGAGAAGGTTAAAAGTCAAGCTGCCGTGGAAGATCTACCTTTGACTTGGAAAACATAAAAAAATCATCCTATAGACAACATACTTGGGGACATCACCAAAGTCGTGACAACGCGCTCAAAGCTAAGTAATTTTTGTTATCACTTTGCACTCGTTTCTCAAGTCGAACCTAAGAACGCTAAATATGCATTACTTGATGAGCATTGGCTTATGGCCATGCAAGATGAACTAAAACAATTTAAAAGGAATGATGTTTGGGACCTTGTCCCTCGTCCTAAAAATCATCAAGTAATTGGCACCCGATGGGTTTTTTGAAATAAGCTTGACGAAAACGGAGTGATAACCCGCAATAAAGCCCGACTAGTTGCTCAAGGATATGGCCAAGAGGAGGGCATTGACTATAAGGAAACTTATGCTCCGATTTCCCACCTCGAGACTATACGCCTTCTTCTAGCCTATGCCTGCACAAAAGAATTCAAATTATTTCAAATGAACGTGAAAAGTGTGTTCCTAAATGGTTACATTAATGAAGAAGTGTATGTTGCTCAACCCCCCGATTTTGAAAGTCACGTGTATCCAAACCACTTATACAAACTCAAAAAAGCTTTGTATGGCCTTAAACAAGCCCCTAGGGCTTGGTATGAGTGTCTAAGTAAATTTTTAATTGATCAAGGATACTCTTGGGGGAAGGTAGATACTATACTTTTCATTAAGCGCCAAGGAAAGCATACTCTTCTAGTTCAAGTTTATATCGATGATATTATTTTTGGATCTACTAACATGCAACTTGTAGACGAGTTTTCTAAGCTTATACAGGGAGAGTTTGAAATGAGCCTTTTGGGGGAGTTAAATTATTTCCTTGGTATTCAAATCAAACAACTCAATGAAGGAACTTTTGTCTGTTAAACCAAATATTGCTAAAGAGGTTTGGCATGGAAAATGCAAAATCCATTGATACTCCTATGGCTACAAATGGTAACTTAGAAAGGAATGAGAATGGTAAGGATGTAAATGTGAAGAAATATAGAGGTATGATTGGCTCTCTTCTATATATTACTGCATCTAGGTCGGACATTATGTTTAGCATGTGTATGTGCGCTCGTTATCAATTGACTCCTAAGGAATCTCACTTAAAAGCTGTAAAACACATTCTTAGGTATCTTCATGGTACTTCTAGTTATGGGCTTTGGTATTCTAAGGGAAGCAAATGTAAGTTGGTTGGTTACACCAATTCCGATTTTTCCGATTGCAAATCAGATAGGAAGAGTACTAGTAGAACTTGCCACATGTTTTCAAATGCCTTAGTAAGTTAGCATAACAAGAAATAAGTTTTCGTTGCTTTGTCAATCGCCGAGGCGGAATACGTTGTAGCCAGTAGTTGTTGCGCTCAAATTTTGTGGCTTAAACAAGAACTACTTGACTTTGATATAAAACTCCAACGTATTCCTATTATTTGCAACAACACTATTGCTATTAACCTAACCAAAAATCCGGTGTTACATTCTCGCAGTAAGCATATTGAGATTCGTCACCACTTCGTATGTGACCATGTCGAAAAATGGGACGTCGTATTTGAGCATGTTGATAGTAAAAATCAACTTTCGGATATTTTTACAAAACCTTTTGCGACCGAGTCATTTTTCAACATTCGAAGGGAATTGGGATCCTTGATATCTCGAATCTTGCCTAGCATATGACTTGTTGCATTTATTTTATATACTCTTGCTCTTACTTTCCTTGAAAGTTCTACTACATAAGAGTGCATTCTTCATCAATTCATACGAGAATTAATATTGTTTCTTTTCTTTTTCCTTCGTTAGTAAGCCTTTACCTTTACATGTTGCTAGTGTTCCAAATGATTGATATTCTTGATGTATGAAGTAGTTCATGAATACTCCCAAAAATTTCTATTGATGTAAATTAATTATATGCTTATAGTGATGTTGTACTATTCCATTTATATGCTTAAAATATAATCTTGGTGCATTTGGCTTGTCATGTATTATTGCATGAAGTATGGTTGAACATGTTATAATGTTAGCAAAATTCTTGTTGTGAGTCACTATTATGATAACATCTCTGTTTTTAGTTTGAGAGGTGATAAGATTGTATATCGCCTTGCTAGAGCACATGCACGTGCAACATTTCGGGAGTACCAAAGGCATATGTCACACGTAATCGTGTCGCTTTTGTAGCAAACTCAAGAGTTTTAATTACATTGTATCCTTCAAGTTTCATGTTTGTGTTGTGTTATTTGGCATAAACCGTGGCAATTATGTTCTATTGTTGCTTAATATGCTTGTATTCATGTTTAAGCATTCTTGTTCAATATGTATATCGTTCTATGTGAGTGTTATCATGTTGATGTTCTTATCTTTACAAATTGCCTATGTATGGTATATTGGTTTGTATGTGATATAAGATACTTCTCATTATTTACTTTGTCTCTTTTTGATGTTTTCAAAGGGGGAGAAGTATACAAATGAAGTTGGACGCATCTATTCAGGGGGAGTCTTCATGAAGGCACAAAATTTCGTGAAACGCATTATCTCAAGTTTTTCCATCATAAAAAAAGGGGAGTATGTGAGTGCAACTTTCCATTCGATGTATTTTGAATGATGTCAAAACTAGGATAGTTTAGTTTTAATGTATAGTGTACGGTATCCTCTGATTATAGATGTGCATCTTAGCATTACGAAGCATTAAAATGGTATGGAAAAGGTTCATGCATCATACATGCATTGAAAACAAGGTTTTTGTTAAAAATGCATTAAAAAATAAGTTTCTATGAAAATAATACATCATAGGTCTACACATAACCATCTTAGGTCGACACCCATGCATAAATAATAAAGTCTGTAGCCATTATCTATGTGCTGACCAACATAGGTCGACACATGGTCAACACAAGACATCAATAGGTCGACCTAAGAGCTTCACAGGTCGAGGCATTTGCTTTGATAGGTCAACACAAGCGATGCATTTCTTCAAATTTTTTCCAGTCCTTTGCATTCCCTCTTTCTTCCAAACTTGCATACATATAAATACCATTACATGCACTTTTTTCTAGTAAGGTTCTAGAGTAAAACCTATACAAAACCAGAATTTTAAACCACACTTGTCATCTTCAACCTCTCTTCTATGCATACACACAATCAAACTACACATAATCATTTTTTGATTGGGTGACCATCTAGATTAGGGTTGATAACGTCCAATTAGGTTAGTGTACTGAGAATATTAGGCTGTGTTCTTTTAGGGTTTCAAATAAGAAAACCAAGCTGAGGTTTTCCTTCAAGATCGTTGAATATTTGAAGGTTTTGGACAAGATTACGCAATTCGGATCCGATTGAGTGAAAGCCTTAGGACAAGGTGGTTCCTTGCAAGGGAGTAGCGTGAGACGGTGGATCGTGTTAGTAAATATTGGGTTCAACAAGTGTGCCCTTGGAATTAATTCGACCGTGTGAAAGCCTTGGGACAAGGTTATTCCTTGCAAGAAAGTAGCAAGAATTGGTGAATTAAAGTGACATTGTTGGTGACTTGATCAATCTTTGATCAAGGGTTTGTGAGGTGGTAGAATCAACAACAAACCATAGTGTTTGTAGGGTTAGAATTCTTCATCTCTTGTATATACACTTTTTGCAAAGTAAGGTTAATTGAAAGTATCTCAATTCGATTTCGATATGAGGGCAGACATACCCATAGCAAGTCCGATTGGGGAACTTCCTAACCAAATTCTCGTGTCTCACTCTCTCTATCTCTTTCTCTTTTAATTTTTGTGTTTGCAAATTATTGAATTCATTGGTTGGTTGATCAATTCGATTAGGAATTATTTTTTATCACATTTTGACTTAGGTTTTGTTGATAGAATCATAATCTGGTTGATTATGATTTGTTTTTAAAATCAACAACAAAGTAAATTTCCAAACGATTTCGATCGTGCCCTCTTCCAAATCATGAAAATTTTGATTTTATACTCTTCTACCTCACTCAATCTCTTCATATAAACTATTCTTATATACTTGTTATTATCTTAGTGCCGAGAGAGAGAAAGGCTTAAAGTATTACTGTGTAATTCTGCTATTTAAATTAGGTTGTGCTGCAATTGTAATTCAAGAGCTTAGTTCTCTTGTAACAATGTAAGTGATATAAAGGTTGCAAGCTGTGTAAATTCTTGGTGTAAGGAGGTTGTGGGTTAAACTTGGTTTAAAGCTTAAAGATGTTAGTGCAAATTTCAAGGGAAAACTCTTAGAGATTGGATTAGGTCGCGTGGTTTAAGCCTTAACCACTATAAATCCTGGTGTCATCTCTATACCTCTTCTCTTTTATATTTGTGAAATTCATCTTCCGTGTGTAACTCTATGCTTCATCTTATTTATTAAAACTGACCAACCTTAAAATCTTTCTCTTGAAAAAACATTTTAAAAGACCAAATAACACAACTCACCCCCTCTTGTGATTGAAGCCACGTGGTCTACAAGTTGTATCAGAGCCTAGCTCCTATTATACAACTAATCATACCAGGACGCAGGATGACTTTAAACAATCCACCATACAAACCTCTATCCTATAATGGATAAGGGTGTGATTATTGGAAATAAAAGATACATAATCTTTATTGGGGTGGATTGTGATATATGAGCCGCTGTAAAAATGGCCCTTTTGTTCCCACACATCTAGTTATTGGTGTTGTGGAAAACAAACCTAGATAAATATAAACTAAAGAAGATAAAGAAAAGGTGAAATACAATTTTCCATAGATGAAGATAATTGTAGGAACACGAAATGTAACTCAAACGGCTTTCCATAGTCGAAGAAGTAGAAAAGAAAAACAAAAGTCTAACACTTAAAGCAATGAGACTCAAAAAGCAAGAAATAATGCAAAATTGAATGGCCAGAATCCTATTTGGAAGTCCACCTTTGCTGTAATTTTCTCTCAACTCTCTATTTCTGGAAGCCTAACCAAAGTCTCAACAAATATGTGTATTGATTATTGATAAGTGGTTTTCATATCATGTTTATTAGTCATTTCCCTTCACTATTTTATTATTTTCATCCATTTTATCTTCATTTTTATCATGTTTTATGCTTGGTATTCTGTTTATGGTGTTTCCAAGTTTAAGTAAGTGTCCCAAATGAAAAAGGAACAAAGATGAGCGAAATGTGGGGAAAAGGAAAAAATTCAGAATTTCACCATGCATTTTTCTAGAGGGCTGCTATGGGCAGCTGTAACTGTTGTTACAAGCCGTAACAGCCAATTTCCAGTGCCAATATTTTTCCAGACACATGCTACGGGCGACTGTAGCAGCTGCTACAGGCCGTAGCAGGTATGTGCAATCTCCCGATTATTCTTTCCTTTTTTGGCTCTCTTATTGCTGTTTTAGAATCTCTGCAGTTTCTGATTTGTAATATTTTGGTTTTGATGGTATCACACCCAAATTTTCCCCTTAATCAATAAATGAATGCATTCACAAGATATTTGCATCATCTGCATATGATAACATGCATTTCTTCCTGCATAATGTGTAAAATGTTGACCATAATAAATTTTCGGTTTTATTGACAGATCGGTTGCATCAATTTTCAAATGTACGTAAAATTAGCGGGCGCGAAATTTTGAGATCAAGCTTGCAGTTGTCAGTTTTATTGATCTACGATTCACATATTTTAATCTCGCATGCTCGTTTAATTTTTTCGACTCCATTTGAGCTTTTCTTGTCTGTTTTCCAGAAGTTTATTTTCCAAAAAAAAAAATTATAGGGGGTAAATCGAAAGTCGCCTATATTGTAGGGGGTGTTGTATAATTAACCCTCTATTTTATTTTTTGAGCACTTTCGCGCTCATTTTTTACTCATTTTAATCCCTTTCATTTTTTTCAACATGTTCATGAAAAATAAATAGAATTACCTGTATATTCATTTTTATTTTATTTGAAATGTTTGAATTTTATTTGGTTTAATTAATTTGAACTCATATTAATCTCTCAAAATGTCTATAAGAGTGTGTTTGCATGAAGCATGTCAATGAGGGGAAGTAATCTTTTGAGAGAATTTAAAATGACTTTGCCAAAATCCATTATTTGGATAAAAAATATGGAGAATTGTTAAAATGATGTAAATTTATGAAGTATTTTATTCAAGTTAAATTTAAGGAATTTCAAATGACACCAATAAGTAAAGAATATGAAATGACTCTCTCACTCTATATAATGCAAATGTTAAATTGTTTATTATTAATTTTTCAATTTTTTTAAAATGGACATCATATTTTATTAAAATTTCAAATTCAACACCAAAATTTTCAAAAACTAACAAATAATTCCCTAAAAATTTTCAAATTTTACAAATTGGTTCTTTAAATTTTTTAAAATTGCAAATTGGTCCCTATTATTCATATTTTAAATTTGCCCAGTCTCTCACATTCTTGGAAATTAATGAAAAGTGAGTAAAAAGAAATAAAAAAGCATACTCTAAAAAAGAGATCTCTATTTTTCTATGAGCGAGTACTCTCTCCATGATGGGACCATAATCTTCTTTCAAAAATAACATAACCCCACTATTCTAAAGGATCTATTTTAACTTTTGAATGAAAAATATAGGAAGAAAAAAATAAATAGATGAGAAAGAGGGACGCGTTTTGGAGATGAATGTGAAACCATCTGCTTCAAACAATAATCGTTTTCTTCTTCTCAATCATACTCCATAACCACCCTTCATGTTAAAGCATACAACCCACTGCTCCGACCTCATTCTCTCCTTCAACTCAAAACTCCAACTGAAACACCAACGTGTTAGACGATAGACTTCGATCTAGAGGGGGGTGAATAGATCACAAATTTAAAACCTAAACTTTTGGCAAAAATTTGTTTTCAAAAATTTATGACACAACGGGAACAACCCGAATTGAATCGTCTAACCGAACCTACTATCGAAAAGCTCGGATATGCGTAACGTAAACCAATGGAATGATAATGAACACAAATTGTTCAACAACAATTAATTCAAGGATTAATCAAAAGCGAAGCTATACGTAAAGCTTATTTCTAATGAACACAAAATGATAAAAATACTCAAAGGCAATTTATCGAACACTTTGTGTGCGATCGATAATGTTTGGAAATTCAATTTGTTTTGTTGATGTTAAAAGCCAATCACAATCAAAGTGATTATGATTATATCAACAACAAAACTTTAAAAGATAATTTAAAACAATTTCCAATCGAATTAATCGAAACAACAACGAAATCGATAATTTGAAATAACAACAATTAAAGAAATAAAGCAATAAAAAGATAAAGAGACACAAAGATTTGTTTAGGCAGTTCCTCAGCCTCGCTATGGGTACGTCTGCCCTCAATCCGAAATCAAATTGAGATACTTGCAATTAACCTTATCTTTGCAAAAATATTTATACAACCACCTCCAAACCCTTGATTAAAGCTTGATCAAGTCACCAACAATGCTGCTATAATCCATCGATTATCCCGAGCACACACTTGTTGAACCCAAGATTCCCGAACACGATTCACCGTTTTGTGCTACTCCCTTGTAAGGAAACCACCTTGTCCTAAGGTCTTCACTCAGTCGAATCAGTGTTGACGTGATCTTGTTCAAAGCCTTCAAATTCCAATGATCTTAAAGGAAAACCCCACCTTGATTTTCTTATTTTAAACACACAAAGATCCCAACCCAATATTCTTGGTTACACCAACCTAATTGGACATTATCAACCGTAATCTAGATGGCCACCCAATCAAAAATGATTATGTGTAGTTTGATTGTGTGAATGCATAGAAGAAAGGTTGAAGATGATGGGAATGCTTTGTAATCTAGATTCGTATAGGTTTTACACTAGTACCTCGCTAGAAAAAGGTGCATGTATGAATATATATATATATATATATATATATATATATATATATATATATATATATATTTGTGTGTGTGTGTGTGGAACAAGGCAAAAAAGGATGCAAGAAAAATAAGATGCAAAACAAAATTTTAAGTTTTTGAAAGTTACAGGTCTGCCTATGAAAGAAATAGGTCGGCCTGTCAAGGTACTCAGGTCGGCCTGAGTGAGGTGACCTATGGGCATTGCCTACAGACTTTAATATTGATGCGTGGAGGTCGGCCTATAAGAGCTATGTGTTGACCTAAACTGAAGTAAGAGCTTCTATAGGTCGGCCTGAACTCGTGTGTGTCGGCCTATGCAACTATGTTCACACAAGAAACTTTGTTTTTGACATGTGTGGTATTCCTAAGGCTTTTCAATTCTTTTCAAAAATATTTATATGCATCCTAAGTCTAAAATGATTCAATGCACATCTAAACTTTGGTTGATACCACCCAATATACAAAAACGCTAAGTCACACTCCTAGTTTTGACATCATTCAAAACATGGCTAGGTTGTAGAATGCACTCACACAACAACCTTATAATATCACCCTTCTTCAATGTTAAAATACCACTTGCACCCGCACTACAAAAACGCCGACAAAAGTCCCTTTCGTTCACTCCGATCCACCACCTTCGAGAACCAACCTAGATTCTGCAACTCCCTTTAATTCACCATAAAAAATCCATAGAAAACATCTCCTTGTAGTGTATTGAACCAACATAAAACCTCATTGCAACCTTGTTCTTCCTCTCACCATAACTTCAAACCATTACCACCTTAACCTCACACACTTCACAAAACTTTCAAACAACAACCAACATAACAACACACTAACAACATAACCACCTTTCTCTGATACCACCCCCCGATCGTTGATGATCTCCCATTTCCAAGGAAAGCAACCCATTTGCTCACTTTACAAACCACCCTATCTGTTACACAAACACCATCTTCCTTCTCACTTCCTTGCACCATCGTTGACAATGTTGTAGTAACATTAAAGCATCAAAACCTTACAAGCAATGCCATAATTCAACTTCGTTCTATTCTGCTCATGTTTACAGTGACAATAACATCATGAGCTCAATATCAACAACTCAGCACAACGCAGTGCCAGCAACAAGTCGTAATTTCGATAACGTTGCAACTTTGATTTTGTTTGTTGCATTATATGTATTATGTTATGATTGTATTGTTGACTCTGTAAGATTTTGATACGATTCGATAATTTTTTAGTACATTCTATTTTCATTGCGTCGTGATGTTGGGAGTTTGAACTCATTTTCGCTCTTGAATATGTATTGAGAGCATATATTGTTCAATTGCGATTCGATGAGATTTGCTGGCTGTTTATCTTTGTAGCTTCAGTTTGTATCATTTTCATTTTGATTCGTTGAAGTTTTAATTTGTAAAGAATAACATGCGTGAGGGTGTGCTATTTATGGTATACTTTCTATAATGTTGAAGTTTAGATTGAATTCGTGCCTATACGCTGTTTGCATATACGTGCGTCATGCGTGGCATTTGCTTTGATTTGATTTAGTTGTGATGGTCGCATTTTTGCTTTAGCAACGTTGTTGTATTTTTGTTACCCTTACATTCGAAATTCTTCATTGTGTTGTCATTATGTCTCGCACGATAAGGGGCGTTACGTTAGGCCTTTGTGCGTGTTAAGTTTCATTTCGTTATGCTATCATCACTCTTACTTTGTTAGCATATTACGTTTCGTTTTCTTTTCGAATCGGTTACGATGATCACGTTAAGCATTCAAATTTTGTTAGACTTTTCTTAGTTTACGTGCAACATTTTTCATTACGATTATATTTGATTGAACGTGCTATTGATGAATGGGCGTAGCGACAATTTGCAATTTTGCCTTTTGCCACTTTGTACTTTCGAATCTAACTTTTTCTTTCGTGACGTTTTATTTTATTACAATTCTGTTTTATTTACAATGATCGCGTTTAGCGTTAGCAACTTGTGATTCGATTTGTGTTGAGATACAACGATTAAATGTCATTACATTTAAATCAAATTCAATTCAACTTTTGTAGCTTTATATTCCACGTCTTCACGTTACGCGACATCGATTTGTATCCTCGCGTTATAATCTTGGATCCTTACATGCTTTGGTTTCATTTACTTTCTCGATAAAATTATGATGAATGCATGCTGTAATTATCTTGTATGCACACCATCCTCATATTCTATTGCATTATCTGTATGCAATTTGCGATTCATTTCTATTTGTGGCGTTAGGTTACACGTTGTGCTATCACATCCCTATGCTAGAATTCACGCCCCCTTGCGGTGGAATTCACAACCGTGTTACGATTCTCTCCTTTCATTTATTCTTTAACCATTTTAAAAGTCAAATCAAATCTAATATTATTTCCGCAATGCAAAACACACCTCTATCAACATCCATTGCATTTTCCTAAATAAAAATCAAAACCTCAAACCACTATAAAACATCATTTCGCAAAGAATGAAAAGGGAGATGGTCTAGTGCCTACTAATTAATCCTCTCTTTGATTGTTTGGATACGAGTTGCCTAACTCAACCGTTCGAGCAATCGTCATCCATAAAAAACTTCAAATCCGATTCACTTTAAACCACTTTCGTAATCAAAACCCTAGCGAACTTGTTTTCGTAATAACTTGGACGAAAAAGGAGATGGTCTAGTGCATACTATTCCTTTCCCCGAGAACATGATACGAGTTACTGAACTCGACCATTCGAGTATTCATAGTCTATCTAAAACACATTAACAATATCTAATCCTTTTGCAATTAAGGATGAAAAATGAGATGTTCTAGTGCCTAAGATTCCTCTCCCCTATTGTTTGGATACGAGTTGGCTAACTCGACCATTGGAGGAATCATCATCCTACAAAACATTCAACCAATCTAACTTCTTTTCTCGCCGCCGTGTGATCGAAACCCCCTTACAAACGAAAGATGCTTCGTCCATTCCGAGAAGATGCAAACAAGGTTCGTTCCTACATGCGCAAGAAGTTAGAATGCTTTCTGCTCGAATGTGACGAGAAGAAATCTGTGAGATTTCATATTATGTTATCCATTCTGATGTGATGTGATGCCTTGATTTATTTAATTAATTTTCGTAAATAAATTGTGTGATTGTATGTGTTGGTTGATGATTTGATGTGTTAGAAGACCCTTGGGTGTAGGGTGGTAGCCTTAGAGATTAGCATTTAAGGTGTTAAGGGTGTGTGAGTAAAAATGTAGAGATATGGGGGTGGTGGGAGAAGTATCGGATGTTGCTATTATTTGAATTAGGACTATTTATATAAATAATAGTGATAGTAATAATTAAATAATTATCTTAATTATTATGGTTATAGTGACAATGAAATAAATACTTGATTTAGAATTACTAAAATAAATATTTAGTAGAAATAATATTTATTTTATTTAGTTGGAATAAGATTTTTATTAGAAATAATATAATTAAATGAGAAAAGAGGGGAATAGAGGAGAACTGTCATAACATGAAAAGTTTGAGAGAAAGGAGAAAGAGGCTAGGGCACAAAGGAATCAACGGAGCATCCTTCCATAGTGAGAGGAAAAGCAAATTCTAGAGATAATCTAAGGTAAGGGTGAGACTTCCTCTTGTATAAGGAATTGTATGATAACAAGTGGATGGATGAATTAGTTTCTCTTTGGTTGAATTTTCTTTTCTATGCTATGAAACATGTAAATGTGTGATTATGCTATTATGATGTGTGTTTGGGTGCATTATGGGATGAGTGAATGATTGTGTTGTTGTATGTTGTTTGGAAATAGAGTGTGAAACTCGACTGTATGAATTTTCATGAAAAATTGGGGTTTTTGGGATATTTTAAAACTAATTTTCGTAACACAGTTTTGCAGAAAAATGATTTTTTTGAGGTGTAACCAGTTACAAGTTTTGGTGTAACTGGTTACACTGTCATTAAAAAGCGCAATTTGGACATTTTTAGGGGGTGTAATCGGTTACTAGTTTTGGTGTTAACCGGTTACACTGGAAAAGCCTTAGTCACTGCTTTTGGTTATGTTGTAACCGGTTACCTGTTTTGGTGTAACCGGTTACACATGTTGTGTCAAACTTAAATAATTTATAACTTGAGTTTCGGGTGTCTGATTGAGGTGTCGTTGGAAGTGTTATGAATCTATCGCAATGTACTTTACTTTAAAAATAGTTTTAGTACCTTGAAATGATTTTAAATGGTGCATAATGGTGTTGGATGGTATGCGGTGTGTATGTTGCGGTGTGGTATTGTGTATAAATGGTATGTTGTTACCTCTTATGTTACTATAATGCTATTGTTGAATGCTTGTAGTATATGTATGGTTTGTGGTGGCCAGTATTGGTGCAGTACATTGTTTAAGGTGAATATCATTGTGCATGTTGTTGTTGTTGCATGTTATATACGAGTCATGCATCATGGTGTTTGGATGGTGGTTCACTTTTGGTAAGCCTCAATCCTATGGTGGGGATTGGGTGCGAGTAGCTGGTTCCAGGTGGGAATCGGTGAAGCATTACCTATGGTGATGGTAGCGATTTTTTGTGTGCTCTGATCCTATGGTGGGGATCAGGAGCGAGTGAACCCGAGAGTTCACAATTGATACCACATGCATTGAGTTATGGAGTAGAGTCTCACTGCATTGCATACATGTGTTATTATTATATTTGGATTATGTGGAGTATGAGTTGTGGAATGGGTGATTATGTATGTGATAATTGTGTGCTTACATATTATTATGTAATTTCATTATATAATTGTGATTTCTCACCCCTTCTGCTTGAATGTTGCCTTTTCATGGGCATCGTGTAAATAATCTGTAGTAGAGGTGTAGAAGTGAGTGGAAGAGATCTTTATCCTTTATGCTTTTGTTGAGTCGGTGTCTGCTCTGATATGTAACACTGGGGGAAAGAACACTTATTTTCTTTGTTTTATGTTGGTGGAGATTATTATGTGTATCTCCCATGATATTTCCTTATAATTGCATTATGTTACGATTATGTTTTGGATAATTAAACTAATAAGTCGTTTAATGTTTTTTCGCTGCTAATAAATTGTTGAAGTTCAGACTTGTCTTATAATTCTTATTAATTTTACATTCCATATGTGTTACATATCCTATTGAATGCGCTGGTTGTAGTTGGAGGTAACATCCTAATTGTTTGATTGTTTTAAATTAGTCTAATTTTTATTTATAAATTACGCGGGAAAAATTAGGGTGTTTCATGCGACGCCAATGTTCATTTCTCCATGTTTTGGGTAGCAAGTAATGTTTTTCGTTCGAATGCGACTAAGTAACTTTCTCTAAAATCGACTAACAAACAAACGTCTTCTACCTAAAACTACGTAACCATGAGTTCTCCATCGCACCTAGAGACACGTAGTAGCACGAACCCTAATCTTGTTAGGCACCTTAATAAAAAACCTTTTCGCGACCCTTTTTCTTTTCCCATAGCACTTTTTATCACTTGAAGAAAAAAATTGACATAAGCTAACATTTAATCACAAAATAACTAAATGGTTCTCGTTGGGTACAACGGATGTGAAGGGTGCTAATACCTTCCCCTTGCATAATCGACTCCTGAACTCGAATTTGGTTCCGATGAGCATTTTTTATTTATTTTAAGTGATGAGTCCAAGCATTTGAGATTGACATCAATTTTGGTAAAACTAACTTGACAGCAAGATGTTGGACAAGATGTCCTAACATGAAGAACTAACTGAAGATCAAGATGTTGGACAAGATGTCTTATCATGATGTTTCGACATCTTTGTCTGTTACAGTTTGTGATATCTATTATTTGGTTTTCTGATTTCTAGTTTTTGTGGGAATAATTAATTTTCCTAGGTGGCGTCAAAGATTAAGGAATCAGAGTTTCTGATTATTATTTGAAGATGTTGTGAAGACACTTTAGGAAACTTAGGATTGAAGAAACTATTCTAGAGGATAATAAGGTGCAGATTCTGTGGAGCAGAATTACTGCGTTTTTAAAGCCCAAATCCAGTTTTGTTTATGTTATAAATAGGATGGATTTAACCTAGAATAGGCAGCGAAGATACACGACTGTTAGTGAGTATTAGGGTTTGTACTTTTGTGAGCCTCTCTTGTATTGCGTGAATACCTGAGTTGGACTGTTTTATAGAGTTGTAATTGTTCAGTCACTGCTGTGATTGAAAGGAAATTGAGAAGGGTCTCATACCTATGAGTGTCTTAGGTAGAAATATAGCACGGGCAGTGATTAGGTGACAAGTTGTAAACGAAGGAGTTTAGCTTCAAACTAATACTATCTAGTGGATTTCATTCCTGGCTTGGTAGCCCCCAAACGTAGGTGTTGTTGTTCACCGAACTGGGTTAACAATTCCTGTGTGTTTCTTTATTTGTTGCTTTTTACTTTCTGCTCCTTATTATCCTTGTGTGAGTAGCAGAAATCAAGTGTCTCGACATCCTGTCCGACATCTTAGTGATCTGCTATACCAGAATTTCAATTGGTATCAGAGCAGATATCCTGCTCTGTATCTGGGTGAGATTCGGGGACAATACTTTCTAGTTCAATGGATAAAGAAGGAGGACTATTAAATAGACCACCCATTCTTGATGGTTCCAATTATGAATATTGGAAAGTGCGAATGATGGTTTTCATCAAGTCTATGGATGGTAAAGCTTGGAAGTCTGTGGTCAAAGGGTGGGACCCACCAAAGGCCAAAGACAAGGATGGAAAAACCACTGATAAGTTGAAACATGAGGAAGACTGGGATGATAAGATGATAAGCTTGATCAACTTTAAAGCCTTGAATGCCTTGTTCAATGGTGTTGACAAGAACATCTTCAGGCTGATCAAGAACTGTACTATTGTAAAGGATGCTTGGGAGATCTTGAAGACTACTCATAAAGGAACTTCTAGAGTAAAATCCTCAAGACTTCAACTTCTCACCACCAAGTTTGAGAACTTGAGGATGAAGGAGGATGGAAGTATTCAAGACTTTCATGTGAATATTATGGACATTGCCAATACTTCAAGTGACCTTGGAGAAAAGATTCCAGAAGCTAAGCTTGTCTAGAAAATCCTAAGATCGCTTCCCAAGAAGTTTGACATGAAGGTGACAGCCATCGAAGAAGCTCAAGATATCAATACCCTGAAGGTAGATGAACTCAAGGGTTCTCTACAAACTTTTGAAATGGCACTGAATGAGAAGACTGAGAAAAAGAAAAGCTTAGCCTTGGTGTCTAATCGAGAAGAAGGTAAGACAAATTCCAAGAAAGAAATGTCTAAGGATGTTGTGCTTCTAGGGAAACGGTACAGTCAATTACTGAAGAGGATGGATGGAGAGTCAAGAGCTAATGTCAAGACTCAGCCATTCAACAACCATAAAAGGAATGATTTTGGAAGGAACTCCAAATATGAAGAGAAAGATGGCAAAGGAAAAGGGATTAAGTGCTTTGAATGTGAGGGGTATGGATAGATAAAATCCAAGTGTCCTACATTCCTCAAGAAAGAAAGGAAAGGCTTTTCTACATCTTGGTCTGAAGATGATTCTGCAAGTGATGAAGAATCACCTAAACAGGTTTCTGCTCTTACAGGAGTATTTGACTCTAATATAGAGTCAAAAATTAGAGATCTCTCATATAATGATTTAATTAACTCTTACAATGAGTTATACACAAGATGTGCAGAAGTCTGTCAGCTAGGAGAAGATCAACATAAGGTTATTATGCTTCTTGAGGCTGAAAGATTGAAGCATCTTGATATCATCTCTGACCAAAAAGAGGAAGTTGTTTTTCTCAACTCCAAACTTGACAATGTAACCAGAACGGTTAGAATGCTCAATAACAGTTCTGATGTGCTAGATGAGATACTACAATTTGGGAGGAATGTCGGTGATGTCAGAGGACTTGGTTAGGATGACCAAGTTGTGATAAGCAAAAATAGAAATCTAAAATCTAGTTCTAATCAGCTTAAAAGAAGACAGAACCCTAAGGCGTCAAAAAGAATGTTTCAATATCAGCACAAACATCACAAAGTTACTTTAGGCAAAAAGAAGCAAGATTGGAAGTGTCATCATTGTGGTAACTATGGTCATATTAAACCTTATTGCTACAAGCTACATGGCTATCCCAAGGCTGGTAAGGCTGGAAAAAAGTGGAGTCCCAAGAATGAGTTTGTGGCCCTAATAGCTCATTCCTCCCTAAAAGGGTCTGCTGAAGAGAAGTGGTACTTTGATAGTGGTTGTTCAAAACACATGACTGGTGTCAAGAACTATTTGTTGAATATAGAATCTCATGCCTCCAACTATGTCACCTTTGGAGATGGATCCAAAGGAAAAATTAAAGGGGTTGGAAAATTGGATCATGCTGGGAATCTTAGACTTGACAATGTGCTGTTTGTCAAGGGATTTACTACCAATTTGATTAGCATCGATCAACTATGTGATCAAGGTCTAAAAGTCAACTTTACCAAATCTGAATGTTGTTATGAATGATAAAGATATGATTATCATGAAAGTTGTCAGATCAAAGAATAATTGCTATGTATGGACATATTTACAGACAAAATATCCATCAAAGTCAAATAAGAGGCGTGAAAAACATGCCTCAGATCTGAACATTGATGAATGGAAAATTGGGAAGTTAACCAAGATGTCACATAGGTGGTGGCAACATCAGACTATCTCAAGAATTTAGAACCTTCTTCATAAGGCCTCTATGGTTGATGACTTTGAAGGGAAAAAACGCGCTTATGTTGTCACTGATGACTCAATCGTAAAAACTGAAGGAATAACAACAGAGAATAGTTGCTCTCAGTTCACAGGATTGAGACATGTGTTGTTTTGGCATGATGTCACACAAGATGTCGTGACATCATCCTGTGACAACTTGAACCTCACTGGTGGTCTCAAAATTAAGGAGAAGATGTTGAAGGGCAAATTAGGGTTTTGCTTGCTTGAAGTTTTTGAACAATTAATCTGTGGGAACACTATTCAAGGGTATGCATGGTTTCAAAATCAATCATTTCATATCCACATAAGCCACTTTCACGCACGATACCTTCATTCTGTTCTATTCCCCACAAATTGCTCCATCTTCTAGTTTGAAGAAAAATCTAATCCTCTTCACTCTACGATGTCTCAACAACAATCGTCAAAAAGGGCAAGCAAGAAGGAGATTTTTATGACATCCGCTACTAGGGCGAAGTCTGGGGAGTTGTCTGCTAGAGATGCAATTGATGTTGTTCCCCTGGTTATGGTGCCATGCAAGCCTGACAAACTCCCAGTAAGAATATTTAAGAACATTCCCCCAGGTAACCCTTCAAACACTTCTGGTACTTTTTCTAACCCTAGGAAGGAAAAAGAAATTTTTAACATGGATGAGAGGATTGAAAAAATAGTGGATAAGGTCATGAGTCTAGGGGATATAATAAATGTTGCTGGAATCACTAGACCTCTGGCTCAGATTATGCCAACCTACTCTGCTCATGTTGATGAACCGGAGGTGGTGACTGAGAGGAATGCTGATGAGGATGTTGATAAAGGAGATGGTCATGAAACGTCAGAAGGGAATCTTCACACCCTTGCTGATTCTGTTATGAGAAATGTTGAATCAGATGATGAAACATCTCCATCTATAGAGGAATCTCAGGGACAGGCAACTAAGGATACAACTGGAGAGGTTGCTAACAGGGTTATAAATGTTGACGGCCTGCTTTCTGATGATGAGATCATTGCAAAGAGTCTTCACCCGGGTGTGGCTAAGAGACTAAAGTCAAGAAAAGGTAAGAGTGTAGCTGTTGAAGACACTCCAACCAAGATACCTAGGAAATATGTGGTTAGACCACATAAACCTTGGAGTAAAGTTGTTGTGGTGTCAAGGAAGAGAAAAGCTTAATCTGATACTGAATCAGACTTTGATGTCCAGGACATCATGCATGTTAAGAAACCAACCTCTAAGAAAAAGGTTGTAACCCTCCCTAAAGCTCCCTTGGACAACATCTCATTTCATGATGTTGAAAATGTAAATAGGTCGAGGCATGTGTACCACAAAAGGGTTGCATTGGAGAGGGAATTGGGGAAGAATGCTCTCAATTATAAGGAAGTGATGGATTTGATTGAAGTTGCTGGCTTATTAAAGACTGTCACTCAATTTGGCTCATGCTATGAGAGACTAGTTAAGAAGTTTGTGGTAAACATTCCAGAGAGATGTAATGATCTAAAAAGTGAAGATTACCTAAAGGTATATGTCAGATGAAATGTTGTGACATTTTCTCCTGCTGAGATCAACAAGTTCCTTGGAAGATCTGAAGTTCCTCAAGCTGAGATTGAAGATACATATGATCAGGTGTGTAGGGAGATTACCGGCAATAATGTGAAGAATTGTCCTAGAAAAAGGAAGTTGTCAGCTGGGAAGCTGAGTGTGAAATATGCCATTCTTCATAGGATTGGCACTGTGAACTAGGTTCCTACGAATCACACCTCAACCATTTCTACTGGACTTGGGAGGTTCATCTATGCTGTTGGTAAAAGGAAGTCATTTGACTTTGGTGTGTACATCTTTGAACAAATCCTGAAGGTTATCTCTTATGCTGTAAAGATGCCTATTTGCTTCCCCTCACTCATCTGCAGAATGATTCTTCAACAACATCCTGGGGTCCTTCTACCTATTGATAATGTCATGAGGAGGGAGTTTCCCCTGACATTGCATTACAAACTATTTGCTGGAAGTCATGTTACAAATATTGCTTCAACATCTACTCCAACATCTGTTTCTACAACTTCAAAGGAGGAAACCATTGCTCAGCTAAAGGAGACCTGTAGGGAGCTTGATGTTATCAATACCAGTACAACTAAGAAGGATAAACTTGAGCAATTGATACAAGCCTTAACTGCTGAGCAAGACAAAGACACTGAAGTTGACACTGGTGATGCTGAGAAGAATGTTGCTGGCAATAATGAGGTGAATTGTGATGATGTTGCTGATGATGTTGTTGATGATGTTGCTGATGATGTTGCTGAAGATGCTGCTACTAATGATGATTCTGGTGGTGATGAAGAAGAGGAAGAGGATGATGAGGGAACCGAAGATGAGTGCTGAATGTTGTCTTCTTTTTATTTTGTTTGGTTTTGTAAGGGCTTAATGCCCATGATATTTTTTGTTTAGCTCTTCTTATGCTTATTCTGTAGTTTAATACTTTATGGTTTTGCTTGTTTAATTAGTTAGTTTATCTGCCTTTGTCATATTATGGCTAAAAAGGGGGAGTAATACTAACTTTACTAACCACTGTTGCTGCTGCTAACTATTGAGGGGGAGTTTGCTAATCTGATGCTTGCATAAGAAGGAACTGGTTGAGGGGGAGACAAGTTGTTTGTTGTTTTTTTCCGCTGCTAATGTTCTGATGTTTTATTTCTTGGCCTTGGAAGGTGGTTTTCTGTCTGCAAGTTCCATTTAGTTAGTTTTAGCCAAAATCTGCCAAAGGGGGAGATTGATGAGTCCAAGCCTTTGAGGTTGGCATCAATTTTGGTAAAACTAACTTGACAGCAAGATGTTGGACAAGATGTCCTAACATGAAGAACTAACTGAAGATCAAGATGTTGGACAAGATGTCATATCATGATGTTTCGACATCTTTGTCTGTTACAGTTTGTGATAACTGTTATTTAGTTTTCTGATTTCCAGTTTTTGTGGAAATGTTTGTTTTTCCTAGGTGGCGTCTAAGACTGAGGAATCAGAGTTTCTGATTATTATTTGAAGATGTTGTGAAGACAATTTAGAAAACTTAGGATTGAAGAAACTATTCTAGAGGAGAATAAGGTGCAGATTCTGTGGAGCAGAATTACTGCGTTTTTGAAGCCCAAATCCAGTTTTGTTTATGTTATAAATAGGATGGATTTAACCTAGAATAGGCAGCGAAGATACACGACTGTTAGTGAATACTAGGGTTTGTACTTTTGTGAGCCTCTCTTGTATTGCATGAATACCTAAGTTGGACTGTTTTATTTAGTTGTAATTATTCAGTCACCACTGTGATTGAAAGGGAATTGAGAAGGGTCTCATACCTATGAGTGTCTTAGGTAGAAATATAGCACGGGTAGTGATTAGGTGACAAGTTGTAAACAGAGGAGTTTAGGTTAGAACTAATATTATCTAGTGGATTTCATTCCTGGCTTGGTAGCCCCTAGACGTAGGTGTTATTGTTCACCGAACTGGGTTAACAATTCCTGTGTGTTTATTTATTTGCTACTTTTTGCTTTCTGCTCCTTATTATCCTTGTGTGAGTAGCAAAGATCAAGTGTCTCGACATCCTGTCCGACATCTTAGTGATCTGCTATACTAGAATTTCATTAAGGGTTTTATCGACATTTGAATTTTCCTTTTGGAAAAATAAAGTTTGGTGGAGACTATTATATCGAGCGTGTGAGCACTCATTGGTCATTTTTTGCATCGCGACAGATGGCGACTCTATTGGGGACTTTGCTCCTGCAAGAGAGAGTCAAGCCTAATTTAGTTCGATTTGCGGTTAGCATTAGCTTTGTCTACTTTTTTTCTTCTATCTTATTTTCTTTATATCATTGTATTGTTGCTATTTACTATCTGCTGCTGGCTCTCATGGAACTAGTAGGGAACCTTCGATTATTGGCACTTTGTGAGATAGGCTCGCTACCCGAGTCTGAAGAAAACCATAGGATTAAGATGGTGGTTGTATAGTATTGGATCATGAGGTGTCTTCCTTATTTGGGATGATACAAAGACCCTACCTAGAGTAGATTCTCTTGGAGATGTTATTATCCAACGAGCCTTCGTCACATTAATAGTATTTTCAAGTTTGAAATAATGACTCTAGGGACCTCTTTAGAACCTCGGAGTTGATGGTTGTGTAGTATTGGCCCGCGAGGTGTGTTCTTCGTTAGGGATGATACGAAGACCTCATCTAGAAGAGATCATCTTGAAGGTATCACTGTCCGACATGCCTTCGTCACAACAGTGATGTTCTCAAGAAGGTTCCATGACTCTAGGAACCTACAAACCATAGAGCCTACTGTTCGAATCGTAGTTAAAAGGGGGTTTTTTGTTATCGTCTCCACAAGGATTCGGGATATTTTCATGCTTCCCTTTCAACAGTTTATCGTTTAAGAATAAGGGGTTTTCAAAGTTTTATTCATAAAATTGTCACGTTTTTAGTAGCAAAGCTTATAAATTCTAAAGATTGTTGTTAACAAAGTATATCAAAAGTAGTTTTCATCTACCCTAACGTATATGTATTCATTCAATCTTGCATGTGAAGTCAGATTCGATTAATATCGTCATGCATTCTCTCAACACCGTCTATGTCTAGAGCTGCGTCATGAAAAATGCCGTATTCATCGCTACACGATTTCTCCATATAACAACCAATATAATAAGCTTTAAGTTCAACACAAAGAAAATATCGACCATAGACCGATTTCTCCAATCTATAAACTGATAGATGAATTTTTAAGGTCAAGTTTTACAAAATCTATGTCTAGAGTTTTACAAAACAAGAATGGATCATTAAGAATAAAAATATTCATCATATATTAATCATCACTTGTTCGCATACAAGGCCAATAAAAAAAAACATACAAGCAAAAGGTAGACTACCTCTACCTTTGATACAAAGGATATTAGCTACCCATAACCATGGTAGCTGGCTTTACAAGTTTTGGAAGAAGATGAATGAGCACCCACGTCAAAGAATCGAACTCGGATGCAAATCCAGCTTCTATTTGCAAAATATCACCTTTTGGTGAAGAAATATGAGAAAGTGAAGTTCTTGTGTGTAAAAATGGGTTATGATCCCCAAAAATAGTGAAAAGTACTTATATAGTACTTATAGAATTTGTCACGTTTGCACTGCGAACTGTTTCTTCACCCAATGAACACCAATTTAGGCACCTGAAGTGCCTCTGAACAGTTAAACTGCCCTTGAGAAATATCTTAAGTTCATTGTGCGAGCAATTATTCGCTCTGCGAACTACCTCGCTACAAGTTTGTACAACGAACTTAGGGTCCTTTAGCTACTGACTTCAGTCAAGAATGGTTTGCTGGCTCTTCACTGCTACTTTTCCCAAGCGAACATTCGCTTCTTGTTCGCCCAGTAAACTTACTGCCCTTTAGCTACTAACTTCTTTCTGAGATGGTTCGCTGGGACTTCGCCATGAGTTCGCACAGTGAACATTCTCTGGCACTCCTCGCTGGATGTTCGCACAACGAACATGCTGGAATCCTTCTCTTCTTTTGGCTTCCTTGCCCAATTACTCGTGTCTTACACTTTGATGTTTTTATGCCTCATTTCTGCATAATAACACACAAATCAAAGCAACCAAAGGTATTTTCACCATATTTGAAAGCTCTAAAAGATTTGACTAAATTTTGGTAAAACATAGTGTTGAACAAGATGTTCCATTATGATGAAGTATGCTGGAAGAAGACATGTCAGACAAGATGTCCTAGCTTGTGGACTCAACATCTTGGTCTGATATATCAGGTTGTTGCAGATCTAGTCCAAGATTTGAGGAGCAATCAGAACATGGATCAAGGAATAAATAAACTGATATTTCGAAGCCCATGGACAGCTGAATATTATAAAAGAAGACCAAGACCTAGGATAGATATTAAGAATTCTTATTGAGACTTTTGTAAAAGTAGAAAATAAGGGTTTAGGGTTTTGAGAGTCGTGTACTTTCTTGAGTTGTAAGTCACCCTTTGTATCTTTTGATACATTGTGGTAGACATAGTTTTACAGATTCAGAAACCTTTAGGTAATGGATTATGTATTATTCTTGGATGAAACTTTGAAGAAAATCCATGCATTGTTTGTTAGTCAAGAGTCTTGACTGAATACTGTATTGAAAGAAGTGTCTTTCAATTAAACAAATTGATGCAGTTACTGGAGGTTGTAACTGTTAGATATCACTAAGGTGATTTAGGAATTGAGATGGGTTTCTCTTATCTTGATGGCGATTTCTAGATAGAATTATACTGGGTAGGGATTAAGTGAGGAGTTGTAAATGGGGGAGTTTAGCTCTAAATTAATGGTGTTAATAGTGAATTCATTCCTGGCTTGGTAGCCCCCAGACGTAGGTGATTTGCACCGAACTGGGTCATCATATCCTTGTGTTATTTATCTTTCTGTGTTGCTCAATTCATCCCGCTCTCTTGATCAAAATTTTATGTCTTGACTGATGTTGAGACATCTGTCATGACATTGTTTTATGAATCTGCAGTTTTATTGAAGGTTCATATTTCTGTCCTTGTTCAATTTTAGCAGAGATCCTTGTTCAATTGGTATTAGAGCTTGCATCCTGGTCTGTTTCTGGATGAGTTCTAGGGAAGATTTTTTCTGGTCTTTGAACAAGGAAGAAGGTTGTATGAACATACCATCTCTTGATGCTATTGATGGTTGTCTGATACGTTTTGAAGATTCTCCGCTGCTGCTTATGATGATGCTATTGATACACATGGTGTCTGATAAGATGTTGTGACATCTTACCTGGTGCATGTTAAAGATGGGTTGTTTTCTCTACGTGTTCTTGCCACGTCTAGCTGGGAGTAATAGACAGGAGGGATCACTGTGACCTGGAGTCCTCTGAAGGATCTTTCTATGTTGCTTAGGAAACATGAAGGGCCATAGGAGGAAAAAAAGTTGAGTTGAGGTCTTGTGTATCCTATGGATTTGATAAAAATTCTATGTCATGTTTAATGTAGCCAAAGATACTTGAGGTGTCTCTCAAGTACTCTCATAAAGGTACTTCTGAATGTGAATAGAACAATGTCAAGAAGAAGATCCATGTGAAGAAAGGAACAATTTATTTTTGTTCTCATCCCTATAAGAGTTTGAGTTTGTTTAAAGTTTCTAACTCTTGGAAGGTGATACTAATTATCCAAGGATTCTAATGGTTTATCTGAAGATGGTTCTCCTTGAAGATTTCTTCCTAGGTTGTGATGGATGTCTTATTCCTTATCTTAGTGCTGGAGTAAGAAGAGGTGTCAACTTGAAGAAGTAGTAGTCTGTGAGGACTAATGAGTGTAGAGGGATTTTCTAGTGAAGATGTTTTTGAAGATCCTGGAGGATATGGTTTTCTTAGGTCATGGACGTTGATTATAATATCTCAAAGTTGTAATCATCATCAGGATTCTCTAGCAAAAAAGGAGTCTAATGACATTTAGTGTCTGAAGAATGCAGAATTGGGATTTAAGATCAATCGTTATTTGTGGCTTTAGCAAGTATTTAATTGATTATCCTATTGCCTGGTGTTCCAGAAAGATGATCACACCAGAATGAGTAGCTTCAGATGGTTGCAGGAACTCAGGACCAATGATCTGTTCACTTGAAAAAGGAACTGATGTTCAACCAGATGTTGGGACATCTCTCCAGAAGAGTGTGTGCAGAATTCTGTTGTTTCAAGGAGTGAACTGCATGGACAAAGAAGCATTGTGGCATGTGCTCTGGTTGCTGAACAAATGTGTGATTACCAAATTTGTTTGGAATCTTCTTCTGATTGGGCTTGAAGAGTCAGCTGATATGTTGTCTAGTAAGTTTCTATTCTAGAAACTTGCTATTGTGGAAGAGAAGTTTGTCTTGAAGAACATACCTTGGGTCAGTTTATTTCTGATCTAAGTGTATAGGGATGCTGAAGTTATGTTCCTGTGTAGGAGTTTGGGTTCAAACTACTAGTGGAGGACTGTAAAAACATCTCTACCAGATTCTGTGCATCTGGAAGTTAAGGAAACATGTCTAAGACATTTTCCCTGACATCTTGGAGACTTTTCTGGTTTTCATAGATGAATATGAAGGATCTTGCAAATAGTTATGACTATTTAGTTTGGTTATGGCGCGGAATCTAATCTTGTGTGAATGATTCCCTTGGAGAAGTATGCTTGAAGAAGGTTGTCATTAGAGTATTTGTTCAGAGGACTGGTTGTTTTTTTCTATGTTCAGGATATATGTTGTTTACTCATACTTGATTTCATGATCATGTCTATGAGAACATGGAACTCTTGTTCAGATATGGTGGAAAGGTCACTCAAGGTGGGATGTTATCTGGAAGTCTAAGAGTTAGACCTTCAAGACTGAGTCAGGCATGTGTGATTTCATCAGTTGGCTAGTTAAGTCATTGATGTAGATCAAATGTTCTGATCATCAGGATGTTCCTGCTATAGTCATTTGTGTGCAATGAAGCCGTACCATTTGGTATAGGCTGGTCTTCTTAGGAGTGGTTACTCTGTAGCTATAAGGTTGTTACCAAAGTCTATCTCAACATCTTTGGATCAGGGGTGCTGGTAATTGCTTATATCTTCTTGAAGTCTCTTCTAAGATGTTGGATGTGAGTGTCCAGAGTTTTGTCTGAGGTAAGAAGATATTCGTACTGAAAGCTTCAGCTAGTCAAGGACCTTGAGGAAGGTGTTCTGATTGGTTAATACTGGTGGAAGGTGGTACTTAAGTGTGACTCAAGAAATTATCTGCTCAAACCTGTTGCTCTAGGCTTGTGGTGTCATCTTCTGTTAAAACATTAGACTTTGCCAGTACTGATGTACTATATCTCGAGGGGGACTGAGCAAGGTGGAGTTTTGAGGGATAGAAGACTAAAGTACAGAGGAGAAACAGATCTTGCTGAGGAGTCTGTTTAGATTGGGATGTCTGAACTTTAAGTTTCTAGAGTGAAGCTTCTTGAGGTTCGTGGGAGTTTATTTCTCTCTGTGGTATTTTGTCTTCTGTGATGGGTTATGATCTACTGCAGCTGGGACATGGCGAGATTCTGATGTCCTAAATAATGTTGGAACATCATTCCTATTACTGGTTATTCTTGGAGGATAACTTGTTTGATTTTCAGTCTTGGAGCTATATATACTCATGGTTGAGTATGGTGTAGAACTACTGGTCAAGGCTGTGTGGATTCTGGTGATAGGTTCTGTTGGAAGTATCATTAGAAGAGATTGTATAAGGCTGAAGGTGTATCACTCTTCCTATGGAGAAGGGGTCTGGTATCTTTCAAGTGTGAATGACATGCTTTCTAACCAAGAAGTTAAGAGAATGTGTATGTCTCTTTCGTGGATGTGAGCATTCCAGATTTGATTGGATTCGTTCTCAAAGAACATGGTTGTCTATGGCTGTAAAATTCAAGGTGAATTTATGCAGGGTGTGGATATGTTCAGGGGGAGAGTGATCAATGGTGTTATCTGGTCTCAATCCAAGAATTTGTTGGATATGATACAAGAAGTGTGATCCTGGTGTCTGTTTTCTCTTTTGAGAATGAAGATGCTTATGTTATCCTTGTGAAGATGTGATGTCAGGAAAGATGTCTTGACATCATGGTGTGATACTTTTGTGACTTTGACAGTTCTGCTTGGGAGTTTGATCTGTTAAGGCTATTGAATTATATCAACTTTGTTCTTAATTCTTAGGAGATGCCTAAGAAATAAGAGTGGGTATTGTCTGGGAGAATTTATTTTTTTCTGCAGATTGAGATAAGGCTCATGGGAGTCTTTGTTGTTAACTGGGAGATGTTAAAAGGAATGTCTTAACATCCTAGTCAGTTGTTTTTTACTTCTGGTTGAAAGGAGTATTCTTGGGGCTCATTGGGGCTCATTGGAAGGCATTGTGACTATGCTTCAGAGTTTACAAGATGGATTGGACAAAGTCTGACAAGGTGTCAGGACATTGTTTAGGACTTGTGGTTGTATCCAAGTTGATTGTCTTGGAAGGTGGAGAGTGTGTCTTAGAGAAGGTGTGTTAAACATGTGTCTTGATCCATGCGTATTCTTTGGATGGTTTACCCTAAAGTTGAAATAGTCAAATCCTAGTTGGGTGGTGCATAGTCATTTATGTTGAAGTTACCTACCTAAATTTATTTCTCCATTGAATTGTTCTTTGGTAACTTCTATGGACCGTAAATTCCTAGAGAAATCGCTTGGTTATTTAAAAGGGGCCGCTGCTTCTGGGTTATCAGGTTGTGTTTCTTTTTGCTGGGTTGTGTTTTCATGGCTTTTGTCCGGGTTTGGGTATGTACCATATGGGTATGAAACTATGTCGGTTTCTTTTGCCAATTTTTGGCTAAAAAGGGGGAGAATGGGTGTGTATTCATCTTGGTTGTCTGTTGGTCCTTACAACACACAACCAATATCCTTTTTGGCGTGGAGTCCATTCTTGTAGTTATTCTGCAAGGATGTTGGATGAGATGTTTTAACATCCTGTTTGAGTCTCAGGTTCTTCTATGAGTCTTTCCTTTGTGTCTTGTGATCTGAGTTAAGAACACAGTTGTGTCTTGTGTTCTGAGTTACCTGGAGTAGCAGTTTGCTCCTCTAAGTCCTTGACGGGATAATTCAGATTGGTGATTGGTTGCTCCGGTAACAAGTATTGGTTCTGGGATTGAGGGGGAGTGGTGTGCATCTTCTTTGAGAGTGGTGTGCATCTTCTTCCTCATGTACACCAGGACAATGAGTAATGGGTACACGGGAAGAGTGAAAGCTTCCGACTGAAATGACTTCGGGACTTTCTACTCTTTCTCTCTCTGGAGTGTCGTACCCCAAATTTTGACCACCCTTCTATTTTTTTATATATAGAAGATTAAAATGGTAAGTATTAAGGGGATTATTTGGGTAGGATAAATTTATATGGGGATAGATTATTGTTATTTAATATATAGGGGTTAATTAGGATTAGATTAATTTTTAATCAAAATTACATTAGGGTCATAGTGGGGTTATTAAAGTGTTAATATTAGTATTAATAATATTATTAATATTAATATTTTCATGGAATTATTATTAAATTGTTATATACTCGTTAATTCTATTTTATTTCGAATAAATGGAATGATTTAGTTGCTAGGAAGACGGGAGTATAAGGAGTTATAAGGGGAGGAAGGTTGTGAGTTCGAATCCCACCTTTCACATTTTTAATGTTTTATTTATTTTTTCTTTACTACTAAGTTTTTTTTAATAAAAAAATCACAAAATATCATTTTTTAATATTTAATTTTTAATTTTCGTATTTTTATTTAATGAATTTATGAAAATTTGATTTTTTCATTAAAATCAATTTTTTATGGAAAAAATCTCAAAAAATCATAAAAATAAATAAAAATCAAATATTTTTCCTTTAACATTATTAGGATATTTCTTTTATTTAAAATCTTAATTTTTTTTATTTAAAATCACCAAGCCATGAATCCATCCAGATTCATTTGCTTAGACTCCAAAAATAGAGGAAAATCAAGTCAGATTAAAACCTTCATAAACTGAAAAATTTTATTCAATGTCTGACCTAATTTTTCATCTATAAATAGACTCTGTTTTCCATATTTTAATTGACCCACAATTCAAAAATAAATAAGTCTAAAAAAGTTGTCGTTCTTCACATCGAAGAACAACAATGCAAAAAGGGAAAAAGGGTCTTGCAATAAAGGAAAATGGAGGTTTTGCACTAAAGGAAAAGGGAGAAAAACACTAAAAGCATTGTCACGGCCGGCAAAAATATTCGAGTCGCCATCATATTTTTTAAGGAAAATAAATGATAAACCTAAAATCTTTATCCTAAGGGTAGAGATTCCTAAGGTTCGAGAGTCGGTTAAGCGAGGGGAAGGTGTAAGGCACCCCTCACCTCTATTGTACTCAATGGGTTCCTCCTTAGATTTTAGGGTATGCTTGTTTGTTTGTCTAAATATTTTATTTACAAAAGAATCCTAAGTTTTTAATTATTGTACTCGCTAGGGTTTACAACCCTATGCCTACGTACCTTCAATTTTGAAGGATCAGAGTAACCGTAGTTCACCTCCCATATTCCTACCCCTATTCCTATCCCTAATCCACTATTTATACTCTTGGATAAAGAGTTTTATCCCTTAATCTATTATTTATACTCCTAGATAAGGAGTTCTATCCCTTTATCTATATTTATACTCCTAGATAAGGAGTCCTATCCCTTTATTTATTATTTATACTCCTAGATAAGGAATTTTATCCCTTATCCATTGTTTATACTCTCGGATGGAGAGTTCTATCCCTTATCCATTGTTTATACTCTCGGATGGAGAGTTCTATCCCTTATCCATTGTTTATACTCTCGGATTGAGAGTTTTATCTCTTATCCATTGTTTATACTCTCGGATGGAGAGTTCTATCCCTTATCCATTGTTTATACTCTCGGATGGAGAGTTTTATCCCTTATCCATTGTTTATACTCTCAGATGGAGAGTTTTATCCCTAATCCATTTATTTATACTCTCGGATATCAAGAGTTTTATCCCTAATCGATTTATTTATACTCTCGGATATCAAGAGTTTTATCCCTTATCCTTTGTTTATACTCTCGGATGGAGAGTTCTATCCCTAATCCATTTATTTATACTCTCGGATATCAAGAGTTTTATCCCTAATCCATTTATTTAGACTCTCGGATATCAAGAGTTTTATCCCTTATCCCATCCCTTATTTAGGCTCTCGGACCAAGAGCATTATCCCAAATTTAAATCCCTAGAAAAACCCTTTTATGTCCCTTATTTTAATAAAAAATCCTTGAATTCCATAAAATTCGATAAGCCCCCAAAATACCTTCTATGCTAATAATATAGCAAAAACGATTTCCCCAAATTATCCCAAAAAAAAAAGATTTTTAAAACCAATATGAATCCTCAATTAAACTAAGATTATTTTTCGCCCCCAAAACCCAAATTTCCAAATAAACCCAAATTAATTCCCATTTCAAAAAAAAAACAACTATATTGAATATGCGAAATATGAATTTAAACCCAACCCAAAAACCCCTGAATAACAGTCTCCATATTTAATCCCTAATTAACCAATTAAATTAAGTTGTTAATTTAATTGATAGAAACCCTAAAAAAATTTTAATTAACCAATTAAATCAATTTATTAATTTAAGTGTACCAATTACCCTAAAACCCAAACTAAACAATTAAATTAAGTAATTAATTTAATTGATAAAAACCTAATAAAAACCTAATCAACCAATTAAATTAAGTCATTAATTTAATTGTGCAAATTACCCTAAAACCCTAACTAAACAATTAAATTAAGTAATTAACTTAATTGATAAAAACCTAATAAAAACCTAATCAACCAATTAAATTAAGTCATTAATTTAATTGTACAAATTAACCCTAGAACCCTATTATTTATAAATCCTAATTAGTATTAAAGTCCTAATTAAGTAATTAACTTAATTAATAAATAAATAAATAAACCAGGGGGTGTACTTCCTACTGAATTAGTAATGGGCCATTGAAACTAGGGGTGTGGATAACAATCTGGGCGTAAAGCCCATCACCTAAGTCCATGTCTGAAGAGGAAGTATTTTATTTTATAATATTTGACAATTAAATTATCTTACCCTTTAAAACTTAATTTTACTAAATCTAAATTAATATGTTTCATCCCTAATGGCCTAAGTACAATGCCTAGATAAAATATAAGATTTGCTAAAAATTTGAAAAAAACAAGGTTGGGGTATTAAATGAAAGAGAAAGATGCGTTGTCTTTAACATCTCTAAGGCCTATCTATCACAAAATTTAATCAAAATAAAGTAAGTAATAAAATAAAGCAAAACGTGAAACCTGCATATTCCAGAGAGTGCAGCCCTTCCCCATGTGTTTTTAAATGCGGCCTAATGAGGGCTTGCCACGTGGCAAGCCGAGAAAAATAATTTTAGAAAATAAGAAAACATGTCGGCACGATTTCTAGCTGGGACATATAATATTTATTGTATTTTTTTATTAATAAAAGGACAACTAAGGTACTAAATTTCTAGTAAAGTGTTCGTTCATCCAAAACAATCCATATCAAGCATTAACAAAAAAAATACCAATAAGTCACATGTAAGCTATGAATATGACGGTAAAAGAAAGCCAACCTACGGAAAGGAGGTTGTCCCCGGTAAAAAAATTTGATTCGACTTTTTGTTCTGGATTTTTCCGTTCTCGATCTCGGCCTTTTCGTAACTCCTCTTTCCGTTTATGCCTTTCTTTTGAAGAGACTGAGGATGGTCGAGGCTTTTAGGGTTTTTTTTTTGTTCTTCGATGTGAAGAGCAACAACTTTTCGGATAATGATTTTGTACGTTGTGCATCCCCCCTATAGGAGAGACAAGGGCTATTTATAGGGAAAAATTAGGTTAAAACATTAAATGTGATTATCTATTTTTAGATCAATTTGATTTAACCTGATTTTCTCTTATTGCTTAAAGCTCAAGCCAATGAATCTGGATGGATTTATGGCTTGGTGAATTTAAATAAATAAAAATTTTAAAATAAAAGAAAATAGCCTAATAATAAAAAAATAGAAAAAGATTTGATTTTATTTTAACTTATATGATTTTTTAAAGATTTTTTTCATAAAAACATGATTTTAATGAAAAAATCAATTTTTTAAAATAAATATTAAATAAAATACGAAAAATAATATTAAAATAATAAAAAAACTATTTTTATGATTTTTTCATGATTTAAAAGTTAAAAAGAAAAAGTTAGTAATAAAGAAAAAAAACTAAAAGTGGCAGAGGTAGGATTTGAGCTCATGCACTCTCCCTTACAATCCTCAGGCCTACTCCTCTATCGAATGGGCTATTATATTTATTTGAAATGAAATTACGTCTAAAAAAATAACATAAAAATCTGACTCATATACTATATTTTTTATTTGTCTCCTTTTTTTTATGCTTAGAGATAGTATTAAACATTTTTTGGAAAGAAAAAAATTAGAAATACAAATTACTCATTATCATTATTTTTTACTTATATAAGCGATAAAAAGGTAAAAAGGAAGAACAGAAAGGTGGTCAAAATTTGGGGTACGACAGCTGCCCCTATTTAATCGGCTTCGAATCAAAATGATGATGTCGGTGAGCCTTCATCTTCTTTGAAGAGGAGACGATTAAATACAAGAGGAACCCTAATTTTGACCGCGAAGTTGATAGATTCAACGTCCGTGTGGACCGAATCCAGATGCTCCATTAGTATCCCAATATCCCTGTGTATAATATCCCTGGTAATAAACCCTTGGCAAAATATCCGATTGAACCCCTTTATCCCCGAGCGTAATTATAAACCTTATTCCATGTATGCATGTTTGAAAGTATGTGTGCTCTTATGCATGAAGCACTATTTGGGCTAACGCCTCTTTTATGATATGTAATGCATGTATTTGCGGAAACCAATATCTTCTGTAACATTCCGACTTCCCGACCCTTAAACCTTGATAATTGTAGCAAGCCATGATTCCCTTGATTCCTGCTTAATATGCAACATACCGTTAAAGAATATCCCATGTTGGTTAGACGATAACGTATGTTCCTGTCAGTGTATAGACCATATATCCTGCTTCGGAAGAATATGATCCCTTTGATGATTCCAAAAACCGAAGTAAAATCCATTTTCCTTTTTAAAAGCTTTTAATTATACCTAATATTTGAATGCATTATTTCACAATTAATCGACACCTTGTAATCAAGCGGCATGATTTAGAAGGCAAAGAAATGTATTTGGAAAGCAAATTTATTGAGAATTGGCCCGAAAATGGACAATGATAAGTAAGGAGGGTAATTCTCATAAGGAGATATTACCGTAAATCAAGAAGAGATGTAAAACGACAATAAGAAAACAAATTTATTTATGTCCCTATTAAATGCAACACCAACTAATATCCCTAAGACTCCAAGATCACGACACTTCGCTTCTGAAGATGACGGCTAGAATGATCACTCCCTTCTGAATTCCTGTTACGGGGTGACTTGAGTGTTTTCAGTCATATGCCTTTTGGATATCCCTAAATTTTGCCTGGACCGCTCTTTTTAGAGTCTTAGTCCACCAGGATGATATACCATTTTTTCGACTAAGCCGCCCTTTAGGGTTTTCGACTTGTCGGGTATCATTTTTATCCAAGTCCCTAATTTTTTCCTGGATTGCTCTTTCGAGTTTTCAATCCACCGGGACGCCCTAATTTTTGCCTAAGTCACCCTTTAGGGTTTTCGACTTAGCGGGCTTTTATCCTCTTTTTCTTGGCATAACATTTTTGACCGAATCGGAGTTCACCGGTCGCGGTAAATCCGCTCCATCCACGGTTGTTAATATTAGTGCTCCGCCAAAGGAGGCACTCTTCACGACATATGGCCCTTCATAGGGTGGGTTCTATTTGACGTGGTGGTCTTTATGGATGGGCAATATTTTCCTTAACCCCAAGTCTCCCTCTTCGCGTAGGTGAGGACGAATTTCTTTGTCAAACGCTCTCTTAATTCCCTGTGGATATAACTGCCCACAACCACACGTTTCCCTTATACGAGGTTAGGTGATCGAGCCTAGTTTGCACCTATTCTGCCTTATCCAGATTAGCTTCCTTTATGATCCTAAATTCCGATTGATAGCCCCTGTCCTTATGCAAACATAAGTTTCCCTCGAGATCCAGGTCTAGGTCCTTCATAGGAGTCCAAAGTTTCACAATCCATTGGATTCTCAAATTTTGTTAAGTACATTATGAGTGGTCTCCTTGGGACTGGTGGCACCAATATAGGTTGCTTTTGCAAATATTCCTTGATCCAATCGAAATCCTTTTGACAATCTTCATTCCATTCAATGATTTGGTCCTTTTCTGAGTAGTTTGAAGATTGGCTCACAAGTAGCTGTAAGGTGGGAGATATCTCCCCAAAAATCCATGAACTTCCTTTTTTATCCTTGGAGCTGGCATCCCTTGAACGACTTTCATTTTGTCCTTTATTCCCCTTTAACTGACCATGGATCCTAGTATTTTTCTAGATTTGATTCCATGAGTACACCTTGTGGGCTTTAGTCGTAACTTGAATTTCCTTAACTGATCCAACAACTTTTGCAAGTTAGTTATGTGATCTTCTTCCTTTTGTGACTTGGTAATCGTATCACCCATATGAACCTCTATCTCCTTATGCCCCATATTACCATAGTCCTTTGGTAAGTTACTCCTACGTTCTTTAACCCAACAGGCGTTACCTTGTGACAAAAAGTCGAATTGCTTCTGGACTTCTTCCCTAATATGGAGGATCATATCTGATCTAGTCTTCCTCAGCTTTTGCTTAATTGGCGTGCATTCTAGTTTGAGTAGTGGTTTGTGCTTGACGATGCTTGTATCAAGCCCTGGCGTATCTTGGTATGACCATGCAAACACATCGGAGTATCCTCGCAATAGCTCAATCAATCTTTCCTTTATATCCTTATTCGGAGAAGCACGACTTTGACCTCTTTCCTATCTTCCTCAGTTCCCAGATTGATCATCTCCACTGGTTCCTGGTGAGGTTGTATTTCCTTGTCCTCTTGCCTCAACAGTCTGGCTAACTCTTCGGGAAGCTCACACTCGTCCTCATCACCCTCTTACGCTTGGTTAATCGGTAATTCGAAGTCATTCGAGATTATAGCGGTGTCATTTTTAATAGGTCCAATTTTAAATTTTCACGAGGAAGATTTTTTTTCCTTTTGGAATGAAGTGCTAGAAATGAAAATATTGAAAGAAGGTATATTGCCATTTTGAATAAACAGAAAATGAAAAAAAAAAGATCTTGATTGAAAACAAAATGCAATTTTATTGATAGAAATAATCCAATGAAATAAAAGGTGGCCCTACAAAGCTTTGTCCACTTGCCTTAGGCATAGCAAGGGACTTATTATTATTTTAAGGAAAAAGTAAATTACTTCGACACAAAAATCATCTCAGAAATCCCGATGGTTCTCCAATTGTCGAAATTAGGCATTCCTTTCTTCCTCTTCCATTAAGGCCACATGATCCCAAATTCAAAATCCCACACCATGGAAATCGCCTTCTAATCCTTCATTAGCTGGTTTGTAACCCAACCCAAACAAATCCTTCTCCTTAGGTGACTCCCATTGTTTGCCCCAGTTTGTTATGTCTCCCTTATTAATAAGGAATTCATCCCCCATCCCTTCCATGGCGTTGACTGTTGCCCAAATGTGCCCCAGTAATGCACTATCTCCCAGATTTGGACCTTCAGGGTCTCCAACACTGACATCATTTTCCTTTGAATTGTTTTCGGGATACCTTTTATTGTCATGTCGATCGGAGGATGACTGCCCAATCTTTCCTGTCTTTAAACCGTTCTCAATCCTCTCTCCAATGATAACCAAGTCAGTAAATCCTGTTGAGACTGCCCCAATCATCCTTTTATAGTATGTTCCTTGTAGGGTGTCCATAAACATATCCACAAGTTCACTTTCCAATAATGAAGGTTGCACGCGAGAAGCTAGTTCCCTCCATCTTTGGGCATATTCTTTGAAGGACTCATTCCCTTTTTGAGACATGTTCTGCAAATGCACGCGGTTAGGAGCCATGTCCACGTTGTATTGGTATTGCTTCAGAAAGGCGCTTGCAAGGTCTTCCTAAGTCTTAATTTGAATCCTCTCCAATTGCACGTACCATTCCAAGGATGCCCCACTAAGACTGTCTTGGAAAGTGTGCATCATCAACTTCTTATTAGTAGCATGGGCACCCATTTTTTTAGTAAACATCCTAAGGTGATTCTTAGGATAACTGACACCCTTGTATTTCTCAAAGTTCGGAGCCTTAAACTTGGGAGGTATGACCACATCAGGCACCAGACATATTTCCAAAGCATCCACTCTAAAAACATTGAGTCCCTCCACGACCTTTAACCTTTCCTCAAGTGCTTTGTACTTATCATCAATCCTTCTCCTTTCCCTAACAGTGGTTCCTTTATTTTTGAGGGCCACTTGTCTCGGATTTTCACCCTCGTATGCGTAGTTCTCACGCGGGGTAGGTCGGTAAATAGTACGAGGTGCCCCATTGGAAATAGGTGGAGAGACGGTTCCCTCGAGAGGTTGGTCAACAGTTTTGTGCTTAGCAGTTTCAGTCTCCTCATGTTCCAGATCATGGACAAACCCTAGTAGGGGTTATGTCTTCAACATGGGAGGTAAGAATAGGAACCTTCCTTTGATGGCTTGACTTGGTTCTTCTGGCTATCAAACTCTGGACGGCAAGTGTCAGTTGATCAGTCTGGCTTTTCATTTCTTCTGCGTTCTCCTTGACGGTATCCATTTCTCCTCTTAGAGTGATCAGATCCTTCTCCATCTGATCCATAGCTTTCCTTTGGTACGCTCGAGTGCGAGGTCGGGAAGTCAAGTTGTTATGCTCAACGACTCTGAGACAAAGTTTGTAAAAGAAAATGATTTTTTTATTCCCTTTTCCTTATTTTAAATGCATGTTGATGATGAATGTATGAATATGCATGATGTATGCTAAATAATTTAAAAAATTTATTTGGGGGGAATTCCAAAATCCATTGTAGCTAGAGATGAATATACCCAAAGGATGAAACTCATACCCATAGAATGTAAAATCCAAGTCCATTAGCCAATCCCAAATCCAAAATAACTTCCAAACTTATAACAATAGTTCCTCGGGAACAATCCCACAAATGGAAAATCCTGAGCTTAAGAAGGCGTAAACTACATAGATGCTCCCAATGCCTTCTTCAAATGCTTTACACTCCTCCAAGTACCCTTGCATTTCCCTATCCTCCTTGTGGTGAGATAATAGGTCCTGAACTGGTACAACTAAGTCCTTAGGCTTGACCCCTCTTTTTCCCTTTTTATTTTTTTTTGCCCCCATGCCCCTTGTAAGTTTTTTCTCTCCTTATAAATCCAAGTATAGCGTAAGAGCTAGTTGAAAATCCTTGAAGGGGAAGTCACATAAAGGAGGATTGTGCAAGAGTAGTTATGGCCTCTACCTTTCTAGGAGTCCCTAAGAGATCGAGGATCCTTCCATGCTTGTGTATAACCATCCCTTGAGCAGATTTGGCATTAAGTCTTAAAGGCCTTTGAGACTTTGTAAATCAGCACTTAGCATTCTGATGCGTAGGGTAGCCCTTTTATTTGAATCAATCTTTCCTATATTCCTACAACGCATCTTGAAATTCCCCACAAAAATGCATATATGCAAAAAAAGTTTTTAAATGCATGATGGCATGGACATTTTGTTCTTTGGTTAAATGTTTTTTTTGGGTTAGGGTAAGGTGAAAATGCAAGCATGACCCTAACTAGGTAGGCTCCCTATAATAGGTTTAGATCTAAAGCTTGTCTACCCAATCCCCTCACATGTAGGACATAAAAGTTTGGACAGCATAACGACCCTATAATGTACAGACTATACCCTTGTTTTACCATGAGAATGAGCAAGCCTTCCTATGGTAATACTTCGGGATAAGTCTCATCTGTGTAGGACCCTAGTAACAACCCTTGAGGGTTGAATATGTAGGGTCTCCATGAGTTGGTAACGGGTAGGCTAAAAGTTCTCAGAGTCTCGGACCACATCCAAATCATCCTCTACGTTAGGGGCTAGACCTTCCATGAGGACACCTTTGGAAGGATCTATTCTGAGTGTGGCATCAATGAATTGTTGGGGATGTCACATCCCCCCAAAAACATTTCCGTTCCACGTCCTAATCTAGGGTTATACTCCAAGCTTGGGTTTTAGCTTCACACATCATATGCCCCAATCCAAAGTATGATGACAAAAAAAAATAAAAAAAAAATATTATAGACAAATATAACAAATTAAAACATAAAATAAATCATAATAATAAAAAAATAAAAATTAAAAACAATAAACACCCAAAACAAACAAGGACCCTAAAACCTAAGGTTAGGAGGGACTCTCTTTAGGGAGGAATCCCCAGCAGAGTCGCCAGCTGTCGCGGCCGGCAAAAATATTCGAGTCGCCATCATATTTTTTAAGGAAAATAAATGATAAACCTAAAATCCTTATCCTAAGGGTAGAGATTCCTAAGGTTCGGGAGTCGGTTAAGTGAGGGGAAGGTGAAAGGCACCCCTCACCTCCATTGTACTCAATGGGATCCTCCTTAGATTTTAGGGTATGCTTGTTTGTTTGTCTAAATGATTTATTTACAAAAGAATCCTAAGTTTTTTTATTATTGTACTCACTAGGGTTTACAACCCTATGCCTACGTACCTTCAATTTTGAAGGATCAGAGTAACCGTAGTTCACCTCCCTTATTCCTACCCCTAATCCTATCCCTAATCCACTATTTATACTCTTGGATAAAGAGTTTTATCCCTTAATCTATTATTTATACTCCTAGATAAGGAGTTATATCCCTTTATCTATATTTATACTCCTAGATAAGGAGTTTTATCCCTTTATCTATTATTTATACTCCTAGATAAGGAGTTATATCCCTTATCCATTGTTTATACTCTCGGATGGAGAGTTTTATCCCTTATCCATTGTTTATACTCTCGGATGGAGAGTTTTATCCCTTATCCATTGTTTATACTCTCGGATGGAGAGTTCTATCCCTTATCCATTGTTTATACTCTCGGATGGAGAGTTCTATCCCTTATCCATTGTTTATACTCTCGGATGGAGAGTTATATCCCTTATCCATTGTTTATACTCTCGGATG